>OY728122.1:905525437-908025437 GCA_963277665.1 Viscum album | reverse complement strand
GGTTTAGTGTCTTGGAAAAATTTTAATCATACATCAATTGTGCATAATAAAACATAAAAATTATTTAAATTATTCTTATTTATCCTTCTAAATCTCTCAATGTATATTTAGTAAATGTAATCACCTGGGGATATATATCGAAGAAATAGGTGAGAAAAATCACAGTTAAGGGAGGAATAAGGGACATTATTCAATGGTAAATTGGGTGATCATAATCAAAATAATCATATAATAAATATAATATCATCATAAAAATCATGACCTAGTTTTTTTTAAACACATAGAAATTAGAACATGCATAAAAATGAAACATCATGTCATATTGGTCAAATAACACACATAGATGTGAGAAATTCTAGCATCATGTTCACTGATAACATATGTACATTGTTGTAACATCATCATTATGAAAAAATATAGAATCATTTTCACACATAATACACGTAATATCATGAGATATATCACATTACCTAATTCATTAGAGGGATATATAATTCTAGGAATACCTGCCATATCATACAATACTCATAATCATTAAGGATACATGGAAAGATAACAATCATAGTCATCAAATAAACCATGGAAGGGAATGGGTTTCATATATAATTTAACATTAAATATTTTAGGGAATAACATTTTAGTCTCACAATGGAAAAACGGGATATCATAATTTGGTATAAAAATAATTTTTCATTGAAGATGAAATAACTTAAGAGGAGTTAAAGAAGTGTTTTGGAAAATTATTCTTTTGAATATCAATGACATTGTCTTAGAAATAATTTTGATATGGTTGAAGCATGTATATGTTGGAACCAGGGATATTATTTTTTGGAAAGGGATTATGGTTTTTGTTTGTTTTCAATCCCCACATGGAATACCAGGAAGATTTCAAGGTGTATGGTTTTTGTTCATTATCAATACTCACATGGTAGAGGCTTGAGTTTCGCGAAGATTGGCGTTGTGATGTTCATTTCATGAAGGCTGAAAAATTTATGACTGTGTGCTTCATTATTATGATGGACTTCGTGATCTGAAGTTGAATTCTCCATGATTATGAGTTTTGGATCTTTGCAGTCGTTGACAGAATGCTTTGCAAAATTTATGGGTGTCGTAAAGGGTTTTTATGGACGACTCCTTACTGAGGATGAGCTTTGAAAAATTATAATTTCCATTTTTTTGTGAAGGTAGAAGCGTCGTGAAGACAATTTTGATGATCTGTAAAATCTGAAAAAAGGTGGTGGAGCATCATGAATGGTTGAGCCTATAAATATAAGGATACCCCCACTTTATTTTGGGAAAAGTTTTGAATTAAAATTTGGAGACGCTTTGAGTTCACGAAGAGCTTCGCGAATCTGGATATCTATGAGAGCTGGTGCATCACGAGGTGAATTTTAGTCTTAACTGATGCTCATGCCTTTGTCAAAATTGTAATTTGTGATGATGAGGTTTTCCTCATTGAATAAGTGAGTTTCACAAATACTGTTCTGTGAAGTCAAGAAAACTTCCCAAAGATAGTTTGGTCCATGAAGTGAAGGGTGCTTCGTGAAGGCAGTTTGTTCCGTGAATTAAAGGGTTATTTGCAAAGGAGTGTGACTCTCAAAGAGTCCTCATGAACATAAGTTATGAACACCTGTTTCAAGTGAATAGGGAATTTAAAGAGAATCAACTCTAGCCTATGGTGCAAGCCGAGTCTCGTGCTAAGTTAATGACAAAGTCTTTAATTCCAAATCATTGAAGTGACCTTAAAGTCGATAAAATGATTCAAACTTCTCTCAAAGCATTGTGCTATAGGTAGTCGACAGAAGTTGTACAATTAAAGTAGGTAGAAATCCCTAAACCATTGTAAAGGTAGTGAGCCTTGCATAGAGTGACTATGACTGAACCTTGTAATCCATAAACTAGTGAATATTAGTGGATTTAGGTATGAATGACACACTATTGGTGTATGCTCCTTAGACGTAGCCCTTTGTGGTGAACCAAGTAAAAGTGTTGTGTGATCTCTTTTCATATGATTTTCTACTTTCTTTTCCCATTAGTCTTTTAGTTTTAATGAGTTCCTACCAATATGGGAATAAGATCCTTGTTTTAAAACAAAATTTTAACACCCAGATTCAACCCTCCCCTCTCAGGGTGTCCTGGGGTCTTACAGTATATACTATAAAATGAAATGTTAAATAATATTCATACTAATAATAGTTTGAAATAGAAGATGACCCCAATAAAAGAGTTGGTTAGAGAATCCCCTTAACTTAAATCCTGATTTATTTTGTCACTTTTATGATTTATAAATAATAAAATTAGGTTTATTAAAAACATTTAAAAAGATGTAAATTATGTTAATTTATTTCACTTATTATCAATTATAAAAAATTTATTATATTTCTTAATTTTCATTGTTGAAGTTCAATCGTTTTGATTAAATGTTTTCCTTAAAAATTTCCCATTTTTCTTTAATTTCACAATTTTTTAAAGGTTATTTATACATTAGTTGAATAAATTAAAAATATTAAAATAAATATATTTATAAAGTTATATTTCAAAAATATTTTATTACCATCCATAATTTTGGGGATAAAGAAATAATTTGAAACATCATCATTTGCGGTAAATCAGTCATTAAGGAGACATTGTCTAAAGAGGAGGAAAGAGATGTATGAAATATAAATAACTCATAATTATAATTTTTACAGTATCATGAAATCATTAATATAATTTTATCATACTTTCTAATTAATCTTATATGATTTTTTTTGAAAGGGATAAATAAAAACTAGAAGCGATGTGGAAACAGAAAGAAGAGTTGATGAAATATTACCCTCTACTCGATGTTTTCTCTCTTATACAACACTAAAATTCATTGTTGATTGTATTTGGTTACTCCATAACATGAATAAGTATTATAAAAGACTAAATAGATATTATTTGCGAAATATTGGTCTCTTGGTGGAGTGTTTTCCCAGGGGGAGAGGAGTTATTTATACTTCAGGAGAGGGTTATTTTTAGAATAAAGTATTGAATAAAATACTTTATCCAAGGTAAAACTTATAAGATTTATTATTTTGAAATTATGAATCATATAAAAAAATAAAATAAACTGTATTTGTGAATTTAAATTCATTTATAATCTAAATTTGTTAATTTTTTAAAAATTAATGTGAAATAAATGAAAATTTGTTTTTTAAGGAATACATTTGAATTTAAAATTCAGAAAGTAATTTTTAGTTTTTGAAAACATGTTTTTTTTATTTTAATATATTTTTTTTCAAATTAATTTTTTTAAACCTAAAATTCTATAAATTATTAATTCAGTATTACATCACTATTTATTCCATTTGGGATACACTAGTTATAGAAAAAACTATATTTTTACTAATCACCTAAAAATTTACATACCATAGAGAATTTCCTAAAAAATACCCCATGGAAAATTCCAATCTGATGATTTTAAAAATTAAATCAATTTGATAAAAATAATTTTCTAGCATAGGTTTTTTAAAATTTTAATATTAAAATTATTTCTTTACAAAATACATTAAAGTACGGTTCAAAAAACATGATTATATTTTCTTTAAGTTTTTTTAAATCTTGATATTTGTTTTATGGAATTATAATATTTATATTTTTAAAAATTAATCATGATAAATATTATTTACATTCTATTTTATTATTTCTAGTTCATTTTACTATTCTAATGTTTAGGTTACTATTCCCAATTGTTGGGCCACTATTATAATGATCACATTAGTGTTATAATTATTACATTACCTCCTATAAGTAATTATTCATTCTTTCATTCATCATTCAACTCAATTCCTGTCAAGGTTCGACATTTCCATTTTCTATAATTTTGACTGGTTTACTAATATCTTGTCATCTCTATATAATTTTTTGTGGGAGGGATTATTTTAAAATATTGGGGTGATCTATATTTTCCCATTATTGTTTTTCTAATTTATATTTTTATCTCCTTGTAATGTTTGGAATTTAAATGGGTTTAATTGAAAACTAATGTAATTATTTTCATTAATGTAATAAATCATTTTTGGTTTCTCTATGTGTTATATGTGTATACTACTATATAATATATTATAATAATCATTTATTTCAAGAAAAAATATTATTAATAAACTTTGGGTTGTCACATTATTCCACCATTTCGAAACATTATCCATGAAACTTCAACTAATATTCTCAGAAAAGAATAAGTGAGGGTAATTCTACTTCATTTTTTCCTATGGTTCGCATATCTCCTCTTCATACTTAGGGTTCCTCCAAAACACTTTATCTATGGGAGTTGTCATGTTGCATATAAATTTATCCCTATATTATAAGATCTTCACTAGATTTTCCTCATATGAGAGTTCATAATCCTATTGCACCACCTCTCGATTTATTACAAACGAGGGATCAAGTATGTACTTCCAAAAGAGAGATATGTAAAACACATCATGAACAAAAGAAATATTTTGTGGAAGTTCTATTATATAGGCCACTTATCATATGCGATCAAGGATCTTAAAGGGGCCAATGTACCTAGGGGTAAGCTTCCATTTCTTTCCAAACCACATGAATCTCTTCCACCGTGATATTTGAAAGAAACCTTTATCTCCAACTTCAAACTCCATGTAACTTAGAAGATTGCCAACCTTGATCTTCAGCTGACAATGATCCTCTTTTATATATTGATGGGTTGGTTAATCCTTCTCTATAATATTTTTCCCAAGATAATGTCCAAGTATATTTCATTCACCAACATTATCCAAACAATTTGGAGTTTTACATTTCCTCCTATACAGAGATTCATGTGGATCCATTTGAAAACTTGAGTGGAAGTTTTTGATATATTTTAACTCAACTAATGGGAGATATTGATCCCATATTCCTTTAAATTACACTGATAAAGGTCTCAACATATATCAAAGTTTCTAAATGGTCCTTTTAGATTATCCATCAGTTTTGGGGTGATAGGTCATTCAAAAATTCAATTCATTATTCAAATCATGTTGCATACTTATCCAAAATTTATAAGTGATACTTGGATCCTGATTAAAGATGATTAAAATTCGAGCCCCAGGAAACCACATGACATCATTTACATATATATCGGAATTACATTCAAGTGATAAATATTCCAAAATACAAATGAAGTGGGATGTCTTGGTGTATCAATCCACCACAACCCATATTGAATTGTTTCCTTCAGATGTATTTGGGACACCAGTGAAAAATTCCATAGTGATATTTTCCCATTTCAACGTGGGTATAGGAAATAGTTTCATCATCCTCTTGTACTTCTATCACTCTCCTTTAACTTGATGACATACCAAGCACCTAGATATATACTCAAAAATATATTTTTTTATTTATTTTTCACTAGATGTTCTCTCAAATATCATGGTACATGTTGGTACTTCTAGAGTGGATAAAGAAAATGATCTATGTTCATTATCTAATAAAACATTCTTCATCTTTGGTGATGAAGGCATAGAAATCCTTGTTCCAAACCTAATCAGACCACTATCATCAATATTAAATTCAGGAATATTCCCTTACATAACTACTTTCTCTATATATTGAAGCTCTTGATCGGCCCTTTGTTCCTCTTTCATATTCTCTTGGATATATGGATGGTAAATCATTTTGGAAAGGTAGGATAGTTTCCCTTCCCTTATAATTTCTAGATCCATCCTTTGAATATCAATGAAGATAAGGTATTTCTCAATCTATTTCATGGATAGATTATTAGCTTATTTTATACTAATATCATCAGCTACCTTATTCTCCTTTACTAGATGGAAGTGAATAGATCAATCATTGTCCTTTATTAACTCTAACCATATTATTTGACACGTATTATGCACCTTCTATGTTAATATATAATTTAGACTCTTTTGATTAATATAAATTTCACACATCTTAACATAGATGTAGTGCTTTAAAATATTTAGAGTGAAGATCATAACTACTAACTACATATCATGCATTGGGTAGTTATTCTCATAGATATTTAGTTGTCATGAGGGGTAATATATCAATTTATCATTCTACATTGCTACCCAAACTAATCCTTTCTTTTAAGAATCACTATATATCACAAAACATTCTCCACATGATGGTAGTGTGAGAATTGTAATAGTCATTACCCTCTTCTTTAGTTCCTTAAATATATCCTCACACACATTTATCTAGAAACACTTTACCCGTTTTCAAGTTAAATTAGTTAGTGGGATAGAAAACCATTATAAATTTCTCACAAACCATCGGTAGTACCGAACAAATCTATGAAAACAATGGATTTCAATGACACCTGATGGTCTATTCCATTCATCAATTGAATTTTTCTTTGAAGGGTCGACCAAAATTTCATTACTTCACATAAAATGGACAATAAATGTGACGGGTTTCATCCGAAAGTAACACTATATTATTGTTACATCCTAGACCTAGTACTCCCTCAATTGATTGATCTGGTTGGCTATATGACTTTATGTGTGCCTCCATGTACCCCATAGGTCAATAACTAGTAGTGAGAGTGTATGGAATATAGTGAGGAAACTATAACCTCTTGTAAATAGTTGCAAAGAAATTGGAAATAATATAACAGTATCTAAAATATTAGAAAAGTCATGAATAAATAAACAGGGAACCAAGTTGAGAAGGGTAAAACTGAATTTATATCAAAATAATAATAGAATGATGTAATGACAAGCTGAATGTAACTAAATTATGTGCATAAATTCATATAGATAAAATACATAATATATTCAAATAAGGACTCCAAAGAACCCAGTCCCAATCCCCATGTCAGTCCCACCTCCAAGATCTATCCCATCCAATAAACCACAAATCAATATTAGGGCATGTTATGTAACGCCCCGACCCCAGTTACCCAGAGTCGGTGCATTATTACGTAACATTGGCCTGATCACAAAAGATCAAGCCTCGAAAAACCAATTAGTTTAGTAACCTTGGAAACACTAGATACATTAATAAATGTTACACTATATCATAATGTGAAAAAATACAATAACATAGTCTCCATAGTCCACACTCATACCCCCTTCTGACTATCCCTGCATGTCATTCATAAAATACTTCTTCACATCCTGGAAAATATTAAAACATTGAAGGGGTGAGCTCAGATTCTCAGTAAGGATAACAATATTGCGGAAGCTTTCATAATTAAACATAAACATTTAAGGCAATGTATAACTAAAACAAAAGCCTTTGAAACTTGAACTTCAGCGTAATATGGAAAAAGTAAAATGAAATAATGCCATTTACTTATTCACATGGATATTCTACTAGTCGAATAATCACATGCAATATCAATAACCACTTTCATAATGATGGAATTCATAATGTCAGACTATCATAACCACGTAGCTAAGGCCTCGTGCCAAGACTACAAATAAGATTTTTCCAAGGCCTCGTTCCAAGACACTAGTTTGTCTCATGAGACCTACCGATGCAACGAGGAGCTATAACAGTCACCACCTATCACTTATTAAGTCCAATTCATTCCTGATATGAACAGGTTTAAACATATTATAAAACATAACATAATTTTATCACATAAAACATGCATAAAGGAAACATAACATTTCCACATTTCAATCACAATATATCAATTCAACACATTGAAATAATAAAAACACTGTCCAATACATTTTCAATACCCAAAATAAAAGAAAATTAAAACTTGGTATTTATGTTTCATTTAAAAAAAGTTGTGGCTTGTAGAGGAAGCCGAAACTCAAATAATGGTCACGGCGGCGGAGAAGTCGTTGTCGCCACATACGTACGACAAAAAACATTCCCTTTTGTCATTTAGTAAAATGTTTCGTATAAAAGAGATTAATTTTGAATAAATGTAAAAGTCAAAGGGGTTTATACACCGTATAAAATAAAGTTGTGTATAAAATAAAATATGCCTCAATGAAAGGAGATTGAGAGGAAGTCCCTTACCTCGTGTCCGACATCACTCGACCATTCTTTAATCTCTTGAATAATAAACTATAGTTAATCTTTACTTTATTAAGAACCTTTTTCAAGTTCATTATCCCTTTTATATCACTTATTACAATGTTATGAAAATTATGTAGTCATTTAAGCTAATCAAGGTCATTTTGTCGATCTTTGGTACTTGAGTCAACAATAAACTTCTTATAATTACAAGTTGTTTATGTGGTAGAATATCCATTATCTCTAGAATTATATTCAGGATTTATATATCATATATATAATATATATCCTGTATATACATTCATTCATAATATTACATAACATTTAGAGGTAAGAAATGAAATGCACCGTTCATGGAGACGGTAAGTCGTACGTACGCATGAACGCTACTTTCATTTCTATTTCATATTTAATGGAATGAAATCATAATGATATAAAGGTATATTATAATTCCAGTATAATATCATATATAATATCATTTACTCCATCAATTATACATCTCACATATGGCATTAATGATTCAAATCACTTTGAGGGGGCGGTAGTCCGCACTTCCTAAAATGAAATTATCGCGTTTACCCATAATGGAAATCATAAAGGTATTCCATAAATGAGAAATACAGAAGCATAAGGAAAACATAAAAATAATATATATCATATATAAATATAGTGACATCTTAATGGACACCATGAAAGCTGTTAAAAGAAGATTGAACAATCATCATTTCGTGAGGCAGTAATTCGCCACCCACAGAAACAATATGTTCATTAACCATTAGACGGAGGTGTGTGTAAGTGTAAATCAAATACATCTCATAAAAAAATCCTAGTATATTGAAGATACTGGTGTTGTTACAAAAGATAAGAATAAAAAGAGTTTAGGGGATGGAGAATCAAAATAAAACAAAAGAACACAAGTGAAGACATTACCTTTAAATCGGGTAACTCTTTTTGATTTGAGCCAATGGATTCCTTGGGAAGACTTATTCCAAAAGTAAGGCTTCTAGGAGTAAGAGAGGGAAGTTGGGAGAGTATTGGTGCAGAGTTTGGCCAAGTCAAATGGCTTTATGGTGTGAATAATGTTGTAGATGTGGGGGACTTTTATAAGAGGAGAGGAGGGGCACTCTTGGAAAGTAATGAAATGTTACATTATTATGAAGTACTTTTCGGATTTCAAAGGTCCCAAAATTATATATTTCAAGTATAAGGTGATAAGGGATCTAAATATTCTCATTCAATAGGTTTTTGACAAGTGTATGTCTTATACTTTACATTATCTTTTCATTTTATTTAAATCCTTAATTAATGAGGTAATCGCTGCATAATCATGGTTTCATAAACATTTTAATTTATTTAATGTCTAAAAATTATATAAAAAATATCACGAAGTAGGAAATAGTTTTATCTTTCCAATGAATATTTATAGTCAAAAAGTTAACTTATATAACCCCATGTAATAATTTTTTTAGTAAAACAACACATGTTTGTGACAATTTTATTTTTACTTTAAATAAAAAGTTATTAATGTCATTTTCTTACCCAAGTGGCTCCATGGGGTCCCCAAGTTGACCCATGGATTGTATCGGTTGTCCATGACTCATCCAATAATGGTAGTACAAGTTTCAAGATATTTTCATATTTTTATAATATCATTTTTACCTTAAATTTCACTAATTACCTTTAATTGCGATTAATAGAACTTAAAAGTTACTATTCACCAAAAATTATTTTAATCCCATTAAACCACATTTTACTTCCTAATGACCACCATGTATGTCGGATTTTTGAAATTCATTACACAGAAGTGGAACTGATTCATTTACATGAAAAATAAGTTTTTAAACTACAACTTAGTGGTTTCACTATTCATCAAAAATTGAAGTTTTTCAGAAAAATACCAAAAATTCACCCTAAGCTATATTTGATATTACGAATTCAAAAATGATGTCTATTTTACAAAATTCAAAACATATAATTTTCATTAATTAATTTTATAATTAATTCCCGCTGTCACAACAAATAGCGTGTTTTTAAGAAACAATATAAATCAAAAGATTGACAATTGTTTACGTCCTATTTCAAAGTGAAATTAATTTTAATGACCAACATTGGATAAAATGGTAAAAATATATTCTAATTATACATTAAAACCACTAAATGGTATAATTTATCACTACAAATTATTTTAATTAAATAAGTTGTTTTTAAGTATTTTTTTACTATTCATAGAAAATTGGAAGTTCTAAGAAAATTACAAAAATTAAACTTAGGATAATTTCAATATTCCGAATAAAAAATGAAGTCCATTTTGAATTATAAAATTAATATAATTTCAAAAGGTGGTTATTACTATTCATAAAAGCTACTTTGATTGGTCGCGGTGTGTTAGAATCTCGAACTTGTGTACAACACACGCTACTGTATTATTGAAAGAGAAGCGTATCATGAAAGCTTGGGGTGTTACATTCTCCCCTCATTCAAATAATTTTGTATTAAAAATTTATTATAATATCACTGTATAAAAAGACTCAGGTGATTCTTCACCATAAGTTCCTCGGGTTCCCACGTTGCCTCTTCCATCTTATGGTTTCTCCATAGAACTTTTACCAGACGAGTCGTCTGGTTTTTCAACACTTGTTCTCTTATATCAAGAATCCTGACGGGCTCTTCGCAATAAGACAGATCGGGTTCCAGTTCTAATTCCTCATAGGTGAGTACATGCGTTGAGTCAAGCATGTATTTTATCGACAGTTATACATGGAATACATCGTGAAATTTGGAGAGACTTGGCGGCATTTCCAAACGGTAAGCTACAGCTCCAATTCGTTCTAGAATTTCGAAGTGTCCGATGTACCTGGGACTCAATTTACCCTTCTTACCGAAACGTATAACTCCCTTCCATGGAGATACCTTTAAGAAAACATGATCTCCTACCTGAAATTTCAAATCCTTCCTTCGGTTGTCAGCATAGCTCTTCTGCCTACTTTGAGTTGCTTTGATGTGGTTTTGGATTACCTTCACCTTTTCCATTGTTTCCTCCACCAGTTCTGGGCCTACAAGTTTTCTTTCACCAACATCATCCCAACAGGTTGGTGTGCGACATCTCTTTCCGTATAATGCTTCATATGGTGCCATCCGAATACTTGAATGGAAGCTATTGTTATAGGAAAACTCTACCAGAGGTAAATATTGATCCCACATACCCTAAAAGTCAAGTAATAATGATCTCAACATGCCTTCTAAGGTTTGAATAGTTCATTCTGATTGTCCATCTGTTTAAGGGTGGTAAGCAGTGCTCAAACAAAGATCAGTATCCAAGGCCTTCTGAAGACTTTTCCAGAATCTTGATGTAAAATTTGGATCATGATCCGAGACAATCGACAGGGGTACTCCATGATGTCTCACAACTTCATTAATATATAGTCTTGCTAGACGTTCAAGTGGTAGATCTTCTCTTATAGCAAGAAAATGTGCTGACTTCATGAGACGATCAATAATGACCCATATTGCGTCATTACTTATAGGAGTCTTTGGTAGTCCCATGAAAAAGTCCATCGTAATACTATCCCATTTCTACTCAGGTATGGGAAGAGGTTGCAATACTCTACCAGGCAGTTGCCTTCCAGCTTTCACTTGTTGACAAACCATACATCTTGACACAAAATCAGCAATCTCCCTCTTCATGTTGTCCCACCAAAAAATTCCCTTTAAATATCTATACATTTTGGTGCTCCCATGGTGTATAGAGAAATTGGAACTATGAGAATCATCCGACAATTCCCTCTTTAAATCAGGTATATCGGGAATACAAATTCTCCTCTCAAATTTCAGAATTCCATCTTCATACACAAAGTCACTCAATATCCCATCATTCACAGATTTAATCTTCTTTTTTAACTCTTCATCATTGGCCTGAGAACACTTTATCCTTTCTAGTAAAGATGGTTTGGCAACCATTTGAAAAAGTTTTGATGCTTCACCCTCTATGGTGATTCCCATATCCACCTTTACTAGATCCATGAAAATAGGATCTCTTTCCACTCTCATCAAGTTCAAAACTCCATGATATTTTCTACACAAAGAATATGCAACCTTATTTTCCTTCCCTGGGTGGTAGTGTATCGTGCAATCATAATCCTTGAGTAGTTCAATCCACTGGCTTTGCCTCATGTTGAGTTCTTTTTGTGAGAAAATATATTTCAAACTCTTCTGATCGGTATATATCTCACATTTTCACCATAGAGATAATGTCTCCATATCATCAAGGAAAAGATTATAGCAGCTAACTCAAGATCATCAGTAGGGTAGTTCTTCTCATGAATTTTTATCTTTTGTGATGCATAGGCAATAACCCTATCATTCTGCATAAGGACACAACCAAGTCCTTTCATTGATGCATCACTATAAATAACGAACCCATCATTCCCCGATGGTAGAGTCAATATAGGAGCATTGACTAATCTTCTCTTCAGTTCTTCAAAACATTCTTCACAATCTTTTGTCCAGACAAATTTAACCCCTTTACGTGTGAGCTTCATTAATGGGTTATCCAATCAGGAAAAATTCTGGAAAAAACGTCGAAATAACCTACCAAACCAATAAAACTGCGTACCTCAGTTATACTCGTCGGTGCTGGCCATTCTTGGATTGCCTTGTTCTTATAAGGTTCAATGGAACTTCCATCCTTAGAAAAATATGGCCAAGAAAAGAAATCTCCTGGATCTAGAATTCACACTTTCTAAACTTCCCATAAAATTCATGCCCTCTAAGACTCCTCAAGATAATGCACAAGTGATTTTCATGATATTTGTAGATTTTGGAGTATACCAAGATATCATCAATAAATACCACCAAAAAAACATCAAGATATTCCTTGAAAACTCTATTCATTAGATCCATGAACACAGAGGTTGCATTAGTCAATCCAAAAGGCATTACAATAAACTCGTAATGCCTGTAGCTTGTTCGAAATGCTGTCTTCGGAATGTCTTCCTTATTCATACACAGCTGATGGTATCCAGATCGAAGGTCAATCTTTGAAAAGTATTGAGCTCCATGTAGTTGGTCAAATAAATCATCAATTCGGGGTAGGTGATACTTTTTCTTTATTGTTATAGCATTGATCTCCCTATAGTCAACGCACAACCTCATAGATCCATCTTTCTTCTTAACAAAAATGACAGGGGCTCCCCATGGAGAAACACTAGGGTGAATAAATCTATTATTACTCAATTCCTCTAGTTGTTTATTTAGTTAAACTAATTCCACGGTGGCCATTCTATAAGGGGTCTACGATATAGGGCTTGATCCAGGAATTAAATCAATGGAAAACTCAACTTCTCGTTCTGGAGGATGTCCAGGTAAATCTTCTGGAAACACATCTACATAATCTTTCACAATAGGTACATACTCTATTTGACCATTCCTTTCCTCTCCCTCAGTCATTTCATTCTCTTCCTCCCCAATAATTTAATTTAGTTGAGCTACTGGGGGTGGATCTAAATAAGAATTAGGTGGTGACGATTCTGCTCTAAAGATAAGGTGTTCCTTATCATCATCATCAAAAATCGTAATCTCCTTCTTCTTACAATAAATCATTGCATCATAGTACGAAAGAAAATCCATACCGAGGATTATATCAAACTCAATCATAGGTATGACAATGAGATCATTGGATAAAGAACATGTATGTGCTCTAATGGGGACTGATTCACAAAACTTTGTTGCAATGATACTTCCCTTAGGAGTTTTGACTGACAATTCTCTTGTTAAATCAAATTGGAAATATATAATTTTCTTAGAAAACTTGGAAGATATGAAACAATGTGATGATCTAGAATCAAATAATGCATTTTATAAAATTTAGGAAACCATTAAATTACCTGCCACCCCGTCTTTCGGAGCTTCAACCTCAGCAGTAGTGATAGCATAAGCTTGGCCTTGATCCTTTGGACTTTTCTAAGGTAAGTTCCCCTGACACTTAGGAAATTCATTTGCATAATGTCCCATATCTCTACAATTATAACATTCCACATTGACAGCAACTCTCTTTCTGTTGCAATCATGACCTTGGTGGCGTTTTTCACCACACTTGTAATAGACTCTCATTCCCTTCAAGAAATTACCGGGGTGTTTCTTCCCACATTTATTGCAGGACTGATATTCAACTTTTCCCTTCTTCCCCTTATTTCCATTTCCAGATTGATCAGAAGATCTCTTCTTCTCTTTCTTTGATTTAAACTCATAATACTTAGAGAATTCCTTTTCCGTCTTGATAGCACACAAGACAATATCTTCGTACGATGAGAAGGTTTGTGAGACTAATGCTCGATGGAGAAATGGTTTTAACCCATAAAATAAATGATAAATCTTACTTCTTGGGTTATGTATATAATCTGTAGCATGACTCACTAACCTTGTAATGTTATCCTCATACTTTGCGACATTCTCATCCTCCTTTTGCCTCAGTCTCATAAATTGCCTTTCCATATCTGCTCGATGGTCATGTGGAAAGTATTTTTATAAGAAAATTTCCTTAAACACCCTCCATTCCAGACTTGATACTTCTTCATCTTCCTTTGTGTTTTGAATCAGTGACCACCATTGATCGGCATCTCCAGTGACGCGGTAATCTTCCATGACAACCTTCTCCCTTTCGCTACTCCCCAAGGCATGAAATATTTTCTCTAAGGAGTTTATCCATTGCTCAGCTAATAATGGATTTGTACCCCCATTAAATATTGGTGGTTGTTTCCCCATGAAGCAGTCTAACATTGAACCTCCACGTTTCGGATCAGGGTGCTCCATAAGAGTAAGGTTATTATTCATAACCTGAGTGAGTTGTCCTAGTATAGTGATAAGTTGATCAGCACCAGTTGTATCTCCAGCTCCACTATAATTATCTTGAGCAGGAGGGAAATCCCTACATGGAGTGCGTGCATTGATACAGTTTCCATTCCTCCCACTAGGCACCATTTCTAAACAATGGAATAAACTAGATCAGTTTATGAATCAAAATACATAATTACAAACTTGCAAAATACTTAACATAAATTGAACTATTTATGGATATAACCCATAATCATAAAAAAATTATTTGAACAAGTATATACTCATAACCCTTCATAGTGGTTTATAAAGAAAATGAGAATTATCCTAAGCATATCCCCTGAGAGTGTCGTAACCAAGAGTGCAGCAAGGCCCGTTTTCATGCACTAGTTCCTATTCGAGTCTAGCTCAAAGCGGTGTTTTCGGGTTTTACCCCTAGGTACATTTGTACCAGAGCCGCCTCTACCTTCTCATATCCAGACAGGGATGTATTTCTTGGAAAACTCACAAAATCCTTATAATACCAAAATTCTAGGAAGTTATTCTATACTAATCCTCAAAGTTTATCTTAGGTCAATGTGCTCTAATCATAGTTTTTTAAAATCTAGCATACAAGTTTAGTACTAAACTGCCTCTGATACCAACTGTAATGCCCCGACCCCAGTTACCCAGAGTCGGTGCATTATTACGTAACATTGGCATGATCACAAAAGATCAAGTCTCGAAAGACCGATTAGTTTAGTAACCTTGGAAACACTAGATACATTCATAAATGTTACATTACATCATAAAGTGAAAAACTACAATAACATAGTCTCCATAGTCCACACTCATAACCCCTTCTGACTATCCCTACAGTTTATTCATAAAATACTTCTTCACATCCTGAAAAATATTGAAACATTTAAAGGGGTGAGCTCAGATGCTCAGTAAGGATAACAATATTGCGGAAGATTTCATAAATAAACATAAACATTTAAGTCAATGTATAACTAAAACGAAATCATTTTAAACTTGAACTTCAGCGTAATATGGAAATAGTAAAATGAAATAATTCCATTTAATTATTCACATGGATATTCTACTAGTCGAATAATCACATGCTATATCAATAACCACTTTCATAATGATGGAATGCATAATTCCATACTATCATAACCACATAGCCAAGGCCTCGTGCCAAGACTACAAATAAGATTTTGTCAAAGCCCCGTGCCAAGACACTAGTTTGTCTCATGAGACCTACTGATGCATCGAGGATATATGGGGGCTCCACCCATCACATATTAAGTCCAATTCATTCCTCATATGAACAGGTTTAAACATATCATAAACCATTACATAATCGTATCACATAAAACATGCATAAAGGAAACATAACATTTCCACATTTCAGTCACAATATATCGATTCAACACATTGATATAATAAAAACACTATCAAAACCATTTTCAATAACCAAAATAAAAGGAAATTAAAACTTGGTATTTATTTTTCATTTAAAAATTTATTGCCTGTAGAGGAACCCAAAACTCAAATAATAGTCATGGCGGCGGAGAAGTCATTGTCGCCGCATACGTACGACAAAAAAACATTCCCTTTTGTCGTTTAGTAAAATGCTTTGTATAAAAGAGATTCCTTTTGAATAAACGTAAAAGTAAAAGTGGTTTATACACTGTAAAAAAGAAAGTTGTGTATAAAACAAAATATGCCTCAATGAAAGGTGATTGAGACGAAGTCCCTTACCTCGTGTCCCACTTCACTCGACCGTTCTTTAATCTCTTGAAAAATAAACTAGAGTTAATATCTACTTGATTAAGAACCTTTTTAAGTTCATTATCCCTTTTATATCACTTATTAAAATTTTGTAAAAATTATGTAGTCATTTAAGTTAATGACGGTCATTTTGTCGATCTTTGGTACTTGAGTCAACAATAAACTTCTTATAATCACAAGTTATTTATGTGGTAGAATATCCATTATATCCATAATTATATTCCGGATGTAGATATCATATATATCATATATATCTAGTATATACATTCATTCATAATATTACGTAACATTTGGAGATAAGAAATTAAATGCACCGTTCATGGTGACGGTAAGTCGAAGGTTCGCATGAACGCTACTTTCATTTCTATTTAGTATTTAATGGAATGAAATCATAATGATATAAAGGTATATTATAATTATAGTATAATATCATATATAATATCACTTAATCCATCCTTTATACATCCCACATATGGCATTAACGATTCAAATCACTTTGAGGGGGCGGTAGTCCGCAATTCCTAAAATGAAATTATCACGTTTACCCATAATGGAAATCAAAAAGGTATTCCATAAATGAGAAATACAGAATCATAAGGAAAATATAAACATAATATATATCATATATAAATATAGTGACATCTTAATGGCCACCATGAAAGGTGTTAAAAGAATATTGAACAATCATCGTTTCGTGAGGCAGTAACTCGCCACCCACAGAAATAGTATGTTTTTTAACCATTAAACGGAGGTGTGTGTAAGTTTAAATCAAATCCATATCATACAAATATCCTTGTATATTGAAGATACTGGTGTTGTTACAAAATATAGGAATAAAAAGAGTTTAGGGGGTTGGAGAAGCAAAATAAAACAAAAGAACACAAGTGAAGACATTACCTTTAAATCGGGTAACTCTTTTTGATTTGAGCCAAAGGATTCCTTGGGAAGACTTCTGCCAAAAGTGAGGCTTCTAGGAGTAATAGAGGGAAGTTGAGAGAGTATTGGGGCAGATTTTGGCTGAGCCAAATGGCTTTATGGTTTGAATAATGTGGTATAGGTGGGGTCATTTTATAAGAGGAGAGGAGGGGCACTCTTGGAAAGTAATGAAATGTTACATTATTATGAAGTACTTTTCAGATTTCAAAGGTCACAAAATTATATATTTTGAGGAAACTGTGATGAGGGATCCAAATATACTCATACAATAGGTTTTATAAAAGTTTAGTTCTTATATTTTACATTATCTTTTCATTTTATTTAAATCGTTAATTAATGAGGTAATCGCGGCATCATCATGAGGTCATAAAACTTTTAAATTATTTAATGTCTAAAAATTATATAAAAAATATCATGATATTGGAAATAGTTTTATATTTCCAATGAATATTTATATTCTAAAAGTTAACTTATATAACCCCATGTAATAATTGTTTTAGTAAAACAACACATGTTTGTGACAATTTTATTTTTACTTTAAATAAAAAATTATTAATGTCATTTTCTTACCCATGTGGCTCCATGGGGTCCCCAAGTTGACCCATGGATTCTCTTGGTCGGCCATGACTCATCCAATAAGGTTAGTACAAGTTTCAAGATATTTTAATATTCTTATAATATCATTTCTACCTTAAATTTCACTAATTACCTTTAATTGCGATTAATAGAACTAAAAAGTTACTATTCACCAAAAATTATTTTAATACCATTGAACCACATTTTACTTTCTAATTACCACCATGTATGAAGGATTTTTAAAATTCATTACAAAAATGTGGTAATGTTTCATTTACACGAAAAATTAGTTTTTAAACAACCACTTAGTGGTTTCACTATTCATCAAAAATTGAAGTTTTTCAGAAAAATACCAAAAATTCACCCTAAGCTATATTTGATATTTAGAATTAAAAAATGATGTATATTTTAAAAAATTAAAAACATATAAGTTTCAGTGATTAATTTTATAATTAATTCCCGCTTTCACAGTAAATAGTGTTTTTAAGAAACAATATATATCAAAAGATTGACAATTGTTTATATCCAATTTCAAAGTGAAATTAATTTTAATGACCACCATTGGATAAAATGGTAAAAATATATTCTAATTATACATTAAAGCCACTCAATGGTATAATTTATCACTATGAAATATTTTGATTAAAAAAGTTGTTTTTAAGTATTTTTTACTATTCATAGAAAATTGGAAGTTCTCAGAAAATTACATAAATTCAACTTAGGATAATTTTGATATTACGAATACAAAAATGAAGTCTATTTTGAATTATAAAATTAATATAATTTCAAAAGGTGGTTATTACTATTCATAACGGCTACTTTGATTGGTCGCGGTGTGTTAGAATCTCGAACATGTGTACAACACACGCTACTGTATTATTGAAAGAGAAGCGTATCGTGAAAGCATGGGGTGTTACATGTTACCCTTATCCAAACCTACATCAATGAAGTATTTTTGGGTACCAAACGATGGACCATCTAATATATGAGTATAAATTAGTAGGATGAAACCACCATATATAAACAAATTTAGTCTGAGAAAATTAGTGCATGTAATAAAATGAATAAGATGGAATTGATTTAATAAATTAACACTATAAATGATACAAAATTTCTAACCATAAATTTATCAGTTAACACTGAGGCCAACTAGACCAACTTTGGTTCCCTATCGGGTATCTCTGCCTAAGGTTTTATCCTCCTTCATCTTGAAATATCACCCAAAAGGTGGTAGATTCTCTCGTCAATCATAAATTGCACAAACATAAAATTAACAAATGGAATATACTAACAGGATATCCAGAATCATTCTCTCTATAATCCATTGACTGTGCATCTTATCCTCAGACATCAAATATAATCCTATTATCTACCCTCATGCATCTAGCACTCATACACTTAACCCTAATGCAGTAGGAAAATAATACACCAAGGCCAAAGGCATCAACATATATCATGATTTGTGTTCGGACAAACACAAAATTCCAATAATATTCACATCTTCAAGAATCAATCACATCAATGTCACAAAAGCTCAAAAGCTAACAAACCAATTCGAAATTCCAAAAATCAGACATAAAAGATATATCACCACAATGAAAAATTATTAATTTATCAAATGAAAATTTTTATTTCTAGTTATGTTTCATAAAACCATGTTTCCAATTATCATCATAAATACATCAAACCATTTTAATTTGTAATTTAACCCTATGCTCATTATGTTATCCAAATTTAGTCGTGGTGATTCTACCTTAAAAAATCATACAATTTACATGTTATCCCAATTCATAAGAATAATCCAATAATCAATCAATTTTTTGAATACATAACAAGGAATTAATTTTAATCTAACTAAGTATAAACATGGTCTATAGGGGGAACACCTGTTGGGTGGCCACTTGTCTCAGTCCCTATGTTTATGTACCAAATGTGATCAAATGGATAGTCAAAAAAAAGGATTATTATTTAACAGTTTTAATCCAATTAATTAGGTCGTATGCGCAATATGACATCATGAACACACATATTAAACATTATAGGGATAATTAAATCATATAAAAGGGACAATTTTTAGACTATACACCTTAATTTGGCGATCGAAGAAACACTCTCAAGGGAATTCCAATGAAGAAGGAAAGTGAAGGAGATCACAAGGAAAACATAGATCCCACAATCAACTAGATCAACACCTGATTCAAGGATGTTATAGAGCTCACACCAATATAAAAAATGATAGTGTATGAAAAGGTAAAACCAAAATAAAGGAACTAACCAAACATAAAATTCCAGACCGAGACATTCCGAAATAAATGAATCACCCCAAAATCCCAAGGAGTTTCCCTGTGGTTTGAGAGAGGAGGTTTCATAGTGAATGAAACATAAAATCATACACGCATCACGAGATAAAATAGATAATATTAGTATATTCATGATGTTATCGACTTTAACTATGTGAATTTATCAATTTATAAGATACACTGAAAAATTTGTCTCCTTTGGTTTATATATCCCTAGTTGACTATTCCACGTTGTAAACCATTTTCACAGTGCATAAATTTTTTATGATATGAACTTGTTCTTTACATTTTATTGGAAACATATTCATATCATGTAACCCATTCATGATTTACATGTGTCTTTCAAATAGATCACACCCCAGATTTTATAAAAAAAACTGAACCACCTTCAAAGCATTCCATCCCAACAAAGAACCCTCGTAATACTTTAACACATTTATACATAGACTTCATTAATTAAAACAAATTTATATCCATGGACTTTAGGTTGTTTTACCTAGTAAAATACCATTATCCCCAAAAGAAACTTGACCACCATGGTTCAAATATGAAACAAAAACCCAACTTAAATTGGTTCAACCAAAACTCAAGAGGGATGTACCCAAAAATATTATAGATCTTACAACTTCTCGAACATATAACAGATCGTCCCCAAGATCCCCCAAGCATCACCATGGGGTCATGGTGAAAAATTGTAGACATTGTGATCTCGTATCATATTCTGTCTCCTAGTCCTCTTCAACATGCTCATGATTCCACTTCAATCATACTTGAAGTATAGTATTTCCTTGAAGATACTTCTCACTGTGGTACACAATCTGTATTTGATGCTCTTCAAAGGAAGCATCTACACCAAGAACAAATTCATCAATGTTTACCAAGATATAAGGTTCTAGATGATATCTCTAACACTGTGATATGTAAAACACATCACATATGATACTATATCATTGTGGAAGGGACATTTAGTATTCCACTAGACTGAGCCTCCCTACAATCTCAAATCGCCCAAAAACATGGGTTCAAGATTACCCTTTTTCGTAATATGGAATTTCCCAAACCTAGGAGAAATATGAAGGAAAACATGATAACCCACATCAACCTCCTTGTTTATATCTATCAGTCAGTGTAATATTTCTATCTGCTCTGCATGGTCACCAACTACCTCCTGATCAACCGAACCTGATCTGATTTCTCCTACATGAGACAGGGTCCAACAAGCACTAACTCACCTGCTAATTACCAATAAAGAGGAAAAAGAAATGACCTTACAATGAAATACATTAAAACGATCATTTAGATAAATTATTTTAATCTGTTATTATATATGAACTCCACGAGTTCTAAATGCTTCTCCCATTAACAGTTGAAATCTAGAACACATTCTCATAACATATCCTCCAAATTCTGAATAGTTCATTAAGTTTGACTTTTTTTCTATGGATGATAGGTTGTACTCAAGAGATCCTATAGTTCCATGGCCTTTTGAATTCCCTTAAAAACGAATAATTGAAATTAAGATCTCAATGATAAATAATTCTCCTTATATCACCATGAAACCAAACTATCATCCACATGTAAGGACTACCCAGATCATCAATGGATAAGGTCATCCTGATGGGAAGTAAGTGGGATACCCTCTTTAGTCGATCCAAAATCACTCATACTTCATCATTCTTATGATTTTTCCTGGGTAATCCTTCACAAAATCTATAGTGGCATCATATCACTCCCACTCCAGAATGGGATGATGTTGCAACCGCCTAGCAGGCCACTGATGCCCAGTCTTCCCCAACTAATAGGTGAAACATCATTCCATAATACCAGAAACATACTTCATCATTCCGGGCCACTATTATTGTGTGTGGATATCATTATATGTATTTTTCATACATGGTTGTCTCATCCATCTCGAATAATGAAACTCCCCCATCAACTGCTCAAGAAAGACCATAGTAACCCATACTCATCCATGGATAAGTATAAAATTGTTGCTTCCAAGTGAATATCCTAGTGGTGGATCCTCACTACATAATGTTTCCCTTATTTCTAATCCCTCGAGATCAAATAACTACACTCTCTTAAACAAGTCAATAATAATGGGTAAAATAGATGTTGAAGTCAAAGCCCCTCATCCTTGGGACTCAGGATCATCTAGATGCATGCATACAAAGAGTTCCATCATCTTCAACTCATTTAAAGACTCCCTCATTTCCTATATATATATATATATTTTGGATCATGGATTCAACAAAGATGTTTCCCTTACAAAGTGTATAATCCATCTCGAGGAATAAATACTACAAATAATCGACCCCCATCCTCTGCTGAAGGTTCAGGTCCCACTAAGAAAATATATACCCAAGGTTCTTATGGTCTTTGTACACCACAAACCTATCACCAGAAATATAGTGTCTCCATCATCTCTAGGAATGCACCACCATAACTAACACCAAATCATGATTTGAATAATTTCTCTCATGTGATAATAGTTTTTTGGAGCTATAGGCCACCACTCAGTCCCATGCATCAGAAATAGACTGTATCAAACTCTAGATATATTGCAATACACTATGTAGTCCTTACCAGGATCAAGTAATATTAGGATTGGTGTTGTGGCTAGCCAACTATTTAACTCTTGAAAATCTATCTCACAAACATGTGACTGAAAAAACATCACCCCTTTCTTAGTTATCTCAGATATCAAATCTACTAAAAGAGTTATTTCTTAGATGAAGTGTCGATAAGTGCCTTCTAGACCAAGAAAAATACATATCAAAAATAAATTCTTGGGTCACTCCCCTGATACCATGGATGAAACCTTATCTAGGTCCAGATACACTCAATCCTATGAGATAACATGGCCCATAAAGTGAACTCTATCAATCAAGAAACTGTATTTCAATTGCTTCGAATAAAACGGATTCTATCTTAGTGTACTGAGAATGATGTCTATGTGTTGGGTATGAATGTCAACAACCTAAAATTTATCTATTAAAGGATGAAATATCCAATTCATCAAGTCCATGAATACCGCTGGTTCATTCTTCATCATGAATGACTACACTCTGAGCTCATACAAGTCATTCTTGTTCCTAAAATAAATATGACGTATATCCAATGGTATAACCGTTGACTGGGGACATCCTAATATCAAATATATCTTGGATAAAATCTTGGAAACTCTCATTTTTCAATTATATCATTTATGCCTGTGAGGTGATACAGATTCTTGATTGTCATCTGGATCAATATCTAAGAGTCCACACATAAGGGAAAAGTCAGATTGGACTTCTTAGATAATAGTGTGGGAGAACCACATAGAGAGGTACTTGGTCATATAAAACCATTATATTATCAAAATTTTAACTAAACTCTCAACTCACAAATCTATTCTAGTTCCATTCTATATGGTGGGATAGACATTAGCTCTGCTCATGGAACTAATTCAATCATTAACTCAATCTCCCCCTCATGTGGTAAGATAGATAACTCATCATTAAAGACAACCTAAAAATGGTCCACCACTACAGGAAAGGTATCATTCTACATTCCTTCATCATCAAGAACAAGGATTTTTATCTAAACCATGAGAAAATATAATCTACATTGTGTTGGTCTTTCACGGCTAGCTTGAAGATCCCACTCACCCTAGAGAGTATAACATCCACTGTTTGGAGATTGAAAGGAGACTCTCCTCCAATAATCATCGATATGGTCATGAAATATAAATATCAAATTGATGATAATAATCCAAAAAACCCCTATTATTTCCATCACAACAAGTTCCCAAAGGAAATTATATCCCCCGATTATAAGAGGACACTTCTTACAGAACTTGAAACAATCTAAATGCACTCACAATGGTGTGTCAATGGTCATGATCCCATCTATGATCTCCACCATCGAACACAAATACACTTGAAAAATGAGTATATAGAAATTAATATGATTCTCTTATATCCTAAAAACACAAGAAATGATAGATGATATAAGAATCATACCTCTACTGGTAGAAGGTCATGCATCCAAACTAGTTCAAGTAGATTTCATAGTATACAACTGACCTGACCTATACCATGGGCTCCAATATTTCTCCTTTGTGTTGCTCCCTCAGAATGGTACTATTTCTCCCTTACTAGAGTAACTCATCCCCTATATCATTTTGAATATCTAGTGGAACTGTAATTACTAGTCAACTAAGGGGTAGCTGAGTGTTTTCTCGAATCAAGTACATATCTTAATCACTTGACACTACTTTTGTAACACAAAAAGATTTTGAAAATAAATTTAATATTTATTGCATGAAACACTAATTCTAAACAAAACAAAACTTTTTTATAACCTAGCCAATAAAAATAATTTTAACACCTCTTTTCTTGGAGTTTTGAAATACTAATATACATAGTTGCATTCAATAGGATATTTAAAGTCTGATAAGATAAACTTAATTTTTTTTTGAATAGTAACAGACCCTTATAAATAGTAATATGAATATTAAGATGACCCTTATGAATAGTAAATCATTTTATTATTTTATTTTCTTATGGTTATAAGATAATGAGATCTTAATTAATTTTTCAATGTGATATAAAATGAATTATAGTTTTAAAATTATTATTTTCCAAATAAATTATGATTTTATTTAAAAATTAAATTGAACATATTTAGAAACTTGTTTTCAAAAAATGGAGTTTTTATAATTGTACATGTCACGAAATGGTTACGGTTATTTTATGGGATTTTTTTAAAATACCCAATTTTTTATGAATAGTAAAAAATGACAATTTACCATATATATACATTATCATTTAAGTTCAGCATTCCTAGCATCATGGTTGATGTAATCACACTTGGTTCGAACTGACATGAACTTATTACTATTATGGGTCACATTAATCCACATTATTTTTTGTCTTGAGGGAAATAATAAAATAATGAATAAGATATTCACAAATCACCCCTCTCCTACACTATAACCCCCCCCCCCCCCCACCCCTCACTCCCTCTTCTCTTCACTCATCTCAAACTTTATTACATGTATATATTCTTCTCAAATATCCTCCCAAGATCCTCCCCCACTTCCAAAATACATTGGTCTCATAAAAATACCAAAAAATCTACCCTAAAGAGGCTCCCAAGGAAAATAACTTCAAGAGGTAAATTCCTCTTCTCATTTATTTTATTTCAAGTTCCATTATTTTCTATTCCATTCCTCACCTATCCTTAACCATATGTTTTGATAACTCTAATACCTTAAATTCAATATAATTTTTTAATTATAATGGATTAATTCATTATCATCTCTCATTTCCCCCTATTTTATCCTGGAAATGAAAACACCAACTGAGATGTGTTAATTAGTCACATTCAAGGACGTCTAGTTTTTAATTTCAATTATCATCTTCAATTCTGGTCATGAAACTATTTTTATGGTTGAACCAAGTAATAATATAGTTATTATATCCTATTTGAGGTTCTATAATCTTTTTTTACAAATAGTATTAATGATAGATCAAAATGAGTTTGTTGTGATCAAAAATTGCAAAATAACCCAAACAATTATCATTAAAGTGATATATAATTATTCCTCTTCACTCCAAATAACCAAATGAATTTTATAACTCTGTAATATTATGTATTTGCACTAATAAAATATAACTTAAATTCTATAAAACCATTCTAATTCAACATTTTTATCCATACATGGATATAAGTAATCCAATCATTAAAATGAAGGAAGAAGACACTCCCAAACAATGAAATTGAATATTTTAACCCATGAAAAGGCCATAAATGAACCAAATAAGGTTAAAAAATCAATTAAATGTTGTGTAGGTTATGGAATCATTAATTAATGAACCTAAATTTTATTATTCAGTTCATTAAGATCAACTGGGTAACACCTTCGCACTTAAGGTAAGGGTTCTCCACTCGAACCTCCATTTTCATTCAGGTTACTTTTGTTCTCTACTTACATAAATTCAATTATTATTAGTTAATATTTACTCAAAATAAATTCTGTTTGAATGTTCTATATTTGTTTATTAACCAAAATCCTACCTTAATTTATGGAGTTTTATATGTTTTAAAAATATCTTTCAAAAATTCTTCCCGAAATACAATCCCTTCTCAAAGGAACTTATCAAATTCCTACCTATTTTCAACAGAACTATATAATATATTTTTAGAAACAATTATCTTTGTAAAATCACTAATTTTATTATGAAAATTATATCTTAATTCATTTCTGGTTTTATACAAGCACTTTTCCAAAATAACTCTTCTTTCAAAGTAAAAGAGTATTTATCTCAAGAATTAGTCAATTATTTTATAAGAGTATATTCATCTATTTCAACACTCCTATTGATTATTATGTATTATTGGGATTAATTTTTATGAATTCATGTACCGTATTTAATTAAATGTTTTATGAATATTTTGATTGTGGATGTGCTATCTTAAAACCATTCACCAATTTACACTGAAAGGTTAGTGTTTACACTTAATACTTGGGGAAAGTTATTCTGTTTCATATATAATTTTCAATATGAATGTATATGTTGTTTATGTTTACCCACATTAATATGAGGAATTATTTAGGATTATTATTTGATAGTTGGGTCATGTTATAGCCCCTTGATGCACTGGTAGGTCTCATGAGACAAGTAGATGTGGACTTGGTCGAGGCCTTATCCATTTTTTAGATATGGTTTTGGATGAGGCTTTAATTATTTTTAGTTGTCTTGGATGAGTCCTTGATGGTGTTTTTTAGAATGTACAGCATATGCATTTTCCTTAGTATAAAGCTATAAATTCAACATTCCTGAGGTTATTTGACTAGTACAATGCCCATGATTATGTTTTATTTTGAAAATGTTTTCTTAGCTTATATTCATGCTATATTATGTTCAATTTTATTTATAAAGGAATGTTTTTTCAATTATTAATCATGCCTAATGATTATTTTTATGATATCTTCTTCTTTATATATTACCCTTACTGATCATCAAAGCCCACCCCCTTCTTATGTTTCATTTTTCCTAGGATATGAAGAAGTCTATTATGATTGACTTGTAGGGATAAACTTAGAGTGGTGGAAGTTCCCAATGGAATTTTAATGACGTTTTTCATTTCAAGTAGTAATGTTGAACTTATATATTTATCTGGATTTCAAATTCTACTAAACTATTAATTCTTTCATGATATGACATTCTTATAATAATTTCAATGTAATGTAATATGGAACCGGCTCCAGAAAACTGGGGTTAGGTCTTTACAGTTGTTATAAAAGGAAGTTTAGTATAAAACATGGAAACAAGATTTATAAAACATAGATTATGTAATAAACCACCTAAGATGGTATTTGAGGATAAACATACAAGAATATCATATAATTTTGGTAAGTAATATATTATATGTACATTTCTAGAAAATACATCTCTATATGGATATTACAAGTGGACGTGGTTCTGGAACAGATGTAACTAGGAGTGAAAACACTAAAAATGAGTTTCGAACTTTACCTAGGGTATCATGGTACATGAAAATAGGTCTTATTGCGCACCTGTTTTGATACTCATGGGGGATATTCTTAGGATAATTCACATTTTTTCACAAGCCATTATTGAGGATTTAAATATAGATTTTTTCTCAAAGAAACCATGTTTATGATAAAGGGATTATCCATGCATAGGATTTCAATTTATGTTTAGTATTTTTCTAGTTTGAGAGTGTACATTATGATTCATAACCTAATATAGTGTATTCTATAATTTATAAATGGTGCCTAGTGGAAGGAATGGAAACCATATGAATGGGCATATCCCATGTAGGGATTTCCCTCCTATGTAAGACAATGATGTTGGCTCTGGAGATGCGACTAGTGTGGAGAAACATATAACAATACTGGGATATCATACTCACACTAGTGTAAATAGTTTTTTTAATGCTGGATAAATAACTTCGGTTATTTAACTGATGAAAAAAGTATGTGCGAGAGAGTTTTAGCATCTATTTTAATAAAAATTGATGACGAAATTTTTTTACGCCATTTTTGCGTCGGTTTTTAGTAAAGTCGATGCTAAAACCCTAGAATAATTTTATTTTTGGCATTGGTTTTTTACAGAATGGATTCCAAAAATAATATATATATATATATATATATATTTCACGCTAATTTTTACAAAAACTGACGTGAAAAATAAAAAAAATTATCATCGTTTTTGAAATAACTGACACAAAAAATCATTAATAATCATTTGTTATCAAGAAACCCTCATTTTTTTGGATCTATGAAACCCTCCTGCTCACGACTAATCCCTCCTAAATTGTGATGACTTTGGGGTCCACCCGGTCATCTCTAATTTCCTTGTTGTTTATTTTCTTTTATTTTCATGATATAGGGTATCCATTCTACATCTTCTTTGGTTAATTAATCATCTTCACATTATTTTCTTCTTGAAATCCTATTTCTGACCTAAACTGTGGTTTTATTTTGTTTTTTTTTCATATTTAATGTTCATTTTTAAAATCAATTTTGTTTAGATCTTGTAGGAAGTGTTTATTATTACAACGCATTCAATGGACGATGTTTGGATTTAGGATCAAGGATAATTTGATCTCCTAATTTTGTAAGTTTTTTTAAAATTTGGGGGATTGTGTGATCATGAATTTTAATAGATCATTCTAAGGTTTTAGATGACCATTTTAAGTAGTAAACCTCATAAAAATCTAGTTTTTATAATGTATTTATTCCTTGATGTTTTTTTGGTTTATGAATATCTATCTTGTCATTCACATTAGCAAGTATTAAAAAAATTATGTAAAAATGTAACAAGAAGTGAATTTATTGATTGACCCCCTAAAAAAGCATCACTACTTTTTTTGGAACATTATCACATATATAATTCCATATGACATACTAAAAATAAATAAATTCACTATATAATTCTATGTGATATACTAATATCACTTTTGTGACAAGATAATTTGTTTTATGAAACCCATGTTTAGGAATGTTACAACTTGCAATATGATTGAACACTCCATTCAATAAATCTCTCAATTGGTTCTCCATCAGTCAAGATATATTTTATTCCATGACATCTCTATATAGTCATGAAAAATACAATATTTTATAGTGGAATATCTTTTATCACCCTATGTTATATCATTGTTATGTATATATAATTTTTTTAAATCTAATAATCCTATGAATATTCATTGAAGTCGATTTTATTATATTGATGGGTTTTGTAGATATAAAATATGTCTAAATAATTTTTTTCCCTAATATAATTCAAAAGAATATATGGTAAAATATATTATAAATAGAAATGTAGAGCATCCCTTATTGCTGATACATAATTTCATATTGAGTTTAAAGTGGTTACTTTAAAAATTGTCAAAGGATTATTGTGTCCACTAGTAATCCACCACCTATATAATCGCAATTAATAATTATAAAAACTTTCTATATTTATGAAGAGTGTTATAACCAATTTTAAATAATAAAATAAAAGATAAATAGAGATTAATTTAGAGATTATAGCACTAGTATGTTTGTTTTTATGAGTATTGGATAACTTTATATAGAAGATTATTTAATTAATAAGGTTAAAAGAGTTCATTCATTTTATAAACTCATGGTTTATTCCCAAAATAATTAATCAATATAGTGTAATATATACAAAAATAATACAAGAAATCATAAAATAATTTAATTTTACAAAAAATAATGAAACATGTCATAAATTCTTATAAAAGTGACATGATTTAAATTTTTAAAATATATTATGTGGTATATTCTGATTGGATGTATATGTGATTTAAATGGATATATTTTTATTGTAATAGAATTATACTACAATAACCACTGGTAGAACACCCAAATGGTATGAATGAGTATGTAACATCATATCTTGATATAGATATTATTGTTATAGTTTTACATAATCCTGATCAGTAGCTATGTGAGAGTATTAATGATGTTTTTCAATCTCTTAGAGGTGTAGTGCTAAGATGTGAGAATTCCATATCTATTATGACCAGCAAGTTTCACTTGTAACATACCCCACATTTTAGTGACAACTATGTTAAATGAACTAATAAATTTATGAAATCTTCGATACTTTTTCCACTAAAAACACCGAACTAATGTAAAAATGTTGTAAAATGAACTAATAAATGATATATGATTGAAAATAATAAAATTATAATATCAATAAAACATATGTATATAAAATGAAAATAAAAAGTTTACTATTTTTAATTATGTTTCATATCTGATGTTTTCTATCTGATTACCAATAGTTTTTATTAAATGAATTCCAGTTTATAGTTTATCAGTTTATAAATATATATTTAAATTTTTATATGTTTTAATATATTCACCAATTATTTTTCGATATCAGTTATTCAATAGATCATAATTGGATAAATTTATGAAGAACCACTCATGAATATAAAAATGGATTTGATGAATTCTTGGATTTTTCTAAATGAAATATACTAAACATTGATTTGATTTTTTTCCATGTGTAATGTGTTTAAATATGAGAAAGGTAAACTCCAGAGAAATAAAGGATCATCTAATTTTTTGTGGTTTTAGACATAATTATACATGTTGGATTAGGCAGAGTGAAGGAACTATAAATTCAAAAGATAATGTTGGCGACAATGTTAATAATATGATATAGGATCGTATTGAAGATTTAATTAATGATTTAGGTGCTGAAACCTTTCAAAAATAGAAAGTGTTGAATGATTGTATGGAGATTCTAAGAAACCATTATTCCCATGTTTCAGTAAATATATTATGTTATCATCCATTTTTTAGATTGGTTAACTTGAAATAATGTAATGGTTAGAGTGATTAAATTTTCTCTAACTTACTTGAGCTTTTAAAAGAGCAACTTATAGATGGAAATGAGCACGCATATTTGAATTATGAGGTGAATAAAATATTATACTCAATGATATTGGGGTATAAAAAGATAAATGCTTTCCAAATGATTGTGTGTTGTATAGGGAAGAATATGACTTTTTATCAAATTGTCCTACATGTGGATCATCACACTATAAGATAGATGGAAAAGTCAATTCAAATTCATTCTATGGTACTGACATATAACCTTATGCTAAATAAAATACTTTCTTCCAATAATCCCTTCGTATAATTAAGATAAAATAAGTCTGATTCATTTTTAGGTACTGAAAAAAAATCCCCCTCTAAATCAATTTGGTACCTTCCAATAATTCCCCATTTGAAGTGTCTATTTCCAAATTTAATTGATTCAAAAAGGTTCCTATGGAATTCATATGATTTTATCTTTGATGGTAAATTATGTCACCCTAGTGACTCATCAGAATGGGATATATTTGATAATCAGTTTACTAATTTTGGAAGTGAAGATAGAAATCTTAGAATGGGAGTGTGTACAGATGGAATGAATCCATATCAGAGCTTAATTATCCAACACAGTTTGTGGCCAGTTTTGTTCGTAGTTTACAACTTAACCTCACATATATTTATGAATAAAAAAATGGAATGATGAGCATGATGATTTATGGACCAAAAAAACTATAAAATGATATATATGTGTATCTTTCACCATTTATTTATGATTTGAAACATATATGGCAGGCATGTGTTAGTGTTTTCATGCATACAAGAAAGATTATTTTCTTTTTCATGCTATGACAATGTTAAGTATAAATTAATTTCGTACATATATAAACATATATGGATACCGTGTTAATGGACATAAAGCTTGTCAAATTTGTGAAGAACAGACTTTATATTATCAATTGCAGAATAGAATAAATACAGTGTACATGGTACATCGAAGATTTTCAAGAATTGATCATCCATATCATTGATTGAAAAGGGAATTTAATGGTTTACATGAATAAAATATTTCCCCACAACCATTTTTAGTTGAAGAATATTACAACAGGATGAAAAATATTGATTCGAAATTTGGAAAGAAATGCAGCTCTAGTCTTCAAAATCGTATCTAGAATAAATAGGCTATTTTTTTGAACTACCTTATTAGAAATTTTAAGATATAAAACATAATATTGATGTCATACATATTGAGAAAAATATATGTGACAGTTTGATAGGAAATTTATGAGACATAAAAGTAAAAAACATGGATTGAACTCAATATTGGAATTGATATCAATGGAAATACGTTTGGAGTTAGCTCCCACTATGAAAAGAAGCAGAACATATTTACCTCCGGGTTCTTGCATATTAAGAAAGAGTGTGAAGTCAAATTTTTTCTAATGTCTATATGTTATAAAAATACCTATTTTATATTCTTAAAATGTGAATAATTTCGTGTCAGTTAAGGATTTCAAATTAATAGGTATGAAATCTCATGATTGTCATATACTGATGCAACAACTGATACCAATCTCACTATGTGGTATATTTTCATCAGCTATCAGAAAGACTATTGTTAAGTTATGTAATTTTTTCAAATACATTTTTATCAAAATTATTGATCCAAGTTTGTTAGATGACTTCATGAATTAAGCTTATCTTATAATTTTTCAGCTATAAATGTATTTTCCACATACATTTTTTTGATTTTATGGTTCATCTGGTGATTCATCTGGTGCATGAGATAAGAATATGTGGACCTGTTTATTTATGTTAAGTGTATCCTTTTGAGACATATATGATAATTTTAATGTGATATGTTAAAAATCCTTATTGATTGAAGGCCTCTATTTTACAAAGATATGTATCAGAATAGGTGATTGTGTTTTTTATTGAATATTTGTATGAAGTGGAGCATATTTGTCTCCCAATATCTCAACATTTGATAGTTTACTGTGAACGTAAAGGGATTTGAGGCTTAAAGGAAAATTTCATCCCACGTGATGAAGTGATTCAAGAACATTTATATATTATGAACAACATAGATGATGTTTAATCATTTATATCATCACATCTTTTTGAATTAAAGAGACTACATCCAAAAAGAAATGAAATTTGGTTGTTGATTGAACCAAAAAAAGACATTTGTTTCATGGTTTAAAAAGAAAGTGAGAATAGATATATCTGCATCAGAAACATAGAAATGGTTGGAAGAGGGATCATATATTAATGTAAAAACATGGACTAGTTTTGATATTAACTGGTATAAATTTTACACAAAAAATATGGATGATAAGAGTACCATTCAAAATAGTAGTGTGATGGTTATCACTAAATAGTACATCTTCCAAGTGAAAAAGATAAAAACACAATTTATGATTTGTCGGTGTATTTTGGAGTTCTTGAAGAATTGTATGAAATTGATTATACAAAATTTCAATTCACTATGTTTAAGTGTAATTAGGTTGATAGCAATAGTGGTGTGAAACATGTTGATTGTGGATTTACACTGTTTGATTTGAAAAGATTTAATTAAAATGAGGAAACATTTATCATGGTGACACATTAAAATAAGATATTTTTTTGTAATTGATCTATCAAATGATCAGTGGTCCATCATTTTTCAAGGAAAAATATACCATTTGGTTGATGAGAATGATGCTAATGATGTTATTGATTTTCATGAGTCTTATTCATCTATTATGTGATTTCATAATGATTACAATGACTAAAAGGCAGACATAGTTCATGAAGTATATAATGATCATGATGAAGGAATATGGGAAAACACAAAACCAGTATCCTCATTTTTCTAGTAATTTTTTATATTTTGTTTCTTTTTTTTGAAACAAACAAATGTGTGCCTATTTTTTTACTTATTTTTTTCTTTCTTGTTTCTAAATATTTACTTTTCTAATAATATGTAGGTGCACAAAATTTCATTATACTTTCTTGTGCCAATGTCAGATACAGAGCGAGAGGAGCAGTTATCGAGGTCTATCTATTTTTTTATATGGTTAAATATTTAGTAATATACATATTTAATTAAATTAAACTTATAATTTATAATTTTTTTTGCAAGACTACTGATGCATCCTCAAAGGAAGAGACTTCTTCTGTTACTATAGATAAATCAAGTTCTCAAGTTGGTAAATGTGTTATTACATGTTTACATAAAAAATCACTTTCTCATGGAGATGAATGATTTCATATTTGTTTTGTTGATAATAATAATGCAACTGGCTCAAATTTAGTTCTGTTTATGAGTTATATATCAATGCAGATCCATTATAAGATTAGTATTTTATATCCTGATTGGATGTCTATGGACAGGATTGTGAAATATCATCTTTAGAATGATGTGATGGTAAAATATCTCAATTGATTTATTTTATCTCATTTTTTGAATATTAAATATTTTAAATGACATCATTCATATATTCAATTAAAGATGAAATTTAATTTTGAGGAAACAAAATTAATTAGTAAAATAAATCTCTCCTTAGTGTGGGTTCGATTGAGAGATTTTAAAACAAAACTGACAAAAAAATATACTTTTGGAAAGAAAATTTTTTGAAAACGTATGCCTTATGTATGTGTATATAGATACAGATACATGGAAGAAATTTTTTGACACCTGTCATGAAGAAAAATTTCAGGTGTGATAATTATTTTATATTTTAAAATTTATTATATATTTATCTTATTACTTACTAGATAAATTTTTTGTAACATGCCTCCATGAGATCTCATCAAGTAATCCAGTTGAAAAATGTATACCTTCATACTTCATCACGTGGAGAGTATTCATATTCTGAGGAGAAAATGAATGAAGAAAAATTTGAAGCAGTAAGATATCGATCTAGTAGTGGTTCAAAAGGGGTCTAGTTTGGTCATCCATCTCCTCCCACTCACCATGAATAATTCAAATGATAGAGAAGAAAAAAATGAAAAGTATCTTATAGAGGAAGCTAAGTAAGCAGCTGATAAAATTGTAAGTAAATATTATTTATTTTTCATCAATATTTCTACTTTATAAATTATAAAAACTGATATAAATTTTTCATTTTTCATTTTAGGATGAACTTCAGGAGAAAGAGACACATGGCTCTTTTATCAGTGAGGGTAGGGTGTACATCATATCCACTACTTTAGGAAAGTAAAAACACATCAATCATGTTAGAGGATATCAGGCATGTGTTAGTATTCGAAAAGTTTTTGGTGAGAGTAAGAAATAAAAAAGACCCAAAAATAGAAACATTAAAAGATGATCTAAAAGAGATCAAATAGTCTATGGGTGGTCAAATTCAAGAACATGTGCAACAGGCTTTGTTAGAACACATGGCAAGATTTTTACCATCTACACAGTCATCCAAGCCTGCCCAGCCTACTTTTATTGATCCACCACCTCCATCCCAACCAAACGACCCTACACGGCCTACTTATTTTGATCCTCTGCCTCCATCCCAGCTGAACTACCCATCCTAACCTACCTACTTTGATCCTCCACCTCCCCACTCCAACCAAACCATATATTGTGAGTTATTTATTGGAGATCCTCATATACATGTTATTGCATTTGGACTTGTATATTTTTTGGGGACTTTTTACATCACCAACCTATCAATATGGGTCAGGTTAGATTATCAGTACTTTATGTAATTGATCCTAATGATATACTTTCATTTCCTACTACGGATATTACCAGAGTTGAGGATTCTCTAGGTCATTTATTAGTTTTTCCAACTAGTATTCTTCGTTATATTTAAAATGAGTTATGTGTTTCTTTAATATTAATTACATATGATTGAAAATTACTTATAATGTTTTCTAACATTTAACTTATATAAGAATATCTGAAATAAAAAAAAATCACAGTTGAAACAACACGTTCTTGAACAATCGACTGTAGATACTTCTAAAATTTCATATGGGATATAAAGATTATATCAGTATTCTTATTCCTTGAATAATATCTATAAACTTTGGATGCCACCATATATATGCAAGATATATTATCCCTTGATATTTCTTAAAGAAGATATCATGAATCTTGTTTAATTTAAAGATCTCGGCCTGAATGTGTTGTAGTTGTTTTCTATGAAAGTAAATTGATGTTTCAATTTCTATTTTTTTAATAAGAAGAAGGTTTAAATTGACAAACTATATTTAATTTTTAAATTATTTATCTACACATGCTTCTTGTACAAAATTACTTCACATCCATTTATGTTTTTATAGGTCTAAAATATATTTCTATGCAAGTAAAACATGTGAAAAATACTAGTAGAGTTGCATATATATGTAAGTGATTATCACATACAGAGATTGGATGTTGGTTTCTTCTAATTAATGATAAGTAAGAATAGAAACAAAATTATGAACTAATGATCATTATAATGTCATTAATTGTGAATTTTTTTTGTATTGTAGGTGGCATTGGATGTTTGGAGAATTTTTCCCAAGTAAATACATCTTATATTGGATTTTCTCTTTATGAGGGAGTGTTCATAAAAAAAATTCCACCTTATTACATAGGTAAGTTTTTTTTGTTTTTCATTAGCTCATTATGTTTAATTATCATTGTTTATATATTTATTATTAGTTTACATATATAAAAATTCAATTCATGGAATGAATTTAAACAAGAACACATGTCAATAAAGAAACTAAATGCGATCAATTATGTGAATGTAAAGGTAATTATTTTTTATATTAGATATTGTTCTAATATTTTAATATATATATATTTTGGTTTTTATTATCCAGTTACTATTTTAAAATTTTATTTCCATCGTCAACAAGGACATGTTTAATGTGAGTATTATATTCTACGATTCATGTATGAGGTAATCAAAACTGGGGTAACTCCTGAATTTTATAAGGTCAGTTATATTAATTTTTTTATATTCTTTGTCATAGTATTCTATTTTTAATCTAATATCATTAAATTTTGTTTAATACATTCAATAATATGGAGTCTTATTCCCAAACTGAACATACCCATATTCAATCTTTGTTTGCAAACTATTTGTTGAGTCTGGTTATGATTTGAGGTATGTATATTATAATGTTTATGAATATTATATTACATTTTCATAATATAATGTGTTCAAAAACTAACTATTTTTTTATAATAGGTGTTTTCACATAATAATATCAAATAAATGATTAAACAATAATGAGCAATGAGCATACTATAAATCTTAGGTATGTATATTTGAAATATACATTATAATAAAATGTGTAGATAATTTTTTTGGTCAAATAGGCAAAAAGATGTAATTTTTTCTAGTTTTTTAGTTAATGAGTACTGTTGATTGATTAATGTATACTGTATTTTTATTATAGGGATTATTATTATTAGTTAAGTGTAATATTTTTAACTTTCTATAAAAAAATTAACTTTCAATGTCAGTTTTCAAAAAAACTGATGCTGAAACATTTAAAAAATACCATTTGGGTTTCATCATCAGTTTTGATGAAAACCAACACTAAAGCCTGATTTTTCGCATCGGTTGTTATGATAAACGTTGCTGAAAACCAACCTCCATGTGGGTTTCAGAGTCAATTTTACTGAAAACCAACACCAAAAATCGGGTAATGGATGGTTTTTGGCATTGGTTTTTAAAAACCTGATGTCGAAATGTTGTTTTTTATGTCAACATTAAAGACATCAGTTAAAAACCAACATCAAAAGTTAAAAAATCAATATTAAATGTAGTTTGTGTACTAGTGTGGGGTTATGAACAATAACCTTACCTGAATGGAGAATCTAGATCCACAACATGGAGGAGCTATGTAAGATCGTCCCATGTGATAATATCATCCATAATTTAATGGGACTACAAACCCATTTGTAGTAGAGTAGCGGATAAGTTCCAAAGAGTATATATTCATCGCTTTGGGAAGTAACGAAAGAGAGAAGTTTATCATGGCATTTTATCGTCTGACGGGAGATGACAATCAATGGTGGTCACTAATTCAAAACAAAAATGAGGAGTAAGAAATACAAAACATGGAATGGAGTGAATTTAAAGCAATTTACATAGAGAAATACTTTCCTCATTAATAGAGAGTCGATATGGAAATTCAGTTTCTAAATTTTCAGAAAAAGAATGATGAGAATGTTGTAAAGTATGAATCTAACTAATCAAGGACAGAAAGGAAGGTTGTGGACTATATACGTAATCCAATGAGAAATATTGATCAATTATTTGATGTCCTAAATGCATTCCTCCTATGGGCACTGGTTAACCAAACATTCTCATCATATGATGTCATAGACTCATGTGAAATCAAGATAGAAAAGGTGTTCTCTATTCCTTACGACTTTAAAGGAAATCAAGAGAAGAAGAGGGTTGCTGAAATCTCTGGAAAAGGAAACGAGGAAATGGGGATGAATAAAAGAGTTGACTTTCCACAATGTGATAATTGTGGAAGAAAACACCCTAGTGCCGAGTTAAATGGAAAAGGGGTGTGATACAAGTGTGTACATCAAATCCATCATGTTGGTGATTGTAAGGGAAAATAAGAATTTATTAATTTTCAATGCAATTATTATTGAGAAATAGGGCATTGTACTCATAATTGTCCAAATAATCAATGAAACATGCCTCAGAAAAGGCCAAGTGAGCATGGACAAGCTTATGAGATCAAAACTGCTGATATTGAAGTTCCTATGGATGTTGTGGAAGGTACATTAATCATTTCCTAAAACCAGGTCAATGCTTTATTTGAATTTGGATCATTTCATTCTTTTATATCTTCCCAGTTTTCCAAGAAAATTAGACATGTCCAATTTGATTTAATAATGGAGTTCTCAGCCAAAAATCCTAAGGGGTGTATCATTTCAACAAATATGTGTCAATTAGTCCCCCTAATGACACATAAAAATACTTTAGTTTCTAACCTTATCTTCATAAACATGGTTGAATTTTATATAATCCTTGGTATGAGTTTGATTTCAAATTATGATATGAAGATATATTATAAGAAGAGGGAAGTTGCGATTTTTTAGAATTATGTTGAATCCCTTATCTTTAGAGTAGAAACCTTTCCAGTTGATTCTTTTCTAGATCTACCCTAATAGCTCTACTGAATTCAATTATTGGGGAGTAAGGGAATGCAATATCTATGGGAGATGAAAGAAATGATCAAACAGAGGACGTACCTATTTCGAAATAATATGTTGATGTGTTTATAGAGGATTTACCTGGACATCCTCTAGAGCAAGAAATTAAGTTTTACGTTGACTTAATTCTTGATTCAAGTCCCATACCGAAGACCACTTATAGAATGTCCCCTATGGAATTAGTGCAACTGAAGAAACAACTAAAGGAATTGAGTAATGAAGGGTTTATTCTCCCTAGTTTTTCTCCATGGTGAGCCCCTATTCTTATCATTAATAATAAATATGGATCTATGAGGTTGCACATTGATTATAGAGAGATCAATGCTATAATAATAAAGAACAAGTATACACTACCTCACATTGATGATTTATTGGATCAACTTCCTGGAGCCCAATATTTTTTGAAGATTGATCTTTGATCTATATATCATCTGTTTCATGTGAGGAAGGAAGATATTATGAAGATGTCATTTTAAACTAGGTATGGGAATTACAAGTTGACAATAATTTCTTTTGGAATGACTAATGAACCCTCTATTTTCATGATCTAATTAATAGATTTTTCAAGGATTAACTTGATGACATTTTGGAGGTATTTATTGATGATATCTTGGTATACTCCAAAATATACGAATATCATGAAAATAACTTGCACACTATTCGGAAGACTCTTAGAAAAAATGAATTATCTGGGTAGTTTATCAAGTGTGAATTTAGGATTCAATCAGTTTCCTTTATTGTCTACATTGTCTCTAAGGATGGAATATCTATTGATCCAATGAAGGAAAAGGTTGTTCAAGAGTAGCCTACTCTAATGAAAATAATTGTAGAATGTAGTTTTATTGGTTTATCAGGTTATTATCAGCATTTTATTCAGAACATTGCTCATTTAGCCAACATAATGACCAATCTTACATGTAAAGGGGTTAAGTTCATATGGAAAATGAAAGTGAGGAATTTTTTGAGTAATTTAAGATTCTATTACTAAATTCTCTGATCCTGACTCTCCTATTGGGGAATGATGGGTTTGTGATCTATAGTGATTCATAAAATAAAGTAATAGGTTGTGTCCCTATGAAGAAAGATATATTTATTGCATATGCATCCTGTAAGTTAAAAATTAATGAACAAAACTATCATACTCTTGATATTGAGTTAGCTTCTATGAATTATTCTCTAAAAATATGGATACACTGTCTCTATAGTGAATGATGTGAGATATATACGGATCACAAGAGCTAGAAGAATATATTCTCATAGAAATAACTCAACATGGGGAAAAGGAGATGGATCAAACTACTCAAGTATTATAATGGTTACATACACTACCACCTAGGAAAGGAAAATATGGTAGTTGATGCATTAAACTTGATGGATCATAGAGTTTTAAACAAAATGAGGATTGAAAGGGGACTTGTATTCATGGAACTAATAAGGATGGACAAGGGAATTATCAAATAATGTGAAACATCATTAATTTTTAAATTGGTTTCCCATGAAAATTTATTATAAAGGATTAAAATCCCGCAGCCTAATGATGTGAACCTTCAAAAGAAAATTAATGTTTTGAAAAATGGGATGTTTGCTGAATTCGTATGTGAAGATAGGATTCTAAAATTTGGGAAGAGGCTATCTATTCCCTCTATACCCAAGCTGAAAATGGATTTATTGGATAATTAATATTTCTCTATACACCCTCGTAGCACTAAAATGTATAGATATTTGAAGGAACATTTATTATGGGACAACATAAAGTGGAAAATTATTGATTATGTAACAAGATGTTTAGTCTTTCAACAAGTGAAGGTCGGACGACAACATACTAGATGAGCCATGCAACCTCTAACTATTACTACATGTAAATGGGATGACATCCCCATGGATTTTTTCACTAGATTACCCAAAACTCCAAGTAAGAATGATACAATATGGGAAATTTTTTATCAACTTACAAATTCATCACATTTCCTCCCTATAAGGGTGGATTTTACACTAGAGAATCTTTCATGACACTATATAAAGGAAATTGTAAGACATAAAGGAGCACCACTTTCAATAGTGTTTGATCACGTTCCTCGATTTAAATGGATGTTTTTGAAAAAAAATTAGAATTCTTTGGATACTGAGCTTTGTTTGAGTGCTAATTATCATCCCCAAATTGATGGGCAATCAGAAAGGATGATCCAAACTTTAGAATAAATATTTAGATCATGCTCTCTCTACTTTCAAGGTATTTGGGATCATTATTTACCCTTTTTGGAGTTCGCCTACAATAATAGTTTCCATTACAATATTCAAATTGCATCATATGAAGCATTGTATAGAAATAGATTTCGTACACCAACATGTTGGGATGAAGTTGGAGAAAGGAAGCTAGTGGGATTAATGCTTTGGGAGGAAACAACATTGAAGATAAAGACTATTCAAGGTCACATCAAAGCAACTCGAAGTAGAAAAAAATTGTGTTGACAGTAGAAGGAAGGATTTGGAATTTCAAGTGGGAGATTATGTTTTTTAAAAGTATCTCTATAGAAGGGTTGTATAAGATTTTGGAAGAAATGGAAATTGAGCCCTAGATATATAGGCCCTTTTGAAATTATAGAGAGAATTGGATTTATTGCATATTTTTTTGGCTATGCCACCTAGCATGTCTAAAGTACACATTTTTTTCCATGTCTTGTTATTGAGAAAGTACATTCTAGACCCAATGCATGTCCTCACTTATGATGGTATAGAATTGGAATGTGACCTATCTTTCTATGAAGAGACTATACGGATTCTGGACACTAAAGAATAGGTGTTGAGGAATTAGATGACTCGACTAGTGAAGATAATTTGTAAAAATCCTAAAATCTAATTGGAAACATCGGAGCTTGAGGAGAATATGATGAAGAACTACTGAAATATTTTTTGTGAGGTAATATTCTGGTAATTTCGAGGATGAAATTTTTGTAAGGATGGAAAAATGTAACACACGAAGATTTTTAAAATAAATTTAATATTGAATTCATGAATATATAAGTCTCTACAAAACACCACTTTGTTATAACCTAGCTAGTAAATATAATTTTCCCACCATTGTGCTTTGAATTTCGAAAAACTAACATACATGGTTGCATTCAGTAGGATATTTAGAGTCTGATAAAACAACCATAATTTTTTGTGAACAGTAACAAACCCTAATGAATAGTAACATGAATAGTAATATAACCCTTATGAATATTAATTCCTATTAGTATTTTATTGTCTTTAAGGTTATAATATAACGAGATCTTGATTAATTTTTAAATGTGATATAAAACTAATTATAGTTTTAAAACTGTTATTTTTTGGATAAATTATGATTTTATTTAAAATTTTAAATTAATCATATTTAGAAAATTGTTTACAATAAATGGAGTTCATTATTGAATTTTACACATCAATAAATTGTTACTGTGGATTTTTGGTATTTTTCTTAATTACTCGAATTTTTAATGAATAGTAAAATATGGTAATTTATCGTATATATACATTATTAGTTAAATTCACTATTCCTAGCATCATGGATGATGTAATCACACTTGTTTCAAAAATAAAATGCACTTATTACTATTATGGGTCACATGAATCAAAACTATTTTATGTCTTGAGGAAAATAATAAAATAATGAATAAGATATTCACAAATCACCCCTTTCCACTATAAATGCCCCCCCCCCCCACTCCTTCTTCTCTTCACTCCTCTCGAGCCTTGTACCTTGTCTAAATTCTTCTCAAATATACTCCCATTCTCCTCCCCCACATCCAACATCCCTTGGTCTCATAAAAATACCAAAACCTCTACCCAAAAAAGGCTCTCAAGGAAGATAACTTCAAGAGGTAAATTCTTCTTCTCATTTCTTTTATTTCGAGTTCCTTTCTTTTATATTTCTTTACTAACCTATCCTAATATAGATGTTATGATAAGTATAGTACCTTAAAATGTATTGGAATGTTGTTATGGTAATGTAATAATCCATCATCTCTATTTTCCCCTTATTTTATACTGAAAATGAAGACACCATCATAGATGTGTTAATTTATCACATTCAAGGATAAATGGTTTTCAATTTCTAATAACATCTTAAATTCTAGTTATGACACCATTTTTTTAGTTGAAACAGATTATTATATAGGTAGTATATCGTCTATAAGGTTTTTTTAATCTTTTTTAAAAATGGTGTTAATTATAGATCCAAATGAGTTCGTTGTGATCAAAAATCTCCAAATAACCCCAAAAATTATCATTAAAGTTGTCTAAAATGCTTCTTCTTCACTCCAAATAACCAAATGAATTTCGTAGCTATGTAATAATATAGATTTAAACTAATAACATATAAATTCAATTTAGTAAAACCATTCTAATTCTAAATTTTTATATGTATATGAATATATGCAATCTAATCATGAAAACCAAGGAAGAAAACACACCCAAACAATGAAATTGAATCTCTTAACCCATTAAAAGGCCATAAATGAACCTAATAAGGTTATAAAAAATAAATCACATGTTTATGTGGTTCTAGAATCATTAATATATGAATATAAATTTTATTATTCAGGTTAGTAAAATCAAGTGAGGAACACCTTAAATCTTAAGTTAAGGGTTTTCCACCTGAACCTCCATTTTCATTCGTGTTACTTTTATTATCTACTTACCTAATTTGAATTATTATTCATTAATATGTACTCGTCATAAATTCGGTGTGAATGTTTTATATATGTATACCAACCACAATACTACCTTCATTTATTTATAATTATATGTTTTAAAAGGTTCTTTCAAAAATTCTTCCTAAAATACAATCTTGTCTCAATGGAATTTCTCAAATTAGTTTTTGGAAGAGCCAGTTATAGGTGGAGTTGATGCAGGTGAAAGTGCAATGTATCACGGTGAAACTAGTGTAAAGAGGTTCTTCTGTTTTATTTTCCTTTTTCTATTCTAGTTTTGATGCCCTTATCAGAAGGCAACTATGGGACTCTCTGGGATCCTTTGAGGTGGCATATTTACCATGGTTTGTGGGTGGTGACTTCAATGTTATCATGAATATTTTAGAGAAGAGGGGAGGGTCTCCAATGATTAACAACAACATGCTGGATTTCAACTGCATTATATCTAGAAAATGTTTATTAGATTTGGGATTCAGTGGAAGTAAATTCACTTGGTGCAACAACTGAAGAGGGGGAAGTTGGATTTGGGGTAGACTGGATAGATGCTTTTTGAATATCCAGGGGGTGGATTCCATTTAAGGGGCCTCGATGGTCCATCTTCCCCGGGGCCTTTCTCACCATTCCCTTATTCTTGTGAAGCTCGAATGGGAGAACTAGGAGAACATGGGGGTTTTGTTTTTGGCGGATTGGCATAGAAAAGAGTGTTTTAATCAAATGATGCGAGAGTCTTGGGCCTAGGAGGTGGATGGAAGATCTTGGGTCGGTTTGCTCAGGCGTCTCAAAAGATTGAAGGCTGAAATTTTCAAATGGTTTATGGATCACCCTGCTTTAGATGACCTAGTGAGGTGATCCAAAGGGATATTGAAGGTTTGGAAGCCTCTCTTTTACAAAGCTGGGAGGATGCTTCTTCACATTATTATTCTATAAACAGGAAATATTAACTCAAAGATTATTAGAGGTTGATAAGGGTTACAAACAGTGGGCCAGAGTCAGATGGCTCAAGGAAGAGGAGAGAAACACCGGCTTTTTCCACACCTATTTTAAAGAAAGGAAGATTTCTAAAATCAATATCAGGTTGGAGGATGGATCCTTCTCCTCTTACATCAATGTTGCAGGGAAATTGGCCTTAGATCACTTTTAGCATCTATTGAAAGGTGAGAATTAGCGTACTACAGTAGATAAGGAACTTTTGGCTGACCAAGGTGTCTTTTTGGAGAACATTGCTAGGAGGGTTGACTAAGAGGACAATGAAGGTTTAATTTCCTTACCATCTAAAAAGGAGATAAGGGAGGTGGTTAGTAATTTTCCCTTAGATAATGCTCGCGGGCCTGATGGATTCCTGGTGGTTTTTTATATGAAAAATCGGGAGTTGGTGGGCCCTTTGGTGATTGAGTCGTTGCTTGATTTGTTTAAAGGAGGTTCCCTAAATAGGGGCTCGTGTGCATCTAGAGTGGTGATGATCCCTAAGGTGAAAGACCCTTGCTCTATCAATTAGTATAGACCCATATGCCTTTGTAATGTCTTCTATAAGATCTTGGCAACCATTATTTCCAGGAGATTTAGCAAGCTGCTACCAAGGATCATTTCCCATGACCAACATTTCTTCATTCAGGGAAGAGGAATCCAAGGAATAGTGGGAGTCGCTCAGGAGTTGCTACTGGATGTGGATAAAAAGTTGATTCGATCCAATGTAATTATTCAGGTGGACATGGATAAAGCTTATGATAAGATGGAATGGAGTTTCATTCTTCAGGTGTTTAGGAAGTTGGGTTTTCAAGAAGGGGTCTCTGACTTGTGCTTCCGGTGCTTCTTTTCTCCTAGGCTTTCCATATACCTATTGGGTAAGAGTTTTGGTTTCTTCAAAAGTGAGAGAGGATTCAGGAAAAGAGATTCTCTTTCCCCTACCTTTTTCATCATTGCCTAGGAATCTCTTTCTCAGAATTTCTAGATTTTCTTGAGGGATAAGAAGATTGTAACTTATCGGTCTAATGCTTCGGAAATTTTCTCCCACATTATGTTTGTTGATGATATTCTTATCTTCGTTAATGGAAGGAGATCATCCTTGGATAACTTCATGAACATCATGCTCATCTACGGAAGTCTTAGTTGCCAGAAGGTGAACTCCGCGAAAAGTAATGTGTTCATATCTAGAAAGTGTTCAAGAAGAAGATCTCTGGCTATCCAAGATATTCTGGGAATTAATAGAAAGTAGTTTCCCATGACATACCTCAGGGCACCAATCTCAAAGGGATGGGTGAAGAAGGTATTCTTCGAGGATCTTATCTCCAAGATGACAAGGATAATCCTGAATTGGAAAAATAATTTCCCTTCCTTTGGGGGGAGGGTGACTTTTATCAACAGTGTGATCACTTCTATTCCTATGCACGTGTTATCTATTATCACTCCTCCTAAGGGGACGATTGTTGCAATGGAGAAGGTGTTGAATCATTTCATTTGGGATGCTAACTTTGCGGGAAGGTCACATTGGGCTGCTTGGTCCAGGATGGCTAAACCAGTGGAGGAGGGTGGTGTTGGCCTGAGGGACATATCTACTGCCATGAAAGGCATGAAAGCTAGGATTGTGTGGGACTTCTTGGAGGGAAAATCAATGTGGGCTCAGGTTATCGACAGGAAATATGGAAAAAATTGGGAGTGGGAGGTTAGAAATCTTTCTAGACTGGGAAATATTGTCAGGTCTCAGCTGGATATTCTTCAAGATTCTGGCAGGTGGATTCTGGGACAAGGGAAGGTCAACTTGTGGAGGGATAATTGGATCGGGGAGAGGCTGTATTTTCCTCACTTCCCGGTTCCAGACTTATCTGTGAAGGAGGCTTCCGCTTATCTAAGGCTCATGGAAACCATTCTGAACAGAGATCAACTGCAGGCCTACAAGGAAATCATCTTCTTAGAGGAGGTGGATAACTTCCGTTTTTATGGAGGCAAAGTCGGGGCGTTTCAAAGGGATATATTTTCATTTATTGATTAAACGGGATAGAGAACAAGATGAGCTGGGGAATTTTTTGTGGTTTAATGAAATTACAACTATGTTGGGGTTTCTAGTTTGGCGAGTCTGAAATGATGCACTTCCTACTGATGACAACATTCATAAGAAGGGGGTTCAAATTTCCTCGAAATGTCACTGCTATGTCACTCCACAGGTGGATACGGTTTCACACTTATTTTTTCAGAGTGATTGGGCTAATGGACTATGGTCCAACATGGCGAGAGGCAGAGTTCTAGTCGGGGCTTGTAATTCTTTCCAGGATCTCTGCTTGGTCTGGTTTTCAAGTTCAGAGGTGGAGAAGATGGAGTCAAAAATCCAGTGTATCATTTCCATGACATTGATCTAGATCATTTTGGAAGATCCGAACCAGGATCGATACGGGAACTATCCTTCGCCCAACATACTTCAGCTGAGTATGCATAGTCTGATCCAGGAGCTTGGATCTTTATTAAAGATAGGTTAGTTCTCCCATTATCTCTGCTCCTTCATTAACAGGCCGGTGGTTCTGCCGAGATTGCATGGGGGTTGGATTTACTGGCAGCCTCCAGGGATCGGACTAAAGCTGAATGTCGACGGGTCTCTCCTAAATGGTGTTATGCATAGCGGAGGGCTGGTCCGTGATGGGAAGGGTTCAGTGCTGCGGGCATACAGTATCTACCATGGGTCGAGATGCTCATTGGGAGCTGAGACTCATGCTCTACTTACATGAATGACATTGTGCAGTAGATTCTCACTGGATTGTTCTGAATTGGAGTCAGATTCGGAGGTGTTGTACTTGTGCTCACAGAAAAGGGGCAAGTTCTGTGGTCCTTGACTTACCTAGTTCGTAGCTGCATCTTGAAGATTCCCAGTGGCTGTGTGGTTCAGCATGTCCCAAGGGAAGCGAAATTTGTTGTGGATTCGCTCTCCAGAGGGGGTACACCAGAGGATCCCTTACTGATTTTATCTCATTTTGGCTCACTTCCCAGTGAATGTAATATGTTTGTCCAAGGGGATGCCTTAGGACTTCACCATTTTATACCACCATGATCTTTCGGTCTCATGTAGGGCATTCTCCTCATTCTATAATAATAAAAATGAATTTTCATTCTACTCTAATTGGTTAGTGAATATGCTTAATGTTCGGGGAAAGTTATTACATTTCATACGTTAGTTTAAATATGAATTTATACATTGTTTATGTTTACCCCCATCCATATGAGGAATGAATTGGACTTATTATTTGATGTTTGGGGCCTTCTATAGCCTCTCGATGTATCGGTAGGTCTCAAGAGATAAATATATATGGACCTGACTGAGGCCTTTACCGTTTTTAGATATGGTTTTGGGCGAGACCTTAATCATTTTTAGATGTATTGTATGAGGCCTTGATGGTATTTTTTAAAATGTCTGAAATATGTATTTCCCTCATTATGAAGCAACAAATTCAAATTTCATGAGTTTATTCGACTATTAGAATACCCATGATTATGTTTTATTATAGAAAAATTTCCTCAACTTATATTCCTACCATATTATGTTCATGTTTATTTTTAAATGCATGTGTTTTCAATTATTCACCATTCCTAATATTTATGTTTATGATATCTTTCACTGTATAGATTACCCTTACCTATGTTCTATTTTTTCTAGGACATGAAGAGGCGTATTATAATTGACTTGAAGGGATAATCTTATAGTGGTGGATGTTCCCAATGCAAATTTATTTTTTTTCATTTCAAGTTGTCATGTTGAAATTGTGTATGTATCTGGATTTCCAAATCTACTAAAATATTCATTCCTTCAGGATACGACTTTCTTGTAATCATTCCTATGTAATTTGATAAGGGACCAACTCTAGGAAACTAGGGTCAGGTCTTTAAAACTCGGCTATGGAAAGTTCTAAAAAAAATATGAAGGTGGATCAACCTACTATAGACAGGAAACTATATTGCGGGTTAAAATAACTATGGGGTCTTATGACTAATCCTTCCATACTGAAAGACCTTCACCAAACCATGGTCTTGAGTTGGAATTACACTCCCTTAGCTACTTTACCCACTACTTCCCTAGCGATAGTTGTCATAGCAATGATTACTATGAGAAGTTTTCCAACATCGAGCTATTGAAAATTTCTTGAAACCACTCAGGTCCTCTCTCAAATTCCCTTCCTTGATGAGATCTTGATTCTTCACATCTATAAATATTCTCAAGAAATTTTTTTTCACCTCCGACATGATCTCGTAGAAAATTCTATCCTGAAAATGTCTCGCCTCGAAGATCTTATCAACAACTAAGGATGGGTCAAGGTGATAGTGATCGATGAAGTATTTATCATATAGAATCACTATCATTCCCTCTTGTGTCATATGCATGAACTCACAAACCCTCTCATCCCTCAACATCTCAGGAGAGAAGTGGATTGTAAACTTTTCCTTGAATTCCTTCTAGGATAACCCTTCTTACGACCCAACATTATCTAAAGTGTCCCACCAATTTTTGGCTGGTCCCCAAATCATATAATAAGCAAGATTCACCCACCTATCTGTGGATTTATTGATAAATTTTATGATTCTCTGGACTAAATTGATCCAAAACTCAACTAACTAGGATCCTCTCTTCCCAATAAATGTAGGTTGGTCTTGTAGCTAGAACTCTCTTGATAGGTTAAACATCAATGTTTTGGTGTTAACATCCTCCATTTACATGGATTGCATGAACCTCAAGAAGATAACATGGATATTATCATCCATATGATCCTCTAGATCCATAGAATGTTATGATGTATTGGTGTTGGGAGTGTACAAATTTCCATTCTTATGGTTCCTAATTCAAAGACGTTGATGAGGAATTTTCTCTACAAGACAAACACACTTCTTAGAACTCAGGGTACACAAAAGATCAACCTCGACATGTGATAACAATATAGAACTACTAGATCATGGTCTCATTAGATGTGGATTAATAAGTTAATTAGTATGACATAATAGATAATTTATTCCCTTTTCATTGGATATATTAGGCATCTAATTTCACAGTTTTTATATGAGAATATATCCCATGCAATAAATATGTCCCTATCAGGAAAAATGCATGTTAATATATATATATATACCCTTATGTTCCTATCATGATTCATGCATTCTCATCTCACACCATACCTGGCCTCAGGTTTAAATCTCATGAAACAATAACATCACACAAAGTGTGAGTCATTTAAGGTTGAATATTAACAATTATTACAAGAGCATATTATAAAAACCAATCGCATACCCATGAACTCGGATTTTCCCCTACAAATGGTTTAGCTACTCCCATGAACAATATAATTTATAATTACTAAAACATACTAGTATTATTTCTACCTTTACCAACAAGTAATGTAATAGAAAATAAACCTGAGGCTCTGATACAGCTTTCTAACATCCCTGACCCGGTGCTCCCTTAAGAAACTATGCTGGTTGGATACATAAACTCGGGATAACCACTCGATATTCCAATGGATTTTGACTAGAAATAAGTCTATAATAAAGATAGTTAGGTGACTATAACCTCTAGTAAATAGTTTAAATGAAATAATAAATAATAGTAGAGTATCAAAAATTTTAAAAATAATGTTAATAAATAAACAGGAAACCAAGTTAAGAATGGATGAATGAATAAATCCAAAAAATAATAGAGTAATTTAATGAGAAGATAGATGTAACTATATTAAATTATAAAATTCATTTAGATAAAATAAATAATATATCCCAAAAAATGCTGAAAATAACTTGATCCCGAATCTCATTTCCCAGTTCCTATAGGAGAATATATCCCATGCAATAAATATGTACCTATCATGAAAAATGCATGTTAATATAAAGAATATATCCCAATAAATACTGAAAATAACTTGATCCCGAATCCCATTTCAGTCCTGTCTCTAACCTCCAACATGTCTAGAAAATTAAAATCAACAACAGGGTTTCTTATCCATGACCAAACCAGCATCCATGAAATCTATCTAGGTTCCAAATAGTGTCTCATCCATGGTATGAGTACAAATCAGTAGGTCAACACCACTATGTCTAGAAAAATCCAGTCTGAGAAAATTATTGCTTTCAATAAAGTGAATAATAGGGTATTAATTTAATAAATTAATTCTATGAAATAATCCTTTTGATACTTAAGTTATGGTTTGACACCCAAGGACAACTAAACCTGCTTCAATTCCCTATCAGGTATCTCTGACTAACGGTGAATCCATCTACATCATGAAGGATCACCTAACCACTAGAAAATTCTCCCACTGAGGATGAATTGATCAAACATAAAATAAAAAAAATTCCCACTACGCATAGGCTATATAGAATATCACCCTCAGGAATCTAGAGACTTTTAATCTGGTCTGCATACATCTGATATAATCATATTCTCAACCCTCATGCATCCGTTACTAGTTCACCTATCCCTCTTGCTATAAGAAAATCATTCACCAAGCACACCGGCATCAACAAAAAATCATGATTCATATTCCGACAAAATAAACATGGCAATTAGTATCCCACCCTCAGGAATCAATCACATTGATATCGGATAAGATAAAAAACTAAGAAAACAATTCACAAGTCTAAAATCAAACATATAAGATATATCACTATAACTCATAATGAAAAATTCATAAAATTATCATTATTTATCTAGTTAGGTTTCATAAAACCAGGTTTCCAATTATCATCATAAATATATCAAACTTATTTCATTTATCATTTAACCCTAAGGTTATTAAAATATCAGTTAACTAAATTTATTTGAGGTGATTCTACCATAACCAATCACACAATTTACATTTTATTCCAATTAATAAGAGTAATACAAAAATCAATCAATATTTCCAATATATCTCAAGGCATTAATATCAAGTTGACCAATTCTTAATATGGTCCAAGGGTGGAACACCTATTGGGTGGTTGTAGGTATCAGTATACATTCCTATGGACCCATTTGGATTTAATTGATGGCCTAAAAAGGATTATTATTTAACAGGTTTTATCTAATTAATTAGTTCACATGTGTGGTATTCTATAACAGTCGCACATATTGTACATTCTATAAATCATTAAATTACAAAAAAAGGATAAGTTTTAGACCACTCACATAAATTTTGTGATCATAGAAACAATCTCAAAAGAATGTCAGTGAAGAACAAATCAAAAGTTTATCATAAGGAAAACCTATATCACATAATAAATAAGATAAAAACATGATACATTGGTGGTCAAGGTATCACAGACATATAAAAGAGGATATCATAAGAAAGTGGAAAATAAAGAAACTCAACAAAGATCAAATTCAAGATCAATAAATCTAGAAAAGAAGGAATCGCCCCCCCCCCCCAATTTCTTGGAGTCACCCAAGGCTTCAAGATATGAGGTTTTACAAATAATTAAAAATTAAATCACACATGAACTGTGGGTTAAAACCATTGATCCTTATATATTCATGATGTGAACCCATTTCAAAATGTGCATTTATAGAATTATAAGATACATTGAAAACATATTTCCTTAGGTTAAAATAACCTTGATTGAAAATTTCATGAAATGTACCAGTTTAATTTCTTGTAAATTTTTCACACTCTAAACCGGTTCATGGAATCTTCCTAGAAACATGTTCATGTTGTGAATCTTGTTAATTTCATGAAAGTGTCATATAGACAGATCACTGCCATGATTCTTTAAAAACCCAAACCACCTTTAAATATTTCCAATCCCACAGAGACCCTCATAACCCTTTGACAAATTTATAGCCAGGCTACTTCAATGAAAAATAACATGCATCCCCAAACCTTAGTAAATTTTATTAGAAAAAATCTCTCCATCCATAAAATAAACTCGATCACCAAGGTTTAAATAAGAAAAGAAAATCCAACTAAAAGAGGCTCAACAAAAACACAAGAGGGACACACCTGAAAAAATATGGGATCTTACACTAAAATTAGAATATATTTTCTACTTTATTAATATATCCAACACTCCCCTTAGATTATAATAATTTTTTGCCATTATCATAGAGTAAATGATAATATCAATGATAAATACTACAAAATAATTTAGGTCTCCATTAAATACTCTATTCATCAAATCCATGAAGATCATAGGGCCATTAGTTTTTCCAAAGGGAATCACTTTGAACTCATACTGTCCATACCTTGTACAGAAAGCATTCTTATAAATATCTTCCTTCTTCACCTTCGTCTGATGATATGCAAAATGAAGATCAACCTTTTATATGTACTAGGATCTTGATAGTTGATCAAACAAGTGATAAATCATTGGTAGGGGATACTTTTTTTATTGTGATCTTGTTGATATCCTAGTAAACTATACACATCCTTATTATCTATATTTTTTCTTTACAAAGAGCATGGTCACACCCCATGGTAGTGTACTAGGTAAGAACAATTTTTCCAAATTATCTTGTAGTTGTTTATTTGACCCCTCCAGTTAGATCAGGGGTACCCTACTGGGGTATTTAGATATAGGAGTTTCTCTAGGAATAATTTCTATTGAGAACTATACCACATGATCTTGGATAACTTTGGGTAAATTTTTGCAAAATACATCCGTGTATTCCCTAATAAGAGTAATTTCTTATTGGTTCTTACCCTCCATTGAATCAACCATTTGGGAATGGTGTGCTTCTTCATAGTGTATCAAGACCTAAAACATTGATTGATTTTTCAAAGGATATTAATGTTATTCCTTGTATTTTTAGATGAGAATGGGATGGTTCAAAATATATAAATATATTTCCTTTTCCCGACAGTTCATATTTTCTGTATATAACAAGAGTTAATCCATGCCTAGTTTAGTGTTTAATTCCCCCAAGGGAAGTATTACAAGATCTTCTGGAAGAATTTTACCACGAACACCAACATGAGATGATTCTAACACATGGGTTTCAATGACCAAACCACTATTTGTTTTTATAGTTATATCAACTTCATCGTCTTGGGGATTCAATTAAGTAGTTATAGAAAACATAAAAGATATAAAGTAATGTGTAGAACCAAAGTCAAATAAATTTTTTCCATTCACGAGTAAATAAAAAGTGTTCCTTTTATGGAATAATTTTCCTGGTCCACTTTAGTAGTAGTGACATCATAGGATTTCCCTAGGTTCATTGGCATTATTGGTTGCTGACATTGATTACCCTCAAGGACCTATTGTTTAGTGAAGTGGCTTTCATAGTACCCTTTCTCACTATATTTGAAGCAATGAACCATGGGTGGTGCATTCGAAGGTTCCCCCATTTCCCCCATCATGTTAGTTAGCTTCTTCAAGTTTCTTTTACATTAATGATCTTGGTGAATTGTATCAGAATCATTTCCTCGTACCTAAGAGTAAATTATCCTGATACTTATTACAACATTTTTGAAATGTGGGAAGTTGGATCCTCTTTCCTCCTTTTTTATTTAACCCACCAGCTTGAAACCCCGTTCTTCTTTCATTATCTCCATAACCATGAAATCATTCACCAAATTTATCTCTACATTGATAGAATATCGAACTAATTCATAACTCCAAATGACAATGATAGAATGATCCTTTAGAAGTCTTGGTTTTAAACCACAAAATAATATATAAATTTTTCTATTATTATTAATAAAAAACCCTAGGAATATCGGGAAATCTGTATGAATTTTACCTCATGAGTCAAGACCGATTCTCCCACCTTTTTATTAAGATCTAATAATTCCCTCTCTATAATTGTTCAATGAGATATTGGGAAATATTTATTAAGAAATATTTTCTTAAATTATTTCCACTCTATCTATTCTATTTCGTCCTTCGACTTGGTGTTATTTACCAATTCCCATCATTGACCGAGTTCACTATCTAAATGATATATCATTCAAATTACCGTCTCCTTCTCAAAATAGTGGAGGATAGAAAATATATTGTTATTTAAGTCAACCCATTGTTCAGCGAAAAGTGGATTGGTAGACCCACTAAATATTGGTGGTCATTTCTGCATAAAATATTTGATATCATGTTTCACCTTCTTGGGAAAAATCGGACATTCCACATGGTTTTGGTTAATATTCTTAACCTGATACAGCTGGGTAAAATATTTCTACAAATATTTGGTATCCACCTCCTATGGAATTGGGGATTTCATTTGGAAAATCATTTTATTGTCCCTCACATGGTTTCTTAGCCAAGTTTCTCCAGGTTCCCACCCTTTTATAAAATAAAAAAGGTTTTAACAATACGTAATTGAAAAAATAATAAATAAATAATTTTTTATTTTTTGAAATGAACTCTAAAGGCATATCTTATTGGATCCCTTTTTTTATCATTTTTATAAAATGGATATTCTAGGATGTTTTACTTATATACATATTTATACATATGGAATTCAGTAATTTTTTCAAATCCCAATTCTCAAATTAACTAAATGATTATTTGATACAAACTATAGTGACCTAACGTTTTCTTACATGAAGGTAACATCCTTTTCAAGATAAGAAATATATAGTGATACAAATACATTATCCAAATATTTTCCATCTTGGGAAAATTTGGATCATGGATCAATTGTATATAATAGAACATAAACATTATTTAAATTATTCTTATTTATCCTTTTAAATATGTCACTATATTCTTAATACATGTTATCATCTAAATATATATTCAAAGAAAGGGTTGATATAAAATCTTGGTAAGGGGAGAAATAAATTAAATTAATCAATATTACATGGGTGATAATAATCAACATCATTATATCACAAGCGTAGGATTATCATCAACATCCTCAGTGAAACATTTGATAAATACATGGAATTTTTCGCATGTATAAAATTGAAACAGCTTGTCATAGTGGTCAAATACTGCACAAATTTGTGAACAAAGCTATCATCTTGTTCACACAAAACATATCTGAATAATCATAATATCATATTTATAAACAAATATAGAATTTTTTTCATGCATAATACATATAATATCAAGAGATATATCACATTAACAAATTAATTATAGGTCTATATAATTATGGTCCCACCCATCACATCATAAAATGCTCATAATCATTCATGCCACATGGAAAGATAACAATCATATTCATGAAATAACCCATGGGACAAAATGGTGTTAATAAATAATTTCACATTAAATATTTCATGTAATATCCATTTTGGTTCTCAAAGAAATAATGGAGATTATAATTTTTTCATAAAAGATCATTTTTTCTTTGAAGAAGACATAAATTAAGTGGATTTAAATATGTATTTTCAAAAAAAAAATCGTTTGATAAATCATTGAGATTGGATTAGAAATCATTTTTATATGGTAGAAGAATGTATATCCCTAAAAATAAAATGTTAGTGAATGTTTCTAAAACTTTTTTGGATATTATAGGAATATACATATTAAAAATAGTGTAAAAGAGAAGACAAACCAAAAAAATAGTTGGGTTAGAGAATCCTCTTAACATAAATCAAAATTTATGTCATTTCTTATTCCACCTCCTAAATAAAAAAGTTAGGCTTGTTGAAACATTGAACCAAAATTTAATTATCTTAAATTAATTAATTATTTATCAATTATAACAACTATATTATATTTATTAATTTTATTTGTTTATTTTGAAGTGTTTTGATATGATGTTTTACTTAAAAATTCTCATTTTTCTTTACTTTTTCTATTTTGTTCAAGGTTATTTATATATTATTTGAATTAATTCATGAATATTAAAATACATATATTTATAAATTTATATATTAAAAATAATTTATTATAACCATCCATAAGTTTTTTGATAATGAATTAACTGGAAACTTCCTCGTTGGTGGTTATTGAGCCGTTAATGGGGCATTGTCCAAAGGGTATTAAAGAGATGTATGAAAAATAAATACTTCATAATTATAATTTTTTAGTAGTTTGAAATCAATAATATATTTTTAACTTAATTTAAATTTAATATTAGATGATTTGTTTTTGAAAGGGATATATACAAAGAGAAATAGAATAGGAAAATGAAAAGAAGAGATAATGGAAACATACACTCTTCACTGTGATTCTTCTCTTGTACGACACAAAAATCACTTGATGTTTGGAGTTGGTTACTACAAAAAATCCATGAGGATTATTAAAGGATAAATAGAGAGTATTTTGGAATATATTTAGCGTTTTTATGTAATGGTGGATTGGTTTTCCATGTAGAGGGAGAGGGGTAATTTATACTAGCAGAGGGATATTTTTAGAATAAAATAGTATATCCAGGGTAAACCTTGTAATAGTGATTATTTTGAAATTATGAATCATACACCAATAAAATAAAATGTATTTTGGACTTTAAACCCTTTAATTATATGAATTATTTAATTTATTAAAAGGTAATGTCGAAAAATAAAAAAAAAATTAAAAGAAATAATTTTTACTTTAGAATTTTGAAAGTGATTTTTTTGGTTTGAAAAACATGTTATCATGACTCGAACCTACCCAGCTCGAGCCACAACTACCCCAAGCCCACCTCCATAGTTCAGGGTCAGGAAACAAGTGTCGAAGGCTAAAATGCTCGGGGAGGCCTTTTCCTGAGTACCTGTACACACACACGCAGCACACTCAATGCAAAAGTGCAGAGTAAAAAAGAAAAGAAAAAGTAAATAAAAGTGTTACTGCTATATATAAACCACCAAAGTGCATCAACCTCTAATAGTACAAAGAAAGTGCTGAAGGTAAACTGAAAAAGGAAAGGGGAAAACATGTGCCCAACCAGAAAAGGTGCCACAACCCGGCAACAGGTAAACAAAAGAAAAACAGCTGGAAGGGTCCCCCACCAGGAACCCGACTCTGACCACCGTACGCAGTCCAAGCTCCTGAACACCTAAGCTCCACTAAAGTCACGACCAACCTGTTCGTCATCTACAAGGGCACACCAAGTGCGCGCAAATCCCAAGTATGGGTGAGTATAAAAATACTCAGTAGGATACGCCAAAGGCTCGAGGGAGCAACAAAGGAGGTATCGAAGGGTGAGCAGTAAATCAAACAGGGGAAATGTAAAGGAGTACAAACGAAAGTGTAGTAAAGAGTACAGTAGAGAGTCCAACTCAACCCAACAAAATGAAAGAAGGTGGACTCGTCCAGACACAAGGAGTTGGAAACAGTGGGAAGATGAACTTCTCGTCGAGTCTTCGCTACCTATAGCAGGAGAGTATACTCGTCCAACCATGAGAAGCTTGACATGGAAAGCATGTGGCATACCCCGCACATCTTCGCCTCTCCTCGAAGGATAGTAACCAAACCCAAGAAGTGGGTACTGAAAAAAGGTATATACATATCCATACGCTCAATCAAGAAACCCAAATAATATCTTAAGGGGATCTCCATCCCGTAGCTAAGCCCAAGAAAGTGAGTAGCCAACAGTCCCAGAAGTAAACACCATCGATGCCCAGCATCCCGCACGTCTGTCCCGAACTGCAAGTCAAGGGGCTCAAATCATCGTACCTCGAAACTATATGCTTTGGGTGGCACTGACTCGCCCACACGGTTTTAGGTCATGTCTCAAGGATGCGTCTCAGTGGGGAAAGTGTCCCTCATAGTTGAGAGTTCTGGGGGAATGTTAAGACACACATCGTCACTGCCCCACAGTCGAGAGGTCTCCCCAAAGTCGACAGGTGACCCCCCAGCCCAGCCCGCTGGAGGGTAATCCCTGGAAGTCGACGAGTTCCCACTAGAGGGAGACCCGGCAAGAGTCGACAGGTGCCACACTTCCCAGTCCTGTAAAAAGGGTACTCCACTGGAGGGAGACCCAGCTAAAGTCATCTACGAGTCCCAATGCCCAGTCCCGTAAAATGGTACTCCACTGGAGGGAGGCTCGGAACCGTCACCAGGGACCACTTCCCAGCCCAGCTGGAGGTGAACCCGGCATTGGAGACCACTTCCCAGCCCAGCTGGAGGTAAACCCGGAACTGCTCTGGCCATCCCTGCTGGATGGTACTGCTCAAGGAACACCGTTGTTCTGGCCATCCCTGCTGGATGGTAACCCACTTGTCATCCCTGCTGGATGAAACTACTATGGTCATCCCAGCTGGATGGTACCCCACTGGCCAGCCCTACTGGAAACAACCTTCTGGCCAGCCCTACTGGAAACAACCTCCTAAGTAGAGGATCGGTGCCCGCATAAAGTGTTGGTCACACCGAATCCAAAAAAACTCTACCAGGGAACACAAAGGGATGGGAGGAACTCCCCGGCCTCTCAGGGTGATCACGCTCCAATCTTCTGAGTCACTATTTAATCGGACTGAGACAACTCACCCTAGAAAGTGGTAAAACACCCCACGCGGTACGAGCACACGTTGTCGTAATCGGTACCGCAGTTTGTTGAAAGGAAACAGTACTGAAACCCCTCACAGCTGAAGAAATAGAGGAACCAAACCACCTCTGCCAGCCAAACGAGAACAGAACCATGGTAAAAACTCCACCCGGCTGGTAAAAAAACGAGAACGGAACCATGGGAAAACTCAACCTCGCTGGTCAACAAACGGGAACAAAGGGACCCTCTACATCGCGAGAGGTCAAAAGTATGTAAAGCAGAACACGGCACGCACATGGGTCCCACATGACGTGTGACCCCAAGTCAACCCCAACCAAGCGCAAAAACATTTTTAGGTACCAACATCCACATGCACCTCCCAGCGTTCCCGTATACTCCTAGAGTATACCACGTCTCCAGCCTAAAGGCTAATGTGTACACGGCACCCAATGTCAACGCGAAGGGTGTAAACGTAACAACTCCAAGTTTCCACCTCAATGGATCTGGCACGGCCAACCACGTCTCTTTAAACACCAAATTCACTCTCCTAGGAGTGAACGCGATCACATGCCAAGGGTTCCCTACAAACACCACGAGAAGAACCACCACCGGTACACCTTTCATATTTCTACATTTAATAAGATCGTGTAAGAGTCTCCACTCACCTGAATAGACTACATCATTGTAATACTCATGAAAAAACATGCGAGATTGACTACATACTTTCCCCAAATAGATATCTGATGGAAAAGTCACCAACACCGCTTTACGCCTGAACGACGTCCCGTGGTCCCGAGCATCGGCCCCAAAAACAGTCGGGCGCATCGCACCATTGAGATCTCCTCAGAAAGATACATCAAAAGGGACTTCTCACTTGAGTGCAACGGATATCCGGAGAAAAAGTTTCATTTCATCAAACTGCACAAGAGAGGTTCTACGTGGGACCCGCACCCCGATCCCGATTCACTGCCAACGGATCGCGCCTTTGCGATCCTCTCGAAAAAGTACACAAGATGGACAATTCACTTGTCCAAAACGAACACCCGATGATAAAGATGGAAATCACCGTCAACTCCTGAAACGACTCTCGCAGGGCCCACACCAACGGGTGGAATTAAAGTGGGCATATTGCACCATTGCAATGCCCTCGAAAAAACACCCCACATCGACTACTCGCGCGCCCCAAAGAGACGTCCGATGAAAAAATTACAAAACGCTACATGCAGCTCGAAAGATGGGCCATGAGGCCCATGCCACAACTCTAGTTTCCATGCCTGAAACCACACTGGAAAACTCCGGCTCAACTCCAGGGTCGCAACGCCTTTGACGGTGCTCAATTCCGACATCGGATGTGCCCGCGCCGTCCAAAACAAGAACTCCTGGAAGAACGCTCATCCACATAACAGTTGTTCCGCACCCTTGATCCCCTTGTCTCAGAAATTAAAAAAAATTGAGACCATCGCAAAAAGTTCGCCTCGAGCCGAGCTTCGCACTGCCGCAGACGGCATGCAAAACAGACGCCCGTAGCGGAAATTACAGGCGTCCGAGTCGAGGAGGAAAAGCCCCTTGGGATGGACCGGCCTGGACCGGCCGGTCCGGCCGTTCTGGGCCGGGCCGCAGTTCAACCACATGGCCCATCCACTGACCCATGGTCCATGCACCGACTGGCCCGCGTGGCCAGTCGCTTGGTCCGTGCGGAGACCCGCCGAGCGCGTGTCTCGGTCCCCCGCGCGAAGTCGTGGCCGCGACCCCGTCCACCGCTCCGTCGCACCCCGGCGGGCTCGCCCCCCACCTGAAGCCAGAGTCCGCGCCACCTGTGCCTTAGCCCGCGCCGCCTTCACTTTAGCTCGCTCTGCCATCCTAGAGCCACGCCGCCGCCTCCTGAGGACGTCGTGCCGCCGCTCGAACCAACCAGAAACCCAAAAACCCACAGAAATCGTCGGACCGCTGCGGCCTCCTCCGAACTCGGATTTCAATTCCAAAAGATGAGTTGAAAAGATAATAAAATATACTACGCATTCATGGGTTTTTTTCTAAGATCAAACAACAATTCGACACATGTTGATGGGTTCAAAGGTTGTGTGGAAATTAAAAAAGCAATACACACAATCCTACCTCTTGGGTGTTGCCCGGAGCTTCGTCGTCGATCCGCCAGAGCTACCGCGCCTCGCCGGAGTTTTCGCACCTCGCCGGAGAGGTGGAGGAGAGGAGGATGTAATGCCCCGACCCCAGTTACCCAGAGTCTGTGCATTATGGCGTAACATTGGAATAATCATAAAAGATCATGTCTCGAAAGACCGATTAGTTTAGTATCCTTGGAAACACTAGATACATTCACAAAAGTTACATTACATCATAAAGTGAAAAACTACAATAACATGGTCTCCATAGTCCACACTCATATCCCCTTCTGACTATCCTTGCAGTTCATTCCTAAAATACTTCTTCACATCCTGGAAAACATTAAAACATTGAAAGGGGTGAGCTCATATTCTCAGTAAGGATAACAATATTGCGAAAGCTTTCATAAATAAACATAAACATTTAAGGCAATGTATAACTAAAAAAACCTTTTAGACTTGAACTTCAGCATAATATGGAAAAAGTAACATCAAATAATGCCATTTACTTATTCACATGGATATTCTACTAGTCAAATAATCACATTCAATATCAATAACCAATTTCATAATGATGGAATGCATAATGCCAGACTATCATAACCACATAGCCAAGGCCTCGTGCCAAGACTACAAATAAGATTTTGTCAAGGCATCGTGCCAAGACACTAGTTTGTCTCATGAGACCAACCAATTAAATTTTTTTAGAAGATACTTACGTTTAAAATTTCTAAAATATACTCCAGTGTTTTTCTGAAAACATTATGCAAGATTCTGAAAACAAAATTACTAATTCTGAGACTCCTCGACTAATTACAGGCCATGATGGGTCCACGCCCAATCCCTTCATGTCTACCACACTTGAGAGTCGGGTTTTCTGAAAACATTTTTAAGATTTCGTTAAATATGTATAAATTTGCACTGGATTTTCATATATTTGAAATAAATATCTCTTTTTGAAATCATTTAAAAATCACATAATTAAAAAATAAAACCTTTATTTTGAAAATATCCTTATAAGCATGTAAGGGAAGCTTCAAAGGTGTATTAACGGCGGTGGAGAAGTCATTGTCTCCGCATACATAAGACAAAAGATTCCTTTTGTCGTTTAGTAAAAACGCTTCGTATAAAAAGATTCATTTTTAATAAACAAAAAAGTCAAAGGGGTTTATACACCATATAAAAGAAAGTTGTGTATAAAACAAAATATGCCTCTATGAAAGGAGATTGAGACGAAGTCCTTACAAAGATCATTTTTTAAATAAAATAGATCTATTATGTGTATTCACTATAATTACACATAAATAAAGTACAAATACAAGATAGGACATAATAATATCATGACATAATTTGAAAGTAGGAGATTAACCCAAAGAACGGAAATTGGGTTAAGAAGTTCCCTTAACTCGTGTCCGACTTGACTCGACCATTCTTTAACCTCCTCAATAATAAACTAGATTTAATTTATAATTTCTTAAGAACCTTTTTATAGTTTATTATTCCTTTTATATCACTTATTACCATGTTATGAACATTATTTAATTATTTATTTTAATAATGGTTGTTTTGTCGATCTTTGGTACTTGAGTCAAAATAAACTTCTTATAATTACAAGTTGTTCATGTGGTAAAATATATATTATATCCAGAATTATATTCATGATGTAGATATCATATATATCATATATATACATTATATACATTCATTCATAATATTACGTAACATTTAGAGGTAAGAAATGAAATGCACCGTTCAGGGTGACGGTAAGTCGTACGTACGCATGGACACTACTTTCATTTCTATTTCGTATTTAATGGAATGAAATCATAATGATATAAAGGTGTATTATAATTCTAGTATAATATAAAATATAATATCATTTACTCCATCATTTATACATACCACATATGGCATTAACGATTCAAATCACTTTGAGGGGGCGGTAGTCCGCACTTCCTAAAATGAAATTATCACGTTTACCCATAATGGAAATCATAAAGGTATGCCATAAATGATAAATACAGAAGAATAAGGAAAACATAAACATAATATATATCATACATAAATATAGTGACATCTTAATGGCCACCATGAGAGGTGTTAAAAGAATATTAAAAAATCATCATTTCGTGAGGCAGTAATTCGCCACCCACAGAAACAATATGTTCTTTAGCCATTAAACGAAGGTGTGTGTAAGTGCAAATGAAGTCATTCTCATAAAAACAACCAATTATATTTAGGGTACTGGTTTTTTTACAAAGTAAAAGAATAAAAAGAGTTTAAGGGGTTGGAGAAGCAAAATAAAACAAAATAACATAAGAGAAGACATTACCTTAAAATCGGGTAACTCTTTTTGATTTGAGCCAAAGGCTTCCTTGGGAAGACTTCTTCCCAAAGTGAGGCTTCTAGGAGTAATTTAGGGATGTTTAGAGAGTCTTTGGGCAGAGTTTGGCCGATCCAAATGTCTTTTATGGTGTGAATAAGGTGGTAGAGGTGGGGGCCTTTAATAAGAGGAGAGGAGGGGCACTCTTGGAAAGTCATGGAATATTACATTATTATGAAATGATTTTCAGATTTTAAAGGTCCCACAATGATATATTTCGAGGATAAGGTGATAAGGGTTCGAAATATACTCATCCAATAGGTTTTTGACAAGTGTAAGTCTTATATTTTACATTATATTTTCATTTTATTTAAATCGTTAATTAATGAGCTAATCGCTGTATCATCATTCTGTCATAAAAAGTTTAATTTATTTAATGTCTAAAAATTATAAAACAATTAACATGATGTATTAAATTGTTTTAGCTTTCCAATTAATATTTATAGTAAAAAATTTAACTTATATAACCCCATGTAATAATTGTTTTAGTAAAACAACACATGTTTGTGACAATTTTATTTTTACTTTAAATAAAAAAGTTATTAATGTCATTTTCTTACCCACGTGGCTCCATGGGGTCCCCAAGTTGACCCATGGACTGTCTTGGTCGGGCATGACTCATCCAATAAGTTTAGGACAAGTGTGAAGATATTTTCATATTTTTATAATATCATTTTTACCTTAAATTTCACTAATTACCTTTAATCGCGATTAATAAAACATAAAAGTTACTATTCACCAAAAAATTATTTTAATCCCATTGAAACACATTTTACTTACTAATGGAAACCATGTATGTCGGATTTTTTAAAATCAAATCACAAAAGTGGTAATGTTTCATTTAAACGAAAAATTAGTTTTTTAAACCACCACTTAGTGGTTTCACTATTCATCAAAAATTGAATTTTTTCAGAAAAATACCAAAAATTCACCCTAAGCTAGAATTGATATTCTGAATTCAAAAATGGTGTCTATTTTACAAAATTCCAAAAATATTAGTTTCATTAATTAATTTTATAATTAATTCCCATTGTCAAAACAAATAGCGTGTTTTTAAGAAACAATATCAATCAAAAGATTGACAATTATTTATGTCCAATTTCAAAGTGAAGTTAATTATAATGACCACCATTGGATAAAATGGTAAAATTATATTATAATTATACTTTAAAACCACTCAATATAATAATTTATCACTATCAATTATTTTGATTAAAAAGGTTGTTTTTAATTAAAATTTCGTAATTTTCACTATTCATCAAAATATAAAAGTTATCCAAAAAGTTCCAAAATTTCACCCTAGGCTAAATTCGATATTCCGAATCCAAAAATGAAGTCCATTTTGAAAGATAAAATTTATAAAATTTCAGAAAGTAAGTATTACTTTTCATAATGGCTACTTTGAATGGTTGTGGTGTGTGTTAGAACTCGATGTTGCGTACAACACACACTACTGTAGTATTCAAAGAGAAGCGTACCGTGGAATCTTGGGGAGTTACAGAGGAGTTCCTCCGTGAGAGCTCCTATCAGGGGGTGAACAAAGGGGGACATCGGGGGGGGTTAAGTGTTTAAATAGAAACACACTTAACCACCCGCCCGTCGGCCCGAACCCGAACTTCCGGCGGGGTCGAGATTATGCCTCCTCTAGGCCAAACACCACTTCCCAAGCACAAAGGCAGTCTCGGAATTTTAATTTGGGACCCCGTTTAAAAGTTATTAAACTCAACGCCCGAGGCTTCCAAATTACGAAAACACCTCCAGGGCCATTTTTCACTAACGGCCCACGCCTGAGAAACTTACACCCCTCCTAGGGTAAACGGAACGCTCCGAACTCAATAGTGCCCTCAGTTTTTCAATCTTATCCACCGTTTAAGGGATACTTGAGTTAATTCGTTAAACGAATAAATTAAATATTTAGTTTATCTATTCCACACTCTGATAGCGAGTGAGGGCTCCAAACGTCCCGCGCTGACATGCTTTATGTCATTCCTGGGGTAAAAACACCATTCCAGACCCATACGTGCACTCAGATCTCTGATCCGAAACTATGTTTAGGAGTTATCCCATTTATTTGGTCTTCCCAGTGTGAACGCACTAAAAATTTAATTATGGCCACACCGGGGCTCAGAATCACACGCCGTCTTAAGGCGCTGCTCCGGAATAACATCAAGAATATTCCAAAGTCTTTCGCAGCAAAAACTGGGTTCTTACATCATTCCCTCCTTCAATATTTTCATCCCCAGAAAGAAAAACCAGGGAACAACTTTGGGTACTAAGCTCACACCTGGATCTCCCATACCCAAAAGAACTCTTGAACAGTCTCGTGTCACCACACACAGACCAAAGGATTTGATCTATTCATGCGAGGTTTTCCCTCACCGATGACGTTCATAGGAGTATACACACATCTTCTTGGGTAAGTCACGTGGGAGATGTCGGGCACCCACTCCAGACTTTGGGGTTAGGGCAAGGCGGTAGGGAACCTCTCCATCCCTTATCACGGTCTCACATAGCCCGAAGGCCCTCGGGGGTATCCTGCCTCCCCGATCGAACCTTTACATCACACGCCGCGACTGGAATCACTGTTTGGACTTGGGACAAAGCCCGATGATTCCCTCCTTCAGAATATCCATAGGGTGAAACACCCAAGGATATCTTGTCACGCAAGGTTTCAAAGTCAATGTCCCACAACCAAGACCCTCTTATACGCTCAGAAGCGAAGGAGTCAACATCATCGACTAATGAAAAAGGTCCCACGCCTTCTACCTTACCAACATGGGGTTACACTGACACCTCGCGCCACCCTTGTAACAACCCATGCAAGGAATAGGGAAAAAAATAATTTCACACGCAGAGCCTACCAATTATACAGCAAACAGTAGAAGAGCTGTAGAGTGTACCTCTTATCACCTCATGCTCTGTAGGATCATAGACATCCAAAGCTCGCGGCTATTCGTGGTCCCAACCATCAACTCCTGAAGCCTTACGTGGACCGCCTAGTGGTGATGGGAAGACCTCGTAAGGTCGTCCTCCACTTCTAGAACCTCATGCTCCTCTGCTAGCACCACCTCTCTGGGTACTACTCTGATCATGGTGTTGCCTCTATCGTGGTGGTGCACCTGCTGCCTCCCCGAAGCTCTCTGCATGCCTGGTTGGGCAGTCCCATGCCAGGTGACCTCTCCCATCGCAAGCATAGCACTTAATCTCTTTAGGCTGCACTGGTACCCTCCGGAACCACTGTGGTGTACGACCACGCCCCTGAGTCTGGTTCTCAGAAATCCGCCTGCGTTGAGGTTCTGCTTGCCGATGCCCGCTAGATGCGGTAGACATCTCGGCTCCAACGTGCCTACTGCCACCACCAACTATAGAACGTGCATGAAGCTCTCTGTCACCAGCGCCTGCTCTAGCACCCCGGCATATGTGGAAATTCCCAAGTGTACAATTACAACATGAATCTCTCGGCGGAGACCCTGCTCAAACTTCTGTGCTCGGATGTTGTCGTCATGGACCAAGTCCGAGTAAAAGCGTGCACGGTCTGTGAAACTAGCCGCGTACTCGGCCACCGTCATCCCACCTTGTTGAAACTGCAGGAGCTCGTGAATCTGAACGGAGCGTTAGTAGGAGGGGAAAAACTCCTCATGAAATAAAAACTGAAAGTCGCCCCACAAAAGCGACGACTCGTCAAGAAACTGAGTCACCAGACTCCACCAACGCAAAGCTGCTCCGCGGAAAAGGATAGAGGCCAAAGACACCATAATATTTTTCGGCGTCTGCACAAGCCTGAAAAGGTGAACCACTGTCTCTAGCCAAACCTATGCTGCCTGAGGGTCTGGCTCACCACTGAAGCTCAGCGGTCTTTGTTGCTGGAACTCACAGAGCGCGCTCAACCTACACTCAAGCTCAGTCTGCTCTACTGAAGCTGTCTACTGCTCAACAGGTGGGGGTGCTGCTACCAGCCCACCTGGAGAAAGGGGCTCACATGATGGGTCCTAGACTGAGGCCTCGTATCTCACAGGGTCATCGTCACGAACCAAAGCTGGTATCCTGGCTGGCTGTCTTTGCGGAGACATCCTGAATATTAGCATGGAGTGTCACGGTCAGATGATCTTATATGTATATAACAATAACAACAACGATGGGGAGCTGACTCAAGAAGGATAGTCAAAGACTCAATCCAATGTGATGCAAAAACCAATTTCCCTACAACGAGTGTCTCAGCATGCCGAGTCGACAAGCGGGTTATCAAGGTCCTGGTGAATGGATATATCGGCCGCTGCACCATCACTGGACTCCCTGGCCTGAGAGCCTCTCTCGAGACACGTTAACACTGTTTCCCTAAATCCCATCCAATTCCTTTTTAGAGACGTCCAAACAACGTCCCAAGGAAGGAACCACCTCTGATACCACTTTTCCACGACCCGACCCTACTTGGATTGAGCCGCAACTACCCCAAGCCCTCCTCCCTAGGCTTGGGGCTGGCGACAAGCGCCGAAGGATAAAAAACTTGGGGAGGTATTTTCCTGAGTACCCGTACACACACGCGTAGCACACTCAATGAAAAAGTGCAGAGTAAAAAAGAAAAGCAAAAGTAAATAAAAGTGAAACTACTATATATAAACCACAAAAGTGCACCAACCTCTAACAGTACAAAGAAAGTGCTGAAGGTAAACTAAAAAAGGAAAGTGGAAAACATGTGCCTAACCAGAAAAGGTGCCATAACCCGGCAATAGGTAAACAAAAGAAAAATAGCTGGAAGTGTCCCCCACTTGGAACCTGACTCCGACCACCGCCCGTGTTCTAAGCTCCCGAACTCCTAAGCTTCACTGAAGTCATGAACAACCTGTCTGTCGTCTGCATGGGCACACCAAGTGCGGTCAAAGCCCAATTATGGGTGAGTATAAAGATACTCAGTAGGATACCCCGAAGGCTCGAGGGAGCAACAAAGAAGGTACTGAAGGGTGAGTAGTATATCGAACAGGGGAAAAGTAATGGAGTACAACTGAAAGTGCAGTAAAGAGTACAGTAGAGAGTCCAGCTCAACCCAACAGGAGGAAATAAGGTAGACTCATCCAGACACAAGGATCTGGAAATGGTGAGAATATGAAATTCATGTCGAGTCTTCGCTACCTATAGTAGGAGAGTATACTCATCCAACCACGAGAATCTAGACAGGGAAAGCACGTGGCATACCCCGCGCGTCTTCACCTCTCCTGGAAGGAGAGTAACCAAACCCAAGAAGTTGGTACTGGAACGAGGTATATACATATCCATATGCTAAATCAAGAAGCCCGAACAAGATCGTAAGGGGATATTCATCCCGTAGCTCAGTCCAAGAAAGTGAGTAGCCAACAATCCCAGAAGTAAACACCATCGATGCCCAACATCCTGCACATCTTCCCTGAACTGCAAGTCAAGGGGCTCAAATCACCGTACCTCGAAACTATCCTCTTTGGGCGGCACTGACTCGCCCACACGGTTTTATGTCACGTCCCAGGGATGCGTCTCGATGGGGAAAGCTCCCCTTGTACGTGAGTGTTATGTGGGAACGTCAAGCCACACCTCGTCACTGCCCCGTAGTCGAGAGGTCTCCTCAAAGTCGAAAGGTGACCCCTACCCAGCCCCGCTGGAGGGTAATCCCTAGAAGTTGACGGGTTCCCACTGGAGGGAGACCCTGCAAGAGTCGACGGGTGCCACACTGCCCAGTCCTGTAAAAAGGGTACTACACTGGAGGGAGACCCGGCTAAAGTCGTCGACGAGTCACAATGAACAGTCCCGTAAAAGGGTACTCCACTGGAGGGAGGCTCAAAACCGTCATTGGGGACCACTTTCTAGCCCAGATGGAGGTGAACTCAGCATCGGGGATCACTTACTAGCCTAGCTGGAGGTAAACCCGGAACCGCGCTGGCCATCCCTGCTAGATGGTACTGCTCAGGGAACACTGTTGTACTAGCCATCCCTACTGGATGGTAACCCACTAGCCATCCCTGCTGGATGGTACTACAATGGCCATCCATGCTGGATGGTACCCCACTGTCCAGCCCTACTGGAAACAACCTCCTAGCCATCCCTACTGGAAACAACCTCCTGGGTAGAGGATCGGTGCCCACGTAAAGTGTTAGTCACACCGAACCCACAGAAACTCTATCAAGGAACACAAAGTATCGAGAGAAACTCCCCAACCTCTCAGAGCGATCACGCTCCAATCCGCTGAGTCACTGTCGAAGCGGACCGAGACAACTCACCCCAAAAAGTGGGAAAACACCCCACGCGGTACGAGTACACGTAGTCGTAATCGGTACCGCAGTCCGGTGAAGGGGCACGGTACTGAAACCCCTCACAGCTGAAGAAACAGAGGAACCAAACCATCTCTGTCGGCCAAACGAGAACAGAACCAGGGGAAAAACATAACCCTACTGGTCAACAAATGAGAACGGAACCCTCGGAAAACTCAACCCCGCTGGTCAACAAACGAGAACAAAGGGACTCTCTACGTCATAAGATGTCAAAAGTACGTAAAGCAAAACACGACACGCACATGGGGCCCACATGATGTGTGACCCCCATTAAACCCCAACCAAGCACACAAACATTCTCAGGTACCAACATCCACATGCACCTCCCAGCATTCCCGTATACTCCCAGAGTATACCACGTCTCTAGCCCAAATTCTAATGTGTACACGACACCCAACGTCAACGCGATGGGCGTAAACGTAACAACTCTAACTTTCCACCTCAACGGCTGAGGCACGACCAACCACATCTCTTTAAACACCAAATTCACTCTCCCAATAGTGAACGTGATCACACGCCAAGGGTTCCCTAGAAACACCGCAGGAAGAACCACCACCGGTACACCTTTCATATTTCCATATTTAAAAAGATTGTGTAAGAGGCTCTACTCGCCTGAATAGACTACATCATTGTAATACTCGCAAAAAAACATGCAAGATCAACTACTTACTCACCCCAAACGGATATCCGATGGAAAATTTTCCAACACTGCTTTACGCCCAAACGACGTCCCGTGGTCCTGAGCCTCAGCCCCGAAAACAGTCGGGCACATCGCACCATTGCGATTTACTCAGAAATATACGTCAAAAAGGACTGCTCACATGAGTGCCACGGATATCTGGAAAAATATGCATTTCATCAAACGGCACAAGAGCGGTTCTACGTGGGACCCATACCCTGATCCCGATGCGCTGCCAAAAGATCGTGCCATTGCGATCCTCTCGAAAAAGTACACAAGATGGACTATTCATTTTTACAAAAAGAACACCCGGTGATAAAGCTGGAAATCACCGTCAACTCCCGAAACAGCCCTCGCGGGGCCTGTATCAGTGTGGGAAATTAAAGCGGGCGGATTGTGCCATTTCAATGCCCTCAGAAAAACACCCAACATTGACTACTCGCACACCCCGAACAAACGTATGATGAAAAAGTTACAAAACGCTGCACACTGCTCGAAAGACAGGTCCTGAGGCCCACTTCTCAACTCCGGTTTCAATGCCTGAAACCACATTGGAAAACTCCGGCTCAACTCCAGGGTCGCAATGCCACTGACGATGCTCAATTCGGACATCAGATGTGCTCGCGCCGTCCAAAATAAGAACTCCTGGAAGAACGCTTGTCCACTTAACGGTTGTGACTCACCCCCGAGCCCCCCATCTTGGGAATTAAATATTTCTGATACCATCGCAAAAAGTTCTCCTCAAGCTGAGGTTCACACTGCCGTAGATGTTATGCAAAATAGACACCCGTAGCGGAAATTACGTGCGCCCGAGTTGAGGGGGCGAAGCCCCTTGGGCTAGACCGGCCAGTCCGGCCATTCTGGGTCAGGCCGCAGTTCAACCGCGCGGCCCAGCCACTGACCCGCGGTCCACAAACCGACAGGCCCGCATGTCCGGTCTCTTGGTCCGCGTGGAGACCCGTCGAGCGCGGGTCTCGGTCCCCCGCGCGAAGTCGCGGTCGCGACCCCGTCCACCACTCCGCTGCGGCCCGGCGGACTCGGCCGCCGCCTGGAGGCCAAGCCACCTAAAGCCGGAGCCCATGTCACATGTGCCTTAGACCGCGCAGCCTGCACCTTAGCCCGCTCCGTCGTCCGAGCGCCCCGTCTCCGCCTCCTGAGGACGTCACGCCGCCGCTCGAACCCGCCGGAAATCCAAAAACCCGCACACTTCTCCGGACCGCTGCGGCCTCCTCCAAACTCGGATTTCAATTCCGAAAGATGCGTTGAAAAGATAATAAAATATACTACGCATTCATGGGTTTTGTTTGAAGATCAAACAAAAATTCGACACCTATTTATGGGTTCAAATGTGGAAAGGAAATTAAAAACGCAATACGCACAATCCTACCTCTTGGGCGTTGCCCGGAGCATTGTCGTCGATCCGCCGGAGCTGCCACGCCTCACTGAAGTTGTTGCGCCTCGCCGGAGAGGTGGAGGAGATGAGGAGTTACTCCTTAAGAGCTACTTCCAGGGGGTGAACAAAGGGGGAGAGAGGGGGGTTAAGTTTTTAAATATAAACATGCTTAACCACCCGCCCATCAGCCCAAACCCGAACTTTCGGCGGGGTCGAGATTAAGCCTCCCCTAGGCCAAACACCACCTCCTAAGCACAACGGTGGTCTCGGAATTTTAATCTAAGAACCTTTCAAAAGTTATTAAACTCAACGCCCGAGGCCACCAAATTACGAAAACGCCCCCGAGGCCATTTTTCACTGACGGCCCGCGCGCACGAAACCTACACCCCTCCTAGGGTAAACGGCATGCTCTGAACTCAACGGTGCAATCAGTTTTCCAATATGAGCCACTGTTTAAGAGATAATTAAAATAATCCATTAAACGAATAAATTAATTATTTAATTTATCCGTTCCACGCTCCGATAGCGAGCGAGGGGTCCAAACGTCCCGCACCGACATGATTTATGTCGTTCTTAGGGTAAACACCCCATTTCGGACCCATCTGTGCACTCAAATCTCTGGTCAAAAACTCCATTTAGGAGTTATCCCATTTATTTGTCATTCCCAGTGTGAACGCACTGAAAATTTAATTCTGGCCACACCGGGGCTTGGAATCGCACTTCGTCTGAAGGCACTGCTCCGGAATAACATTAAGATTATTCCAAAGTCTTTCGCAGCAAAAATTGGGTTCTTACACATGTATATTTTATTTTTTTGAAACATTTATCAAATTTAATATATTTTTTTAAAACCACATGTTATATAAATGATTAGGTCATTATCACATAATGAATTATGTAATTCAAGATACACTAGTATGGGGAAAACATTATTTTTACTACTCTCCAAAAATTAAAGTTTTTTAGAAAATTAATAAAAAACATCCTTTGAAATTTTAATTATATTGATTTCAAAAATGAAATATATTTTATCAAAAAAAATCTAACATAGGTTGTTTTACTTTTTAATATAAAAACTATGATTTTTTTCTGAAATACATTAAAATGCAGTTTGGAGAATGTGTTTTTATTTTCATTGATTTTTTTTAATCTTGATATTTATTTTATGAAGTTATAATAATTATATTTTTTTATAAATTAATCAAAGTAAATATTATTTACATTATATTTATTATGTTTAGTTCAATTTACTATTCCAATGGTTAGGTTACTATTCCTAATGTTCAGGTTACTATTCCTAATGGTTAGGTTAATATTCTAGTGGTCACATTACTATTCCAATAGTAACATTACATCCTTTTAATAACTCTTCATTCCTTCATTTATTATTGACCTCAATTATTCTCAAGGTTATAAATTTCCATTTTCAATTATTTCAATAGGTTTACTAATATTTTTTTCTTTTCAGTAGTGTTGTTCCTGGGAGGGATGAATCTAGAAGATTGGGTTGATCCATATTTTATCATTATAGTTTTATATTTTTTTTCTCCTTGTAAAATTTTTAATTTTAATTGTTTTAATTACAAACTACTATAATGATTTTTATTAATGAAATAATTTTTTTTTGGTTTCTATAATTTTTGTATCTATATAATACTATATAATATAATATAATATAATATAATATAATATAATACGCATTTATTTTAGGAAAAAAATATCATTTATAAACTCTAGGTTGTTACATGTGTCATCACACTATATGCTTGATTTATTTTTCATTGACTTTTTGAAATGAACTAGTCAATGAAATACCAATGTCATGGATTTCATCACATATTTCCATTTCACTCAAAGGTCCATAGATATCTTCTTCCATTAATATAGAATGGAAAAATGATTTCTTGGCTTATTCAAATAATTCCATATCACATATGATGAACCCAACTTATGGTACCTCTCCATGATCATAAATTTTCATAGTTTTTATCTATACATCAAAGCATACAGTTCATGATACTCATTAATAATAATAAATTATAGGGACCATTGAACACATTTGTAGATAAAAATATCCAATGACACATAAAGATGTGCACTTCCTATTGGTAGATCTGTCTTCTAGCTTGGATACCACTAAGTATGATCTTCATGAAAATACGTATTAGTTTATTATGATCCTCCAACATCTAATAGTAAAACATCATTTGTTTCCTATGAGAGAGATTTTATCTAGACCATAGGATATAAGTTTTAGAATATTATAATAGAATCTATAAGTTCTCATTACATTGGTTAACTATTATAACCTTTAGATTAGAAAAATACTCTACAAACATTATCATATTAATGTTATACAAATGAAAAATATTCATGTGAAAGTATATTTATTAGTTTTTCTTGTAATAAAAAGTAAAAAAGTCAATTTTTCTAGGGCACAAACTCCAACATACTTCCGCTTACATTAGATACAACTACTATCATTTCACAGCTTGTTAGTTGTGATGTACCGATCCCAGCTACCATGTAACCCATGCCCCGAGCCTAGTTGACCACATGACCCCTTGCGTGTCTCCCATTAATCCAGGGGATTCTGACTAGTAGCGGGGGTGTGAGGTAAATCAACAGGGAGACTATACCCCCATGTTAGAGTACATGGAATATATAACAACAACATAAAATAGTCGAAACATAAACATACTGAAAAATAAACTAAACTGTGGAAGAAATAAAAATACAATGGAAGACTGAATAATATAAAAAAAATACCCATAAGAAGTGTCTAATACAGATATGCATGAATGATATTCCAATACAAAATGGGAATAGAAAACAAGAAATGAGCATACAAATACAAGGTAAAAAAGTAACAAAATCCCAAAAACTGCTCCATAACATCTCAGGCCTAATCCTGGTCCTCTTCTCCTAAGATGTAGCTAAAATTAACAATCAATATTTAGAAGAGTGGTTCTTTCCTCTATCCATACATGTAGGAAAATAGTCTGCTCGGGTGCGAATGGCAGCCTAAGTAAGGTGTGAGATGAATCTCTGTAGGCCACCACCAACGATGTCTATGTGTAATCAGAGTGGTGCTCATAAGTAAACAGTGTATAGCTATTATCAGGTAAGTAAAGAAATATAAAATAATTAATTATCCTCTCACTTAGGTTTCTAAAGGACACCTAGAGGTTTACTTCCTTTAGCTCATTATTGGCTTGTACGAATATGTTATGAGACATATATATATATATATATATATATATATATATTGGTTATCACTGGCTTGATGTAAGAATTCATCTAGTCCATACATGTATATTATAGCTAGCTAAGGGTTAAGAATTCCTCCAACCCATAGAAGATGTTGGAATGGGGTATGAATTCCTCCCATCCATATAGAGGTTGTAACTGGCACAGGGTAAGAATGCATCCTTCCCATATATAAAAGAGGTTATGAATGGCGTGGGGTAAGCATGCCTAACACCCATACATCTCATAACTGGTATGGGGTATAAATTCCTCCCATCCACACATTCACATTATCTCACAAGCATTGTAATGGAATAAGAATTTACAATATATAATGCAATGAAAACTATCTTACATCATTTAAAATTTTACAAGAAAACCAATTAAGCAATGCATTTATAGTAATAACCAAACAAGGAAAGTCCATTTCATGCCTTGATGCCATTCCATTTAAGTACTTTCATTTTAGTAATTCTAGGCCATCTCATCCTAGCCAACCTAAAAGGTCTAACCTACAATTATCCTAACAAGGAAACCCATTTCAAAGGGCCACAAGCCAAGGAAATAGGCCATGTCAAATAATAATATGGTCAAATTGGAAATTCCAAGACTAAGAGGACTAAATACCCATGGGTTGTCTTGTTTTTTTCAAAATACAAAAGGGAAAAAGGTCGGTTAAATTTAAAACCAAGCCTGTAAGCATAAACTATAATTTTTAAATTTTAGGAAATTGGCCTAAAATTTCCAATTTGGGTTGAACGCCCCTTGGGAGTCCATACAAATAAACGATGATATCGAAATCCTTAAACATGATTCAATTAACCTTTGTTATCATACTATGGTCAATTAGTCCTAAAGGAATCAACACAATAGTGGATCTTAGCAAAGGATGACTCACAGTGCAACAATATTATATAAGAAACGACCAAAACTCAAATGGAAAACTATGTGACCACTTACTTTAGGGTAGTAGACGATGCCTCACTAAGTATCAACCTCATATTCAGAGTAGGTTGAATTAGATATGATTTTCCATTGAACATCCTTTAAATATGGAAAATGACCCTCCATCTAAATAGAAGATTATATGTTGAAATTTTACGAGGAGGGAAGATCATGAGAGGTTAGCCTTACCTTGTCATATCCAACACTTATCTCAGATTGAGAATCAGGCGCTGGATGGAGGAGTGGAAATATACCAAGAGGAAGAGGGATTGAGATATCAAGAAAGAGGAATGCGGGTTTTGTATATAGGATGGGTAAGGAAAAAAGTAAAATATAACTTAAGAGTGGAGAGGGGAAATTCTAATTTTTGCCTCAAAAATGGGTGTGCATCATTACTGCGAATAGTTTGGACAAACAGTGCGCACACTATGCGTAGCTCGCTACCTCACTGGGAACACTGCATAGCCTCTGGGCATAGTTTTTCTAGTGGTTCATAGACCATGCATATGTGCTCTAGACCCCAACTATAGAATCTGCATGGACAAACACCTAGGATGCATGGTTTCAGAAAAACTATGTGGCACATCATACTTTCACCTTTTCCGAGCTATGGACTTCAGAAGTTCCCCATAATCTCTTGTAACCTCCTTATATTTATTATCAGACCTCACTAGGACCATTTAAGATATCCAAAAAGAATAAATAATGATTCATATCTAGGTCCAAGAGTTAGGTTGTTTCAAACTCCCCACTTTATAGCAACTCATCTCCAAGTTGCCCTTTTGAGGGTAAAGAGGTACTTTTTGCAAGAGTTCTGGACACTACGATCATATATACACTTCCTACTCCCAAGTCTCATCATGTAGTCGGTCTTGCTACTATATCAGCCGTACGATAGGAACGAACCTTCCCGGGAGTGTCTTCAAACTCTGTCCACAACACAAATTGGACACTCCTTCATGGAATTATCCATATCCTTCTCAACCTCATTAGGATGGAAGATGTGTGATGGATCTGGATAATATCGGTGAAGGTGGGATACATGAAAAAAAACCATACATAGACCAGTATCTCTGAGGAGGTGATAACATGTAAGACACCGATCTGATCTTCTCCACAACCTTAATGGGTCCAATGAATCTTAGTGATAGATTTCCCTACTTTCGAATATGTCTATGCCCCAACTTGGGAAAGAAATTCATGAAAACCCGTTCTCCGACCTCGAATTCAATAGGTCGTCAGTTTTTGTTGTCATAGGACTACTATTCATACTAAAATGTCAAAATTCTCTTCTGAATCAGCTAGACCTACAATAATGTTTCCTGGACAAGATGAGTCCCAAGTATAGCAACTTCCCCTGCCTCTAACCAACACAGAGGGGAGAAATAAGGCCAACCATATAATGCTTCATAGGGAGTCATCTCAAATGGTATCCGGGAAGCTATTATTATGAGAAAAATATATGATGGGAATGTGTTTATCCTCAGAACCCCCAATGTTGAGAACACATGCACTAAGCATATCCTCTAACAACCAAATTGTACACTCTATATATCCATTTATCTATGGTTCATAGGATGTTCTCATAAATACCTATGTACCTAAGGCCTTTTTCAACCCCTACCAGAACCACGACATGAAATGAGCATCTCTTTCAGAAAATATATAATGAGGTGATCCATGAAAAGGAACCCCCTACTTGACATACATTCTTCCCAGTTCATCTACAGAAAAGGCCTCTCATATAGGTAAGAAGTGTGAGACCTTCATCAAACGGCCAATGATAACCGACATTGTGACATTTCCATGAGGTGATATTAGTAAACCAGTCACGAAGCCCATCAAAACATAATACCAATTCTAGTTAGGAGTGTACAACAGATAAAATATCCCTTCCATACACTAATGTTCTGCATTCACCTACTGGCAGGTGGAGCATCTTGTAATGAAATAGACTATATCATGTTTCATATTGGGCCACCAATATTAATGTTGTAAATCCTTATACATTTTGGCGACACTAGGGTGAACTGACCATGATAAGGCATGGAAATCCCTCATCATATCCTCTTTGATGTATTTTGGGAGCCATACACACCCATATAACAAAAGAGTATCATCCCCATTGATATTCCAACCAGATAATCCATTGTCATCTAAGACACTTTCTGGTAAGACAAGGCCTTCAGGATTAATTTGTTGTCTCAGCCTTACTCATTCCTGAAGAGTATATGTCACCGCTATATCCAAGAGAATATTTTGACCATGGTCCTCCTGAAACTCAATGTGCATCTCTGAGAATAATGCCACAAACTTCCATTTTTCACTGTACACTTAAACTGCATGTGTTTGAGTCTTCAAACAAAGAACATGAGCTGCTGAATTCCCTTTTCCTAGAGTTTAGGATGTTTTGGAATGAAATGATTGCAGGTATTCAACCTAATTAAACTGCCTGAGATTCAAATCCCAATGAGTGGAGATATATTTGAGGCATTTGTGGTCTTCGAACACCATAAAACTATCTCCCAATAAATAGTGTCTCCAATAGTGTATGTCATGAATAAAAATAGAGAGATAAAGTTCACGCATTGAGTAATTCCATTCATGAGGCCACAACCGATGAGAACCATATGCAATAACTTTCTTATCCTACATCAGAAAAGCTCCAAGCCCAATACTTGATGCATCACAACAGATAGTATAAGCCTTGCCTGGATCTGGGTGAATAAATATCAGAGATGAAGTTATTCTTCCATTAAACTTCTAAAATGATTCTTCATAAGATACCAACCATTAAAATTTCACACCCTTCTTCATCAAGCTTATAAGCATCACTGCAAATCATGAGAAATCCTAAATGAAGCATCTGTAGTGTCCAATAATCCCTATGAAACTATGGATATAAAAAACGTTCTTGGGATTCTCATAAGAAACCAAAACCCTCAATTTCTATGGGTCAATTGAAACTCCTGACTCCGACATGATATAACCCAGGAAGTCAACTTTATCGATCTAGAAGTGGCATTTACAAATCTTAGCATAGAGATGATGATCACTTAGTGTATTCAGCACGATTTCAAGATGGATTCCATGGTCATTTCTCAAGAGATAATAAACTAATATATCATTAATTAATACAACCACTAATAAATCTAGATTTTTGTGGAAAATTGATTCATAAGTTCCATGAAGACCGCAAGTACGTTCGTGAGTTATAATAGAATAACTATGTACTCATAGATACCATACCTACTCCTGAATGTTGTAGATGTATGTCTAATGTCATGAAACACACATGATGATATCCAAACCTCGGATATATCTTTTAAAACACCTTCACTCCACATATATGATGAAATAGGTTGTTTATTCTAGGAAAGGGATATCGATTCTTGACAGTCTCCTAATTCAACCGATGGTAATCCAGACAAAGCCTAAGGGTACCATCCAAATTCTTGTAAAATAAGATAGTTGAAACCCAAGTAGAAGTGATGGGGCATATAAATTCTTTTGTATCTAGATCCTCCAATAGATTAATGAGCTTTAGACGCTCCTTAGGTACCATCCTATATGGAGGAATGGTCACAGGAGCTTCTCCTAGGATAAGTTCAATAGTGAACTCTACCTATTAAACTAGAGGTAGACCAGAGGTGTGGTTAAGAAAAACATCTCTGAAACTCTCCACTGTCAGGGGGAATGATGGTTTTTAACCCCTAGTCGTCTGGGTAAATACTAGAAACCTTTGTTGTATCACTACCCAACCTCTACTACTTGATTCCTACCCATGTCTCACAAACATCCCATTCTCCCTTTTAAACATGTGTAACTCCCACTGGTGATGTAAAATTCACCCTTCGATGATAATATTAAATATGGGATCTATAGGGAACTAAGTAGACCATCCTGGGGATTACATCAAAACAAATCATATCGAGAATGTACAGGTTCCATTCGAAAAGGTAATTGTGTATCTCAAGGGGACTGTTTTGACAACATCGAACACCCTCTGAATGGAAACCTAAGGATTTATATAGAATCATGACTCCATAATAGTAATCAACATTGAGGCTAAATCTCCCAATTATTTCCTCAGATATAAATGAGAGAGACACACCTATATCAAACAAAGAAGACACGCGTGTGTAGGCTACTAGAACAGCACCTCGTGCAATGGATGGTCTCGCACTCTACTCCTACGACATTGGTTGGACTACATGTAACAAGCTTATACCATGTCCCTGAGTCACTTCCTGGCTTCCCTGAGTAGGCCCGCTCTACTGGCACTGAAATCATAGGCTTGGTTGCATCTTCCTTGACCACTACTATGGCCTGATCGATCTATGTTATTTTAGCTTCTAGTCTATCACAATCCATCTGGCATTGCTCATGACTGAGGAGTAGGTGCATATTCCTACTCACTAGGAACATGAGATATATATCTATAGAAATGGTGTAGATGGACCATCCTACCACATCCTCTTCACTCCATTGTATTTCATGTACATTGGATCTTGAAATGTCTTGGCACCCCAAACTAGTGAAAGATAGGAGAACTACCTATGAGAGGAGCTTGACCACTTCTACCTCTGAGAGATTCACCAAAACACCGCATTCGCTCAGAAGAAGATCCACTAGAAGCCTTAGATATTGAACCACCCCAGATTTCACCCTTAACATTTCTCATATTCTTCTCAATAATTAGGGTCTAGTTGACAATTTTTGAAATATTTGTCAACCTAAAAACAACGACTTGAGACTAGATGGTGTAACATAGCCCATCATCCGATTTCTTAGCAGCCATCATATCATCGACACCTAAAACACTACATCCCAGTGAAGAGGAATGAGTAATTCATAACTAAAATTGTATTGTGGTGTAGATTCAAAAACTCTCTAGCTCTATTAGCCCTTCGATTCTAGGAAAATAAGTATTCATAGAAGATATTATTTAAGTAAACCCAAACTATCTTCCTATGATGGGCTTCCTAAGTGATGACATCCCACCACCACTTGGATGAGTTGAATATCATGTTATTAGCTATCTTCACCCTCCTCCCTGGAGGCATCTATAGGTTCTTAAAGATAGAAAGGATCGCCTCGATCCAAGACTCTGTAGCAAGTGGTCATAAATATCCTGAGAAATTATGAGGATGTTTCTGCTGTAACTCATGAGTCAACTCTTCCATGCTCAGGGCAGGTCTCACTCCACCTTGCATATTATGCATCATACAAAATAATTCCTCTCAAAATTGGTTGTCATCTCCCAACTCAGGTATAAGAGGAGGAGCCATAGGTGGCTTAACTGGTCAAACAATTGGTGGCTCAAGGCCCACCACCGTAGGAACATGATCGTCCCAAACTTTAGGGTGTGAAACATGGGGATGTCATGGAGTCATAATGTAACAATGCCAAATGAACATCTCAGAAACGATTTAAACATTTCAATGGACTACATTTAAGAAAATGGGATAGGTACTAAATCATTCCTATAAGAACAAACATGCCTCTTTGTTTTCTTCATAATCTAGGACTAGACATTAGAATAATCCTTAACATTCCATTAGAACATATAACACCTACTACCCACTACTAAGGCCAGGTTCAGTTCAAAATTCTAAGATAGGAATGTGTAAAAAAAGGTTGTTCGCAAGTTATAAGTCATTTTAAATAGTTGAATCCAATAATATGTCATTTTCTAGACCATATGGGCCAATACTCATTATGAACTGGAAGATGAAAACCACTTGGATGCCATTTTCATTGAAATTGTGCTTATCCATATGATTGTATCATTCCTGAATAGGTTGAGCTAGCTGAAATTCCATTTTTCAGTCCATATGGGCCCATACACCTTATGAACCAAAGAGTGGAACTCGTTAAGATCACACCCTAGAATGATCCAAATCCTACAGAAAGGTGTCAGTATAATTACATATATGTAAAACAAGGCACAAAAATATGAAACAGGAAATGATTGCTAGAAATTTAAACTTAAAATGGAAAAATTCATGGCCTATTCATACTGTACCTATCGTGATGCATGTTCTACATAACACCCTTATTTTATCAGGTCAAACAATCAAATCACAATTCTTAAATAATCAATATCAATGAAATCACAAAACATCTGAATCCTCCACTAGTGAAATGATATCAACAGTAAAAAAAATCAATAACAATAATAATTCAAGTAACTTGGTCCATACACCGTACATGGGTTCACGACTCCCAATCATGTCTTGTTACCAGGTACCAAGAATTCTAAATCTCTAATCTACTATTTCAAAATATTAAAGTGAGAAATGAAGATCTCTGATACCCCTTTGTGAATTCCCAAACTTAGCTACAATGTAACCCATGCCCTGAGCCTGGTTGGCCATATGACCCCAGGCGTGTCTCCCCTTAATCCAAGGGCTACCGAGTAGAAGCGTGGGTGTGAAGGTAAATTACCAGGGACAATATAACCCCATGTCAGAGTACACAATGGATGTAAATACAACATAAAATAGAGGAAACATAAACATACATACAGATAAATTAAACAGTGGAAGAATAAAAGATACAGTGGAAGACTAAATAATTTAACAAAGTGCCTCATATGTAGTGTCTAATACAGATATGAATGCATGGTATGTGAGTAAAAAATGGGAATAGGAAACAAGAAGAACACATACAAATACAAGGTACAAATGTAAAAAAAATCTCAAAATCTACTCCATAACATCTTGAGACTAAGCCTATTCCTCTACTCCTAAAATCTAGATAACAATAAGAATCAACTTCCAGAAGAGTGGTGCTTTCCTCTATCCATGCCTATAGGAAAAAAGTCTTCTCAGGTGCCATGGGTGGCCCAAGTTGGGTGTGAGATAAATCTAAGTAGGCAACCACCAATGGTTTCTACGTGTAATCTGAGTGGCACTCATAAGTAAATAGTGTACAACTAACTATAGGGATGTAAAGAAATATATAATAAATAATTAACCTCACACTTAGGTTCCTAAAGGACACCTGGTGCTCTACCTGCTTCATATCAATATTGGCATGTCTGAATAAGTCACTGGGAATATATGCATATATACATATATATTGGTTATCACTAGCATGAGTTAAGAATTACTCTCTTCCATAAATGTATGCAGTATCTGGTGTGGGGAAAGAATTCCTCCCACCCATAGAAGATACTGGCAAGGGGTAAGAATGTCTCCCATCCATATAGAGGGTATAATTGGAATAGTTTACGTGGTATCTAGGTTCAGGATGTCACATTAGCTCTCACATTATATCCATGATTCTGCTAAGGAACAACTATATTCAATGGTCCTTCTATGTTCTTTTATGGCCTCTCTACTTACTACAGGTTCACTTCTCTATGAATAGCTCATAATAGGTGACATCCTTGAGTATTTACCACTTTTCATATGTCTTTAACTTGACTTCTTGGTTGGTGTCTATGATAAATTTTTTTCATAATATATATTATGTTTTTATTGTGATTTTTAGATACAATTATAGGAACATTAATAAATTGTTACTTAAACCACTTCATATGCTGAATTAGATTCCTAACTTACTTATTCTATACACATATGGTCACCACTACCTCTAATAATATTCTCTTTCTCATTTACTTATCCTATTTTCAACACGTGGTCAAATTGAACTACAATTAAAAAAAATATCTCTATATCTCCTTAACAACTAGAATTTACATTTATTAGGTTAAAAGTTACTCATAATTCATAATTTCTCAAGTTCTATGGGATAGTTTTGACTATTGCCTCATGCAGTTCTTCTGGTTCTATTTGAAAATTTCCCACTATGATCAGTATATAGGAAATATCAAATCTCTATACAAATTATGGAGTATGTGATATATTGAAACACTTAAGTGTATAAATTTTTTTCATCATAATAGTCTCTTCATGTTCCTTAACACATCATCTTAGAGATATCATGTTCCATGTGTCATAGGAAACAACCTACTCATCAATTGTTTCATCTTGTATTTTTTTAATACATTTTCAATGTATATACTTTGACATGATATAAGAAACCCCATATATCTATCTTAGAAAATATTTTCCCCTAGAAATTGGGTTTCTAATTTAAGTCATTATTGAAAAAATACTATTATCTTATTCCTAACTAAAAGTAATAATTAACTCAATTTTCAACATGTTATCAATATAGTTGACTTAAAAAACTATGGTGATCTCACTAACCTCCTATAAACACAAACCTAAAATGAATTCTTAATAAAACCAAAATCCATAGTGGATTTATCAAAACAAATATTCTATGATCATAGAATCTTTCATTATCCCATAAATGGATTTCATTATCTTTAATACCTTAAGGGAATTCTTTGGGTCCAACAACCCTTTTGGTTTAGTCATATAGATATATTCCATGGGGATTCCATTAAGGAATGTGTTCTTGATATATATTTTATAATTTTCATGATCATATATGGTTTCTAGAAAAATTAGAATTAGTATTTATTTTAGCATGATAAATGGTGGAAAGGATTCATCATAGATTAATCTTTAAGGTCACATAAAACCTTTAATAAGCAATCATGCCTTATAGGTACCTACTTTACCATCCAAGTATAGTTTATTCTTGAATACCCACAAATGAATTTATATCAATTATAAAAAAACAAAAATACATAAACAAATTTTGGTATATGGATTCCATTTATAAATTAATTTGAACTTTAAAGTCATATATTGTTTCCATTTATTATTTAGATATAAGAAAAATGTTCACTATTATTACTGAATAATATATCACCTAACATGGTTAATATAAAACAGACTCTTAGTTTTATATTTCTTGTACAGAATGTGTATTTGTAAAAATTCTCCCCAATAATTCTTTCCAGGCTAGTGGTCCCATGTTAACTCATGTGCATATGGATACTTGACTTCTTATAAGTATAATATGCTCCCACTATCTTAAATGTGAAGTGCTTATTATTAATAATAATATAGTTTCTCACTTGACTAAAACCTTTTTATCATTGGGATAGTTATATCCTAATTAGATATTAAATAATTAACTAAGATGTACTTAGTGTTTATTGGATGTATGTTTTGATCCAAAATTTTATTTAACAAACTATTATAAAAAACACATGATGTTGTGAAATAATGGATTTCATTCAAATTATAAATTATATGATACCCATTAGTCAATATAGATGGAATATGGTTATGTGTTAATGATGATATTTGTGAAACATGTATAGAAATGAGTAATGGAAGACTTTCAATAGTTATAAGACTCTATATCTATCCTCATTTTACTAACATTGTCACTATAATGTGTATATTGTAAGAATTGATTCACTCTAAATTTTAATTATAGATAATTTCTTGGTTAATATATTCTCCCACTAACCAACATGGAGCGTCTAATATCTCTTACTAATTATATTCACTCACTCTTCTTTACATTCCTAAAATCTATTAAAGGAATCTCATTAAGTATATGAATTTTCATCTAACTTCACTTTAAAATAATTTAAACATATTTGTTGAATTAATTCTTGAAATTTTTTGGATTTATGACTATCATGAACACCCCAATTAGGGACTCCAATTATTCCTACAATGAACATGGGAGTGACAACCAAATTCCACCTCCTGTGTTCCATAGGTTAGAGACTAAAATCAAGGGTATAAAACATAAAAATCAAAGGCATCACCCTTACAAATCCAAGTAACATATATGGAAACCACCAATAAACTGCACAATATAAAATAGAAACCATTATCCCATGATACAAAAAATTTTATACATATAAAAAGTCTTAGAAATTAAATACTAAAATAGAATACCTATGGTAGAAACTCTTATAGTGGCCCTAATACTAAAGATAGTGATGTTTATCTTGATCACTGAATCCATCCTAGAAACATAAAAAAATATATTTGTTTATATAAGGTGAGAACACATGTATACATAGTTTCATCCCCCTAAAAACCTCTCATGAAAATTTTGAATAAGTAGACCATTGTCTTGGTGAATAAATTGTATAACCAATGCACACCTAAAACAGGTCAATGATCACCTAACCTCAATAAGGCTCACTCACCCAAAAATGCATCCAAGTATAATAAAATAATATAAAATTCATATATATCAATAAGTCACCCCACAGACACTTCCCCACTAATTAATCACTCCCACACCCCAAAAAAAGACATCTTAATGCTCCCATAACTTCTATATAACCACATATAAACATCCTCCTTCACAACCATAACCACATCATCATCAACATCACCACATACCACATACCAATCATAAAATGCACCATATCCACATATCACTGCATCATAACTACACCTAATATCCAATTTATAGAAAGTTATAATGAACATGAAGGACTTCAACCATGTTCCATCCTTCTACCATGTGAAAACATCATCATGTATCAAATCATCTATATCATCACCACCACCCTCACATAATAATAATGAATTAAAATTGTTTTCATTCACAACACATGTGTCAGAAGTTCAGGCCATTCAATTTGATACTATGCTTGAAGGGACAGAGTGGAAGAGGGTGTATCTAACCATCAATTCCCTCAATAACAAGGATGTTAGGTAAAACACCCAGAACCCAAATCATTGGGTTTGGTATGGTTATCTGACTCAGTTAGGGTGTTATGAAATCACAAGGGAAATATACCATGTATATATGCATATATAAGTCAAACCTAGTGTCTGCACAAAAATAGTATTTCCACACCCATCAAAAACACTACACAGCCAATACCATTTGATGCCAAAAATGCATTGAAAGATATTTCCAACACAGCACATGTTTGAGAAATTTAGGCTATCAAAGTTGATAATGCACTTAAAGGGAGAGTGGAGAAGAGGAAGTATTTATCTATCCATTTCTTCGCTAACTTGAATGTTAGGAAAAAAATCCAAAACCAAAATATTTGGGTTTGGGTAAGGTTATCTCTTTCAGTTAGGGTGATTATGAAATTGTAAGGAAAATTTATCATGTATATAGCCACACATAATGAAAACCTATGGTCCACACCAAAATATTATTTCCATACCCATCACAACCATCACAACCACCACACCACAAATACCATTCTCTATAAACAGCTACCATATCTACAACACAACTGATCCCACTCTAGACACAAAACAACGTAAAAAACATTCACAGTTTTCTCATATAATTGTATCATTAATCTATTTATAGACAATACATTTTCTTATCTATAATAAATTTATTATTGATTTTATTTTTCTATTTAATGCCAGAAAATTCAATAAAAATAAAACATGTTTACTCCATCCATTACCCATGTAGTTTGGTAAATAAATGATTATAATCATCCAAAACATATAAAATTTCATCCCATACCCATTCCCATTTCCATTATTACCAACCATATACCATACCACTAGAAACGTATAACACAAATTCTCATCAACCAACCAATCTATATAATAACTACCCTACAAGACATGAAATATTTCACCATTAGAAACACAAAACAACTTCCATTCCCACACCACCACACATGACATTGTTCCAAACCACACAACAACTCACCTACCTATACCACCTCAAATACCACTTCTCCCAAGAAAACTGGGGAAAACTAGAAACAATGTTTCCATCCAAGACCATTTAAAAAAATATATAAAAAACTAATGGAACCCATTCATATAAAAACTAACAAAAAAAACACAATAAAAATATCTTTTAATATTTAATTTTATCTTAATGAAGTGGGGATAGAATAAATATCATTACCACAACTTTATATTTCCTAAAAACTATTTTTTATAAACATTAAATAATTATCCTGTTATAAATGGTGATTCTGGAAATGTTATCATAATAATAACAAATATATCACAGTGGAAAGAAACCCTCAATAGCTACAAAAATTATCAAACAATTATATATAGCAATATAAAATAATATAAATCACTTGTTATTTCCATTCCCATTTGATTTGTTTTAGAATATTAGTCATCTCCATTACGATAATCCTTGTAATCATCCCAAAGAGAAAAGGAAGCATGGTAAGCCCAAATATACACAAAAATTGAAGGGATAAGTCTCAAATCCCTTCTCTAAACTGAATCTTTATAATCAATGTACAAGAATAAAGTGAGGAAGATTATCACAAAACCAATATCGCAAAAGTAAATCCTCAGAAACCAAGGTCAAAAAAATATCTAACCCAAGGACAAGAAAACTAAGGGAAATATATTTCACAAAATTTTAAAAAAGAATAATAGGAAAATAACTGAGAATAATAGATGATAAACTCACCTCGGATCACAAGGAATTAGTCTCTTAAGTCTGAGGTTCAAGGATAATCAAAGGGTGATACATATTCTATAAGGAAACACCTCTAATTTATGAAAGTTCATGAGAAGACAATATAATGTAGAATAATTTGTATGAATTATGAATTTAAACTAGAACTAGAAATTTAAGACATAATACTGTGGTGATTAATGGTCATGTAAGGACAGGTGTAAACTAAACTACCCCTAAAATTCACATCTCGATTACCCATATATACCCTATATAGTGTGACTAGTAAGGGTCATGTCATGATAAGTATAAATCAAACTACCCCTAAAATTCACATATCAATTATCCATATATCCCCCATTAAAAAATTTATAAACCACTTAATTTGATATAATTGAATAATTTTCACATTTTAATTAGAGAAACATTATACAATAATATTAAAAAGATAGAACCATAAAACCATCCATTAAGTACTTATTTCTATGACCTGTATCCTCGTGCCATGAATATAAAATGAACAAATAAAATAGGTAATATTTTTAATCCATACATAATGTTGCTTTTTGAAATGTAAGTTTTTACACATTTCTAAAAATCCTCTCTAATATTTTAATGCAATGATATTAGTCATCACATTGAAACAAAACCTCTATCAACATAATAGCCTGACACCTGACTCTCATAGCCTATACTCTAAATCCATGACACTTCATCACACCATGACACAAACCCCTGCATCATGACTCAATCCTTCTTTATGCGACATGCTAGACTCTAAAAATCCCCTTTCTTCTAGCCAAAACATCACACTATAGAACCCAAGGCCATAGTTTGACACACTCATTACTGAACACTCAACTCCAAATCTTCTACCCTTCCTCCAACCATCCATGACACCCCTAACACCTAAAAGATGAAAAGTAACATGAAAAAAAGGCTAGTACAATTATATTAAATACCTTAAAATGATTATAATCCCTGATAATCAATACTAGTATTGTAGAAACAATAGATAAAAAACCTCAAACAACCATTAAAAGATACCTGTAAAATAGAAAAAATTCCTCCACTAAGGTACATAGAAACATAATAATTAATCAACCCCAATAAAAAAATCATAAAAATAATTAAAATTAATTAAAAAAAGATTAAAATACCTCAATAATTATTGAAAAAATGTTAAAAATGGAATAGGGTACTAAGTTCAAATCTATGACTCATGTTCCCATGTACATTCCTAAAAACCACCATGCCTCTAAAAAAATGTGAACCAAGGGAATGAAATTCCCATGAAAAACCTTATACCACTGATCCTGAATCTCAATTAGTCTCTCCATGAAAATTGAATCATTCTCTACATACAAACCACCCCAATAAATGACACGAAAGTTTTCATGATGATACCGACAAAGAAATCGAGCATGGAAAACCTCACAAATAAAATCCAACTGTCGGGAAATCATAAATCGATGCATTACTTCATCAACATGCTCCAAAACCTCAAATGGATTGATTATCCAATTATAAATCATAATAACATTGAAGAACCTCCACTTCCCATGAAAATGTTAAACCCTCAAGAAAATAGGTTCTCCAATATCAAACTTTAGGGTTCTATACCTCTAATCGATATACGACATCTAATGGTATTGTTTCACATTGACCCTCTCTCTAATCTTGTGAACATTTTCAGTCATGTTATTCACAACATCTGGTCCAAGAACCACCATTTCCCCAAACTCATACCTACATAATGGAGAGTTTATAATAACTTAAATAGAGTGATAATAACATAATATTGGTAGCTATTATTATAGGAAAACTCAACCAATCATAGGTCCTTCACCCAAAATCCAACAAAATCTGAAACACAATAACACAAAATATCCTCTACAATATAAATTGTTAGCTCTATTTTACCATATATATGAGAGTAAAAGGTTCTAAGGAATATCTAAGAGAGAAATAATGTGGAAGATCACCCCAAACTAATAAGGTAAAACAAGTATCCCAATAAAAGATGATGTTACTCTACATCCAATGAAGCCACAATATCTCATCCACATACTGCCTTGGAAGAATATTCATAGCACCCAAATCCCTATTCATTGTAAAATGATCCAACTTCATAAAATGATCCACAATAACCTAAATATCATCACATCCACCATGAGATATAGAAAAACTTATGGTGATATCCATGGAAATTTCCTCCCACTTCCACATGAAGAAATCTAATAGTTATAACAACCTATCAGGAATAAGTTTATGCACCTTGATTTGGTGACATACCAAACATCATGTCAAAACTTCTTCTACAAACCACTTCATCCCCATCCAATAGAACTGACTCCTCATGTAATGATACATTTTGGATACATCAGAATGCACTGCCAAGGGTGATATATGAATCTTATGAAGAACCACTTTGTGTATCATCAATGCGAAAAATAATATACCTTAAAATGACATTTGATTTTTGTTATCCTCATACCATCCCATGGGAGAATCACTATAAAAGACACGATCTCACATCACCTCTACCTATAATTCTCCCAACTTAAACTCATCCACCTTCTATAACGAGGGTGATTATATTGTCATCTAATATAGGTAACCTCTATCAATATCCTCCTCCAAATTAAGATATGTTAATTAAATCTCCTCCATCACTCTTAACACATCTCTATAATTTTTAACAACATCTCATCATGACTTCCTACTTAGTGCATCAGCCACTACATTCTCTTTCCTTGTGTTATAAAATATATTGAATTCATATTCAAGTAGGGATACCATCTACCTTTGTTGAAGCATATTCAAATCCCATTGATATAAGATATACCTCAATCTCTTGTGATATATAAAACCCACATAGAATTAACCAATGAGTTAATACATCCACAAATTCTTAGAAAACACTACAGCTACCACATTAGGATCTTGGGTTGCATAGTTATGCGTGTGAGGAAATAACAACCTAGACCCATATGAGTTCACCACCACCTATTATTTCAATACACAACTCAAGATAACATGAAAAGTATCTTATAATTATTTGAATTTAACACCTTCCTCAAGAAACCTAAGGACAAGATCATTGTTGAACTTCTACCTCATGTAGTCAAAAGTTGCATGACACTAATCAGTCCATATGAAATCCCCATCCTTTATGGTATATGATATCTATTGGATTGTAATAAATTATAAATTATACAAGATCCTATGATAATATCCCACAATAATATGAAAATTATAAACCTATACATAATTATTAGTTTCTTCCTAGTAAACAACCATCTCAATTTTTTATAGATCGGCTGCTACTCCCTATTGAGATACAACATTCCCATTAAAATAAACCCCATACACCCAAATAATGCATAGTAAAAACATCCCATAGAGATAGTGGTTCTAAAGGAAATATAAAATATTACTAATATTATCAGCATGATCCTAAACTACCTTCAAGTACATGAGGATTTCATTGATAAACACTACCAAAAATTAATCTAGGAACTCGCAAAACATGGATTTCTTAAGTCCAATAAAAATAGAAAACATATGGGGAATTCATGACATAAAATGGTAAAACATGGAAGTCTTTTTCTAATAAAAATACCTAAAGATTATATTTGGGATATCCTCCTCCTTCTACTTCATTTAATGATACCCATACTTCATGATGTTCTTAGGAAACCCACTAACTCAGTTAAACTTTTCAAAAAATAATATATATATATATATATATATATATTAGGGGATAAAATTTATTGAAAATAACTGAATTTAACAACTATTAGTCTATGAAAAACCTAAAACCTTTATCATATTTTAGGGGTAAAAACATCAGAGCACCCCATGGTAACACATTAGGATAGATTAAGCCACTATACATCAAATAAACTATCAAAATCCTCAACTCCTACAGCTCATAAAGTGTTATCTGATAATGATCCATCAAAATCTGAGAGGTACTAGGTTACAAATATATCCTAAATTCAATATTGTGTTAAGGGGTTAACATAACAACCTCTTCATGGAAAACATATAGAAATTCCTTGAAAACACTAGGAAACCCCCACCACATATAGCTCCACTAGATCAAACAATGACTCATATATCCAATAAAAAATATTCTTTGAACACCAATGGCCATTACATACCCCTTACCACCAAAAAACAACATATACTAGCCTTAAACATCACAAAACAGAACCATTATTAGGAATAAATTGATGAATTCACTCCCAAAATACAACCATTCCATGAAAATAATGACATTTTATTATGGTATATACCACAAGAAGAAATCCACAAATTATATATGTAAACCCCAAATCAACTCACAATGCTAAAAAATATCAAAAAAATGACTAGACCTCCAATTATAATATTCAATTGCATGGTAATTGAAATCATATCTGCCTTGAGTCCTAATACAGGAACCACGGTGATTTTAATAAAGGAGTGTAATGCTCCAAAATCAAAGAAAGAAGCAAACCAGAAAAGATGACCATTTTATGATACCTTATAAAATCTATGACCCATATGGAACTGACATCTCTATGGTGTGAAATTGACCAGGCCCATCTACTCTACCTCATTAGCCCTGCTGATGACCACCTCCATGGTTGAACTCAAACCTTTGTCCCAGTAGATGAGGGATATCAAGAGGTTTTCCTCTAAAAATTCCATCTCCCATTAGTAAAAAATATTACCATACTTACTACTAATATAACATCTGAAGAAATATTTACTCTAGATCAAATTATATATGGTTTCTAAAAACGGCCAATTACATAAACTAACATTGACCATGAGCTCCACATGTGAAGAATATAGACACAGATATCCTAGTGGATGTACAAGAACTTTTATCCCCAGTGAAATGAAATTAATAATATTAAAGTTTACTCTCCATCAGTATAAATATTTTTATTCCTAACATTTGAGACCCTCCATATGCAGATATAATCCTTAGGAAGCACATATGACTCGCCTCTTGAGATGAATTGAACCTCACATGCATCCTCTATATCACTTCAACCCTATTGTGTACCTCCAAATACATATAAATTATAAATGGGGTAACCTCATAATGAATATCTATAAGTAATGACTCTTCTAAACATCATTATTTATCCTTATCATCTATGAAAATATCAAGATAAAAACAAAAAAAATGATCATCAAACAAAATTTTGAGCTCTTAATTTCTCAAGATCCCCTACTAAAGGGAGAGAAGCACCTACATATTCCTTCCTCTCATCATCAATTAAAGGAACTCTATATGGAATGACCTTTAGAATTTTTCCCATGAAACCTTTTCCTCCTTGTAGTCTTCAAGGAATAGGACCCACTTGTGGCATGTAGCCCCTCCCATCTGACTAAAAACTATTAGGAAAAAATAATTCTCCCTAGTAAGGATTAAGCTAAAAGATATCCCTATGTCCTATAAGTAACACTCTATATCTAAATTGAATCCACTCCCCTCATAATTTTACAGTCCTTAGAGATTTAATTCATATAACTTCTTCCTCCAAGACTCTTCCTCCTTAGCAGTTTCAACCCTCCTAATATTGACTGGATCATCCTACTATTCCAACCTAAGACATGTGTGGATGATGACCAAGAACAATCTCTATAACAAAGAAAGGATACTCCTAATATTGATAGCATAGAATTAATTTTAAATCATTTAATTAGAATCATTTTTATTTTTCCAAGACGACCTCAATATAATTATAAGAAAAAACAAACATGATGTATATACCACTCCTAGGTCTCTACACTTTAATCAGTATCACCTTAAATACAGTGTTCAATAAGCTTAGGGTCCCTATGTTATATCACAATGTGGTCTAATCATTTATTCCACAGTCAATCTCCCTCACTACATTACACACTAGGTTTGACTAATAATATTTCCCTACCAAGACTATTCAATCACCAATATTTTTTAACACCAAACTTCAATCTAACTCTCAACTTTATATTTTATACACCTTTTTCATGTCCTTACCTCCCCCCCCCCCCGAGAACCCATTCTAGGCCTTTAATGAATTTAAGGGTGACCCATGAAGACCACCTCTCATAAGAAATGGGTTGGTGAATTTTATTGAGGGTATAAAACATATAAATGAGAGTCATTACCATCATAAATTTCAAGAACACATAAGCAACCCACCAATAAATTTCATAATTTAGAATGAAAACTCGGATCCCATGATACATGAAATATCATATTGATAAAAAGTATCAAAATTAAATAGAAGAAAAATACCAGAAGAATAAACTCGAATTGTATCCATAATCCATGAGCTACTAATATCCTTCTTGATCACTGAATCCCTCCTGGAAATTGAATATATATATATATATATATAGGTGATCATACAAGTATAATTAGTATGATTCTTCTTAATAACTCTCTTGAAAAAGTGTCAGAATCATACTAATTCCTTAGTGAATAAAAATCAATACCAATGCACACCTAAAACTGGTCAAATATCACCCAACCACATTAACTCTTGCATGCTCAATACCACATCCATGTATAATAACATAGTATAAAAATAAAATATATCAACAGTGTACCCTACAACTACATTCCCATTGGTTTATCAATCATATTCCATGATGGAAAACATCCTAGACATACAATACTTTCAATATAACAATATATCGACATCCCTCATCACAACTATAACCATATCATCATCATCTCCACCACATACTGCATTCCACATCACATGACGTAGCACAATCACGTATCATTACAACATTGCTAGACCTCATAACCACTATATATTAAGGTATTTTGAACATGAAGGATGTTAATATTTTTACCTCCTACCATGCATTCCCCATACCATGTATCACATCCCCTATCTCATCACTATCACATCACAATAACTTACTCCAACTTCTAGAAATCACTGCTCGTATTTCAAAACATTAGGTCAGAATATCTAATACTACACCTGAAAAGAGAGCATAAAAGAGGGTGTAATGAACTTTCCATTCCCTCACTAACCTAAATATTGGGGAGAATTCTTGTAGCCTAAAATAGTTGGACATTGTTAAGGTTATCTTACTTGGGTTCGGTGTATATGAAATCACAAATAAAATATATTATGTATATAGATACACACAAGCCTAGAATAAGGGTCCACACCAAAACAATACTTCCACACACATCATAACTACCACACAACACCACCACTACAATAATCTAGAAAATGTTTCCATCAATTCAACAAAACCCAGCCCCACTCTACACAAAAAATAGCCACAACAACATTCACAATTTTCTCATTTAATCATATCATTTATCCACTTCATGTTTTACCATTTTAAGATCCACATTTCATTCAGTATTATTTTTATTCTATAATTAACATAATTTAATTCGTTAAAAACAATTATATTTATACCAGTCATTTCCCATCAATTATAGTCTATAATATTTCCCAATCAGTAATTGAATACTAAATTCCACCCCATTCCCATTACCATATTCATTACTACCAACCACATTACATACCGCTAGGAAACTATAAAATAACTCCTCAACAACAAACCAATCATCATAACAACCACCCCAAAACACCTTATAATAACCACCATAACCTCTACAAAACTAATTCCATTTCAACACCACCATCCATACCACCATTCCAAACAACACAACATCCCATCCACTTATTCCCATAAACAACCACATATCCCATTCCAACTAGGGAAAAATAGCTACAAAAATTACACCCAATACCATTCCAACCACATTGAGGGAAACAATTACAAACACCCTTCTATAGAAAAACCGATATAATAACAAAAAATCAATCTCTTTTAATCAATATTTTTATATGTTAAATTATGGAATATACAAACCTAATTTCCACAACATTATATTACTAAAAAACTCATTTTTTCATACTTAAAAAAAATTATCCCTTTATAAGGGTTAATTTTGAAAATGTTATCACACCAATAACACCTATATCACAATAGAATGAAACTCTTACGATACATAATAATTAGAAATAAATTATATACAAAAAAAATAAGATAATGCACATGATATCATCCTTTTCCTTCATTTTAGTTTATCCCATTTATTATATTCAATTGGATAATCCTTACCACACGCCAAAAGATAATCAAAATGTGACAATCAGGCCCCTGGTGACAGCACAACCACCCCTCCTTAACATGGTTGTCAGGTCCTGGCCCTCCAGGTACCACCAGTTGCCCCGCAGACATGTGGTCCTCACCCTGGGGTCCACCCACGTGCCTCAACGGGTCAAGAATGATTAACTATGGAGTTCTAATCCGGTAGGCTCCCGAAAAGGAAGGTTCACCTTGTTGACATGAGTCATATCATTTATTAATTTAACCTTTTATCATTCAGGGGTGTTACAACACACCAAAAGATAATCAAAATGTGACAACTGGGTCCCCAGTGACAGCACAGCCACCCCGCCTTAACATGGCAGTCGGGTCCTGGCCCTCCAGGTACCACCAGTTTCCTCATAGACACGTGGTCCCCACCCTAGGGTCCACCGACATGGAAGAACGGGTCATCTAACTAATGGAAGTCCCAATAGGCCAACACTTGTCCTTTTCAGAGTGCTTTTTCCTCACTCACACACACCCTGAGAAACTTCCCGATCAATACTCCAAGTTAAGCATGCTTAAATATGAAGTTCTAATCAGGTAGGCTCCCGAAAAAGAAGGTGCACCTTGTTGACATGAGTCATATCATTTAGTCATTTATCCTTTTATCATTCGGGGGTGTTACAACACACCAAAAGATACTCAAAATGTGACAACTGGGCCCCCGGTGACAGCACAGCCACCCCGCCTTAACAGGGTCGTCGGGTCCTGGCCCGCAAGGTACCACCAGTTGCCCCGCAGACACGTGGTCCCCACCCTGGGATCCACCCACGTGCCTGAACGGGTCATCTAACTAATGACATTCCCCACTAGCCAACACTTTTCCTTTTCAGTGTGCTTTTTCCTCACCCACACACACCCAGGGAAACTTCCCAGAAGGTCACTGATCCTGATCACTACTCTATGCCAAGCATGCATAACTATGGAGTTCTATTCAGGTAGGCTCTCGAAAAGGAAGGTGCACCTTGTTGACATGATTCATATCATTTAGTCATTTAACCTTTTATCATTCGGGGGTGTTACAATCACCCCCCCTTTAGAGCACAACATCCTCATTGTGGGCCCCATATCTCAACCTGGGCAGTGCACCACACTTAAGGCTGGGTACCACCTCTGATACCAAATGTGACAAATGGGCCCCCGTTGACAGCACAGCCACCCCGCCTTAACATGGTCGTCGGGTCCGGGCCCGCTAGGTACCACTAGTTGCCCCGTAGACACGTGGTTCCCACCCTAGGGTCCACCCATGTGCCTGAACGGATCATCTAACTAATGATAGTCCCCACAGCCAACACTTTTCCTTTTCAGTTTTCTTTTTCCTCACTCACACACACTCTGAGAAACATCCCATAAGGTCACCCATCTTGATCACTACTTCATGCCAAGCACGCTTAACTATGGAGTACTAATGAGGTAGGCTCCTAAAAAGGAAGGATCACCTTTTTGACATGAGTCACATAATTTTTCCATTTAACCTTTTATCATTCGGGGGTCTTACACAAAATCTTGGTAATTTTATAGTTTCACAAAAATAGATGGGAGAATTCTTGAATACTCTGCCTCAATGAAAGGTTTACAAACACTATGCAAGAACCAGGTGAGGAAGATGATCTGAAAACTAATATCACACAACAAAATACTCAATATTCTAGATCACAATTATCTCTATTGAATCCATGAAATAAGTACAATAAGATGAAGTTCAATCTATTGTACAACCATCTAAGAAGAAAACTAGTGTGTGAACTAAGAAAAGAGTTGATAACCCCGCCTTGGATCAAAATCAATTGATCTCTTGAATCCATGGGCCAAGAACAATAAAATGTTGGTCAAGAGTATCCAAGGTTAAAACTACTATAATTGAATTTTTGGGAGAATGTGATTGCAATTACATGAATTTATATGGACATAGGAATTTATACTATAACTAGAAATTTAATGTATTGTGGTGTGATAGGTAATGGTCACACCATGGGGGGGGGTTAAATAAAATTACCCCATAAAATATTGTGACATGAATCCATATAATTCCTCATATTATGAACTAGATTAACCACATAATTAAAAATAATTAAAGAAGTATCACACCATGAAAAGTGATCCAGGACAAAAAAACGCCCAAAAGGTATTACTTTAGAATCATCCATCCATGGTTTTATGACATGACCAAAATCCTCGGATCATGAACCCAAAATAAAAAAGGAAATGTATAATATTTTTAAACCATACATAAGTTAACTTAATGAAATTTTAGGTTTTACAAAATATAAAAATCCTTATCTGACTCCTTCATGCTATTATAGTACTCATTATGTTGCAACGACACTTCCATCCCCAAAAATAGCACAACACCAAACTATCATGGACTATGCCCCCATGTTGTGACACATCCTCATGTCACATAAAAAAACTCCAGTCCATAACTGAAACCTTCATTGAATGACATAATAGTCTACAAAAATTCCATTTATCCTAGAAAAATCTTTATTTTCCAACACCCATCACCATGTTTTTACACAATCCTCCCTGAGGAAAACTTAGCTTCAAATCCACATCCCTTACTCCAAACTTCTCAGAACACCCCCAACACCCAAATTTCACAAAGTAACTAGTAGAGTAGGATTGAAATTATAATGAACTTTAATTTCAAGAGGATTTACTTTTATTAAAATTTAATATGGAATTACATTAAATAACTAAGTTGCTTATCTCTATATATTCTAAATACCATTCTTGATATATCCTTGACATTTAATTTTATTTTTACTTAATCAATAATTATCTTGCCTCTAAAGGGTATTATTTGACTGTTATATTTTGAATTCATCATTAAATTTTGATATTAGATAGATTTAATTCAATATTATATAACCATTAATTAAGTAATATATAATATAATAATATCCAATCCAAATATTAAATAATGAATCATTATGCTTGGGACTGGACACTAAGATCAATTTTTTGATAGTAACCAAAACAAAATAATAGTTTTAAGAGAATCAATACCCCTGTAAATATTGAATTTATAATCTTTTTAGCTAATTTATGAGTCAATCCCCATCAATAACTTGATGATTCACCTTATGGAACTTTTTGTTACATTATTATAGGTGATTCTTGAAACTCGTTTTGGCCATGATTTGGTTGGGTATTACCTTGGGGTATTTTCAAGAGTTTTTAGAACGTTTTGGGAGTCCTTAGAGTTATGTGTGGTTGGTGTACGGTTAGGTAAAACCATGTGTCCATGCATGGTCTACTAGAAGGGGTCGCACAGTTTTTTCAAACCAAGTAGACACTCCCACCAACCCATGCATCCTTGGATAGTGAGTGTTTTCATGGTTGGATCTTGGTTAAAGTAACTATGTATCCAACTTTTAACCCCAAATAGAGGCATTGTATAGGGATCACAGTTAAGGCACCTGCTACTTCTAAATATGCACCCTCATAATAAAACAATTCGCATTATTTTTAATACCCGGGAATTTTGTTTTAAAAAATATTAGGACCAAGTTTTAGCTTCTAATGACCCCCTAATCTCATATTAGCTCAACCTAATCCTTAAACAATAGTATAAATGCTTCTCTCTTTGGATTATAATTGGATTTCCATCATTCATGATAGATCATAAGAAGTTATGTTGCATTATTTCTCTAGTTTACCCTCTTATTTATGTATCCTCTCTAGATATCTTATACTCCTATCTCGTTGGAACCCAAAGGGGATTTTTATGCTGGATATAATGGGTTTTACAAATTATTAATGTGTTTCTTGTGGATCTAGGATCATGATTACCTAATCTACTCTTCCTCAGTATCTATTGTCGAAGGTGATTAATTCTACCTCTGTTCTTGAGGTAGGTGTTTCTATACAAAGGGTTAATTATATGAAATAATTATTATTTTTATAAAATTCGTTTATTTGATTCATTTAATTGAAATTATTTTTGGTATCAAGGGAATTCATAGAAAGATACATGTTTTTAAATTGTATTTGTTTTAGGAACTGTTTCATTCCCACAAAGTGTTTGATTAAATGATTGAATCTTGGTTTTGGTTAAGAAATGGGGTTTTAAACACCAAATAAGATTATCTTGGATTTTAAAAAAAATTTAAATTTTGGGCGTGGTTTTTAAATTCATTTTTACAAAAAAATTAACATTTTAAAACTTTGGTGTCTCAATAATAGGTGTCACTTGTAGTTTGTGTAATGCCATTAAAGGATTTGTGATATCAACCGACAGTTGAAGAAATCAATATCAGTTGGAACTAAAATATTTCTAGTTTATGCTTCATTTATGTCTAGTATGTACTCCCAAATATAGGCCCTAATATGTTCTGCTTTTTCATTTGTGGTTTTTTATCATGTGATGGATTTTTCCATGAATAGTTGTTCACATGTTTTCACATGAGGTTACATCTCATGGCTTTGCATGATGGATTATTTTAGGGATATGTGTTTACTTTATTACCTTATGGTTTGGGGATACGATTTCTTATTTCATCACTTATACTTTTAATATTCAAGTATTTATGAATATAAAATAATTTTTATAAAACTAATGCAAATGATTTACAAATGGGTTTGGATTTATGAAAATTATTTATAATTTTTTTTGAAGTTATAACTCTTGAATTCTTAATATTACACCTTGTATATACTTTGTGGTGGTATCCTACTGGGATTCTTTCTCACACCCTAATTTTTAATTTGCAAGGTTTTAGATGTTGTATTATAGTATTTAGGTAAACGGAAGGTAATCAAGTAGTATAAAGGGTGCTCTTTTTGTAACAAATATTGTAATGGGATGGTTTGGTGGTGGAAATTGGTCACACAAAGATTTATTGGTTTCATCTAGTATTACGTGTCTGGTTTATCTAGTTTTGTTTTAGTTATATGGATTATGGATATATCTCTTCCATCTATGTTGTACTCTATTTTTTTGTCTTGTTTTTTATATTCAAGATTTGTTTTCACTATATTTTTTGTACATCACCATATGATGGCTAGTTTAGATGGATTATTTAGTTGACATGTGAAAGTGAATTATAGTTTTGCATCAAAGGAAAATACTCAGCCTAAAGTGTGTTAACACTTCCTGATTTTGGTTCTGTTTCTTGGGTAGACATGATATAGGACCATCGTGATTCGAATAGTTAGTTTGGAAGGGTGCCTAGATACCTCACTTCAATATCTAAACATGAGTTACTAAGGGTATTTAGATGATTTTTACCAAGTTTTGAGACTTAGTGTATTAGTTCATTTGACTAAACTATATGGGGTGTTTATTTGAATTTAATTATTCCTTTATAAGGTTATTTCTTTTGATCAAAGAATCTACGATTTCTTTAAATTATTTATGTTTAAAGTAATTGACCTAAATTCTAGAAGTTGGCCCTAATATTTTATAATTTTCACCAAAGTTTATTGGTCATTGAATAGTTCTTAACAAATAATGCCTTTGAGAAGACATCTTCCAAATACAGGAGAAGAAGCTGGGATAAAGGATTTGCAGGGGAATCCTCAAGTGAACCCTTAGTTGGTTGAAGATGCAATCCATACAATGCATACTATGGGTCAAGTGGGTTTCAGGAACCCAGGACATGTAGTGGATCATGAATCTTAATTCACTAAGCATCATCCACATATCTATTATGGTGACAAGGGACCTAGGGAATCAGAGGAGTGGCTTGAGCATATTGAGTGGATCTTCATCTTTTGAAAGACTCTAGAAAAATCTAAGGAGGGTCATTCCATGAATATGATCGAGTTATTTGGAAGGATATGATGGGAATCTATTTTTCTAGATATGTTTCACAAGGATCTCGCAAGTAATTCTTTCAAGAAAATATTCAATTGGAAGTTTTACCCTAAGACGTTGCATGCAACGAAGAACCAACAGTTTTTGACCATGGAGCAAGGGGAGCATTCCATTTTACAGTTTCCCACCAATTTTTCTAAGATAAAGCATTTAGAATCATAGATTAAATCTAATTAGTACCTAAAGACTTAAAGTCTTGAATAGGGATTGAGACTAGATATTTGGTTGATGTTGGTTCTCAAGTGTCTTTTGACCTTTGTGGAGGTATTTGATAAAGAGATTTGGATGAGGTAGACATAGTTGGAAAGGAAGGTTTGGGTGGAGAATTAGTTAGTAATGTCATTAGCTGATGTGTATTTTATTTATAGAAAATAAATCACAAGTGTGGTTAGTTTCCTTTAGGACTATTTTCAAGGGCTTCATCAGGGTTGCAGTAGGTCATCTTGTACCAGTGTGGAAGGTATGGTCATTCAAAGTCTAACTATTCATTGGATCCCAATACTTATCATCATTGTGTAAAATATGGTCACTTATTGAATTTTTGTGAAAGTATATCCTAGGTTCGTACGGTATGATTCACTCTCACCAAGGGTTCATAGGTGTTTATTGATGCTTATAAGGGTGGTGGGTATAATCCTCAAGCCATGGGAGATGAACATGTGGTTAAGAACAGAAAAGGTTATGTGATAGAGTATGTTATAGAGTAATCTGAATTAGGGACCTCTAGTATTAGATGTATGGTATTTATTTCAAATTCTATGGTGTTATATTTGATTGATACAGGTGCTACTCACTCTTTTATAATGTCAAATTTAGTTGACATGTTGGGATTATGTTTGGAACTTATGTTATACATGTTGTATCTTTACATTATTTAGGAAAGAGGTTTGAAAAGGGTTTCAAGTGTCCCTCTTTTCAGGATATGGTGGATGACTGTGAGGTGACATCCTACATTTTAGTTATCGATATTGAAATATTTGACCTGATGGTTGGCATGGATTATATGATCACTATTTGGTCCTAGATAGATTTTTATCGACATCGGGATTAATTTTTATCGCTTGAGGGGGTCCCTCATGTTTTTCAAGGTGATTGAGAGTCCATATTAGGAAGGGTGGGTATATAGTTCTTTTTATTGGGGTAATATCATGCCAATTTTTATAGATTCTTCTTGATGTTGTTGACCCTTTTTTTGGGTTGTCTGCTTCCTAAGATAGTGTGTGTATACCCTAAGGTATTTCAGGATGAATTTTTTTTGGGTTACCACCAACATAAAGGTTGATTTTACTATTGTCCTTCTCCCTAGTACATGCCAATTTCTATGTCATCTTATCAAATGGAACCTGCTGAGTTAGTGGAACTTAATTTCCACCTTAAGTAACTTTAGGCTAAGGGATTAATTAATCCTAGCATGTCACCATGGGATTCACCTATCGTCTTTGCTAAGAATATAGATAGGGGTTTCAGACATTGTGTGAATCATAAAAAGTTAAATCGAGTGACCGTTAAGAACAAATATCATTTTCCTAGGATTAATGATCTTTTTAAACATCTTATAAGGGAATATAAGTTTTCATAGATTAACCTTTGGTCAAGTTACCACTAGTTGAGAGTTAAATAATAGGATATAACAAAGAAAATCTTTAGGATCCATTATATGCAGTTTTAGTTCCTAGTTATTCGATTCTACCTCACAAAAACTCATATGGTATTTATGGATCTAATAAACCAAATCATTCATTAATACTTGGACTCTTTAATTTTTGTGTTCCTAGATGATTTTTTGGTATACTCCAAGTTAGAGAATGACCATGTGTACCTTTTGGAAATCATTATTCAAACCTCAAAGGAATATCATCTATATGGTAAACTTTCAAAATGTGTTTTTTGGATCCAGGAAGTGAAATTTCAATGGAATATGATATTTGAGAGGGTTGTCTCAGTGTATCCTGGAAAGATACGGGCAGATTTTTCCTAGGAATATCCCATAAATGTGTTTGAGATCCATATATTTTTGGGTTTGGCTAGTTACTATAAGTGGTTTGTTTATGATTTCTCCTAGATCTAATATTTCATGATATCTTTAACCCATAAGTACGTAAAGTCTGAATGAAATGAAAAATGTTAGGGATCTTTTGAGGAGCTAGAGTTGAGGTTGAATTCATCACCAGTTTTGAATCTTTTAGAAGCAGGTTTTGATTATCCTCTTTTTCTATGATTCTTCCAGTATGGGCTTGGGATGTGTCTTGATATAGGGGATAAATTTTTTGGTCGATGGATTTTCCTAGTTACACCTTCATGATAAGAACTATCCTAACCATGATATTGAGATGGAATCATTAATGCATGCACTCAAAATGTTGAATAACTATCTATTTTGGGATAGCTTTAAATTTTATTTTGATCATAAGATCATAAAATATATTCTTACTTATAGGGATCGAAACCTATATAAGAGACATTGGGTAGATTATCTTCAGAGTTTATATTTTTATATTTCAACACTAATGGGAAAGGTAATAGTATTTTTGATGTGTTGATCAAAAAATTGTTGACACAAGCTATGAAAGAATTGGTTTTGGAGTGTTCTCTGATGAGTTTGTTTGATGATATCATCTTAAAAGTATAAGAGGTCGGTGGAAGTGTGTTATTGGTATCAATAAATTTGGACTCATATTTCGATGAGTTATTTCGACTCGAGTAGGTCATAGACACAGAGTTTCAATGCTTAGGTAAAAGTATTTATGGTGGGGAGACACTGGACGAGTGGTCACGGTCTCCCAGTAGAGATTTGTGCTTCTAAAGAAGTTTGGTTTTTCTGAATTCTCTGCGGCATGATTTGATAGATAGTGGGAAAACATCTTGTTGGTACGTACATTCTAGGGATTCTAGGATGTATCATGGCTTGAAAAATCATTATTGTTGTACATAGATGAAGTGGTCCATTGCACTTTTTTTCACGCTGTCTCACTTGTCAAAAAAATTATGGTAGAACATTAGAGACCTAAAGGTTTGTTTCATCCTTTTCCCATTCCAATATGGAAGTGAGAGGATATTTCCTTTGGATTTTTCATTAATTTTCCTTAGAATACTTGTCTGAGGGATGTAATTTGAGTGATCATTGATCTAATTGAAACTTCAATTCATTTCATACCAATCAAAGAGATGATTAAAGTGGAATAATTCATAGCCTTGTACATATGAGATATTGTGAGACTTCATGGGGCTCCCTCTGTGATTTTATTTGATGGGATCCTGAGGTTCACAACTAGGTTCTAGAAAGGATTACAAGAGGTTATGAGTTCCCAAATGAAATTGAGAACAAATTATCATTCATATTTGGATATAAAAAAAGCGAGTTATCTCGATTCTTGAGGATATGATCCAAGCTTGTGTACTTGATTTTGGTGGAACTTGGGAAAATCATTTTCTGTTGATAAAATTTTCCAATAAAAATAGTTTTTTAATTCAATAAAGATTAAACCCTTTTAATTATTGTATGGATGGATATGTAGACCTCCCTTGTGCTATGTATGGTTGGTAGATTGGTCCTTGTTTGGGTCGAGTATCGATCAAGGGAAGATGGAAAAGGTGTAGTTAATGTTGAAGATGTTTTTCATAGCATAGAGTCATCAAAAATATTATGTGGACAATCACCATAAGCTGTTAGAGTTTGAGTTTGGTGATCAGGTTTTTTGCATATTTTCACACCACTTGGGACATCATTTGTTGGGAAATCAGGGTATATTGGCACTAAGGATCTTTTTCCCTTTGATATTGTGGGGCGACTTTCAAAGGTAGAATATAATTTGGACTTACTATCTAATTTTACTTCAATGTGTGACGTGTTTCATGTTTCCCAGTTGAGGAGGTATCACCCAGATCTTTCTCATGTAATTTAATGGGAGTAATTTGATCTTAATCCCAATACCACTATAGTTGAGAAACTAGATCTGATTATTGATCTCCAAGATAAGGTATTTCATAGTAAAATGATTCATTTAGTATGGGTAATGTGAAAGTGCGTATGGGATAGCCATCATAAATTTTATTAGTAATCATTGATAGGGAAGAAGTGGACTTCTCTTTTTTGACTTTAGAATCTTGATCATTTTCTAGGGACATAAATCCTTTAGGGTGGGGAGATTTTAATGTTCTATTACTTTCTTATAGGTACTTATTGGCCCGTGTTTTGACCATTCATTGTTTGGGTATTTCTTTGGGTCATTTAGGGAGTTTTTATAAAATTTTGGAAGCCCTTGTATTCTTGCATGATTGGAATACAGTTAGGTAAAACTATTCCTTTTTGGACCAGGAAACTATGAAGCCAAGTGTGGTCTACTAGAAGGGGTTACAAAGTTTGTATGAACCATGTGGCCACTCCATAGAAACCGTGCATCCTTAGATAGTGAGGTTTTTCATTTTTAGAAAATTGTTAAATTAATTTTATTTCCAAACCATTCACCCCAATAAAATTCTCTTTATCGGGAATATAATTATGATGCATGATTACTCATAACTATGAAGCCTCCCAAAATAACAATGAGTGTGGTTTTTAATACCCCAAAATTCTGTTTAAAAACATCTTGGGACCCTAGTCTAACCTATAATAACACCTTAATCTCATATGGGCTAAACCTAATTCTTCCCCAACAGTCTAGAGGCTTATCTCTTATGATTATAGGAATATTTCATCCATTATTAATTGATCATCTCAAGGTGTGTAGCGTTCTTGTTCTAGTTTATCATCCTCCTAATAGATCCTCACTAGATATCTTCTCATCTTGTTTAGTTGGAATAAAAAGGTTTTTTTATTCTCTATCTAAAGGTTTTGACTGAGTGTTGTTGTTTTTCTTATGGATATAGGACTATGAGTATGTGATCTAATCATCCCCAATCACCATTGTTTAGGGAGAATAATTCTACCTATGTTCTTGTGGTAGTTGTTTCTATACAAAGGGTTGAATTCCATGAATTGTTTTTTTCTTGTAAAATAGTTTTGGGTTACTCATTTAATTGAATTGATTTGTGGTTTCAAATGATTTATTGGAAAGGAAAATTTTTTTAAAAGGTTTTTTCTCTATAAAAATGGGTTTTTTCAAACCAAGTGTTTGATTAAATTTTTAAATGGTGATTTTAATTTAGAATTGGGTTTCCAAACACTAAACTCATTGGATTGGATTGGATTTGAAAATGTTTTATAAATTCTAATCATGGTTTTGAAATGGATTTTGACAAAAATGGGAAATTGGAAACCTTATGTGTGTCAGGAAAATACATGTCACTCGTAGTGTGCGTAATTCCACTAGAAGTTTTGTGATATCAATAGACTGTGGCAAGACTCGATATCGGATAGTACCAAAATATTCCTGGTTTAGGATTATTTTATGTTTATTATGTATTCCCAAATTCTAGGGTCCAATACTATGTTGTTTTTCATTTATGGTTTTTTTATCGTATGATGGATTTTTTATACATAGTTTCTCATGTGTTTTCATGTGAGGATTTAACACTTGGATTCTCATGATGAAGTATTTCATGGATAATTTTTTACTTACTTACCTTAGGGTGTGTGGATACTCTTTCCTATTATATCACTTATACATTTCATGTTCCTAACTTTTAAAATATGAAGGTATTTTATGAAAACCAATGTAAATGATTAACAAGTGGGTTTGGATTAAGGAAAATTATTTGAAATTTTATTTTTGTTTTAAAATATATAATTTATGTATTATTAACAATAGACCTTGTATAGAATCTATAGTAGTTTCATACTGGGATTGTGCTCACACCCTACTTTTTCCATTAGGTGGATGTAGATGTTCTATTATAGTGTGTAGGTAAAGGGGAGGGAATCATATAGTATGATGGATTCTCTTATCATGGTTGTCATCATAGTGGGATGGTTTGGCATAGATGATTGGTCACATATAGATTTTGTTGGTTTTATCTAGTATTAATTTTCCTATTTATCCATATTTATTTGGTTGTGTGGATATAGGATGTATCACTTACTTCTATGTTTTAATCTGGTTGTATTTTATTTTTTTTTATATTTAATTCTTGTTTCCACTGTCTTTATTGTACCTCACCATGTGATGGACGGTTCAGGTGGCTTGTTTTTTTTAGCTCATTTCGTTCATTACACCCTACTTGTTATAATGTTCTTTATCTTATTTAGTTCTTATATTTGGATACATTTAAGTGAGTTACATAATATATTAAATGCCCAATAATATAATTAGAAATATTACATGTAATAATGAATATACCATAAGTATAATCTTTTTTTCTTTTTTTCAATTCATTCCAATTTGTCTTACAGTGACCATTATTGCATCGTGTGAAGTAGATAGAATGATGTGTTTTTTCAAATGTAAATATTTCACCAATTTTATGTATGTAATGTAAGAACCATTTACTCTGAATTTCTCATAGTATTTTCAATCTTTTCCCTTGAATTTTTCTCTATAAGGGGTGAGGAACCATGTTCTCGCCAATCCTTATTAACTTTGTATAGAATTTTCAAAATATTATTTACTATTTTATTTATAGTGTTTATTCAATATTTCATAATGAATATAGATAATAAATGGGTTGAGTATGATAATATTGGATTGAATGATAATTTATCATCTATATGGAACCCTAAATTTGAAAACTAATTGACATACATCTACATATTTAGTATTTTATCACTAGATAGGTTTCTATTCTTTAGTTTGTATCTATAAAATGAAATGAATATCTCATTTATCTCAATCATATATTTATCCCTTTCATGTTCTTGGATATTATCTATTATAGTGTATGCATTTATGTACTTATGTTCCATTATCTACTCACTGGACATAGAAGATGATATGATGAAACAAACATATGAAGCATCCTCTATGTGTCTTCTATAGGCATACTTCTCACCCTCACTCTATTTTTAAGGTTGATAGCCTCTAAAAGGGTATTCTTGAATATAAAACTAATTTTTTAGAAGTAGTGTAATGTACAAGAGCATATACATCTCTTAGAAGTTCTTTATGGTGAGAAAATTTTCTTTTTCCAATAATAATTTCAGTTTTTCTATGGTTAAATTTTCTATTTTCTACAATAAATAAAAAATATCATTAGTGTGTTGTCCTGATTATTAATTATAACTTAATTAATTAATGAATTAATTAGTCTCTTCGTATTTTATCAAATTCAAAAAACCACAACCATTAGATTCAGAATATCTAGTCTCTCAGATATTCTTATGTCACAGATCAATATTAACCTTCATATAACCCAAACGACGGCCTTGTAAAATTATTTAAAGGTATTTTTGTAGGATTTACTTTCCAACTACATTAATCCATAGTTCTTTGATCCGTTCAGTGGAATCCCCAATTACGAAATGATAAAATCTTATTTCCTCAATACTTTCCTCCATGTTACACCAAGTCTTGTAGGGGAAACTACACTATCTTATAAATTTGTGAATTCAGTTTAATAATTTCATTAGAACACAAAAATAATTAAAAGCTCCCTAATAAGGTCTGTAGAAGTACTTTGGACTATGTTTACATTCAAAATCAAGTTATGGAAGATGTTTTATGAATTAATATTTGGATTGAGGGGTTTTTTTAACTTATGCATAAATATGCATTATTTTATTGTTCACGTGATTCCTAATATTATTTCAAATTTATATAATAAATTAACCATTTCTGACAAAATAATTTACACATGATAATTTAATTTTTCCTTCATTTTATTTTTTTCATTATATTTAATTTAATTACATTATGTGATCACATTTTCATCCAAATAAACTATTCATTACAAAATTAAATAAATAACAATAAAATACAATATAAAATAAATGTATAATATGATCAAGTGATCATGTGATTGTATCTATTGGTCAGTTTATTAAGCAATGATAAAAGAAATCTTTGACCCAATGGGAAATAACTCCTTAAGGCCATTTTTGGATTATGTTACAATATTCCACCATTCCCCTATATATACTTAGTTATAATCACCTCAACTCAGGTCCTAAACCATATGTTATCACTGGGAGCTCCATCCATCGTAAATTTTTACTCACTTGTAAGGGAGGGGTATCAGAGGTTAAGGGTTACAAATAATAAACCATAGACAAGAAGTCCCATACAAAATATAGGTGGGAGGGATGATTCACATATAGTTGTTTTAAATTTAATAATAAATTATCATATTTAAACATGCATTAAATAATTAAATTAAATGAATAAATAAAACACATACATAGGTCATTCAATCTCATTATCTATCACAACATGAAATGACTACCCCTTTAAAATTTCTATAATTCATTTCAATTCATTCTTAATTAAAAAATATATATAAGAATAAGTAACTTAATTAATTAATTAATTAATGTTTTCCTTAATTTTATTTCCATATAGTCCTTTATATATATTAAGATTCCCATTATATATTATTTTAAATAAATTAAATAGTTTTAATTTTAATTTTAAAATAGTTAAGTGTAAGGAATGTACTATAGAGGCCACACGGAGTGTATCTTCTATGGCAGATTAAATCCATTTTTTGTATTTAATATTTACATGGTGCATATTATCACTATACATGTTATGTGACTCATTTTTGTCATAGTCCTCATCATGTACTGTATATATTCATGTAATTTCATGATGTAAACATTATGTAGTTCCATGGGTCTAGATGTATAGTGTGTGTTGCATGTATGACCGTAAGACATGCCATAATATTCACGGTATTTATCACTAACAATGTGTTTGTAGTACATGACATGTATGATTACCATTACACATTGGGTTGTGTTATAATTTAAGTGAAAAATAATAACTAACTTTGTATACCCACATGACATGCTAAGAATTTCTCAGTGTGGATTTGGTGAGGAATGAAACTATCACATAGTAAGTACAATAAACTACACATCATGTAGTTTGTTCCATAAATTATCACCCATTTTTTCAAAAAAAACTCCTAGTATCTAATTGTATACATTTCATAGATTTTCACATGTCACATGGTGGGTACATTCCAGCTACATTCCATATAGTCTTGGTATGGTCACATTAATTTGCCAAAAGTCGATATACATTGTGTAATTATTTCATGTGGTTTAAAACATGGAATTTTGGGATATACCCTATGAAATAAATGTGGATTTATAGTGTGTAAACAATATATATATTGTGTGATCCCAATCAAACCACGTTTCACACTGTCGGTCCATAAACATTGTGTAACAACATCATGTAATGACTCAAATGATAAGCCTTAATGTACGAATCTCAGTGCTTATATAAGTTGACCATGGGTATACTAAGTGTGATTTAAAGATACACACAGTGTATCAATGTGAATAATAAAGTGACTTTAGAACCTCTAGATGAGATCTTCAAGAATTCTTTTCATGTCTTAGCCTGTTATTGGCTATAAAAAGTTTTATGAACACATTATCTATTGCATTGGTGTAGTCCAATCCATTTTAGATGACATTTGGGATGAATTATTGTGGCGCGTACTACGATCCACTGTAGTAATGCATACTTCCATCAACATTTCACTATAGCGATGCAAACTTTCGGTGCAGTTGGTGAAATCGTAGATCATCTTCCTACTTTTCTATAACATTTCGGTCTAGGGTTTCATTGTTAGAAACTCCGATATATGCCCTATATATTGTGATCTCTAATTTTATAATGATATTTATGCCTCTCTGTGGACATAGAGACCATTTCCCAAACCACATAAATCTCTATTTTTAAGATATTCTTCTTCTTCTTCTTCCTTTTACTCTTCTGTGAATCATTTTACACTTCATTGACCCCAAAATTTTCACAATAACTAGTATCAAAGGTTGAGTTTCAGATTCTCAAATTATGGCCATGGAATAAGGAAAGGTGAAGAACAATAGCTTTTATAGAACTAACTTCAGTTACTGGGGGATTCAGATCAAGGATTATCTTAATCAAAAAAATATGCATTTTCCACTTCTAGGTCTAAAGCCAACAGACATGGAGCAGTCAGGGATGGAGTTTATGGATGGGAAAGTTCTGGGAGTTGCGTTCCTTTCTATGGCCAAAAATATGTCATTCAATATCAGAGAAGAGAAGAAGAATATTATGTTGATGAATTCTCTAGTAAATATGTATGATAATCCTTATAAGGAAAATAATGTTCATTCGATGCGATGATTGTTCAAAATGAAAATGGTTGAAGGGAGAATTGTTGCAGACCAAATCAATGAATTAAACACCACCATAAGTTAGTTAGCTTAGGTGAATAATACTCTTAGTGATGAGATATGTGTTGTGGTTCTATTGTCTTCTTTACTTGACAGTTCGGAACAAACTGTAATAGCTTTGAGCAGTTCTTCAGGGAATGCAAAGTTGGTTTTGAAGGATTTATTGGACCTGGTCCTCTATGAGGATATCTAAAGAATAGCATTTGGAAGATTCTATGGTTCTTCTATGAATTTAGAAGGATGAGGAAGATACCCACAACAATAAAATCGTATAGTTTGATAAAAGTCAAGAGGTAAAAGTCAAGACAAGGAAAAGGGGGATATTCTAACCTGTTAGACTTACGAGAAGAAAGGAAATTTCAGGAAGGAGTGTAGAGATAAATGGAAGGCACTTAAAACCAACACAACAAATACTATAGTTTATGAAACTGATGATGTGATCTTATGGAGCATGGATATCCAAGTGGAGTCTTGGATTTTAGAATAGGGGATGTCTTTCCATTCTACATTAGAAAGGGTTTCCTGAATTAGCATGTTTCTAGAAATTTTGGCAAGTTACATCTTACTGATAATGAACCTTTCAAAATTATGGATAAAGGAGATTCATGTATCATGACCAATAGTGGGAGTCTTTTGGTTATGGAAAACATGAGTTATATCCCTATATGAAGAAAAAATATCATTTCTATTGGGAAACTTGATGATGCAGGCTTTAGTACCATGTTTACTAGTGGCACCGGGAAGATTACCAAGGGAGTTATAAACATAGCTCTGGGTGAAAAAAATTGTACTTTGTACAACATGATAGAGACTTTCATGAACATGATGAAATAAATAAATTCTATTGGAGAATCCCAAATTTGGTACTATAGGATAGGACACATGAGTGAGAAGGGTATTAAGGTGTTGGCAACAAAAGGGTTTCTACTAGAGTTTAAATTGATGGAAGTTGGATTATGTGAATATTTCATCCTTGGAATATAGAAGAGGTTTTCCTTTGAAAATGGAGCTAGAACACCAAAGGTTGTGAATATAGACCTAGTGCACACTGATTTTTGAGGACTTGTACGAGTACATTCCCTTTGAGGGTCATTGTATTTTGTGACATTTATTGAAAACTCAATGAGGTAGGTATGGGTTTACTTTTTGAAAACAAAATCTAATGCGTTTAAGATGTTTCAGATGTGGAAGTTCATGGTGGAGAATGAGTTAGGAGTAAAGCTAAAATGCTTTAGGTATGATAATGGTGGAGAGTAAGACAGTAATAAGTTTAGAGAATTTTGTGAAAATAAGTGAATTCAGTGGGAGAATACTACCCTAGGAACACCACAGTATAATGGTGTAGCAAAAAGGATGAATAAAACATTGAATGAATGATCCAGGAACCTGAGGCTGCATTCGGGGTCACCTAAGGCCTTCTGAGATGATGCAGTGAATAAGGAATTATATCTCATTAACATTAGTCCTTCTGTACCAATGGGGGAATTTCTACTCAAGGAGATATGGTCTAGTAATGAGGTAAGACTTCCGCATTTATGATTCTTTGTTATTTTGGCTTATATAAATATTTATGCTAACTCAACGGAAAATATTGATGCTAATTCAAAGCCATGTTTTTTTATTGTATATGGTGATAAGGAGTTTGGGTACAACTTCTGGGATGATCTCAACAAGATAGTTATTAGGAGCCAGAATGTGCTATTAAATCAAGGTGTCATTTACAAGGATCAGCATGCAGTTGAAGATGAAAATGGGAATAAAGAAATATAGTTAAAATAGAAAGTGGAGCTTGAATTTTACCTGATCATGAGACAATATAATTAGTTTAATCTAGCCCTAAAGTGTATTTTAGGAGAACAATAATGGTGATAAGAACTGTGCAAAGCTATTCATAGTCATTATGCTATTTATTATTGACTTTTTCTAGAGAACCAAAATTCTTTGAAGAAGAAATTAAGTTGAAGGAGTAAAGAAAGTGGGAGTTGGACATGAAGGAAGAAATTTCTTCACTAGATTAAAACAACACCTGTGGGTCAACACATTTTCCATAGGGGAAGAAATCATTGAAGAACATATGGTTGTACCAGTTTAAGGAATTACATGATAGAAAGAGGAGGTCCAAGGCAAGGCTGGTGGTGAAATGATTCCAATAGAAGGGGGATTGGATTTCACTGAAATATTCTCACCAATAGTGAATCTTACCACCATTTGGGTGGTTCTCAGCATTGTGGAATTAGAAGACCTATATCTTGAGTATCTTTATTTGAAGACTAATTTACATCATGGATATCTAGAGGAAGACATCTATATGTAGCAGTCATAGGGATATGTTGAGTTAGCGAAAGAATACCAAGTGTGAAAACTCTGAAAAAAAAATATGGATTGAATTAGGAATCTAGGAAGTGGAACAAAAAGTATGATGAACTCATGCATAAAAATTCATACAAAAAATGTGGCATGTATCAATGTTTCTACATCAAGTCCTTTGGTGATGAATATATTATACTGCTTCTATATGTAGATGACATGATCAATACAGGATCATGTATGAAGAGGATTGATTAGTTGAAAAGGTAGTTTGCTGAGGAGTTTGAGATGAAAGATCCTGGAGAAGCTGACAATATTTACGGGATAAAGATCAAAAGAGACCACAAAACTAGAATCTTGATGTTATCACAGGATGACTACATTGGGAAGGTTCTCAGAAGATTCATCATTTAGGAATAAAATGTAGTATCTACTCCCCTAGAAGGCCATTTTAAACTATTAAAGGAGAAATCATCGAATGCAGAAGAAGAGGTTGAGTACAAGGAAAAGGTTTTATTTGCATCAGTTGTTGGAAGCTTGATGTATGTCATGGTCAACACTAGACATAACATCACCCATGCAGTGGTAGTTGTGAGAAGGTGCATTGATAACCCTATAAAGAAACATTGAGAATCATTGAAGTGGATATTGAAGTATTTAAGGGGTAGCAAGGAGGAATCTACATGTTTTTGGAAAGGAAATTTATTGAAAGGGAAAGTGGATACTGACCTTGGAGGTGAAAACGACAACAGGAAGAGTACCATAGGATATGTATTTACATGTAGAGGAACTCTGGGAAGCTGTATATCACAATTGTAGAAGGTTTTGGATTTATCCACCATAGAGGCAGAATACATTGTTGCAATAGAAGTTGGTAAGGAGATGGTTTGGTTAGAGAACTTCTTGGATGAGTTTGGAAGAAATAAAGAGGAGAATTTATTACACTATTACAATCATTGTTCTATAAATATTGCAAAGAACCCAGTGTTCCATGCCCAGACAAATCATATTTAGTTAATGTATTATCTCATCATAGGTTTGATATAGGATGGGTTGATGACATTGTATAAGATTTGTGGAACCAAAAATCTAGAAGATATGTTGGTGAAGCCAATGGTAATATAAAAGTTGAGGCACTATTATGTCTATTTTGGTCTATACTAATGAAAGGACGATGAGAACTAGAAAAATGGAGGAAAAATTGGAGAAAAAAATGGTATTTAATGAATCTTCTTCTAGAAATTGAAGTTGTGAATGGGAATAACGTTTTCAGAAAATGTTGAAGAGGAAGACCTCATATTTAAGTAAGTTTTCTTAGATAGTGGCATTGAAGCAGGTTAACGTAGAGGATCAGGATCCAAGAGGGAGATTTTTGGATTGGTTTAGCTCGATCCATTTTGGTTGATTTTTGGTTGAATACTCACAGCCCGTACTACGCACCAAGTTGGACTCTAGAGTCAAATGTACTATAGTGACACAGACTTCTAGCTTCAAGAAACTATAACACTTTAGACTTGTGTGGCCATGACACCATAGAGAGGCGTACATCCAATGCAGTTGGTGGAATAGTGGATCATATTCCTCCTTTTGTATCCTATTTAGGGATAGAGTTTCATTATTAGAAACACTGAGAGATCTCCGATAAATTGTGCTCTCAGATTTCATAGTGATATTCATTCCTCTCTGTGGATGTGTGGAACATTTTCCAAACCACGTAAATCTCTATATAAAAAGTCTTATTCTTTTTATTAGATTTGTTTCCTTTTACTCTTATATGAATCATTTTATGCTTCGTTGCTCCCAAAATTCCCTCAACAACATATTTAATTTTGTATTCCAAAAACAGTTCTAGAAATGAAAAACAAACAAACCAGCAGATAAAATTAATCAAATAAATTATAAATAATTATAATTATTAATGTGAAAACACAGATACCACTTGAAGGTTCCAAGATTCAGTGAAATTAGTGATAGGGTTCCCAATTTTAGTTTTTATTGGTGTCAATAGATAAGTCATAATAACTTTTTAAATTTAGCACCATAATATCCTAGATAGGATCTGTCACATTCAATTTATAATTAATGAAAAACTATAATTATCTCAAACTAGTAATTAATTTCAATAAATTTATATTAATTCTTGTTTCATGTCACTGTTTAAAGGAATAATCCAAGAAAGGATTCATCTAGGTGTATCCAGATGTGCTCTAATAATATCCATATGACATTATTTGTTTTCCAAGTGCTTGCATAGAGGAGCCTGATTCTTCATCCCTTTTTTGTTGATGATAATAAGTAGTCATATCTTTCTCTCTACATTCTTAAGAAATAAGGTGGGAGTATTATTCTCTTAGGGGAATCAAAGAATTCATGAGATATTTGTTTTGTGAACAACCAATATCACCCCTATAAAAAATTATATAATAAGGATTTAATACTTAGGGTTAAAATAATTGCTAATTTAACACATGCCTTTATAAGTATATTTAATTTAAGTAACACCCCATGTTAAGTAATAATATTAAAATTATTGTATCACATGACATTTGATTTTTTAAATAACATTTCTTAAATAAATAAATTAATATTTTTTTAAGAGAAATTAAATAAATATATCATTTGTATCGAGCCATTAACTCGGCCCATTAATCAACCCACAAAATTTTCCAAACCTTGAATAATAAAATATTTATACAAATATATAAAATTCATTCAATAAATAAATAAATATTTCATTCACTATAATCATGAAAAAATATTTATTTTAATATTCATATAACTAAATAAATATTTATATTAATCTATTCACTAAACTGGTGAATAAATATTTATTTATTTACTAACTTGTGATTAATAAAAGAGAGATAAAATTCAAATCACATATTTGAAACTCAAATATATCATGATTGGGTATTTATACGATCAAATTTACTTGAATAATTTTTATTCCACACATCAATAATGATATTTATTATTAATATTAAATTCAATAGAATTTAATGATATTTTGGATACACTTAGTGTGTGACCCTCTAGTCCTCTTTCTTGGTTGAATTAGGTAAAATTTCTAAAAGTAAAAGATCACTATCTAGAATAATGTCAATATTCTCATATATTAATAACTTAATTTCAAAATGAAAACAACATTCCAATGAATTCCACCATGTAATAAAATCTCTATGGGCTATTGATTTCACTTCAAGTATGATGAAAACTTGTCGCATCGCCCTATTAAAATGATTTTTCTTTCATTAAATTTCCAAAATAAACTCACCGATGAACTACCATCCCCATGGATTTAATCTGAAAGTTCCATTTAGGACAAAGGGATAAAGATATGTTCATTCATAAATATTAAATGGAAAAATTCGTTCTTTATTTATTCAATTAATGTCATATAACTTATGGAACATCCAGCGTCTGCTACCTTTATGTGAGCATATTTTCTTATCACTTTCATCCATTAATAAAATTAAATGATTCATTATAAACATTAATAATCTTATAAAATCTAAGGAACAATACCCACATTTGGGAATAAGAATATCCAATGACACATAAACTTGTGGAATACCTACTAGTGGGGCAGTCCTCTTGACTTCCATTCCCAGAGAAAATAAAGTTTGGACTCCATGAGATGAATTTTTAATGTATTATAAACCTCTAACACATTGGATAAATGTTAACTAGACCATAGGGAATATGTTTTAGAATCATGACATAGCATCTCTAGGTTTTTGTTATATCACGGAACTGTTATAACCATTCTATGTGACAAATACTCTGTGGATGTTATTAGATTAATGTTTTATTGAAGAAAATCATCATGTGATAAGATATTTATTAAAATTTTATTAATTGAAATAAAAAAAGACGTTGTCTAGTTATAAAGAACTTACTCTAATAGAAAGTCCACCAATTTTGTCTACTGGACACCAAGTATACCCTCACCCACTATCTAATGGGTCACAAAAATCCTAAATGTAGTGGAACTAGGAATATCACATTACCATTCCCATTAAATTCTAAGTGGGAGGCCACTAAGTTTCCTTTAAGTTCTTTCTACAACCCATTAGACTCAGTGATCCCATGTTGTGGTGAATTTTCTCCTCGTTAATTTTATACAACCTTCTTTATTCCCAAAACCATTTTTTATTTCCTAAAACATCAATTTAAACTAAATAACAAATTATATTTATATTCTGGTCCTATGGAATTTATTATCTATGAATTCCACCTATACCGAATGATGTGGGATATCATAGAATCTCTATAATAGTATTTATCATCTTTGGGAAGTTTCCTTATACACTTCTAGTTAACTACACCATTCATAGAGATTAGATGAATGATTCTGACCTCAATGTATTATATTGGTCATAGTCATTCCATCACAGAACCGAAATTTGTAAAATTGTCTTCTATCTAAAAGTTTAATTTTATAGGAATTCATAAAAAAAATTTATTCCATTAATGACTTACATTGTTTAATTTCCAAGCCATTATAATTTATTACATGTGAAATGAGTCATTAAATGCTTTATCACACCTAATTTCCCTACGAACTCAACTACACATGCATTGTGATGCTATGTAATTTTATATCCTTATGTGAATCCCCTAGCAATAAAAAAATTTATTAAATAACCATTTTTTATATCTTACTCCATTTGTTAATGGTGATGGTTTTCACTTTTCTCTGAGAAACACTCAATAATCTCTTGATTATCAACAATGAAATTTGAAATCCACCCTAGATGATATATATCAAATGAATCCTCCTTATGTTCACATATCATCTCACTCTCTTACATGTGACAACATGTTATCATTTTGATAAAAACACCACCCTAGCTCTGAAATCTCACAAATGTTAGTTTCTAAATGTATTGAATTTTCCTGAAGGAAATATGTTGATATCTAAAAATAATAATTTCTCACTAACCCTCCATTTATGACACTATTACATTCCAGAATTAAAATGAAATCAGAATCATTTTTGTTCAGGTCCTCGGTATAAAAAATCCCTATTATTCACCATTATAAACCCAAAATTATGGAAACTCCCTTAGATTATCGAGGGTGTTCTCCCCACCATTGTATTACTATTATAACCAAATATCAAGCACTGACATATCAATATCCATTATTACCCAAAAACTATTGCTTAAGATCTATGCTCATTCTATCCATATAGACTCATTACGTTCCTCATGATTAGATCTAAAGTCATATTAATGTTTCATGATTCCACTATCTGATACCACTTATTATTATTCTCCTCAATACTCGAGTCCCAATAGAAATAACTCAAAAACTTAAATCACTACCACATGACTCTCATATTTCTTCCCACCCCAAACTCTACATCATCCCATGGTATTTTTAAAATTTATGTTTATATACCATCACACTATAGTTTTGATAATCCCAAATTGTGAATGTGTTTTGGAGGGGACTTCAATTAAGCAAAATCAATTGATTACATCAACTGAAACCAATTAACAAAATTAGATCTTTAATTTTTATTAAATTGAATAAATAAATAATGAATTCCAAACATTCTTCTTTATTGATCTAAATATATCCTAGATTATTCACATGAGCTTGATAGTTATCACTAAGGAATATTTAATGGAATCTTTCACATTAGGGTATTCATAGTCTATATGGACCTGCCAAGACTTAGGAAAGATCCCATTATTCCTCACAGTTTATTAGAACCATGGGTTAAAGAGAAAGAGAGATAAAGTGAGTTTCTTCCTAAGAAGTTTCATAGTGTTTTGACCCACAAGAGTCCACACACAACATAAAATATGATCCTTATTATATAGATCATCCATGGAAACTCCATGGAAACTAAGAATTTTTTTATTTGAAGTTAAAAAAAGTTTAGTAACAGATATTTATAATTTACAAATCATTATTATGATTTATTTGTTTAGTGTTTAGAAAAATTCTTAGGATGTTAAAACTCCTATATATTATTATAAAAATATAATCAACCAAAAATGATATCTTTGAATAATAGTAAAATTTCAGGCCATGAAACATTTTATATCATAAAAAATTATTCCTTGAACTATAAAAAGTTGACATTCACCAAAACATTATCTATCCCAGAACAGACAATAGCATAGTCTAAACAAACACATTGTGGTTGATCCTTCAGTATACATTTCCCAAAAAACTCCAAATTTTACTAAAACCTCATATATTTAGTACTTATTCACCTTGTACCACATCATATTTAACAAAATATAAATCCAAATCCAAAACTCTTTTTAGATATATTTAAAAAATTATTTTTTAAATTATTTAATTTAGTTTCACCACATGTTACATAATATTTAACAAATTGTGAGAATATATCTAAAACTTCTATTAGAAATCCTCCAAAACAATTTTGGGTTATCTCTAAACGTTTTTATCAAATACTTTATGAAAAAACCAAATCATTATTCAAAAAACCACAAAGTGTGACCTGTGGGCCATTATAATGTTGATAACAATTATGAATTCCCTAATATATGACTATAAGAAAAAAATTGGCCTTTAGAAAAGTGTCAATTCTACTCATTCTAAAAAGGGATCCTGAATTATATTCATTAAACACATATATCATCATATCAGTGTCTTACGGTTGTATCATATACAAGTATGACAAATATTATTTTCCCTTTTTATACAACATCATGTTACTATATGGAAAGTATAATTTCAATCCCATATATCCCACTTATATTCCATTGATTATATGAGTATAGACTAACTTGATAAATGAACACACCACTAGCCATTCATCAAGGATATTTAGAACATCGCATGGATATCAAAAAAAAATAGATAACCACATCACACAAACCTTATCTTAGTATGGCCATAAACTTCCAAAACCAATATTAATATAGGGAAAAATTCATGCTTATAATACAAGAAGAAAAATCTCATCCTGGATAAGGATAAAATGATGAAATGATCGATAACATACCCAACCACCCTCTTATTATATTAGCCTTGGGGATAATGTATGAAATGTATCAAAGTATGAAGGCTCTCATGTAAGGTATCTTTCTAACCTCAGCTATAGTGATTCAATATGAAAAATTTATCCCCAAAATTCCAAATACATAATGTATGGTCCTCCATGAGGAATACTTGGTGAGTTATATTGTATATAAAACTATTTGAGTGCCTTATAAGAATATTTTGTATCCATATATTAAATCATTCCCATGATAAACCTAAAAAATCACAAAAACTATAATAACCCATGAATAATATCTATTATAGATAACTCAAAGTCATACTTTGTGAGGCCAGTTATCACTTCGCTTCAAGAATATATACAACCAATATGAAATAATGATAAAGTGTTGAGTTCCTTTTATGTGACATGAAACATTTAATATTCTTAAAATCTCATAATAATACTAAAACCCCTTACATAAGTAACTCTATAATAATATCATATATTATATACCACCAAAGGGCCTAATGTTTCTTTAACTTTCAAGGTTTTGTTAAATTAATTTAATCTCTATATAATTCCTACCAAATATCTTTGTGATAATCTCACAAAATCTCTTACTAAAATATATTAGAGAGTAATGACTATGAAGAAATATTGATTAAATAATAGTGAAGATATGAATTATATTCCAAACTTTAAAAGCCTTGATCATGGAATCATAATTTCATTACATCATAACATCAAATATTATGATGTTAATATATTTTGTAATCCATATAGAACATATTCTATGTTCATCATCATAATAGTTCTTGTAAATTTTATATTTAAACATTTATTTGAGAAAATTTGGGTAACTAAATGTAACTCTTTGTATACAAATTTTTCTTTACAAACACATCCTAAACTATTTTAAGATATAAAGAAAATTTCACTATGAATTAGGCTGGTGTAATCCTATATTTGTTATAATTTTAAATTCTCTAAGTCTAAATATACTCCCAAAAGATTCTTATAAATTGTATAACCTTTAGAATATCATGATAAGATAAAAAAATTCCATGTGTAAGGATATAAAACTTATATACTTAGATTTTAATATTTAATAAATTTAATATTAACATGCATATCTTGTTTGGTATTATACATGTATAGATACATATTCTGAAAATAATATTTTATTCTTCAAAATATGGAATTGATGGGTGGTTGAATTCTTTTCCATATATTTTTATAAATAACTTGGATAAAATACTTTTATATTGGACAAACTATTTTATCCTTAAATAATATTTAAATATGTTAGTAAATTGGATCAATCATAACAATTTTTATTAAAACCAACATCTCATATTTTCCATAGAAACTCTTTTTTATAAATAGCTTCCCTTATCACATATGATAAATAAGATGAAAATATACCTCCTTTATATTGTTCCATTTAAGCTTGAAACATTCCATTATATTATAAATATCTATATTAGAAACCTTACAAAATTAATTTCAATGGAAACTAAAATCTTCACAAATTCTTACAATTATTTTTAACTAATTTATATTTACAATGTTTTTAAGATGTCTATTTATTATAATTTACCCTTAAAAATAAAAGAATTTATTTCTATAACACTAATAAAAAATTTTGACTCTTCATGGACTTATAAAATCCATTCAAGTATTTTGGATAATACTATCTCAAATGGAAACATTTCTCCCACTTTATGACACGTCCCTTAGGTTTCAATGACCAAGGATGATTATTAGACCTTACAATATTATTCTTTTAGATTAAACCTTTACCCACAGATATTATCATCATAACACTATTGTTTTGAAATTTCATGCCCAATTCATCTATCTTAAACACTTTGAGAACATCATGTAAAATTTATTTGAAATAATTTATATTATAAAAACAGATCATAAAAGGACTATATAATAAATTCCTTAGCTGTAGACTTAAAATAAACGAAATTTATTTCCATGTATTTAGGATACCTAATAATAATTTGTGCATGAGTGAAGAATAAATTTCTTTCGATCATTTTACATAAATTCCTTTGAAACCACAATTGAATCCTTTTGTACTTATTATAATAATTGAGATTAAATTTTTGAATAAATTCAATATTTGTTTGGTCTGGATGATATTTATATAATGAATAAGGTATTACTTATTTCTTAATAATGAATCATAAGATACTTTACTAGTCTTGGTAGCATCCTCCATTAGAATTATCATTCTCAATTATTGATCTCAAAGTTATGATTAATGATAATTACTCCATTTTATCTGTGAAATAATATTTTATCTTATGAGTGTCATGTTTTTAAGTCATTTAATAAGAATTTTTATTAAATGTGATCCTACTAAAATAATTTCCCCTTTTTAAATCTCATTATATTAATTTTTATGACAAGATACATATTTCACTAAAAAATGAGTCCACTTTAGTGTTCCTCCCATCACATAGTTATTTAGATAGATAATCATTTAAATCATATTATATATGACTCTTAGATAGTTGAGTGGACAACCCTTTACCAAAATCAATAATTTAGATAAACTCAATATTATTCCACTGGTATCCTATCTCAAAGGGTTTACCATATAATTGTAACCAAAATCATACACCAAATACAAGAACTTTATCCTTTTAGGGTCACCCATAACTTTTGTAACTTACACAAATGATCCATGGGAACCCAACTTTAGCATAAACCAACCCAGTTGGATGATCAAGGTCTTTATAAGTGTTTCTTTAGAAGAAATATACCACTTTTTATTATAAATGGGTATCAAATTTCTCAACATTTTATCTAATATATTCCTTTTTCATTTATTCATGGTTATAATGATTTATTTTCTAAATCCATATTTCTTCAAAAAAATAAATATGTTAAAACGATATTAATATGTAACTCTTTACCAAACTCATATCTTGTGTTTCAAACCCAAATTAAAAGCCATATATATTTATAAATATAAACAAACATCTCATGGATATGATACACATAACCCATTAATATAAATCTTTATAATCATATGAAATCAATAATCTCTACATGATTAATTCACTACTAGAAAAGTAAACCTTATTTATGTGTCATTTGCGATGGATAAAAATTCATCGCAAATAATCAAAAATAGATAGGTTTTTTCTTATTCATTAATGTCTGTTGTAAATACAATATTTATTATGGGTAATAGTGATTGAAAATATTATCCATCACTATTACACCTTTACAAAAAAAATAGTGATGGATCATGTTATCTATCACAAAATTGTTTTTCGGAATTATTTTTTGCGAATGATAACATGATCTGTTGCAAAAAAGTCTTATAGATATTATTTTGTGACTGAGAGTTCATTTATATAACCCATCACAAAAATGTTAATTAAAAAACACTTGATCCCCTTTCATTTCTCCTCCCTCTTCCCTTGATTTTACCTTCCTCCTTTATGAAGTATCCCCCATACACATCCGCCAAATGTCCATGTCCTAGGTCTATCCATCACATCCAATTTTTTGTTGATTGAGCTTTGAATCAACCTTGTGCAGACTCCTCTTCTATTCTCCTTCCTCATTTTTGGGTATTTCCCCTATCATCTTATAATAATTAGTTCATAAAAACCCTAGGTCAAAAAAGTTACTTGATTATTAAAGTTAATTTGATATTTTGGATTATTGTAAGTTTATTCTTCCCTCTTTGGGTGTCCACCATCAAATACAATGTGTTTCGACTCTACATGGGTTGATTCCAATTGATTTGAGGCATTTTCTACAATATTTATCCTTTATATTTTAGATATGTTTCAATGATTGTGTGTGTGACGTGTGTTTGTAACCATATATATATATATATGATATATATATATATCTATATGATTGAAAAATATTACAGGTTATATATATATATATATATTGAATTATTTTTTCGACGTGTATATAGATATGTATTATTTTTTGTAATGTGTGTGTATATAAATATATATATAACTTTTTGAAATGTAGAAAGAATATTAAATCGAAACATGATGGATTTTACTCTTGATTTATTAAATAGTTTGACATTGGATGATTAAAAAATTAATTTTGGAATTAATATTATATATGTGGGGAATATTAATGGTGGTACCATAACGTGGAAGTTGTATTTGTAGTTACATAAAAATAATTTCAAATTTATTATTTTATGATATTATTAGAAAAATGATTATTATGGAAATTATTTATTGTGTGTTTGATATTTATATAAATGTTGAAAAGGTTTATATAAATCTATTTAATTGGTCAATTGTTAGTATTTCATGATATATAAATTTTGGAATTTAATTTATGGAATTATGATACCATATAATTTTAATGTATGAGGAATAGTATTTGAGTGTTTAATAAATCCTATAAAATGCTCAAAATAATTTAATATAAGATTTCATAAAGGAAAAAACGATTTTATCCTTATAATAATAAATATAAAAGAAATCATAATTATACTAAAAATCATGTTAAGATGAAGTATTTAATTAAAACATAACAAATGTTATTGAGTTCTTTGAAAATATCTTGTCGAATGTTATGCCTTATTGTGATTATTTTGAAAGCCTACTTATAGTGATAATTTGTTTTTGAATTATTGTAATTCTTGGATTGTGGTTGTGATATTTCACTGTATTTAATTATTATGTTATGTGTAAAATGAGGCTTTCATAAAACTAGAATATTAAGACTATTTCATGGAATAAGTGAAATCTGAAATTGAATTTATGAGTTCAATATATATATATATAGGGTAAATATTTATAAAACTTTTACAAAACATTTTATGAAGAACATTTTTTTAATGAAAATGTGTGTTATGATTGGTTTTCATTTATTTAAAACGTATGAATATTATTTTTTAAATGTCTAGATATATATATATATATATATATATTAACATGTGAATATATATATATATGTTTTCAAAATATAGTTTTAATTAATAGTTTGTAAATATGAGGAAATTATGTTAATTTTTAATAAATTGTAAAAGAAAATATATGAAGTACTAATGGTTATTTAAAATTAGTAATATTTATTTAAAATTTAGTTATAATTAATAAATAATTAGTTTTACTTAATAAATAATTGTATCAATTAGTAAAAATTAAAAACTTATATATATATATATATATATATAATAATTAGAAATAAATTTGTAATACCTTGTAAAAATTATAAAAAATAATAAAAACTAATAAAAATTTTAAATAATTAGCACAAATTTGGTATTAATTAAAATAATTATTTATAATCATCAAATAATTTTAAATAATTAAAAAATAATTACTCAGTATTAGAAATAATTAGTAAATTTTAACATTAATTACTAAATATTATTAATCTTTTGTAAATAATAGTAAATTATGATAATTTGTAATAAATTGTATAAAAATGAAATATTAATAATTATTAAAAATTAGTAAAATTTATTAAAAATTCAGATATAATTAATAAATAATTAGTATTTATTAATAAATAATTGTACCAATTAGTAAAAATTAAAATATAACTGTAATAATTAATAAAAATAATAATAATTCATGATAAATAATCACAATTAACCATAATTAAAACATATTTCTAATTTTTAATTTTTCATAGTGAGTAATAATGAGTCTAATTCATATTGTTTTTTTTAGATGACTATATACTTAGAAAGTAGACACAGGCTGAAATTATATGATCATGATTGGATAAATCATTTCAAAAATCCCAATATATCTTGTATAAATACCTTCTACTTTGAGGGTGTTGAAACATTTATATCATTTTCATCACCAAATTCCAAATTTTATTATGAAATAATAATTAAATATCTATGCTAGAAATGTGATCTTATGAGATTTTAACTGTTTGAAAATGTTGTACTTTATCTACTATTTTTTTAGAATGATTATATTTTTTGGCATCAACATGCTGAAGGAAATTTGATAGAATATATATATTTATATTTGGTTCTAGATCCATCATTTCAGAAATCAATACAAGATACTTCTGGACCATATATTCTGTAAATAATAACTCAGAATGATATTACAAATCCTAATTCAAAATGATTTCAGTTTTATAATTTTTTGAAATCTACTAAGAAGGCCTTATATATAGGATTCTAGATAAGAAAAATTGAAGCTAATAAAAAAATTATGGATATTAAATTAAATTTTTTAATGTAAAATAGTTTTTTAATCAAATATTATCCTTGGTTAAATTATCATTTCATGATGGTAATACATTACCTTCAAGTTTCATTGAAGGTAATAAGTTGGTCCATAATTTGGGTATTGGTTATCAGAATATCCATGCATTTTTAACTAAGTGAGTGTTATATTGTGGTTATTAAGAATAATTATTTAATTTTCTACCAAATATATAATCAAGTTATAAAAAGGAACAATATGGAAACTATATATTTCCTAAGAAACAGTTGAGGTATTTTCCATTTACACCCCATTTACAGTGTATAGTATGTCTCACAAAAAAGATGCATTCAAGACATAGAATAAATAAAATATTTCTATCAAAAAACGCATAAATCTTCTATGTGATGGTGATTCATGTAAAAAAAATTATTAGATTCAACCTTTTTTATTTAGAACCACATAATATTTTGTTGAGTTTTTCGAGTGATTATTTTTTTCATTTTGGTGATGACGGCAGCCAATATTCTTGTAGGCCAATATTCTTGTAGGCCTATTAAAGGAACCATATATATATATATATATATATGGCGCTATTAATTCCAATACATCTGAAGAAAGATTTTGATGTTTATTTGAAACTACTAATTGATGAGTTAATTTCATTCTAGAATAATGGTGTAACAACATATGATATAGTTCCATATCATAATTTTATAGTGAAGGTTTAATTAATGTGGAAAATTATTGACCTTACAATAAATGATATGTTATCTGGATGGAGTACACATAGTCTAAAATCCTATCCTTACTTCATGACTAAGAACAAGGAGTTAATGTTTATCAATAAAATAAATATTTTTAATTTTGAAAGTCATTGTGGATTTATTCCTACAGATCGCCATTTAATAATTAATAGAACAAAATTTACAATTGGTTTAATTAAAAGAGAAAAACCTCTATTATTTCTCTTAGATAATCAAGTAAAGTCTATTATATCTTCATAACCTCCTGTTACTTTTTTAGACCAACTATAAATGAAAAAAAATTATGTATATGGTTTCGGAGAGATCATAATTGGATCAGGCATAGAATTTTTTTAAGATGCTCTATATTTGTAACAACGTAATATTTTATGGTGTGTTACTTTTTAAATTTGACTTCTTTAATAGCTTACGTTACACAGAACACTTAACTCTAAAAAATGATTAAATACTATTATTTAATTTTGATGGTTATCACCTATCCATTAGAATGATTGGAATTAATTTGATTAATTAAATTATGGAAATATAGTTGACACATTTTTATAAAATTAATTAATTTTTTACCAATTAATTATATATTAAAATAAAAACCAATTGACCGTAAAGGATGTATTGTTATAAAAAAATATTTTTATTATCACAAGAGAATTTTATCTTAACAAATTAAATTAATCACTATTAGTGAAAGTTATTAGTAAAATTATTATATTAAATATTCAATAAAATGTTTTTAAATTCCAAAAATAAATTTTATAGGTGTATGATAAGAATAAATCCAATTCGAAGCATAAAAAGATATATTCTCTAAAAGGTAATTTTATAGCCTTTCAATGGAATACTCATTTTAAATATAAATTTTGATTGATTTATTAGTTCTATTAGACAAAATAAAATTCATTTTTAAAATCATAATATCAAAATTATTTTAGGGTGAAATTATTTTTTATAAAATATTTATTTTCCGATGAATATTGAAAATATCGAATTTTTTAAAATTTTAATTTTCATTATATTAAATCCATTTTATGATTTTTAATTTTATATACATGTAACCTAAATTCTATTTGTTTTTAAATAATATAATTCATTTAATTTTAATCATCCATATTTCTTATGATGGTATACATACATTTTTTGGGATTAAAAATTCTTTTTTCAATGATACTATTTTTTGTTGTGTTTTATGGCATTAATTTTAAATTAAATTCTGAAAATTATGTGTTTTGAATGATGAAAAATGGATTTCATATTTTTTAATCATAATTAAACATTTTAGAAAATATTTATCTTTTATTTTGACTGGTATGAATAGTAACATTGGTATTTTGTTACTACAGTAAAGGGTAAATTGGGTAATTTAGGTTACAAATAAAATAATAAGGATTAGAAAATTACCCTAAAATTTTTTCCAAATTTTATTAGATGATTTATATTAGAATATTAACTCCTAATATTATAATTTGTGTTATTTAATAAATACTTTTCCATGATAATGACTTTTATATTATTTAAATTAATGAAAATCCCATATGTCACTTTTCTTTTCTTAAACATCTCTTATGTTTCTGCATGGGGATAAAGGTAACGAATATAAATGCGAATTTTTAACTTTATAAACTTATTTTAATGATGTAAATTTATTTTTGATTTTTGGGGACTATTTTTTTGAGGTTACGATACTTATAACAATTTATTTAAACAAAAGACAAAGATTTCACATTCATATTTTAATAACTATATTATTTTTAACATGGTTTTATTCAAAAGATATATTTGACTATATATATTAATTTTAGATTAAATATATATATACTTCATGGAATTTTATTTTTTATTAATTGTGAATAAATAATCACCTTAAATAATTATAAAATGACAATGTAGTAAATATTTTATTAATGAAACAATCAAAACAATGATATTACAAATTTTCAAATAAATATAATTGGAAATAATTAAGGTTCTATAAGAATTCTCTCGATAATTATGACATATTAGGGGTATATTAAATGTTTTTTTTAATTTATCTTTCTATCTTGTTTTCCTTCAGCCCAAAGTAATAAATAGTTTTAAAAATTTGCACTAATGATGTTTTATCAAAATAATATTTTATTAAATTATTTAAAAATTATTTAAAATTATTTAAAAATGTCAAAGGATTATTATTCGATATTAGAATTTAATAAATTATTAATTTTTTGATCCAATTGATATTTTATAAGTAAAAATTATCATATTTAATATTAAATAAATTGTTTCTATAATTTAAATTAAACTACATTAACTAAAGTCAATCAAAATGATAAAATTAAAATTAAAACCAAAACAAGTCCAAATTTTATTGTATGATGATATTACAACCTTATCTCATATTATATCCTAATACTTTGATATTTGGTTGCATTTGGATTGAAAATGAATTTATTATAAATTATTATAATGAGGATTTCAAAGGGTGCCCCTCACCTCCATTTTAAAAGGGTCATCCTTCCTTCATTTAATTTCACTAAATTGAGCCTTATATCTATACCAAAATCTGTCCATTTCTCCTCATAATATCCTTATCCATTTTATATAGGTTATATTACTCAAAAAATACCAACTCTAGATCCTTTGAGAAGATATCTAAAGGAAGTCTGCCGAAGAAGAAGTAATTATTTATACCAAATCATTCAAATTAATTTATTCTCTTAATCCATATTCTTTTGTTTTTTTATAAAATTATAAATATAGTATAATTAATATAGTTATATGTTTTTATTATTATTAAAAACCATATTTTTTTGTTTATCCATCTTATGAAAAATGAAATCACTTTGTGTGTGTACATACGCCTTGCCGTCTCCATGTAGCGGTGTAATTCATTTTCTATGATCAACATTAAAAATGGTTATAAATTGTATTTAATGATTAAATATTATATTTATGACATTAATTTTATTCTGGAAATGTTTTATTTATAACCTATTCAAAAGAACCGTGGCTTTTATGACAAAACAAACATGAGAAAGAATGAAATTAACACCTGAAATAGTGAAATGGATAAGTATTACTAATAAAAGAGTGGTAAAACGTTATAATAGGGTAATATATGATATAATAGATTTTAATATGATTCTATTATAAGTTAATACTATGTTTGAAACCAATATAAAGTTTTTTTGGACACATTTGATGGAATTTGAACATGATGTAAGGGTTTTCTCATCTCAGTTTTTTTTCTGTGAGATATGCCTTATTAAATAATTATTTATTCTATTTGGTGTATTTATATTGTACTTTTATATTTCATATAATAATTAAGTTTTTATTCATAGTATTCATTGTTTCATTTTATAATTGTTACATTTATGAGGCATACGATTCGACTAATTACAAAGTGGTAAGGGAATTCCTAAACCAATTTCCAATATTTGGGTTAAAATTATACTCCAATGATTATTTGATGGTATGACTATGTGTCCAATGAATTTTTATTATTTAAACTTTTTTATTTGTATTTATATCTATTAAACATAATTTATTAATTTGGTTAATGCTGACAATTTATTTTAAAAATTATCTTTTAAAGGTTTATTTTTTTCAAAATTTAAAAGAAATATATTTTAATCTTATACAGGTTGAGTATATTTTCCCACTTTTATGAAGCCTTAATTTTTTAAGGAATAATTTAAAATATTAAAAGATTATTTCCAAATAAAATTTTTTCTTTTATAATCTTATGTATTTTTAAATAAATAATTAAAAATAAAAAAAGGTGATTTCTCTCAAGAAATTTTTAATGATTTTGTTAGAGAATTTTTATTTATGTCAACACCCTCTATTGAATATTATGATTAATTTAGTTTAGTGTCTTATGATACCATATAACTTATTTTATTTAATGGTTTATAATAATTTTTACTAGGGATGTACTATCTTGATACCATTCTTCATATTACTCTGAACAGTTTAGGATTATGTTTACTGATTGGGGAAATTATCTACATTTGATATGCTAGTTTCAATATGAATATATATGTTTATTATGTTCCACCCATTTGATTCAAGGAATTAATTAGATATAATAAGTTTCATTAGGGTCCCTCTGTATCCCCTTGATATATCTATAGGTTTCATGAGACAAACTAGATATGGTTTTGGCCTAGTCCTTACCCATTTATTAGATTCTTGGAATAATTCCTTTAAAATGTTATATTCTTGGAATGAAGCCTTGATAGTGATAGATTCTTGTAACAAATCTTCAATAGTATGTTTTAGATATTCATAATTTTTCATTACCTAATTATAACAATAGTTATTGATATTCTATGTAATTATTCAACTAGTATAATATCTATGGTGAAGTTTCATTTTCATATGATTAATTGTATGGAATAATTTTATTTTCTCTTATTCCTACAATATTATGATCAAGATTATTTTTTAATGGAATTTATTTTTATTTATTCACCTTTAGTTATTATTTATGTTTATTTATGATAGATTCTGTTTTATTCTTACTCTTACTAAGCATCTGAGCTCACCCATTTCTTATATTTTATGTTTTCATAGGATACGAGGAAGTCTTTTTTGGTAGTTAAGAAGGGATATACTCTGGGGATAATGGTATTATCAAATAAAATAATTTGTTTATTTTATTTTTTAAATGTAATTTTAATTTCATTTATCTACTTATTTCTCCAAGACTATTAAACTATTTGGTCCTTTGGGTTATTAATCTTCTATCTATACCAATTTAATAATGTAAGGCACTAGTTCCGAGTTACTCGGGTTAGGGTTCTTACAATATTGGTAGTATTTTTTGGTTCTTCACATGTTATAAGTAATGTATATTGAGAAAAAAATTGATAATATATTTTATATCGGGTTAGACACACCTAGTAAGACCAAAGATAATGTAAAGGCAGGGTTAGATCTTGCCCAAATTTGCATGTATCCTGAACATGGATTATTTAAAGATGAGAGGTCACATAATTTAGTGATGTTAAAAGAAAATGAGACAATATATAATTATTTTTTTTATTTTTCAACCAATTAATTAGATATTTGATGTTACCAGATGGATATGCTTCAAATTTTTCTCATTACATCAGAAATGTATATATTATTGAGTTAAGAAGTCATGGCTTCCATGTCATAATGGAAAGACTACTGAATGTTAGTATTATAGGTCCATTGAATTCTTAAATATGTTATTTTTTTATAGAAATATCATATTTCTACTAGATATTTAGGCAGAATCATCAGATTATGATGCATTGAGTATTCTGAAAAAAGTCACTATAGAAATTTTTTATAAATTGGAGAAAATATTCTTATCCCCCTTATTTGACTCAATGAAACATTTAATATTGCATTTTTAGTATGAAACTAAAGGTGGAGGGCTGGTAAAATTCTAATAGATGTACCCATTTTAGATATGTATGAAAAAATAAAAGAATAAAGTATGTAACAAAGCATCAGTTGAAGGCTCAATAGAAAAAGTGTACTTTTAGGATGGAATTCCAAATTTATACCTTATTATTCTCAATATAAATATCCTTCAAAAGATAATCACATTGGTTTAAATGAGGAAAATGTTGATTATCTCATTGACCATTAATTTTTAGTTTGTAGATGTCATTGGTTTGATACTGATCAGAGGTTTCGAGTTTATCTATGGCATGGAGTCATTAACATTAAATATAATAGTATTCTTACCTCTAATAAACCATTTATGTTATGATATGAAGAACATTATGTTTAGTATTAGAGTTACAATATTTTTTTGATATATTTAAATGAATGGTGTAATACAATAAAAATTAAATCTCATGAAATTCAGTTTCTTGAAAATAAAATTTTTTATATGGAAGTGAAACATAGTGAAATTTTTTAAAAACATTCCCAAATATATCTCTTATCCAATGAGATATAAATATAAATGATGAACCCCCCCCCCCCCCTCAATTGAGGTCCAATGATATTGATAATGCTTATAAAGAAATAAAGTGATGATGAAATGGCATGTTATATGGAAGTTGACAATGCTACAAAAGAAGATGAAGAAATTATTATCAATGAATATGATGATGAGGATGATGAATAGTGTATTATATTCAAGATTTTATTATTTTTTTATATTTTATATATATATTAATAATTATTTAATCGTAAGATTTTTTGTTTCTGAATGATAGAGATATTCCCAAGGATCTATTTTGTTCCCTCATTGTTTTTAGTGTTTATTAGTTTTCTATATTTGGTATCTATATTAATACTTTTTTATAGGTAACAATATTATATTCTATATGGTATTAATTTTTTTTATATTTGATATCCATATTAACAATTATTTATAGTTAAATTTATTTTATTCTCAAATTTATTTATAGGTAATTATTATATTTTGGTTTTTATTATTTTTTTATATTTTATATATATATTAAACATTATTTATAGGTAATATTATAATATTCTAGTATTTTTTATGTTTTTATATTTGATATCTAATTTAATAATTTTTTAATAGGTAATATTATGTTTTTAGATGGTTGTAGACACTCGAGGAGATCTATTTAGTTATCTCACTAATGTCAGACATATAAATGATGAGCTTGATTCATCTAACCCACATGATGTTTCTATAGAATTTCCTATTAATAAGGGTTTTTCCTTACTAGATTGATGATTTTAGACTCTGTTTTATAAAGACATCCATCTCTTGATTTTTATCATCATTTATGTAGGTATGTTAAATTATTTAAGGTATTTATTTATATTATTTTTTATATTAATTTTAGAAAAGATATTCTAATTATTATTTTTAATGTGTATAGTTTTTAAAATTTAAGTATTGGAAATAATTTTGAGATTCTACAAAAAAATGCACCATGGGTGTCATGGGATCAGGTTCCCATTTTAGTTCAATATCAAATGTTCAACCACTATATTATATATTAATAAATAATATATTTTATTTTAAATTTATTTAATTAGTAATATATATTTTTAGTTATATTGAAGAATTTATGGCCTCTAATTGATTATAGCATGAGATCTACTATCTGGGTGGAATGTGGGATTTGTATACATAAATGTTTTCATCAGTTTTAACAGAACTTAAGAAATAGATCTATAGATGTATCTTCCATTACTATTTTGATCATTATTTGTTCTCTCATCAACTTGAATATATCACAGCTTATGGGTGAGATATATTGTTCTCATACTAGATTTTAGATACTTTTAGAAGGATTTCATCAAATGGGGGTTAGAACCAGGGGAGGCAGGAGGTCACACATTGGATCGGGAGCCATACAATTAGTATACATCGATTACATATGCTAATTAATATTACTTATTAATGTATATATAAATTTAATGTAAAATGTTTTTTATATTATAAAGGTCACTACTAAACCCTATATTATTGAGTTTGAAATTTACAAGAAGATTTTCATTAATCTATGTACAAGATAACTTGTCAATGGAAGACAATGAGCAGTCTGACCTAGAGTCCCTCTACACATGGTTTTTTACTAAAGATATTGTTTAAATCCATAATAATCATAGAAACTAATTTGTATAAACTATAATTAACTTCTTAATTGAAGATTATTACCTAATACAAATCAAAGTTATGGAATAAGAAAAAAATTCAATTTCCATACCTCATATGAAACTTGTTATATACATGTATAATAAGATAAAGAATAAGTTTAAGAATTTAATCTATATCATACATCCATTCAAAATATAAAATTTATATTCATGAATAATGAATCCAAGAATAAATTAAATAAATAAAAAATACATAAATTTTCCTATGAGGTAAACAATTCTCAATTATTTTGAAAATAAAAAAATTATGAATGCTTTATAGTTAAGGCATGCATTATAGAAATAATATTGAATATATAAAAATAAAAACCCATTTTAATTTTCCGAATGAACTCTTTTATTATCTTAATTTACATGGAATCTAACTTGAACTATTAAAAATAAAGGAAATTTATGAAATGTTTTATAATTATACAAATATTTCTTATTTCATGTAAACACTTTACACGAACAAAACATCACCTGTTTTGAAAATAAGATCTTCTAATATTAATATTAATATTCTTATTTAAACAAATACATTTATTAATATAAAAATATTTATATTTCAACTTATTTTAAAATTTATAAATTGTTTATAAATTATTCACCTTGTAAATATACTATAAAACAAGACTTTATCTATCAAAATGTGTTATAATATTTAAAATAAAAGTAGTTTATCAAAAATCCAGATAATAAAAGTTGCATAATATAATACTATAAATAATTATTTTCTAGAGAAATAAAACCCATATTTATTTCAATAAATAAGTATCCAATATAAAAAAATAATACATGTTAAATAACAAAGAACATAACATAAATTTATTACTAAGATCATATCATGCACCAACTCTATATTTCAACCCACATGAGTGATTACAAAATTTCATGAAACATGCCATCAGTATCCCACGTAGACATGAAACTTCCATTCCACATCAAGTTCTCTACACTTTAATCCATACTATATACTTCTTGATTGTTTCTCGTACCCAATGAATTTAATTTCTTCAAAATATCTTTACTTATTCAAAATAAATTATCCAAACCACCCAAAAAAGACCAAGTTCTAAACCCACCCAATTTAAGATACCCAAAATATGTTTTCAATGGTAAAATATATAATGGTTCAAGAGGGGTGAGTTGGGTTATAAAATTTCACAAATTTTTTATGAAATTATCTTCAAAAAGAAGAATTTATTTTTAGAAGAATAAAATAAATTAGGAGAAAAACATATAGGATATTTTATAGTTGTTTTCGAAACAAATGTCCCCTAGTTCACTCTACCAATACTCTCTTAGTGAGACTTTTGATTTTCACTATTTCCATTCCTTTTACATGGGACTATATGGCCTGATTTTAAGTATTCAATACATGGTACAAATAAAAAATTAGCTTTTATAGGGATTTTTTTGACAATGGTTACGAAATCCTTCACCCACACTCATTAGTAGGAGTGTTAAATTACATAGGAAGAGAAAATATGTATAATAAAACTAATTTTAGGGTTTCTAGTTTCAAAAATCAATTGTAAGTAGATAATTATTTAAAGGATAATAAATAAATTATTTGTATAAGATTTAGGATTAACTTTTGAAAGCCAAAGATGTTTCTTGAAATCATAATAGTAGAATATATGTAGTAGGCTTATTATTTTTGAAAAAATAAACTATATTACAATAAAAGGAAGAATAAGATGATATTAAATAAATGAAAGCTTTATTTTACTATATGCATTCACAATTATGTATTTTTCACCAACTTAAATATACTTGTACCTTTCTTCTATCGTTGTTCCACAAATTAATTTCATAAATTAAAACACATTTCAAGGTCACTATTTTATTTCCTCTTTATTTAAAAAAATCATGGAAACTTAATTAATTTTTCATTTTTACTATTCATGGAACTTTAATCTTTTATAATGGTTTTCTATACTATATCTACTCATAACGTTTTTCAAAGATTAAAAAATATATCTTAATTTTCCCTAAAATACTCCATTTGTAATAAATAAGTTGAGTTATTGAAACACTTATGAATAGTTGATTTTTAATTTTTGATTTCCACATACATATTATTATATAGATAAAATATTTAGAATCATTAAAATAGGTGTATGAAAATGGTTCATGTAGATGAATCACTATATATGGAAAGTACACAGATCTGAATCTTTTATATAACAAATTTTGTATACCTAAAAGAACTATATACCCATAGATATCATGTAACTGGTTTTACATCAACGAATTATTTTCATAGACTATTTTTCATAATAAAATATATCATGTTAGTGATTCGGAGTTTCTAACAAAACTAAATATGGAAGTTTTTCACAAGTAATCATTTGATTTATCAATGTATGTGATTTTGAATAGCTAATCTCACTATATAATCAAATTTATGTAGGAAAAATCCATCATGTATATTAATTGGTGCATATAGATTCTCATGTAAGTGTATCCCACATTTCCAAAAAATCCATGTTAGGAAAAAATTTGAAAATTTGAAAAGCTTCAATTTAAGGAAAAATTAACATCTGCAAGTGAAAATATAAAGAAAAACATATTTAAACACACTTAAATGGAAATATATTAGAAACATAAGGAAGGGTTTTTCTAAGAATCAAAACATATGATACATGTTTTATATTGGAATAACACTATAAGCCAAAAAATATCCCCATTTTTATGATCAAAAAACCCATAAATCAAAGAATAAACTTTAAAATGTTTTGAAAAAAAAAGATATCTAACCGAATATAAGAAAACACTAAAAAAATAAAAATTTGTGTTCTCTATAGATTATCCCCCTTCTCATGAGATCAAAAATGAAAATAATAGAAAAGATAAAAATCATCAATATTGAACAAAACTACAGTTTTCTATAAGAATATGATATTAAATTAAAATTTGAATTGGAAGAGGAATTAGATAAGAGAAAAAATGTAACATTGTAAATAAAATGAAAAAAAGTAACATCATCTATAAATGATATAAGAAAATGGGATTTTCATTAAATAAAAACAAATTAAAAAAATATGTAGGTATGAATTCATTGGTCTCAAGATTGTAGAATTGTTTCAAATTCATATTTCGGATGTGGTGGAGGTTTCTTGAAATAATTAGTCATGGAATAAGTATAGAGAGGCACTACATGAGACTTAATGATAGCTTGTGAAACTTCAACATTGAAAGAACATTACCCTTTATATCCTATTTATTAATAGATAGAGTTCCTCACAGGTTTAGTTAGGATTTTCTCAAGATTCTATGAGGTTATACTGATGTTATACATTCTTGACTTAGTGGACAACATCCAATGAATAGTAGAAGGAGGAGGTCAATCTAAGTTAATAGCCTTATCTAACCTCTGGTTATTTTATTGTTTAAATATGGTAGGATAAAAAATGTTATCCAACTTCTATCTTGAAAAATAGTTCCTATTAGGTAGTGAAGGACTAATAGATAGTTTTTTTTAGTATGGAATAGGTAATCTACACGCACATCTATAATTTTGATAATATCCTCCTTATAAAAGTCTAGTATGATCTTATAGCCTTTCCAATTTTATCGAGAAACCATTACGTGAGATTGGTTCAACACATGTTTTAAAGATTCAATTTTTTTAGTTGAAAACCACTGACAAGGGAGAGGATAATACTATGAGGAAGTGGATTCTAGTAGAAAATATTTCCATGTTAAGTTCATTATATCTTTATTATTATAATCATTAAGGTTCAGAAACATGGAATCAAAAGTTCCTACTTTCTCATCATTTTTATAAATCCACTTAGCTATAACATTACTAAGAAAAAAAATGTCTGAGATAGGTTTAGGATAAAAAACTAATGATGGGGTATGATTAGCTTAAATGGAAGCCATGGGTACCAATTTTTCCCTTTGTAAAGCATGATTTTATTACCCTTGGTAGAACCTTGTGCACCCGATTCATCTTGATGAGGGGAAATGGTAGATATTTTATTAGAAAACCCCAAGAGTTCCTTCAGTTGAGTATGAAGAATTTGGAAATTTTTTGTTGGGGATTCTCCAATTATCCATCTGACACTATTACAAAAACTGTTTTTAACGTTGCCGTTTTTCACGTTGATTTTTTATAAATGACGTGAAAATCCCTTAAAATTGATTTTTCATGTCGGTTATTATATAAATGATGTGAAAATCCATTTTTTGATGATTTTTCATGTCATATATAACTTTTTCGGTCAGTTATTTAATAATTTATGTTAAAAGGTATTTTCACGTTAGTTATTTAATAACTAACTTGAAATTTTTTAACAAACATGTAGTTCATTTCCAAAACTTCGATTTGACTGGTCACGGAGCTCAAACAAAGTTACGGATCAAAATTCATAGTCATCAGAAGTTAGTCATCTCTAAACGAAGTCTTAGGGAAGGAAAATTTCTGATTGCCATAACTTTTGATCCATAACTTCATTTGAGCTTTGTGACCTGTCTAATCAAATATTGGAAAATGAACTACATGTTTGTTAACATTTTTCATGTCTGTTATTAAATAACAAATGTGAAAAATACCTTTTAATGTCGGTTCTTAAATAACCGATGTGAAAAAGTTACGAAAATTTATTTTTCACATCAGTTCTTATATAACCGATCTGAAAAAAAATAAAAATTTTAATATATTTTCACGATGGTTATCAAAAAACCAATGTGAAAGATAATTTTAATATCGTACCAACACGAAATTTCAATTTTTTTACATTGTGGCATCAAAATTTCCAATTGCCGCTTAAAAATTTTAATACTTAATTTTATTTTATCATCTCAATTATATGTTTTCATTATACACATATCATAATTTGATGATCATTTCATGCAACCATCATTGTTTTCCCAACTCAACTCATTTGATCTTCAACGTGAATCAATGATTTCTTCTTTCTGCAATCTCGTCGTGGTATTTGTAATTATTTATCCATGATTTATGTTTTTTATGATTTGTTTTCTTAATTGATATACCGTTTAATGATCATTTATTTCAACCATAATTTTTCTACTGACTCGACTTGTTTGATCTTCCACGTGAATCCATGATTTCTTCTTTCTCCGATCTCGTCAAGGTATTTGTAATGATTTTTCCATGATTTAGATTTTTTATAACTAATTTTATTAATTCATATACCATTTAATAATTCTTATTTTATTTTAATGATGGATAATTCTTTATATTATGGTAAAACTTTAAATTTTCCTTTTTATTCAAAAATTCCTTCTATTAAGAAGCTATAGTTGGATCATTTGATCTTTCCTAAAAAAATATGTCAAACTTATGATGGTCATCACTTTTGATTTGTAACTCTGTTTGAGCTCTACGACCTATCAAATTGAATATTAGGAAATTATCTATAAGATGATAAACATTCTTTACATAGTTTTATTAAAAATAGATTTAAAAATTCCTTTATAGTCGGATTTTTAAAAACCAACATTAAAATCATAAAAACCCATTTTTTACGTCAGTTATTAAATAACTGACGTAAAAAAATCTTATTTTTAACATCACTCGCAAAAGGGTCACCTAATAACTGAATTTAAAAATCCAAAAACCCAATATAAAAAAGGTTTATGTACAACTATGAATAAAGATATTATTGGACATATCAAAGGTGTAAGCCACCATGGATTGGATACATGGATGACACTCCTCAAGATAGACAATAAGACTAACCATGTGGAAATTAATTCTAATAATTCCTTCAAAAATATAATTTTTGACATCATGAAACTATGAAAGTGGTTCGTGTATAAAATATTATAGTAGCATTGGTGATATTAAATTACATTGAATACTTGTAGGATATCATTTCACATGACTAATATTTGAAGAGATATTTTCAAATTGTGACTATTGTTCCTAATAATTCACTTGAATAGAAGCAAAGTAAGGTGGTGTAAAAAAATTAAAAAACTCAAATTTACAAGATTATATGTTATTAAACTGGTGAAAGTAATCCTTGAGATCAGATCCCTCCCCTTCTATTTCATTGAGAACTTTCTTAGGAAAATTTTACTTCTTTATAGATAAATATTCTATCATTCCATATTGTGACACTACCATGAAACATAGATCATTAAACATTGATTTTTTATCACAAAATTACTTAATCTCAACAATATGGTTCTTCATGTAATCATTATCATGTTTTTCTTAAATATTAATGCTTGGTTTAAGAGATTTTAACTATTTTAGTATAGAAATCTGAGTAACCATTGGTTTTATCATCCAATTGAAATCAAACATAAAAAATAATTTATATTGACTTGACCATAACTAAACCTAATAGGATTTCATAGAATGTTCCACAACTAATTCCCTATTGGCCTCCCACTCTGGGGGTAATGCATCCCTAGGAAGACTGGGTCTATAATTTTTCTGCTTAACAGGTAAAAACTCTTGTGAAACTGGTCCAGCTTCTCCATCCTTTATAACTATAACTAGCCTACTTGTGTAAGAATCATAAGAATAAAAAAAATCAAATGAGTTATTTCTATTATATTTATTTTATAACACTTTATGGATCCTCATTCCTTCCTCACCACTTTATTTTGAAACAAAAGATATAGAATCCTACTTATACGATAATAGCTCACCTTTCCATATCCTTGTAAAAAATGATTAATGAGGCACACCATATATCTTTGAAGGCTAACCTTATTCTCATTCAATAGAAAATAAATTAGATACATATCCTGGAAGATTACCTTCTTGAACTCTTTGACCCTTTGTTGAATACCAGTTTTAATGAACTTAAACAAGACCATCCTTTTAGTCCCCATATCCTTAACCACTTTCTTTTCAACCATAGATTACCTACACAGGGATGTGATAGGATCAACTAGTCCAATATTATCTATATCCACCAATTCTTTGATAAGATGATAGATTCCATTTTAAGGCATGTAAAGGATGTCCCCCATTTTTTCATAGGTGGCTAAAAATGAATTTTCATTTATCTTAAAAGAAATATTATCCTCACTCTAAGCATACCAAATCCAAGAATTATCATAAAACTCATATACTTCTTTCTCAAACACAAAAACATTTTTCCATTCATAAAAAATGTACTCCCATCCTTGAAAAAATAATACTTTATTAAAAATAATTTATGTTTTATTCAACCAGTCAAGATCAATGGCCTTACCAGGAAGCACTCAGAGCTATGAGCTAGAATCTTTGGCCCTATCTGAGGGTCTTGAGGTGATTTCCACTATTTGTTTAACTTTCTCCACGATTGAAATAAGTATATTATTCTAAGTATCTATAGCTTCAATGGATATGGTAATGGATTGAACATATTCATTTGTGGGATCATACATGTAAGATAATTAATAGAGGCAATGCAATGTACATGTTTTTGGTTCATAAGGATTTTTGGTAGTTAAGGTTTTCTAGGTATTTTAGTAGTGTATTAAAAGAAATATAATATAATAAAAGATATAATGTGTATTAAATAGAGAGAATACTCTATCCCGAAAATAAAGACTAAAAATACATCACTTAAATTATTTTCAAATAAAACTATTTAGAACTGAAATTTTAAAATACACAAGAATATAAAAGGTTTACAAAAACTAAAGTGTAAAAAAATTTCAATATACCTTAATAATTTTTTAAATAAATTAATTTAAATTCAAATAAACTTATTTCCATTTAAGTAAAATCAAATATATAGGAAGATAGAGGATTATTAAAGATATTAGGTAACTGATATTTGTTATATTTAAAGTCAAGAAATATATCACCTATTTTAGTATGATCTCTCAGGGTGTGATGCATCAAATCAATGTTCTTTATTATAGAATGGTTTATGGGAGTCTTGGAAATTATGATAACATTGGTATTATCACAATTGAGTTGAAATGAATTAAAATTTAAACCAAATTCCATTAAGTTATGTTTCATCTACAACAAGTGTACATAAAAGCTACTAGTAGAAATATGTCTTTCTTTTTTATGGGATAACGCAACTACGTGTTTTTTATACTCGAACATGAAACTAAGTATTTAATAAGAAATTGGAAGGTTACTAAGGTGATTTTTCTATAATATCTACAACCTCCAAAATCAACATTTAAAAATAAGATTAAATTAAATTTATATTTCTTTATAAAAACAAGAGAGAGAGAGTGAGAAGCTAAACCTTTCAAATGACTTAAAATTATTTTGATAACTCTCTAATGGTATTATTTGGGATTTTTTCAGAATCTAGAACATAAGAATACTGAATAACAATATATCTTCCACTAGTAGTTAAACAGAGTAAGCTCCCAATATTTCCTCTATATAATATATTGTAAACTAGTTTCTTAGATTCATATAATTTAATCATTATGTTGGAACTAATAAGTGTTTCTTAAACCTTACTACTTTAAAGTCCAAATCACTAAAGTAAGTCATGTATGTATTTTATTTTATTTAACACATTCCTAAATACCTTTTTATAAATATTAATTCTATGAAATAATTTTAAATTATCCATCATACTTATTTCAAACTCTTTTCATATACTCTTTGAAAAATATATACAAAATTTTTGATAGGATTATCCAAAAATAAAATAATTAATATATATATATGAATAAGTAAAATAAACTTTTATGAAGTCTTCATAAAAAAAGTTGGTTCTTCCAAAACAAATAAAAATCCATTAAACAAGAGAAAATGATGAAACTTTTCATACTAAGCTCTAGGGAATTAATTAAGTCCATAAAGAGATTGAGTAAGTTTGAAAATAGAATTTGGAATATGGGAATTTTCCCAACCAGGAGGTTGTTCAACATAAACTTCAACCAAAAGATAACCATTTTGAAATGATTATTAGGTATCTATCATAACTAATTTAAAAAACATATGATATTCATGCTCTAGGAGAATACTAATAGATTATAATATCTAAATTGAGAAAAGTTTTTCTTATATTAAATCCATTATTATTTATTATAACATTTGGAAACAAATCTAGACTTATTTCTAATGATCACACCATGATCATCCTATTTATTTCTAAATACCCATTTGGTTCCAATAACAAGAAAATTTGAGGGTCTTTAAACTAATTCTCAAAAATTATTTCTTTATAACTAGTTTAATTTTTCTTATATGGGTAAAACCTAAATTTCATTAGCAAATGATTTTTCTATTATTTTTTGTTCAAGATAAGTGATAAAGGAAACATAGTCAAAAATGTTCCATATACCTCTTCTAATTCTTACTTCTCCATCTAGGATTACTATAATTATATCAAGAGGGTGGTATTTTAAGGTTATATGTTGTCTGATTAGTTCACTTTCAGGTTCACAAATTTCTATCCATTCACAACTATTTCTTTCAAAATAAATTTATTAATAATCATAATTTTTTATTAAAAAATAGAGATATGTCTAATTTTTTCCAATGAATCAGATAACTCATCAAATTAATTATTTTTGTGATCCAAAGGTTCACTTTCAAAAAAAAATCTATTAGTTTATTCTTCAACATTACTTGAATTTTAATTGAGAACTCTATAAGCTTTATATGTTATAGATTAGCCATGAAATATTCCTTTATTGTAATTTTAATCAAATTTATTGAGAATACACTTATTATTTGGAATATAAAATATTCATCCAAAAAAATTAATGTATCCAAATTTTGGATTTATATTCTTCCATAGTTCATTGGTTGTATTATCTAAAATATTCATAATTAGGCCCCTATTAATGACATATCATGTTGTGTTAATAACTTCAGCCTAAAAATTAGTTGGAATGATATATTCACATAACATTTTTTAGAAATTTCTTATAAGGTATTATTCCAAATTTTAATAACACCATTATATTAAGGTATAATATGGCTTGAAAATGTCTATTTGAAGCCATATTTTAAAAAAAAAATAAACTCATGGTTTTCAAGTAATTATCCATGGTCACTTCTTAAAAGAGATAGTTTTAGTATATTTTTATTTTTCAAACAAGCTTTAAAAAATTAATAAAGATAGAACATGCCTCAATCATAAGTATTAAAAATAAAATTCATTAAAATCTAGAAAAAGTGTCAACTAAAACATATAAAAAACATTTAGCTATTAGGATTTTTATCCTAGATGGTCTAAACAAATCCTTGTGCATAAGTTTCAATAGTCTAAAAGTACAGATCTCTTTAATTGATTTAAAAAAATTATTTGTTTTTATTTCCCACTTGGCATGAATTACAAAGTTTCTTTTTATCCAATCTAAGTTGAGTCAAATCTGAAATCATATTTATTTTAGAATAATTTCTCCAGGAATAAACATTATAATAACGAAGTCCAATATTTCATATAATAGATTTTTTTATTTTAACTTTCAAATAGTCTAAAATTTTTGAAGTTAAAGATTTAATATCAAATATATATATAGTTTAATTTCATAGTGCCTTAAATTTAAGGGACTTGTCTTTGAAGATAGGAAATTCATTATTATAAAAATATATACACTAAAATTCATCCAAAAGATGAGAAATAAATATCAGGTTATAATTCAGGCCTACAACATAAATAAATTTTTTGATGATAATAGAATTTGGATTTCCAATTTTGCAAACTCCATTAATATAACCATTAGTATTGTCACCAAAGGTTATATAGCTTCCATAAATATTGTATAATGAGTAATTTTTTTAAAAACATCTAACCATGTGTCTTGAAAATCCCCTATCTATTCACCACATATCGTTACAATTCTTATAGACTTTTTCTGATAAATTACATCAAACAAGAAGGTGTTTTTATACCCATATTCTCTTAGGACCTACGATGCTGGATAATGTAGATTTCTTAATAAAAATATTCTCATGCAATCAAAATATTCCACCACCAAAATTTAGAGATATATTTTTAAATAAATCCATTCTCAGTATCAAAAAATTGAGTATGTATTTGAACATAGAATTGGTAAAATTTCCAATTTATGAAAAATAAAAATATGTACCTTTAGATAGATTTTTAATCATTAAAATTGGTATAAAATAATTTCTATATTGATTTTTCTTATAAAAATTACTTCTTATCCCAAATCCTTCAATATTTTCTCTTTATATTCTAAGTATCGGATTAAGATAACTTTCACCTTATAAAAATGCAGGAAATATCCTTAAGATATTGCATCTCAGTTTGTAGGATTTTAATTTTATCATCACGTTCATCAAAACATAAAATAGATTTTTAAAAGTTCTTTTTAGGTCTGAAATTTGTTTTCGTGGGGAATATATTTCACTTATAGAAACATCATATGATTTTATAAGAATTTTTTCTTATTTTTTAAGATCTAATATTTATCTCCCAACATGGTACAATATTTACTTAATTATTAAAAAATATTAAATTTTAATTTCAAAATTATTATCATGATCATAAGAATAAAAATATTTTACCTCTAGATTATGTGCCATAAAGCACAAGTTATCCTTTTTGTTTGAGAGTTCAACTTCATATTCTGAAGATAAGTCATTATTAAAGTATTTTGAAACACTCTAAGTAGATTTCATAGATATATTTCTTTTATATTTAAAATAAAACTTAATTTTTTATTTACTTTCATATTTATTTTTTATTTTAACTGGGGATAATCTAGTTTGATATGTACAAGATTTTTTCACTCATAGCATCTAGCCACTTTAAAACATCAATCATACGTCTTGTATTTGTTAAATGATTTATTTAATCTTCCTCTTTTATTATTGAATTTATTGAACTTATTCGAAAATATAGAAATATCACCCTCAGAGTAAGAACAACTCTGGTCTTACTCATTTGATGAGTGAGATAATTGTGTTTATTTTGACTTATTTTTATCCTTTTAGGTAGAAGATTTAAAAGTAGAACTTTCCTTCTTAAAGAACCTATATTTTCTAACTATATCTTCCATTTAATCTTCATAAATTTTAAGAGTTCCAATTAGAATATTTATTTTAAAATCATTCATAATAATAGATCGTGTAGTGGAAGATAGAATTCTACTCCTATCTTATAGTAGAAATCTGAGAACTTTAAGTGCTTAATCCGATTCTAGAATAGTTATTCAAAGAGGGTAAATGTTTATTATTATATTTATGTGACCTATATTCATCTGGGTCATTCTTGATCTATCTATAATATTTAAAGTATCAAACTTCAATTTAGATGATTTGTATATTAATACCCAAACATTGTCAATTCCTTCCCAAGCTACAAATACCGTGGCCCATATTTCAAGTGTTCTAACACATTGTGAGAATTTATTCAAATCATCTGTAACTAACCCAAATATAATACCATTCATATATATGAAGTTAATGTCATATTCTATTTCTGGGATACTATACCATTTTTTGAATCTTCTTCAGGTTAATTATAGGGCTTGATGGCCTTAAAATGAACTTTTATGCCATGATTTTGTAGAAAAATAATCATATGAGACTTCCAACATCCATAGTATTCTCCATTAAAATAAGGATATTTTACCAAAGATATGAATTATTTATTTTCAATCATTCTATCCATTATAATATATATATATATATATATAAACTTCAACTATAAAAAGGTTGTTAACTTCAATTTACTAATTTAATACTAAATGTTACCATAGTTAGTTTGTATAATGGATAAATATGGGTCTGAATTGATCCCTAGAATTTAATTCTCTGTTTTTATGAACTTACTTTTTAATACAAATAAATTTTATGCAGTGGAATAAAAGAAAGAATTAGAAAATCATATATGAGATTTTATAGTGGATTGGGTAAGAAATATCCCACAATCCCCTCTACCAACACTCTCTTAGTGATATTGGTTATTTTATCTATATACACTCCTTTTCTTAGGAACTTCCCATATTGAGTGAAATTAGTCATCACTTGGTATAAAAAATGAAGGATCTTTTACATATCTCATATTACAAGATATAAAAAATCATATAACCACACACTCATATATATATAGGCATTGACATTAGGGTTTTAATGCTTGTTTCATAGAAACTGAAATTGAAATTTACACGGTAAAATGTTAACATCAGTTTTTTATAAAACCTATGTTAAAATTAAAAAAAGTAACACTAGTTTTATTAAAAACTGACATTAAAATTATTTTTAAAAAATCTCTAAATCCATAAACCCTCATTTTTTGTTTAGATCTCTAATTCTATTGACGATCAAGGACACTGATGGAAACCAACCACCCTCACTGATAATCAATATCCTCTTTATCTCTTTTCTTCCCTCAATCTTTGATACTTGATCCTAGTTTATCGATCATCCATATTATCTAGTTTACAGAAACCTTATTCTAGTTCACCAGCATTAGTGGTTTAAGGTTATTGTTCATTCTATTTTCTACTTCATTTTTTCAAATTATTTTCTTCAATCATTCCACGTTTCCCTATTGTGACTTCCTTTGTGTGAGTTTATTAGAATCAAGGTTCTATTTTTCATTATCAAACTCTAAATTTTGTAAGTAATTTTTTAAATTTGAAGATAAATTAATTGTCTAATAGTTATAAATTCGATTTATTCATTCATTTTTTTGTATGATATTTTTTATCATTTATAAAAAAAATTAATTTTTTTTAATGTTATATTTTGTTATTATAAATTGTTTGTCATTGCGGTTTTTTTCTAGAAGTGTTTTTATTTATTATTTTTTACATTTATAAAGTTTTTATCATTAGGATTTGTTTGTAGTTGAAATATTTTTTTTCTTTAGTTTTATTTTCATTAATAAATTTTATTTTTTCCATATATTTATTTTTGATTATTTTTTTTATAACTTCTTTTTAATTTTTTAATTTTTTTTAAGAATTTTTATTTATGAAAAATATATGAATAGTTAATTTATCAATTTCCATGTATTCTAAATCAATTTTATTTAAATTTTTCAATGATATGTTTTGATCATTAGGAATAATTTTTATTATGAACTAATATTTATAAAAAATTGATTATTTTTGTTATATGTTTCTTGTATGAAATATATATTCTTGTATATATTTTAAAAATTATTCCTAATGATCAAAACATATCATTGAAAAATTTAAATAAAATTTATTTAGAAGACATGAAAATAGATACATTAACTATGGATATATTTTTCATAAATAATGATTCTTAAAAACTATTAAAACATGAAAAAGAAGCTATAAAAAAAAGTTCCACTAACTATGCATATATTTTTCATAATTTTTATATGTTTTAACATATTCACCATTTATATTGTGATATTATATAATTAATGGATCAAAATTGGATATATTTACAAAGAACCACTAATGAATATGAAAAACAAGTTGATGATTTCATAGAATTTTCTAAATAAAATCTTGAAAAAAACTGATTTTCTATCCATGCATTATGTGTTTGAATTTTAGAAAGTTAAATTCCAAATAAATCATATTTCATCACATTTTATATGGTTTATCCAAAATTATACACATTGTATTTTGAATGGTGAATGAATATAAAATTCAATATCTAATGATGATGAAAATATTTAGAATGAGATAGAGGGCTATTTAAAGAATTAATTCATGATTTAGGTGTTGAAAAAATCAAAAAATACCACTTTTGAACGATATTATAGATATTTTGAGAAACCATTATTCTCAAGTTGCACTAAATTTACTGTGTTATCAGCAGTTCTGAGATAAGTTAACTTAAAAGAAAGAAATGGTTAGGGTGATAAAAGTTTCTTTAAATTAATTAAACTTTTAAATGAGCTACTTTCAAAGGAAAATGGCCTTCTATATTCCAATTATGAGGAATATAAAATATTATTCCCAATGGTATTTTATTATAAAAATATGCATGATTTTTCCAATGATTGTGTGTTGTATAGGAAAGAATATAATTTTTTTGTCAAAATTTCTTAAATGTTGGACAACACGATATTAGATGGATGAAAAATTCATCTCAGATGGATTCTAAGGTATCAGCACTAAACCTCCTACTATATAACTTTGTTACCTTCCAATAATTCCTAAATTTAACATCTATTTACATTTTAAAATGATGAAAAAAATGTAAAGATATCATATATATGAGAGAATTTCTTATTATAACTTACATTACCCTATTGATTGACCATAGTGGAAGAGGATTGATAAAAAAATTAATGATATTAGATGTGAAGTTAGAAATATCATAATGGGACTAGGAACAAATGAAATGAATCTATATTAGAGCCTTAGTATCCAACATAGTTCATGTCCAGTTTTGTTGGTAGTTTACAACTTTCCCCCATAGATATGTGTGAAGAAGAAATTTTTTATTTTATATGAAGGATTTTTAGACCAAAATAGTTAAAAAATTATATTGATTTGTATATTTCACCACTGATTAATGATTTGAAAATTTTTGGGGAGACAACTATTATAATTTATGATTCATATAAGAAATATTATTCAATTTTGTGTGTTATGATAATCTTAAATATAAATTACTGTCTTGCATATGGAAACTTATCTAGATGCATTGTTAAGGAACATAAATCATGTACAATTTATGAATAATAGGATTAATGTTTTCAATTCTAGAGTGTAATAAAGATAGATTATATGGTACATAGAATATTTTTGAAAATATATAATCCTTATCATTGATTGAAAACAAATTAACGGTTTACTAGAATATAATCTACCCCCACAACCATAGTCAGGTGAAGAATATTACTACAAGGTGAAAAATATATATTTCACATTTGAAAAGAATGTACATTTTTGTCCTCAAAAATATATTTCAATAAAATATACTATCTTATTTGAAATAGCTCGTTTGGGTTTTTATAGAAAAAATATAACACTAACATTATGCATATTGAGAAAAAATATGTGACAATTTAATTATAAATTTTTTATACATAAAAATGAAATATAAAATATAGATTTCATGCAAGATTAGGCTTGACATCCATGTGAATATGTTTGGAGTTATCTCCCACAATAAAAGGAAACATAATATTTTTATATCTATCTTATCACGCATTAAGAAAGGGTGAGGAGATAAATTTTTATTTTTATCTTCATGATATTAAAATACTCATTAGATAACATAAAAATGTGATTAATTTTGTATCATTGAAGTATTTTAAATTAATAGGTATGAAATATCATTAATTTCAGGTATTGATGAGCGAAAAACTACCAAGGAATAAAATGGTTTTCTTAAACACCATTCCTTCATAACATAATCCATGAAAAACAAATGGATTTTATAAATATCATTCAATCATAATCATAATAAACCAAAATAATAATAGGGATATTATACTTGAAACATATCCTTAATCTTAGATGGAAAATAATTTTGATAAAACACTTGAAATTATTTCTTGAGGAAAATTTCCTTTCTTCTTCAAAAATGTTATCTTTTCTCAAAATGCTGCACAAATTTAAAATAAAAGAATTTATTTGAAAATAAACTTGAAATATTTTAAATGATGCTATATGGAATTACGTTTTTATGAAAACATAATAATATGTTCATCCTATATAAATTAAAAAAAACATAATTATCATAATTTTTTTCAGAAAAGTCAAAAAGTTCCTCATATCGAATAATGAAAATATATTCCATTCAAAACATTTAATAAAAATTCATGAAAGTTAAAAATTTACTTTCAAAATGTTTATAAGAATAGAAATAATATTACATATGTAGAAAACATATACATAGATGATAAATATACCCCTGTAAATACTTACGTATAAATAATATTGGATAATAATGAGATTGTTAAATTATCCCTTATATTAGGTTTGATTTCCTATGTATGTATATTATCCTCATGTATAATGATTTAAATAATTTTATTGAATTATTTAAAAACCTTTTTCATTTTTATTTTATTATATATAATCATATTATCATTTGTTTGTTAGTAACATTTCATTGTTACTCGTTATTCAGATATTAACCGCTCTACGTTCTTATGCATGTTTTTTTGAATAAATTTTAATTATCCTTGTTAGGTCATATTTATATCATTATAAAATGATACTAACATAATATATACCGTATTTATTAATTCTTTACATTTATATAATCATTCTTTAATGAATATCATGTTGAATGAATTGCATCGCATTGTGGAGACGGTAGGTCGTACGTACGTATTAGCGACGATATCATTTCTATATTTTTTGAATGGTATTTAATTAGATGGAATATAATTGTTCATAACTAATATCATGTGTTAATAATAATATATAGTTATTATTTCCATCATTATAATCATCCAAGTAAGGTGGTGGTGAAAAACATATTATACCACAACGTTGAGACAGTAAGTTGTACATACGTAAGTGTGGTGATTTTATCCATAGGATGGATAGAAGGTGGAATACAGTTGATTCATAACTATAATAACATATAATTATATAATTTATATTTTAGTTATTACTTTATAATGAAACAAATCATCAAGAGGAAGTAGAAGAAGAAATAAGTTTGAAAGAATCAGTAAAAGAGATTACCTCTTCTTTGTTGTGCTTCCTCTAGTTCTCCTCTTAAAGGAACCAAAGTTGGTCTTTTGAGAAGACCAGAAACTCTAGAATGTGAATAAGGAAGTTTATAAGGTAAATGTTCAAGGTATTTACAATCATTAATGCTCAATGTGAATTAAAAGTGTAAGGAAGGATGTTCCCTTTTATAATTGAGGTGAGGGCCACATTTGGAATCTCTAAAAATATTAATTTATAATAAAAATAACATGTAAAAACCCTCTAAAATTTCATAGCATAAAATATTATATGAGATAAGGTTTTAATATCATAAAAAATTAGATTTTGGACAAGTTTTTATGTCAATTTAAACCTTATCATTTTAATTTAACCCCTAGTTATTCTATTTCATTTTAACTAGGGTAATAATTATTTCAACATTAAAATTGTGAAATATTTACTTATTTGATTTAAATTAGATCATAAATAAATAATTTAGATCTTTTTAGACCATATAATAATTATTATATATTTTTAAAAATGTTTTGTGATTTTTAAATAATTTAATAAATCATTGTTTTGACAAAACAACATTAGTGTCAATTTTGACACTATTCAATTTATGGATTTTTAAAAATATCAATATATGATGTTTTCTTGGAAAAAAATATATTATTATATCAATAATGGGTCTAGTTCATCTACTAAATTCATTGGACATATTAATTATCTAAAATTTTATTTATTTTAATATTTTTTATAACATTAATTTGATATTTCCATCAATAAAATAATTACTACATCAGAATTTTTAAATTATTTAATATACATATTTTTAGTTAAAAATTAAAAAAAAATCTATAAGGAATATAAATATACTATAGTTTAGTATAATACTTTTATTATAATATATTTTAAATAAAATATATCATTAAAAATGATATAATTATTAAAATATGAATGTGACAAGTTTAACATCACATTAAATAAAATAATATAAGTGTCATAATCACTTCTATAAGGATCCAAATTCTCAATAACATGAAAGTTAGATGATTATGTTCAATATATAACTGGACAATAATATTGGTGGAAGTTTTTTTGTCTTTTAGTATTTATTATTATTTTAGAAAAATTATTTTATTGATTTTTCATCAATTAAATAATTTTTACATCATCAATTTATAAACCTTTAAGATAATTATTTAATTTCCTAAAAATTAAAAAAAATTACATTGAAAAATAAAAATATTTTATTTTTCAAATGAGTATTTATAGTTGAATATATCTTCTGTATAACCTTATTTTAAGAATGATACATTATTTAAAACATGAATGTGACATCTTTAAATTTTTATTAAATAAAATATTACAAATGCCATAATATCTCCCAAATGGGCTAAAATATCAAAAAGAAATTTATATTATAAAAATATGTTTGTTAAGTTCAAAATAAACATTTAGATTCATTGATACTGCTGATTTGTTTTATATGTGGACTCACAAAAGATATTATAGACAAAGAAAATGATACTTTGTCTCTTTCTTTGATTTAAATATTATTTAAGTCATTTTCATGGAAAAGTGTCCATTAAATAACATAATTTAGATCCTTTTGTGTTATGGATAGAATTACATTCATAAAATAAAATTTTACCATTTTTTAGGTTCATTTCATTTAATTTATTATTTTCTTTTTAACATAAATTACCTAATTTACCATTTACCATGGTAAAAAATTTACCATGCTTACTATTCATATTTTCCAAAAATAAAAGAGAGCTACCTAAAAAAAATTTACCTCCTGAATACAAATTTTAAATTCATTTTTTAAAATTCAAAACACATAATTTACAGAATTAAATTTAAAATAAAACCAGTAAAATGTCATGAAAAACAGTTTTCTGGAAAAATGACCATTTTTAAATGGAAAATGTTTTTATGATAAATTCATGTATAAAATCATTTTAAAAACCCATAATTGCATAAAAATGAACTAATTAAAATTTAAAACTACACAAAAACATAATTTTACTTTGTAATAACTTTAAAAGAAAATACATTTTTCAACAAAAATCAGTATCTTCATTATTCATCAAAAAATGAAACTTATCAAAAAATACCAAAAAATAAACCAAAGTAAATTATTATATTACTCATTAAAATAAGAAGTTTATATTGGAAAATTTAATATAAAAAAGTTTCCAAAACTAGATTTAAAATGGGGCTCCATCAAAAGGTGGTAAAATTGTATTTTTTTTTAAATGATGCCTTTATCTGAAAAAATGAATTTGTTCTTATATCATGTCTAGAATACATAAAAGATGACGTTTAAAAAATAGATTAAATACATTAAACTTATATTTCATTAAAAATCAATCAAGAGTGATTTTATTATTTTATAAACTCAATTATTTTCATTTCTATAGTTTGTTCAGAAGAAAGATAATATTGTTCATACACGTCATTATGATGACTAGGTTATAAAGTAAGATAATAATATTTATATGTTTAATTAGAAATGGTATTGTGTGAAATGGATTATATAAAAAGAACTTGAAATTTTTTATAACAAAAGACAAGCATAGTGTTGTGTATACCGCAAGCTAAGTTGATGTTGTGTATTACACAAACTTATCACTACTAGAAATTTAGGCTATATCCACAGTTTAGAGCTGTTGTTATATGTCAAGAAACCATAGCTATAGGTAATAGCCAAATTTTAGTGGATAGTGGATGATTTTGGAGGGAAAATAGGTGTCACAACTATATACATGGTTTAAAACCATGGATATATCTTTTTCCACGTAGACCTATAGCCATGGTTATAAACTATGGCCCTATATCTATTGCCATAGTTTATAATTGTGGATATATCATGTATATACTTTAAAAAAACAAAACCCAATACACACCATGCACCCTCCCCCTACACACCCCCAAAACCATCCCCTATCCCCATAAAACAAAACCATGAACCCCCCGCACACCTCATGCATGCCCTACCCCCCACCCCCCGCACCGACCCCCTACCCCTTGCAACAGAACCTCGCACACCCCCTCCTCCATACCACGGCACTCCCCCTCCCCCTCCCCTGCACACCCCCTTTCACCCCCCCCCCCTTATAATAGAACCCATCACACACCCCCTTCCCACTACACCCCCACCCCCCACCCCCCCCCCCACCCCACACACACACACCCTCCCCCTACACACCCCTTTCCCACCCGATGCACCCCCGTCACACCCCCCATGAACCCCCTAACCCCCCCCCCCTCCCCAACACCCACCCCCCTTGAAATAGAACCTAGAACACCCCCTCCCCCTTCCCCCAGCACTCTCCCTCCCCCTCCTCTGCACACCACCTTACACCCTCCCCCGCTCCTTATAATAGAACCCAGCACCCCCCCCCCTCTCGCAGTACAACCCTTTCCCACTACACCACCCCCTTCCCAATACACACACACCCCTAGAACCCCCCCCCCCCTACACCCTCCCCCTACACACCCCTTTACCACCCGATTCACCCCTGTTACACCCCCTTGCATCCCTACACAGCCATATGCAACCATGCACCCCCCAACACCCCTTACACCCCATACACCCACCCCCTTCTCCTTGCAACGGAACCCAACACACCCCCTCCCCCAACCCACCCCATGTACCCCATTCAAACCCTGCACACACCTTAAAACCCCCCTTCCACACCCCTTGCACCTCCCCACCCCCACCCCCCATTCCAACCCCATGCATCCCATGTATACCCTGCAGCCCCCCACACACCTCATGCACCCTGCACCACCCCCCCCACACACACACACACACCCCCTAGCCCACCCCATGCACCCCCTGCACACCCCACTGCACATCCCATGTATCTCTGCACACCCCTTGCACAACACTTTCACCCCCACCCCCCCTTCACCCTCCCCTTCCCCTTGTAACAAAACCTATCACACCCCCTCCTCCTTCCCCAAGCACACCCCCTACACCTTCCCCCTCCCCTACACACCCCATGCACCCCCTTCACACCCCCTGACTTCTACACACTCCATGAACATCCTCGAACCCTCCCCCTTCCCCTTGTAATAGAACTCAGAACACCACCTCCCCTTCCCCCAGCGCACCCCCCTACTCCATGGAAATCTTACCAGCTGACCACAAAATATGATCTATTAGGGTTACTTATTACAATAATGATTATCTTTATTGAATAAATTAGAAATAGGTTTATTGATTAAGATTTAATGTTTATTTTTTGTGTTGTGGAGCCTTTGGACATAGAGCCTAAAATTTTAGGTATAATATTTCACTAACATAGAATTATGTTGATGTAATGGGGGTGCTTACAAATAAAATAATAAGTAATTTTGTGAGAGATAACAATAATCTCAAGTTGAAAAAAATGGAAACTATGAAATTAGAAAATAAGACTCCCTAGATTAATAAATATGAGTAATATCAAAGAAGAATATTGAAATTTGACTAAACAAGTACAAGTTCAAATGGTAATTTAAAGGAAGCATAATGTTTTTCTCATGATAAAAAGCATAATAACATAAGTGGATGATCAGAAGGAGTTTTATGGGAGATGCAAAGTTGTTGGTCATGTTGCAAATCATTGTATTACATTCCTACCTAAACAAAAGGAAAGGATGATGAATAGAAAGTTATCATATAAGGATGCATGTGACTTTGTTTCTCATGAAATCAAATAGGTCCCATACAATAAACCTATTGAGAAGAGTGAGTATACCAAGATTTCAACAAATAGGAATGACAATAAAATTGGGGGGAAATCATGAAGAGTATCCCCAATGATATAGTTGGGAAATATGGATGATCCTAGTTGATAGGAATCCCACAACCTTCCTAGTCTCACTAAAGGGAAAGTTAACCCATAATTATTCCATTTATTTTATTTATACTAACTTGAAGGTTATTGCAAGAAATAAAATAAAGGGGTAGCTAGATGAGGCCATAAAAATTATACAACAAGAGAAATTATCAATCATGAAACATGATTATTTTCAGGATGAAGAGAAGGTGAGTGCAACCTTTTAGTGGGATAAAAACATGTAGAGAGGGTGTTAAAGTGAGACGAGTCATAAAATATATAATTTTGTGTAAAACCTTGTAAAACTAAATATTGAGGTATTTCAATAATACTTTCTACCCTAGATTTAACTATAAAAATGTTTTTACAAATGGGGTTTTTGGTTGATGTGTTTGGTAAGGGAAAGGGGGATTTGTATGTATTCCACTTAAACCTTTTATTGTTTTTGTTGATGTGTGTGTAGTATATATATCGTAAATTGATAAATTTTCTTGAATATCCCAAAAATTATAAAATTTGGAATTGTGACACGTGCATTGATTTATGGACAGCTTTGATAACCGTATTTATTTACTCTTTTTTCTATATGAAGTTATCCCATGTGGACTTATAGTTGATTATCTAGATTCACATTGATATGAAATTATATCGATTCATCCTTCTCTCTCGTAAGTGAATCAGGATGAAATGAAAAATTAAATAGGGAGATGGGGATTCTATGGAAAACCCTTTTCATAAAGGATAATAAGGAGAAAATAAGTGATGTATAACGCCTCGTTTCCCCTTTTTATTTATTTTCAATATGGGGACATGAATTTCTTTGACATTGGAGAAGTTTAAAATGGTATAGATAAAAAAATAAAAATGGGTATATTGAAGTTCCCAAATCAAGAAATTTTATTTATTTTTAATAAGGTTTTGAAGAATTATTATTAAATTAAGATGGGATTTAATGATACAAGTTGGAGAACTCAGGTAAAGGGGTTCAAGAAAATTTCTTAATTTAATTCTGATTATTGTTTCATTTATCTTAAACAAAAATACAAATTTTTATGGGTGAAAAAAGAGTGTCTAAATAATTTGATAGAAGTTTTAAGTCCTTGAGATTGATTGAGAATTATTTGAATTCATTTTGAGTTCAAATTTTCGCCTATGTAAAGTTAAATCAATATTTATGTTGATTAAATAATGTTAATACTGGAATTTAACTACTTTGTATAAAATTAGTATGAATCATGTACAAAGGTAATTTAGGTATTCAGTAGTTATAAAAACATAATTGAATATCTATATAAAGGTTTCAATGAAATTAGGTAGATTCATAAAGGTATTTGGAGACCAATGTAAAGGTGAACTCACATTTCGTAATGGTCATTTGGAGATTTCACTACCTAGGTAAATGTAATTTAAGCACTATATAAAGGTAAGGAAATAATATATGGGCTAGTTAAGGTGATACTAATCTACGTAAAGGTCATTCACGGCCTACATAATGGTCACACTAAAGAAAAGAGATTACATAAAGGTAATTCATGGCTTGTGTAAATTTCATTTGAGAAAGATGATGACTAAGTAAGGGTCATCTAGGACTTTCAATAACTACATAAAGTTATCTTGGGAATTACACTATATGTTTCAAGGTAATTTTGATCCATGGTGAAGAGATAGAAACCATTTCATTGGGTGTTATTAATTTAAAAAAGCAACCACACCATAGTTAATTACTAAGGGTTGTTTTGGTGATTGTGGTAAGGTTATAATTTGTCTCTGAGAAACTGTGAGTCAGAAATATATTTTGAGATTCTCATGGTGTCTCAAATGAGACAAGAAGGGGTAAGGATTAAAATGGAATGTAAAACATCATATCTCGTTCATGGTGTATGTTTTGAGAATTCATTGATACTAAAAGAACAAAATAGGGAGTGTTATGCCATAGGCTATTCTATGGTGTTGAATGTATTCATATATTCATGGAGAAAAATTTAAATAGATTTAAAGGAATGGAATTGGTTGGGATAGTGAGGCCTAAATTATTCATATACCATGTGGAGAATAAATTTTGAGTCTTTAGGAGTTTTCAAGGGAGATACTGTCTCAATTTTAATTCAGATTAAAGTCTATATTTATAGAATATTTCAAAGATACTGAAATCAAAGAAATAAAATTCATGATATTATTCTATGAATATGTACATATATATAGAATGATAAATGATAAATTAATTAGATAACGTGATAATAATTTCTATAAATCATTTTATATGTATAAAATAGAATAATTATAATTCATATAAGAGAGCCTATGTATTGAAGAGAGAAAGATATGTATCATGCTATAACTGCGACACATTATAATAATGATAATGAGAATATGAACAATTATTATATACTATCATGGTGAATTTGAAAAATTATGAACAATATAGGAGAAATCCATTTGAATAATTTAAGATAAAAAATATAACATTCTACTACAATGAGAGATATAAGTGAAAGTCATATTCAAAGGAGGTTGTCAAATAATTTGAAGATCAAGGACTACGCATGTTAGGTCATACCAGCTAAGAGGGATGATTCTTTAAACATAATAAGGGTAAATAGAATCTTTAACCAACTACATATGTTGAATTTATAAGAAAGGTTTTTAAAAATAAAAGGGGTCACTAATTAATCCCCCCATCAATGATCATAATCAATATAGTCCATATATTATTTGTGGTGATTCTTAGTCTCTAGTATGTAAAATACCTATAAAAATCACCATATAGTAGAACTATCTACACTATTACCAAAAACACTCTTATGTTTCCTCAATTAATTCATTTTATAATGAAAGTGATCACTTTCATCCATTACTAATGAAAAATCATCAATGGAAGAGCAAGAGGACATCCTTAATCATGAACACTTCATTAAATAATCACTCAAAAAACATTTGAACTTGTTCCCTGAGATCCCCTTGAAAGAATACATGTAACTCCCAAATTCACAAAATATGAGCATAAAAAAGGGGAATACATGAGGCCTTGGATAGTGAAAACCAATGAAAAGTTAATCCAAATTCTTCAAGACTAAATCTATCACCTCAACAAAAAACCTCAACCAGAAGATGCTACTAGGAAAAGCTCATTCACCTATGAATGATAGTGATCTGATCAATAAACAAACCCCTCATTCCACCCTTAGGATAATTAATAACACATTCCAACCATGACACTAAATGATTCCCCTCACTAGTAATTCCTTAATGGTTATTGTATCTTTCTCAACAGAGAGATCATCTAATAGGAATCTCATTATTTCAAGATGATATTATTTATTCTAGAAGGAGATTCAATTTCATCGAATTAGAGGATATAAAGTGTAGAAACACCAAATTTTATTATATTTATCACTCAATTATAAAACCCCTTGAACCCTATTTCTTGATCACTTGAACATTTAACCTTCAATGAGGTGGGGAAATCAAATAGAACCGATGAAGGTGCTTCAATAAGCTCCAAGAAAACTAATTAGGTACCAAGCGGTGAATTCGTCCTAGTAAGGTGATAAATTTTATCTAGTTCAATTTCATAGTGAGGTTATTAAAAAATGTTTCAAGTTCTCAAGGATGGTTTTTTTTATGAAAAGAAAACAAATATTTTCTTTAAGTTTTAGCTTTTTATGGGAATTCTCGGTTCATTTTTTCTCAAAATGAGGATATTTTCATCTCTAATGTGAAGGAAATTTCATATTGAGTTGGTTGAAATTTTCTACAGACCACATGAAGGGACATTAATGTTAATAACAAATAATGAACCATTTTTTAAAATAATGAAGCAATTATAGAATTCAGATTAAAGGGTTAGGAATATGGAACCTACCTCAACCACAAGGAGCACTTCTTTTGAAGATGACAACTCAAATCTTCCTTTTTTTCTACATACATGTATATTTACCTTCACATATACAAAAGGACACATATACCCTATGTAAATATTTTCATGCATTAATATGAACTAGGGGTACTAAGATATATGTTTATAATTTCATATACCCCTTTTCAATTACACGCATATACATTTTTCATATCTATATATAGGGACACCTAGACCCAATATATATATTCTCACTACCATGATTAAATATATATAAAGGGGGAATTTATATATGTATATTCCCACCTATGTATACACATGTAAGTCACCTTTACCATTGACCGCTCGAATCTACCTCAATGAGATCCAAAATTTACTGTAAAATAAAGGGAATGAAAAAATCAAAAAATCTGTAACTAAAACTGAGCCAAATAATAAAAAAGGAAGAAACCTTACCTGAATCTGATGTCGAAATCACTGCCTTTAATGGTGGTGGATAGATCTGACCTCAACATAAGAAACCCCCAGTAAATAAATAATGGGAAAAGAAGTGAGATATAACGACTTCTTATATATATGTGATCAGTGTGTCAAATGAATATGATAACTCATACAAGACTCCATAGCCAATAATGAATAAAGAATATTCTCATTGATATGTAAGTGTAATATAATATTTTTAGTAACAATTTTTTTTGTGAAAATTTAATCATGCATTCATTATTCTATATCTTAAATTATATAATGTTTTTATTGTAATATAAAACTTTAATATTAATATCATAAAGTTGATCCAATAATAAAGAGAACATAATAGTGAAATAAAATATTATATTTGAAAACAAAAAAACATTATATATTTTTCATATTTGGAATATGGATATTGTTATATTTATATTTTTCATGTAGTATTCATCAATTAATATATTTAATATCGTCATAAAGAAATCATCAAGATGAACTGTATACATGATTGATTAATCAAATAATGTTAAAGAAAAACCTGTAAGTATATAATCTATGTAAATCATATCAATTACCCCTTAAAAATATTTAATAGATTAAAAACTTCATTAACAGCCTAAAGAAAAATCAAGGAGTAACATGTGAGACTGAAGGAGGGAAACAATTAAGATAACTTGATCCGTAGTAAGGAGCAAGGGGCACAAAAAACTAGACAGATACTATTTATGTGTTCTTGAGCTATTAGTTTTCAAGGAGGACTTAGGAGGATCACTGCTTCTAATTTGATTATAAAAATGATTTTTTAAACTATATTTAATTATGTTTTGGTATAGAATTTATGATTCTTGTTCTCTAATTATAACAAGTCTCATCAATTGGATACCCGATTGATACTTAACCTACAAAAGCCTTCCATTTATTAATCAATTAACATGAATACATTACGGGACACATCAATCATGTTCTTTGGTGCATATTTACAATAATCTACCACTTTCACATATGCATCACTGGTTTTATTCAAATGATTAAAAATCATTGTTACATGAATCCAACTCTTTTGCATGTGATTTTTATATAAACACCCTCAAACATTGGGAGAAAAAATTATACAAAAATTTATCCTAATTCAATGTCATGTTGTATAACACCCCATGCATTTGTAGAATTTAAAAAATTTATAATTCCCCAATCAATGATTGTATGAAAAATGTATACAATAGAAAAAAAACATTTCAACTCAATCTATAAAGGGATCTATAGTGATTAAAATAAAACTCATATATTCAAATGAAAGTTTCCACTACAGGATATATCTATATACATAATTTTAATTCTTTTATAATATTTTTTCTATGGAATTTAGTAAAAAATAGACAGATAAAATGTTAATGTATTATATAACATCTCATTTGTTCTCAATTCTCCAAAATAGACTAACGAATGTGAATAAACAAGACACATTTCATCAATCTAAGTAGATCAGTATGTCACATGTCACTCAACTAATATGTGTGCAGTCCATTGGTGAAATTAAAAATAAAAAATCATAAGATAATACATGTTACTTGACAGTTTAAAAACACTAATTCACCCCTCCCCCCTTTTATTATTTACCATCACTTGTTTGAACCTTTTAATAAACTGTTATTGGGTATGACAGTAGGTTGTCACCCGACATGAGTGAAGGTGTTACATGATGCCCAAATTAAAGGATATGAAATAAATTCCGACAATAAAATCCACTCTAAATATAAACAAAATGTACAGATGGACTTACCTGATTCATGCTCTAAGACAAAGCCAGTTCCACTGGGGAAGTCACAAACCTATTCAATATTACGTACACACCAAATTTGAACACAATAGTATCCATCATCTAAAACCATGGTATAATAATCATCTCATAATAAAGACATTAAAATAATGAAAAACTATAGTAGAATAAAAAATAAAAAGTCTAATTATATCAAAAGAAAAAAAATAGAAAGAGTCGCCACCTAAACCCACAAACATGAAGGATCAAATTAGCTTTCACCATTATCTCAAATCCAAGACATGCTAGTTGAAAACCTAAAAAAATTAGAAGCCTTTAGATTCTTGGTAAAAATGGATCCTTATAGATGATCCAAATTTTCAAACAAAAGAACAACTAATTACACTTATGATTATAAAAGAGTTCCAAAAATACACATTCAATAAACATGTATAAATGAATCATGTCTGTCCAAAACAAGAACATGCATAAACTACAGTAGTTGTTCATTACTTGGTTTGGTTATTTAATTGCTTCATCACACTAGATAATTAAAAATAATTACCAATGAAATCATCATATCAATACAAATGGACTACTTTAAAGAGTCTAATAATATTTGTATTAGGTCAGAACCACAATCAAAGACCCGACCTTGACCCGCTCAGTTGATAATAATATTTCACTCAAAACAACTCATAGTATTATGTATGTAATATTTTAAAACAATTATTATTATTTATATTTTCTTTTAACATAATAATTTTTTAAATATAAATTAATAATCAAGCTAAGCTTCTACCCCAGATACTTTAAATTGTCCAGGGTTATGTTTATTTAGAAAATAATAATAAACAAACCTCTCCATGATTTGAATCAAGATATAATGCATATTTCAATGATAAAATATTATCTGAGGCCTGATAGGTATGTTTGGAAAATACCTATAGGAGGTAGGAGTGTTGGAATCTAGCCAAACATATCATATTTTAAATTATTTCATACTTACAAAAGTGAATATAATATTTGAAAGCAAATTAATGAAAATCAGCATGCACAATAGAGAATATAGAGACCATAACCAGACAAGAACTACTAAATTTCACTTAGAAAATAAATATTGTACTGAACAAATTAGTTTCTAGGATACAAAAAATGATTATAACCTTTCTACCTTGCCTTTTATCTTCTCAATAGCGTGATTGTTACAATCCACAGTCTATCACATGCGCATTTTATTTTATGCCTTCCAATAATGGTAAACTTTCTTGGCCACGGAGACTACATTTTTAAATAGACTGGATACATTTAGAAGAAATATTATTAAAATCTAGATAAATATTAGGGAAAATGAACATATAAACCTCAGCATGATTATTACAAAAACAAAGAGGCCGCAAAAAATGAAATAAAAATTTTCAAGAATTATGGATCTATCAAATTCTAGAAAACATAATCAGGGGAATTAGACTTGGAATATGCTAGAAATTTGACCATAAAAGATGATGATATTCACCTACACTTCATTTCCCCGATTGGAATGACTATGAATCATCGATGAGTTCAAGAGAATCTCCTTTGACAAGGATTGGAAAAGATTAAGAGTTCCCTTGATGGGTAGCATCTCCAATGATGAGGAGTCGTATAAGATGAACCTTATTTTGATGGTGCTCACTGCCTTTGAAACCCTATTGGAATGAGGAGATCAGAATCATAATTGAGGATATGGGAGGTTCTAGGAAGGTGGGGTGTCGACATCGAATTCGCATCAGATCCATGTCGTAGGAGATGGATTTTGGGGAGGTGGAGAGGTCACATTAGAGGTGTGTTGGTAGGGAGGTGGGGAGACTGCATCGAAGTTGCACCAGTGGGGAGATGATCTAGCTACATCATAGGAGGATGATCTTTGGGAGAATATTGGAGGATTATATGCACAGCTCTAGATCATCTGCATAGGAGAATCTGTGGAGGAGGTGGGTTCGACCGTGAGGGGATAGGGGAGGGCTCAATAAGGAGGGGTAGTTAGGGGTGGAGGAACTCGATTGGGGGATTTGTGTATCCATGTACTTGTGTTAGTAGTGAACCTATTTCCATATATTTAATAAAATGTTGAAATATATGTGTGGAAGTTGGACATTTTTCTAGTAGTGTATCTTGGTATAGTGTAAAACCCAAGATATCAAAGAAATTTAAAAAACTATATCTCAAAAAAATATTGGGGTGATACAGCATGAAACATGATGATTGTGGTTTTACACTAGTTAATTTGAAAAGATTTAGTTTCATGGAGGAACCATTTAACATGGCGACACATGAAAAGAAAATATTTTATTTCATGATACATCAAAATATTAGTGATATATCATTTTTCAATGTAAAATAATTCATTTGGGTTATGAGGATGATTATAAAGACCCTCCATTTCACACATAAATATTACATCTAAATAGATGAATATTCATTACATAACTTAACGAAATAACACCAAAATGGTAAGGGTTTAGTGCCTTTAGAAAATTATAAACATAAACAACTAGTTCATAAAACAACTACATTATCTCAGACTTATTACATCATAACTATAATCCTTTTTACATATCAATCAAAATACCATTCCTAGAATCCTGGGGAAAGAGAAACATAAGAAAAGTACAAGATATGATGCTCGGTATGGGTAAAAAAGGGATATTTGAATCATAATACAAACATAATAGTATAAAAATATAAACATAACATTTAAAAATTATACCCTACATATCAAAGATCAAAATCTTGAGTCATAGAATGAATCATAAAAATTTATAAGACATAAATCATAAAATAATATCTTTGTCATAAAACATAGAATTTTAGAAAATACATAATAATAGAAAATCATTTCATTAGTAATCAATGCTCTTTTCCAAGACTATCATAGTGGCACTACTGCAAATGTGGCCTTTATCAGTGTTAGAAAAGCGCATTAACCACACTAGAAAAGCGATGTTAATCGATGTGAAGATAAAGGGGGTCCCTTTTTTTAGCACTCCGAAAAGCGCTGATAAAGGCCCCTTTTATCAGTGCTTAAAAAAACACTCATAAAAGGGGTCTTTTATCAGTGCTAAAAAACACTTATAAAAAGGTCCTTTATCCCCCCCCCCATCAGCGCTAGGCAGAGCCCCCTTCTTCACTGCACGCTGCTTTTCATACATAACCCCCTCCCACTTGCACCTGCGACCCTTGATTCTACCAGAACTCGAACCCAAGACCTCCCCCCTTGCAAGCCTGCACCTTTACCATTAATCAATTTAGTTTTTTTCTCCATTTAATGATATATCAATTTATTTATATATATATCGTTGTATTTATTTGTATATTAATATATATTCATAATACTATAAATATATTTAGTTATATTAATACATATATATTTATTAATATATTAATATATATATATATATATATTCTTATATTAATATATATTTATATATATATATTTAGTCATAATTTTTTATCCATACATTTATTTGTATATTAATATATATTTATAAGATTAGTTTTAAATACATTTATAAATTATGTTTTTTATGTGTTTTTATAAATAAATTAATACATACCTATATACATACATATATACAACACACACACAGAAATATAGTTATATATATATATATATATATATATTTACAAATAAATACATATATATGTGTATCTGAAAAAGACATAGAATGTTAAAATGACCATAACTTCTAATCCAGAAGTCTGTTTCAACTCCACAACCATTAAAATCAAATAAAATGAAACAATCTTCAATATGATATGTAGTATAGGCCAAGAGGACATCCAGATCAGAAGTTATACCAGTTTCAATGTTAAAAACTCTAGGTATCCTGAATAAAACTCATTTTTTGAGGTCTTATGGTCCTTTTTGGCCTCGAAAAATGTGACAGAAGGTTCCCTTCGGTCACTAGCACGTAGAGCTCATCGTAAGATTCTATTTTATATATTATAGATCTCAAATGGACTTCAAGATCAAACGTTATGGTCGTTTGAAGATTGAGTTACATTTTCAACTTATTTTAGATCTTTTATTTTTTTTTTGTCTTCAAATTGTTATTAAATGTTAATTAATCAATGATAATTATCATATTATTAATTAATAATATTTTTTAAAATATTTTAAATCCATTTTCACTCAATTTATTATATATTTAATGTAATAGACTTTTTATACTTATCTAAAACATATTTAAAAAATACATATTATATTTATATCAATATAAATATACTTATATAACAATATATTATTTTTCATTATTTTTTTAAAATTTATCAGTGCTAGGAAAAAAAATTGATAAATCTCCCCCCCCCCATCAATGCTTCTAAAAAATGCTAATAAAGGGGACTGCTTTAACACAGCTAAGAAAAGTGCTAATAAAGGGGGGGTTTATGAGCGCTAAAAATGCTGATGAAGGGTGGCACTGTGGAAACATAGTTTTGTGGTAGTGTGGATTGGGTTAACTCCCCAAACCATCATAGTAATCAAGGTTCACTCCCAAGACTATCATGGTGGAAAAATACCTTTACTTCACCGGTTTCACATCCCATTCCAACCTTTTTTATCTCATGAGATATAATATCATTACCCAATGCATTGGAGGAAGATATAGGTCCCCCCATCACATAATTAAAACCATACATGTGTGTGCCACAAGAAAATAAATCATTCATCATATCAGAACCCATGAAAAGAAATGGTTTTCATAAACATTTCATCATATAATAACCCGTGGAAAAGAGATGGGTTTCATAAACCAACCATAGAAGGAATAATTATAATTTACTTGAATATATCCATATTAAATCATAATTAACATCAAATAATGTTATCCTAGATGGAAAATAATTTTGAGACATCACTTGAAATAATTCTTGAGTAACATATCCTTTCAGTTTTGAAAACATTTTTTTAAATGTAGAATAATTATGAAAGAAAGGATTTTCATTGAAAATAACATCATAAGCTTGTAAATTAAGCTTCAAGTAATTATGATGTCATTATTTTAGGAAACTTATCTCATTCTATATAAGCAAAATAAAAATTCCTTCTACATTTTTTTCAAAAATATTATAATGAACCTCGTTTAGAAACTGAAAAAAAAATGAATCCTTTCCATTAATTTTTCAAAATTTAAAAATGAGTAGACATAGATTTAAAAAATTATAATAGAACAGTAAAAAAGTTTTTTAACATTTTTAGGAAACATGGAAATGGAATAAAAATAATGTTTTGAGGTGAATTTTAAAATATAACTTTTTAAAGAAAATCCCTCAAAAATATCATAACATTAATGTGAAAATAAGATTAATTGAATATGTATATTCAATGGAAATCCAAATAAAAAATTACAATTCATCATTAGATAATAAAAATTCATCCCAAACATAATCAAATCATGAAATAATTGATGAAGTATAAGTTTAAACCAAATAATTGAATTTTGGATGAGAATTCAATTACCACATTACAAATCCGTTGAATCATATGCCCCATAAAAGTAATAATTATAAAAATAAACATTTAACAAAATAAATATAATTATATTTATAATATTATAAATCAAAGTTATGTATATCAACCACATATAATAAATAAGTGGTGAATAAGGCATATATTTGATAGAATAAAAAGATATATGAGAAAAACTTACCTCACGGGTCCCTTTAGTTTTTCATAATTTAACCTTTTGTATAAATGGTTAAAAGATGTTATTAATTCATTAAAAAATATATTCAAATTTATAATACCTTATTTTTTGATTATATAATATCTTATTATCCATTAATTAATAATATCTCACTATTTTTATGGTTTCGAGTGCGTTTGTTTCATGGTTTCCTGATTAGTTCCTTTGTGTATAATTATGGATTTTATTTTAAAATGGAAATAAAACTCCAGAATATAAATGAAATGGTATTCATGTACTTACATAATTATATATATTATCATTTATATTTTTTATTTCTTAGATGATAATGATTCATTTGATAAATGTTTAGTTTAATTTAGAGATTTTTCTGACCACTATGAACTTGATTCGTTTTATTTAATATTATGTATATATATTAGTTAAAGAACATGTAATAGGTTATAATATACCTATTAAAATATTATTTATCCTTAATTATACTTTTATGACCCTTCGTTAAGGTCTTAATGGAAAACAAACAAAATCATTATTCGTGGAGGTGATTAAATGACATAATTTTGGCAATAGTTTCATTTCTTTAATAAGAGGTGGTAATAAAAGGGATGGATATAAGATATTCCATTATAAAAATTAAAAGTTTAGTATATACATGATTATTTATTTATAATTCCTTGATTTATGAATTAGTTGAGGAGAAAGTATAAAAAGAAAATAAATTAAAATATGTGTTTTGAGAAAATTACCTCTTGAATATCACCTCTTTGGAGGACCACTTGGGGACCTTGGATTTGGACTTTTAGTGTGACCATCAAAACTTTAATTTGGGGAGAGAGATAACAAGAGGGTTTTTAAAATATTTTAGGAGATTAAAAGTTTTTTATTTATAATGGGGTGGTGAGGGGTGATATTTATACTTGATGAGAGGTGGGTTTAATTGATTAGAATAATGATTATTTTATATTTAAAGTCAACCACATTGAGGTGGCATTAATTTACATGACTTTTTCTAACAACTAATATTGAATGTGATTGTTTGGCTCTATAAATACCTCAACCAACAATTAAATTTTTTATTTTTTAGGTATTTTAACCCATTACCTTTTTAACTTTAAATCGTTTTAGTTTTTACTTATACTGTGATAAATAATTTATATTTATCATGGTAAATTTTTTAGGCCTGAAAAGTAAAATGAAATTACTAAATAATTATGAAATTATAATTCCCAATTTTTAATCTATTTTACCAAATTAAATTCACATAAGTTTCAAAATTAGATTAAAATTAGTCCCACATATGCAATGAGAAATATGGTTTTTTAGTGAAAGAGTTCAAAATATTGAAATGTTTTTATTTCCATTTTCAAAGTGAAATATATTACAATGAGATAAAATTGATTTATTAATGAATAATTTATCTAATTATACTTTTAAAATAATTTAAAATATAATTTAACTATATATATAATTTAGATGAAAATAAATTTTTCAATTAAAATGCAGTATTTTTCATTATTCATCAAAAAATGAATCTTATCAGAAAAATATCAAAAAATCACCCTAAGATAATTTTGATATCCGGAATTCAAAAAATAGGATTATTTTTTAAACTATAACTTCTAAAATTTTCAAAATTTATTTTTGAAATTGGTGCGCCATTAAATGGTCAGAAATTTACCTTTTATAAAAAAATATAGCTTTTCCGACTTAAAATTGGATTTATTCTTATCCTGATCCTATAAAACATATTGAATAAATTAAAAAAAATTAATTAATATATAAAATAGAAACTTCATTATTATATAAAACCAATAGTAATTAATTCAATTTTATAATATAAAATTACATTAGGGACAAAAAAATAGTTTCTCTATGAAAACACTTAAAATATGTTCAATTGACTTTTATTTTCATATCTAATTAATTAATAACCAAAGAATTAAGTTTATAAGAATGTGTAAACTATATTTTTATAATTTAGTTAATCTCGTTTATTCTTTCCATTCCAACAGCTAGGTGATAACCATCATTAAAATAATAATATTTTTGTAGTTCATTAAAGCTTAGTGTTTTGTGTAAAGTAAGCTATCGAGTATATAAAATTTATTTAAAAAAACATAACCATAAAATCTCATTGTGTTACATTATACCCCCGTAAAATTAATTTATCCCCCAAAATTCATTACTCAGGTATAAAGAGATAAGGATACCTCTTCCTTATAAAATCCTCAGGTTCCAATGTAGCTTCCTCAAATTTATGGTTTCATCATAAAACATTTACTCTGTGAGTGGTATTATTTCATAGAACTTTATATCTAAAATCCAAAATCCCTATTGTTTGATCATTATAAGAAATATATTTCTCCAATGGTATGAACTTGGATTGTAGTACTTTTTAAGGATAAGGTATGTACTTACTCTGGTGAGATAGATGGAACACATAAAAAACTTGAGAGAGATTCAATGGAACCATCAATCGATACACTTCCATCCTGATAAGATCAAGAATTTCAAGATATTTCCACCTTGAAATTTGAAGTTTCATTTCCAAAATCAAATATGGTTGTTTGAAAATTTTTATTGTGGGAAACCCACATCAGGTAAGGGGTCAATAAAACATCCTATTAAAAATAGAATAAGTAAATAGTGAAGATCACCACATAACAAGGATTTTGATTATAAGAACATTATGGGAAATTGAAAATATGGAAATAGAAGAGAATTATAGCTGTCAAGTTTTGATAGAGAATACCAGAAAACATATTCATCAGAAGGTTAGTGACCACAAAATAATATAAAAAATGTCCCAAACCAACCTGGGTCAACCCCAAATCGGTCACCTGAGTTGATTTGCAACAATGACCAAGAGGTGTTCCTGATCCTCCCAGGATAGAAACAAGTGTCTTGGAATTAATAGAGAATCCAAGGGAATTATTTTTCCCAATATTAATAAATAAAACAACAAAAGAAAATAAATCAACCTAATTTAAATAAACATCCAAACTGAAAATCATTTATAAAAAAAACTAAAATTACAACAAACTGAACAATATCCCCCAAACTGATCCTAATAAACACAACATCTCCATGTGACCCCAAGGGTCACTCTCTAATACCAAACCAACCATTTCCCTTGGATATTGAAACCAATATGGAACCTACAACAAGAGACAATAAAATAAATAACTATAGGTATGAGTATTAAATCAGAGTAAGCATTCCTAAAAAATATATTCCCAATGAAATTCCTTTGAAATAAAATAAACATCATCTTCAAGTTATAAATACCATATATAAAAGTAAGTTCATACACATGTTTTTCCTTAAATAAAAACTTGTTTCATTAACCTTTTTCCATTTAAAACCACATTCCTTGTAATGACCCAGGAATTTGTAGAATAATAATTTTTGATTTCTATTAATGCTTATGAATAAGATATCAATTTTATGTTAAAGGGGATTCTTTTTCTGATAGTGTACTCAACATGCAACAATGAGCTCCCCCAAAATAATACATTAAGTTATACTAAAAAAATGCAGTAATATTATTATTATTTTAAATGGAATTTAATGCCTAGACATTGTAATGAAGGGAATAAATAGTATCAACTAAATTATGAAATATGGTTTACACATGTTTAAATGATGATTCATTGATTACCAAATTTATTAGACATGGAAATAAAAACCCAATTGAATATAATGGATCTGTTTTTATAAAAACCTATTTAAAATAGAATAATTTTTTTTCATATCACTCTTTATGGATTTTTATTTAATGAAAAATATATGATATATATTCAATGTAATGTTTTAAATTCATCTTATATGTTTTCTAGATTTGATATTAGAATAAATTCATTATTTTCAGATAAAAGAAGTATTATTCTAAAAATGAAGCTTTACCACATTTTGATGGAAATCCATTTTCAAATCTAGTTTTTACACGTTTTAAATGTTTTATTTGAAGAAATAAACTTTCTCTTTAGAAACAGAACATCAAAATTTACTTTGGAATAAATTTTAGTATTTTTCTGCATTTTAATTCAAAACTATCTTTTAATATAATTTATTTATATCGATAATTTTCCTTTTAATTGTTTTTAAATTGTAATTATATTATATATTTTTTCATTTAATCCAATTTTGGTCATTTAGGTAATTTTACATAGAAATTGGACATAAATACATGTCAATCTTTTGGTAGTTTTTACTTCTTAAAATCACGCTTTTTGATTTTGACAATGAGAATTAATTTTAAATTAATTTCTTCAACTTCAGTGTTTTGAATTTGGAAAAATGGATTCCATATTTAGAATCAGGAGGTCAAAATTGTGAAACTAGGTACCTTTTATTTTTAGACATTATGAATAGTAACTCTAGTAAATATTGTATTTACCATGGTTAAAGGTTAAATCTAATAAATAAGGGTAAAAAGTAATATTATAATAATATTACATTACCCTAACACATATATTATACCTATTGTATGAAATACTTCCGAACATGGCCATCTTTGGGTCGATTTTAGGACCCCATTGAGCCACTTGTGTGTAAAAATGACATTTAATGACTTTTAATTTAAAGTTAAGGAAAATAGAACCTAAATATGTATCTTTTACTAAAACAATTTTTATATGGGATTATATATGTGATATATTAAACTATAAATAATCATTAGAAAGATAAAAATATTTCCTACATCATGGTATTTTATTTATAATTATTATACATTAAATAAATAAATTTATTTATGACATAATGGTGATGTAGTGATTAACTTATTAATGAATGATTTAAATAAATGAGAATATAAATATTAAAATAAATTTATTTTGAAACTTTGTTTGCCATTGAAGAATTTTAGAGATTTTTATGACTTTTTATATTTGAATCAATGAATTTTTTTCAAAATAATTAAGTTGGTTTGGATTTTTAAAAATTCATGATATGAATATTATAAAAATTGACAAGAATGTGTTTTTAAAAAAAATAATATTTTACTAAATGATATAATAGTCCTAAAATCTAATATTCAGAAAAAAACTTAAATAATGTTTTGAGTGTAATTAATGAACCACTTTAAGTTTTATAGTCATTTTATGGTAACTATATAAACCATATAATATGAATATACAAGAAGACATGGTAAGAGTTAAATTAGATAACTAACGGTTAAAGCTAAAAGATAAGGTTAAATTTGAGACCAAAACTTGTCTAAAAACTATTGGTTGAGAGTATTGAGAACAATACTCACCCTATATTAGAATAAAATTAGTTGGGACCATTTGAAATTTAAATTCTCTTTATAATAAAATAATCTTTCAAGACATTCCTAAAATGCCCATCCTCCCTCTAATAAAAGGGCATCACCTATAACCCTTACTCACACCTATTAAGCCCCATTTTCTCCTCAAAGATCTTCCCAAATAGGCTCCAAAATTTCCAATGTTAATTTTATAAGCCTTAACTTGGAAGAAGGAAATTCAATAAGGCCTTTTAGCTTAAATTAAAAGGAGTTACCCGATTTGAGGTAATATCTTCTCTCAAGCTTAATTTATTTATTTTCCCTTCTCCAACCCCCTAAACTCTCTTTATTAAATTATTTTATAACCACACCTGTATATTAAATATATGAGGATTTTTTTATTCAATATATTCTAACTACACTCATACATACCTCCATTTAATGGATTTAGAATATATTGTTTCTGGGGACGGCGAACTACTACCTCACAAAACGATGATTGTTCAATTATCTCTTATCACCTCTTATGGAGGCCATTATGATGGAAATATATTTATAAATTATATATATATTATTTATATTTTCTCTATTCTTATGTATTTTTCGTTTAAATCATATCTTTATGCTTTCCATAACGCGTATATACAATAATTTCATTTGAGGAAGTGCAGACTACTGCCCCCTCCAAGTGATATGACTCATTCATGCTATACATGGAACGTATAAAGGATTTAATTAATAAAATTATGTAACATATATAACATATATATTATACTATAATTATAATATACATATTTTTAATTTATTTTTCATTCCATTAAATATGAAATAGAAATGAAAGTAGCGTTCATGCGTACGTACGACTTACCATCTCCATGAATGGTGCATTTCATTTATTATAAATAAATGATATGGACTATTATAAATACATATATATTTTATATATATGATATATATGATATCCAAATCATGAATATAATTCTATAGATAATGTACTTTTGACCACATGGACAAATTGTAATTATAAAAAGATCATTTTCGACTTATGTACCCAATATCGACAAAATGACGGATATTAACTTATATAATTATAACGCGGTAATAATTGATAAAAAGGAATAATAAACATGAAAAATGTTTTGAATAAAGTATAAATTATCTTAATTTTACTACTCATCAAATTAATGAATGAACGAGTCAAGTCAAACACGGGGTAAGGGAACTTCTAAACCCAATTTCCATTCTCTGGGTTAAACTTATATTTCATGATTATGTCATGCTATGATTATGTGAGAAATTAAATTTTGATGTACTATCTAGTATTTATACATTAATTATTTATACTTATATTGAGTAAAGATAATTGATATATTATATTTAAAAAATGATCTTTAAAAGGGACTTCATCTCAATCTCCTTTCATTGGGGCATGTTTTGATAATATACACCTCTTTCTTTTACATGGTGTATAATAAACCCCTTTTAATTTTAATTTCATTCAAAGTGAATCTTTTTTATATGAAGCATTTTACTACATGAAAAAATTTATTTTTTTAAATGTATGTGGTGAAAATGAACTTTCTACCGACACGAGCATTATTTTATACTTGGCTTCCTTAACAAGATGTGATGTTTTTAAATGGAAAATAAATACCATATACCCTTTTTACATATTTTTGTATTGTAAATGGTTTTTAAAGTGTATTTACTATTCCAATATCTTGAAATTATTTATTCTAATTAAAAACTCAATTTTATGATTGAAATTTTGATATTTGCAATCTTTTATGTGTGATGATTATATAATGGTACTTGGACATTTTATGGGTCATCGCATGATAAACAAAATGATGGGTGGTTCCGTGATAAACCAAGGATGAGTGGTTACATTATAACATCCAATGCATTGGGTATGGAAGTTGGCCGTATGGATATTCCATTTAGTGATATGTATGTAATTCGGTTGTAAGGATATTCCATTTAGAGATATGTGTAGAAGTAGACCATATGGTTATTCCATTTTAGAATGTTTATGTGCCAAGTTAACTTTATAAGCTATACGTTGTTTTCTATGGGATTTATGGTAATATTTTGGTTACAAAAAGGGTTATCAATGAGCTTATATTTAATTAAGTGTTTTTATACTAATTTAAGGATAAAAATATTAATTTATGATAAAGTATTCATGGTTTACATGTTGTTTTGAAAAAACTAACAGTTTTCCTTATTTATGTGTCCCTTACTGAGCTTTTTATGCTCATCCCAAGTTTTGAAATGTTTTTCATAGGAATTAAAGATTAATATGGTCAATAATGGGATCAAGGAAATGTCAAGTTCTCTAAAACATGTAAGTAGACATGTTTCTTTTTTTAAGAGTTTTTGTTTTATGAAAAAAAATGGATAGTTAGTAGAAGTGTATACTTGTAATATTCAAGTTGTTATGTATAAGTTATAACCTAATTCTATAAATCTCAAAACCTTAAAATAACCTCAATGTGAGTTATTAACTTAATTCAAGACTATGTAATGTCTAAGGTTGGAGCCCTACAGTCGGTATTAGAGGTCGGTTTAGATAGCTTTATAGGGTACGGTGTTATTTAAGGATAAGAGACATAACCATAATTGTTAGCATATTAGAAAGTGTCATAGTTATTTTAGATAAATCGAATGAGTTTAAGATAACATGAATAAGTATATCTTAGTGTTTACCCTCCTCATAAGATAGTATATGATGATTTTACCGATATACTCACACTAACCTTTTGGTTTTAGTAAATGGATGGATTTAGTAGGCACCAAAGTAAAATGGATGTGAAGGAAACTATGGTGGTTTTCTGAATGAGCAGCCGAATGAAATGAGAGCTGCAATGAGAACTCTTGTGCCCATTCTCAACCAACTATCTGCAGTCATGATTGACCACCTAAACCTTGGTTATTTTTATAAGTCATTGTATAATGTTCGATTGTTAAGATGTATTGGAATTGAAGAGTTATGTTGGATCTATGGATGATGATATGTTTAAATGAATTAATGATGGGATTACTTTGGAATAATTTTTCTAGTTTTTATAACACTAAAGTCTGATATGTGAGAATGTTATTAAAATAAGAATTATCATTTCTTGTATGGACATAATGGATAACATTAGGGGTTCATATGATCTATTGTTTTTGAGGTCATAAATGGTTATTACATTTTGGGATGAAAAATGAAAGGTATTAGATAACCTTTGAGGATAAAATAGGTTATGGTTATTTTTTAAAGAAATTATATTATTTCTTATAATGTTATAATAATGATATGGTTTTAGAAAAATGAAAACTCATAGGATGGGTGACAACCCGTCGCGTCTGGAAAGGCCATGGGCATCAAACCCACAACCAAAATGAGACTAGGATTTATCACCTACCACTGGCCTACGTGAAGTACTTAGTTAGTATGACTTTTTCTTTTTAGTTAAATGGTTTTATTGATCAAGAATAAGTTGATTTTGGATCTTAGGTTTTATCAAATATATATCCTTAATATAGTAGAATGATTTGGTGATTAAATGATAAAGGTTATTTTGGAAGATGTTTGCTCTTTTGGGAACACTATATGCCTAAGGAAAATATAATAATTTGGGATTTCAATTGAGGAGTAATAGAGGAATTTTATTTTGAAAAAATATATGTTTTTATTATGGACATATAGTTATTTGGGTTATTTATGTAAATGATTAACCTATCATAGATAATATACAATTAGGTTAATTACTTTTTATTGTGAGACTTTAAGAGTAGATAATGTTATTTGGAGGTAAATGTTAAGATTTTTGTGGAAGACTATGTGATCAAATCCTTCTGAATTTTGGGTTTCAAATGTAGTTTGGATTGTTTTGAATAATTTTAAGGAAAATTGTGTATTTAATGTTCTTTGTTGAGCTTTGGGTATTATTTGTTCAATTTTAGAGATTAATAGTAGTATTTCTTTTTATAAAAGATTATTATTTTTGGGGATTATTTGATCTTGTACTAGCCATTTTGGTTTTGGTTAATATCTAAAGACAGGGGAAATATATGGTTCATCTTTCTTGGATCATGTTATACTGTATAATTTGATTCTATTAATTTAGGTGTGACTAAGTCATCTTGAATACTTATCATTTGGAGAAAAGATGAGTTTGTGGTATAAATTTAGTAAAGGATTAAATTATACATGAAAAGTAAGTTTCCTTTTGTTATTAGTGAATCTCATATATAAATTCCTCAAATTTATAAAAATGGAACTTAATATAAAAAATGTTGTCCATTTACATTTCCTACTGCGGAATCAAAGACCATTTAACCTATCACAAGTTTGTGGTTTTCTGGTGGTTAACTTTCTCCAGATCATGTTTTCTATCACTCTACACTAAAACATGATAGTTAGATTTCTGTTACATATCCCAGTTTTCATGGAATCCTATTATGTGTTATCTCGGGTGACCTATATACTTCTCTTTATTTTTTTAAGAGTGATTTTTTTATTGACCCTTTTTCTGAAGTGGGACTTTCAATGAAGTTTCTGAGCCCAATTTAAAAATTATGAGGATGAAATTTCCAAAGTGGGGGAAGTATATAATGACCCATATATTTTTAGAATAATACTTTTGGATTTCTATTAATACTTATGAATAAGATATTAATTTTAAGTTAAAGGGGATTATTTTTCTGATAGTTTTCTTGACACTCAATAATAGGCTTCTCTGAAACCTTACATTGCACACAATATTAAGTTATAATAAAAAATAATAAATTATTATTATTATTATTTTAAATAGTAGTTAATGCCTGGCCATTGGAATGAAATGAATTAATAGTATCAAATGAATTTTGAAATATTGTTTACACATGTTTCAATGATGATTCATTGATTACAAAATTTATCAGAAATGGAAATAAAAAACCAATTGAATATAATGGATGTGTTATTATGAAAACCTATTTAAAAGAGAATAATTTTGTTTTTATATCACTCTTTATGGATTTTAATTTAATAAAAAATATATGATATATATTCAATATAATTTTTTAAATTTATATTATATGTTTTCTAGATATGATATAAGAATAAATTCATTTTTCAGATAAAAGAAGTATTTTTCTAAAAATTCAGTTTTACAACATTTTTATAGAGAAACCTTTTTAAATAAATTTTTGACACCTTTATATGTTTTATTTGACGAAATAAACTTCTTATTTATAATCAAAACATTAGAATTTACTTTGGATGAAATTTTGGTATTTTTATACATTTTAATACAAAACTGCCTTTTAATCTAATTTATTTATATAGTTATATTGTCCTTTTAACTAGTTTTAAATTGTAAATAGATTATATTTTTATCATTTAATCCAATTTTTTTCATTTTAAGTAATTGAAATTTGAAATTTTACATAAAAACATGTCAATCTTTTGGTATTTTTTACTTCTTAAAAAAACGCTTTTTGGTTTTGACAACGTGAATTAGTTTTAAATTAATTTCTACAACTTATGTGCTTTGAATTTGGAAACATGGATTCCATATTTGGAATCGTAAGGTTCAAATTTTGTAAATTGGTACCATTTATTTTTATATATTATGAATAGTAACTCTAGTAAATATTTTATTTATCATGGTTAAAGGGTAAATCTGGTAAATAAGGGTAAAAATTAATATTATAATAATATTAATTTAACCTAACAGAAGTCCTAACCCTTTTTTAAGAGATATTTCCAACCATTTCCATACTTTTTTATATTTTAGGACTCTATGGATCCACTTGTGTGTGAAAATGACATTTAATTACTTTTAATTTAATGTTAAGGAATATATAACATAAACATGTACCTTTTACTAAAACAATTTTTATATGGGGTTGTATAAGTGATATCTTCCACTATAAATAGTAATTATAAAGATAACAAAATTTCATACATCATGGAATTTTATTTTTAATTTTTAGAAAGAAAATAAATTTATTTATTTATGACACAATGGTGATGTAGTGATTACCATATTAATGAAAGATTTAAATTAATAAGATTATAAATATTAAAATAAATTTATTTTGAAACTTTTTATGCCATACATGAATTTTATGGATTATTATGACTTTTTATATTTTAATTAATGATTTTTTTCTAAATAATCAATTTGTTATGGATATTTATAAAGTCGTTATATGAATATTATAAAAATTGACATAAATGAGTTTTTAAAACAAAAAATAATTTATTAAATGATATATTGGTCCTAAAAATAAAAGATTCGGCCAAATAACTTAGATAATGTTGGAAATATAATTAATGAACCAATTGAGTTTCTATTGTCATTTTTTGGTAAATATATTAACCATATAGTACGAATATACAAGAAGACGAGGTGAGAGTTAAATTAGTTAACTAAGGGTTAAAACTAAAATATAAGGTTAAATTTGAGACCAAAACAAGTCTAAAAAATATTAGTTGAGAGTATTTAGAAATATAATCACCTTATATTTGAATTAAATGAGTTTGGGACCATTTTAGATCGAAATTCAATTTATAATAAAATAATATTTCAAGACATTCCTAAAGTACCCATCCTCCATCTTATAAAATGGCATCACCTCTAACCCTTACTCACACCTCTCATGCCTCCTTGGATCATCCAAACTCTGCCCAAATAATCTCACAAAATCTCTCTATTCCTCCTATAATCCTTACCTTATGTAGAAGGAAATTAAATAAGGCCTTTTATCTTAAATCAAAATGAGTTACCCGATTCGAGGCAATGTCTTCTCTCAAGCTTATGTCATTTATTTTCCCTTCTCCAACTCCCTAAACTCTTTTTATTCAATTATTTTATAACAAAACCAGTATATTTAATATACTAGTATGTTTTTATTCTAATTATTTGAACTAAAATCACCCACACCTCCATCTAATGGATGTAGAACATATTGTTTCTATAGACGATGAACTACTACCTCACGAAACAATGATTGTTCAATTATCTTCCACCACCTCTCATAGTGGCTTTTAAGATGGAACAGTATTTATATATGATATATATTATATTTATATTTTCTATTTTCTTATGTATTTTCATTAAAATCATTCCTTTATTCTTTCCATAATGCGTAAATATGATAATTTCATTTGAGGAAGTGCGGACAGCCGCCCCCTCAATGTGATATGACTCGTTCAAGATATACATGGAACATATAATGGATGGAATTAATGAACTTATGTAACATATATAACATAAATATTATACTATAATTATAATATACCTATCTATCATTTATTTTTCATTCCTTTAAATATGAAAAAGAAATGAAAGTAGTGTTCATGCGTACGTATGACTTACCGTCTCAATGAATGGTGAATTTCATTTCTTATATCCAAATTCTATATATTATTATAAATACAAATATAATGGATATATATGATATATATGATATCTAAGTCATGAATATCATTATATAGAAAATTTACTTTTCACCACATGGACAAATTGTAATTAAGACAAGATCATTTTCAACTCAAGTACCCAATATCGACAAAATGACCAATATTAACTTATATAATTATAACATGGTAATAAGTGATATAAAAGGAATAATAGACTTAAAAAATGTTATAATGAATTTAGAAATTAAATTAAGTTTGTTATTTAGGAAATTAATGAACGAACGAGTCAAGTCGGACACGAGGTAAGGGAACTTCTTAACCTAATTTCCATTATTTGGGTTAAACGTATATTTCTTGATTATGTTATGCTATGATTATGTGAGAAATTAACTTTTGATATCCTATTTGGTATTTATACATTAATTATTTGTTCTTATAGTGAATACACATAATCGATCTATTTTTTTACAAAATTATCTTTGTAAGGGACTTTGTCTCAATATCCTTTCATTGGGGCATATTTTGATAATATACACCTCCTTCTTTTACACAATGTATAATAAACCCCTTTGAATTTTACTTTCATTCAAAGGGAATATTTTTTATATGAAGTGTTTTACTAAACAAAAAAAATTAATCTTTTTAATGTATGTGGGTACAATGACCATTCTGTCACCACGAGCATTATTTTATATTTGTCTTCCTTAACAAGAAGTGGTTTTTTTAAATGGAAAATAAATACCATATACCCTTTTTAAATATTTTGGTATTGAAAATGGTTTTGAAAGTGGATTTACTATTTTAGTATCTTGAAATTATTTCTTGTGATTGAAAATTAAATTTTATGATTTAAATGTAGATATTATCAATCTTTTATGTGGGATGATTATATAATGGTACTTGGGAATTTGATGGGTGGTTACGTGATAAACCAAATGATGTGTGGTTCTGTGATAAACCAAGGACAGGTGGTTACGTTATAACCACCAATTAATTGGGTATGGAAGTTGGTCGTATGGCTCTTCCATTGAGTGATATGTATGGAAGTCATCCATATGGCTATTTCATTTGGTGATAAGTATGGAAGTCGATTGTATGGTTATTCCATTTCAGTATATTGTTGTCCCAAGTTACCTTTATATCATATATGTGGTTTTCCTTGGGCTTTATAGTAATATTTTGGTCATAAAAAGGGTAAGAAATTAGCTTATATTTAGTGAAGTGTTTTTCATACTTCTTTTAGGTGAAAAGTATTACTTTATGATAAATTATTCATTGTTTACTTTTTGTTTTGAAAAACTAAAAATTTTCATTTTTCATGTATCCCTTACTAAGATTTTTATGCTCATCAAATGTTTTGAATTGTTTTTCATAGGAATTAAAGATGAATAGGGTCAAAGATGGTATCAAGGAAAAGTCATGTTGTCTAAAACATGGAACTAGAAAAGTTTTTTTTAAGAGTTTTTGTTTTTTGAAAAAAATGGATAGTGAGTAGAAGTGTCTACTAGTAATAATCAAGTTGTTATGCATAAGTTACGACCTTATTCTCTAGTGAAATAAACCTGAAAAGATCCTCAATGTGAGTTATCAACTTAATTCAAGATTATGTAATGTTTGAGGTTGGGGACTTACATTCCTTTTTAAGGAGGAACAATTTTCATTTCAAAAGATAAAGGATGATGTTTTTATTTAAAATCAGATAAGAGAGTGTAAAATATTTTCCAAAAAAAAATCCATTAAACTTTGAAAACCAACACGTGAGTTTTCATAAGAGGTAAACCACACAATATAGAAACAACAATGATCACTTAGTAAGGAAAATAGAAACATGTAAGAAAGATTAACCTACCAACAAGAATCCCAATTATTCACTACAGACAAATAAGTTCCAAAAGGCATGAGAGACCCTAAGATCGTAGTGAAATAATATAGAACATACTATACATCTTGACTCATCTGGAAGGAATGCCTCACCTGATGACATCAATTATCACTCACATGCTTGATCTCACCTAACCTATTCAAATTGAGGGGAACTGTCCCATAGCAACAGAAAAAAACAAAAAAAATCCCCTATTATGGGCCACTATCCAGAAAAAAAATCCTAATCTAATGCTAGAGTCATTCACCAAGAATATTCTAGTTATTCATGGTTCACATGTCAATAATAAATTGGGGGTGGGCCAAAAAATGTCAATAGAACATCCAATCACATGCACATACATCATACACAAGAAACTCACAAAACAAGTAACCCCCAAACCACCCAAAGGAACTTTATATTTCCATTTAAAACCATTTGATCATAAGTTAGCCTCTCATTATGGGCATCCCACATCATTCAACATAAAGAAAGAAATAAAATTATCCAAGGAGAGTTTTCGAGATGATCATTTCCATAAAATTTTCAAACAGGCCTTAAACACCCTTCGAGTAATCTATTATTTCCAAAAGAAAACCAAAAAATTTCCATCACATTGTCAAACCATTTTTCAAATAACCAAACACACCATTCCAAAAGTTGTAATGTAACTTCTCAGTTTTGGGTGCCACCCAAGGTGCCCTTTAACCGGTTGGTCACATGGCCTCAACCACATTTCCCCGAATGCTAGAGGTTTTCATTTAGCAGTGAGGGCCTTGGGTATGATAGTGGGGAAACTATGACCTCATTGGTAGAGTAACATAGTCAAAACAAACATATAACAGCAACATAAGAAATAATACCATACAATAAGTAAACAACGGAAGAATAAAATTAAATAAACAACCATATCATATATATGTAATTAATGATGCATGTCACAAGTATCAAGGAAATCATCCAAACAAGTCACAATGTTGGAATACAGCACTAAACCAAAGTACAAAGAAAACAAGTAATCTCCAACAGCATCGCAAGCCTCAGCTCGGTCCCATGCTCCCCAGCTCTATAGCAGTCAAGTACCTGAAGTAGAAGGGCACTTTCCCTTATCTACACCTACAACAATATAATCTTTTTAGGCCTAAAAGGAGACCCAAATAGGGTGTGAGACGAATCCCAGTAGTAAAATACCAAAGGATTTCTATCAAATTGTCAGTGAATATATATATAACAGACAATATGAAAAATGTAGTAATAAATAAGGAATTACTCAAAATAAAACAGTCCTATAGTTACAACTACATTCATTTACATTATCAAGTATTCAGCACAAAAAAACAAGAAACCCTCTAGGAAGTTCACATAGCCTAACCCCTCTTGTTCAACTTATACAAAAAAGATATAATGACCCTCTGGGTAAGCTCACAAAGTCTAACACCTTTGGTATCGTGGAAAAAAATACTCTTTGAGGAAGCACTCACTGTCAATTCCCCCTATAGTCTTTTAATAACAAACTACAGACTCTCTGAGGAATCACTCAATGTCAATTCCCCCTATGGTCTCATGATGATAACTATAGAAACTCTTAGGGATCACTCAACATCAATCCCCCCTATGGTCTCACAGTGTGAAAAGTACAATACACATTCTGGGGAATCCCTCCACCTCAATTCCCCCTATGGTATCACTACACCAAGTTCCCACAGCCCTGTGTAAATAAATCATGAAAAAAAATATTCAGCAGCCAAAGTAAATCACAAATACTACTTGGATAAATAGATACAAAGCATAACACAAATATGTCAGATAATATCACTCCATCCTAACAGCACTAGGCATGGAAAACAAAGAATTTTAACAGGCAATTCTAGACCTAACGGCCAATATCAGGTCAAACATGGGCAAACACATCCATAGCAAGGTAAATAACCATATTTACAACCAAAAACCTATTCTCAAGAAAACAAGGCATGGAAGGAATTAACAAGGTTAAATTCCCAAAAAATGAAATACCCTAAACTAGGGTATTGGGAACTTTTGTGCATATAATTCAAAGACAATCTATATAAAGGACTAAAACACCTACCTCAACGTTGTACAATTGATATAGTTGAACCTTAGCCTCAGAATTGACAAAGAACATTGTACATCTACAAAAACATCTAAAATTTTCAACCATGGATATCTCACAAAATAGGATAAAATAAGAGGAGAGGATCTAAAAGAAGTAATAAATCACCATGGAAATTCTAACTCAATTGAGGGTGTTTGATTCGGAGAACAGATGGCCAAATGGGGTCTTGGAGAATAATAGAAGATATTCATCACTCCTGTACAAGACGGAGCGAAAAGAAGATGGTTCTGTAAATGAGACGCGACCCCATTCTGATATAACAATTAAAAAAATAAATGAAGTGTAACATAAGGATACATGCTATGTATAGGCCTTTATCGGGCCCCACTTTAGACAGTCTCCACATTACCTCACATGACCATGTACTCGACAGTTACAAGGCCAGTACACGGCTACCCATGGAAACCGGGTACACGACGTGTACTCCTAAGTATACATTGTGTACTCCTTAAATTTCCAGAAATTATTCCTTTTCAAAAATACACCATAAATAAAGATACATACCTAAAAAGAAGATCTAGGTTCTTAAACAATTCCCCCCTTAAATAAATTTTTCCCCAAATTTCCCTAGAATGAGGCGAAGATGAATCTTCAAACAGCTTCGGCCACTGCGATCTCACATCAGTCTCCCTCTCCCAAGTCTCATCCTATACTCACCTGTGTTTCTATAGCACCCATATCAGAGGAACATACAGTCCATGGAGAACCATCATGCTTCAACCAACAATCCGAATAGGATGCACCTCGAATGATGTGTCCACCTCCAACTCAACCTCCTCGGGTTGTAAAAGACGAGACAGGTCTGAGAACTAATGTTGTAGCTGGGTAACGTGGAAGACGTCATGCATATCCCAGTACCTCTGAGGTAACTTCAATCGATAGGAAACTATCTCGAATCTCTCCAAAACCTCAAATGGTCCGACGTATCTCGGTGAAATATTTCCTTGTCTTTTAATCCTCCTGTTTCCTATTCTTTGTATGACACATAGGAAAACCTAATCTCCAACCTCAAACTCCAGAGGTCATATTCATCGATGAGAATAAGACTTCTAACATGACTGTGCAGTAGCCATTATCTTTTTAATCAACTCCACATACTCCATGGTCTCCTGGACAAGATGAGGTCCCAACATAGCTACCTCTCTTTCCTCCAACAAACATAGGGGTGATTGGTATGGCCTGCCATACAAATCCTCATAAAGTTCCATTCGAATAGTTGCTTGAAAACTGTTATTGTAGGAAAACTCCACCAGAGGTATGTGATTCTCCCAAGAACCTCCAAAATCTAGGATTCATGCTCGAATAATATCCTCCAACACTTGTATCGTACACTCAGACTTTCAATCTATATGGGGATGGTGAGTTGTAATCAGAAGTACTTATGTACCCAAAACCTTATGTAGTCCCTGCCAGACCCTAGAAGTAAAATGGGAATACCTATACGAAATGATAGAGTTTGAAACCCCATTCAAGTGTACAATATCTATGTTGAACAACATTCCCATATCATCAACACCGAAAGTCTCCTTGATCGGTAAGAAATGTGAAACCTTTGTGAGTCTTTCAAGGACAACCCAAACTACATCATTCCCTTGAGGTTACATCGACAACCCTATCACTAAGTGCATTGTGACATAATTTCACTTCCACTTGGGAATGGGTAACTACTGAAAAAGTCCTATTGGTCGCTGATTCTCTTCCTTCACCTACTGATAGGTGGAACACCTCATGACAAAACTAGATATATCTCTCTTCATACCTGGCCACCAATATAGATGGTGTAGATCTTTATACATCTTGGTGACACCAGGATGAACTTCCAAACAAAATAATGAAAAACCTACATCATCTCCTCGTGTATATCTGCTGACACCCATATTCATACATGGAAGTGAAATATTTCATCCTCGCCTATGGTTCATCCAAAAATAGGGTCCTCTACTAACACACTCTTATGAAAGACTAGGCCTTCGGGATCTGAAATATGCCTCATTCACACTCTCTCATTAAGAGTAGAGATGATAGCTATATAAGAAAGAAAAGTATGTCTCTGTCTGTCGTGGACCTTCAAATGGATCTCAGAGAATAGATCCATAAGCTTCCACTAACTACTGGACTCCTAAACTTCTTGTACCTGAGTCCTCCTTCTCAATGCATCAGCCACTATGTTTCCTTTCCTAGGCATGTAGGCGAGCTCAAAGTCAAAGGACTTAAGGTACTCAACCCACCTTTGTTGTCTCAAATTCAGATTGTGCTGAGTGAAGATATACTTGAGACTTTTGTGGTCAGTGTAAACCAAAAAATTATCTCCCAAAAGATAATGTCTCTAACAGCATAAAGCATGAACAACTATAGCCAACTCAAGAATCATGTGTCGGGTAATTCTTCTCTTGTGGAATCAACGTCTGAGACCAGTACGCAACGACTCCTCCCCCCTACATAAGAACTAATCACAGCCCGATACCTAATGTATCATAGTAAATAGTATAACTCTTACTTGGATATTTAAAAACTAGTATTGGTGCTGAAGTAAACCTCCCTTTCTGATCTTGGAAGGATGAATCGCAGGAATTTTTCCATAGGTACTTCACACCCTTCTTAGTTAGGCCCGTCAAAGGGGGTTCTAAGTGTGAAAATTCATGTATGAAACATTTATAGTAGCCTACCTGACCTAGGAAACTTAGTACCTCAAATAATTTCTTCATATTCTCCCCATAAACTACTTCTCTCACTTTATATGGGTCTACTGATACTCTTGTCTTTGAGATAACATGACCCAAGAAGTGAATCTGATCCATCCAACAGTGGCATTTTGAGATCTTAGCATATTAAAAATGCTCACTTAGGGTATTCAAGACATTCCCAAGATGTGAATCATGGTTTTGTTGCGTGTGAGAGTAAACCAAGATATCTTCCACAAAAACCACCACGAAAGAGTCCAAGTATGGATGGAACACTCATTTCATCAGTGCCATGAAAACTGCAGGTGCATTCATGAGACCGAACATCATAACCACATACACGTATAGACTATACCTACTCCAAAAGGCTGTAAGAGGTATATCAGATGGTATAATGCGCAACTAATGATAACCCAATCACAAGTCAATCTTTGAGAACACCCAGACTCCTCGAAGATGATCAAAGAGATCATCAATCCTCGGCAAGGGATATCGGTTCTAGACCATCAACTGGTTTAGCTTTAGATAATCCACAAATAGTCTAAGGGTATCTTCCACCTTCTTCACTAACAGGATAGGAAAACCCCAAGGAGAAGTATTGTGTCAGATGAAACTCTTTGTGAGTAACTCCTTTAACTCCTTCTTGAGCTCATGTAACTCTAGTGTAGCCATCCTATAAGGAGGAATGGACACCGGTACCACTCCTGGAACAAGACAAAAAGAGAAATATACCTCTCTATCTAGAATAAAACCTAAAAATTCCTCTAGAAAGACATCTCTAAAACAATCCACCACAGGAGGAAAGTCCATCTGTGAAGTTCCCTGGTCATCCAAATACAGACTAGCAATCTCGGCTATAACTCCTCCCAACCCATGATTCTCGGGTTCTGCTCATCTTTCCTGGACATCCCATTCTCCCCTATGTAGAAACAAACCACTCTCTCAAGATTTGAAACTCACCCTAAGATAATAGCAGTCGACAAAAACCTGGTTGGGAACCAACCAGTCAATTCTGAGAATGAAATCATAGCATGTCATCTCTAAAACATAGAGGTCCCATAAGAAGTGACACCTGCCGACCTCAAGAAGGAACTCCTTGCACAGATGTACAATATCTGTCATAGTCCCCAACGGAGTGTCTAAAATCAAGATATTACTAGAAGTAAAGATACAGAGCTCAAGGATCTCCACAACAGCAACAGATATGAAACTATGGGAATCCCTTGTATCAAAAATAGCATAAGATAAAACTAAGGCAACCAAAATCGTACCTCTAACTGTAGAGCGTCTGGGATCCTACTACTACTGGGTCTACTCCACAGCAAAGGTCTTACTTGCACTGCGGCCCTACGACCTTACCTGACCACCCCGAGCTAAACCACACTATTTTCACTGAAATCCTAGAGACTCGATACCATGTCCAAGACCTCCACCTCAGCCTAAACGGCTAGACGAACTCCAGTTCCCAAACTGAGGAGAAACTGTTGGCCCTACTCCTGAATAAGGAGTCATAGAATAACCTATATCATCAGCTGATGGTGATAAAAATGGATAGAAAAGTTGAAGATGACCCATATTTCCAAAATATCGGCACTCAAATAGGTCTCTTGGGAAATGTGGCATTGTATGCCTAACATTCCCACACTGGTAGCATACCACCTAACTTCCTGAATATGCATCCCACCTACTCAGATATCCATGTGTAGAATCCCTACGGAGCTTACTAATATCATTCAGAAAGGTACCAAATCTAGATACTAAACAACCCTTGCCTATAGCTCTAGAATCCCTCAGGTTGTGCTCTATGATTAGCGCATGGTTGAATATGGAAGATATTCTCATCAACCTGAAGATTTTCACCTGAGATTGGATGTCATGATTGAGACCATCCTCAAACTCCCTCGCTATAAATAACTCATCACCCCCTAGAATGGGTGTCAGGAACTGCATCTCTATGAAGTGACAAGAATAATCCATTATAGAGAGAGTACCCTACTACAAACTCATGAACTCTTAGGCACGATTGGCCCTCAAAGTCTCCAGGTAAAAGTAGTCATAAAAGGTATGCTGGAACTTATCCCATCCAATAACCTATGGGCGTCCTGCCTGTGAAATCACATTCCACCGTCTCTTGGTAGAACCCAGAATCATGTACATAGAGATCATTACCCTCCTCTCTGGAGGTGTCTCCAGATGCTCAAAGATCGAAATCATGTCTTTTAACCATGATTTTGTAGCCTGAGGTCCTTCATCCCATTATAAGGTGGGAGGATGCTGCTGCTAAAAAAACCCATGTCAACTCTACCATAGATGGGGCAGGATGAAACACTTCCTGAAAGTTCTTTTTAAACTTCATGAATCCTTCTCATAATTTTTCATAAGAACATATATCTGTAATGAAGGCTGGTGCTAAGACAGGCACAATAGGAGGATCTACTGGTAGTCCTTGATCTACCATGTCAGGTGACTAATCATTGCCCAGTATATGGCGTACAACTAGAGGACGTCTTGGTGGTATGACTCTTCAAGGTCTAGATCACACCTTAGTTCAATATTATTATGGATTGAAACTAATAAGTGCAAGAAAGGAATAGGATAAAGAATACATTCAAGATTTCTAAAACATGGATACACAGCATGTATAACAACTACACAATGTGTTCCCTTTAGCCTTTATATGAGAGTGTACTTCTTCCAACCCTGGTTGTGTATCCCCAATAAACACGGCGTGTTCTCTTTGAAACACGGCTTGTACTTGAATCAATTCCCCCAACCCGATTTCCTCTACACATCTATAAACACGGATCCTACCTATGATACTCTACATGCCATGTGAACCCTGGATATAGCATGTATACCTTAAGTCATAACCATTCGTGTCATTAGTCACACGGTCGGTGACACGGTCGACTCTACAAAGAATGAAATAATAAGAAACGGTGTTTACAACCTAGGTTTTATCCACTCGTGTCATTGGTCACACGGCTGGATACACAGCTCTTACAACACGTCATGTACTCCAAGTACACAGCTTGTTCCACCAAAAAATTTCCAACCCCATGTCTTTTCCCACACAGTCAGTCACATGGTTAAAGACTACATGAAGTATATATATATTACATTGCGTGTACATATAGTACAGGGTTTTTACTTAAGAAAAAACATTCCTTCCTAGACAGAAGGATACATAGCGTGTATTCATCATTACACACCATGTATTCTGGGTTTTTCTAGACCGTAAGCCTCAAAAACTACTTTGGAAGCCCATAAATCACTAAAACAAACATTTAAAGTGACGATTTCCGATCTATGAGAGCCCATACTCCCCACAAATCAAATCTTGGATTCTGATACATGTGCATTATAATGAATAACAATGAAATAAATCACATGATCCACCAAATTCCAATCCATGAGGGCCTATAACACCTCAAGAACCAAAGTTTGATGTCCATTCACTGATTATTTAAATATTCAAATACCCTATCAAAATAGTATGTATTATATCAATGTATCTATCACAAAAACATGAATAACTATCACACCACCTACCACAACAAAATGCACTCGGTAATGCACCCTAAATGGCATGACAAGTATGTATGAAATGTGATCTATAGAAAGTGCCTACATGATTCATGAGATGTAATACCCTCATCTCATCGGGTTGAAATAGAAATAGAACCTCAATAATGTCAACAATAATAGCACAAAACATGTGAATCAACCAATGGTGATATCAAATCAATAATAAAAATTACAAAACCAGAAAATCGCAATAATCGAGGCATATTGGATTTTCCCTATACACGAGTTAGCTGCTCTCGGGAACAGCTTATTACCAACTACCTATTCCTTCCTATCCATGTCTATAGGCTCCAAATAGTATGTCTAGAAGAAAATAATCCCTCTTATACCACTTTGTAACATCCCAGTTTCAGGTGCCTCCCAAAGGTTCCCTGTACTCGATTGTTCACAAGGCCTCAAGTGCATTTCCACGAAAGCTAGAGGCTACCGACTAGAAGTGAAGGCTTTGGGTGTGATAGTGGGAAAACTATGCCATCATTGGAAGAGTAACATAGTGGAAACAAATGTATAACAGCAGCGGAAGCAGTAATTCCATACAATATAACAGTAGAAGACTGAAAGTAAATAAACAACTATCGCATATATATGTAAATAATGATGCATGTCACAAGTATCTAGGAAAGCATCCAAACAAGTCACAAAGCTTGAATACAGTACTAAAAAAATTACAAATAAAACTAGAAAACTCCAACAGTATTGGAAGCCTAATATTTCTCCCATTCTCCCCATATCCACAGTAGTCATGTACCTATAATAGAAGGGTGATTTCCCTTATCTATACCTGCAACAATATAATCTGTTAGGGCCCAAAAGCATGACCCAAACAGGGTGTGAGATGAACCCAGTAGGAAACCACCAAAATATTTGTGCCTAACTATTAGTGAATATATATATATATATATATAAGAAAATGTGAAAAATTAAGTAATAAACAAGTACTCAAAAGTAAATAGTCCTACAGTTTCAACTACATTCATTTACATTATCAATTATTCAGCCAAACAAGAACAAGAAACCCTCTGGGAAGTTCATGCAGCATAACCACTCTAGTTAAACTTATAAAAATAGGATATAACGACCCTCTAGGTAAGCTCACATAGTATAACCCCTTTGGTCTCGTGCAAACAAAGAATATCTGAGGAAACACTCACTATCAATTCCCCCTATAGTCTTTTAATGATAAACTACAGACTCTCTGAGGAAGAACTCAATGTCAATTTCCTTTATAGTCTTGAAACGATTACTATAGAAACTATAAGGGATCACTCAACGTCAATACCCCCTACAATATTATAGCATGAAAAGTACAACAGGCACTCGGTAGAAGCCATCAACGTCAATTCCCCCTATGGTCTCACTACACCAGGTTCCCACAGACCTGTGTAAAGCAATCGTGCACAAACGATATTTAGTAGCCAAATTAAATCACAATTACTACTTGGATAAATTGCCACAAATCATAACACAAACATGTTAGACAATATCACTCCATCCTAATAACCCTAGGCATGGAAAAAAAAGCAACATAATTGGAAATTATAGACCCAATGGCCAATATCAGATCAAACATGGGAAAACACATACATAGTAAGGTAAATAACCATATTTACAACCAAAACCCCATTCTCAAAAAAAAAGTCATGGAAGCCATTATTAGGGTTAAATTTCCTGAACACGCAATACCCTAAACTAGGGTATTGGGATGTTTTTGCACATATAATTCAAATAAAATCTACAAAAAGGCACAAAACACCTACCTCGACATTGTACGGTTGATATAGTTGAACCTTGGCCTCTGAATAGACCTATAATGTTGTAGATATACACAATTTTTAAAAAATTCTACCATGGATATCTCACAAAAGAGGAGAAAATAAGAGAAGAGGATCTAGAATAAATAATAACTCACCATGGAGATTCTTATGCAATCGACAGTGTTTGATTTGAAGAAAGGACGACCAAATGGGGGCTCAGAGAAGAATCGGTGATATCCATCACTCCTAGACGAGACAAAGCCAAAATAATATTTTTCTATAAATGAGACACAACCTCGATCAAATATAACAATTAAAAATAAAAATACATGGCATATTCCTTAAGGATACATGGTGTGTATATGCCTTTACTGGACCCTGCATTTGGAGATCTCCATGTCACCTCAGACAGCCATGTACTCGGACGTTACATGGCCAGTACACGAATACCCACAGCAACTGGGTAGACAGCGTGTACTCCTAAGTACACAGCATGTACTCCTTAAATTTCGTGAAATTACTCTTTTTCTCAAAAACACCAGAAATCAAGATTCCTTGTGGAAAAGAAGATCTGGGTTCTTACATAAAATAACACCATTTGTAATTTCACAACCATTTCATAAGAATTCGATTTAAGAACTCACACATCATTTTCAAACCAGGGTCTCTTTAAACAAAATTCCAAACATGCCACACACCATCAGCACATGCCAAACCATTTTCTAAACCATCAATCATACACCATTTTCAAAATCCAACACTATAATGACCCAAACATTTATTAATGGAATTTATCCCTTATTATAACAATAAAATACTATATAAATCACATAAAACCACATATCTACAATAATACAAACTTTATAGATGAATAATTAATGAAATAAGAGGTTTTTTCGGAAATTGAGGAACCTCTACAGATGGAATAGTTACTAGACCATTGGAATAGTAACCTGACACTTACGAATAGTAATATATCCAATATAATTGAAAATTAACCTTTTAAAGTAAAAATAAAATTCAGGTATCTTATGAATCAAAATATAATATATTTATTTCATGAAATAAGTAAATATATATTTTAAAAATGATAAATTAAGTATTGGTATTTTTGTAAGTCATAAATATTTAGTTAAATTGTTATAATTAATATAATGATTAAAACAAAATTATTTTGGTAAAATTTAGTCATAAATTAATATTTTTATTTCTTATGATTATAATATAATTTTATGAGAGCTTTGTTAATTTTTTAAAGTGTCATAAAATCAGTAATAATTTTAAAATTGGAATTTTTTAAATAAATGTTTATTTTAATTAAAAATTAAATTTGTCATATTTATAAAATTAAATTCATAAAATGGAGTTAAGTTTTTAATTAAAAACATCGAAAAATGGTTAGGGTGATTTTTTAGGATTTTTCTAAAATAGTTGAATTTCTGTGAATAGTAAAATATGGTAATTTAAGGTATATATACATTATAAGTTAAATAAAATATTCCTTGATTCATTGCTGATGTAATCACCATAATCTAGAACTCCCCTTTATTATTTTAACATATTTAGTTTTGATGCTTAAACTATTCATTGTCTTGAGCCAAAATTATAAACTATTGAATAAAATAATGAGAAAACCTATCTCTCCTCCCATATAAATGCCACCTCTCACCACCTCTTCTTATCACACATTAAAAGCTTTAAACCTTGTAAAACTTCTTCCCAAACCTCTTCCTAAGACCCTTCCCCACATCCAGTTGGTTTTGGTATCAACAAGATTCCAAACCTAGGTTCCTTTAGGAGGTTCTCAAAGACAAGAATTCAAGTGGTAAAATCATCTATCTTTTTCATTTAATTTCTTTTTATTTTATTTTTATATACTCACATAATATAAAAAAATGTTCATGATAGCTATACTATCATTTATATACTGCAATAATATAATTTTAGTGGAATATCTATCATCAAACTTCTTTCTCTCTCTCTCTTTTATTCTAGAAATTAAATCATCACCTTTGATATGTCAATTTACCGACATCGTGGATGATACATTTTTATTTTACATTAACTCATTCATGTTTGTTCATAAAACCACTATAATGGTTGGCACAAACTGTAAAATTTATTTTACAACCATTTTTATATTCAGGAACTAACTTATATACATAGGAATAATTAATGGAACAAAACTAGTTTTTGATGTTTGAAAAACCGCCAAAAAATCTAAATAATTATCCCTAACCATTTATGTAATGATTCATCCTCATAAAATTTATCCAAATGATATATTTATCCATTTAAACCTATTTATGTTCATTAATAAAAAATAATTTAAACTCTATAGAATTATACCCATTCTACATAAATTTCTATACTCATATTCAAGTGAACCGATCAAGAAAACCAAGAAAATGAACACCCCCGAACAATGGAATTCAATAATATAATTCATCCAAATAGCTATAAATGAACATAATAATATTCTAAAAACCCAAATACGTGTATAATAGGTTATTTATATAGTAATTTTAAAATGTAATTTGATTATAGAGAATATTAAATTAAAGATAGCTTTTAAACATAAGGTAAGGGGATTCTCCAACCCAACTCCATTTTCCTTGGGTATTCCCTCTTTCAATCCATTTTCATCTTAGATGTTCCTTTTATATTTAATAAATATCATTTATTTATAATTGACATATATTTTTCATGATGTAAATTCTTCCAATCTGATTTTATGAAAAAATAAATGTTTTTTAAAAATAAATATTCTTTCAAAAAACACAACTATTACTTTTCTTGAGATTATTTCTTATTCACTAAAGATTAATGATTCTTATTCCATGTATGTTATTCCATATTTATTTTGGTAACCCCAATGTTTATTAATTGATGCATTCTTTATGAAATGAAACCCATTCCATCCCATGGGTTATTATATGTCCAAGATTGATATATTTTCTATATGGAATGCATGATTACGTAAATGTTAGGATGTAACAGGTGCACATGGAATTATATAGTGGATGAAAATGTTATGATTTGATGGGTGCACCTAGAATTATATAGTGCTCCAATGCATTGAGTAATGTGTTGAATCTCATGAGATAAAGTGAAATATATGTGAACAAGATGTTATCTTTGTTCAAAATTATGTGTGGTGTTGACCACTAAGACATGATATTTCATTTTTATGTGTTTCCACATTCCATTCCTTTATATAATGCTTCCTATCATTATTATCGTTATGATCCCAAGCTTATGTTATGAAGATGATGATTATAATCACCCTATGTTTTATTTTTTCAGGTTCTTTTCTATACTCTTACTGGTATTTTATCACACCCCTTTATTTGATGTATATCCTTAGGTGATTACTTTTACTAAGTAGAAAACAAGGGGACACCATGAAGATAGATAATAATGAATTAAAATTAATGTTTATGTTCTAATTTGTAAATTCTATGTGGGTTATTAATTTTCCAAAGACACTAAACCTTTGGATCTTGGTTTTGTAATGATTTTATGTTGTTTATATTTAAAATTATGTAATATCTATGTAAGAAATAGTAGGATATGTATATTTATAATTAACTAATGGTTTAGTTAACTTTGGAATTGGAATTAGATAACCTTAGTGAAAACCCTTAGTTTGATAATAAGTATAATTAAGCACCCATGAAGTTTTGTTTTAGAAAAATACTAAACATAGGGATCCCATAAGATATGCCTCTATAAATAATTGAAAAAATGAATAAATTATTCATTCATTAATTGACTAATGTTATATTTTTTAAGAAAATGGTTGGAACCTGGAGAAACCATGTCAAAACCCATGTATGGGACAATGCAGCGATTTCCCAAACAACATTTCCAATGCCTTGAGAGGTGGAGTTCAAAATTTCGTGGTGATTATTACCTTGATATCTCAGAAAATGAACAATAAACTGAACAATTTAGGATGCCACCATTCACTTAATAGGGATAAATTGGCTATCAAGTCCTTTATAATGCAACGAACACCAAAATTTAGTGGATCTTCTGATCCACTAGTCACATAATATTGGGTTAACTCAATGGAAAAGATCTTTTATGTTCTTCACTATTATGAGATAGAGAATGTGAATATATCCATTTATCTTGTAGATGGAGAGACCAATCAATGGTGGTAATTAATTAAGAACACCAAGTTAAGGGATGAAATTGAAGAGATGGAGTTGGAAGATTTTATTATAATGTTTCTTAACAAGTATTTCCCTTGAACTCTTAATAAAAATATAAAGATAGAATTAATTGAGATGAATAAAATGGAAGGTGAATCTATCATGGAATACAAATAAAATTTCACAAGGTTTTCAAGGCATGCTTTGGATTTTTTTATAAATAATGATATAAAAATTTATATATTCTTTAAGGGGTTAAAATCAAACCTTCATAAGGATCTATAAATTCAAGACTTCTGGAGTTATAAAGATGTTGTTTGATTTTATATAAAAGTGGACATGGAGTTTGTAGAATGGTACCAAGGCTATGGTGATAAGAAAAGAAAGATAGACATTTAAGCTGGGGGATAAAATGAGAATGGTGGAAAAAAATCTCAACCACACACGTGTCAAAAATGTTGGAAGAAACATCATGGGAACTGCCTCAAAGGGATAGGGAAATTTTATAAGTGTGGGAGAGAAGGCCACATTGCTCTTGAATATTAAAGAGACAAAAATAAGTCAGCTAATATAATGGAGGAAAGGAGAGAACCACTCATGGTCCAAAGCTACAACTATAGAGAGAAAGGTAACTATGTAATCCAGTGCACTAAACCTTGAGTCCTCATGGGTAATTAGAGTCATCAGTCACCAAATCCAATGGATCAAGGGAAGGATTATTCCATTACTACATATTAAGTGGAGTAAGAAAATGAAGTCATACAAGGTACACTTTCTACTTGATCAAGAATGCAAAAAGTCTTATTTGGTTTGGGATCTACAAATTCCTTTATATCTTTCAAGTTAACCATAACTATTGAATTGAAGCCCCAAAACCTTGAAGTAGAGATATCCAAAAAAATACCAAGTGGTGAAATCATTATAACCAAAGTGTTGGACTCTTCTCCTATTGGAGTATGTGGGAATATATTTCTAGATAATCTTTTGATACTTCCCTTGGTAGAATTAGATGGTATAATAGAAATGGATTGGATCTTGTCATATGGAGCACATATCAACTATCGGGAAAAAGAAATTTCTGTTCATATTATAATCCATCTCATGATCCTCTATAAATTCAAAGAATACTGTGAATATGCTTTCGAAAATTCTTCAACAGTGTGGGTGTTAATTCCCTATGAAGAGGCAGGCCACGCTCAAATAGTTGAGTCAAAGGAAGGTATCAACCTAGAAAAAATTCCCATTTTTATAGAATATAGTGATGTATTTCTCAATGAGTTATCTGGACTTCCCCAGATCATGAGGTATAGTTCTAAATATAACTCATACCCAGATCTACTCCTATCTCAAAATGTCCCTATCAGATGGCCCCTATCAAAATGGAGGAGTTAAAGAAGCATTTGAAAGATAATTTTTAAAAAGGGTTTATATGAACTAGTGTATCACCATGGGGTGAACCATTCCACTTTTTCAAGAAGGATAGATCAATGTAACTATGTATCGATTATGATGAACTAAACAAGATCACCATAAAGAACAACTATCCTCTTCCAAGGATTGAGGACCTGTTCGATCAGTTATGAAGATATTAGTAATTCCTAATGGTGTATCTTCATTATGGATATCATAAGATAAAGGTAAATAAGGAATATATTTAAAATAATACCATTTGTTCAAGGTATGAAAACTATGAGTTTCTAGTGATTCCCATCATATTTAAAAATTCCCCTACAATCTTCATGGATTTGATGAATAGACTTTTTAGACAATAACTTGAAAAAAAAATTGTAGTTTTTATCTAAGATATTATAATCTACATAAATATAAATTAGGAACATGAAGAATGTATAAGGATTGTTTTGGTGACATTAGGGAAGGGTAAATTGTATGCCACGTTCAAAAAGTGTGATTTCTTGATGCAGAAAGTCACATTATTGGGACACGTGATCACAAGTGATGGAATTTTTAAAGACCCCAAAAAACAAAGGTGATTGGAGAGTGTCCAAGACCCTCTAGTGTCATTAAAATCCGTAGTTTTCTTGTAATAGTAGGGTACAACTTATTTTTTCTGAAAAATTTCTCACGATTTTATATCCCACTAACTAAGTTTACAATGTAAGGGGTAAAGTATGTTTGGATGGAAGAGTTTTAGGAAAGATTCAAGGAGATGAAGAAGAGGTCGATCACTAAACTTGTAGTCACATTATAGAAAAGTGGAGAGAGTTTTGTGATATAAAATTATGATTCAAAGAAAGGATTGGGTTGTGTACTCATGAAAAATGAAGAAGTGATAGCACATGCCTCGCGGCAGTTGAAGATCCATGAGAATAACTACCCAATTAATGATGTGTAGTTAGAAACTATTATTTTTTCCTTGAAAATATGGTGGTACTACCTCTATGGTGATAAGTGTGACATATATACCAATTGAAAGAGACTAAATTATATATTAACACAAAAGGATCTCAGTATGCATCAAAGGAGATAGTTATAATTAATCAAGGACTACGATTTCTCTATACACTATCATCCTAGGAAGGCGAACAAGGTAGGGGATGCTCTTGCCAAAAAAGAACCTGCTACTCTATCCATGTAGTAGATTGATAAAGACCCCATCTTCATGGATATTAAAAGTAAAGATTTTCAAATCATACTAGAAGGGAATAAATATTACCTTTACCAAATGATTTCCCAACCATCTATACAAGAGAAGATTAAGGATTCATAAAGGGATGTTCTAGAGTTATAGAAGAAGGTAAATGATGTAAAGTAAGGGAAGCAACAAGAGTTATATATCAATAATGATGGTGTGATTCAGTTTGGAATGAGGCTTAGTTTGACTTCATCACTTGGGATAAATAAGGGTCTATTGGATAATGCACATAGCTTATCTTTCTATATCCATCATAGGAGTACCAAGATGTAACTTGACCTTAGGGAACACTTCTGGTGGGATAACATGAAGAACGATATTGTAGAGTATATCTCAAGGTGCTTGATGTTTCATCAAATTAATACAGGGTGATGTAAGTAAAAATAAATGATGAAATTATTTCCTATACCCATGTGGAAATGGGAGAATGACACTATGAACTTTATCACTAGTCTCCCTAAGAAATCCTAATTAAATAATGTGATATGGGTTATGATGGACAAACTCACCAAGACTACCCACTTTATCGCTATTCAAGAATATATCTCACTTGAAAACATGCTAAGATATATGTGAAGGAAGTGATGAGACTGCATGGGGTTCCACTCGTTATTATATCTGATCATGATCCAAGGTTCACATATAAATTTTGTAGGATCCTCCAACATGATTTGAGTACTGAATTGAATTTCAACAAAACCTATCACCCCCAAACTAAGGTCCAAAATGAAAGGATTTTTCAAACACTCAAAGACAAGTAAAGATCCTACTCAATAGAATTCAAATGTGGATGTGATCAGCATCTCTCATTGGTTGAGTTCTCTTTCAATAACAACTTCCACTAGAGTATTCATATGGATCCTTATGAAGCTCTATATGGAAAGCGATCTAGAACTCCAACCTTTTGGGATGAAGTTAGTGAATAAAAGATTCTTATACCTGATCTTGTGCAAGATATGATAGAGAAATTTCAAGGCATCTAGCTAAAAATTAAATCTACTCAGAGTTAGGAAAAGAGCTATTCTAAAAACTATAAATGGTACCTGGAGTTTTATGTTGGAGATAAATTCTTCCTTTGAATATCACCATGGAAGAGATTCATTTTATTTCGAAATAAAGGAAAGTTTAGCCCAAGGTACATTGGCCCCTTTTATTACCTTGATCACATAGAAGCAATGTCCTATCGACTTTAACATCCACTATGTAAGGTTCAAATTACCAATGTGTTCCATATATCTATCCTAAGGAAGTAAATACTTGATCTCTCACTTGTACTAAACTCAAAGTTGGTGCAATTAGAAGATGATCTCTCTTATGAGGAGAAACTAGTAAATATTCTGGACTGGAGATATTAGTCTCTACACAACAAGACAACCCACCTTGTCAAAGTGTTGTGGAGGAACCATAAGTACAAAGAGGTGACTTGGGATCCAGAGGAGGTGTTTAAGGAGAAGTACTGACACCTATTTGTGTAAATTGAAATTTCAAGGGTGAAATTTCAAAAGGGGAAAAGAATGTAATGACCCAAAAACTTTTATCAATGGAATTTATCCCTTATTTCAATTATTTGATATAGTATAAATCACATAAAAACTCATATATACTATAATAAAAACTTTATCAATGAATAATGAATTAAATAAGAAGATTTTTTGGAAATTAAGGAGTCTATACCAATGTAATAGTAACTTGACCATGGGAATAGTAACATGACCCTTAGAAATATTAATCAATCCAATAAACTAGTAACATCACCTTTAAATGTATAAATAAATTTAGGGTATCTTATGAATGAAAATTTAATACATTTACATCATGAAATAAGTAAATAAATATTTTAAAAATGATAATTTAATTATTGGTATTTTTGTAAGTCATAAATATTTAATTACAATTTATAATTAATATAATTATTTAAAAGAAAATTTATTTTCATAAAATGTATTCATAAATTAATATGTTTATGTATTATGAAAATAATATAATTTTATGAGACCTTAGTTAATATTTGAAAGTGTTGTAAAATCAGTTAAAAATTTAAAATTAGTATTTTTGAATAAATAGTAATTTTAATTAAAAATTAAATTTTTAATATTGAGAAAATTATTTTCTTAAAATGGAGTTAATTTTTTAATTTTATCCATCAAAAAAAATTAGTTTGAATTTTTGGGATTTTGGTGAAATATTTGAATTTTAGGTGAATACTAAAATACAGTAATTTAAGGTACATATACATTCTAAGTTAAATAATCTGTTACCTGAGTCATTTCTGATTAATCACCATAATATCAAAATAACCTTAATTATTTTAATATATTTAGTGATAATTATCAAACTATTCATTGTCTTTATCCAAAATAATAAACTAATGAATAAAACAATAGGAAAACACACCTCTCCACCTGTAACACCCTAACGTTTTGAAAATAAATATTGAATGCTTGAAAATTTGTGTCCCTACAAAAAAAACACATTTTATAATCTATTCTTTAAACACAACTTTGCCTCTTCTATGTTTGAAATTTCAAAAAATGGTCATCTAGAGTTGTGATCAGTAAGTCATTTGGATTCTCATAGAACAAACTTGGTTTTCAGTGAATAGTAACATACCCTTATGAATATTAATATGAATAGTAATATGACCCTTATCAATAGTAGATAATGATATTATTTTATTTTCTTAATCTAATAAGATAATGAGATCTTAATTAAACTTTCATGTGATATAAAAATAATTATACCTTTAATATTGTTATTTTTCAAATTAACTATAATTTTATTTAAAAATTAAATTCATAATATTTATAAATTTATTTTTGAAAAATGGAATTCATTTTTTAATCCTACATGTCAAAAAATGGTAGGGGTGATTTTTTGGTATTTTTCTAAAATTCTTGAATTTTTGATGAAAAGTGAAATACCGTAAAATATTGTATATACAAACTATCAATTAAATACACTATTTACAACATCATGAGTGATTCAAGGCCTCATGGTTCTAACTCACACGCACTTATTACTATTATGGGTCACATGAAACAATACTATTGTTTTTCTTGCGAGAATTAATAAAATAATGAATAAAATATTCAAAACTCGCTCCTCTCCTCCACTATAAAACCCCCCGCTCACTTCCTCTTCTTTTCACTTTTGTAAGCCCTGAATCTCCTCAAAGTTCTTCCCAAATACCCGTCCCTAGTCACTCCCCACGTAAAAGAATATATTGGTATTTTCAAAATACCAAAACCCATTCCCTTAAGGAGGTTCTCAAGGAGGTTATTTCAAGAGATAAACCACCCTTATTTTTCATTTAGTTTCATTTCAATTTACCTTCTTTTTTATCCTATCCACACCTCCTTTGTCCAAATGAATATGATAATTCCAGTATCATCTATATACTATAATTATATCATATTAATGGAATAACCATAATCAATATTCTTTCTCTCTCCCTTTTATTTTATAAACAAAATCAACATCCATGTAGTTCCAATTTATAACCTTCATGGATGACGAAGTTTTGTTCTTTAATTTATACTTCATTACAGTTCATGAAACCAGTTTGATGGTTGAACAAGACTATAATATATGTATTATAACCTAATTAATATTCATGAACCAGTATAAAAACATATTATCAAGTCATATGACCAAACTAGTTCCTAATAATCAAAATACCACTAAAATAATCTAAGTGAATGTCATTAATAATTTATGTAATAATTTGTCTTATTTCCATGTAACAAATTATAAAAATTACCATTAACACGTATGGATGTTCATAAATAATATTTAATTTCAATTTTGGAGATATACATCCATTCCACATGAACTCCATTACTTAAAAACTTGTGAACTGTTTATGAAAATCAAGAAAATGAACACTCTGGAATGACAGAATTCAATATAATAACTTATAAATAAGAACATAAATGTACTAAACATAATTATTATAAACTAATTTCATGTATAATATGTTCTTATATAAGTTAATAATAATTCTAATTTCATATTCGAGGACCTCAATTTCAAGAGCGGAACACATTCAGACTTAAGGCCAGGGTTTTTCCACCCAAACCTCCATTTTAATTTGGGTTACTTATTATATAATTACCACAATGAAATTCTTATGTATTATTATTTACTCCTCATAAATTATATGTGAGTTTTGTATATATTTTTACCAACCATAATCCTTCATTATTTTATGGGGAGTTACACGTTTTAAAAGGAACTTCAAAATTATTTCTGAAATACAAGCCTGATTTAAGGGAATTTCTCAAATTATTACCTATTTTCAAAGTAACTCTATAATATATTTTTTGAAACCATTGTATTTATAAAATAACTCATTATTTTATAAAAATACTATCTTACTTCACTTATTTTTTATATAATGATTTTCTCAAAATAACTTTACTTTTCAAAGTAAAAGAGTATTTATCTCAAGAATTACTTGAAGATTTTATAAGAATATCTTCATCTATTTCAACACTCTTGTTGATTACTATGTATTATTGGGATTAATATTTCATGTAATAATCTACCATATTTTATTTAATGGTTTATAATTATTTTTTCTATTTATTTTCTATCTTAAAACCATTCACCAATTTACTCCAAATTGTTAGTGTTTATGCTTAATGTTTGGGGAGAGTTATCAACATTTCATATATTAACTTTCAATAAGAGTGTATATGTTGTTTATGTTTTACCCATTCATATGAGGAATTCATTGGACATATTATGTTTCAGTTGGGGCCTTCTATGTCCCCTCAGTGCATCTGCAGGTCTCATGAGACTAACTACAGTCTTGGCACAAGGCCTTGACAAAATGATTATTTGTGGTCTTGGCACGAGGCCTTGAAGGTATGATGATGATCTCCTGCATTATTCATTCCCTAATTATGAAAAGATTATTGATGGTTCAAGTGGCTATTCAACTAGTATAATACCCATGATAATGTTTTATTATGTAATTACTTACTCAGATCTTATTCCTTCCAAAATGTGTTCATGTTTTTGTTAAAGGAATATGTTTTTAGTTATTCAACTTGCCTAATGTTTATATATCTTCTGATGTATTTCTTATCCTTACTGAGAATTTTAGTTCACCCATTTCTTATGTTTAATTTTCTCAAGACATGAATAATTTTAATTATGAATGACATGTTGAAATAACCAAGGAGTTATGGATGTTGTCTAATGAGTTTCTATGTTGTATTTATTTTCAAGTTGTAATGTTGAACTTATGTATGTATCTTGTTTCCAATAATACTAAACTACTAAATCCTTTGTTATACATATTCCTTGTTTATATGCCAATGTAATCATATAAGGCACTGGCTCCGGGAAACTGAGGTCAGGTCCTTACAGTTGGTATCAGAGGAAGTTTCATAGAAAACTTGGAAACTAGATTAGAAAATGTAGATTATGGAACAAATACCTAAGTTAGTATTTGAGGAAAAACATACAAGAATGTCCTAGAATATTGGTAAGGAAAATATTATGTAGATATTTCTAGAAAATACATCCATTTCTGGATAGAAATAGGTAGAGGTGGCTCTTGAACAGATGTACCTAGGATTGAAAACTCCAATAAGGAGTTTTGGGTTTGACCTAGGGTATCCTAGTACATGACAACTGGCCTTTCTATACTCTTGTCAATGACACTTTTGGGGTATATGATTTGGATAATTCAAATTTTCTTTATGAGACATTATAATGGATTTAAATGTAATTTTTTTTTTCAAAGATACCATTTTTATGATTAAGAGATTATCTATGTATAGAATTTTAATTTATGCTAAATATTTTATTTCTACATTATGATTATACATTATGATTCATACCCTAGTCAAATATATTCAATTATTTAGAAATGGAACCTAGTGGAAGAAATAGAAACTACAAGAACGTGCATGTCCAATGTAGGGATTTCCCTTCAATTTAAGATAATGATGTTGGATATGCTGTTGTGATTGTTGCTAAGAAACTTATAACTATACTAGGAAAACATACTCAGGTTATCAATAATAACATTACCCATATGGAGCATCTGGATCCACCATGTGGAGGAGCTATGTTAGATCACTTTATGGGACAACAACCTCCATCATTCAATGGGACTAAAAACCTATTTGTAGCAGGGTAGTGGATATGTTCCCAAGAGAAGATATTTCTTGCTTTGGGATGTAACGAAAGAGGGAAGGTTGTCATAGCAGTTTTTCATCTATCGGGAGATGTGGATCGGTGGTGGTCGTTAATCCAAAACACAATGGAGTAGGAATAAATAGAAGATATGGAATGGAGGAATTTTAAGGAAATATTCCTAAAGAAATATTTCCCTCATGAACAGCGAGAAGGTATAGAGAGGCAGTTCTTGAATCTGATGTTGAAGGAAGATGAAAATGTTTCCAAGTATGAACCCAACTTTTCAAGGCTGTAAAGGCATGTTGCGGACTACATACATAATCTAAAGAAAAAAATTGATCGATTCTTTGATGGTTTAAAATCATTTCTATTAAGGGATCTAGTCTCCCAAAGTTTCTCATCATATGAAGATATAGTCTCAAGTGCTATCAAGACAAAAAATGAATTTCCTAAGTCTTATGACTTTATAGTAAAACAATAGAAGAAGAGGCCATCCAAAAACTCTAGAAAAGGAAATAAGGAAATGGGGAAGAAGAGATGAGTTGAATATCCATCCTGCAGTATTTGTGGGAAGAAACACCCTAGCACTTGACTAAAGGGAATGGGAGTCTATTATAAGTGTGGAGAAAAATGCCACATATCTCAGGATTGTAAGGGGAAGAAAGAAGCTACCAATTTTTAATGTTACCATTTCAGGGAGATGGGACATTATGCACATGAATTTCCTAATCGTTAGTGAAATTTTCCCCAATAAAGGACAAGGGAGCATGGCCAATCTTATGTGGTCACAACTGTGGATATTGAAGTTCCTAATGAAGTAGTGGTAGGTAGTTTAATCATTTCATCAAACACAGCCAATGATTTATTTGATTATCGATCATTTCCTTCTTTCATATCTTCTCATTTTTCTAAGAAAATAAGATATTCACAATTTTATTTAATAATGGGGTTGTCAATGAAAACTCCTAAGGGTAGTCTCTTTGCAAAAAAGTTGTGTTAGGAAGTCCCCATAATGGAATACAAACATGCGTTATCTTCTGATTTTATTGTCATACCCATGATTGAATTTGATATAATCCTTGTTATGGATTGTCTTTAGAACCATGATGAGAAAATTTATTGCAATAAGAAGGAGGTTTCATTTTTTGAGGATGAAGTGGAATCCCTTATCTTTAGGGCAAAAACACCACCATATGATTCTCATCTAGATCCACCCCCGGTATCTCTACTGAATTCAATTATTGGGGAGGAAGTGAATGCAATAACTATGGGTGAGTAGAAGAATATTCAAATATAGGATGTACCTATTTTTTAGAATATGTTTACATATTTCCATAGGATTTACCTGGAAATACTCTAGAGCGGGAAATTGAGTTTTCTATTGACTTAATTTCTATTTCAAGGCCCATATAAAAGACCCCATAGAATGGACAATGTGGATTTAGTGGAAATAAATAAACAACTATAAGAATTGAGTGATAAAGGACTTATTTTCCCTAGTGTTTTTCTATGGGGAGACCATGTTCTTTTCATTAATAAGAAAGATGGGTCTATGAGGTTGTACGTTGACTATAGAGAGATCAATGTTATAACAATAAAGATCAAGTATCCCCTACCTCAAATTAATGATTTATTTGATGAAATTAATGGATTCCAATATTTTTTAAAGATTGATCTTTGATCTGGATTTCATTAGTTTCTTGTGAGGAAGGAATACATTCCAAAAACTGCATTTTAAACTAAGTACGGGCATTATGAGTTTACAGTAATCTCTTTTGGACTGACTAATTCACCATATTTTTTCATGGATCTAATGACTAGAGATTTAGAGGAATATCTTGATGACTTTTTGGTGGTTTTTATTGATGATATCTTTATATAATCTATAAGGTATAAAGATCATGAAAATAACTTGCACACTATTCTAAAGACTCTTCGAAGAAATGAATTATATGGGAAGTTCAGAAAGTGTGAATTTTGGATTCAATAAGTTTCCTTCCTTGGCCAAATTGTCTTTAAGGATGGAATATATGTTGATCTAGTGAAGAAAAAGGTTGTTCAAGAATATCCTACTCCAATTAACATAACTAAGGTACATATTTTTATTGGTTTAGAAGGTTATTATCAGCGTTTCATTCAGAACTTTTCTCATTTACCCTACCCAATGAACAAACTCACGTGAAAAGGGGTTAAGTTTGTATGGAAAAATAATGTTAAGAATGTTTTAAATAATTAAAGATAAGATTAGTGAATGATCCAATCCTGACTCTACCAACAAGTAATTATGGATTTGTGATCTATAGTGATGCATCCAAGAAATTACTTGGTTGTGTCCTTATGAAGAATGATATAGTGATTGCCTATGCATCTATTCATCTAAAAATTCATGAACAAAACTATCCAACTCATGATTTTGAGTTAATAGTGGTAATATTTGCTCTGAATATTTGGAAACATTACCTCTTTGGCAAGAAATTTGAGATATATATATAGATCATAAGAGTTTGAAATATATCTTCTCAAAGAAAGAACTAAATATGAGACAAAGAAGATGGAATGAGCTACACAATGATTATGATTTCATAATACACTACCACCTGGGGAAGGAAAATAATGTTCCAGATGCTTTGAGTGGAAAGGAACATGGAATTATGAACAAGATGGGTGTTGAAAGGGATCATATGTCCGTGGATCTAGTAAATATGGATATGATAATTATCATGGAAGGTAGCACATCACTACTTTTTTGAATGGTTGTCAAACCTTCTTTACTGGAAAGGATAAAATGTTCTCTAGCTGATGATGAGGAGTTTCAAAAGAAAATTAAATCTGAAAATGATGGGAAGTTGATTGACTTCATATATAAAGGTTTCATTTTGAAATTCAGAAATAGGGTTTATGTTCCCGCTATTCCTAAGCTAAAGAGTGAACTATTTGAAGATTCTAATAGTTCTAATTTCTCTATACACCCTAGTAGAACAAATATGTATAGAGATCTAAAGGAACAATTTTGGGGGTAAAACATGAAGAGGAAAATGGTTGATTATGTGTCAAGATGTTTGGTTTGTCAATAGGTGAAGGCAAGAAGACAACATCCTGGAGGATTCATGCAACCCCTTCTTATTCCTATGTAGAAATGGGATGATATTACGATGGAATTTTTCATGGGGCAACCAAATACTCCAAGAAAGAATGATGTCACATGGGTCATTTTTGATCATCTTATAAAATTAGCACATTTTCTTGCTATAAGAAAATATTTACCACTTGAACATTTTGAAAGACTATATATTAATGAAGTTTTAAGACTTCATGGTGTACTATTTTCAATTGTTTCTGATTATAATCCCTATTTTTCATCACAATTCTATAAAAAGTATTCAGAATTCACTACTTAATGATCTTCATTTGAGCATTTTCTACCACCCACAAACTAATGGAAAATTAGAACAGACTATTAAAACTTTAGAAGACATGTTGAGGTCTTGTTCACTAGACATTCAAGGTATATGGGATCAGTATTTACCTCTCGTAGAATTTTACTATAACAATATCTTCCACTCAAGTTTTCAGATGGGACCATATGAAGCATTATATAGAAAGAGCTATCATACACCAACTTTCTGGGATGATTTTGGTTAATGGAATCTCATAAACCTAGAACTTGTTGAGGAAACAATGTAAAAGGTGATTATTATCCAAACCCATATCAAAATAGCTCAAATTAAGCCAAAGAGAAATGTTGATAACTGAAGGAAGGATTCGGAATTTTAAGAAGGAGATCAGGTTTTCTTAAAGGTATCTTTTTAGAAGGTTATTATACAATTCGTTAAGAAGGGAAAATTAAGTCCTAGGTACGTCAGACATTTTGAAATTCTGGATTGAATTGGAGTTGTAGCTTATCATTTGGAAATGTCACCAAGTCTCTCCAAAGTTCACAATCTGTTCTACATATCAGTGTTAAGGAAATATATGCCAGACCAAACACATTTACTCACCTATGAAGAAATAGAACTTGAGCCTGATCTGTCTTATTCTGAATAGCCTATAAAGATTCTTAATACTATAGAACAAGTATTGAGAAATCGGATGACTCATCTGGTGAAGGTTCTTTAGAGGGAACATAACATGAAGGAAGCAACATGGGATTTTGAGGAGATTATGTTGAAGATATACCTGAATGTTTTTAGGTAACATTTTGTGAATTTCAAGGATGAAGATATACCTCAATAATTTCTTGGTATTTCTAAAATACCAAAAAACCTTCCCTTAAGGAGGTTCTCATGGAGGTTATTTCAAGAGGTAAAGCAGCCTTCTTTTCATTTAGTTTCACTTCAATTTATCTTCTTTTATTATCCTATCCTAACCTCCTATATCCAAATGACCATGATAATTCCAGTATCATCTATATACTAGAATTATATCATATTAATGGAATAACCATCATCAATATTCTTACTCTCTCCCTTTTATTTTATAAAAGAAATCAACGTCCATGAGGTTCCAATTTATAACCTTCATGGAGGGTGAAGTTTTATTCTTCAATTTATCCTTTATTACTAGTCATGAAACCATTTTGATGATTTAATCAGACTATAATATATGTATTATAACATAATTAATATTTAAGAACCAATATAAGTACATATTATTAAACCATATGACCAAACTAGTTCCAAATAATCAAAATACCGCTAAAATCATCTAAATGAATGTCATTAATAATTCATACAATGTTTCATCCTATTTAAATGTAACTAAATGATATAAATGAACATTAACACTTCTGCATGTTCATAAATAATAATTAATTTTAATTCTGTAGATTTACATCCATCCCACATGAACTCTATTACTTAAAATCAAGTGAACCGTTTATGAAAATCAAGAAAATAAACACTGTGGAATGATGGAATTCAATATAATAACTTATAAATAAGGACATAAATGAACTAAATAGAATTATGATAAACTAAAATCATATATTATAGGTTCTAAAATAAGTTATTAATAATTCTAATTTCATATTCCTGGACCTTAAGTTCAAGACCGGAACACATTTGGACTTAAGGTAAGGGTTTTTTCACCTGAACTACCATTTTCATTCGGGTTACTTTTATTGTCTAATTACCTTAATGAAATTATTATGTATTATTATTTACTCCTCATAAATTCTATTTTATTGTCATATATATGTTTACAAACTATAGTCCTACCATATTTTATGGGTAGTTACACGTTTTAAAATGAACTTTCAAAATTATTTTCGAAATACAAGACCGATTCAAAGGAATTTCACAAATTATTATCTATTTTAAAAAGAAATATATAATATATTTTTGGAAACAATTATCTTTATAAAATAACTCATTTTATTATGAAAATACTATATTACTTTACTTCTGGTTTATACAAATATGTTTCCAAAATAACTCTTCTTTTCAAAGTATAAGAGTATTTATCTCAAGAATTACTCGAAGATTTTATAAGAATATCTTCATCTATTTCAACACAATTATTGATTCCTATGTATTATTGGTATTAATATTTCATGGAATCATCTACCATATTTTATTTAATGGTATATGATTATTTTGGTTATGGATGTGATGTCTTAAAACCATTCACTAATTTACTCCAAATGGTTAGTGTTTATGCTTAATGTTCGGGGAAAGTTATTTACATTTCATATATTAAGTTTCAATATGAATGTATTTGTTGTTTATGTATATATCCATTCATATGAGGAATTAATTGGACATATTAAGTGTCAGTTGGGGCCCTCTATATCCCCTCAGTGCATCGTTGGGTCTCATGAGACAAACTACGGTCTTGGCACATGGCATTGACAAAATGATTATTTATGGTCTTGGAACGAGGCCTTGAAGGTATGGAGATGATATCATGCATTATTCATTCCTTAATTATGAAGATAATATTTATGGTTCATGTGGTTATTTTACTAGTAGAATACCCATTATAATTTCTTATAATGGAATTACTTACTCATCTTATTCCTGCCATAATGTGTTCAAGTTTTTGTTAAAGGCGTAAGCTTTTAGTTTTTCAACTTGAATAATGTTTATATATCTTATGTTTTATTTCTTACCCTTTCTGAGAATTTCAGATCACCCATTTCTTATGTTTCATTTTCTCAGTACATGAATAATTTTATTATGAATGACATTCTGAAATAACCTTAGAGTTATGGGTGTTGTCTAAAGAGTTTCTATATTGTATTTCATTTCAAGTTGTGATGTTTAACTTATGTATGTATCTTGTTTACAATAATACTAAACTAGTCAGTCCATAGGGATAAATATTCCTTGTTTATATTCCAATGTAATGAAATAAGGCATCGACTCCAGGTAATTGGGGTTGGTTCCTTATAGTTGGTATCAGAAATAGTTTAGTAGAAAACATAGAAAATAGATTAGAAAATGTAGATTAGGGAACAAATTCCTAAGGTAGTGTTTGAGTAGAAAAATACAATAATGTCCTGGAATCTTGGTAAGGAATAGATTATGTGGATATTTCTAGAAAATATATATCTATCTGGATACAAACAGGTAGAGGTGGCTCTTGCACATATTTAATTAGGAGTGAAAACTCTAACAAGGAGTTTAAGGCTTGTCTCGGGGTATCCTGGTACAAGAAAATGGGCCTTATTACACTCTTGGTATTGACCCTCTTTGGGGTTATTATTTAGATAATTCACATTTTCTTTACAAGCCATTATGAAGGATTTAAATGTAAATTTTTCCTCAAAGATACCACATTTATGATTAAGAGATTATCTATGTATAGAATTTTGATTTATGCTAAATATTTTTTTCCTAAATTAATATTATACATTATTATTCATGCCCTAATTCAGTGTATGAAATTATTTAAAAATGGTGCCTAGTGGAAGGAATGGAAACCTCATGAACGTGAATGCCTTATGTAGGGATTTCTCTCTAATGCAAGATAATGATGTTGGACCAGGTGTTGTAACTTGTGATGAGAAACATATAACTATACTAGGAAAACTTACTCATGTTTTCAATAATAACCTTACATGTATGGAGTATCTGAATCCACCATGTGGAGGAGCTATGTTAGATCTCTTTATGTGATAACATCCTCCATCATTCAATGGGAATACAAACCCATTTATAACAGAGAGGTTAATATGTTCCCTAGAGAACATATTTATTGCTTTGGGATTTAAGGAAAGAGTGAATGTTGTCATAGCAGTTTATCGTCTATTGAGAATGTGGATTAGTGGTGATCGTTAATCCAAAATGAAAAAGGAGGAGGAATAAATAGAAGATATGTAATGGAGGGATTTTAAGGAAATCTTCCTAGAAAAATATTTCCCTACTGAACAGCGAGCAGATATGGAGAGGCAATTCTTGAATCTAAGGAAAAAGGAGGTTGAAAATGTTTCCAAGTTTGAAACAAACTTTACAAGGATGGAAAGGCATTCTTCGGACTACATACATAATATAAGGAGCAATATTTATTGATTATTTTATGGTTTAAAACCATTCCTCTGAAGGGCTCTAGTCTCCCAAAGTTTCTCATCATATGAAGATATAGTCTCAAGTGATATCAAGGCAGAAAAGGAATTTTCTAAGAATTATGACTTTAAAGGAAAAAAATAGAAGAATAGGGCTGCCAAAAACTCGAGAAAAGTAAATATGTAAATGGGGGTGAAGGGAATACATAAACATCAATACTACATTAATTGTGGGAAGAAAGAAACACCCTGACACTTGCCTAAAGTTAATGAGAGTCTATTATAAGTTCAGATAAAAAGGCCACCTATCTCAGAATTGTAAGGAGAAGAAAGAAGCTACCAATGTTCAATGTTACCATTGCAAGTAAATAGGAAATTATGCACATGAATGTCCTAAGAATCAGTGAAACATTCCCTAATAAAGGCCATGGGAGAAAGGACAAGCTTAAGTGGTCACAACTGCGGAGGTGGAAGTTATTTAAAGAAGTAGTGGAAGGTACTTTAATCATTTCATAAAACTTAGCTAATGCTTTATTTGATTCTGGATCATCTCATTATTTCAAATTGTCCCAGTTTTCCAAAAAAATCAGATATTTACAATTTTATTTAATAATGGAGTTATTAGTAAAAACTCATAAGGGTAGTATCATTACAACAGTGTTATCTTAGGCCATCCCCATTATGTCATATAAACATTATTTATCTGCTGATTTTATTGCCATACCCATGATTGAATTTTATATAATCTTTGTTATGGATTGGAATTCAAACCATGATGAGAAAATTTATTGCAAGAATGAGGAGGTTACATTTTTTTGAGGATGATGTGGAATCCCTTATCTTTAGGGGAGAAACATCACCATATTATTCTCATCTAGATCCACCCCCATTAGGTTTACTAAATTAAATTATTGGGGAGGAAGAGAATTCAATAACTATGGGTGAGTAGAATAATTTTTAAATATAAGATGTACCTATTGTTCAAGAATATTTTGACGTATTTACAGAGGATTTACCTGGACATCCTGTAGAGTGGGAAATTGAGTTTTCCATTGACTTAATTCCTGGTTCAATGCCCATATCTAAGACCCCTTATATAATTTCCACTGTAGAGTTAGTGTAACTAAAGAAACAACTATATGAATTTATTAATAAAGGATTTATTCTCCCCAGTTTTTCTCTATGGGGATCCCATGTTCTTTTCGTTAAGAAGAAAGATGGGTCTATGTGTTTTTGCATTGACTATAGGGAGATCAATGCAATAACAACAAATAACAAGTATCCCCAACCTCACATTGATGATTTATTTGATCAAATTCATGGAGCCCAGTGTTTTTTTAAGGTTGATCTTTGATCTAGATATCATTAGTTTCTTTTGAGGAAGGAATAAATTCCAAAAATAGAATTTCCAACCAGGTACAGGAATTATTAGTTTACAGTAATCTCTTTTGGACTGACTAATGCACCATCTGTTTTCATGGATCGAATAAATAGAGTTTTCAAGGAATGTCTTGATGAATTTTTTGTTGTGTTTATTGATGATATCTTGATAAAATCTAATATCTATGAAGATCATGAAAATCACTTGCGCACTATTCTAAAGACTCTTAAAAGAAATGAATTATATGGGAAGTTTAGAATGTGTGAATTTTGGCTTCAATCAGTTTCCTTAATTAGACACATTGTCTCTAAGGATGGAATATCTGTTGATCCTGAAATGACAAAGGTTGTTCAATAATGGCCTACTCCAATGAACATAACTGAGGTATGTAGTTTTATTGGTTTAGAAGCTTATTATCGGTGTTTTGTTCAGAACTTTGTGCGTTTAGCCAAACCAGTGACCAAGTTTTAATGAAAAGGGGTTAATTTTGTATGGACAAAGGAATGTGAAGAATATTTTAAATAATTTAAGATAATGATATTAAATGCTCCAATATTGACTCTACCATTAGGGAATGATGGACTTGCGATCTATAGTGATGAATCAAAGAAAGGACTTGGTTGTGTCCCTATGTAGAAGGATATATTGATTGACCATGCATCTAGGTATCTAAAAAATCATGAACAAAACTATACAACTCATGATCTTGAGTTAGCAGTGATAATATTTTCTCTAAATATTTGGAGACATTACCTCTATGGAGAAAAATTTGAGATATATACAGATCCTAAGAGTTTGAAATATATCTTCTCATATAATTAACTCAACATGAGACAAAGGATATTGATTGAGCTACTCAAGAATTATTATTTCACAATACAGTACCTCTATGAGAAGGAAAATAAGGTGGAAGATTCTTTGAGAATAAAGGACCATGGAATTATGAACAAGATGAGAGTTGAAATGGATCCTATGTTCATGGATCTAGTAAAGATGAATATGGGTATTATCATGGAAGGTAACACATCAAAAAAATCAAATTGTTTCCAAACATTCTTTATTGGAAAGGATAAAATGTTTTCAGGTTGATGATGAGTAGTTTCAAAATAAAATAAATGTTTTAAATGATGGGAAGTGATTGACTTCGTATATGAAGGTGGAATTTTGAAATTCAGAAAGAGGATTTGTGTTCCCTCTATTCCTGAGTTAAAGAGGGAATTATTAGATGGTGCTCATAGCTCTAATTTATCTATACATCCGATTAGCACAAAGATTTATAGAGATCTAAAGGAACATTTTTTATGGGAAAATAGGAAGATGGAGGTTCTTGATTATGTGTTGAGATGTTGGGTTTGTCAACAGGTGAAAGCTAGAAGACAACATCCTTGAAATTTCATTAAACCCCTTCCTATTCCTATGTATAAATGGGATTATATTATGTTGTAATGTGTCTTGGGGCTACCAAATAATCTTAGGAAAAATGATGTGATTTGGGTCATTGTTGATCATCTTACAAAATCAACACATTTTCTTTCTATAAGATAAGATTTACTACCAGAACATTTAGAAAAACTATATATTAATGAAGTTGTAAGACTACCAACCACCCAAAAAATGATGGACAATCAGAATGGATTATTAAAACTTTGGAAGACATGTTGAGGTCTTATTCACTTGACTTTGAAGGTATGTGGGATCATTATTTACCTCTCGTAGAATCTTCCTTTAATAATATATTCCATTTAAGTATTCAGATGGCACCATATGAAGCGTTATATGGAAAGGCATTTCTTACACCAACTTGTTGTGATGATGTTGGTGAAATAAATCTCATAGGCCTAGAACCTGTTAAAGAAACAACGGAAAAGGTGAAGATTATCCAAAACCATATCAAAATAGCTCAAATTAGTCAAAAGAGATATGTTGATAACCAAAGGCATGATTTTAAATTTCAAGAAGGAGATCATGTTTTATTAAATGTATCTCCATGGAAGGGTATTATATGATTCGGTAAGAAGGGAAAATTAAGTCCCAAGTATATCGGACCTATAGAAATTCTAGATCGAATTGGATCCATAGATTACATTTTGGAAATTCCCCCAAGTCTCTCCAAAGTTCACAATGTGTTCCACGTATCAATGTTAAGGAAATACATTCTAGACCCAACACATGTACTCACCTATGAAGAAAAAGAACTTGAGCCCAATATGACCTATTGTGAAGATTCTATCAAGATTCTTGATACTAGAGAACAAGTATTGGGAAATCAGATGACTCGTCTGGTAAAGCTTCTTTGGAGGAACCATAACATGGAGGAAGCAACATCAGACCTTGAGAACCATATGTTGAAGACACCCAGATCTTTTTAGGTAGCATTTTGGGAATTTCGAGAATAAAATTTTTGTAAGGAGAGGACAATGTAAGACACCAAGGTTTTGAAAATAAATATTGAATTCATGAAAAACTGTATCCCTACAAAACAACACATTTTATAATCTATCCATTAAACACGACTTTTCCTCTTCTATGTTTTGAATTTCGAAAAACAGTCATCTAGAGTTGGGATGAGTAAGTCATTTGGAGTCTGATAGAACAAACTTGATTTTTGGTGAATAGTAATACACCCTTATGAATAGTAATATGAATAGTAATATGACCATTATGAATAGTAAATAATGATATTATTTTATTTTCTTAAGTTAATAAGATAATGAGATCTTAATTAATTTTTCATGTGATATAAAACTAATTATACATTTAAAATAGTTATTTTTTTAAATTAACTATAGTTTTATTTAAAAATTAAATTAATAATATTTAAAAAAAATTGATTTTGAAAAATGGAGTTCATTTTTGAATTCTAAATGTCAAAAAATGGTAGGGGATAATTTTTGTATTTTTCTGAAATTCTTGAATTTTTTATGATTAGTGAAATACAGTAAAATATTGTATATACAAATTAACAGTTAAATACACTATTTAGGACATAATGGGTGATTAAAGGACACTTGTTTTGAACTGAAATACACTTACTACTCTTACTGGTCACATGAAACAACCCTATTGGTTTTCTTGAGGGAATTAATAAAATAAGGAATAAAATATTCAAAACTCACTCCTCTCCTCCACTATAAAAACCCCCATCTCACTTACTCCTCTCTTCACTCCTCTAAGCCTTGAATCTCTTCAAATTTATGCCCAAATACCCTTCTCTAGTCACTCCCCATGTCGAAGAAACTATTGTTATTTCCAAAGTACCAAAACCCCTTCCCTTAAGGAGGTTCTCAAGGAGGATATTTCAAGAGGTAAAGAACCCTTCTTTTTCATTTAGTTTCATTTCAATTTATCTTTTTTTGTTATCCTATCCTCACCTCCTCTGCCCAAATGACCATGATAATTCCATTATAATATATATAATATAATTATATAATATTAATGGAAGAACCATCACAAATATTCTTACACTCTCCCTTTTATTTTATAAACGAACTCAACGTCCATGAGGATCCAATTTATAACCTTCGTGGATGATGAAGTTTCATTTTTCAATTTCTCCTTCATTACTGGTCATGAAATCATTTTTATAGTTTAACCAGACTATAATATATGTATTATAACCTAATTAATATTCATTAACCAGTATACATACATATTATTAAATCATATTACCAAACTAGTTCCAAATAATCAAAATACCGCAAAAATAATCTAAGTGAATGTCGATAATAATTCATATAATGATTCATCCTATTTACATGTAAATAAATGATATAAATGACCAATAAAACTTCTTAATGTTAATAAATAATACTTAATTTCAATTATGGAGATTTATTTCCACTCCAAATTAACACCATTACTTAAAAACAAGTGAACCATTTATGAAAATCAAGAAAATGAACACTCCGGAACAACGAAATTTAATATAATAACTTATCAATAAGAACATAAACGAACTAGACTGAATTATGATAAAATAAAATCATGTCTAATAGTTTCTAAAATAATTTATTAGTAATTTTGATTTCGTATTCCAGGACCTTAAGTTCAAGAGCGAAACGCATTCAGACTTAAGGTAAGGGTTTTTCACCCGAATCTTCATTTTCATTCAGGTTACTTTTTTTGTCTAATTACTTCAAGGAAGTTTTTATTTATCATTATTTAATCCTCATAAATTATGTTTGATTTTTATATATATGTTTACCAATAATAATCCTTCATTATTTTATGGGGATTTACATGTTTTAAAAGGAACTTTCAAAATTATTTCTGAAATACTAGATCGATTCAAGGGAATTTCACAAATTCTTACCTATTTTCAAGGGAACTCTATAATCTGTTTCCAGAAACCATTATATTTCTAAAATAAATCATTTTGTTATTAAAATAATATCTTACTTAACTTCTAGTTTATAAAAATATTTTTCTAAAAGAACTCTTCTTTTTAAAGTAAAAGAGTATTTATCTCAAGAATTAATCGCATATTTTTATAAGAATATCTTCATCTATTTCAATAATATTATTGATTACTATGTATTATTGGGATTAATATTTCATGGAATCATCTACCATATTTTATTTAATTTTTTATTATTATTTTGGCTATCTATTTTCTACCTTAAAACCATTTACCAATTTACTCTGAATGGTTACTGTTTATGCTTAATATTCGGGGAAAATTATTTACATTTCATAAATTAAGTTTCAATATGAATGTATATGTTATTTATGTTTTTCCCCATTCATATGAAGAATTAATTGGGCATATTAAGTGTCGGGTGGGGCCCGCTATAGCCCCTCAATGCATTAGTAGGTATAATGACACAAACTATGGTCTTGGCACAAGGCCTTGACAAAATGATTATTTATGGTCTTGGAACGAGGCTCTGGCGGTATGGTGATAATGTCCTGAATTATGAGTTCCATCATTATCAAAATAGTATTGATGGTTCATTTGGTTATTCGACTAGTAGAATACCCATGATAATGTTTTATTATGGCATTACTTACTCATCTCTTATTCCTGCCATAATGTGTTCAAATTTTTGTTAATGGCATATGTTTTTAGTTATTAAACTTGCCTAATGTTTATATATCTTCCATTTTATTGCTTAACCTTACTGAGTTTTTGAGCTCAAAAATTTCTTATGTTTCATTTTCTCAGGACCTGAAGAATTTTATTATTAACGACATACTGAAAGAACCTAGGAGTTATGGATGTTGTCTAAGGAGTTTCTATGTTATATTTATTTTCAAGTTGTAATGTTGAACTTATGTATGTATCTTGTTTCCAATAATACTAAACTACATGGTCCTTTGGGATTCATATTCCTTGTTTATATGCCAATGTAATCAAATAAAACATCGGCTCTGGTCAACTGGGGTCGGGTCCTTACACTGCACCCATAAAAACCACCTCTCACCACCACTTCTCCTCACAGCTTCAAAGATTTGATCCTTGTCAAAATTCTTCCCAAAACTCTTCCTTATACCCTTCCCCAAAACCAAGAGGTTCTACTATAATATCCCAAATATTTTGAGTAATTAATTAATGAATTATAATTTTAAATAAATATTTTTATAAAATAATTTTATGTGATTTCAAATTTTGATAATTTAAATTGCATTATTTTTTTTAAAAAAATGTCACTTTTTAAATATGTGATGATATATTGAAATAATATAAATTATACCTTAAAGAAACATTAAATGATATTATTTAATATATTTTTTAAAACAAATTAAATTTTATATAAATAATAATATATTACTATAACTATTATAGAGTTATAATGTTTTTAATTATAAATATTATTGTTTTATTAACAAATGATTTTATAAAAATCATTTCATACTAAAATAAAATATATATATATATATATATATATATTATAATTTTTAATATGAAATTTCAAATTAACAAAATTATAGTTAAGAAAATATAATTAAGTTATTAATAAAATGAATTATTATTATTATTATTTTATCACATAAAATAATATATATGTTTTATATATGAAAATTATAAATTTGTGTTTTGAAATTATGTTAATTAAGAATTAATTTTTAAAGATAAACAATTAAAATAAAAATAATTAAATTAAACAAATGAGTATTGATGATACATATATAATAGATTTAATAAAAAAAATAATAAACAATTTTAATGAAAAGAATAAAAAAAATGAAATGTTAAAATATAAGAATCAGGTTGAGGGATTTTGGGTATGAGGTTTTGTGAATATCAAGGGAGATCCTTAGGGTTTGGGCTCATGGTAGAGCTTGAGGTGTTGTAAGGGTAGGGTATCGCATCGTCTTTGAATCCAAGAAGACAAGCAAAGTCCTTAGAGTTTTGTCGAGGCAGAGGTTAAATGAGAATTTTGATGGTGTTAAAGATATGTGTGGAGTTGGAAACCTAAATATGGAGCATAGATCTCATTTTTCGGTCCTAGATCAACCACAGATGAGGTTTCAAGAGTCTAATTTCAATGAGCAGATGCGGTTAGGGTTCTAACCATGGTTGGAGACCTCATCGCCAACCTTATGATTCGAGTTTATAAGGTCTTATAGGTAGGTGTCTATTTCATCCTCCCATGGTAATTTTTTAGGCATTTACTTATTGATTTGTCATCTATCCAAAAATTTCTTCATTGGTCGATGTATGTATCTTATTTTGGCCATCAATTCTGTGTTTCTTTAAAATGAATTGAAATTGATTTGTCAATTTTTTTTGGTTGGTTGTCGATATCAACAGTAAGTTCTGATTATTTTAAATAATCTACTTGTTTTGTTTCTACATTTTCAATAAACTTGTAAAATATCATCTAAATCTCTGATTTTCAGTGTTATCTAAATCGTTTAATCTTTAAACCTGTAGTATAATATATATCATATTCTCAATAAGATGTATTCTTTCTCAGAAATCATCATCGGAGAACCATTACGATAAGCATAATAATTGTTTTTTATATGTTTACCAATAGTATTTGAAACTTCTATATAAGTGGTGCCTCGACATTAATTTCATAGGCATTCAAGTGAGTCTTGTTTGATCAAGACAGAGGTCTATATCCCTTGTTTTCATTCTTTCCACTTCTAAGAATTTGAGAGTGAATGGGAGATTCATTACTTGTTTAGTTTGTTCAAGGTCCAGAAAACACCTTATTACCAAAACATCGATAGTAAACTGATTCTTATGGTAAGGTATTTTAGTTTTATAAATATAATTTTTAGTAAAAAAATTCTATTTGGGAAATTATATTTGGTGATAATTTTAATTATGTTAAAAATTCTCGGACAAGTGCGTTTAATTTAAAAATATTACATATGTGAAGTATGAGTCGATATGAGAGATGAGTAATATTATGTTAATATTTTATTCCAAAAGGGTGTATTAAAATTGTTTTCATATTTTAGTTATTTATTTTTAATTTATTATGTAAGGGAATATTGTTTATTAATTTCAAATTTATAATTTCTATTTTCTGGGTTTGAGTATACTATAATATTTTAATGGAAATATTGATCTTTAATAAGATATCATTTATTTAAAATGATTTATGTTTTATATATATAATCAAATTATATATTTATTTTATAATTCAGCATTTAGTTATTTTCTATATTTAGTTTTATGATTTTTTATGCTATTCCATTTATTTAAATTATGTTTTACTTTTCTGATGGTAAGGTTTTATTTTTGTTAAAAAAATTATATTTGTTTTAAGAAGATCATATACATATATGAATTTAGTTTTCAAAATATATAAAGTAAGGGATAAAATATTTATTTTCAATCAACTATTTATTTTCAAATCTTACTTCTATAATGTGTGTTTATTTTGATTATTAATTTGGTTTTGGATAAGGGATCATTTTATGAATCAAATTATTACTTTAAAAATTATATTACAATAGTCGATTTGTTTAAATACCTATATTTAAGATAGTTAATTCATTTCTGTCAAAATATTTTAGAAATATTACTTATTTATTACTTTTATGATCAAATTTATGTTCAGGGATTATTTTTATCAAATCATGTTTTAGTACATGATGGTTTAAAAAATCATTTATATACTATGGAAATGGTTATATTTTTATTAAAACTATGTTTTAATTCTTGTTAAAATATAATTAAATTTATGTATCAAATTTTCATTGAAAAATGAATTCATACAACTTTAATGTTACTTAATTCATGTTTTCCATATATGTGTATATGTAAATAATTTATTTGAACATATATAAGTATTTTATTGAGTACATAACTATTCATAAATAAATTATTTTTGACAAATTATCTTAATGTGAATATGTATTTCATAAAACGAAATCATGTCTTCATTCTTGTCAGGTTTATATTTTTATTGACATGTTATAATTTTTATCACCATGTTTCAAAACTTTCAAATAACATGTCATCATGTTGTAGTAAAATTAGGGATATCGCATCTGCATATAAACATGGCTATGTGATTAGGCATAATGACATACCATGCATTCACAATCATGATTTCGAATTAAAGGTTTACTTTTGATATTATTAATAAAAAGGATTTCTTCAAGCTTTGAAATATTTTATTTAAAATACTTCTTTTATAATATTATGTGTGAAACATAAATATTTATTTTGATATAAATATAAAATGTATTTCATAAATGAAAGTGTCAATTCATGGACACTTCATGGAAAGTCTTATGACCTGAGTTTTAGTGGAATAGAACTCCTGAGTGGTATGAAATGAATGTTCATATATTTATGTATGTACATAATTATATAAATTTGGATGTGTACTATAATTTAGTAACATGTTTTCAAAATCAAAAACTCTAGTGAAAGTATATATAAGTAGAGAGAGCCTACAATATTTTCAGAAAATCTAGGACTTGAATGTTGAAAATATAGTATGGAATTGGGGAGTGCACCCAATCCCTAAATAAGTGGGTAGGCACAAGATAGCCTTTAATGTTTCAAGTTTCCACAATCCATAGTGTTTTGTTTTAAAAATCTTGCATAATATTCTCTTAAAATTACTGGATTGGTTTTAAGGAAATTTTTTTACATAAGTAATTTCAAAAGAGGTATATTATTTTAAATATAAGTAATTTAAAATTAAGTTTTTCAAAGGGTGTTTTGGAAATTATTTTTATGTTATCTTCAAAGGAATTTCTAAAAGATATTTTTAAATAAATATTTTCCAAAAGTGTTTAAATAGTTTCAAAAATATTTACTGGGAAATTTTATGCTCACCCTTTATTTTAAATATGAATTTTATATAGGTATCTTAGAAGTTCAAATCAGATGTTGTCACTTTTGGAGTTAGTGCACACAAAAGTGTTTTTGATGCTTATTTTATTTTATTTTCACTCTAATAAATGTAATATTTTTTCTAATATTCTAGAACTTAGACCGGTAAAAGTTCCTCGATTGTAATAAGTGTTGTGTAATTGATTAGTTACTTTTATAAAAAAAATACATAGCATTTTTAAGTACTGAGTCCGGAAGTGCGGGCTCGGGCTATAATAATTAGTATCAAAAGAATAGTCTAGATAACTTTGGAGATTAATTTTTTTCTTTTGAAAAAAACAAAATTTACATTTTAGAATTTCCTTTATATAGTAAAGTTCCTTATGAATTTTTTAATTCTGAAGATCGAAATTCATAATTTTCTCAAGTTTGATGAAATAAATTGCAATGGTGTAATTCCTTTAAGGGGGAGAATTTAATATCCCAAATATTTTTATTAATTAATTAATTAATTATAATTTAAAAAAATAATGTTATGAAATATTTTTATGTGATTTCAAATTTTGATACTTTGAATTGAATTTTTTTAATTTAAATTTTCAAATATATGATGATATATTGAAATAATATAAATTATACCTTATAGTAGCATGAAATGATATTTTCTAATGTATTTTTCTAATAATTAAAAATAATTAAAGGTGACATAAAGAATAATATATTACTATAACTATTATAGTGTTATAATGCTTTGAATTATAAAGATTATTGTTTTATTACCAAATGATTTTAGCAAAATCATTTGATACTAAAATAATATATATATATATATATATATATGTTATAATTTTGTATATTAATTTATATATTAAAAAAATTATAGTTCATAAAATATAATTATGTTATTTAGATAATGTCTTATTATTATTTTTTTATCATATGAAATAATATATATGTTTTATATATGAGAATTATAAATTTATGTTTTAAAATTTTGTTAATTATGAATTAATTTTTAAATACAAACAATTAAAATAAAAACAATGAAATTAAAAAAAAGTAATAATGATGATACATATATAATTGTTTTATTAAAAATAAAATAATAAATAATTTTAATGAAATGAATAAAAAAATGAAATGTTAAAATAGAATAGTTTGGTTAATGGATTTAGGGTATGAGGTTTCGTGATCAGGGAGGGAGAGCCTTAGTTTATTGGTTCATGGGAGAGCTTGAGGCACTGTAAGGGTAGGCGATCATGTCATCTTCAAATCCAAAATGACGAGCAGAGTCTCGAGAGTCTCGTTGAGGCAGAGGTCAAACACGAATTAGGATGGTGTTGAAGCTGTGTGTGGAGTCCCATACCTGAAGATAGAGCATATATCTCAGATTTCAATGCCATATCAGCGACAGATGAGGTTTTATGAGTTTGTGCTCGATGACCAATCGTGGTTAGGGTTATAACCATGGGTGAAAACCTCGTAACTGACCTTCTGATTCGATTTTATCAGATTTTGTAGCTAGGTGTCTATTTCTTCCCCCCAGGGTCATTTTAGATGCATTAACATATTTATTTGTCATCTTTCCCCAAATTTCTTCATTGGTTGATGTACGTAGCCCTTTTTAAAATGCCTCAAAATTGATTTTTCAATTGTTTTCAGTTGGCTGTCGATATCAATAGTAAGTTTTGATTATTTAAAATAATCAATCTATTGTGTTGTGCTATTTTCAATGAACCTATAAAATATCATCCAAATCAATGATTTGTGGTGTTATCCAAATTGTCTGATTTTTTCAATTGTAGTATAATATATATTATATTTTCAATCAGTTGTATGCATGCTCAGCAAGTATCACCAGAGAACCATTATGATAAGAATGATAAGTATTTTTATAAGTTTATCAAGGGTCTTAAAAAATACAATATAAGCAGTGCCTCAACATTAATTTTATAGGAATTCGGGTGAGTCTTGGTTGAGTAAGACAGAGGTTTATAGCCCTTGTTTTCTTTCTTTACACTTCTCAACATTTGAGTGACTGGGAGATTCATTATTTGATTAGTGTGTTCAATGTATGGAAAAAACCTTCTTCCCAAAACATCGATAGTATAATGATCTTCTAAGTAAGGGATTTTAGTTTTATAAAGATAATTTTCATTAAAAATAATTCAATTTTGGAAATTATATTTGGTTAGAATTTTAATTGGGGTAAAATTTATCTTTCAAGTGGGTTTAATTTAAAAATAATACATATGTGAATTATGAGTTGATATGGGAGATTAGAAATTTTATTTTCATATTTTATTTCAAAGGGGGTATTAAAATTGTTTTTAGATTTTAGTTCTTGATTTTAAATGAATTTTTTAATGGAGTTTTGTTTCTTTATTTCAAATTTATAATTTCTATTTTCTTGTTTTGCATTTACTGCAATATTTTTATGGTGATATTGATCATTAATAAGAGATCATTTATTTAAAAAAATCTTAATTTATATATATTATCAACTTATATACTTTATTTTATATTTCATCCTCTTGTTATTTTTCAAGTTTAAATATTAATATTTTATAATGGATTTCATTTATTTAAATTATGTTTTACATTTCTGATGCTAAGGGTTTGTTTTTGGAAAAAAATTATATTTGTTTTAATATTTTCTTATATCTATATATGACTTTAGTTTTCAGAATATATAAGGTAAGGGAAAAAATATTTATTTTCAAGCAACTGATTATTTTCAAATCTTATTTCTGTAAGGAGTGTTTATTATGCTTATTAATTTGGTTTTGGGTAAGGGATAGTTTTATGAATCAAATTATTACATTGAAATTTATATTACAATATTCCGTTTGTTTAATGGTCTATATTTAACAGATATTATTCATTTATATTAAAATGTTTTAGAAATATTACTTATTTATTTTTTATATGGTTAAATTTATGTTAAGGTATTATTTTTATCAAATAATGTTTTAGTACATGATGGTGTGATAAAATCGTTTATGTACTTATGGAAATGGTTATATTTATATTAAAACTATGTCCTAATTCTTATCATGATATGATTACATTTATGTATCAAAGATTCATTGAAAAATGAATTCATGCAGCTTTAATTTTACATAATTCATGTTGCACATATATGTGTATATGTAAAAAATTTATTCATACATATATAAGTATTTTATTATGTACATAACTAATCATAAATAAATTATTGATGACTAAATATATTAATGTGAATATTTATTTTACAAAATGAAATCATGTCATCATTCTCATCATGTTTTGAATTTTATTGACATGTTATAATTTTTATTTCCATGTTTAAAAACATGCTCTCGGCATGTCATGATGTTATATTAAAATTAGGGTCTTTTCATATACATATAAACATAGCCATGCTATTATTCATAACAACATAACTTGAATTCCTAATCATGATTTCAAATTAAAGGTTTAGTTCTGAGATTATTAAGAAAAAGTATTCATTCAATATTTGAAATATTTTATTTAAACTATTTATTTTATAATATTATGTGTGAAACAAAAATATTTATTATGATATCAATAGAAAATATTTTTCATAAAAGAAAGTATGAATGAATGGACATATCATGAAAAGTATTATGGCATGAGTTTTAGTGGAACAGAACTCATGAGTGGTATGAAATGAAAGTTCATATATTTGTATGTGTACATACTTATATAAATGTGAATTTTTATTTTAATGCAGTCATTATTTTAATGCAGAAACATGTTTTTAAAATCAAAAACTCCAGTGAAAGTATATATAAGTAAAGCAAGATTAAAATGTTTTTAGAAAATAAGACAGTTGAATATTCTAAATATGGTAGGGAATTGGGGAGTGAACCCAATCCCTCAACAAGTGGGTAGGCCCAAGACCACCTTAAAAGTTTCAAGTTTCTATAGGCTATAGTGTTTTGTTTTCAAAATCTTTCATAGCATTTTCTAAAAACCACTGGACAAATTTTAAAAAAAAAATTGTACATAAGTAATTTAAAAGGTGGTATATTATTTAAAATGTAAGTAATTTCAATTAAGTTTTTCAAAGGATGTTTTGAAAATTATTTTTATGTTATCTTTAATGGAATTTATCAAAGTATTTTTAAATAAATATTTTCCAAATAGTATTTAAAAAATTACAAAACTCCATGCTAGTCAATTGTTTGGTCACCCTTTGATTCAAATATTATTTTTTATAGGTATCTTAGAAGTTCAAATCAGATGTTGCCGCTTTTGAAGTTAGACTATGTGGAAGTATAGTTTGTGTTTTTTTTATTTTTTAAAACTCTAATCACTATAAGATGTTGTCTAATCCTCTTGAAACTAGACCAGTAAAGGGTTCTCAATTTGTAATAAGTGTTGGTTAATTGATTAGTTACTTTTATAAAAAAAATACACATCATTTTCAAGCATTGATGGAAGAGGGGGATCGGGCCATTATAATTGGTATTAGAGGAACATTTTAGACAAATTTAGAGATTAGATGTTGTCTTTTTATGAAAAAAATTTACGTGTTTGAATTTTCTTTATATAGTGAAATTCCTTAGGAATTATTTAATTCTGATGAAGGAAATTCAGAATTTTGTCAAGTTCAACGAAATGAATTGTGAGGGCGTAATTCCTTTAAGGGGGAGAATGTAATATCTCAAATATTTTGAGTAATTAATTAATTAATTATAATTTAAAATTAATGAGGTTAAAAAATATTTTTCTGTCATTTCAAATTTGGATACTTTGAGTTGTGGTATTTTTTTAAAAAAAAATGTAACTTTTTAAATATATAATGATATATTGAAATAATATAAATTATACCTTATAGTAGCATGAAATGATATTTTATAATATAATTTTTTTAATAAATAAAAATATTTAGAGGTGATATAAAGAATACTATATTATTATAAATATTATAGTGTTACAATGTTTTGAATTAAAAAGATTATTTTTTTATTACCAAATGATTTTAGAAAAATCATTTCATACTAAAATAAAAAGTATATATATTCTAATTTTAAAAATGAAATTTTAAATTTACAAAAGTATAGTTATGAAAATATAATTAATTAATTAATAAAATGTATTATTATTATTATTATATCTTATAAAATAATATAAATGTTTTAAATATGAAAATTATAAATTTATTTCTTGAAATTATTTTAATTATGAATTAATTTTTAAAGATAAATAATGAAAATAAAAAAAAATTAAATTAAAAAATGAATATTGGAGATACATATATAATTTTTTTAATAATAATAAAACAATAAATTATTTAATGAAAATAATAAAAAATGAAATTCAAAAATAAAATAGTCAGATAGGGATTTCAGGTATGAAGTTTCACGAGTAGGGAGGGATAGCCTTAGGGTTTGGGTTCATGGGAGAGCTTGATGTGCCATAAGGATAGGGGATCACTTCGTCTTCAAATCTAGGGAGATGAGAAGAGTCCCTAGAATTTCACCAAGAAATAGGTCGAACATGAATTCAGATGGGGTCGAAGCTGTATATGGAGTTTTGAACAAGAAGATGGAGTGTAGATCTAGTGTTTTAGTGAAAGATCGACCACAGATGGTGTTTTAGGAGTATGATCTTGATGATCAGTTGTGGTTAGGGTTGTGACCACATATGGAGACCTCATTGTCGACCTTATTATTTGAGTTTATCAGATCTTTTTTATAGGTGTTTTTTTCTTCCTCCCATGGTTGTTTTCGATGAATTAACTTATTAATTTTTCATATTTCCCCAAATTTCTTCATTGGTCAATGTATGTATCCCCTTTTTCCATCGATTTTGTGTTTCTTTAAAATGAATCGAATTGGATTTTTCAATTGTTTTCAGTTGGCTATTCATATAAATAGTAAGTCTTGATTCTTTTAAATAATCTATCTATCGTGTTGGTCCATTTTCAATGAACCTATAAAATATCATTTGAATCTTTGATTTGTGGTGTTATCTAAATCATCTAATGTTTTCACTTCTAGAAGAATATATATTATATTCTTAATTAGGTGTATTCTTGCTCAGCAAGAATCACCAAAGAACCAATACGAAAAGCATGATAATTATTTTTTATAAGTTTATCAACAATCTTTGAAATTTCAATATAAGTAGTGCCTTGACATTAATTTCATAGGCATTCAGGTGAGTCTTAATTAAGAAAGACAGAGGGTTATATCCCTTGTTTTCTTTCTTTCCACTTCTAAGAATTTGAGAGTGACTGGGAGATTCATTATTGGTTCACTGTGTTCAAGATCCAAAAAACACCTTCTTCCCAAAACATCGATAGTAGAATGATCTTTTAAGGTAAGGGATTTTAGTTTTATAAAGAAAATTTTTAATACAAATAATTATATTTTGGAAATTATATTTTGATAGAATTTTAATTGTGTTAATATTTCTCTTCCAAGTGGGTTTAATTTAAAAATACTACGTATGTGAATTATGAGTTGATAAGGGAGATTAGTAATTTTATTTTCAGATTTTATTCTAAAAGGGTGTATCAAATATTTTTTCAAATTTTAGTTCCATATTTTTAATGAATTCTATAAGGGAATTTTTTTTATTTATTTCAAATTTATAATTTCTATTTTCTGGTTTTACATATACTTATATATTTTATGGAAATCTTGATCTTTAATAAGAGATCATTTATTTAAAATGATATGTCTTTTATATATATAATCAAATTCTATAATTTATTTTATAATTCATCCTTTAGTTATTTTCAAGTTTTAATTTTAAGATTTTGTAAGGGATTTCATTTATTTTAGTTATGGTTTACTTTTCTAATGCTAAGGGTTTATTTTTGTTAAACAAATTATACATTTTTTTAAATGTGCATATATATATATATAACTTTAGTTTTTAGAATATATAAGGTAAGGGATAAAATATTTATTTTCAAGTAAGTATTTATTGTCACATATTATTTCTGTAAGGGGTGTTTATTATGATTATTAATTAGGTTTTTGGTAAGGGATCATTTTATGAATCAGATTATTAACTTGAAAATTATATTACAATATTCAGTTTGTTTAACTATCTATCCTTAAGAGATTTTATGCATTTCTATCAAACAAATTCAGAAATATTACTTATTTATTCTTTATATGATAAAATTTATGTTAAGGGGTTATTTTTATCAAATTTATTTTAGTAGATGATGGTGTAATAAAATTATTTATGTACTTATGGAAATGATTATATTTATATTAAAACTATATTTTAATTCTTGTTAAAACATGATTATATTTATCTATCAAAGTTTCATTGCAAAATGAATTCATGCAACTTTAGTGTTACATAATTCATGTTGTACATATATGTGTATATGTAAATAATTTATTCTGACATATATAAGTATTTAATTAAGTACATAACTAATCATAAATAAATTATTGATGACTAAATATATTAATGTGAATATGTATTTCATAAAATGATATCATGTCGTCATTCTTGTCTTGTTTATAATTTTAATGACATGTTATAATTTTTATTACCATGTTTCAAAACATGTGCATAGAATTTCATCAGGTTATATTAAAATTAGGGATGTTGTGTCTGTATATAATCATGGCCATGTTATTGTGCATAACGACATACCTTACATTCATAATAATGATTTCAAATTAAGGGTTTACTTCTGAGATTATTAAGAAAAGTTATTTCTTCAATCTTTGAAATATTTCTTTTATAATATTATGTGTGAAACATTAATATTTATTATGATATCAATAGCTAATGTATTTTATAAAAGAAAGTGTGAATGCATGGACACTTCATGAAAAGTTTTATGGAATGTGTTTTAGTGGAATAGAACTCATGAGAGGTGTATAATGAATGTTCATATATTTATGTATATACATACTTATATAAATTTGAATGTAAATTTTAATGTAGTAACATCTTTTAAAATTATAAAACTCTAGTGAAAGTATATATAAGAAATGAAAGGTTAAATGGTTTCATAAAATCGTGCACTTGAATGTTGTAAATATGGTAGGGAATTGGAGAGTGAACTCAATCCCTAAACAAGTGGGAAGTCCTAAGATATACTTCAATGTTTCATGTTTCCACAAGCTATATTGTTTTGTTTTCAAAATCATTCATTTTTTTCTAAAAAACACTAGATTACTTTTAAAGTAATTTTTTTCGTAAGTAATTTCAAAAGTGGTATATTATTTTAAATTTAAGTAATTTAAATTATGATTTTCAAAGGGTGTTTTGAAAATTATTTTTATGTTATCTTCAAGGTAATTTATCAAATTTATTTTTAAATAAATATTTTAAAAAAAGTATTTAAACAATTTCAAAACTCCTTAATGGGAAATTGTATGCTCACCCATTGTTTTAAAAATAATTTTTTTTTCGGAATCTTAGAAGTTAAATCAGATGTCATCTCTTTTAGAGTTAGCATGCATGGAAAAATAGTATGCATTTTTTTTATTTTTGTTCAACTCTGATAAATTTAAGATGTTGTTTAATCCTCTAGAACCTAGACCGGTAAAAGGTTTTCTATTGTAATAAGTTTTTTGTAATTGATTAGTTACTTTTATAAAAACAAATACACATCATTTTCAAGCACTGAGTCTAGAAGAGAAATATCAGGCTATTATATCTCATCTCAATAAAAAACAAACCTAGGATTATTAAGTATGTTCTCAAAGAGAATAATTCAACAGATAAAATCCTATTTATTTTTCTTTTTATCTCATTAAATTTCGTGTTCTCTCCTAAACTCATATATCCAAATATGAATGATAACTCCAGTATCTTTTATATACTATAATTCTGTCATGTTAATGGAAGATTCATCATCAAACTCCTTTTTCTCTCTATTTTCTTCTAAAAATGAAATCATCACCCGTGATGTGTTAATTTACCAACATCGTGGATAATGAATTTTAATTTTCATTTTAAATCTTTTAAGGTTGTTCATAAAACCAATATAATGGTTGGTACATACTTTAAAAATTCATTTAACAACCATTTTTATGTTCTATAACTAACTTATATACACAATAATAAATAATTGAAAAAAACTAGTTTTTGATGTTCAAAAAACTCCTAAAAAACCTAAATGATTATCACTAACCTTTTATCTAATGATTCGTATTAATAACATTTAAATAAATGTATATATATAAATATTTTAACCAATTCATTTTCATTGAATGAAAATAATTTCAATTCTATATAATTATAAACTTTCTACATAAACTTTCATACTCCTATTCAAGTGAACCAATCTTGAAAACCAATAAAATGAACACTCGTGAACGATGGAATTGAACTTTATAACTCATCTAAAAGGATATAAATGAAATTAATAAAATTATAAAAAAAATACATGTATAACAGCTTCTGGATATAGTAATTAAGAAATTTATTTTTATTATACAATATAGTAAAGTAAATAGATATTTTGGGCATAAGGTAAAGGGATTCTCGAACCAAACTCCATTTCCTTGGATTTTCCCTCTTTCACTTCATTTTCAGCATGTATATTCCTTTAATGTTTCTTAAACATCATTTATCTACCCTTACCTTTTATTTTATTGGATATACATTATTTAAATAAAATTTTATGGAAAATAAAAAGGTTTTTCCAAAATAAATGTTCTTTTAAAAAACACAACTTTTACATCTCTTGAGATCGTTTCTCCTTCGCTCGAGATTAATGAATCTTATAACAAGTATGTTATTCCCTCATTCTTTTGGGAACCCAAACGTTTATTCATTGATGTATGCTTTACAAAAATAAAACTATTCCTCCCCATGGGTTAGTATATGTCAAAGATTGATATATGTTCTATAGGGAATACATGATTATGTAAATGTTATTATGTAATGGGTGAACAGGGAATTATATAGTGCATAAAAATGTTATGATGTGGTAGGTGAAACCAAAATTATCTATCCCTCCAATTCATTGGATAATGTGATAAATCTCATTAGATAAAGTGAAATATTCATTAACATGATTATATATTTATTCACAATTATATGTGGTGTTGACCACTATGACATGATGTTTCATTTTTCAGAATTTCCACATTCCATTCCTTTATATAATTCTTCCTCACGTGATTATGATTTTGATCCCATGATTATGTTATGATGATGATGACTATGCTCACCCTATAGAAACCTTGATCTTTATATCACATTTAAACATGACTTATTACGTAAAATTTCACTTAATACAACTCAAAAGATCTATACTTCTAGTTTCATTGCGGTTTAAGAGAATTGCATAACAACTTAAAACATGAAATAAAACATCTATATTGAAAACTTCTTTGACATGACCAAAACATTCTTTCATACTTAACATTGCATGGGATAACCTGAGGGAATACATAAGAAAAGGGTTATCTATAAAGCCCAGTAAGGGAATAAACATGGAATAACATGAGGATAATAATACATGTTAGGAAATTAATATCAATTAGGCATAATGGAACATGAATAATAAGGCATTATATAGCATGATAATCATAACATGGGAAATTTGGCAATAACTTAAAACACTACATCATAAACATAATTCAAAGATAAACCGCCAAGACTTCATAATTGGAAAACGCCTCATAAATTAATTAGGTAAAGCCCTATCCCAACATGATGTATCATGATACTAAACATTACCCAATGCATGGGAGCACTATCAGGGTGCACCCTTTGTAATAATTTCATTATCATTCTAAATTCTGCCACATAGATCATATAACATGGGTTCATTCATCATTATAATTTATTCCAATATCAAGGAATGTGGAATATATAAATCTAAGTCCTCAACCAATAATTATATGTGCATAAATTTTAATACCCTTGATAGAGAAATGACTATGGTATTCACTACACGGGCATGGTAAATCATTGTGCAATTTTGACAGCATAATGACATCATATAGAAATTAAAAAAATAATTTGATGAGATATAATGGGGCCTATCATCATTTATACATGAAATGGATAGTAGGAGGTACATATAAGGACGTTCCCAGAAAAAATTAATTGTAAATATAATGTTTAATATAATAAAGAATCTTGAAGAAAGAGGAGAAACCAAAATAACCCTTACAAAATTTTGGCATGGTAATGGGTGTACATAATGGTTCTTAGGACGGTTAAATGAGAGTGAAAGGCGATATCATAATTTATAAAACAAGTGCACAGTAACTGGGATAAGAAATAATGTATCCCTACATGGGCAAAAGGAAATTAAAAAGTCATATAAAAAATGAAGTGCTTGATTAAAAGACGAGAGAGAGAATCCCTTATGAAATTTCGGCATAGTAAAGGCTTAGGTAAGGGTCCAAATGAGAGATGATAAATGATAAATCATACAAATAACATAAATTTGAAAGTATGTTAATGATTAAAGATTAATATAAATACAATATATTGAAATTAAAAGAATTAATCTCAAAGAATGTGCTTGAATTCAAAGGTGAGGAGTGAAATCCCTTACTTGGATGTGTGACTCCAAAGGCCTAGGAGAGGATTCATGGGAGCTTATGGGTGAATTTGGAGGACTATAGGGATTTGATAGAGGAGTGTGTATGATAATCAAGTAGTTTTAGTGAAGATAAATGGTATATTGGGAGGGTTTATATAAGAAAGGTGGGGGTTAGTTTATTATTTTGGATTTGGACACTACGTAATAAAATATTCAAAACCACAAACCATCCAATGGATTTTTTATATGGTTTCTTCTAAATGGGAGTGTTATAAACTAATTTATAATGCCCAAGGCTAAAGATAACAAAATATTTCCCTTGCATATGTGGAGGTGACACACACTTTCAAATAAATGATTTTAAAATCTAAAAATACATTATAAGTCTTGTAGGAGTCACTAAGGCTTTATAAAATAAATAAAATAAACATAAAATTACATTATTTTAAATTAAAAAACATATATTTGTCCAAGGATACCTTTTATAGTATTTTTACATCACTATTGGTCTATTATGATTTTTTAAAACACACTGTATATTTATATTGTATTTAATTTTTACCCAAAAATATGATTGTCTTAGAAAATTATAAAAAATTGAATATTGGATAATTTTGACATATCTATTCCAAAATTAATATTCATTTTATCTAATTAATTTTCTAGATATGTAAATTTTCACTTTTAAAATAAAACTAACATTTATTGAAAATGGTGAGGTTTTGACAATAACAATTTTTGAACCCAAATAAAAATTACATTTGACTTCATAAAAATCATACAATAATTAACATATTAAAAAAATAATTTAATGATAAAATTTTATTAAAATAATATTTATTTCAAAACTCTATTAATTCATCAAAATGGATTTCCAAAAATACTATTTGTGCTTTAAAATCATTTACAAAGTAACAATAATATAAAGAAAATATATTCATTATTCTATAAAAAAATTGTGTATATAATCTTATTTCTATGGACTTGATACATATCTCTTTATTACACCATAATATTCCCTAAGAGTAAGTTGCATGATGGTGGGGATTTCATGGGGCTATTTGGTGAACATGGTTTGAGTCGTGACCTCGATGAGCTTGAACTTCTCTCATAAACATTTTCTCTCATGCCTAAGTTATTGGATCTCAGCAAGGGATTGCTCTAGGTAAAAGAACATAAATGTTATCTACATCAAATTCTCCAAAAAATAGACATCATAGGGTATGATTCTATAGGTTGAGGTTATCATATCCTTTATCTGTGCCAAAATGAATTGTTAAAACCCTATGTTTATATAGTAATGTGATCATTATTCCACAGCTATATTATCAATGGTAAAGATACATAAAATTCATTTAAATATAAATGGATATAATAATAAAAAGTGAAAGTGTTTTCTGTATCCATAATAAATTTATTTAAATCAAAAGAATGAAAATTTTATTCATAAATGTGTGGGTCATTACAACTGTCCCCCCTTAAGAAATTTTTCCCCCGAAATTTCCTTTTCCCACACTAAAATAGATGAAGGTAACTCCTCCTCATCACATCCTTTGGTTCCCATGTGTCTAATTAAAACTTTTGGTTTCTCTAGAATACTTTGACAAGGGGCATTGTTTTATTTTGTAGAACTTTTTCTCCGTGATCTAAGATCCTCACTAGTTTCTCTTCATACTAAAGGACATTCTCCAAATGTACCACCTTTGGACTGAGTTCAAGTGATGGTTTTGGTATGTACTTTCTTAATAGTGATACATGGAATACATGATGTACCAAAGATATGTTTGGTTTGAGTGCTAGTCGATAAGTCACTACTCTGCGGTAATCAAGGATCTCAAAAGGTTCGATGTTCCTTAGACTAAGCTTTACCTTCTTCCCAAATATCTTCACTATTTTCCTCAACCATTTTAGGACCTAGATGTTTTTTCCCCAACTTCATCCCAACATTTTGGTGTTCAACACCTATTCCCATAAAGGGATTCATAGAGGGTAATTTTTATTCTTTAGTGGAAACTATTTTTGTTAGAGAATTCCACTACAGGAAGATGTTGGTCCCATCCATCTTTGAAGTCCATTGAGAAAGATCTCAACATATCCTCAAGTGTCTAGATAATCTATTCATATTTTCCATCAGTTTGAGGGTGATAAGTCATTTGATGTTTAGATTAGTGTTTATAGAATGTTGAATACATTCCCAAAACTTAGAGGTGAATCTTGGATCTTTATCAGAAAAAATCGATAGTGTTACTCTATGTAGACATATGACCTCTCTAATGTATTTTCATTCCAGTTACTCCAATGAGAAATCCTCTCGAATCTAAATGAAGTGTGTAGAGTTTGTATGATTATCCATAATAACCTAGATAGCATTGTTTCCCTTGGATTTCCTTAGAAGTCTAGTGAAAAAATTTATGGTGATGTTTTTTCACTTCCCTATTGGTATAGTTAATGGTTTCATCTTCCCCTTAGACTTGTTCTTCTTATCCTTCACTAGCTAACATACCAGGAAATTATATGTATATTCTTTTATCTCTTTCTTTATGTTATCCCATCAACAATTCTCTTAGATATCTCAATATATCTTTTTGTTTCCTAGGTGAATAGAGAAATTTGAACTATGTGAATCATCCTAAAGATCTTTAATTAACTCATGATTTGATAGAACACATATCATTGACCCAAATATCACAATTCCTTATTTACTAACATTGAACACTAAGGATTTCCATTTTTTAATAGTTTCCACTTTCTTCTGAATATCCACATAATCTTTTTGAGTATCCTTTATTATTTCCAAAAGATTTGGTTGAGAAATCATTTATGAAAGGATTCATTATGTTCCTTTATTTATGATTCCCATGTGCATTTTTCAAGTCTAAGAAGATCAAATCCCCTTCAATTCTCATTAATGAAAGAATTATTGGGTCTTTTCTACTTAGAGTGTCTTCCACTTTGTTCATTTTCCTAGGATGGTAGTGGACTCAGTAGTCGTAATCCTTGATTATCTCTATCCAACTTCATTAGTGCATATTTATCTCTTTTTGTGTGAATATATATTTGAGACTTTTATGATCCATATATATTTCACACTTCTCCCCAAAGAGATAATGCTACCATATTTTAAATGCAAAGAGCAAAGCTTCTAACTCCATATCATGAATGGGATAGTTTTTCACATTAATTTTCAACTTCCTTAAGGTGTAAGAAATGAATTTTTCATGTTTTATCAACACACATCCCAATACCTTCTTTGAATCATAACTGAAAATTACAAAAATCTCACCACTTGTGGGTAATGTGAGAACCAAGGTCGTGATAGGCCTCATTTTCAACTCCAAGAATCTTTCTTCACATTCATAATTCTAAGAAACTTTTACACCCTTCTGAGTTAACTTGGAAAGATGGTTTGAAAATTATGAGAAATTTCTCACAAATCATCGATAATATCAAGCTTACCCAAGAAATCTATGGATATTTATCATTGATATTGGCCTCAGACATCCCAAAATTGCTTTTTTCTTGAAAGGATCCATAAATATAATATTTCTTGTGATTATATACTCCATTAATGAGATTTATTTTGGACATAAAACACACTATATATACTATCTATAGAGATTCTACTTTCTTAAGGTCATTAGCACCATGCTCAGATTCTTCTCATGCTCCCCTTGGTTTTGGAGTATATTAGAATATCATCTATAAAGACTACAAAACATTTTTCAAGGTAATATCTAAAGAATATATTCATTAAGTCTGTAAATATTTATATAGAATTATTGAGTCTGGAAGGTATCACTATGAACTCATAGTGCTCATACCTTGTACAAAAAGTAATCTTGGGGATATCCACCTTCTTCACCCTTACTTGGTAATATCCCGACTGTAGATCCACCTTAGAGAAGTATTTTTCTCCACATATTTGATTTAATAAGTCATAAATTCATGGAAAAGGATAATTTTTCTTTATTATGAATTTTTTGAGCTCATGATAGTCAATGAAAAGGCGCATTGATCAATCCTTCTTCTTGACGAAGAGGATCGGTGAACCCAATGGTGAAGCACTTGGGCGTATAAACCCTTTATCCAAATTCTCCTGTAGTTGTTTCTTTGGAACCTCAAGTTCCAAAACAACCATTTTATATGCATTCTTGGATATTATCAATTCCCCATGTATAATATGGATCTAAAATTCAACCTCCCTGCTTGGAGGAAGACCAGGAAACTCCTCAGGAAACACATCAGTGAATTCCCTCACAACAGGCATGTCTTCAAGGATGTTTTGTTCCTTAGACTCAATCATTAAAGAATGATATTCTTGATAATAGGGAAATAATATCCATTCTTGATATGATAGTGCTAAATAAGAGTCCTCCTCCTCCATGCACTTGTATAGAATCGGGGGGTCGATTCTCCATTTGGAGATTGATTTCCCTCTCACAAAGATTTATGTTGGCTCTATATATAGAAAGCTAGTCCATGCCCAGAATTTCATCAAATTCCTCCAAGGAAAATATGACAAGGTTTTCCTAGAAGTTAAATCCACAAAATTTGATAGGGGATGAGTTATATAATTGGGATTCAATAATTTCCCCATTTTTCAACTTCACTAACATCTTTACTTCCATGATTTCGGGTGTTGTTTGAATGCATGTTCTAAAATTTCATGATATGAAGGAATATGTAAAACTATAGATGATAACCCTACCTTTTAATTTTTTATTCAAGTTCTAATTTATTTGATGTAGACTTAGGTATGAGTACTTTTAAACTGTTGAATGCATAAATGGGAATCTATTAACATTAAAGGGATAACTTATAAATTACATGTATTTCTTAACTTATTAGTTTCTAGACATAAATCTATGTTATCCATGATCTTCTTCCTAATGGATATTATTATTGGAATTATTTCATTGTTACCTTGATATGGTTTTGTAATAAGCTTATGAATTTACCAAATCATATTCCCTGAGAGTGTCAAACCAGGTGCGTAGTAAGGCCCATTTTCGTGTACCAAGTTACCCCGAGTCAAGCCCATAACACCTTGTCAGAGTTATTACTCCTAGGTAAATCTGTTCTAGAACCACATACACTTATATTATCTAGATAGTTATGTATTTTCTTGATAAACCACATTCTCTACACTCACCAAAATTTAGGTATGTTCACTTACACTTAGTCTTATCCCTAAGGTTTTTCACTAGTATTTTCTAATATTAATCCCAAAAATAACTAAACTTATCCTATGATGCCAACTATAACAACCCTAATATTTATTTTACATTTAAAAATGATTTATTAAATAAAATTTCAATTTATACAACTCCGAATATTGATAGGACTAGTGTCTCTGGGTTTTAGAAACATTACATAACATCTTAAACCATTAAATACAACATCTTTATTAAAAATTTATTTAACATGAACAAAAAATCCCTTCATACATAACACTGCATGTGATAACCTAAGGACATCCATAAGAAATAGGTGACCTATATATCCCAGTATCACAACATGATGTATCATGATACTAAACATTACCTAATTCATTGGAGTGCTCTCAGGGTGCACCCTTCATAAAAATTTCATTTTCATGCTTAAGTGTGCCACATAGATTATATAAAATGGGTTCATTCAACATCATAATTTATTACATGATTGAGAAATATGGAATACATAAATGTAAGTCCTCAATAAATAATTATATGTGAATAAATTTTAATACCCTTGTTATAGAAATGGGTACGGTATTCACTATATGAGCATGGTAAATTGTGGTGCAATTTTGGCAGTATAACAGCATCATATAGAAATTAATAAAATATGTTAAGGAGAGATAAAGAGTTAAATAATAATTTATAAATTAAATGGATAGTATTGGGTACATTTAAGGACATTCCCCAATATAATTAATTGGAAATAGAAGGTGTAACATAAAAAAATCTTGAAGACATAGGAGAATGAAAAATAATCCTTACAAAATTTCAGCATGGTAATGGGTGTATGTAAAGGATATTGGTAGGGTTAAATGGGATTCTAAGTGGATAAAATCATTTATAAAATAATTTTAATGTAATTTGGATAGGTAATAATGTATCCCAAAATAAGAAAATAGAAATAAAAAAGTAATATCATAAATGAAGTGCTTGATTAAAAGAGGAGAGAGAGAACCCCTTATGGAATTTCGGCATAGTAATAGCTTAGTTAAGGATCCAAATGAGGGGTATAAATGATAAATCATACAAATAACATCAATAGGAATGTATTTAAATGATTATAAACAAATTTAAATACAAGAAATATAAATTAAAAGAACTAATCTCAAAGACGGTGCCTGAATTCAAAGGTGAGAAGAGAAATCCCTTACTTGGATGTCTGACTCCAAAGGATTAGGAGAGGATTCTTGGGAGATTTGGGGAACCTTGGGAGGAATATAGGGAGTATATGGGAGAGTGTGGATGAACTTCAATGAGTTTTAGTGGAGTTAAATGGAATCATGGTTGGGTTTATATAGGAAGGGGGTGGAATTTCTATATTATTTTGGTTTTGGACACTACATAATAAAATATTCAAAACCATAAAACATCCTAGTATTTTCCCATGGTTTATTCTAAAGGGGAGTGGTTCAAATTATTTTATAATTACAAGGGTTGAAGATAATTAAATATTTCCCTTTCTTATTAAAATATTATTTATTTCAAAAATCAATTAATTCATCAAAATAGATTTACAAAAATACTATTTGTGATTTAAAAATCATTTACCAAGTAATAATAATAGGAAGAAAATATATTCATTATTATATAAAAAATAGTGTATATAATCTTATTTCTAGGGTCTTGATACATATCCCTTTATTACACCAGCATATTCCCAAAGAGTAAGGTACATGATGGTGGGGATTTTATGGGGTCGTTCAATGAATATGGTTTGGGTCGTGATCTTGTTGAGCTTGAAATTCTCCCGTAAATGGTTTCGATCATGCATAATTTATTGGATATAGTCTTAGGATTAGTCAAGTTAAAAACCAAGAAATTTTATATCCCTTATAAGATGTGATAAATGGGATTCATATGCTATGATCCTACTAGATGAGGCCATCGGTTATTTTTTCCGTGCCAAAAGGATTTGTTAAAATCCTATATTTAAACTAGTAATGTGATCACTTTTCAACAGATATATTATCGATAGTAAAGATACTTAACTATATTTTAAATAAAATTGTATATAATAAAACAAAATAAGTTCACGTTTTTTCTATATCCATAATACATTTAATTAAATCAAAAGAATGCGAATGTTTTCATAAATGTTCGGGTCATTACAAACTTCCCCCCTTAAATAATTTCACCCTTGAAATTTCCTTTTCCCACACTAAAATAGATGAGCGTGACTCTACCTCATCACCTCCACTGGTTCCCATGTTGTTTCTTTAAACCATTGGTTTTTCCAAAACACTTTGATAAGGGGAATTATCTTATGTCGTAGAACTTTCTCTCTATGATCTAAGATATTCATTGGATGATCCTCATATGAAAGGTATTTCTCCATGGGTACCACCTATGGATTGAGTACATTTGATGGTTCTATTATGTACTTTGTTAAAAGGGGTACGTGGAATACATCATGTACCTAATATAGGTTTGGTGGGAGTTCTAGTCGATAGGCCGCTAATCTGATATAATCAAGGATCTCAAAAGAGTCGATGTGCCTTGGACTAAGCTTTCACTTATTCCCAAATCTCGTCACTATTTTCCACGGAGATATATGGATAAATACCATGTCTCCAATATCAAAATCTAGGAATCATTGACGATTTTCATCATATCTATTTTTTTTTACTCTGAGTAGCTTTGATGTGCTATAGGATGGTCTAACTTCTCCACCATTTCTTCTACCATTTCTGGACCTAAGAGTTTTTTTCCCAACATGTTGGTGTTTAACACCTCTTCCCATAAAAGGATTTATAGAGGCCATTTGGATGCTTGAGTGAAAACTTTGGATGTTAGAAAACTCTGCCAAAGGAAGATGTTGGTCCCATCTGCCTTTGATGCCCATTGACCAAGCGCTCAACATATCCTCAAATGCTTGGATAGTCCTCTCAGATTGTCCATCAGTTTTAAGGTGATAAGTCGTACTGAATTTCAGCTCAATGTTTAGATCATTCTGAAGACGTTTCTAAAACATAGAGGTGAATCTTGGATCTCAATTGAACATAATCGACATTGTAACTCCATGAAACCTTACCACCTCTCTAATGTATATTGGTTCCAGTTTCTCCAGTGATAAATCCTATAGAATTTCAATGAAGCGTGCAGTCTTTGTAAGATGATCCACAACAACCCAAATAGCATTGTTTAACTTGGATATCTTTGGAAGTCTGATGACAAATTACATAGTAATGTTTTCCCATTTCCATGTTGGTATGGGAAATGGTTTCATAATCCCCTTAGATTTCTACATTTTAGCCTTCACTTGCTGACATAATAGGCACTTTGACTTATATTCTGCAATCTCCTTCTTCATGTTATTCCACTAATAGTGCTCTCAGAGATCTTGATAAATATTTTTGATTTCTAGTTAAATGGAGAAATTCAAACTATGTGAATCATCCAAAAGTTATTTCTTTAACTTGTGATTTTATAGTTTACGTAGTCTTGACCCAAATCCCAAATTTCCTTCTTCATTAACATTGAACTCTAAGTATTTCCCATTTTTGATAGTTTTCACTTTCTTCTAAATTCCCACATCATACTTTTGAGCATCCTTTAATCTTTCCAAAGTACACAATTGAGCAATAATTTTTGAAAGGATTGATGATGTTGATTTCATTATGATTCCCATGTCCATCTTCTTCAATTCTAAGATGATCGGATCCTCCTCAATTATCATCAATTATAGAAATACTGGTTCCTTTCTACTTAGAGTATCTGCCACTTCATTCTCTTTCCCAGGATGGTAGTGGATTGAGTAGTCGTAATCCTTGAGGATATCTAACAATATTAATTGTTGAATATTTATCTATTTCTATGTGAATATATATTTGAGACTTTTTTATCTTTATATATTTCACACTTCTCCCCAAATAGATAATGATTCTATATTATCAATGAAAAGATCATTTCTTCCAACTCTGAATCATTTGTGGGGTATTTTTTCTCATATATTTTCAACTACCTTGAGGCGTAGGCAATGAATTTTTCATTTTTCATCAATCCACATCCCAATCCATTCTTTAAGGCATCACTGAAAATTACAAAAATTTCCCCACTTGTGGGTAATGTGAGCATAGGGTAAGTGATAAGCCTTCTTTTCAAATCCATGAATATTTCTTTACATTCATCATTCTAAGAAAATTTGACTCCCTTTTGAGTTATATTGGTAAGAAGGTTTGAAAATCGTGAGAAATTTCTCAAAAATCAGCGATATTATCCATCTAACGTAAGGAATCTATGGATATCTATCTCAGATAATGTCCTTGACTATCTTTAAATTTATTTCGTATTGGAATGATCCAAAGATATCCCATTTCTTGTGATAATATGCCCCAATAATGATACTTGTTCCAACTAGAACTCACACTTTCTATACTTTTCATAGAGATTGTCCTTTCGTAACATCTTTAGCATAATGCTCAGATGCTACTCATACTCCTCCTTGGTTTTTGAGTATATTATAATATCATCTATAAATATTACCAAAATCTTGTCGAGGTAATCTCTAATGACTATATTAATCTATTCCATGAAGATTTATAGAGAATTAGTGAGTCTGAATGGTGTCACTATGAACTCATAGTGCTTGAACATTATACAAAAAATAGACTTCAGGATATCCTCTTTCTTAACCATTACTTGGTAATATCCTGACTGTAGATGCACCTTGGAGAAGTATTTTTCTCCACATATCTGATAAAAAAGTAATCAATTCATGGAAAAGGATACTTATTCATTGCCATGATTTTTTTAGCCCAAGAAAATCAATGAAAATGTGCATTGACCCATCATTCTTCTTGATGAATAGAACCGGTGCACCCCATAGTGGAGCACTTGGGCATATAAACCCTTTATCCAAGTTCGCTTGTAGTTATTTATTTATCTCCTTAAGTTCCACAACAACTATTATATATGGAGTCTTGGATATTGGAAACAACCCATGAATAAGATCGATCTAAAATTCAACCTCCCTGCTTGGAGGAAGACTAGGAAACATCTTAGGAAACAAATCAGCAAATTCCCTCATAATAGGAATATATTTACGGATGGTTCGTTCCTTAAAATCAATCATTTGAGCTAGATATTCTTTCTTGTAGAGAAATAATATCCATTCTTGAGATGATGGTGCAAAATAATATTCCTCCTCCTCTTTGAACTTGTATAGAATAGAGGTTTGATTCTCCATTTGGAGAGTGATTTCCCTCTTTTGAAAATTTATGTTGGATCTATATAGAGAAAGCCAATCCATGCCTATAATTGCACCAAATTCCACCAAGGGAAGTATGAAAACATTATTTGGGAAGTTCAATCCACAAATTGTGATAGTGGATGAGTCATATATATGGGATGTAATAGTTTCCCCATTTTCCATCTTCACTGATATCTCTACTTCCATGATTTTTTGTTGTGTTTGAATAGTTCTACTAAAATTTCATGATATAATGGAATGCGTACAACTATGGATGATTATCCTACCTTTAACTTTGTGATTTTTGTTTTACTTTATCTGATATAGACTTAGGTTTTAAACTATTGACCACATAATCAGGAATCCATTAACATTAAAGTCATAACTTAAAAATTACATGTATATCTTAACTTATGAGTTTATAGGCTTCAATTTATGTTATCCATGATCTTATTACTAACATGTATTCTTATCACCATTTTTTCAAAGTTATCTCAATAATGGTTTCTAAGGAGATTATGAATTTACCAAAGCATATCCCTCAGGAATGTATAAACAAGTGCGTCGTAAGGCCCATTTTTATGTACTAGGTTTCCCTGAGTTAAGCCCAAAACACCTTGTCGAAGTTATTACTCTAGGTGCATATATTACAGAACCATCTCCACTTACAGTATCTAGATAGGGATTTATTTTCTTGATAAACCACTTGTTATATACTCACCAAAATTTAGGGACGTTCTCTTAAACTTAGTATTATCCCTAGGGGTTTTCCATAGGGTTTTCTAATACTAATCCCGAAAATAACTAAACTTATCCTCTTATACCAACTATAACAACCCTTCTCTTAATTTCACATTTAAACATGATTTATTGCATAACATTTAACTTAATACAACTCAAAATATTAAGAGGTCTAGTTTCTTTGGGGTTTTGGAACATTACATAACAACTTAAAACATGAAATACAACATCTTTATTGAAAACTTATTTGACATGATCAAAACATTCCTTCATACTTACTACTGTATGGGATAACCTAAGGAAATATATAATAAATGGGTGAGAGATATATACCAATAAGGGAATAAAAAAGTAATAACATGAGGATAATAATACATTTTAGTCAAGGAATATCAGTAAGGCACAAAGGAATATTAATAATACAGCATGATATAGCATGATAATCAAAACATGGGAAATGTGGAAACAACTTAAAACATTATATCATAAACATAATTCAAAGTTAAACCACCAAGACTTCATGGTGTAAAAAAGTACCATAATGTAATCAAAAAAACCCATGTCCCAAAATGATGTATCATGACACTAAACATTACCTAATTCATTTGAGAAATATTCGGGAGCACCATTCATAATCATTTCAATCTCATGCTTAAGTGCGCCACATCGATCATATAACATGGGTTCATTCAACATCATAATTTATTCTGTGATTGAGTAATGTGGAATACATACATTTAATTCCTCAATAAATAATTATATGTGCATAAAGGTGAATACCCTTGATAGAGAAATGGGTATGGTATTCATTACATGGTCGTGGTAAATCATAGTGTAATTTCGGCAGTATAACAACATCATAGAGAAATTCATAAAATGGGTTTATGAGAGAGAAATTGTTCTATCATAATTTATATATGAAATTGATAGTAATAGGGACATGTAAGTAAATTCCAAAACATATGTAATTCGAAATATAAGGCATAACATAATAAAGAATCTTGAAGAAATAGGAGAAATCAAAAGAACCCTTACAAAATTTTAGTACAGTAATGGGTGTGCATAAAGGTTCATATAAGGGTTAAATGAGAGTGAAAGGGGCTCCCAAAATTTATGAAACAAGTGTAAAATAAGTGTTATAGGTAATAATTTATCCCAACATAAGAAAATAGAAATTGAAAAGGCATATCATAAATGAAGTGCTTGACTAGAAGAGGAGAGAGAGAATCCCCTACGGTATTTTGACATAGTAATGGATTAGTTAAGGATCCAAATGAGGGGGTATAAATGATAAGTTATAAAAATAAAATAAATTTTAAATTAAGGTAATTATTACAAATGAATTAAAATACAATAAATAGAAATTAAAAGAATAAATCTCAAAGAAGGTGCTTGAATTCAAAGGTGAGGAGAGAAATCCCTTACTTGGATGTGTGACTTCAAAGGCATGGACAAGGCTTCTTTGGAGAATGGTGGAAACTTGGGAGGACTATATAGAGTATAGATACGACTTTTTACTAGCTTCCAATAGTTTTAGTGAAGAGAAATTGGAGATTGGGTGGGTTTATATAGGAAAGGATGAGGATTTCATTATTATTTTGGTTTTGGACACTACATAATAAAATATTCAAAACCAAAAACAATATCATGGTTTTTTCCCATGGTTTCTTACAAATGGTAATGTTATAAAATATTTTATAAGTCCAATATTATAATATAATATAATATTTCCCTTTCTTGTGTGGAGGTGAGTCACACTTTCAAATAAATGATTTTAAAATCTTAAATATATTATAAGTCTCGGAGGATTCACTAAGGCTTTAAAAAATAAATCAAATAAATTTAAAATTATATTATTTTGAATTAAAAACATATATTTTTCTATATATAACTTTTATAGTATTTATTACATCACTATTGGTCTATTATGATGTCATAAAACACACCATATATTTATTCTGTAGTTAATTTTTACCCAAAAATTCGACTCTCATAAAATTATTAAAAATTAACTTTTACCAAATTTCAATGTCATGATTAAAAAAATAGTATTTATTTTATCTAAATAATTTTCTAAATATGTGAATTTCCAATTTTAACATAAAAACCATCATTTATTGAAAATGATAGGTTTTTAAAATAATAGTTTTCAAACCCTAATGAAAATTACATTTGACTTCATAAAAATTACATTTGACGTCTTAAAAATTATATGATCATTTACAATAAAAACATTAATTTAATAATAATATTTTATTAAAATATTATTTGTTTCAAAAATACATTAATTAATCAAAATAGATTTCTAAAAATACTATTTATACTTTAAAAATCATTTACAAAGTAACAATCATAGGAAGAAAATATATTCATTATTTTATAAAAATAGTTTAAATAATATTATTGTTGGGATAATAATACATATCCCTTTATTACACTAGCATATTCCCTAAGAGTTATGTGTGTGATGTTGGGACTTCTATGGGGTCATTCGGTGAACATGGTTTGGGTCATGATCTCGATGATCTTGAACTTCTCATTTAAACAGTTTCTCTCATACTTAAGTTGTTGGATCTCGGATTGGGATTAGTATAGGGAAAATCCCAAAAAATCTATCTCCCTTAGAATCTCTGATAAATGGGCTTCATTGGGTATGATCCTTCTATTTGAGGCCATCACTTCCTTTTTCTATGCCAAAATAATTTTTTAAAACCCTATATTTATACTATTGAGGTGATCACCCTTAAATGGCTATATTATCAATGGTAATGATATTTAATGGTCATTTAAATAAAATTGGATATAATAAAACAAAATAAGTTCATGTTTTTTCTATATCCATAATATTTTTAATTAAATCAAAAGAATATGAATTTTATTCATAAATTTTTTGGTCATTGCACACCCCATGTTATACTGATTCAGGTTCTTATATATCCTCTTACTGGGATTTTAGGTCACCCATTTCTTTGATGTATATCCTTAGGTGAATACTTATATTAAGGAGAATACAAGAGGACATTGATAAGCTAGAGAATAGAGAATTAAAATAAATTTTTGTGTTTTAATTTTTAAATGTTATGTATGGTCTTAATTTTCCCAAGACACAAAACCTACAAATCCTGGTTATGTAATGATTTTATGTTGTTTATCTTCAAAATGATGTAATAGCTATGTAATAAAAAGTAGAGTCACTATAAACACCATTTAGAAAAAACCTTTTTAAGAAACCCAACCCTTCCATTTAGAAGGGAATACCTTTTCAAATCCAAAACCATGATTCAAAATTTAAAAATCACTTAAAAAATCAACTGAACATTTTATTAAACACTTGGTGTGAATAACTTAATTAAACAATTCCATATACTTCAAATGAACCAAGAAAACCACCTCATTTAATATAAAACAATTATTCTAAAAATCACACATCTTTATTTAATATATGAGGAAGGTGAAAAAATCAATAAACAAATAATTCTTAAATTTAAATAATAGGTGAAAATAGAAACCTAATTCAAACTCACAGAACTTCAAAAACTCCCACCTGAAATAGCCGCACAAGGGTTATAAGAAGCAAGAACATCCAATAGGAACCTTAAAGACACAAAACACTTAATTTAAACACACAAAAAAATATGAACCCTAGATCCATATGACCAAGGGAGAATATGAACTCAAGAGAAAGTGGATGAAAGAGGAATAGGAAAAAGATAGGAGAAGATTTCCTTGAAGATTCACCCCCAAAACATGAATAAATCACTCAATACAACACTTGGGAGAGAATATAAGGCTTGGAAAGGAAGGTAGGGGATCCTTTTGGGTCACACAAACCACGAGAATAATAAATGTGTCATTTTGGGGTTAAAATATTGAGAGGGTAGAAGAGTAATTACATAATTTTATTGATCTGTGAATTGCGCACAATTAGGCTACACAGTTTGGTAAACTGTGTTCCAAACGTGTGACATGGTTCTATTAAAATGTCAAAACCATTCACATTACTTCTTCATATTTTTCCTAATTTTTAATGTGTAGTGTTCCTATAACCTGAGACAACCAAGGACCATCACGGTTTCTTGGAGAATAGTGTACGGTTTCCCCCAACTGTGCACCTAAACTATGATGATGAAGAAAAACATCCCAAAACTAAAAATTTAAATCTGGAACACCTGGAAGTCAAGGTAAAATCCCAATACTAAAAGATAAGTCAGAATAGAAGATAAAAATAAAAATTTGGGTGTGAAAATTCTCCCCACCATTATACTTTTTTCCCTCAAAAATCCATAATATATCTAGTTGGTCAATCAAAGGCAAAGGTTCACATGATCTCATTATATGATTTCCCAAAACTGGACAGCACCTTAACCACCACTAAATAAAAACTTATGCCTCTACCCAAAATTATATAATTATCAAAAACCACTTCCCTAAAAATTATATAAAACTAAAACTAAAACTTCTACAACTTTTTTTAAAATAAAACCATTGGTCATACTCCCAAAAACCCAACATTCACTTGTAAGGAAAAACTCAGAACTAACAGCACCAAATAAAACTACCCACTACCAAGATACACCATAGAGTAAATCAGATTACCAATATGGGAGGAAAAAATTGAATCCCTACCATTATAAATCAACTAGCATCGACCAACTTCATAAGAGACCACAACAAGACCCACGCTGCATTTACCACCCATTAACAACCAACTAGATTAAATAAACCCACACAAACTGACACAGGAAACCCAACACGAACCAAACTTAGAACTCCCCGTATAGACCAACCCCCACCACAAGGGTGTCCAATGAAATATACTACAAACCAAGTGGAAAACAATCATATATTCACATCCTAAATGTCTCAAACAATAGAATTTCACGAATATGATACCACCATGCTTTCTTATAACCAAATAGGTACTTTCAAAATACATGGACCACAATGAGGTAATGAGGCCTCTGCACTTTTTACAGCAAAATAGGACATTCCAAGATGAAGAAAATATAACAAATAAACTTAAATTATCCCCATTCTAGGACTAAATAAAAATCTAGACCAAGGTACCTCACACCCTTATGATTCCTGACTATGCACAATCTTTACTACAGGTCCCATGGCAGGAGCCCTGATGTCTTAAAGCATCCACTTCCTCGTAGTCAACACAACATCCCTTGTAGAACCAAAAGAAAATTACACACCAAGAGACTCACTTTTCTCCAACAAGTAACATTCAAAAATACGGGGACTTAGAAGATGCACACACATCATTCTCATCCACCCCAAACAAGAGGAAAAAATCATACACACAGCAGAACGTAACTCCACTCATGGTGAAAAAAAATTATAATTTCAAAAATACCCAAATTCATTAAAATTTAAGTCCTCTGGATATACACAACATCCACTTTTACATTTTAAATAAAATAAAACACCAAAAAACCACCACTGGACACAACCATTTCAACAAAAGAAGAATTACATAAAATGGGCCATAAAATAAGCCCAAAATAGCACCCTGCTCCTAAAAACAGACTGGAGTGTCTTTTGAAGGGTTGGTTGTGGATCCGCGTTACTTCCTAAATACACCACAACAGAACCATTTCAAGGGACCTAGGAATCCACAAGTATGGAAGTTATTGGGAGAACTCAAAAATGATGGATTCTTATGACTAGGCTTGTGGCACTGATGACACACCATCATCCTGTGATTAGAAGGATCTAATGAAAGATCTAGTGGACTTTTAATTCCCTGACTAGCATCACTAGCTTTATATTGCTTCATGATATCCTTATTGGGATTCCCTTCACTCTTATTAAATATTGGAGGAAGTTCATCTGCCTCAATAACTCCTAATAACACAACTTCAACCCAAACATGCATGTCACACCATATAGGAAAATGTGGTTAGAACAAACTCTAACACCTTAAACTGCATATTAGGATGAATCCCACTCTAAAAACATTGAGCTTTCAAGGAATCATCTTAGCCCCCTCCAGAAGGTAAGGAACTCGATCCACAAAATGATAAAAGAACTCCAGAAAAATCCATTGTCTTGTTGTAGATAGCACATCTCCATCCCTTTACTCACCTTCACTACTTCAGAGAAATTTTTTAATGAATGAAGCCTTGAAGAACTCCCTAGTAAGATCATCCTGAGGCTCGGTTCAAGAGACTAACATCCACCACCTCCAGGTCGGATCTTCAAGCATAAAGGTGGTATACATCACCTTTAAAGACTCAGGAAAATCAATGAAACCAAAGTTCCACTCAATTTTCCACATCCACTTTTCCTCTTCAAGAGGATATTCTTGACCATAAAAAAATAGGAGGGTTCAATTTTCATAACTCAATAATTTATTCCTTTGTTTGATCAACTGAAGGTTCTGCAAATGGTGAGCCACCCATAGCTGCACCTCAAACATCCATTGAATTTTTTTGGGGGGGATAACACTAACCAAAAAGAAAACCAAGAACCCAATCAAAACCAATTTATCAACAAGGATTTCCAAACTCAAAACATTGTTTAAAAAACACTTCCAAATCACAAAAAATTTCACCACGCAACAACTGGTTATCAGAATATCACATCTTTCCTCTTGAAAGTACTGCTAAAATAAAACAAACTTTGTGGGTTACACACTCACCAATTGTGTTCCAAAGATCCTCACACGTGCACATTCCCATTGTACCCTAGGAACTCATCAACTAATGCCAATCCAAACACTCATCCTCTCATGTCACTACCTATACACTTTTACATACATATCCACGCATTTGATCACCTTTGGGGATACTATAGATCAAAACAAAATGTTCCCATTTCAAATTTCATAAAATATTTCAAAAGATCACTAAGCACCAAGTCAAAATACATTTTCAAACTCCACACACCAATCAATTTTATCATGATCAAAATAAAATCCCATGTATTCCATCCAAAATTCTAATTCAACCCATTCAAAACATTTTTAATAGATTAATAAATCTTAATCCATTAAAATTTATTTTAAAAAAAACTATTTTTATAAATGTTTCTTATCTTCTTAAAGAAATTTCCAAAACACCTATTTATAATAAACTTATGTTTCCCAAACAAAAACTTTCAATAAACCACAAGTTTTTATTATATAAACCAATATTGATAAACTTGTCCCTATTTTACCCAAAAATCACTTTATTAAAATCTACTTCCTAAATATTCTTTCAAAATAAATCAAAGAACTCATTTTATATCTTCCCAAAACCAAACCATTACAACTTTAAATCCAATTTTCACAATTCCAAAACAACTATTTTCAAAAAAATCCCAAAATCAAGAAGGACCAAAAATAACTCTCAATGGGAAACCAGTGTCAAAGGGTGACTTGGCCATATGGTTGATGACTGCATGTCAATCACACCACTATCACAGAGAGTCTTCTTGGACCATATCTCTGGATCCCCATGGATTTTCAAGCACTATGAGATCACTAAGACCTTTATCCCAATTCCATTTTCATATCCCAAACACCAAAAAAACCAACAAGAACCAAAGAAACCAAATAAAACCCAACATCCCATGGAAACTAACAGTCCGTTCATGAAACTGTTGGCCAGACACTCTCACAGACCTATAACTCATACTTCGAAAGTCCTTCTCCATCTATATTGACATCCCAAATATCAAAAGGCGCTCTAGAATCTATGTCTTCTAAAGAACAAACCTCCCTCGGATACAATTTTTTCATGAACCAACCTAGTTCAACTTGGAACCGGTCACCCGAGCCGATCTGTGACAAGGCCCAATAGGCATTCCAAATCCTTTCAGGATGGAAACTAGTTTCAGGGCATCAACATAGAATCCAAGGGAACAATTTCGCCCAATATAAATAAATAGAACAATGGAAGAAAACAGAGCATCCCAACATAAATAAACATCCAAAATGAACATCATTTGTACAAAAACTGAAATTCCAATAAACCAATCAATAAAACCCAAACTAAACCTAATGACCACAACGTCTCCATGTGACCTTGAGGGTCACTCTATGATACCAAAACCAATCATCACCCACGGTGACCGAAACCAAGTTGGAACCTACACAAAGATCTAAGAAAGAAAGAATAATATGAGTGAGTAATAAAACTCAGTAGATGTGCCTGAACAAATCTATTCCCAATTCACTTCCTTATAAATAAAATAAACATCAACTTCATGTTTGAAATAAAATATATAAAATAAATTTATTCAACACATTTTCCCTTAAATAGAAACACCTTACATTTATCTTTTTCTATTTAAAACCACATTCTTTTTCACGAAGTATCCATTTTCATTTAAAAAGAAAAAGGATGATGATTTTATTTAATATGAGATAAGAGAGTGAAAAAAAAATCAAAAATAATAACAAACCTTCAAAAACCAACACATAAATTTTCATAATAGGTTCACCACACAATATAGAAACAACAATGTTCACATATTAAGGGTAATAAAAATAATCGAGTAAGAGTAACTAACCAAAAAAGCATCTCAATTATCCACCATAAACAATTAAGTTCCAAAATAAATTGGAGAACTTGGTATCTCAGTTGAATAATATTGAACATATTATACATCTTGACTTATCCTGATGGAATGCCTCACCTGATGAAATCAATTCTCACCCACATGCTCCATCGTATTCTACCTAGTCTGACTGAGGGGAACACTCCCATAAAAACAAAACAAAACAAATCCCATGATATGGGCCACTAGCCATAGAGAAATACTAAGCTAGTGTAGTAGTCATTCACTAAAAATAATTGAGCTATTCCATGTTACCATGTCAGTAATAAAGTGTTATGGATCTAAAAAATGAAAATTGAGAATCCAATCACATGCGCATACATCATACACAAGAAACTCACACAACAAGTCACCCCTGGGCCACCCCAAGGAACAATTAGTTGCCTTTTTATCTATTTGAACTTAATGAAGCCTATCAGCATGGGTCACTCATAGCATTCAACATAACCAAGGCAAGAAAATTATATAAGGATAGTTTCCAAGATGATTATTTCCATAAAAGTTCCAAACAGGCCTCAAACACCCTTTAAGAAATCACCCATTTCCAAAATAAAACAAACATATTTACTTCATAATGTGAAACCATTTTCAAACAACCAAACCCACCTTTCAAAAAGGTGAAACCACACCATTTTTAATTCCACAACCATTTTATATGAATTCCATTTAAGCACTCACACCACATTTTCAAACCAAATTCACATTCAACAAAAAATTTAATGGTCAACACACCATCATCACATGCCAAACCATTTTCCAAACTATCAAATATACACCATTTTCAAAATCCAATACCATTTAGGAAAATCCCATTTAAGAAACCCAAACCTTCATTTTAGAATCTAAATACCTCTACCAAACCAAAACCATACTTTGAAATTCAAAAATAACTTAAAAAATATATCTGTAAATTTTATCAAACACCTAGTGTGCATAAATTAATGAAACAATGCCATACACTTCAAAGCAACCAAGAAAATCACATCATTTAATATAAAAACATTATTCTAAAAGTCCCACATCACTATTTAATATCCAAGGAAGGTTTGAAAAGTAAGAAACCAGTGATTCTTAATTTTAAAGGACAAGTGCAAAGGGAAACCTACCTCAAACTCACTACGCTTCAACCACACCCATCAAAAACAACCTTTCCAAGTTTCCAAGAAGAACGAACAACCAATAGAAATCCTAAAAACACAAAACCCATGAATTAGACATAGAAAAATGTTAATCCTAGATCCAAATGACCAAGGGAGAATAGAAACTCAAGATAAAAAATAATAAAGAGTAATGTGAAGAAGAGAAGAGAAGATTGCCTTGAAGATTTACCCCCCAAAACATGAAGAAATCACTAGATCCAACCCTTGGGAGATAATAGGGGTTTGGATAATAATGGAGGGGCTCCCTTTGGGTTTCTAAAACCATGAAAAGAAGAAATGGGGGCATTTTGGGGTTAAAATATTGAGAGAGTATAAGAGTAATTTAACAATTTTAATGACCTGGGCACTGTTAATGGTGATGCTGCAAGGTTTCATAAACCATGCGCTGACCGTGCGACATGGTTATATGAAAAATGGCATAACCATGTGCACTCCTTTCTCATGGTTATCCTAACTATTCATGGGTTGTGTTCCCATGAAGATAGACAACCAAGGACCCACACGACTTCTAGGAGAATGGTACACAAGTTCCCCCAATCGTGCACCTAAACCATTCTACTGAAGAAAAACATCTTGAAACTCAAAATTAAAATCTAGAACACTCAAAAATCAATGGAAAATCCAAATACCAAAAGATAAGTTAGAACATAAGATGAAAAATAAAATTTCGGGTTTGACAACAAATAGGTCTTAAAAAGGTCATTAATATCATCATAAAAGATGATAATAGGATAAAATTTTATTTCAAAATCATTTGAGAATATATACTCACTTTATTTAATCTCATAAGTACAATATCACTCTTTGGTTGTGTCTTGATCAATTTTTTCTTTATCTCTCACTCCATGAAAAAAATTGAAGTTGTAATTCCTTCCAAACTAGTGGATCATAAGATCCATAATGGGATGAAAATTTATTCCTTTTGTCTCTCGTTATAATCATAAAAAAAATGGTTATAAAATATTATCCAATATGAATAAATATTCATATGATTAAGTAATACATTAATCTCAAAAATCTCATCCAATTTTCAACGTTAAAAATTTCATAAATTTTTACCCTTATGAACCTTCCAAAAGATTAAAATCCAAAACATTTGAAATAAGGTTACCAAATTTATAAAATCAACTTTTCATTAATCCCCAAAAAACTTGATGTAGCTCTTAATTTTCACCCACCGAACATGTGAATATCATTATCATGTATTTTCCTGAAACATGGTCATAACCTGAATTACAATAAAACCATTGTGAAAAATTGAATTCTTTAAAAATTTAACACTTTCCTCATACCATAAATCCAAAAAATCTATAAAATTGATCCATAATATCATAAATCAACATAACATCATATTACTGATCGATTCTAACTTCATCAATAATATCTCATTTATTTTCTCACAATCAAACACCTCTTTATCTAGTTATCCCAACATCTTACACATATTAAGGATTATCCTTCCCTTAATCATGTATTCTCTAAAAATATTTCCTCTATCACCTTTCATGGTAACAAGTACCGATCAACAAATGCCTCTAAATCATTAAGTGAAAACTATAATATACCAATCCTTATATGTTTCATTATACCATAAAAGTAATTCTAGAACATTATTCATGAGTTCAAATGAATAAACACTCCATCATTCCAATACTTCATTATCGTACTCCACAATTCCAATATTGATCACAATTTATTTCCATGTATCTTTGTAATTAAGAGGTTGATAAAGTCAATCATCATCGTTAACCCTTGGATTTGGGAACTGATTATCATAATTACCATTGTCCTTAAACTTGAATCATTGAAGTGTGGGAGGTTCATTGAATGAAACTTTCTATTTATTCACATAATTAACTAACTTGATCCCATCACTTTGGAACTCATTTTCCCAATGACCTTATTTACCATATTTAAAACATTTACCATCCCCCTTGAGGTAATTTCCTTCCTGATTCTTCCCACACTTTCATATTTAAGGAAAACTCATCTTCCTTTCTCCATGGTTTTTATAATTTCCTTTGAATTTATTTTTTATTTTCTTATCAAAACCATAATATTGATGGGTAAATATGATTCTCATATCCACCTTGAGAGCACATCGAACAACATAGAAAAATTTATTCATATTTAATGATGTATTTTATAGTTAATAACCTTTGAAGACTTGGTTTTAAACCAATAAAGAATCGGTCAATTTTATATTCCAGACTGATAATTATTCCCAAGGAATACCCTGATAGCCTTATAAAATTTTCCTCATATGTAGTTATGGATTCATCACCCTTTTTCTTTAGCTCAATAAATTAATTATCCATCATTGTACATAGAATATAAGGTAATTACTTGCTGAGTAATATCCCCTCAAACTCACCCCACTCCATTAATTCAATTTCCTCTTCTTTCCACATATTATTGATAAGATTTCATAATTGATCTCTTTATACTTCAACACAACAAAAATCTTGGACAACTTTTTCATGTCTGGATCATTAAAGAACAAAAAATATTCTCTCAATGGTGTTGATCCATTGATCATCCACTAGTGGATTAGAAGACCCAGTGAAAGGAGGTGGACATTGCCTCATGAAGTAATCAAAAAAAATTGTTCCCTCTATTGTTCATTTGGAAGTCCAATATGATTCATAGCTTTTGTGATTATAGTAATAGTATTTTTCATTCTAGGTCCCACAAAAATTGGTTCATCAAGAGGATAATTGTTTCATTGACTATCACATTTGAAATTAACATAATTCCTTTAGGTTCCATCCATTAACAAAAAAACATAGTGTGAGAAGAACTAATCATACTTAGAAAACCACATAGTCAAGGGAAATTAATTTTAAAATTAAAATCTATGAAACCTTAGGTTTAACTTAGGTTATTCATTTCTTTTACCAAAATTATAGTATTGCAACCTAAACTAGGTTCTTACTAATTTTTTCTCATCCATGTTATTGAAGGTTAACTAAACCATGTTCTGATACAAACTATAACAACCTTCACTTTTCATACATAGATGTTTCATCTAAATAGATGAATATTCATTGCATAATATCTTGAAATCATCAAATAATCATATGGTTTTATTTTCTTTGGAAACATGGAAACATTAATAATTGGTTCATAAAACATCTACATCATCTATCACTTATTCCTTAGTAACTAGAACCCTTTTTGACGTATCAAACTTAATACCTTTCCTCATATCCTAGGTAAAAGGAAACATAAGAAAAGGGTGATCTTAGAAACTTAGTATGGGTAAAATAGGGAGATATGAATAATAACATAAACATAAGGGTATAAAAGTATTGAAAAAACATTTGAAAATTATACCCTGCATATCAAATATCATAATCTAGAGTCATAGAATAAATCATAAAAATTCATAAGACATGAATCATAAAATAATAACATTGGAATAAAACCTATAATTTTCAAAAATGCATAAGCATATAAAATAATTTTATTATTAGTCAAAGCTCTTTTCTAAGAATATCATAGTGGAATGGTTTCACTCCCTAAATCATTCTAGTAGTCAAGGTTCACTCCCAAGACTATCATGGTGGAAAAATCCTTTACTAAACTCATTTTATTTCCCATTCCAGTCCTATATATCTCATGAGAAATAATATCATTACCCAATGCATTGGAAGAAGATATATCCAAACCATCACATAATTAAAATCATACATATGTGTGCTATAAGAACATAAATCATTCATTTTATCAAAACCCATGAAAAGAAATGGGTTATGTAAACATTTCGTCATAGCATAATCCATGGAAATGAAATGGGTTTCTTAAACCAACGATAAAATGAATAAGGATAATTTCCCTGAATAATATACCCATTAAATCATAAGTAACATAAAATAATGTGATATTATAAGGAAACTAATTTTTATAAATCACTTGAAATGATTCTTGAGAAAAATATGCTTTCTGTTTTGAAAACAAATTAAATTCCATAGAATTATAAAAGAAAAAAAGTTTATTTAAAGATAACCTCATAAGATTTTAAAGTATTCTTTATTTAATTAAGGATTCATTATGTTAGGAAAATCAACCCATTATTTATATGTAAAAAACATTCCTTCCGTATTTTTTTCCAAAAAATCATAACGAACCTCATTTAGAAAATGACAAAAAACATCCTTTCATTTCATTTTTTAAAATAAAAACATGGGTAGAATGAAATTCAAACAGTCATAAGATAATATTAAAAACATTTTTTTGAAACAATTTTGGGAAACATAGACATGGAATAAAAAGAGAGTTATAGGGGAAACATTAAAATAAAGTCCCTCAAAAATATCATATCATTAAAGTGAAAATAATATTAACCAATTGGGTGTATTCACTGTAAATACACATAAAAATGTTAATACATCATAATATAATCAAAATTCATCCCAAACATAATCAAATAATGACATAATCGATAAAGTAGAAGGTTAACCCCAAGAATGGAAATTGGGTTAAGAATTCCCTTTACACTTTATAAATCAGTCAATTTATATGCCCCATAAAAGTAATACTTTTAAAAAGAAACATTGAATAACATTAATATAATTAGAGTTATAATATTATAAATTAAATTCAATTATATATGTAACACCCAAAGCTTCTACAGTACGTTTCACTTTGAATAATTTAATACCTTGCATTGAACGCAACTTCGAGATTCTAACACACCGCAACCAATCAAACTAGCCATTATGAATAGTAATACCCACTTTTTGAAGTTTTATAAATTCTATTTCTCAAAATGGAATTCATTTTTGAATTAGGAATATCAAAATTAGCTTAGGGTGAATTTTTTGTATTTTTCTAAAAACTTTCAATTTTTGTGAATAGTGAAAAACACTGCGTTATTGGTTAAAACTGAATTTTTATTTAAATAATTATTTATTTTATTTAAATTTATTTTAGGTCAAAATAGATACATAATACCTATATAATTTCAATGTAATTCATTGGATTCATTTTATAATATGCTTAGATAAATAAAAAGTTTATTAAACTTGTTACCGTCTTTTACCCACCTTCTAGGAGAATTTGAAATTTTTCATAAAAATTAATTTTACCACTTCTATGAGTTGAATTTAAAAAATCTGAGACACACGGTAGACATTTTTAATTAAAATTTGGTTCAATAAGATGAAAATATTTTTTGGTGAATAGTAACTTTTTACTTTTATTTACCACGTTTAAAAGTAAATAGTGTAATTAAGGGTAAAAATGATATTATAATTACCCTAACACATGTCATAATTCTATTGTATAAGTGTAATTCGACCAAAAACAACCTTAGGAATAAAATATAATCCTTTTAGGTCCACTTGGATTAGATTTGGACATTTATTATTATTTTATTTAAAGAAGAGTAAAAAGAGTTAAATTCAATGTTTAATAACTAAACTATTTTTAATATAGGGTTATAAATAAGATAAAATCAACTATAAATATTAATTAAGAAAGATAAAAATATTTCCTACATAATGTTATTTTATTTATAATTTTTAGACAGTAAATAATTTAATTTATTTATGACACATTGATAATGCGGTAATTACCTTATTAATCAAATATTAAAATAATTGATATTATAAATATCTAAATAAATGTAAATTGAGACTTCTGAGGAATTACACTAACTTAATAGGTTAATATGACATTATAGGGTTGGTTAAATAAATTTTATTTGAAGTGATAAAGTTTTTATGGATTTCAAAAAAATCAAATACTAAATAGTGTCAGAATTGACATAATTGAGTTTTTTAAACAAATACTATGTTATTAATTGATATAATATTTCTAAAAATCTAATGTTCTGTAAAAGGACTTATATAATGTTATATATATTAATAATTAACCACATGGGGTTATCTTGGCTTGTTATAGTAAGTTTATTAACCATATAATATAAAAAAACAAAGAGACATGGTAAATGTCAAACTATTTAACTAAGAGTTAAATCGAAAAGATAATGTTAATATGATGACCTAAACCTATATAAAACCTATTTGTTGAGAGTTTTTCGACCCATTACCACCTTAGACTCTAAATAATTCATTTTGGAGCCATTAGAAACCTAAAATGATTTTATTATAAAATAATATTTCAAACTTTTCCTAAAGTGACCCTCACCTCTCTTATAAAAGGGCACTTCCCCTTCTCTTAATTTCACACATCCAAAGTCAATTGGCTCGGCCAACCCATGCCCAAATATCCTCCCAACTTACCGCACTTCTACCTAGATGCATTAATTTGATCATAAATCCAACCTAAGGATCCCTTTTCATCAACTCAAAAGGAAACACTCGAAATAGAGGTAATAATTTCACCACCCTCTTTCAAGTTCTTTTCCTCATCCACTTCCTCTTTTTTTGTTATTTCCATACCAAAATAATAAATACAGTACCTTATACATATATTGATGTTATTATAAATATGTTACAACCATATTCATTATTCTATCCATCCTACAAATGACAAATTCACTATACGTGTGTACGTACGGCTTACCGTCTCTACGTCGTGGTGTAGTTTGTTATTCAAACACTTCATTATTTGTATGGGTATAATAATGAGTAAAAATGATGTAAATAATAAATATAACATGTTAATGATTCTGTATATATTATATACCATCCAATTATATACGATTTCTCCATCAATATAATGATATTGTCGCTCGTACGTACGTACGTACGTACGGATTACCGTCTCCACGAACGCGATGAGATTCATTCCCCATCATAAACATTCAAGAATAATTTTCATTTTATGATTCAAAATAATGTTTAGGAACATAATATAATTGTGTATATGAATCAAATACATTCGATTCATAACAAACATGGATTACGTAACCACGCATATAAAGGAAAACGAATCAGTTAACACCCAAAACGATGATACTACTAAAATATTATTAACAAAGAAATATTAGAAGATCATATATGATATCATATTTATATATATGGTTCTTTTATAATTTAATAACAATTATTTAACTATTATATAGGAGGTTAACGTACCCTTGAACAAGGAAAAGTACAAGGTAAGGTTTAATTCCTCAATCTCATTATTATTCGAGATTTTTTATCTGTAAGTTTTTACTGGGATATATTTATTATCCATGTCCATGTTTCATAAAAGAGTTTTCAAAGAGATTATTTTTAAGGGACTCTTTTACTAAAACATCATTTTAAATGTTTTAAAGATTTATTCTTCTAAACCATTCTCATTAATGTCCATGTTTTCAAAATGGTTTTAAGGATTTATTTATATGAACATGAATGTTTTAAAATGTTAATTACTTTCAAAAGTTTCAAAGTGGTATGGGACACTTTGATTCAAACTATCTTTTAAATGACTTACTTTTTATGTGACTTTTAAATGATTTCATGAAAAATGGATATTTCTCTAAAATATTTTTCCTAATCATTTTCAACTATGTCAACATCCTTTAAGGGATATTATAATTGATCGAGATTGATTTATTATGATACAAATATTCCATATTTTATTGAAGGTTTTTTTATATGTTTGACTGTGGATGTGTTATTTTTATACCATTCATGGTTTATAGATAAAGTGTAGATATTTTTTATGCTATTTTTAATACAAATGTTTATGTTATGTTTAAACCTTTTCATATGAGGAATGCATTGGACTTAGTATGTGATGGGTGGAGCCCGCTATAGCTCCTCGATGCATCAGAAGGTCACATGATACAAACTAGTGTCTTAGAACAAGGCCTTTTAAAAAATTTATTTGTATTCTTGGAACAAATCCTTGACTATGTGGTTATGAAGTATGGCATTATGCATTCCATCATTATGAAATTGAATGTAGAAATTTCATGTAATTATTTGACTACTAGAATATCTATGTGAATAAGTAAATGGAATTATTTGATTTCATATTTTACATATTATGTTAAAGTTTAAGTTTAAAAGGATTTTGTTTTACTCTTATACATTGCCTTAAATTTTTATTCTTATTGATGAAAGTAAACTCTATATTGTTATCCTTAATGAGTATCTGATATCACCCCTTTTTATGTTTTATTTTTCCCAGGATGTGAATAAGTATTTAATGGTTGACCTGTAGAGATAGGACAATGATATTATTGTGTTCAAAGGGGAAAAAATGTTGTTGATGTTTTTATTTCATGATGTAATGTAAAACTTATTAATGTATCTAGTACTTCCAAGGCTACTAAACTAATCAGTCTTTTAGGATATGATTCCTTGTATCATGCCAATGTTATGTAATAATTCACCGACTCTAGGTAACTGGGGTTAGGGCATTACAGTTGGTATCAGAGGAAGTTTGGTACAAACCTTAGAAACTAGATTTAGAAAAACTCTGATTAGAGAACACTACCCTAAGATAGACTTCGAGGATTAATATAGAAGAACTTCCTAGAATTTTGGTAATGTAGGGATTTTCTGACTTTTCCAATAAATACATCCTTATCTGGATATGTGCAGGTAGAGGCGGATCTGGCATAGATGTACCTAGGGGTAAAACATGAAAACACCAATTTGAGCTAGACTCGAACGGGAACTGGTGCACGACAATGGGCCATGATGCACTCTTGGTTATGACACTCCCGGGGGATATGCTTAGGATAATTCACATTTTATTTACAAACCATTATGAAGGATTTATAAGTATATACTTCCTCAAATAAAATATTTTTATGATTATGGATTATATCCATAAACTAATCAATTTATTTTAAGTTTTTTATAAGTTCAGAATTATGTATTGTGTTTCATAAACTAATCTACTGTATGGCATTGTTTAGAAATGACTCCTAGTGGAAGGAATGGAAACTGTATCAACACATGTAGTCCATGTGGAGATTTCCCTCCTACTCAAGATAATTATAGTGGAGCCGGTGATGCAACTGTTGGTGATCAGTTCATCGCCATATTGGGACAACTCACACATGTTATGAATAATAACCTTACCCGTATGGAGCACCCTAATCCACAACGTGGAGGATCAATGTTAGACCAATTCATGAGGAAACAACCAATGACATTCAATGGGTCTAAAAATCCATTTGTATACAAGCAATGGAAAAGTTTCTTAGAGAAAATATTTTATGCTTTGGGGATCAGTGAAAGGTAAAAAGTTTTCATGGCAGTTTATCACCTCATTGGAGATGTAGATCAATGTTGGTCATCGATTCAAAACACAAAGGAAGATAATGAAGTATAAAATATGGAATGGAGGGAGATTAAAGATATTTTCTTAGAAAAATATTTTCCTCGTGACCATCGAGTGGATATGGAAAGGAAATTTCTGGGTCTGAGGTAAAAGGAGGATGAGAATGTCGTAATGTATGAGGAAAAATTTACAAGGTTAGCAAGGCATGCTGCAGATTATATGCATAATCCAAGAAGTAAGACTGATCATTTCTTTTATGGGTTAAAACCATTTCTCCTTCTATCATTAGTCTCACAATCCTTCTCATCATATGAAGATATTGTCTCATGCACTATCAAGACAGAAAATGAATTCTCTAAGTCTTACGACGTTAAAGAAAAGCAAGAGAAAAAGAGATATGTTGAACACTCTGGAAATGGAAATAAGGGGAACAAGGGAAAAGTTGAATATACATCCTACGGTAAATATGGGAAGAAATACCCTGGTACTTACCTGAAGGGAATGGGATTCTATTAGAAGAGTGGTGAAAAAAGGACACCAAGCTCGTGATTACAAGGGGAAGAAAGAGGCTATCAATGTTGAATGCTACAATTGTCGAGAAAAGGGGAATTATGAAAATGAATGTCCTAAGAGCCAAGGAAACTTACCCCAGAAAAGGACATGGGAGAAATTCCAAGCTTATAAAATCACTACTGATGAGGTTGAATCTCCTAAAGACATAGTGGTAGGTAATTTAATGGTTTCCCCAAGTTTAGCCAATTCTTTATTTGATTCTGGATCATCACATTGTTTCATATCTTCCTAGTTTTCTAAGAAAATTAGATATTTCCAATTTTATTTAACATGGGAGTTGTCAGTCAAAACTCCTAAGGGAAGTATAATTGAAAAAAAGTTTTTTGAATTAGTTCCCATTAGGGAATATAAATATTCTTTATCTTCTGATCTCATCATCATACCCATCATTGAATTTGATATAATTCTTGGTATGGATTGTCTTTTGGACCATGATGCGAAAATTTATTGTAAGAAGAAAGAGGTTACAATTCTTGATGATGATAAGGAGTACCTTATCTTTAGAGAAGAAAAATCACCACCTAATTCTTAACTAGATCCACCCCTGGTATCTCAACTAAATTCAATTATTGGGGAGGAAGAGAATAAAATAACTATGGGTGAGGAAAATAATTTTCAAATAGAGGATGTACCTATTGTGCAAGAATATGTTGATGTGTTTTCGTAGGATTTACCTGGACATCCTCCAGAACTATAAATTGTGTTTTCCATTGATTTAATTCTTAGTTCAAGGCCCATACCGAAGACCCCTTATAGAATGGCCACCGTGGAATTAGTGGAACTAAAGAAACAACTATAGGAATTTAGTAATAATGGATTTATTCACCCAATTTTTTCTCTATGGGGAGCCCCTGTTCTTTTTGTCAAGAAGAAATATGGATATATGAGGTTTTTCATTGACTACAGGGAGATAAATGCTATAACAATAAAAAACAAGTATCCCCTACCTCTCATTGATGATTTATTCGACCAACTTCATGGAGCTCAATATTTTCCAAAGATTGACCTTTGATCTAGATATCATCAATTGTGTGTGAAGAAGGAAGACGTTCTGAAAATAGTATTTCGATCTAGGTATGGGAATTATGAGTTTACAGTAATGCCTTTTGGATTCACTAATGCACCCTTTGTCTTCATGGATCTAATGAATAGAGTTTTTAAGGAATATATTGATGAATTTGTAGTGGTATTTATTGATGATATTTTGGTATACTCAAAAAGCTATGAAGATCATGAAAATCACTTGCGTGTTATCCTAAATACTCTTAGAAGAAATGAATTATATGGGAAGTTTAGCAAGTGTGAATTCTGGCTTCAGGAGATTTCTTTTCTTGGACATATTGTTACTAAGGATGGAATATCAATTGATCCTTATAAGACAAAGGCAATACAAGAATGGCCTTCACCGATGAGTATAACTGAGGTACATAGTTTTATTGGTTTAGCATGTTATTATCGACGTTTCGTCCAGAATTTTTCCTGTTTGGCTAACCCATTAACCAAGCTCACACATAAAAGGGTTAAATTTTTTTGGAAAGAAGAGTTTGAAGAATGTTTTGAAGAACCAAATAGAATATTAGTAAATGATTATATCTTGACTCTACTATCATGGAATGATGGGTTTGTTATTTATAGTGATGCTTCAAAGAAATGACTTGGTTGTGTACTTATGTAGAATGATAGAGTTATTTCCTAAGCATCATGGCAGCTAAATATTCATGAACAAAACTATCTCACTCATGATATTGAGTTATTAGCTATAATCTTTGCTCTGTAAATATGGAGACACAATATCTATGGTGAAGAATGTGAGATTTATACTGATCACAAGAGTTTGAAGTATATTCTCCCACAAAAAGAAATCAACATGAGGCAAAGGTGATGGCTTGAACTACTCAAGGATTATGATTTCACTATACACTACCACCAGGGGAAGGAAAATAAGGTGGCAGATGCTTTGATCAGAACGGATCATGTAGTTTTAAACAAGATGAGAGTTGAAAATAATCCTATATACATGGATCTAGTAAAGATGCATATGGGAATAACCATGGAAGGTGAAATATCAATTATTTTTCAAATGGTTGCCAAACCTTATTTACTATAAAGGATAAAAAGTTCTCAAACTGATGATGAGGAGTTTCAAGAGAAGATTAAAGCTGTGAATGATGGGAGATTGAGTGACTTCATATATGAAGATGGAATTTTGAAATTTGGGAAGAGACTTTGTGCTCCTAACATACCTGATCTAAAAAGGGAATTGTTGGATGATGCTCATATCTCCAATTTATCTATACACCCTAGGAGCACCAAGATGTATATAGATTTGAAGGACATTTTTTATGGGACAACATGAAGAGGGAGATTGCAGATTTTGTGTCAAGATGTATGGTTTGTAAACAAGTGAAAGCTGGAAGGCAACAGCTTGGAGGATTCATACATCCTCTTCTGAAACCTGAGTGGAAATGGTATAATATTATGATGTACTTTGTCATGGGGCTACCAAAGACTCCTAGAATAAATGATGCAATATGGGTCTTTGTTGATCGTCTTAGCAAGTCAGCACATTTTATTTCTATAAGAGAAGATTTACCACTTGAACGTCTAGAAAGACTATATATTAATGAAGTTTGAAGACTTTATGGAGTACCCCTATTGATTTTTTATGGTCATCATCCTCGTTTTACATCAAGATTATGGAAAAGTCTTCAAAAGTCCATGGATACTGAACTTTGTTTGAGAACTACTTACCACCCTCAAACTGATGGACAATCAGAATAGGCTATTCAAACCTTAGAAGACATATATAGATCTTTCTCACTTTACTTTCAATGTATGTGGGATAAATATTTACCTCTGGTAGAATTTTCCTATAACAATAACTTTCATTCAAGTACTCAGATGGCACCATATTAAGCGTTATACGGAAAGAGATATTGCACACAAACTTGTTGGGATGATGTTGTTCAATGAAAACTTGTAGGCCCAGAACTTGTTGAGGAAACAATGGAAAAATTGAAGATTATCCAAACCCACATCAAAGCAACTCAAAGTGGGGAAAAGAACTATACTGATAACCGAAGGAAGGATCTGTAATTTCAAGTAGGAGATCATGTTTTCTTAAAGGTATATCCATGGAAGGGTGTTATACATTTTGGTAAGAAGGGTAAATTGAGTCCCAGGTACATAGAACCTTTCAAAATTCTAGAATGAATTGGGGTTGTAGCTTACCATTTGGTAATGTCGTCAAGTCTCTCCAAAGTTCATGATGTGTTCCACATATCACTATTGAGAAAATACATGTTTGACTCAATGCATGTACTCACCTATGAGGAAATTGAACTGGAACCAGATTTTTCTTATTGTGAAGAGCCTGTCAATATTCTTGATACAAGAGAACAAGTGTTGAGAAACTGGATGACTCGTCTGGTAAAAGTTCTATAGAGAAACCATAAGATGGAAGAGGCAACATGGGAACCTGAGGAACTTATGTTCAAGAACCACCCGAATCTTTTTGTGTAGTAATATTCTAGAAATTTCAAGGATAAAATTATTTTAAGGAGAGGAGAATGTAACACCCCAAGCTTCCACGGTACGTTTCCCTTTGAATAATGTAATATCTTGCATTGTACGCAACTTCGAGATTCTAACACATCGTGACCAATCAAACTAGCCGTTATGAATAGTAATACCCACTTTTTGAAATTTAATAAATTTTATTTTTCAAAATGGACTTCATTTTTGAATTCAGAATATTTAAATTAGCTTAGGGTGAATTTTTGGTATCTTTTTGAAAACTTTCAATTTTTGATGAATAGTGAAAAACACTATGTCATTGGTTAAAGCCGAATTTTTATTTAAATAATTATTTATTTTATTTAAATTTATTTTAGGTCAAAATAGATTCATAATACCTATATAATTTCAATTTAATTCATTGGATTCATTTTATAATAATCTTAGATATATAAAAAATTTATTGAACTTTTTACCGTCTTTTACTCACCTCCTTGGAGCATTTGCAAATTTGCATAAAACTTACTTTTAACACTTCTGTGAGTTGAATTTAAAAAATAAAATAGACACAATTGACAATACTAAGTAAAATTTGGTTCAATAAGATGAAAATAATTTTTGGGAATAGTAACTTTTTACTTTTATTTACCATAATTAAAAGTAAATAGGGTAATTACGGGGAAAATGATATTATAATTACCCTAAAACATGTCCTAATTATATTTTATAAGTTTAATTAGACCCAAAACAAACTTATAAATAAAATATGACCCCATTTGGTCCACTTTTATTAGATTAGGATGTTTATTGTTATTTTATTTAAAGAAGAGTTAAAAAGTTAAATTCAAAGTTTAAAAACTAAACCATTTTTAATATAGGGATATACATAAGATAAATTATAATATTAATATTAATTATAAAGATAAAAATATTTCATACATAATGGAATTTTTTTTATAATTTTTAGACATTAAATAATTTAATTTATTTATGACAGAATGATGATTCAGTAATTACCTTATTAATGAAATATTAAAATAATTGATATTATAAATATCTAAATAAATTTAAATTGAGACTTATTATGAATTACACTAATTTTATAGGTTACTATTGCATTTTAGTGTTTCTTAAATTAATTTTATTTGAAGTGATAAAGTCTTTATAGCTTTCAAAAAAATTAAATACAAAATAGTGTCAAAATTGACGTAATTGAGTTTTTAAAACAAATACTATATTATTAGTTGATATAATATTCCTAAAAATCTAAGGTTAAGAAAAATTACTTATATAATGTTATATATATTAATAATTAACCACATGGTGTTCTATTTTCTTGTTATAGTAAGTTTATTAACTATATAATATAAAATACAAAGAGACATGGTAAATGTCAAACTATTTAACTATGAGTTAAATCTAAAAGATATGGTTAATATGATGACCTAAACCTATCTAAAACCTATTGTTTGAGAAGTTTTCGACCCATATCTACCTTATCCTATAAATAATTCATTTTTTAGCCATTAAAAACCTAAAATTATATTATTATAAAATAATATTTCAAGCTTTTCCTAAAGTGACCCTCGCCTCTCTTATAAAAGGGCACTTCCCCTTCTCTAAATTTCACACCTCCAAGGCCATTTGGATCGGCCAAACCCTGCCCAAATATCCTCCCAACATCCCTAAATTCAATGTAGAGTCCTTACTTTTATCACAAAGCTAAACTAAGAAGCCCTTTTGATCAACTCAAAAGGAAACACCCGAAGTAGAGGTAATAATTTCACCACCCTCTTTCAAGTTCTTTTCATCTTCCACTTACTATTTCTTTGTTGTTTCCATACCAAAATAATAAATCCAGTACCTAACACATACTGTGATTTAATTATAAATATGTTACAACCATATTCGTTATTCTATCCATCCAACAAATGACAAAGTCGCCATACATGCGTACGTACAGCTTACCGTCTCCACGTCGTGGTGTAGTTTGATATTCAAACGATTCATTATTAGTATGGGTATAATAATGAGTATAAATTATGTAAATAATAAATATAACATGTTAATGATTATTTATATATGATATAACATCCAATTACATTAGATTTTTTCATCAATATAATGATATTTTCGCTCGTGCGTACGTACGGATTACCATCTCCACGAACGTGATGAGATTCATTCCCCATCATAATCATTCAAGAATAATTTTCATTTTATGATTAAAAATAATGTTTATGAACATAATATAATTATGTATATGAATCAAATACATCATATTCATAAAAAAATGGCTTACATAACCAAGCATACAGAGGAAAACAAATCAGTTAACACCCAAAACGATGATACTACTAAAATATTATTAACAAAGCAATATTAGAAGATCATATATGATATCATATTTATGTATATAATTCTTGTATAATTTAATAACAATTATTTAACTATTATACAGGATATTAACTTACAATCAACCAAGGAAAAGTACATGGTAAGGGTTAATTCCTCAATATCATTATTATTCAAGATTGTTTATGTGTAAGTTTTTACTGAGACTTATTTATTATCCATGTCCATGATTCATAAAAGAGTTTTAAAAGGGATTAATTTTAAGGGAATATTTTACTAAATCATCATTTTAAATGTTTTAAATATTTATTCTTTTAACCATTCCCATTAATTTCCATGTTTTCAAAATAGTTTTAAGGATTTATTTATATGAACTTTAATGTTTTAAAATGTTAATTCCTTTCAAAAGTTTCAAAGTGGTATGGGATACTTTGATTCAAACTATCTTTTAAATTACTTCCTTTTTATGTGACTTTAAAATGATTTCATAAAAAAGTGATATTTATCTCATTGTTTTTTGCTGATCATTTTCAACTATGTAAACATCCTTTAAGGGATATTATTCTTGATCAAGGTTGATTTATTATGATACAAATCTTCCATATTTTATTGAATTTTTTTTGATATTATTGAATTTGGATGTGTTATTTTTATACCATTTATGGTTTATGGATAAATTATTGACATTTCGTATGCTAGTTTTAATACGAATGTTTATGTTATGTTTAAACCTTTTGATATGAGGAATTCATTGGACTTAGTAAGTGATGGGTGGAGCCCACTCTAGCTCATTGATGCATCGGTAGGTCTCATGAGACAAACTAGTGTCTTGGAACAAGGCCTTGGAAAAATCTTATTTCAAGTCTTTGCACAATTCGTTGACTATGTGGTCATGAATTCTGGCATTATGCATTCCATCATTATGAAATTGGATATTGAAATTGCATGTGATTATTAGACTATTAGAATATCCATGTGAATAATTAAATGGTATTATTTGATTTTATCTTTTCCATATTATGCTTAAGTTTAAGATTAAAAGGCTTTTGTTTTAGTCTTTTACATTGCCTTAAATGTTTATGTTTATTTATGAAAGTTTCCTCTATATTTTTATCCTTACTGAGCATATGATCTCACTCTTTTCTATGTTTTATTTTTTCTAGGATTTGAAGAAGTATTTAATGGTTTACCTCCAGGGATAGGCTAAGGATATGAGTGTGTTAAAAGGGGACAAAAGTTTTTTGATGTTTTTATTTCATGATGTAATGTAAAACTTGTGAATATATCTAGTACTTCCTAGGCTACTAAACTAATTGGTCTTGTGGGACATAATTCCTCGTATCATGCCAATGTTATGTAATAATGCACTAATTCTAGCTAACTGGGGTTGGAGAGTTACAATATACACCACATTCAAGAAATAATTGTTGAATAAGGCATATATCTCACAGAAGTAAAAGTTAGATGAGAAACCCTTACCACACAGTTCCCTTTAGTTTTTTACTCTTTAACCTCCAGTATAAAGGGATAAAGGATGCTATTAATTCATTTAAAAAATATATTAATATTAATATTACCTTATGTGATGATTTAATAAGATCTTATGAACCATTTATAAATAATATTTCATTATTTTCATGGTTTAGGGTGCATTCATCTAATGGTTTCATGATCAGTTCATTTGTGTATAATTATGGATTTTCTTCTAAAGTGGAAATAAAACTCCAAATGTGAAATGAAATAGTATTAACTAATTTACATAGTTTTAATTGTTTCCATTTATAATTTTTCTTTATTATATGATTATTATTCATTTGATAAAATGTTAATGAAAAATGTTTAGTTTAATTTGGAAATTTTTTCAACCATCATGAACTTGTTTCATTTTATTTAATATTTTGTATATAAAATATCTGAAGAACATTAAATAGGTTATAATATTCCTATTAAAATCTTATTTATCTATAATTATGCTTTTATGACCATCCATGAAGGTGTTAATGGAAAACTAAAAAAAATTATTCTTAGAGATGATTAAACTTTATAATTTGTACAATAGTTTCGTTTCTTTAAAAAAGAGGAGGTAATGAAAGGGATAGAAATAATATATTACATTATAAACATAAAAATCCTATATATACATGATTTTGGAGTTATCATTTCTTGATGGATAAAGTATGTGTGGATAAAGGAGAAAAATAAAAGAAATTAAGAGAGGTGTTTTGAGAAAATTACCTGTTGAATATCACCTCCTTAGAGGACCCCTTGAGGACCTTGGATTTGGTCTTTTGGTTATAAAATAAGAACATAGACATGTGAATAGTGATAAAGAAATGTTTTGTCATATATTTTAGGAGATTAAATACTTTTGAGTTGAAATGGGGTGGTGAGGGGTGATATTTATACTTGAGGATTGGTGGATTTAAGTGATCAAAATAATGATTATTTTATATTTAAATCCACCCACATTGAGGTGGAATTAATTTATATAACCTTTTCTGACAAATAATATTTTATATTCTGGTTATGGTTGATAAATACCTCAAAAATGATTTGAAGGACCCCGGAACACCCTGAGAGGGGAGGGGTGAATCCGGGTGTCAACGTTTTCTTTTTAAAGTTGTGGATCTTGTTCCCACATTGGTAGGAACTTGATATATCTATCAAGAAAGTAGTTGACATTTCACTTTTAATTGGTTCACCACAAAGGGATACATCTAAGGAGCATACGCCAATAGTGTGCTGGTGGTACCAAAATCCACTAATCTTTACTGGTTTATGGATTACAAGTTTTGGTCACAATCCCACTGTGCCAGGCTCACTACTTTTACAAAAGTTCAAGGATATATCAATTTGTTCCTAAGGTCACTCCCATTTACCCCCTGGCTCATAGCCCTTGGTGAAGTCCCAATCAGTTTATAGACGTGAAGGTATCTTCAATAGATTTACATTGAAGTCTTTGTCTCTACTCAGCACGAGACTATGCTTGCATCGAAGTCATGAATTGATGCTCTTGACCACACTAAACCACTGAACAGGATAATCAAAACGTGAAAATAGGTTACACTGAAGATTTCGCGTAACTCTTACCGTTTGCGGGAAATATCTCACTTTTGTGTGAAATGCTCGATTTTTCCGCGGAAAATATTTCGCGCAAGAACCTCGTTTACGCGCAGATTTATGCGCAACACCTTTTTCGCACAGCTTGGCCTTTTTAGTGAAGCTTGGACTTTTTCGCAAAACTCGGCATTTTTCACGCAACCCTTCCTTTTCACGCAACTCCCTTTACACAAACATTTTACATGCATCAGCACTCAGATCTTCTCTAAGTCTTCAACCATACAGAATGAGGGGGTCACCTCTTATTTATAGGCCTTTCAGTCCCCCGCAAGCAAAAACCCCTACGGCAAGATAAACCTCTCATTTGGCACGTAATATTTCATGAAGGTACCGTTTTTCACGCACATCTCCAGATTTTTTACGCAGCCCATGCCTTTTCCATTTTTCGACGATCTGATTCTGAAACACTATTTGCACGAAAACCTCGATCCACTATTTCGTGCACCACGCTGTTTTTCATGCCCAACTCAAATATTTCGCTCACAACCCTCCTTTTTCACACACCACTTCCTCTTTGTGCGCACCTCTTTTTACCAACAATCCATGTCTTCAATAATATTGTCTGCTTGAACTGTTTGATCACTTTACTGGCACACATTCTCAACTTCCACTGAGGATTGAAAAAAACACAAAAAAAACCATACTCCAATTCATGCATAGAATATCCATGGTTCCAACACGATTAAATTTTTTAGTTTTTAGGTATTTTAATCCTTTACCATTTTAACTTTCACCAGTTTCATTTTTTGTTTAGTATCTCAATAAATAATTTTTTTCCAATGGTTAATTTTATATTCCTAAAAATGAAAATTACTTTAATACCTAATTTGGATCTTATTATTAAAAAAATGGAATCCATTTTACCAAATAAAATTCACATAATTAGAAAAAATATATATATTTAAAATTAGTCTCACATACGTAATAGAAAAGTAGGTTTTGAATGTGAAAAAGTTCAAAAGTTTGAAATGTTTTTATATCCATTTTCAGTGTGAAAATGATTCCAATAAGATAAATTGGATTTATTTATGTATAATTTATATAATTATATTTTAAAACAAATTTAAAATATAATTTTACTATATAAATAAATTATAATAAAATGAAATTTTGTATTAAAATGTAGTATTTTTCATTATTCCTCAAAAAATGAAACTTATCAGAAAAATGTAAAAAATTAAACTTTAGATAATTTTGATATACCACTTTAAAAAATGAATTCCTTTTAAAATAAAACTATTAAAACTATTAAAATTTAGTCTCAAAATAGTTGCTCCATTAAAAAGCAACAAAATTACCTTTTAGAAAAATATAGATTTATATGCTAAAAATCGGATTTATTTTAATCTTGAGCCTATCAAACATATTGAATGAATTTTAAAAAGAAATTACTGAATACAGAATTTTAAATTTCATTAATATCTCTCACTAATTTTGATTAATTTAATTTATTAAAATAAAATTCGATTATGGGCATAAAAATATTTTTTCTTATAAAAGCACTTATTTTATGTTCAATTAGTTGTTATCTTAATTTATAATTATTTAGTAACCAATGAATTCATTTTATAAACTTTTGTAAAATATATTTTTATAATTTAGTTAAAATCATTTACTCCCTCCATTCCAATTTCTAGGTGATAACAATCATTAAAATAATAATATTTTTGGGGTTCAGTTAAGCTTAGTGTTTTGTGCAAAGTAAGATACTAAAGTGATTAAAGTTATTTAAAAAAACATACCATCAAATCATAGGGTATTGCAAGGATGATGCTTTTATAGATTTATGTGAGGTTTCTTCAACTATTATGTGATTTTTGGATCATAAAAATGACTATAATGCAGATATAGACCTTATTATATGAAATGATCATGCATAAGGGATATGGAAAAAACACTAAATTACTCTCCTAATTACTCTGATAAATTTTTATATTTTATTTATTTTTTGAAATTTACATGTGTAAAAACTATATTCTTTAAGTTGAATTTTGTATAAATTTTTTAATTACATAATTTTTTTGTTAAATTTTAGATTCAACAGTTATGGTTAAACATTTGTTTATTTAATAACTTGAAATACATTGTTATGTTATTGTTAAATTTATGCATATAAAAACAATTTTTTATAACTGTGATATTTAGAGATATAAATGTTGATAAATTATATCATTTTAGAATTAATGGTTATCTTTAATATTTTAACGTTCATATTTTTGTGTTTAAAATCATGAAATCCTTATTATTTTTTTGAAACTTACATATCCCATACTATTTTTTACATATATATTTCTGTAATAATGGTTATTAAATATTCACTTTTCTAATAATATGTAGGTATATATAATATAATTAAATTCATATATTTCAATGATAAACACAAATGAATTGGATCAATTACCATGGTATATATTTGTTTTCTTTTATATTATTAAATATTCAATAACAAAATTATTTAATTAATGTAAACATTTAATTTACCAAAATTATTTGTAGGAATACCAGTGCACCTCTTATAGCAGAGTCTTCTACTACTTCTCTAGATGAAATGATCCCTAGAGTTTTTCAATGTGGGATTATATTTCCACTAAAACTTTCAGTTGATCATGGAGACCAGAGGATACATGTTAATTTTTATGATAATAATAACCCAACTTGACCAAATGCAATGTAGTTTGTGAGTTATATTGCCATGAAGATCCATTTTCAGAATATAATATTATATATTGATTAGAAGTTTGTAAATAAGAAAATAAAAGAGCGGTTATGGGATTTCATAATAGAAAAATGTCTCTATTGATTTATTTTTATTTCATTATTTAAATATTTAATATTTAATATGAAAAATATTTAATGTATTCAATTATAGATGACATTCAACTTTTAGGAAATGAAGAAATTAATAAAAGATATATACATTATCAGTGGTTTTATGGAGATATTTTGAAACAAAATCAATATAATTATGCTTCTAGGAAGTTACATAATGAAAACCCATGCCTTATGTTTAGGTTTTTAGATGTAGATACATGGAAAACATTTTTTGTCAACCGGCATAATGAATAATTAATGGTATGGTAAATATTGTATATCGTAAAATTTCTTGTAAATTATCTGATTACTTATTAGTTTATTTTTTTGTAACAATAATCTATGAGATCTTACCAAGAGATCTAATTGTATAATGTATACCCTCATAATTTTTCACATGAGGGTAACATTTACTGGATGGGTAAATGGTTGCAAAAATGATTGATGCATTAATAGTTAGATCTAGTATTTATTTAAAATAGGTCCATTTCAATTTTCCATCTCCCCCAACTCACCATGAAAAATAGAAAAGTGAAAAAAACAAAAAAAATAAAAAGGTATCTTACAGACTAATTCGAGGAAGTAGCTGGAAAAATTGTAAGAAATTAATTTTTATTTTCCATGAATATTAATATTTTTTAAAATTATTCACACTAATACACCATTTTAATTTATCATTTAATTAGGATGAACTTTAAGAGAAAGAGACACTAGGGAATTTTATTCCTAATGGTAGGATGGGAATCCTAGTAACTACTTTAGGAAATCCATAACACCCAAGCTGCATAAGAGGATATGAGGTAGGTGCTAGTATTAGGAAAGTTTTTAGACATCAAAATAAGTAATATGGGGACCTATAAATAAATGATTTAAAAGATGAGTTAAAAGACCTAAAATATTCAATGGGAAACCAAATTAAATCATATATATAGGCTATTTTTGAAAAAATTATGATACAATCACTACCAATGTAACCTATGCAGCCAGACCAGCCTAGGAAGCCAGCCTACTTTGATCCTAAAACTCCTCATTTAGACATGGCCTTATACTGTGACTTGTATATTATAGATCCCCATGTACATATTGTAGTATACAGAGTCGTACATATTTTGGGGGATTCTGTACATCATCATCCTATGCAGTTGGGTCAAGTAAGAGTATTAGTACCTGATATTATTGATCTGAATGTTTACTTCCATTTACTACAAAGGTGGTTACCAATGTTGAAGACTCTATGGGTAATTTTTTACTTTGGCTGAATGACCTCATTTATCAACTAACATATGAGGTATGCATTATTTTTTAAATATAATTTACATTTGATATAAATTTACTTAAAATGTTTTATTATATTTAATTTATATTGGATTCACTAAAATCAAAATAATTAGTACATAAGAAAACAATGGTCTAGGAGCCAATAACTACACATATTTCTAAGATTTATGATGGGATAAAAATATTGTCCCATATTTATTCTTCCTTGTATAATATTTATGAGTTTTGGATGATATATTATATATGTAGAAGAGACTATCCACTTAGAATATTCAAAAAATATATCATGGAACATTTTATTTTTTATGATCTCGGAAAAATTATGTTACAATTGTTTTCTATGTATGTACATTTATGCTTCTGTTTTTATTTATTTAAATAAATATGTCTACTAGTGAGTTACTATATAACTTATTTAAGTAGGTATCTAAACACAATTTTCATTCAAAATGATATCACTTATATTTATAGTCTTATAGATTTAGATTATATTTCAACGCCAATCAAATATCTAGATCATGATGCCAAAGTTACACATATATGTGAAAAAATAGAAAATATAGAGAATGGGTGTTGTAATTTTCTATTCATGGTTGGGTAAGAAGAATAAGATAATTATTAAATAAAATTCCTTAAAATTTCATCAATTGTGAACTTTTTATATTGTAGTGGCCATTGGATGTCAGGCGTATTCTTCTGAAATAAATGCACATTATATTGGTTTGGATCTTTATTAGGCTGATTTTGTAAATATTTTAGCAATTTTTTAAACAAGTATGTCTTTTATTTTTTCTAAGTTATTTATTATTAATTATTATTATTTATCTTTGTTTATATAGTTAATATTTTATAATAAAGGTCATTGAAAATTTTTAGCAATGATCAATTCTCGATATAGGAGCCAAATAAAATAAAATATGTGAAATTAATGGTAAAAATATTTAATATAAGGTAGTTTTTTTCTCATAAATATGTGTGTATGTGTGTGTGTCTTGGTTTTTATTTTGAAGTTAATGTTTCATAACTATAGTGTCATCATATAAAAGGAAAGGTGGAATGTAGTGATTAGATTTTAATATTCATGTTTGAGATAATCATCACTGGGCTAAGGACTTAATTTGATAAGGTTAGTTATATAAATTATTTTAGATTTTTAATAAAAACAATTATTCATATAACATTCATTACTATTGTATATTTTCAATGATGTTGCGTCATATAAAAATGAATAACTTAATCATATTCAAAGTTTTTTTGAAAACCATTTTTTAAGTATGGTTAAATTTTAAATTATCATGTATGTATCCTTTAATTATTGCTTAAAAATGATTAATTCGATAATAATTTTCTACTTTAAGTTATTATATTCTATTATTATTGGGTTTTAGAAGTTTTAGGTTTGTCTCTTTTAATTAACGTTTAAAAAATTAGTAATTAGATAATTGTTTTCTACATCAAGTTGTTATATTTTGTTTGTTGTTATGGGGTTTCAAATGATTCAGGTGTTTAAATTTTAATTAAAGTTAAAAAAATGATTCTTTATAAAATAATTTTCTTTTTAAGTTGACATATTGTGTCTGTTTATACAAGGTTTTTCTCTTCTTTAATTTGGTATATTCTATTTCCACTTATAGGGTTTCAGATGTTTTGGGGGCATGTAATTTAATCTATTTTAAAAAAAATTATAGCTTTACACATCGCTTTTTTTATAAACCAATACGGATAGAAAATAATAGTAGTTTTTGCATCAGTTTTTATAAAAAAAATATATGTTAAAATTCCAATGGAAATTTTTTCAAAATAAAAATTATAGGACATTCAATGTCAGTTTTTTAGAAAAAATGACATGGAAAATTCTAGGGTAATATTTCTATGTTGGTTTTATTGTAAACCATATGTGTAACGTCTGGTATATTTTTTTTACATATTGTCTAAAACTATAAATATGAAATGGAAATACACTTTCAATGTCATATTTTAAAAAAAACTGACATTCAAATATCGCTTAAATTCACTTTTCAGTTGAATTTACAACGTCGGTTTTCAAAATCTCATTGTCAAAACTATTATATATAATGTCACCTAGATAAATATTGACTCAAAAACAACGTTAAAATATGGTTTTACACTAGTGAAACTCAATACAATGAGTGTGAACTTATATAGGAATATAAAATATGTAGAGTAAATCTCTTGTTAAGGATCACAGTTTCAAGAAGCAACTGACAATAGAGAATTATTCCATGTAGAATAAATAAATTCTTCATAGCAGCTTGAGTGAGAACTTCTAAAATATAAATATGTTTCTTATAAGCATAAGATTTTCATAGATGTAACAATATTATTCTTTTTGAAAGATCAAATCTTATTTCAGGGAAAATAAGAAGAAAATGATATTTAGAAAAATTGAAATCTCTATTTTCCTAAACATATTTACAATTATTCATTTTCATAAAATTAAATATTCTTGTACCTTTCTTCTAACAAGTTTCCAAAATTTAGTTATATAAAATACAACACATTTCCATATCACTATTGTTTTCCTCTTTATTTCAACAAAAATCATAGAATTATAAATAATGTAGTTGGTTTTACTATTATTATAACTTTAAGATTTTATAAAGGTCATCCATACCGTATTTACTCATCTATGATCCCAAATATTTGAAAACATAGCTTACATTTCCTTAAAATACTCCAAAAATAATAAATAAGATGGCTTTTAGTATCTTGTATTCAAAACATAATTTCTATAGCCATTTTACATGAAACTAATACATATAGATGAATTATTACCATGGATTTATAGTTTCATAATAAACTAGTTCACATTTCCAAATTAACATATGAAAAAATTCCTTAGATCCAAGTCTTCCACGTAACCGACTTTAGGTAGCTGAAATAATTGTGTAGCCAAAGATATCACATAAAAACTTCTATGTATTAAAAGTATTTGTGTAGCTAATTTTGTACAAGAAAAGTTTATCTATAGGAAATTCTAGGTGGATTATTAAACTGCATAACGAAATTCTAAATTAGTGATCTTTCAAGGTAATTATTTTATTGACATAGGTAGTTCTACATAGCAGAATTATCAATGTAAATTATTTTTCATATATGATATCACTATATAAGAAAATTTACATAGGAATACTCTATGATTTATGATAATTTTCACACATAGGTTTTAACATGAGTTAATTCCTTTTAGAAAAAAATTCCACATAAGTAAATTTTTCTAGACTTATAAAAACTTCAATTTAGGGAAAAATTAACTTTAGAAATTGAATATATAACTAAAAACTATTTCAAAAAATAAAGATAGATATATTATAAACATAAGTAATGGTTTTATGACAATCAAAACATATGATACATGAGATATTTTCTAAGAACATTACAATTCTAAAAATTCCACTATCATAGAACTTCATTCCAAAACCAAATCAAACGGTTATGCCTAAAACCCCAAATTACCAATATTTACTAAATCAAAGGAAACACCAATTTATTAAATCAATCCAAAATAAAGGTTTGATAAATAACCCCACATAGTTAAATGGTCAAAAATAAAATCATCCACATAATTGGGAATCAAAATCCCATATGAAGTGAAAAATATCCACCTACGATAGATCATGATTATGAAATGATCCTAAATCCCAATATCTAACATCACTAATCATAATCCCATATTCAAACCCATTGAAATAATATAAAAGGATCAGGATTATTTCATTCATGATTTCAATGCACTAACTAAAGAACAATATCAAACCTTAATATATTTATTTATCCAAGTAAGAAGAAATATAAAGATGTGTAAGAGACAAATTGAAGAACATATAAGATCATCGAAATCAAACATTAGATATGATGTCAATCTTATTGGTCCTAGAGAGAATTAAATCATTTAATGATAAAGATTCCAAAATTTCACTCCCAAGGAAACCTAGGGTCTTCTCAATCTAATTTAGGGTGTTTATGAGTCTTATAAGCGCTAATAAGTTTTTTAAAAGTCAAATCACCCAATATGAACCTGATTACAGGATTAAGCTACATGGTCATCCAAGATCATGCATCGATAATGCATGTTCCCTTCCCATGAAAAACAATACATTCAAGGTTACATTTCATGGTCACATGATACCTTTCACTAATCATGAAACTATCTCAATATACAACCCCCAACTTTATGGTTGACCTACATGGTCACTTCGGACATTGCAATAATGGTTCATTTTCCTCTATCTAACTCAGATGACCTATATGGTCATACTATACAGTTCCCTGGATCATACACCCTGATTATTCAGTGTTCAATATAAACCTAAAAACTCATATATAAATCCAATAATATCTAAAAAATTAAGGGGGACTTACCTATTAAATCTGGGATGTCACAATTCTCCCCACTATATGAATTTCCATCTGTAGAGATTTAATGATCCTTGATATCCTTAAACAATGTTGTTCCTTATTTCTGTATCATATCCCCTATTTCCCACATCCCCTATAAAATTGGGCCATTATTTCATAACACTCTCACTAGTGTAATAATTTTCCCCCTCGTGATCTTCTCATTAGAATTAGAAATCCTCTCCAAGCATTCCAAAAAAGGTTGTAATCAAATCAAAATCCACAATATCGTAGGAAATATCATGAGGTAGATCTTGTTGGTACTGCCTCAGCTGAGATATTTGGAATAGATGACACAATATAATATACATTGACTGAAACTCCAATTGATAAACTACATATCTAATTAATTTTAGAATCTTTAATAGACATGTATACTGATGTTTCAACCTCTCATTCTTCCCAATCCATATGCATCACGATCACAAAAAGACTCACAAGAAAACTTGATATCCAACCTTAAACTAAAATCGAAATTGATGATGATTATATTAATTCTTTTTCCAAGTTTGAGCTTTCACTAATCTCTTATGAGTTAAATAAACCCAATTCATTGTCTCCTATACCATGCTTAGCCTCAAAATAAATTTTTATCCCATGTATGACAAACATAATGATGATTAGAATAGTATTTCAAATAATACTTTGAATGAAGGTATCCAAATAAATTATTTAAAACTATTATTGTTGAAAAAATATACTAAATCTTTGTGATATAACAGTAATATCCCATAGTCTAGCACAAAAGATCAAATCATGTCCTCCAAAGTCTGTATGGTCGGTTTTATCTGGTCATATATTTGAGGGTGATAAGATGTACTCGTATTCAGCTGATTACCCATCACATTTTAAAACCCACACTAAAATATAAAAATAAATTAAGGATGTCTATTTGACATGATAGATGAAGGTACTCCATAAATAATAACCACATCATCCACATAAAGCTTACCCAGGTCCTTAACTAAGAATGTCTCCTAAATATGATTGAAGTGGTCACACTTCTTGAGCCAATAACCAATCACCTATATCACACAATACATCCATTTTGATTTTGGTAAATAGTAAATAAATCCATCAAGATGTCTTCCCATTTCTATATCAGCACTGGAAAAGGAATAAAAAGTCCCAAAGACCACAGATTCTCCTCCTTTATACATTGAAAAGTCAAATATTGAGCAACATAGTCAACTACATCCCTCTTCAATCCAACCCACAAGAACTTACATCTAATTCATGATACATCTTCACCACTACAAGATGAACCATATGATTAGAGTTATGAAATTAAACCATAACATCATTCATCAAGATCAAAAGAAAAAACACCCTATACCAAAATTAGAGTGTCAAGTCTATTGTTGGAGACCACCTTTCTATGTTCTCTACTCAATTTAAGGCTCCACTATTATTATTTTTGAAGTTCCCATTGGTCGTGTTTGGACACTGAGAGGAGGGTGAAATAGTGTACCTAGATTTTATGGAGTTTTACTTTATTTCTTAATTCTCCCCTCTTAACACTTGAACCTCTATCTCGGTTAACAAGTACAGATCAATTAATGTTCCCTCAAAACCTATCTCATTATGAAATAAAGAATAGAAAAAATAGAAAAACATATATATTTAAAAGGTCCGTCCTTGAAAAAATAATTCTTGTTAGGTACGGTTTGAGTTTTGATACCTAGAGTAATCACAAAATATGGGAGAGTAATTATAATAGAATGATGGTAGTATTTTTCCTGAAATCCTAGAAGTATTCCTAGACTATATTATACAATTTTTATGAAATATAAGGGTGGTATTATTCCTTCAGTATTGTTATAGAAATTACCTCTATATAGTTCTTAAGATTCCCATTTAATAATGTTTTATATGTTTATACTCGAACCACCAATTATTCTAGATACCTATCTTAAACTAATTAATAGGACTTAAACTGAAACAATATGATCAACAACTCTCCATGTAGGTCATCCTTTCTTCTCACCTCAATTAGAATGGTCAGTACAAATGAATATCGAAGTTTATAATGTTATCTTCTTCACCAAGAGTCTCAACACAGAGATAATCAAGAATACTTTCATCGATCTATCCACTTCTCAAATTAATTCTATGATACTATTTTATCTTGATCCATCTATTCTTCTTTTCCAATGCATAGGTGTAATCTTGGACATGTTGAATCCTTCCCCTTTGATACATAATAGATATTCTCATAAATGTGGTGTCAGTTTCTCAAGTTATTTAATTATTATTAACCTATATGAATATATTTAGAAAATATTATCCGGAATATTAGTTTCCAAAATATAAGTTCAGTAACTACTTGAACTTCAGCAAAAATAGTGATCTCATATTTTAAATCTATCAATTGTATATCAATTTAATTCTTCCATTAAAACTCATTTGATACAGAGAAAAGGCCCTTCTTTTTATTATATTTATGTCTATACATTTCCTTTTTCATTCAATATTTAAAATATCAAAAAAAATTATCTCTAAAAAATTCACACTTATAATTATTTTTAAATCTTCCACATGTTCATGAAAACTTGAAATTGTAATGTGGAGCTTCCCTCAAGTGGTAGGGATCTAATATTATAATTCCATATTAAATAAACAAAAAAATCAATTTCATACTTGATTATCTATATTCATCACAATAAATTCGAGTTACAGTGATATTTAGTTTCCATGATGATCTGTTCTTGAGAATTTTTTGAATTTAATTCTTATTCATCTTTTTTTTCTTCTAAAATACTAAAATATTCAGATGGTATATTATCTCATAATTATTTTATAAGTATTAATAATTCCCTATTAATCCCATGAATTTTTTGATATTTTAGTTAGCATCATAATTTTTTATGATTCTAGAAGTCTTATAAACTCTTTGAAGAAGACAAAGTCTTACATCCTACCAAATTCATACAAGCACTAAGTTAATGTCTGATGCCAAGAAGAAAAGTAATATGGGTTTTCCTAAAGTCATACGTGATCCCCTAAAACACATGTATTACATGCTCAAAATACTATAGTGACATATTAAAGTTGTATACAGCTTAACAAAATTCATATAATTGGAACATGAAGTCTCATGAAACTTTTAGATGTTGTTGAATTCTCATAGAATAACTCAAACATGATTCTCAAATGACTAGAACATGAATTTACTCTTACATCAAGATTCACCCTTCTATATATCCTCATAAATCATCCTCCTTACATGGATATCTATATTTGGATCCCTTTATGTGGTTCTCCATACATTGAATCCTCATATGTGGGTCCCCTTATGTAAGGACTTAGCCAGTTTTCTAGATTTTGAATAGGATTTCCATACTTCCTTAAATACATATAGAACCTCTTCAAATTATTCTGAGGTATTCTCAATAACTCAATATCAACTCAAGCAGTCATCCATAACTTCCAAATCATCATCCAAGTATTTTCCTCACTTGGATGGTCTTTACACTTTCTTTAGAATTTTCCTCATCAAGAATGACATCCTATTATAACTCTATCATTAGCTTGAAACTTCCATATTCTATTAAATTTTGTATACACCACTCACATATTTAATTTTATAATTAAAAATTATTCATATTTCATCAACTATCACATGTTAGGGATGCTACATTTAATTTTTCTGTTCAAATAGAGTACCAGTTTCCCCTTTGTTCCATCATATATATTCATCCTAGATAGTTCTTTAATGAAAAAATATTTTCTTTATCCATTTATATATATTATGGAAACTCTTCACTTTACTCATTTCATAAAGTATTTATGAGAAGAACCTATACCAAATCCAACATGTATTGACCAATTTATAATATTAAAATTGTTTCTTATTAAAAATAAATACATTCCAATCTTAGACTCTTCAATCTCCCCCTTTTTTCAATACCTCCAAATATTTATATCAATATGTGTGATCTTTGCTTCTAACCTTATTTAAAATAAATTCAAAGGTCATGTAAGGGTTTAACCTCACAAATTGTCTCCTTATTATCCCTGATAAATGGGTTATTTAATCACTTCTTAGAGAAACCTTTTCTCCCCCTTTATTGTTTAGAAATTTCAACTCATTATACTTATAGATACAAGGATAATGCCACTTGTTTTTTCTTGAAAATTGATCATTTTTTTAGTCAAATCTAAGTCTAAATTGGATATCCTAGTGTAGAAAAAATATATATATCTAACTAAGACGTCAATTTCATCCATTAATAATTTTAGTATAAGATACCATTATCAAAATTTTCTTTTATGGGATATGAAAAATATTTTTCAAGTGATATTTAACCCTAAACTCATCTGAAAATAATTATTAAAAACATTCAAGTGAAAGTCATAAAAATCCACCATTAGACTCATTATTTTTATTAACCATAACTACCTCTTAATAAATAGTTTTATTATGAAAAAATAAAGGGTTAAAAGTGTGACTGAAATACCTTAATATTTAAATTTTCTAGCATTCTATAAATTTCATATTCACGTAAATTAAAGTTTTCATTTAATGGACATGATATGGAAGCCTCTTAATGTTTTCTACCCCTTAAATGATGCACTTATATCTTCATCATGGTAGTGATAATATTCCATGGTGGACAACTATTTCTTTATGAATAGTGTTTATGGTATCTAATCAATCTCCCCATTTGATGTCTTTACTTCAATTACTTAAATTACATAAACAAATAATAATGAATAAGGAGACTCTTTACTTTTTATTTAGTTATATCAATAGCATTGAGAGTCATCTCTCAACCTAGATCTTTCATTATTTCTATATTTTATATTGAGATAACTCATAATTATTAAATCCACTTTTCTTTTCTAACTCTTAGATTTATTAGGATATTTGGAATTGATTTTATTTTAATCTCACTTCTTATGTGAAATAGACTCATTAAACTTTTCTAATAATGCAGTTTCAGTAAATGGTGTTTTGACTTTTTTTTTAATATTTTTTATAATTTCCACATAAGATGAAAGAAGTTTTTTTCAATCTATTGTAGCACATCTAGCTTGATTTCATATTCCACATACATTTTCAAGAATTCTTGGACTGTCTTTATTTAAAAACATATATTGAAATTTGAGTTCCTCTTCATGTGTGATGGAGAATTTGGATTCATTATTTTCTAGTTCCTTATCCGTATTTTTAGAAAAAAAAATTCAGACAGTCTAGAACTCCTTATTGAAAAAAATAGATTTCTTAGATCTTTTACAGAGTTTCTTCACCATTTCTATGTTATGATTTTTGGGAAAAACCTTGATCTATTATTATGGCTTGTAAATAATTAAACCAATGTTTTATCCCAATCCTATATTTTTCCCTTCCTAGTGTTTAGGATGCTCTTTTGAATTTTTATTTACATGGCATGTTTTTAAGGGTCTATGGTGTGTCCCTTTTTACCATAGTAGAAGTATATATACTTTTTCTTAACATCCTTTGAATATTTCTCCAAATATTTCTTATTGGGAGTTATTTTCTTAAATTTATTTTTATGTTTACTTCCCAAATTAGCCTCAACATGATTACATTTATTTTTATTCATCTAATGTGGTCATCCCCTTTAATTATCAACAAATGATATCTATTTTGTTAGAACATATTGACACTTCTCAAAATAGTGACCACAAATGTTTTATAAATTATAGAAGTTATACAAGTTTTCATATCTATTAATAGTGGATAGTTTTTTATTTTTTATGTGATTCATTATTCTGTATAATAGGTTTTCTAAAAAATTTAAATTTTATTCCCTTAAATATTGGCCTTTTATATTCTCTATACATTGATAAATTAGTCCAACATTCACTATCCCTATGCCTAAATTTCCAATAGCACTAACAGTATCTAAAAAATATTATTCTCCTTAGTTTAGATATAATATGTCCATATTATTCTACTTTTATACAATTTATTGTAAATTACATCACCCTTTAGGGTTCATCATGGAGGTAAGTTTTTCAGGTATGTTCCAGCATGCACCTTTGATGTATTGGTTAATTTCATGGCATTTTTATCCAACGATCTTTATCCATTTTCTATGTAACAGTCTATATAATTTTAAGATACATCTTTTTCATGTCTTATTAATATTCCTTTATTATATTTTATATATTTACATTCATTATATAAATATTAGGTAATTTTTAATTCAAAAGGAAAATGATTTGTTTCTAACCAAGTTGGGTTTTCATGCATTATATAGTTTTATTTAAAATATTGATTTGAAAATTTTAGAATTTTAATTTAAAAAAATTAAATAAATTTTTAATTCATTATTTCAAAATTATCTTAGGAAACATTTTTTATAATTTTCTGAAAAGTTTTATTTTTCAATGAATAGTGAAAAAATAATGATTTTTATTAAAAACGATATTTTCATTTTAAGAATTTAATATTTTAAATTTTTTTTTAAAATCGTTTAAAAGTAAAACTAGTTTAATTTTATTGTTAATAATAAAAAAAAGGTTATTTCAGTCAATATTATACTTTAATTTGGTATAAAAACATTTTTATACTTAAAAATATTTTATTTAAACTACTTTTCATCAGGTTTTATGAGTTTAATTTTAAATTAAATCCTTAAAATTATGTGAATTAAATGTTAAAAAATATATTATATATTTTTAATAATAATATTAAATATTATTTCATAAGGTAAACTTAATATTTTATCATAATTAATAGTAAAAAAATTAAAAATAGGTTACCATCGTTAAGGTTAAAACAGGTTTATAGTGGGTATAAACAAAATAGAAAAGATTAAAATGACCTAAAAACATTTATAAAACCTATTTTATATCTTTATTTAGACTCTATATCATCTAATAATAATAAATGGTCTAATTTTTATCCACTTGGTTTGAAAAATACATTAATATATTTTAATCTTTTAAACAATTCAAAGTGGGTCATCTCCCCCACTAATAAAAGGGAACCCCCTCTCCTCTCCTCTCCTCTCCACACTTAAAAATCATTTGGGTTAAAAAAATACCTACCAAAATCACTTATATACATCCCTATACATGTATTATAGGACCTGTTTTTATCAAAAACCTAACCTATAAATTCTTTTGGTATAAACCTAAAGGGATTTTCTGAAGAAGATGAATAGCTCTTGACCGAACGTTTTAATTTATTTCTAATTATACCAATTTAAAATATTCTTAAAGTATTATAAAATAATAAAACCTTTATATTACATATAATTATATTTTTTTAATGTTAGTTTCACTACCAATATCCATCTCAAATTCCATCAAATGGTAAATGAAATTATCATTCCTGTTTACGGCAGACTAGTACCTCACTAACTGATGTAATTCATTTTCCATAACCACATCTCACAGATAGTTATAATGATGTATTTAATGTATATATATTATATTCATGACATAATATTCATTTTTAAAGATAATATATCATCTATTTTCTTGCATTTCCATCCATTTAAATATGATACCATCGTTCATGCGTACGTCTGGATTACCACCTCCATGAAGCGATGTGATTTATTTTTCAAAATTGAATCACATGGATAGAATATATAAGTTTACTTTAATATATAATATTATATTTATTATATAATCTTCATTATATAAAAACAAAATGATACTTGCCTTATTTCCCTCTTTCTCTTTGAAAAATTAAAATGTTACTCAAGTGTACACACGGGCTACCATCTCCATGATTGTAACGTAATTAATTTTTCATAAACATATTTTATAATTGATTTTAAAAGAATAATTGATGTATAAAAATTATAATTATTTCATGATTATTATTCTATATATTATTTAATAATAAACTCTTTGACCATAGTCAACATACTGAGGTCATTTTGGACACATGAGCAGAATATCATCAAAACATATGACGTGAACTTAATTGATGAAGTAATTCAGTATAACATGGTAATAAATAAAATTAAATAAATAATAAACTAGAAAAATATTCTTAATAAATTAAAAATAAACATAAGTTTATTTTTTATTAAGATAAATAATTTATGTGATGATTCAGACTCAAGGTAAGGGACACTTTAACTTAAAACCTCATCATTAATTTTTTTAAAGATTTATTTTCTAAATATTTTATCCCATATCTATATTATTAAAATTAATTTATGAATATATTTTTATGGATATAAATTAACTATAAAGAACATTTTATATCTATTTTAACTTTTTTAATGGTTTTCAAAATGAATATTTTTACATACTTTATATGGAGCGTTTTAATTTTCTTTATAAAAGAAAAACATAATGATCTATTTTAATGTATATGGGTTCAACATATTTTCCCACCACCAATATATTTATTAGATGTTTTTATTCATTTAATAGATTCTGAGTTTTATTAAAATAAAAACTCTTCTGGTTATTTTAGTTTTAAAATTTTATTTTTAAAAGGAAAGGGTATTTCGATATCCAAAAATGTTTTTCATATTGGTTTAAAAGACTTTTTCATGGTTTTTAAGAAGAAAATGTGAAGATTAAAATTTTTTATTTGTGATATGGTACTTGAAAATTATATATTATGATGGGTGAACTTAAAAAATCTTATAATATGGGAGATCCCAATATATCATATATGTTAGATGAGCACGATATAGCTTATATAGCGGGTGATCCTGGTACATCTCTCCAATGCATTGGTTAATGTTCCTTATCTTTAAAGGAAAGAAACATGGAGTTAACTAGGGTGGTTTCTCTTATGGATTTAATTGTCATCCAATTATGTCTAACATAGGATATGAATATAATTCTCTAAGTTTCCTTTTATGGTTTCTATTTTATTTCTATGGGTTTTAAAGGGTTTATTAAAGAAAAAAGTTTGTGTTTATTTATGTGGTTATGATTTATTTCATATGATCAAAGAATATTTTTATAAAGGTAAACATTTTTTGTGTGTTTTGGTTATTCATTGGAATAGTGTATTTATTTATTTTATATCCCTTATTGATATTTTTTTACTCATCCCACATTTTAAAATTTTTTCCATAGGTTTTTATGGTGAGTAATAAAAAAGAATAATTCAAGTTGAAAATCATTAAGATATGTCATGAAAATAAAACATGTTTCATTTTAAAAGTTTTATATTATGGGAAAATGTATACTGAGTAGAAGTTCCATCTTTGTAATATATGGGTTTTTTATATAATATTTTTGACCTAATTATCTAAAACCTTATACTAAAATGATCTTCAGGGTGAAAGAAAGATAATTTTATCCTAAAGACACTGCATTGTTTAATTTTTAATGGTGGGTCCTTATATTTTTTTTACTTCATGCATTTTTACATGAAGTGTCATTATTATAACTGTAATTACTATAAAAAAGGATTTTATTTTTCAAAGAGATTGTTTAAGTTTGATCAAAGATTTATTATAATCTATTATTCTCATTATTACAATCCTTTGTTGTGACCAAATCTATGTTATCATTTTTTGCGGTAGATTATTTCTTATCAATGATTTGGGATGTTCTAACTTGTGTAAGTTATATATTTCTCAATATTACCTCAATATCAAGACACTTCATGTTCAGGGAGTTATTATCATCCTCAAATCATTTAATTCTCTATTCTCATTTATTCTTAAACCTTTTGAGTTGATGTTAATTTATGTTTCTTGATTCTTGTAAAGAGTTATCAAGATATTTTATTCTTTTTTTTAACTCTAATTAATAATCTTTAACATTTGAAGAGGATTTATGCAGTTTTATTAATTCTTGTATCACTTTTTTATGAACAATTTTTGTTACTTATTTCTCACAACCATTGCTTTGTAATTTTTCCTCAATCAAGGATATCTTGTCATTTAAAAGTAATACTAATTATTCCTTCACTTACACGATTTTTGTGAGAGAATTTCATTTTTGAAATTTCATTCCCAGGGCATCCTCTATTTCTTCCTTTTATTCTTCTATTTTTTCTTTTTCATCCAAAATATCCTTAACAAAACCCTGCATATATATGAATACACAAATAGTTATATTCTTCACATACCTTTTCAATTAATAGTATAAGTATTCTAGAATTTTTATAGATGAATATTATTTATACTTTCTAAAACATAAACTAGTCTCTTAAAAAGGATCACTTCCAAAATATTTGATTAAAGATATCTTACAAATATGATAAGATTTATGTAGTGGATAATCCTTCTTATCCTTATAAAAATATCTATGCTTCGTTTCCTATATTTTCCTTATATTCCTTAGAGTCTTTATTGGTACCTTTATATTTTCATCAATTGTAGTAAATTACTTTTTAAACATATTAGGTGTCACAAAATTATCCTAAAATAAACAATTCATATGAACCTTTAAAAAAATAGGGCAATAAAATAGATCCAATCAGAGGCATATAAGGTTAATTATAATACCACTTGAAGTTCCTAGTGTTGATGTTAGGACATTGAGAGTGGTGTGAATCAATGCACCTAGATTTTATCGATTTTAACTTTCTTTCTTTATTCTCCCCTCTTAACACTAAAACCCCTATCATGGTTAATAAGTATGGCTTAATGAATGTGATCTCAACACTTATCACCATATGTAATGAAAAATAGTTAAAAATAAGAACACATCAATTTACAAGTTTTAACCTTGAAATACTTCTCTTTTCTGAGCTCGGATTGAGTTATGAGACTAGGATTAATCACTAATTATGGGGGACTAACTATAATATAATGATTCTATTTTTCATCCTTAAATCCTAAAAGTATTCTTAGACTACATAACAAATGTTTTAAGTGATTTAAGGATAATGCTACTCCTTGAGTCTTTCGCTAGTAACTACCTCTTTGTAGTTCTTTAGCCTCCCATTGGTAATATTTTTATTGTTTATACTAGAACCTCTAGTTATTAAATATTCCTTACTTGAACTAGTGAAAAACTATTCAACCATTAAGATATGATCAAAAACTATATATACAAGTTACACTTTCTCTTCACCTCAATCATAATAATCAAAGCAAATGAGTATCCATTTTTATCATAATTCCTTATTTCTTCAAGAGTCTCAAAATATAGAAGATCAATAGAATCAATATTGGACTCTACTCTTCTCAAATTACTTATACAATGTAGTTTTATCATGGTACAAATCTTATTCTTATTCAATTCACATGTTCACACTTGCATATATTGGATACTTATCCTTCGATAAAAAAATGTTCTTAAGAAATTTGTATCAAGTTATTAGGTTATTTAATTATTCTTCACATATACACTGAGAAAGAATTATCATGAACATTAGTTTCCAAAAATGAATTTTTTAAACTCCTTGATCTTCAGTAGCAATATCAATCTCATCTTTTAAATCAGTTAATGGTGTCCTAGTTTTATTCTTTCATTCAAACTCATTTGACTCTAAGTTAGGTCCTAAAAACATGCCTTTTCCTTATTCATGTGATATTCAAAATTTCACATCTTCATTATCTCTAAAAAATATGCACTTTTAATTCTTTTTAAATCTTCAACAAGTTAATGGAAGCATATAATTGTGATATGGAACTTACCTCCCATGACATGAATCTCATCTCATTATTCCATATTGAATCAGCATCACCTTTAGTTTTATGCTTAATTTTCAGTATGAATCGATTAATTTTGATATTTATATTCCATGAAGATTGGTTCTTGGTAATAATATGAATTTAAATCTCATTATACATATTTTATTCTTTTGAAATAATAAAATATTTGAGTATAAGATTTTCTTGAAACACTTTTATAAGTATTATTAATTCTTGGTGAATCATATTCTTTTCCTCATATTTCAATAAACATCAAAATTTATTAATACTTTATAAGTCTTACAAAAATATCTATATAATACAAATTATTACACCTAGCCAAATATATACACATAAAAAAGTGGAAGTTTTGAACCAAGTTGCAAAGTCGTGATGGTTTTTCAGATGTCATATGTGATCTCCTCAAAAACAGTTCTTACATTCTCAAAAGTATTATGTGGCCTAGGAAATTCATTCACAGGTCAAAAAAATCATATGATCAAAACATTTAATCTTATGAAACTCTAAAACTTAGCTATATTCTTATAGGATGACACATACAAGTATTCTCAAATGAATCATTTGTTAATTTACTTGTACATAAAGCTCCACCCTTCCATAGATCCTCCTATGAAAACCTCCTTATATGGATCACTATGTTTGGATGAATTTATATGGTTCTTCATATTCTGATTACTCATATGTATATCCCCATACATAAATACCAAGCTAGTTTTTATGATTTAGCACAGGATGTCTACACATCCTTAAATGCTTGAAAAACATCTTTAACTTATTTTTATGTCATCTCAACCCCTGAAAATCAACTCAAAAATTATACAACACTTACAAATAATCATTCAAATATTTTCCTCACTTATATGGTATTTCCACTTTCTTTATAAGTTTCCTTATTATGAATGAAATACAATTCCAACACCCCCACTGGCTCTTTACTTCCAACATCCAAAAAATTTTATAGGTATCACTCTAATCATAAATATTAGGATTTATAGTTAATAATAGTTTAAAAATATTCACATGTTTGGCCTTCTATATTGAGTCTATCCATTAAAATATATCATCCATTTCACCTCTTATTCCATTATATAAATACATCCTAAAATGCATCCTCAAGGGTTACTTAATGCAAGCATATTTTCCTACTTTATTTCCATGTATGATGGTAGCACATCACATTGGTATTTTTTTAATATATATTAGTATCTCCTCCACCACATATAACACATATATACCACTTTATTATATTAATAGTATTCCCTATTAAGAAAAAAATTAATCTAATCTTGGTATCTTCAATTGTATTCAGAATCGGTCCCTTGACCCTCCTTCGTTTAGTAAACAAGAAAATAAGTTACATCAATAAAATATAATATCATTCCACTTCCATCATGAGATTATAGACACAAAATTTCCATAAATCTGATTATTTATCACTATTATTCTAATTTTTTACCTATTGATATTTATGACTCAAGGAATCCTTCACATCATTACCCTTCCTTGTGTATAGGATAACTCTAAATTGAAGGTTTGATTACTTACCACCTATTGTCACTACCTCAAGTTCTAATACCGGTGAGATAAGATGTACTATAGACTCTTATGATCTGAATATACCATGATAATTTCACCAAAGTAAAAATGTCTCTAATTATTCAAGGTATTGATATCCAAGTCTAAATCTAGGTTATTCCTAGTATAGTTTTTTTCATGTGGAATTAGTATCCTCGGTGAATATATAAGCACATTCCCTTTTCATAAACACACACCATATTCTATCTCCAAATGAATCACAACACATTAGAACCCTTCAACAAACTCATGAATGATCACAACTAGTAATAATTTTTACCACTTCTTTAACCCATCAAAATTTCTTTGAAACTTCTCATCCTATTAAAAATCAAAGCCTTTCTTATTAAATGATTTCATTGATGATTCTAACTTTAAAAATTCTTTAATGAAGTATTGGTATTTCCTTCCAATTCAAGGAAACTATGAATCTCAAAGTATTTATTGGTCCAATCCCAAGTCACCATTGTCTCAAATTTCTCCAAGTCCATTGAAACGCCATTATAAAAAATAAAATTCCCCATGAACTTGACTTACCATGTCCAAAAAGAAAATTTGATAGATTAGAATTCAACTTTTTCTCTCTAAATATCTCTAACACACACCTCATATGCTCAATAAGATATTCCTTAGATATATAATAAACCAAAATTTCATGCACAAATAACATGATGAATGAGTCATGATATTTATGAAAAATAAGATTCATCAATTACATACAAATAATAAGAGAATTAGTAACCCCAAACAACCTTACTGAAAACATATATTTTTTATTATTTAACATTAGCACTTTCTTTGTAATGTCTACCCTCTTCACCCGAAACTAGTGATATCTTTATTGAAAATTGATCTTCAAAAACCACTTATCTCCCTTAAAATGATAAATAAAATCATCAATATGAGGTTTAGGGTATTTATTCTTCACCATTATCTGATTAAAATTTTGATATTTGATTTACAAACATAAGCTACTATCATCCTTCTTGAAAAACTAAAATGGTTCTTCCTTAGGTGAAACCCTTGGTTGAATAAATCCATTTCCCTCCAAATCCTATAATTGAATCCTTAAATATCATAGCTCTACAGGTGCCATTAAATATGAGGGAAATGATAATACACTCATCCATGGAAACAATTTGATGAACTCTACATTTATATCTTGTGTAATACCAATTAAGTGTTCTGGAAACATGTACAAATAAGTCATACACAATCACTATAAACTGAAATGAATCTCTATATTCTATTGGCTCAAGAACTTACCCAAGAATATGACATGCTAAATCTCTATAGATATTAATGATTGGCCCTACTCGAGTAGAAAAAATGTTCCAATCCACTTAAAAAGTTTTTAACTTGATCATTTAATGTGTTAATGGAAATCATTCTCTCGTATTATTTAACATAGGACATAAACTTCAATGTATAGTCTATCTTGATTATAATATCATACATTTATATCTCTAGAACTAGTAGGTGCCATGAGATCTCTATATCACTGATCATAATGCAACAATATGGACATCTAACCTCCCTACTCTATCCTTTCCTTAGGAGTAGTATTAATATTTAGGAAATAATAATTTAACTCCATTTGAAAACTCAAGTAATCTACTAATCCTGAAGATATTATTGAATGATATGCATCTATTTCAAACATAGTAGATACCATAGTAGAAGTAACAAATAGAGTACCTCTCACTTTCACAAGTCCCACCTTAGAATCTGTTGGAACATTCTCTATAGAAAACAATTAAGCCTAATCATTATGAGTCTGACCCTAATGAATATTAACACTAACCCTAACTAGTGACTTAGCCCCATCCTACTTCAACTACTCCAATAACATCCTTGATTCATATATTTGGTTAAAACCTCTAACACTAGCACATCAATATAGAAATCCAAATAAATTATTTTGATTCCTAACCTTCCTGTACCAATGAAATGTCCTAGTCTCATTATGATAGTCCCTCTTCTAGTGTGACATGCTAATACACTGGTAATAGCCAAGATTCCCTCTCCAATGAGAATATATTTAGATTCACAATTTCTTCTGACTTCCTCCAGCTATGAATTATCCCACTTCCTCTTTCTTCCTCTAAAAATTTTTTTCATCCCTCGTGATAGGGAAAAACATTTTTTATCTTTGAATCCATCATGTACACCTCAACCATATCCCCCTTATGACCATCACTGGATATATAGGTAAATCAAGTCGAATCACCATTGATAGAATGTCACTTTAAAGAGTCATTATAAACCTCTATTCCTTGAGATTGTATTTTGTAACTCCCCTAAAAAACATACCAACACCAAAAAGTGAGCAACATACTCCAACATATTCATGTTCCACATCTCAGGCTCAAATAACTCTTGATTTTTCCTCAAATTTAGTGTGTCTAGATAAAACTAATGTCTAAACACTTTTTGAATCCAACCCATGTGAAATCCTTATCCATATTTTCTTATATATCCATGTACCAACCCTTATGAGAAACTACCTAGAGCATATAAGAATAAAAATGCACCTTTAATGTATTGGGGTTATATAGAAGATTAGGTTTATCCTTACTAACTAATCCTTATCATCATTAACTACTCCAGAATCCTTAAAGATATGAGTACGTTTCTTCTAGAACCCTAAATCATGATCCACTTCCTTAGATCAATTCTGATCTGGATGCCCTCTTAGAAACTTAGTCACTTTTACTATAATTCTTACATATTGTATTTCTATCCACTATCTCTCAAACAATAACACTATATAGAGTTATCTCTATAACACCAAAAACCAAGGGATAAAATTATGCAATACACTATACATAAATTCCTTATATTAAAAATAATATAAACTATAACACTGGATATAAATTATATATCTAAGTGAATCAATTAATACTGTAATGATTCCTTCACATATGGATGGATTAAGGAGGGGAATAATAGTATTTTCATCCCCCCAAAAGCTCTATTTAATCCTATCAGTCTCCTCTTTGGACACTATTTTAAGATTTAAAATCATTGAAGGGTTATCCAAGGATTATTTGTCTTATCTAAAACCTCTCCTTGATCTATTGGTCTATTTTTCAATCTAGACAATTTGAATCAGTGATTTTTTATTATCTTTAGTGATTTACTCTTATTTACTCCTTGTATATTATTCTTACAGTCTTCATATGGTAGATATAACATTGTCCATAGGGTATATTTGTGTTTCAAATTGATTTATATGCTTGATCATTGGTCTCTTATTCACCACTCTTGTGGTATGTGGTTTTAAACATCTCACTAAGTTTTTCCTTGGTTTTTATAGTATGTAAAATATGTGTGATCATTAAATCACATCATGTTAACCACCCCTTACAAATAAAATTCAATTTTGTGGCTTGAATACTCATACTTATATCTCTCATAGATCCTGTTGGATCCATTGGCATTGAGATCGGGACTTAAGGCCACCCGATTAGTGTGCCTACCCTTGACCTTAGGTTGGAAATTAGAATGTATGAACCTAGATCCCTATGATATATGAGGAATTGTTTATTGTTTTGGATTAACATGTGTAATGGGGTAATTGGATTGCTAAAGAATCACTTGGATTGTAAGTGGATAATTTTCATGAAAATGGATTTGGAATGATGACATGATGAAATATGGATATAATGGAATGTGAATGGTAATTGGGATTAATCGATATGTGAATCAAAATTTTCACAATGTTATATGAATTATAATGAAACTAGTAATTAGGAATCAAGCATAGTAGACTGATAAATGGGTAACTTGGATTAACTAATTAAATAATATTATAATTTTTAATTTTTATTGAATAACCAATATGGAATATGTTAACATGGTTGGAATATTTGGAAAATTAGAATGCATTGGATATTATTACATTTTATTTTTTAAGTGTTAAATTGACTCTAGCAAGGGAAATCACAAAGAGGCTAACGTCATCTAAGAATGTATGTATCCCTAGTATGTGAATTCACATTGGGTCTATTGATATTTTTTCCATTTGAATAGTATTATTCCTTGGGAACATGTACGCATCTCTAGCATGGGAATTCACATAGAGTCCATTTTTATAAAGCCTCTTAATTCCCTAGAGAGAGATTCATGGTTACTTTATGGATGAGGGATAGATTCATTATTACTTGATACTATAGGGTGATATTCACTATTAATTGATACTTGGAATGGTTATTTTTCCTTGGTTTAAAAATATATCTGGACATAGAGATTGAACAAATTGGGGCATCCAACATTGGGAGGAAGTAGTTATTAGATAACCTCAGGTGTCAACGTAGATCTTGAGGGTTAGCAGGTTATTTGATGTTATATATTGATTTAATAATTTATTCCCTTTATTATCATATAGTTTCATGAATAATTATATTAGACAATATTTTCTTAGACATCATGGGTATCGGTCTCAAGAACCAACCCATTGAGGTCCACCTGGCTGACGACAAGATGAATGCAACACCCAAGGCTACCTCCAATAGGAAAAGGGCCGGAGACCTACACTGAGTAGGAATACCACACACATGGGAATATTGGGCCTAAGGTAACTCAATAAATTCAAACATATCAAAAAACCCATACAATGATGGAGGGTAAAATATAACTGATACCAAAATGAATTTATATAACTATATCCCACATCATAGTGTAACACAAGTACTGGAAAGTATAAAGGTCCAAATATAAGCTCACCAAATCTTTAAAAAGAGTCCAAACTTATAAAAAGGGGGTTCTATCAAATGAAACACCCGATACAAACAACAGTATTTCTAGCTCAACTATTCAACACCTTCCCCTGGTCCTCCTAAGACTCCATCGTATGTCTTTTCATCTGTATAAGACACAAAATGTGTGGGAAGAGCTTGTATAGGGGTGATTATAACAATACCCAGTAAGACACCATAAAATCACCAAACATAAAGCATTTAGAGAGAAGTCATCTCATCATAACAAGGAATGAAAATTATAATATAAGACATAACAATAATAACCTAGGAATACTCAAGATAGAAACTAAGTCTCAAGGTAAGGTCACAACCACACATCTAGCCTAGGATACTACTTGAGGCTTCAAGGTAAATTTCTTTCGGGAGAAATCACTCCATGAGTTTGATAACACTAAAATTTCTCAATTGAGAGTTTATGATCATTGGACCTCTCTATGAAGTAGTACAAACTGGATCTCAAAAGATATCTATATATAGATAGGGCATCTCACCTGGGGCCTATGGGGGATTCCTGACCCAACCTGAAGTAAACTGGCAAGGATGGGGATCACACACCCTAGAATTTAGTACAGATTTCCAAACACAACTTGCAGGAAAATGTGATAAAGGATCACACCCTGGGCCACACTAAGGGATTCCATAACTCTATATGTGATTAATACCATAGAGGGGATCTCATCCCATGTGCAAGATGTGATACCTCACAGTGTCCTCGTAGAGATGGACCAATGGAATTCACCCTAGATATATTCATCCACACTAAAGAGAATTAGAGAATCAAACTACCTTGTGAAAAGTATACAACATGTACTAGGAGTATACGGTGTGTCCCACTAAGTATGGTCCTACCCATGTCTGTTCTCATGTTAAAAATCTCATGCCTATGTACCATGGCTATGCCCGTGTACAGTGGTTGTGTCCATGTACCAAGCCATGTCTGAGTACCCTGTTCATGTATAAGTACATGGTTTTTCCCATTTACTCTAGATTTTTTCATGTACCAATCTATTTCCTTTCCTGTTTACCCTAGTGGTACATGTAGACTCACTATTCATGGGTCACACGGTGTGTGGTAGGTCCCACACAACATGTGACATTTTATTTTTCAAAAACAATAACCACCATAGCTAGGGGATTACATGGTGTGTGTTATTTGGACTACACATCATGTATGTTAGGTTTTTCTAGAACCCACTATATTTCCACATGGTTTCACTAATTCCACTATCTCCACTAATTCTGACACCAAATCCACTGATAAAAATGGATTCAGGATTTATCGATCCTTGTTGTTTCTAATAGCTAGATTTTGGCCACCCGATCCGCTCGGGAATAATCGGTCGTCACACCACGCCACCTCCACAACACCCAACCTCATATAAATAACACTGATCCAATCCAAATACATCTCTAATCATACATAGTCTTAATCATACCTCGATCATCCCCTTAATCCTTAACTTTTACCTTTATAAACGATCCATTTCACCAAAGATCAAACACTCAATGATTGGTTTCTAGGTATTTTTTAAATCACTAGCGAAACAGAATGTAATTGATAAAATAATTAAGAACATAGGGAGAAAAGACCCAAAAACAAAAAATGAGAACACATATCAGACATTGTTCATGTTAGATTCCATTCATTGATGAATAAATCAATGAACATAGAGAATAATCAAATAAATATCAATTACTAACACTAGAAACATAAAATCATCAACCATAATCAAGAATATATCTGTAAATCAATTATTACTAGGTTAATTTATTTGTATTTAACATGGGATAAAAAAATATGATTAATTAAAATAAAAAAAATCCCTATGTTGAGTTTTTATCTATCGATAATGAAGAACGGTTCCATGTATTTTTTCATTAATAATATCCACAGACTCATTTTGCACACTAATCATCAACCTTCGATCTGATATCATTCACCCAAGAATGTTCTTCTAATTTTTCCTATTAAATACCGAGGGTGGTATGGATATCCCTAAGTTTTTTCCATAACCATGATTAAATAGAGGAGGTTGGGTGTGGAAAATTAAATAAACAATTAATTAATTAGTTTATTAATCCACCCATCACAACTCTTTAACAAAACATCTGATGTAGACAAAGGTTATTTCATGCCTAGGTTAAAACTTGTGCTCCATGTTTAATGGTAGCCTCATATTTATCATTCAAGAAGTAATTTGGTAATTATTCCTATATTTCATAAAAACTACATTCAAGTGATATAATATATTTAATATTTTTATTATATCAATATTTAGCCTTTCCAAGCCTTGGAATCCCACACTATCATAGTTCCTAGCTCTAAAAATATTCTTTAAAATAGCAAAAAGTTTTAAAAGGAAAAAATAGAATCGTTATATTCTCCCAAACTTAGGGATTTTTATCCTGAAAATAAAAAACCTACTCAAACAGTTAAGGGTATTAAGCTTACATCTAGTTATCTCATTCGTATGTCCTCTCCTAAGGATTCTCATGATGCCACCAAACACACACCAAGGGAATTTCTTGACTATTAAGGATCTTCTCCTACCAATCCTCAATATCTACCAGTTACTCTGTGAATGTATCTCCATCCTCAATGTCCATCTCTCTCTAGTCGATAACATGAAATGGTTCATGAACATACCTCATCAGCTATAAAATTTGGAGATATCGTGTACCCGGTCTAACTACGGTGGTAGGTCCAAGTGGTAGCCACCATGACAACCCTACAAAGTATCTGTAAAGTTACAAAAAAACTTAGAGATAACTTTCCTCCCCAACCAAATATCTACAACACATTCCAACATGAGACTTTTATGAACACACGGTCTCCCTCATCAAACTACAAAGGCCTCCTTTATCAGTACACATAATACTTTTGACATCTCTGGGTCATCCTCGTATTCTCTTGGATGATCCACACCTTCTTTATTTTTACTTAGAGAAACTTTGATCCCATGAGTAAAAACTCTCCTGGATCAACCCAGTATAGTTCTAACCTACATGGTCTCCTATAAAATGACTCAAATGGTGTCATAATTATAGTTTAGTGGTAACTATTATTAAATAAAAACCTCACTAATGATAGGCGATCCTCCCAACTATGGCCAAACTCAAACCTTCTCCTGTAAAATGACTCAAATGGTGTCATAATTATAGTGTAGTGGTTACTATTATTATATAAAAACCTCACTAATGATAGGTGATCCTCCCAACTATGTCCAAACTCAAACATCCAAGCCTCAAGTATATCCTTCGGGACCTAAATGGTCTACTCAATATATCCATCCATCTAAGGGTGAAACATCGTGCTCAATTGAAACTAAGTCCCAATGGAATCATGTAAACCTCTCCATAATCTTTAAATTAAGTTAGAATCACAATTTGAAACAATATTTGAGGGGACTCCATGAATCTGGAATATCTCATGCACATAAAGGAATCCCAAGATCACTGCTGAACACTTCTCTTAGAAAGATAGGAAGTGGGATGACTTGGTAAGTCAATGTAAAATCTACTATATAGAATCGCATCCTATAAAATATCATGTGATTTATATGAATAATTCCATATATATATCAACCAACTTCTACTTAGGTACCTCAACGGGTTGAGAGAAACCTATAGGAATCTGGTGCTCAGCCTTCACCTGCTAACAAGTGAGGCATCGAGAGACAAACTCTACTGTAAAATTCTTCATTCCAGGCCACCAAAGTGGACACTGAATCCTGGTACATATTTAACACTATTAGATGTACCGCTAAGGTGGATTTATAAAAATCCATCAAAACCTAATCTTATAGCATCACTAATACCATGGTCCACCCACATAAAAGGATGGAATGATCCCCACCTTCAAAAAATCCATCTGCAGCATGTATAGTGGATATTAGAATGCATAAGGTCTCACAGTCAGTATCTTCAATATGAAACTCTCTGAAACATTCTATAAGCATATGGGTAACAACCATTATGTGGAGGTAATTTTCACCATCCTCATCTACTAACGACAACTGAAATAAGGTCGACTACTCTGAAACTTCACTCAAAAACAGCCAATAAGATTTCCTACCAAGAGAATATTCCACCACATTCCCCTTCCCATGAGTATAAACTATCTCAAAGTAATAATCTTGGAGGATTTATATCCACTTTATCTATCTCAAGTTGAGATCCTTATATTAAAAGATATACTTGTGACTCTTGTGTTCAGAGTAGATGATAAACCACTCACCCATAAGATAGTTTTTCCATATCTTTAGTATGAAGACCACTACTACCGGCTATAGATCATAGGTCATGTAGTTTTTCACATGGGGTTTTAAATTATAAGACCTATAGGCAATCACTGTCTTCCTCTACATTAGAAAACATCCAAGACTAGTCTCTGAGGCATCACAGAACACTATATACTCAACATTATCCTGTGGTAGTTTCAATATGGGTGCATGCATCAACCTCTGTTGAAACTCTTAAAAAGCATGTTGTCACCTCTCCATCCATAAGAAAGGATGAACCTTTTGGATCAAATCAATCAAGGGTGCTGAAATCATAGATAAATCAAGTATGAATCTTTGATAGTAGCCATCCAACCCAAGTAAGCTTCATACCTTATTCACACTCTTGGGTGGCTCCCAAGAAAGCACTACATCATCCTTCATCAATTCCACTACTACTCCCTCTTCTAAGATGACATGTCCTAGTAATTGGGCCTCTTGAATATATAATTTACACTTTGAGAGCTTCCAATAAATTAAGTGCTCCTGAAGTATGTCCAAGATAATCCTAAAGTGTCTCACATGCAACTCCTTGGACACCTAATACATCAGGATATTGTTGACAAAGACTACCATGAACTGATATAAGAAAGGATAAAAGATTCAGTTCATGAGTCCCATAAACACTTAAAGGGTATTTTTAATTCCAAAAAGTCATAACCATGTACTCATCATGACAGTAGTGAAATCAAAATTTCATCTTCAATATATCCTCATCCTGAACTCAAAGATGGTGATAGCCTAACCTAAGGTCAATCTTCGAGAATAACCTTTCCCCTTTCAAATTTTTGAAGTGGTCATTGATTCTCATAATTGATACTTATTATTGATAGTCACCTAATTTAAGAGATGATAATCCACACATAACCTCAAGATCTCATCCACATTATTGGTGAACAAAACTAGGGATACCCAGGGGGAAACACTGGGTCTTCCAAATCTCTTCATCTACAACTCCTCCAACTACAACTTCAACTCACGAAGCTTTATGAGAGCTATAGGATATGATAGAATAGATATAAAAGTTTTCTCCTAGTGAAATTGTATAAAAATTTCTATCTATTGTATTTGATTTAATCTTTTAATTTCCATAGGAAATACTTTCTCATGCTCTTCCACCACTGCAGGAATCTGAAATCTCATAGTGTTTGTTTCTCTAAGAGTAACACTAGACAAATGATGAGTAATTAGTTGTATACTCCTATATATGAGCCTATCCTACCTTTCCTGGGTTTCCTTCTTAATGAAAAAGGAAAAACTCATACAATCAATGAAGATGAACTGCATCCTCCACCTAAAACAATTAATATACTCCTTAATTGAGGAGAGACAGTCCATACCAAGGATAAATGCATAAGGCCTCATCATGGCCATGAATAAATACCAAATGAATCCCTATCCCCTAATAATCATGTCACACTTTCAATTGGAGTTTTTGATCACTAAATCCCCTTTGGTAGGAGTCTCCAAGTGTAGGGTTTGAGTAAATGGATCCACTGAAATCTCTTAATATTGAACAAGGGATGTGGAAAGAGAATAATGGCTCACACTTGTGTCTATAAATACTACAAAAACAGTTGAAAGACACAATTTTTACCTCTATTCATCCTTATAGACTCTAGTTAAACATCTTTCAAATACCATATTTTCCCTCATCCCTGACCACCAGCTCTATGATCCTGTAGTGGACCACTTGGGCGTGGTGGTGGTAATAGATCAAACCATCGGCCACCTCCTTCTGATCTCCCATCTCCCAAATCATGTCTACCACCCCATGTACCTCCCTTATCTATCTGTAGTATTTGAATAGGAAATATATCAACCATCTTCTTATTATCAACATATTTGGTCAAACAATGATGCATGATATATTCATTCCCACCATAGGATAAACATTGCCTCACTCTCAACTGACTAAAACCATCCTATGAGACCTAAATTCCAGACCCTCCATCCTAAAACTATATTTAGAATCGCCTCACATTCTTGTATCCTATAGTATTATGTCTGTTACCATCTATGGAATTCTCCACTCTAGAGTTCCCAATACAAGAACCAACCATGTAATGCACTCATCCTATGCACATCCTCAGCTTGTAATGTCGGTGCAACCTGTTACTCAAAAAGTGTTAGTAGAATTGGAAAACAACATGGAGGTACTAACTCCTAAATAGGACCAGATACTGAAGCCTTATCACTATGTGGAGCATCATCATGATCTCTCTATAGAATCTCAAATGGTTTTCATCATTGGTTAATTTTGAAATAGAAAATATACACCACGGTCAAAGAGTATACATAGGGGAGAAGACTATTGAAGCATATGAAAACAATAACACATTCTTGTATAATGCATGTACCAATTTTCCCCCAAAAAATATTGCCTACATTTACCAAGTTAACAAGATGGTTATTAGAGTCTTGGTGAATTGATACTTCAGCCTCCACACCAACATTATATTTCCTAAGCTGGGAGATAAAATCAAAACACTTTATCACTGTTTTCCAAGCTCCCAAACCAAAAAATACAGGAATAAAATCTAAAAACATTGGTCCTAAGATAAACCTCCTTTGATGAAAATATGTCAAGACCTGACCTGCCAAGGCACACATTGTAACACCCCAAGCTTCCATGGTAAACTTCTCTTTCAATAATATTATATCTTGTGTTCTATGCAACTTTGAGTTCTAGCATACCACAACCAATCAAACTAGCTGTTTAAAAAAGCAGTTATGAATAGTAATACCCACTTTTTTAAATTTTATTAATTTTTTTCAAAATGGACTTTATTTTAGGGTTTGGGTTATCAAAATTATCTTAGGGTGAATTTTTTGTATTTTTATGAAAACTTTTAATTTTTTATGAATAGTGAAAAACACTGCGTTATTGTTTAAAACTGAATTTTTATTTAAATATTTATTATTTTTATTTAAATTTATGTTAAATTAAAAATAGATACATAATAACTATATTAGTTCAATGTAATTCATTGGAGTCATTTTATAATAATATTATATATATATATATATAATTTTATTGAACTTTTTAACGTCTTTTACACACCTTCTAGGAACATTTGAAAATTTACATAAAACATAATTTTACTGCATCTGTGGATTGAATTTAAAAAATCCGAAAAACACAGTTGTCATCAATAAGAAAAATTTGGTTTAACAGGATGAAAATAATTTTTTGTGAATAGTATCTTTTGAATTTTATTTACCATAGTTAAAAGTAAATAGGGTAATTAAAGGTAAAAATGATATTATAATTACCCCAACACATGTCCTAATTCTATTGGATAAGTTTATTTTGACCAAAATCAAAATTAGGTATAAAATATGATCATTTTTATCCATTTGTATTAGATTAGGGAATTTATTGTATTTTATTCAAAAAAGAGTTAAAAGTGTTAAATTCAAAGTTTAATAACTAAAACATTTTTAATATAGGGTTACACATAAGATAAATTCGACTATAAATATTAATTATGAAGATAAAAATATTTCCTATATCATGGTATTTTAATTATAATTTTTAGACATTAAATAATTAAATTTATTTATGACACAACAATGATGCAGTAATTTCCTTATTAATGAAAGATTAAAATAATCGATGTTATAAATATTAAAATAAATGTAGATTGAAAATTTTGATGTCATACACGAATTTTCAAGTTGAATTCTAAATGTTTGGGTTGATTAAATTTATTTTTTTGGAAGTAATAAAGTTGTTATGACTTTCAAAAAAACCAAATACTAAATAGTGTCAAAGTTGATATAGATGAGTTTTTAAAACAAATACTATTTTATTAAATGATATAATACTCATAAAAATATAATATTTGGAAAAAAGACTTAGATAAGGTTATATATGTAATTAATGAACCACTTGAGGTTCTCTTAGAATTTTATAGTATGTTTATTAACCATGTAATATAAAAATACAAGAAGACATGGTAAATGTTAAACTATTTCACCAAGAGTTAAATCTAAAAGATAAGATTAATATGGTAACCTAAACTTGTCTAAAACCTATTGGTTGAGAGTATTTATACCCATACCCACCTTATATTCTAAATAAATCCATTTGGAGCTATTAGAAACCAAAATTATTTTATAATAAATTAATATTTCAATCTCTTTCTAAAGTGCCACTCACCTCTCTTATAAAAGGGTACTTCCCTTATCTTAATTTCACACCTCCAAAGCCATTTTCTTGGCCAAAACCTGCTCAAATATCCTCCCAACTACCCTAAATTCATCCTAGATTCCTTACTTTGATCATAAAGTGAACCTAAGGAGCCCTTTTGTTCAAATCAAAAGGAATCACCCGAAGAAGAGGTAATTATTTCATCACCTCTTTCAATGTTCTTTTTTTCTTCCACTTCCTCTTTCCTTGTTGTTTCCATAAAAAAAATAATTCCAGTACCTTCTAAATAATTTGATGTTATTATAAATATGGTACAACCATATTAATTATTATATCCATCCTATGAATGAAAAAGTCACCATACATACGTTTGTACGGCATACCGTCTCTACGTCGTGGTGTAGTTTGTTATTCAACACTTCATTATTTGGATGGGTATAATAATGTCTATAATTTATGTAAATAATAAATATAAAATTTTAATGATTCTGTATATATAATATACCATCCAATTATATACATTTTCACCATCAATTGAATGATATTATCGCTTGTGCATGCGTATGACTTACCATCTCCACGACGCGATGAGATTTCATTCCCCATCGTAACCATTCAAGAATAATTTTCATTTGATGATTAAAAATAATGTTTAATAAATTAATATAATTCTGTATATGAATAAAATACATCCAATCCATAAAAAACATGACTTATTTAAAAAAAAATATAAAGTAAAACAAATCAGTTAACACCCGAAACAATGATACTACTAAATTATTATTAACAAAGCAGTATTAGAGGATCATATATGATATCATATTTATGTATGTGGTTCTTGTATAATTTAATAACTATTATTTAACCATTATATAAGAGTTTAACATACCCTCGAATAGGGAAGAGTACAAGGTAAGGGTTAATTTTACAATCTCTTCATTGTCTGAGGTTGTTTATACGTATCTACTGGAAAATATTTATCATCCACATATATGTTTCTTAAAAATTTATTTCAAAACATTTTTACTATATCCTATACTACGAGTTAAAGTCATTTATATCATTTTTTTAATTTTTATAAAAATTTTTGAAAGGAATCTTTCAGTCATTTTCTAAACAAGGTACCTTATAACCTTTTTTAAAAATTAAGGAAAGAATGGTTTTTTTAACTTATACGATGGGTGTGGATATTTTATGTCATTATAAAACCTTTGACGATTCCCTTAAATGCTTATAAAAATATTTTAAAAATAAATGTTTTCTTTACTTTTAAATTATTTCAAAGTACAAAGAGATATTTCGCTCAAATAGTTTTTTGGATTGATTTCATCTATGTCAACATCATTTGTTGGATTTTATGCTTGTTTGAAGTTGATTTATTATGATATAATCTTCCATAATGTATTGAAGCTTTTTTGATATGTTTGACTATGGGTGTGTTACTTTTATACCATTCATGGTTTATGGTTAAAGTACTAACATTTCTTATGCTAGTATTAATACAAATGTTTATGTTATGTTTCAACCTTTTCATATGAGGAATGCATTAGATGTAGTAAGTGACGGGTGGGGCCTGCTATAGTCCCTTGATGCATCGGTAGGTATTATGAGACAAAATAGTGTCTTGTCAAAAGGCCTTGACAAAATTATTATTTGTAGTCTTGGCATGATTCATTGACTATGTGGTTATGATGTCCGTCATTATTCATTCCATCATTATGAAATTAGCTATTGATATTACATGTGATTATTCAACTAGTATAGTATCCATGTGAATAATTAAATTGCATTATTTGATTTATATTTGGCATATTATGCTAAATTTTAAGATTGAAAGTCTTGTGTTTTAGTCTTATACATTTCATTAAATGATTATGCTTATTTATGATAATTTCTGTTATGTTGTTTTCCTTACTGAGCATCTGATGTCACCCCTTTCTTATGTTTTATTTTTTCCAGGATGCAAAGTAGTATATTATGATTGACCTGAAGGGATAGGCTAAGGGATATGAGTGTGTTATAACGAGACACAATGTTTTTCTTTTCATTTTATAAAGTAATGTATAACATATGTATGTATTTAGTACTTCTAAAGCTACTAAACTGATCGGTCTTTCGGGACTTGATCTGTTGTGATCATGCCAATGTTATGTAATAATGCACCGACTCTAGGTAACTCGGGTCAGGGCATTACATTTGGTATTATAGAAATTTTAGTATCAACCTTGGAAACTAGATTTAAAAAAACTCTGATTAAAGAACATTAACCTAAGATAGACTTTGAGGATTGGTGAAGAATAACATCCAAAAAATTTGGTAATGTAGATATTATGTGTGTTTTAATAGAAACACATCCCTGTCTAGATACTACAAGTGAACGTGGTTCTGGCACAGATTTACTTAGGATTGAAAACTCCAAAAAGGAGTTTCGGTCTTGATCGGGGTATACGGGTACACGACAATGGGTCTTACTACGCACTTGGTTTGACACATTAGGGGGATATGATTTGGATAATTCTCATTTTATTTAAAAACCATTATGAAGGATTTATGAGTAAATACTTCCCCAAAGAAAACATTTTTATGATTATGGATTATATGTATAAATTATTCAATTTAAGTTAATAATTTTATAAGTTTGGAATTATGCATTGTGATTCATAAACTAATCTAGTGTATGACATTATTTAGAAATAGATCTTAGTGGAAGTAATGGAAACTATATCAATGTACGTAATCCATGTAGTTATTTCCCTCTTACTCAATATAATTATAGTGGAGCTGGTAATGCAACAAGTGCTAAACATATTATAACTATACTGGGAAAAATCGCTCAGATTATGAATAATAACATTACCCGTATGGAGAACCCTAATCCACAATGCAGAGGATCAATGTTAGACTGCTTCATGAGGTAGAAACCACCAATATTCAATGGTACTACAAATCCATTTATAGCCGAGAAATGGATAAGTTCCTTAGAGAAAATATTTCATGCTTTGGGGAGTAGTGAAAGGAAAAAAGTTGTCATAGAAGTTTATCACCTCACAGGAGATGCAGATCAATGGTGGTCATTAATTCAAAACAAAAAGGAGGACTAAGAAGTATAAAATATGGAATGGAGGGATTTTAGAGATATTTTCTTAGAAAAGTACTTTCCTCATGAACATTGAGTGGATATGGAAGGGAAATTTCTGAGTCTGAGGCAAAAGGAGGATGAGAATGTCACAAAGTATGAGGCTAACTTTACAAGGTTAGCAAGGCATGCTGCAGATTATATACATAACCCAAGAAGTAAGATAGATATATTCTTTAATGGTTAAAAACCATTTCTCTATCAATAATTAGTCTCATAATCCTTCTCACTGTATGAAGATATAGTCTCATATGCTATCAAGACAAAAAATGAATTCTCTAAGTATTGTGACTTTAAAGTGAAGAAAGAGAAGAATAGATCTACTGAAAACTCTTAAAAATTAAATAAGGTGAATAAGGTAAAAGTTTAATTTCTATCCTATAATAATTTTGGGAAGAAAAATCCGGGTACATTCCAAAAGGGGAATGCAGTTTGTTGTAAGTGTGGAGAAAAATGCAACAAAGCTTGTGATTGAAAGGGAAAGAAAGAGACTATCTATGATGAATGATACAATTGTAAAGAAATGGGGAATTATAAAAATGAATGTCCTAAGATTCAAGTAAACTTACCTTAGAAAAGTCCAAGGGAGCAAGGCCAAGCTTATTCGATCACTACTGTAGAGGTTGAAGTTTCTAATGATGTAGTGGCAGGTACTTTAATAGTTTCCTCAAAATTAGCCAATGCATTATTTGATTTTGTATCATCACATTATTTCATATCTTCCTAGTTTTCCAAGAAAATTAGATATTTACAATTTGACTTATTAAGGGAGTTTTCAGTCAAAAATCATAAGGTAAGTATCATTGTAACAAATTTTTTTCAATCAGTTACCATTATGGCATATAAATGCACTTTATCTGCTGATCGTATTTTCATTCCCATGATTTAATTTGATATAATCCTCAGTATGGATTGGATTTCAGACCAAGATGCGAACATTTATTATAAGAAGAAGGATGTTACAAATTTTGATAATGATGAGGAATACCTTTTCTTTAGAGCAGAAACATCACCATATGATTCTCATCTAAATCCAACCCCAGTAGCTCTACTAAATTCAATTATTAGGGAGGAAGGGAGTGAAATAACTATTTTTGAGGAAAGGAATGTTAAAATAGAGTATGTACCTATTGTGAAATAATATGTTGATGTTTTTTCAGAGTATTTACCTAGACATCCTCCAGAATGAGAAATTGAATTTTCCATTGACTTAATTCCTGGTTCAAGGCCCATATCGAAGACACCTTATAGAATGGACACTGTGGAATTAGTGGAACTAAATAAATAACTAGAGTAATTAAGTAATAAAGGATTTATTTTCCATGGTTTTTCTCTAAAGGGATCCCCTATTCTTTTTTTAATAAGAAATATGGATCAATGAGGTTGTGCATTGACTACAAGGAGATCAATTATATAACAATAAAGTACAAGTATCCCCTACCTCGCATTGATGATTAATTTGATAAATTTCATGGAGCTTAATATTTTTCAAAGATTGACCTTCGATCAAGATATAATTAGTTGTGCGTGAAGAAGGAATACATTCCAAAGATAGTATTTCGAACCAGGTATGGGCGTTGCGGGTTTACAGTAATGCCTTTTGGACTGACTAATGCACCCTTTGTTTGCATGGATCTAATGAATATAGTTTTCAAGGAATATCTTGATGACTTTTTGGTGGTATTTATTAATGATATCTTGGTATACTCCAAAATCTATGAAGATCAAGAAAATAACTTGTGCACTATTCTAAAGAATCTAAGAAGAAATGAATTATATAGTAAGTTCATCAAGTGTGAATTCTGGCTTCAAGAGATTTCTTTTCTTAGCCATATTGTCTCTAAGGATGGAATATCTATTGATCCTTCAAAGACAAGGTCAATCCAAGAATGGTCAGCACCGACAAGTATAATTGAGGTATGTAGTTTTATTGGTTTAGCAGGTTATTATCGGCGTTTTGTCCAGAATTTTGCTCGACTAGCTAACCCATTAACCAAACTTACATGTAATGGGGTTAAATTTGTTTGGAAAAAGGAGCGTGAATAATGTTTTGAAGAATTTAAGAGAAGATTAGTCAATTATCTTATCTTGACTCTACCATTGGGGAATGATGGGTTTTTTATTTATACTGATGCTTCAAAGAAATGAATTGGTTGTGTCCTTATTCAGAATGATAGAGTTAGTTCTTATGCATCACAACAGCTAAAAATTCATGAACAAAACCATCCTACTCGTGATCTTGAGTTAGTAATTGTAATATTTGCTATGACGATATGGAGACACTATCTCTATGGTGAAAAATGTGAGATATATACTGATCAAAAGATTTTCAAGTATATTTTCTCACAGAAAGAACTCAACATGAGGCAAAGGAAATGACTCTAACTACTTAAGGATTGTGATTTCACAATACACTACCACTCGGGGAAGGAAAATAAGGTGGAATATTCTTTGAGCATAAAGGATCATGGAGTTCTAAACAAGATGAGAGTTTAAAGGGATCCTATGTTCATGGATCTAGTAAAGATGGATATGGGAATAATCATGGAAGGTGAAACATAGATACTTTTTCAAATGGTTTCCAAACTATATTTACTAGAAAGGATAAAAAGTTCTTAGACTAATGATGTGGTGTTTCAAAAGAAAATTAAAGTTGTGAATGATGGGAGATTGATTGAAATCGTATATGAACATGGAATTTTGAAATTTGGGAAGAGGCTTTGTGTTCCCGATATACCTGATCTAAAAAGGGTATTTTTTTATGATTCTCATATATCTAATTTCTCTATACACCCTGGTAGCACTAAGATGTATAGATATTTGAAGGAACATTTTGGTTGGGACAAAAAGAAGAGGGAGATTGTTAATTATGTGTCAAGATGTATGGTTTTTCAGTAGGTGAAGGATGGAATATAACACCCTAGAGGAGTCATGCAACCTATTCCCATACCTAAGTGGAAATGGGATAATATTACGATGGACTTTTTCATGAGGCTACCAAGTAATCCTAGAAGGAATAATGCAATATGGGTCATTTTTGATCATCTTATCAAGTCAGCACATTTTCTTGCTATAAGAGAAGATTTACCACTTGAACGTTTAGCAAGACTATATATTAATGAAGTTGTAAGACTTCATGGTGTACCCCTATTGATTTTTTCTGATCGTGATCCCCATTTTACATCAAGATTCTAGAAAAGTCTTTAGAAATCCCTGGATACTGAACTTCTTTTGAGCACTGCCTACCACCCTCAAACTAATGGAAAATCATAATGGACTATTCAACCCTTAGAATATGTGTTGAGATCTTTCTCACCTCACTTTCAAGGTATTTGGGATCATAATTTACCACTGGTAGAATTTTCCTATAACAATAGCTTCTATTCAAGTATTCAGATTGGACAATATGAAGCGTTATATAGAAAGAGATGTCCCACACCAACTTGTTGGGATGATGTTGGTGAAAGAAACCTCATAGGCCTAGAACTTGTTAAGGAAACAATGGAAAAGTTGAAGATTATCCAAACCCACAACAAAGTATATCAAAGTTGGAAAAAGAGCTATGCTGATAACTGAAGGAAGGATTTGGAATTACAAGAAGGGGATCATGTTTTCTTGAAGGTATCTCCATGGAAATGTGTTATAAGATTCGGTAAGAAGAGTAAATTAAGTCCCAGGTACATCAAACCTTTTGAAATTATGGAACAAATTGGAGTTGTAGCTTACTATTTGGCAATGATACAAAGTCTCTCTAAAGTTCATGATGTGTTCCACGTATCACTGTTGAAAAAATACAAGTCTGACCCAACATATGTACTCACATATGAAGAAATAGAACTGGAACCAGATATGTCTTATTTTTAAGAGACTATCAGGATTCTTGATACCAAAGAACAAGTGTTGAGAAACCGGACGACCAATCTGGTAAAAGTTCTTTAGAGAAACCATAAAATGGAAGAGTCAACATGGGAACCTGAAGAACTTATGATGAAGAGCCACCCAAATCTTTTTATGCGGTAATATTCTATAAATTTCAAGGACAAAATTATTTGAAGGAGGGAATAATGTAACACCCCAATCTTCCACGATATGCTTCTCTTTGAATAATACAATAGCTTGCGTTGTACACAACTGTAGGTTCTAGCACACCACGACCAATCAAACTAGCCATTTAAAAAAGCAATTATGAATATTAATACCCACTTTTTGAAATTTTTATTAATTTTATTTTTCAAAATGGACTTCATTTTTCTTTTGGAATATCAAAATTAACTTAGGGTGAATTTTTAGTATTTTTCAAAAAACATTCAATTTTTGATGAATAGTAAAAAACACTTCGCTATTATTTAAAACCGACTTTTTATTTAAATAATTATTATTTTTATTTAAAATTATTTTAAATTTAAAATAGATACATAATACCTATATTATTCCAATTTAATTCATTGGAGTCATTTTATAATAATATTAGATATATAAAATTTTACTGAACCTTTTAACGTCTTTTACCCACCTTCTAGGCACATTTTAAATTTGCATAAAATATAATTTTACCACTTCTGTGAATTGAATTTCAAAAATCCGATAGACACGGTTGTCATTTTTAAGTAAAATGTGGTTCACTAGGATGAAAATAATTTTTTGTGAATAGTAACTTTTGAATTTTATTTACCACAATTAAAAGTAAATAGGGTAATTAAAGGTAAAAATGATATTATAATTACCCCAAAACATGTCCTAATTTTATTGGATAAGTATATTTCAACCCAAATCAAACTTATGAATAATATATGATCCTATTTATCCACTTGGATTAGATTAGGACATTTATTGTATTTTATTTAAAGAAGAGTTAAAAGTGTTAAATTCAAAGTTTAATAACTAAAAAATATTTAATATAGGGTTACACATAAGATAAATTTGACAATAAATATTCATTATAAAGATAAAAATATTTTATACATCATGGATTTTTTTTATAATTTTTAGACATTAGATAATTAAATTTATTTATGACACAATGATGATACAGTAATTACCTTATTAATGAAAGATTAAAATAATTGATGTTATAAATTTTAAAATAAATGTATTTTGAAATTTTTTGTGCCATACACGAATTTAATAGTTTAATATGACATTTTAGGGTTAATTAAATGTATTTTTTTTAGAAGTAATAAAGTTTGTATGACCTTCACAAAAACCAAAGACTAAATAGTATCAAAATTGAAATAAATGAGTTTTTAAAACAAATATTATTTTATTAAATGATATAATACTCCTAAAAATCTAAGATTTGGCCAAAGGACTTAGATAAGGTTAGATATTTCATTAACTTACCACTTGAGTATCTACTAAAATTTTATAGTAAGTTTATTAACCATGTAATATAAAAATACAAGAAGACATGATAAATGTTAAACTATTTAACCAAGAGTTAAATATAAAATATAAGGTTAATATGGTGACCTAAACTTGTATAAAACCCATTGGTTGGGAGTATTTCTTCTCATAACCACCTTATCCTATAAATAAATACATTTGGAGCTATTATAAACTGAAACTGATTTTATAATAAATTAATATTTCAATCTCTTCTTGAAGTACCCCTCACCTCTCTTATAAAAGGGTACTTCCCTTCTCTTAATTTCACACCTCCAAAGCCATTTTTCTCGGCCAACACCTGCTCAAATATCCTCCCAAATACCCTCACCTCATACTAGAGTAATTACTTTGATCATAAATCCATTCTAAAGATCCCATTTGTTCAAATCAAAAGTAAGCACCTGAAGAAGAGTTAATTATTTCATCACCTCTTTCAAAGTTATTTTCTTCTTCCACTTCCTATTTCTTTGTTGTTTCCATACCAAAATAATAACTCCAGTACCTTATATATACTTTGATTTTATTATAAATATTTTAAATCCATATTAATTATTCTATACATCCTATGAATGACAAAGTCACCATACGTGTGTACGTGCGGCTTACTGTCTCCATGTCGTGGTGTAGTTTGCTATTCAACACTTCATTATTTGGATGTGTATAATAATGAGTATAATTAATGTAAATAATAAATATAAAATGTTAATGATTATGTATATATAATATACCATCCAATTATATTTTATTTCACCATCAATATAATGATATTATCTCTCATGCATACGTACGGATTACCGTCTCCATGACGCGATGATATTTCATTCCCCATCGTAACTATTAAATAATAATTTTCATTTTATGTTTAAAAATAATTTTTAAGAACATAATATAATTATAGATATGAATAAAATACATCTTATACATAAAAAAACATGACTTATGTAACAAAATATATAAAGGAAAACAAATCAATTAACACCCAAAACAATGATACTGCTGAAATATTATTAAAAAGAAATATTAGAGGTTCATATATGATATCATATTTATGTATGTGGTTCTTGTATAATTTAATAACTATTATTTAACCATTATACATGACGTTAATATACCCTAGACTAATGAAGATTACAAGGTAGGGTTAATTTTACAATCTCTTCATTTTCAGAGGTTGTTTATACGTAAGTATCTACTGGGTCATCTTTATCATCCACATTTTGGTTTCTTAAAAATGTATTTCAAAACATTTTTATTATTTCCTAGACTATGGGTTAGAGTCATTAATACCCTTGTTTGACTTTTTATAAAAAAAATTGAAAGGAATCGTTCCGTCATTTTACGAACAAGGTACCTTATGACCTTTTTGACAAATTAAGGAAAGAAAGTTTTTTCAACTTATACAACGGGTGAGGATATTTTCTGAAATTATAACACCTTTGAAGATTACCTTACAAGATTATAACAATATTTTCAAAATAAATGTTTTCTTTAATTTTAAATTATTTCAAATTAAAAATAGATATTTCACTCAAATAGTTTTTGGATTGACTTCATCTATGTCAACATCCTTTGTTGAATTTTACGCTTGTTTGAAGTTGATTTATTATGATACAATATTTCATATTGTATTGAAGGTTTTGTGATATATTTGACTGTAGATGTTCTATTTTTATACCATTCAGTGTTTATGGTTAAAGTATTAATATTTCATATAATAGTATTAATATGAATGTTTATGTTATGTTTCAACCTTTTCATATGAGGAATGCATTGGATGTAGTAAGTGATGGGTGGGGCCTGCTATAGCCCCTCGATTCATCGATAGGTCTCAAGAGACAAACTAGTGTCTTGGCACAAAGCCTTGAAAAATTATTATATTTAGTCTTGGAACGAGGCCTTACTATGTGGTTATGATATCTGGTATTATTCATTCCATCATTATGAAATTATCTATTGATATTACATGTGATTATTTGACTCGTAGAATATCCATGTGAATAAGTAAATTGAATTATTTAATTTATCTTTTCCATATTATGCTGAATTTTAAGTTTAAAAGTCTTGTGTTTTAGTCTTATACATTGTCTTAAATGTTTATGCTTATTTATGATAGTTTCTGCTTTGTTATTATCCTTACTGATCATCTAAGATCACCCCTTTCTTATGTTTTATTTTTCCTAGGATGCGAAGAAGTATATTATTATTAACCTGAATGGATAGGATAATGGATATGAGTGTGTTCTAAGTAGAGACAACTTTTTTCTTTTCATTTCTTAATGTAATGTAAAACCTATGTATATATCTAGTAATTCCAAGCCTACTAAACTGATCGGTCTTTCGGGACTTGATCTCTTGTGATCATTAGAATGCTATGTAATAATGCACTGACTATGGGTGACTGAGGTCGGGGAATTACACACATAGTTAGTGGAAATTTGAAAGTGACACTCTAAAACTGCATCCAATATGAAAATGGATGGAGATCAGTGCCAAGAAGGCGTACCACACACATGGGAGTCCTTATCTTAAGGTACTTGGGAACATAAACAAATCTCCAAACACCCATGCAACACTGAAGGGTAAAATACAACAGATTCCACAATGTATACATACATATATATCTTGAATTAGAGTATGAAAAAAGTAAAGAAAAGTATAAATGTCCAAATATAATATCGAAAAATCTATAAAAACAATCCAACCTACTAAGAAGGAGAGAACTAAGGACAAATGAAACATATAGTATGAGCCACATTTTTTCAAGTTCCAATGTGATCCACCTACTCTCGGTCCTCTTAAGACTCCACCATAAGTCCTATAATCTTCATAAGACATGAAATGTTTAGGCAGATCCCTTTTAGGGGATATTATAATAATACCTAGTTTTACACCCCAAAATTAGTAAACATAAATCATCAAGAGAGTAATCAGCTCATCGTCACAAGGGATGTTAGTAAGAATATGATACATAATAATAATAACCTAAATACACTTAATAAATACACAAATTCTCAAGGTAAGGTCACAACCATATAGCTATCCTAGGATCCTGTTTAAGGATTCAAGGTCAAGATCACCTGGGAGAACACACTCTACGGGTCTGGTAACAATGACGATGCTCATATAAGAGGATGTGATCATCAAGCATCACCATGAAGTAGTACACACTGGATCTTAGAAGCTATTGATACATAGATAAGGTATCTCACCTAGGGATTATAGGGGATTCTTGACCCTAGCTAGAGTAACTCTCTAGGATGGGGATTGAATGCCCTGGAAGTCTCTATGGGATTCATAACTAAGCATTGGGAAGAAATATGATAGAGGATCACACCCTGGGCCACATTGAGGGATTCTATAAATATATCTCAGACTAATCCCATATATGGGATCACATCCTATGATCTAGACATGATGCATCATTCTACTCTCATATGGATGGACAAAGGTAATGAACCCTAGATATACTGGTCCATACTAAAGAGAACGAGGGCCTTAAACTTCCCTAGAAATAGTACATAGTGTGTACTAGGAGTACAAAGAATGACCCGCCAAGTTTATTCATACCTGTGTCTATTCCCATGTTTAATAGATCATGCTTGTGTACCATGGTCATGACCCCATGTACACTAGTCATTCCCATGTACCTGGTCATGTCCAAGTACCCTATAAGTGTCTGAGTATATGCTTGTGTCTATATACTCTATCCATCCCATGTACCTGGTCATGTCTATGCTTGTGTACCCTAGGGTAACATGCCAATTCACCCTCCATGGGTCACATAGAGTGTGGTAGGTCCCACATGGAAGGTGATATTTTATTTTTCCAAAAAACTATCTATTGTAACTAGGTAACTATATGGAGTGTGTTATTCAAACTACATGTCGTGTATGAAGGGTTTTTTCATAATCTGCTAGTTTTTTATGTAGTTCTTCTTACACCACAACCACCTTTGATTCCACCACTAAATGTTCTGATAAAAACGGATTAGGGAATGACCATGACTTTCTATCACCAGTGGTGATGTTTTGGCCACCATATTTTCTCTATAATCATCAATTGTCACACAGAACCACCATTGAAATTCCCAACAACGTATGAAGAACACCAATCCAATATCAATCCATATCTAATAATTTATAGTCATCATCACACCATGATCATGTCCTAAATCCGAAACCCCTAACCTTGGATATGATTTGTTACCCCAAATATCGAATGTGTAAGATCATTTTCTAGGTATTTGTTGAACCACCGACAAATGGAATGTCAGCGATGAATGCATGAAGAAAGTGGGGAGAAAACCACCAAACACCAACAATGAGAATGAACACCATCCATTGTTTTTGTTTTCATCCATTAATTAATGAAGAAATCAACAGACATAGGGAATAATCAAAGAAATATCAATTCCTAACTCTGTAAAGATAAAAGCATCAACCATAATCAACCATCGATATGAGAATCTATTATTTCTAGGTTAATTGATTGATGTCTAACATGGGATAAAAAACAAGATTAATTCAAATAAAAAAATTCCTTACCTCACGTTTGGATCAATTGTTGATTAATAATTCTTCTACATCAATAGTTGTGGTGAGATCCATGAACTCCTTTGGCACATTGATCATTAACCTTCGATTGGATGTTGTTCACCCAAGAATGCTCCTTCAATGGCTCTACTCAAAACCACAATGTTATGTGGATAACCCTATGGATTTTCTATAATTTAGACTGAACAGAGGATTTTTTGTGTGTAAAATTAAATAAAATATACATTAGTTATTTAATTTATTAGTTTATTAATCTACACATGATAGTTATTTAACAAAACACCTCACACTGACAAAGTTTATGTCATTCCTAGTGTAAAACCCATGTTCCAGATTTAATATCAGCCCCATATTTACCATCCAAGACTCTGTTTGGGAGTTATTCCATTACTTTATAAAAACTATTATTGTGTGATATAATATACTTAATATATTTATTATATCAATATTGAGCATTCACATGCCTTGGAATCCCACACTAACTCAGCTCCTAGCTTCAAAAATATTCTTTAAAATATTATAAAGTTTTACATGGAAAAAAATTAATTATATTCACCCTATGAAGTTTTACTCACATCCTATTTAGGCACCGTTTGGTACCTGAGAATACTTCATGGTTGTAGGTTCGTGAATGGTCAAGGAGCCTTGTGATTGATTACTTACTTTTCTAGATGGGATTGGACCATGGAGATGGGACTTGGCAAGGGGTTTGGGATCTGGTTTTTTTGTCATTATTTTTCGGTTTTTCTTTTAGTTGGTTTCTTCTATAACTTCCAATACAATATCAAGTTTGGAATATTTTATGGAATTACATGATTTATAACATTTGGATTGTTTGGTATTCATATATTATCTTCTTAAGTTTTATGTTTTATTGGTTTATATTGTTTCCACTATTATTGTTAATCTGTTCCAGAGGGTATAGTCTCCCTACTATATTCCTTATACCCACATTCTAGTATAGCACCTATGGTATATGGGGAAGAACACTTGAGGTAATGTAATGACCCATGTCATACATGTGGGGGATAACCAGGTTGGGGAAATTAAAAAAAGCCTAAAATAAAATCAATCATACAATAAACAATCAAAATACAATAAGGGGTGAATAATATACACCTACCATAGATGCAGATCACATGATGATATTGGAACCCTAGATCCAACATCTTCGACTATGATTTAATATTACAAACCCTTGAAACAAGTTCATGGAATTATGATTATTCTATTCATGATTTCAATCAATCAACTAAATAAAAATATAAAATCCCCAAGTTATGGATCTATCTAGGGAATAAGAAATTGAAATATATAGTAAGAGATTTATTTAAGAACATGAAATATCATTGATATAAAAAATTATATCATATTTTAATTCGATTGATCATAGATACAATTTCATCATTTTATGATAGAGAGTCCCAAATTTTACTCCAAAGGAACCCTAGTGTCATATTAAGTTTATTTATTTTTTATAATGAGGATTTAATGGAGTTAATTTTGTTTTTTAATTCAAATCGTGCACGTTGAACTCGACTACACAGTCAGGAAGAATGGTCAACTGAGATTTCCAATCAAACACACAGGTGCCCCATCCTGCCAAATAAGAGTCGCATGGTCACCATTCATGGTCACCTTGGACCACGCACCAACCATGCACTCATCACAATCTCCAACACCTAGTAGAATGATTGACTCACACAGTTACACATGACAATGCACTACCCATTCATTCATGTCTACCTTTCCCAGGTGACCTGCATAGTCACACTATATAGTCCCCATAATTATACACCATAATCGCACAATGTTCATGTAACACCCCGAGATTTTATGAAAAATATTATTTTTAATTTCATTGATTTATTTTGTTGTATGCTACACCAAAAGGATCTTGCACTACATGCATCCCTGACTTGGCTTGCATTACACGCAATCGCGACCTTCCACGATAGCGTGTGTTGTACGCAATATCGAGTTTCTCTAAACAACGATATGTTATATAAACTAGCCCTTATGAATAGTAATACCCACTTTTTGAAATTTTATAAATTTTATATTTCGAAATGGACTTCATTTTTGGATTCGGAATATCAAAATTATCCTAGGGTGAATTTTTTGTATTTTTCTGAAAACTTTCAATTTTTGATGAATAGTGAAAACACTAGGTTACTATTTAAAAACCGACTTTTTATTTAAATAATTATTTATTTTATTTAAATTTATTTTAGGTAAAAATTGATACATAATACCTATATAAGTTCAATGTAACTCATTGGAGTCATTTTATAATAATTTTATATATATAAAAATTTTATTGAACTTTTCACCGTCTTTTACCAACCTCCTAGGAGAATTTAGAAATTCACATAAAACTTAATTTCACCACTTCTTTGAGTGGAATTTCAAAAATCCGAGAGACAAAATTAATATCAAGGACTAAAATGTGGTTCAATGAGATGAAAATAATTTTTTGTGAATAGTAACGTTTTACTTTTATTTACCACAGTTAAAAGTAAATAGGGTAATTAAGGGTAAAAATGATATTATTATTACCCTAACACATGTCCTAATTCTATTTGATAAGTTTAATTCGACCAAAAACAACCTTAGTAATAAAATATTACCATTTAGGTCCACTTGGATTAGATTAGGACATTTATTATTAATTTATTTAAAGAAGGGTTAAAATAGTTAAAATCAAAGTTTAATAACTAAATCATTTTTAATATAGGGTTATACATAAGATAAATTAGACTATAAATTTTCATTAAAAATATAAAAAGACTTCCTACATAATGGTATTTTATTTATAATTTTTAGACTTTAAATATTTTAATTTATTTATGACACAATGATGATGCAGTAATTACCTTATTAAGGAAATATTAACATAATTGATATTATAAATACCCAAATAAATGTAATTTGAGAATTTTTATGAATTACACTAATTTTATAGGTCAATATGACATATTAGTATTGATTTAATTAACTTTTTTTGAACTAATCATGCTGTTATGATTTTCAAAAAAATCAAGTACCAAATAGTGTCAAAATTGACATAAAATAGTTTTTAAAACAAATATTATATTATTAATTGTTATTTTATTCTTAAAAATCTAAGGTTCGGCCAAATGACTTATATAAGGTTATATATATTAATAATAAACAACTTGGGTTCGTTTGTCTTGTTATAGTAAATTAACCTTATAGTGTAAGAAAACAAGAAGACACGGTAAAAGTAAAATTATTTAACTTAAAGTCAAATCTAAATGATAAGGTTAAAATAGAAACCTAAACTTGTCTAAATTCTATTGGATGATAGGATTTAGACCCATCCCCACCTTATCTTTGAAATAAATAAATTTTTAGCTATTAAAAACCGAATATGACTTTATAACAAAATAATATTTTTAGTTTTTCCAAAGGTGCCCCTCTCCTCCCTTATAAAAGGGAACCTCCTCCCTCTTCTCCTCACACCACTTTGAGCCTTAAAGCTCCTCCAAACCCTACCAATTTCTCTTCTCCACTTCCATATTAATATTCTATAGGTACTGGTATTCTTCAAAGACCAATTTTAGTGCCCTAAGATGAGGTTTTAAAGAGGCGTGTCGAAGAAGAGGTAATATCCGTTACCGATTCTTTCAAATTTAGTTCTTCTTATACTTCCTCTTATTTAGTTGTTTCATTATGAAGTAATAACATTAGTATCACTCATATACTGGTATGTTATTATAAATATGAAACAACCCTATTTCACCTTCTATCCATCCTATGGAAAACGAAATCATCGCGCGTGCCTACGTACGGAATACCATCTCCACGCCATGGTGTAATTTGTTTTCGACCACCACCTTACTAGGATGGGTATAATGGTGTAAATAAATAACTATATATTATTATTGTAAATTTATATTTATTATTAAATATTATACATACACTTCATTACAATTCCACGATCATGGGAATGATATCATTGCTCGTGCGTACGTACGGACTACCGTCTCCATGACGTGATGAGATTCATTCTCAATGATTAACCATTCATGAATGATTATAAAATATATATAATAAGTAATCATGAAATATATGAAATAATAATGATACTTAATTTATGTATATATATATTTATTTCATCTACTTAATTCCATTCAATTCAATAAGGAAATGAAAACAACGTTCATGCGTACGTACGACCTACCATCTCCATGAACGGTGTATTTCATTCCATTTATCGTTCTATCATATATAGATGTATATGCTGAATATATATTATATATAAATAATGTTTTAAATTCTGTAATTAAGTAAATCAGGATATAAGTAATAATATCAATAACAACAAGTCTAAATACGTACAATAAATGAAACGATTTTACCCAAATCGCTGCTTTTACATCGAATTTGCAAAAGAACGGGTAATATAAAGTCATAAGTAAATGATATATGATATCATAACAGTGAATATGATTCTGTAATAAGTCAATGAAATTATTTAAATCATTATGCAGGAGGTTCGGATACATACAAAGCATATCGGACATAAGGTAAGGGATAACTATTCCAATCTCGTTCTTATCCGAGCTTGTTTATTCGTAAGTATTTACTGGGGTTATTGTTATCATCCATGTCCATGTTTCCTAAAAATGGTTTCATGTATGTTTAAAGTCATTTTTAACCATTTTTGACTTTTACTACAGGGTATGTAAGGAATCTTTTCTTTTACCATATGAGGTACTTTTTGACTTTTTTGACAAAAGTATGAGCAGAATGTTATTTTTAACTTATACGGCGTGAACGGATTTTTACAATTTCATAAGGCCTAATTTTCATGAAGCTTCCTATACAAGATTGCATGATTATTTTCAAAAAAAACCCTTTTCTTTTAAAATTTCATGGCATTTTCAGGAAAGAAAATGATTTTGAAAAGAAAGGATATTTTCTTCAAGAATTAATTTCAAGTGTTTTATCAAAACCATTTTCAATCTAAGATGGAATTATTACATATGTGTATGTTAAGTATAATGTATCTATGATTTACATGGTTTCACTTTTCTTATGATGAAATGATATCCATTTTTTTGTATGGATTATGTTATAATGGGATGATGTTTATGAAACCCATTTTATACTTTGGGTAATGATGAATGATTTATGTTCATGTTGTGTCACAAGTAAGAATGATTTCATTATGAGATGGGTGGGACCTATATCTCCCTCCAATGCATTGGGTAAAGATTTATATCTCATGAGATAGACATGGATGGAACGGTAATTTAATCTGGTTTAGTAATACAGGACTAGAACGAGGAGTGAACTCGATTCAGAAAGGGTCTTTGTCCACTAAGATGGTCTTGGCAGCAATGCCTTGGCTACTATGGAAATCATATCATGTGCTTAATGGTTTCCACAATCACATGTTTTATTCCCATGCTATTTTATCATGATTAATGTTTCTTTATGATCTATGCCTTATGTAATTCCATGTTTTATGTCATTGTCCATGATTTTGATATTTAAACATTATGTTCATGTTTTTAAGTTCAAATGTTTATGATTTATTTTATTTTATCCATGCTTACCCTTACTGAGAATTTGAGCTCACCCTTTATATGTTTTCTTTTCCCCAGGATTTAAAGAATGTTTTTAGGTAAGAAAACCAAAAGGGGGAGATCTTTATAGGAGATGTTGAATATCTTTCACTATGATTAGAAGACTACGTTCCGAGTTTCCAAAGACACTAAACTATTACGGTCCTTTGGTGTTTGTTTTTGTTATGTATTAATTATTTCTCAAAAGTAATGTAATGTACATGTACGTCAATCCTTGGGTCTCTATAGTTCATTTCCCCCAATAAAATTTATAAATAAATCCACAAATCAATGAAATTCAAAGGGTGACTTACCTATAAAATCATGGATATCACACATAGACCATAGTAATATTCAATGAAACATTCCATAATTCAGGAAATAACTATTTTTCCAATTTCTTAATTCATTAAAATAATTTATCCAAATAAGATGGAATTGTATTTGATACCACTGATGGGTTTTTAAGTGAATAAAACTTATCTAAAAAAAGCATAAAGCATCAAAAAAACCTATTAACATTGTAATGTATTTCATTCATATTGGATTGAATAAATAAATGAATAATTTCATACCTTTTTCTATATTTATCCAAATATTTCAAAGATATTAAACATGATATTGAAAGTGATCACTATGAAGAAACCAATATACCCCTTCCTCCCATGGTATCCATGGGATAGATGAATCAACTAACTCTTAAGAATTATCCCCTTATTCCTCATGTTTTTCTAGAACCTTGGGTTAGAGAGATAGAGAGATAGAGAGTCTTGGTATAAGGTGTTACACAAAGTTTCAACACACTAGAATCTATACACATCACGAACTATGAGCCTCCTTATATATTCATTCCAAAGACACTATAAGGAAACCAAACATTTTTTCATTTAAATAGAAACATTTCATAAATTTATCATGAGTTAAAACTATTTATAACTTACAAATAATAATTTTAATTTATTTTTTTAATGTCTAAACCAATTTTTGGGTTATTCAAACTCATATATATTATTATCACATGATAATTAATAGATCATGATATCTTGGAGTAGGAGAATAAGGTTAATCCATGAAATATCACATATCATGAAAAACTACCATGCACAGCACTCTTTCATGGTGGAATTCCACACAACATAATCTATCCCAGCACAAAACATGACATGATATAAACCACCAAGCTATGGTTGATACTTTAGTTTGAATTTATAAAATTTAATAGTAAATACACTGAGTCTCTCATTCCATCAAAATTATATGGAATTTTTTAATCATCTCACCATCATTACCATTTACCAAGAGGTCTCACCTCCACACCCATATGAGATAAATATATCAACTTAACCATAGACCTAATGAAACCTTGATAATCTCACAACACACCACATCAATTTTATCTTAGCCCACTGGTTCTCAATATCTAATCCCAATTATCCATTACCTAAGTTACTTCTGTTCTAACTCATGCATGTCGTAACATGGAAGGGATAACTACCTTATCCATTTCTAAATCAATACAATGTGTCGCATAACATTCAAGGGGATATCTTATAGCTGATTACATCCCAAATATTGATCATACTAACTTCCAATAGAATCCAATGAATAAACTCCAAGTATTTAAGGAATCTATAGAGTTCTAGAATTTTTCAGGATCGTGCATTTATGAAATTATTCATCACCATCCAATCAACATGTCTCAAATGTTATCCAAGGTCGATCATGGAAAATTGACCACAATGATCATTGTCACAAGGTAAATATTACACTATAATATTGTGCATACCATGAATGTCATAGGAATAACCACTATTTTATCCTCATAGAAAGAGATAATTGAAGGAATCACTTACACAATAGTGCTTCACCATAATTGTGGCCTATAAAATCTCATTTATAACCAATTGTATACTCTCATGATACCCTATTATTGAGCAAAAATCATTGAATCATTAGTCATTTTTTGTTTTTTCAAGGCTCGACCACCTAATAAACAGACCATGCGTCCTATTTCCATCAATAACATATCAACCATATCTCATATAAAGAATTATAAATGTTATATCCCATAAATACCAATGGAAATATACATGTGTGTACCATTCACTTGATCTCACATTTCCCATGTGTTTTCACACAATACTAAGAATCTACCCCTTATTTTTACTTTAGAGGAATCCATGGGCCTATAATAATCCCTATCCTGGGGATATCTTCACCTAACATAGCCCATATAATGAAGATGTGGAAAATCACCTTGCTACTCTACTAACACACTTTACTCCCACTAAATTGAGTCATATATCAACATCACTAGGATTTATTCCTAACCTATAGATCATAAATCTCTAATGTAACATCTTTGATCTTTTTTACAACCTCCATGATCGAACCAAATTTTATATACCTCAAGCATTACACCCCATACTCCATAGGCTTCCAAATAGTACTGAGGGTCTATGTATATAGTGGGGAGGCTATACCTTTTTTGTACAAAGGTCCACAAATCATAGTTTAAGAAATATAACAACTTGAATCCCATAAATAAAATATTGATAAAGAAATACATCATAGCTAAATTTCGTATATAGTAATAATAACATTGCCCATGCCATAATAAAATGTGCACTAGCAATTTCAATGAATCATATAGAAATAAAAAAGATCCTTGATGGGAAGATCATATAATAGAAGTTCTAAAAGTAAAAAAAAAATTGGTGATAAGAGAACTAATGCTTAGTCTTGGACTAGTCCCAACTCCAAACTCCCCAACTCATCCATTGTTAGTAGGTACCTTACCCCTAGTATAATAATGAACCATAAAGTATTCTTTGGTAACATGGTGCCTGAGCATGGAGTGAGTAAAACTTAGTAGGCCACCACTAATGGTGTCCCCCGTAACATACCAGTTTCGGATGCCACTCAAAGGTGCTTCGTACCAAGTTGGCCACATGGCCTCAAGCCAATCTCCCCAAATGCCAAAGGATTCCTTCTAGCAACAAGGGCCTAAGTGTGATAGTGGGGAGACTATTCCATCATTAGCAGAGTGTAACATAGAGGAAATAAAATAACAGTTAAATAGTAGAAATAATGAACTATACAACAGAAATAAACAGAGGAAGAATGATAGTATAAATAAATCCATAAGTCATATCATATACAAGATGATGATTCATGTCACGTGTTCTAATAAAATAGCCAAAATAGGAACACAGTGATCATATATAATACATGTCCCAAATGTATAAAAGAGAAAAATAATCCCAGTAGCATCGCAAACCTTAGCTTGGTCCCATGATTTCCTACTCCTAAGAAACATATCAATTGCTTATAGGATGATTATTTACCTTATCATTACCTACAACCATATAATCTATTTGGGTCCCAAAAATTTCCCCAAATAGGTTGTGAGACTAAATCCTATTAGGCAACCACCCATGGTCCATTCCCAATAGTCAGTGAATATATATAACTGGAAATGTGAAATAATTAAAGTAGTAAGTAAGGAAGTACTCAAATGTAAACTTCCTAAATTCACTGGTTTTCATTTACATTCAATTCATATTCACTTAACAATTCAATTACATTGAATTGTAACTCTCAAGGTTCGGATCAAGCCTAGAATCCCTTGTGTAACTAGAAGTGCAACAGATTCCTTAAAATTCCATCAAAATTATATAGTTGAGACTCACTCTATGATTGTGATTTGGCTTGGAGGATTCATCATAATAGTCGTTTTATTTTTTATTTAATACAAAACCTGAGTCCATCCTTGACATTCCTAAGTTGGAATTCAATTGTCACTCCAGGTGCACTATGAACCAACACCCTACAAGCCCATCCCTGGAAAACATCACAGGAACCCTGTATTAGTCTAGGTGAGGTGTAAAGTCACATCCAATCGAGTATGTCCTTGGTGATTCACAAAAAATCCCAAGTATCACCCTTGTAATAATAGTAAAACACCATTTGAGTCCATCCATGGAATTCTCATAAGAATCCATGTATCACTCACCATAAAATTCTAGCCTCAATGATTTTTTCCATGGTATCCCTCACTTGGATCCATGTATCACCCAAGGATTAATCAAGGTTAAAGATAATGAGTTCATTATTGGAATTATAATATGAATCCACGTACCACAAAATGTGTATAATTCAATAGGAACAAGAGTTTTTCCATGGAATTCAAACTCAAATCCATGTATCACCCTTTCCTATTAATAATTTAACCAATTCCATTTCATTTAAACAATTTGTTAAACATGCCAAGGTCAAACAAAAGGTAGTCTATATAAATCACCTAAAAAAGGGTGACTCAAGAAAGTATCAAGTTCAAGGGCTTGGTCTTTCATTTACCAACATGGGCATAACATGATAACAATATTCCCATTCTTAAACAATCCATTACATAGAATGTTATCAACATAAATCACATGGTAATTTTCATATACAAGGCATCACATGCATAAAGAATCTTCCACAAGGAATAAAGTCCATTTAACTCGCATGGGCTTATAAATTTAAAGGCTATTAAAAAAATCACATTTCCACTTTTAATATAACAATACTAACAAGCCTATCAAGCTATCACATGGATTAGTTATCATATAACTCGCATAGGAAAATCAAAAATTAGATAAATTCAAGACAATTGCATTAATTCATGGAATAGCCTCTACTTTACTCACATGGGTAATTCAAACGTTTTTTACACAATAAAGGAATAAATGGTTCAATAGGAAATTCATCCATCACATACCCTTAATTCATTTCATTTATAATTCAAATCATAAATAAATTAATCAATTTTATTTACATAACAATTTAGAAATGACATCCCATGATCAGGGGTAAAAAGGAATTCCTCATAGGCATCCAAGGAAAAAAAATACATAAAGGACCATTTCAAGACAACTCACCCATGGGGTGGTCCTTATTCAAGGTATAAAACCTATAACCATCCTTATCAATCCTATTCAATTACCAAAAACATGACCTGAAATAATAGGTTTTAATTTTATTTTTGGTGACAGCCAAAAATTGGGCACATGGCATAACGGAATTTATAAATAGAAAGAATTTAAGTGAAAGTCATGAGACCACCTACCTTGGGTTTCATCTAGATAGCTCCTCTAGTATCATTCTTTGATTCATCCCAGATTATTAGAAATCTAAAAAATGGATGAAGAATAAGGAAATAGGGCATATGATCCTGAATCCAAATAGCACAACTAATTCCCATGAGAATCAACAATGAATTAAAATGAATGAATAACTCTCCAAGATGGATACAATGAGATGAATTGCATTCGAATCAGAGGTCGTATGGAAGAAGGGGCTCAATTTCTATGTTAGGATTTAAGAGGGATTCCCAAAAGTTTACCTTGTTGTGAAACGGATGAAGTAGAAAAGTATTTTAAGTTATAAAGAATTTTAGTGGGAAACAGTCATTTTACCCAAAATATATGTTTTGCATGGTTACCCCAGTTTACTAATCATGTGAAAAACATATGAAAAGGATTTATTAAGATCTTCTAAAAATTCTGACCTGGAAACAAGGTTGTGTGGCCCTACCCACATGGTTTGTACTAACCATACGACCTCCTCTTTTAACCTAAAACTTGGGTTTTGGGCTCAGAACCATCCCTAGACACCCTAGATACCTCCATGACCTCAACCGGCATTCAAATTAAGCCATATTTAAACAACTAAACTGATAATTGATGGAAAACTAGATATTTTTACCTCAAAGAAGAAATGGGTTCTTACAGAATTCCCCCCTTAAATAAATTCATCCTGTAATTTCCCTTCCAAGGGTGGTGAAGGGTGATATGAGAACAACTCCAGACAATATGATCATACATCGACCTCCCGCTCCTAGTTCTGGTCCTATACTTGGCTATGCTGCCATAGCACCCATACTAAAGGAACAAACTTTCCTTAGAGAACCTTCGTGCTACGATCCACAATACATATAGGATACTCCTAAAAGGACACATCCTCCTCTAACTCAACCTCCTTAGGCTGAAAAGCATGAGACAGGTATAAATAGTAGGGTTATAGCTGAGAAACCTGGAATATGTCATGCATGTATCAGTACCTCTAAGTTAACTGCAACTGATAGGCTACCAACCCAACCCTCTCCAGAATCTCAAACAGCCTGACATACCATGGAAAAATCTTAACTTGTATCCTGATCTACTTGTGTCCCAACCTTAGTGAAACACAAAGGAAAACATGATTCCCAACCTCAAACTCTATAGGTCTTCTACGGTGATCGGCATATGATTTCTAATGATACTACATAGTAGCCATACATTTCTTAATCAAATGCACCTGTTATGTAGTCTTCAGGGAAAGATGAGGTCCCACATAATTTCCTCTCCTACCTTTATCCAATACAGGGGTGATCAGAATGGACTACCATAAAAAGCCTCATATAATACCATTTTAATAGAATCCTAGAAGCTATTATTGTAGGCAGACTCAGCCATGGGTATATGCCTCTCCCAAGAGCCCCTGAAATCTTTGATGCATGCTCATAGCATGTCCTCAAGCACCTGAATCATGCGCTCTGACTGTCCATCATTATAGGGGTGGTAAGTTATGCTTAGAATCACCTGTGTACCCAACTCCCTCTGTATACATTTCTATAAATGTTATGTAAATTGGGAATCTCTATCTAAAATGATAGAATGTTTCACCTAGTGGAGTTGTACTCTCTCATAGATATAAAACCTTCTAAGCTCATCAACATTGAAAGTTTCCTTGATCGGATGGAAATGTGAAACCTTCATGAGCCTTTCAACAACAACTCAAACATCATCATTACCTTTAGGATACCTCAGTAAACCCGTCATGAAATCCATCGTGATGTCATTCCATTTTCACTCGGGAATTGGTAGTTTTTGTAAAATTATGGATGGTCGCTGGTGTTCCTCCTTCACCTATTGACAGGTGTAACACCTCATGAGAAAAATAGATACATCTATTTTCATTCCCAACCACCAATACTAATGATGTAAATATCAATACATATTGGTGATACTAGGATGTGCTACAAAAAACTAAAGCATGAAAATCCTGCATCAACTCCTCATGCATGTCTGTAGAGACCAATATGCGACCATGTATTCATAGGATCTCATCCTCACATGTGGTACAACTAGGGGGAGGGTCCTCACCTACCATAATCTCCCATAGAACTAGGCCTTCTAATTTTGATATCTATCTCCTCCTAACTCTATCCATTAGGGTATAGGTAACAACTAAAGAAGGAGGGTAGGTATTCTACCTAACTGTCATGCACCTCCTAGTGCATCTTAGAGAATAATTCCATAATTTTCCTCTCGCTACTAGCCTACTTCACTTCCTGTATATGAGTCCTCTTTCTTAGTGCATCATCCACTTCATTTCTTTTACCAGGAATGTTGGCACGATTGAATTCAAAAGACAAAAGGTATTCATCCAACCTTCACCACCTCAGATTCATATCACACTATATAAATATATGCTTGAGGAATTTGTGGTGTGTGTATACCAAAAAATACTCTCCAAGTAAGTAATGTCTCCAACAGCACAATGCACGAACAACTACAGCTAACCTAAGATCATGTGTTAGGTAATTTCTCTCATACAACCTCAACTACTGAGACCCATACGCAATGACTCTATCTCCCTTCATAAGAACTTCTCCAAGACCAATACCTAATTCATCGTAGTAAAAAGTGTAACTCCTATATATCTCTGAAAAAATTAGTATCGGCGCTGAGTCAACCTCCCTTTCATCTCCTAAAAGGACGTCTCATAGGAATTTGACCATACATACTTCACGTCCTTATTAGTTATGCTAGTCAATGGTGCTGCTAAGCATGAGAAGTCCTATATGAAATGTATGTAGTAACAAGCTATACCTAATAAACTCTATAACTCAAAAATGTTGTTTGGATTCTTCCAAGAAACTACTTCTGTCACCTTCTCAGGGTCCACTAATACTATTTTCTCTAATATTATGTGACCTAGGAAGTGAATCTGATACATCTAGAAGTGTCCCTTTTTGAACTTAGCATATAACTTATTCTATCTCAGTGTATTCAAAATGATCTCAAGATGTGTTCCATGGTCATATTAATTATTAGAATACATGAAGATATCATCCATGAAAACCACAATAAATGAGTCAAGATATGGATGGAACATTCAGTTCATTAGTTCCACAAAGACTATTGGCACATTCATAAGACCGAATGGCATAAATAAATAATAATATATACCATACCTTCTCGGAAAGTCTATAAAATGTATGTATTATAGTCTAACATGCACCTGGTGATAACCGAATCTCAAATAAATCTTTGAGAAAATCCAAGACCTGTGGAGATGGTAAAAGAGATCATTTATTCATAGTAGAGGATATTGATTCTTAAGCATCAGTTGGTTCAATTTCTGGTAATCCACACATAGCCTTAGGGTATCATCCACATTTTCTCAAACATGATCATTGAACCCCATAGAGAAGTATTGGGCTGGATGAAACACTTTGCCTCTAAATCCTCTATATGCCTCTTGAGCTATTAAAACACCGTCGTAGTCATCCTATAAGGAGGAATGGATACTGGTGCAGCCCCTGGAACTAGCTCGATATAAATCTCCACCTCACTCACTAGAGGTAATCCTAAAAAGTTGTTTGGGAAAACATCCCTGAAAACCACTAGAGAGAAATAAATTTAAAAATTTCCCTAATCATCCAGATATAAACTCACAATCTAGGCAGTCATCCCACATATCCCTTGATGCTCAAGTCCACTTCAACTTGCCTAGACATACCATTCACACTTATGGATGAACTCTTCACCCTTTTTTGATGTAAATATCACCCTTTAGTGATAGAAATCAATAAAATCATGAAAAGTAACCAACCAGTACATTAGGAGAATGATATAAAAACATGTCATATTGAGGATATAGAGGTCTCATATGAAGTGACACCCACCAACCTCAAGGGGAACTCCCTATACTGTCGCACACATTTCTTCATGATCTCTAACGGATTTTCTAGCATCATAATTCCATCATAAGTATAATCACAGATCCCAAGTCTCTTCACCATAGATACAGATATGAAACTATGAAAATCCCCTATATCAAAAAGTGTAGAAGCTAAAAAGATGGCTACAAGAATAGTACCAATGATATTAGAAGTTTTAGGATCCATCTCTTGATGGTTATATTGAATTCAATATGTCTATCTTGTATCGTTACCCTTTGAAACTACCTGGCTACCCTGAGTTGATCCACCCTATTTTTACTGTGAACTTAGGGTCAGGCTGCCATGTTCACGAACACCACCATGGCTTGATCGTCCTGTTGTAACCCATCTACCTACTTGATGAGAATCTGATGACCCTACTCCTAAATTTGGAGTCGATGAAGACCCTACCTCAATAGATTCTAGTGGAAATTTTCTGTAGAAACATTGTATATGTCCCATCTTGTCACATGATCGGCACTTGACTGGGTCCTTCGTACACTACGTCCTTGTATGTCACAGCCTACCACCCTGGTAGAACATTACCAGGATACTTGAATAGATGTTATCAATACTAATATCACTATGTGTAATCTTCAAATGACACTTCCTACTACCATTCGATGCAGTACCAGACTTAGGTGTTGAACCTCCATGGCTCACACCTCCAGATTCTCTTAGGTTATACTCTATGATTAGCTCTTGGTTCACTATCCTAGATATAGTAGTCATCCAAAAGATGTCTACCTATGATTGGATGTAATATCTAAGACCATCCTTGAATCTCCTAGCCTTTATAACTCTTCACCCAACAGAAAAGGTGAGAAGTGTTGGAGCTTAGTAAAATGGAATGAGTATTCTATAACTGATAGTGTGACCTAATCTAGATGAAAAAACTCTCGGGCTCTATCATCCTTCGTGTATCAAGAAAGAAAAAATCACAGAAGGCCATATAAAACTCCCTCTAGGATATGTCCTGATGATGATCTGTCTGACTGATGACATCCCACCATCTCTTTGTGGAATCACACAGCATGTACATAGTGAGATTTTCCCTCCTCTCAAGAAGAATCTCTAAGTTCTAAAATATAGATATAATGGCCTCTATCGATTACTCCATATCCTCTGGTACTCCATCCCCTGAAAACAAGGGAATATTCTACTTCTGAAACTCATGTGTCAACTCTTCCATAGTTAGGGAAGGACATGGTTCTCCCTGAACATTTTTCATGAACTGCATAAAACCTTCACATAATTGTGCCTCAACACCTGTGTTTGATATAACTGTTGGTGTTGTAGCAGGAATGACTGGAGAATCCACTAGAATCCCATGGCCTACCACCTATAGAGTATGATCATCACCACCCTCCCGGCATACAAATGGAGGTCGTGGTGGTGGCATGGATCTACAATGATAATCACATGCCTCAGTGAAATATCATTATCAAGGTTTTCAGCTAAAAAGTAAAGATATCAAAATAGAATAGGTAAAAACCTTCCTCTATAATAACACACCCCTCTGCCTACACCATGGGTCAGTTCTGGGTGTCAAACAAGTGAGAGTCACAACCAAAATCCCACTACTAAGGTCGGGTTTGTTCAAGTTCTCTATTATAATTCATTCCAGTTTCACTTGTTTTCACATTTATTTCATTTTAAACTAAGTTCACATTCATATTCATTGAATTGGTACTCATTTAATGTTTATTACTTTCCTTAATAAAGTTAAATAAATTGAATTCCAAATTCCAATCCATGAGGGCCCATACTTCCCAAGAATCAAAGATTGGAATCCAATTGTGGAATATCACAACACACATCCCTTTAAGGTTGAACCCTGATCCACCAAATTCTAATAAAATGGGTCCCATACACCTCAGGTACCAAATCTTGCAATACATCCAATCCATACCATAACATATCCCAATATACCTATCATAATAGTGGGCATATCAATCACAGAATCTATCACAATAGCATGAAATAAATAATTCTCTCTAAATGGCATAGAAATAATGCATGGCATGTGATTTCTAACAAGTGTCTATATGATGCATGAGATGGAATACCATAATCTCATTGGTTTTCAATAGAATATAACCCAAATTTATATCAACAATAATAGCATTAATCAAGGGAATCACCCAATAGTGGAATCAAATCAAATCTAATAGTCAAAATCTAGAAAAAAACAATTCAATTAAAAGAAATTTGGATTTTCCCTATACATAGGGTAGCTACTGGTGGGAATAGCCTATTACAAAATTCAATTTACTTTTGATCCCTATATATTGTCACCAAAGAGTAAGTCAAACAAAAAATAATGATCTAATACCACTTTGTAACATCCTGGTTTCGAATGCCCCACAAAGGTGCTCCGTACCCATTTGGCCACATGGCCTCCAGCGCATCTCCCCAAATTCTAGAGGTTATCAACTAGCAATGAGGTCATATGTGGGATGGTGGGGAGACTATTCTCTCAATATAAAAGTGTAACACAGTGAAAATACAATAACATTTTAATAACAAAAATAGTGATCCATACAACATAAATAAATAGTAGAATACTGATAGTATAAATAAATCCATAAGTCATTTCATATACAAGATGATGATACATGTCATATGTTCTAATAAAACATCCAAAATAGGTACACAACATTCATATACAATACATGTCCCAAAAGTATGAAAAAGGAAAAAGGAATCTCAGTAGCATTGAAAGCCAAGTCTTGGTCACATTCTCTCTTACTCCTAAGCATCATATCAAGTACCTATAGGAGGGGTCTTTCCCTTATCATTACCTACAATCATATAATCTTTTTGGGTCCCAAAAAGTGTCCCAAATAGTGTTTGAGACTAAATCCCCATAGGAAACCACCCACAGTTCATGCCCAACACCCAATGAATATATATAGATGGAATTGTGCAATAATGAAAGTAGTATGCAAGGAATTACTCAAATTTCAACATCCTACATTCATTGGTATTCATTTAAATTCATTTCATTCAATTCATACTCATTTAAAAAATCAATTACATTGAATTATAATTCTTGAGATCTAGCTTAATCCCAGCATCCCCCATGTAACTGAGAAGCATAATAGATGTCTCAGAAGTCCATCTAAATTATATAAGTCAAGACTGACTCCAAGCTTATTTTTTGTCTTGTTAGATGTGTCATAATAGTCATTTCATTCTTTATTTAATTAGAACCTGATACTTACCTTCACATTCCTAAGTTGGGATTCAAGTGTCTCTCCAGGTGCAATATGAACCAACACCCTACAAGACCATCCTTATTGAACCTCTCAGGAACTCAGTATCACTCTAGGTGAGGTAGAAATTCTCAACCAATCAATTTCATCCTCAGAACTTTACACAAAATCATGAGTATCGCCTTCAAATAATATTAAAATTACCTTTGAGTCTTTCCATGGAATTCTCATAATAATCCATGTATCACTTGGCATAAAATTCTAGAATCAATTAGTCCACCCATGAAATCACTCACTTGGATCCATGTATCACCCATGGCTTAATCAAAGTTCAAGGCAATGAGTCCATCTATGTCATTCTAATGTGAATCCACATATCACCCAAGGCATATAAGTTAATATGCACAAGATTTTTTCCATGGAATTAAAACCTGAATCCATGTATCACCCTTTCATATTAATCATTTAACCAATTACATTTCATTTAAACAATTCATTAAACATGCCAAGGTCAAACCAAAGGCATTCTATATAACTCACCTCAAAAGGGTGACTCAAGCAAGGGCCAACCTCATGGGCTTGGCCTTTCATTTAATCATATGGTAATAACATGATAATGATCTTCCCATGTTTAAACAATCCATTACATAATGTGGTATCAACATAACTCACAAGAGAATTTTCATATACAATTCATCACATGCATAAAGAATCCATCATAAGGCATAATCTCCCTTTAACTCATATGGGCTTAGTAATTCAAAGTCCATTTAAATAATCACATGTTCATTTTTAATATAACAAGCCTAAAAATCCTATCAAGTTATCACATGGATTAGTTATCATATAAATCACATGGGAAAATAAATGGTTATAGAAATTCAATCCAATTGCATCAATTTGTGGCACAGCCTCCACTTTACTCACATGGGAAAAGAAAACATGCTTTAAATAACAAAGGCATAAACGGGTCAAGGGGAAATTCATCCATATCATACCCTTAATTCATTACATTTACAATTAAAATCATAAATCAATTAATCAATTTGATTTATATAATAATTTTCAAATGAAATCCTATGATCAAGGTGAAAAAGGCATGCCTCATAGGCATTAGAGTCCAAAACCCATAAAGGGTCATTTCATGACAACTCACCCATGGGGTGGTTATTATTCAAGATATACAACCTATAATAAGAAATAAAAATTATATTCAATTACCCAAAACATGACTGTAAATAATAGGGTTCAATTTCATTTTTTGTAACACTCGAAAATTGGGTGCGCTGCACGAAATCATATATAAACAGCTCAAATTTATGCAAAAGGTATGATACCACCTACCTTAGATCTATTCTAGATAGATCATCCAGTATCAGGATATGATTCATCCTAGACTATGAGAAATATAAAAAATATATGAATAATGAGAAAATAGGCCAAATTATTCTAAATCCAAATAGTGCAACTGATTCCCAAAAGAATCAAGAATTGATAAAAATGAATGAAGAACTCACTGAGATGGATTCAATGAGATAAATTGCATTCTAATCAGAGTTTTTATGGAATAAGGAGCTAAATTCCAAGGTTAGGCTTCAATAGGGATTCCCAAAAGTTCACCTTGTTCTGAAACAGATAAAGGAGAAAATGATTCAAAGTTATAAAAATTTTAAAGGGAAAAATGATCATTTTCCCCAAAATATCCGAGTTGCACGGTTTAGGTACACAGTTTTTCAAACTATGTGTCAGGTCTCACGATCTACTATAGGAGGAAGTGGTGTCACATGGTTACCTCAAACGGTTTACTAACCATGTTGAAACCATGCGAAAATCCTCTATTAAGATCTGATAAAAATGAATAACTGGATGCATGGTCGTGCAGCCCTACCCGCATTGTTTCCACTAATTGTACGACCTCTGATTTTTACCCAAAACTTGGGTTTTGGGATCCAAACCAGCACCAAACATCCTAGATAGCTCTATGGAATCAATTTTCATTCACATTAAGCCATATTTAAGCAATTAAACTGAGAATTGATGGAAAACTAGAGATCGATACCTCAAAGAAAAATCGGGTTCTTACATCCCTAATCGTCCAACATAAGCATGTGCATGTATAGTGTGATATTATCATAAATAAAATTAAAACCTAAATGGTAGTAATGATAAATATGACACAACCATAGGTACTACCTATCCACTTGAGTGTGAAAATACCTACTTCAACCAATGTCGAGGTGTCTCAAAACATGTCACATAAAAAAATGGCATTTTTTCTCGTGTCATCATTAATGGGAATAATATTCCATTATAGTATACCAATACATGGGAAATACATCCCAATAACATAAATAAAACAATTTTTATAAAATCTCTATGGTAACATGATCATCAAATCATGGGCATTATGTCCTAATAAAATAGTCAAAACCTTGGTAATAACATCCCTAATCCATTGTATACAAGTGGACATCACATCCTAGAAACATCATCAAGAGATATCATAATGTCCCTATCCATGTGCATGAAATAAATAGGGAATAGAATTCCTAGTATCAACCACATCACAAGAAAGGGAATCACTTCCCACATTCATCATTCTCATATAGGCATCTCACCCCATTACATGGAAGCTTCTCAACATGTAAAATGTATCACACATCCAAGAGAAATTAAAAAACTATTCATTTCATATTATTTCCATTATAATCAAACAATTTGGGAATTAAATTCAATGTCCTAGTGGGAAGCACATCCCATCACCATGGGTATAGTGTCTTGGTCATAAATATATGAAATAATGGGCATGGAATCCCTTATCATGAATAATATTTTACAGGTATATTTCATCCTAAATAAATACATCATAGGTTAAAAAAGGGAATGTCAACCCAAAACTTGGCCAACATCATAACAAAGAATAATAAACCACATAAATGTAATAATATAAGAAACTCTCCTTAGGTTTGGGATATCATATAACATTCTTTAAATCTTATCTAGGTTGGTCTCTATACACTCATCATAAATTTATTAAAAAAAACGAATTCATAACTTACTCAGTCAATAAGTTGATGGATGAGGAACACTCACCTAAATACCAATTAAATTAGATAAAGGATAAAGGGAAACTCTCTAGTTCTACAAAAGGAAATACCAAGTCATCCCTTTCCATTTCTATATATTTCCTAAGTCCATGGAGGTAATATGAACCAATCTAGGTCCACTATGTGATCATGTAACTCAAGGAATCCTTCAATGGGGTTTTGAGTATAAGGTTTAATACCCTTTATGTTAATAGAATAGCCATCAATTCCCAGTTATCATGGTATACTAGCCAAATGGACCATCATATCCCTAAATTTTATTTACCTAATCAAATGGGGCCAAAGTAAACCATTTTAATTTAATTCTTACTCAATCACATGTGATAATTTGGGTTGTATATCACACATTTCATGAAATGGGAATAAACCATATGGAATGGTTAAGGACACAATACCTTGGTCTAATGAAAGCCCACTCATTGTGTATTAGTGGATGAGTCAACTACAATCGTTAGGAATCATAAAATATAGAAAAACCCCAAATTAGGGCATAAATGATGAAATTTTCCAAAATCACAGGAGAAGAGGAAAATTATGGGAAAAGGATGAGTATACTCACCCCTAAAAACTCCTAGGAATCAAAAATATTTTAATCGGGGAAATGAATGAGTGAGATTCAATCTTGGAAGAAAATAGGGGGAGTAAAGGGGTGGGAGCATGTGGTTGTGGCTATAAAAAATGAGAAGAGTTCCTCATTTTAATAAATTTATAAACAATAAATTAATTTAATTTAAAATATTTAAAATAAAAAAATAGTTGGTCATCGAGCGCCCTCACCACCCCTCACTGAGTACTCAGTTCCATATAGGGTACACAGTTCCCTATCAGGTACCTACTCTAGGGTCACTGGGTGGCTAGTGACCCACCTAGAGCAATAATATCACTATATATCCTATTTTATACCTAATACTAATCCACTGGGTACACAGTGGCGTCAGTCAAAAGATAGATGCCCCAGTCCTAGGATTGTTTTCCTCAAACAGGCCTTGATCCCCCATAAACACCTCAAAAATAAATAATAATCCAAAACAAATGGAAAAAAATAGATAAAATACATACCGTGTATGGATGTATAGAGTTTAAAACTCTCCACAATAGGGAAAAAATTAGAGAGATTCATCGTTGAGACTCATCAATGAACAACTCTGGACACTGCACCCACATATTAGACTCACACTCCCAAATATTATCCTAGATATTCCCATGATACCACTGGACATGTACCAAAGTAATTGTCTTTACATGAAGAATTTTCTCACTATGATCCATTATATTAACTGATTACTCCTTGAATGATGCATTTGGTTCTAGATCAACCTTTTCAACACTGACCACCTGAGAAGGGTTGGGATGGTATATCAAAATATGTGATACATAGAAGAATTCATGCATAGAATTGTATCTCTGAGGAAGATCTAATTGATACACCATGGTACTTATACACTTGAAAACCTCAAATAAACCCACAAACTAGGAATAAAAGTTCCACTACCTCTAAATACATTAGTTTCCTAAATGTGGAAACACTCATAGAAATACCTAGTTGCCCACCATAAACTCTAGAGGATAGAATCACTAATCTATATAGGATATGTTCCTACTATGAGTGGTTTCTAACTGCACCCTAATCATTCAAATATTCCATGATATCTCCTATATAATACTCAACCAAATACCCACTAACTCTCTGAATATAACTATTAGATAGGTGATCGAAAAGACCTACCATACAAGGCCTAAAATAGTGTCATTTGAATCTATGTATAAGAACTTTTTTTATAGGAGAACTATGAAATAATGAGATGGTTCTCCCATAAACTAAAAAAAACAAGTACACGTGTCTATAACATGTCCTCTAGAATCAAGAAGGTGTGATCATACTACCCATCGATCTATGGATGATAAGTAGTGTTCAATTTCACCTGTATATCCAATTATTTCTGCATTCCTTACCAAAAGAGTGAAGTAAAATGGGAAAAAGTTATAAAATTATACTCTAAGGCACACCATTAAAAAGTATTATATCCCAGACATATAACAATTCCAAATCATCAACTAAGGAAGTCACTCAGATATGTATGAAATGTATGACCTTCATTAACCAATCCATAATAATCCATACTGCATTGTTGTCTCAAGGTGTCCTCATTAACCCCATTTGGAAATCCATGGTCACATGATCCCACTTCCACTCAATAATGGGTAGAGACTAAATAATACATGTGGGTTGTTGGTGCTCATTATTTACCCACTAATAGGTAAATCATTATGAAACAAACTCTTCTATGTGTTTCTATATCACGGGCCACCAGTACATCCTATGAATATTATAGTACATCTTGGTAAGACATGCATGAACAACCTATCTCAAGGAATTTGAATCTCTCTTCAGATCCTCATGTATTATTTTAGGGACCACAACCTAACCTTGAATATAAATAAAATCATCTTCATCAAGATCCCAATCAAGTAGAGTCTTCCCTTCCATATATATGTTCCCTCTTCAGTAATAAATATGAGTCAGATAAATGGCTCTATTTCACTCTCACAAAGAGTGAGGATGTAATATACATATATATAAAAAAGGTTATATCTTCCATAATGCTCCTAAACATTAAGATTCATCTCAGTAAAGAGTCTCTTCATTCTCCACTCACTACTATCCACCTACATTTGAGTCTTATTACTCTATGAATCAACAACAATTTTACATTTCCAAATGGTATAGACCATATCAAAATAGAAGTATTGTTTTTACTCACCCCAAATCCTATATTTAAGGTTCAAGTCACACTATCCTTGGCTCTTATAGTTTTTTTATATGATAAACATCTCATCCAGAAGATAGTGAAAGCAACATCTCAAATCATGCACTACTGAAGCTATCTCTGAATCATGAGTTGTATAATTCCACTAATGTGGCCTAAACTTCATAGAACCATTAGAAACCAAATTCTCATCATTAAGTTTGGACTATTATAAATCTTATTCTTGAAAAATAACAATATAGGTTATACTCCTTACCCATCTTGGGTAAGCTCAAAACTGATGTTGATGTAAACTAGACTTTCAACTCCTATAAGGCTCTCTCATAAGAATAAGACCATAAGAACTTCACCCCATTCTTGGTTTAGGCCATCATCAACACTTCTAATTAGAATAATTCCTAAATTAACTGCTTGTAATAGCATTCTAATCCCAGGAAGCTGTGTATCTCAAAATAGTTCTTTGGATGATCCTAAGAAACCACATCCTCAACCTTCTCAAGGTCAACTAATATTTTTTCCTCATATATGAATGACCTAAGATAAAAAAATCCCACTAATCTAGAACTGACATTTTGAGATCTTGGTATCAAGTCTATGATCTCTCAATGTAACCCAAATAATCACTTGATGATGATCATGGTCCACCCTCAACTAAGAGTACACCAGAATATCATTGATGAAACCCACCATAAAATAATAAAAATATGGAATATCCAATTCATCAGGTCCATAATACTATTTTCATGTTCATCAATTTGAATCAAATCACAAGATACTCATACATGTAAAACATGTCCCTAAAATTAGTATGAGGAATATCAAAAAGTCCACACACATATATTGATGACTTAACCTCAAGTCAATCTTGGAGAACCACTTGAATCCCCCTAGTTGGTAAAATAGGTCATAGATATGAGGAATAGGATAGTTTTTCTTGACCATCACTCAGTTTAGCCTTTGATAGTCAGCACATAATCATAACAATCCATCCACATTCTTGTAAAACAAAATAGGACTAACCTAAAGGGAAGTACTCATGTGAATAAATATTTTTCCTTCTAAATCCTCTAACTAATCATTCACCTCTCAAAGATCTATAAGAGACATCCTATAAGGATTAGTGGATGTAGGCTTCATAATAATAATCCATTTTATTTTAAACTCAACCTATCACTTGGTTGGAAGTCCTGATAATCCATCAAGAAATACATCATGAAAATAATCAACAACATGAAAAACAATCTTATAATGTTTTTCCTCATAATCAAGGGAAAAATGGAAAATTGGGTTGAAATCATCCATGGATACTAAAGGATATGTTTAAAATGTCCTACCTATAGATCTCACTCATAGGTAAGGGTATAAAATTCACCTTAAACTAACATGATAGATACCCATCGATGATAAAAATTGATGTTCATCTAAAATATATTCCATAAATTCATACCTAGGATCACATCAAAACATTTAATCTATAATATGAATAAATCACAAAGATTTTGATATTAATTGATCATAAGGAAACACACATAACATCGACAAATACCCTTACATAACACTTTTAAGGGTGTAACAATAGACATAACTCAATATAGGAACTTGATATTCAACCCTAAATCACTTTCATACAAAGAAAATATAAAAAAATTCATACACATGAATCAAACAAAGTAGATGAAAGGAAATATATTATTAATATCATACCATAAATATCTAGGGACCTCATCATCTTCATCAGGTTTCAATTCAATATAATGAAGCTAGATTTACCCTAAGCCTATGTCCTCACCTCATAATCCTTTATTACCCTAAGGAGTACAATTTTTGTTTCCTCTGCTGTCCTTGAGAACCTCAGCCATTGTTTGTATTAAATAACTAAAACTACCACCTTATAGTACCACACTTGATATTGTTACTTATCCCTAAGAAAGACTATCACCACGGACAGTAGTTGGATGAGAATATATCTGCCATAAAAATTGAAAATGCCCCATCTACCCATATGATGGAAGATTTACTATAGTTTGGTGGTGGTGTGGTTGAGTATTCTTAAGAATTCCACACAGATATTATACTAACAAGAACTCCTACTCTGAGAATAAAAATATATATGGCCCTAACTAGCCTACCCATCACCACTCTAGTGAGAATCACTAAAATTTTGTTTCTAAATACCTAAAGATATGAGCCCAACCTCAAATAAAAACCTGAATACCCATAATTTCAACCTTGATATAGGTTTTTCTCTATAACGAGCACTTGATTCATGGACTTAGAGAAAGGTGAAAGTTAGAAACTATTCACCTAATAATGAATTGAATGTATTAGTCCATACTCAAAATAGGGAACCCTAGTGGTCTCATCACTCACTAATGAATGAGAATAATGAAGAGAATCAGTAAAAAAGGAGGAATAGTCCATCACCAACAAACTACCCTGATTCAAATGATTAAACTTATGAACTCTATCAACTCTTAGTGTCTCGAGAAATAAATGGTCAAATAACTGAGCCTACAATTTCTTCCAAGATATCCCAACAAGATGATCTTTAGGGATAATGATTTCTCACCAACACCTTTATGGCCTATAAATAATATACACTATAATCTTCACCCACCTCTAAATGGGTGTCTCTAAATTGTAAAATGTATACTTCATAGACACAATACACATCTCCACATTCTGAGGTCCACCCTCTTTAGTAAATAGAGGTAGATGTAGTAACTAAAACTCCTTGGTCAAAATAGACATAGAAGGATCACCTCTTCAAGATACACATCCCACAGATTTAGTAACATAAAGTATACACTTACTGAGCTAAAAATCTATAGGAGGATAGGAAAAGTTGGGGTATTCATCCCACAACCAATAAGGCATGCTCATCCCCGCCCTAATTATGCTAGACAAGTGATCTTTATGGTGTAATTTCACTACAATCCCAAGTACATGACTTGGAATGAAATATATATCATGTATAAACATAATAGATAATATAATATGTAATATTCAAATAATATTGTTACACTATATGCACACCCTAGTATACTATGGGTCTCACATAATCCCAAGCACTCTCTCTATCATTACCTACCCACTCTCTCTTGGGGTAGAATTAGATATAAATGGCATTCACTTTATTAATTTAATAATTTCATAAAATAATTATTGTTCATTTAAGAATAATTTCATAATCAAGTTATATATTAAATCACTATATAAGTTTTTTGACACTTTAAATAACTTAAAAACATATCATAATCAGGGTTCTCAAACATGGTTTAGCTACACCTAGGCATAAGGTTCATCTTAGATTCCGACCACATACTATCTCATGCCTAACATATCCCAAATATTAGGACAAAGGTGAAAAATATCTAATACCATTTTTTAACATTCTTGACATATTTCACCTTTGTTGTTATTGAACTAGGTGTTGCATGCCTACAACATGACTCCTCGTATGCCGGAGATTGTCAACTAGTGATGAGGGCCTATTTGTAGAGTAGGGAGATTGTATCCACTTTGGTATAGGTAGACATAAATCATAGTGGAAGCAACATAATAACTTACATCACACAAATAAAAGTATAAGAAATAGTTTCACCAAGGTTAAATTCCATATACATGAATAATTACATCACCTAGGCTACAACAAAATGTGAAACTACAATGTAAAAAACTCATACAAATAAAATAAATATCTCCCATTTATAGACTATATAACAGAATAACAAAAAGTAAGAAATATATGATAGGTTATATAAAAACTAATTTTGAGTCCATGACCAATTTAATACCCAAGATCCTCATATAACAAGTAAACATTGCATCCCTAGACTAGTATCTGATGCACATCCTATTATTTTATCATTATAATAAAAATATTTCATGATTATATTTAAAATTAAAATTTATAAATATTATAATTTTAATTTTATTAAATATATATCATTTTATAGTTTATAAGTAAAAAATTTAACTTATAGATATTTTTTGTGATTTTTTTGAAATAGGTAATTTCGGGTGTATTGTGAAAATTTCCATTTTTTATAAAAATGTCATTTTTTCCATTATCTTTTGGATTTGGTTTTAAAGTAACAAAATAATGGATGAGAAAGTGATATATCTCCTTGCATCGGCTCCACCTATTATCCTATAGGGTCCATCTTCAATGTCCCCTTTGGTGTAGTTTCTAGCTCCAAATGAACCAGAAGGTGACAAGTTCTGGTATTGAGGTATCCTTCTGGTGACCACTGGTTCTGTTGTTAAGGCGGGGGCCTTAGGATCTTGGTCCTTCAAAGAGGCTCTTGATGGTTTGTTTAATATTGTATGGACTGTTTTTTCATGCATACTTCCCAAATTTGTCTCCCCTAGGTGTATGGATAGGGTAGATGGATGTCTGGTGGTAGAATTTTCAGAGGAAAAAAGAGAAGTAGCGTCATTTCACAACGTATCTCTAGTACCAAATTTTCTTTTTAAGGAAATTTGTGGCTTTGTGGGGGATCCAATGTAATAAATGGTCCATAAATTAATTAATAATGTAATAAATTATTGTCCAATAAATTATATTATCGAAATATTAATATGGTATGTTATGATAAATATGATAATTTATCATATATGTATTTAATGTATTAAATTAATTTTGACCAATTTATTTTTTACATTTATAGAAATCAATATACCTAAATTAATACTCTTCTTAAATGGAGTAAATTGTGGTGGGTTATTGATGGTATACCCCCTATAAATATAATCCCCCGAAACTCGGTTAATTAAGGAAAAACATACGCCATCTACATCCCCGTGTAGAGTGTAGAAGGCATTCCGGTTTTAATTCCATTGTTTCTTGTTTTTACAATGGTTAGAGGTAAGTAAAATATTCATTTTATTAAAGAAATTTTCTGATCATAAAATCATACATTCTTGAAATTTTCTTACATTTGGTATCAGAGCAAGGATTATATCTCTGTCTTGTAATAGAACTTCTTACATTCTATTTTTGCAAAAACTTTTTATATTTTAGGATTTTTAAATGAAACATTTCCTTCTCTATCATCATCCTCTTAATTTCTTCATTTTCAATTATTAAAGATGTTTTACACATCCTTAATTCTTTAATCATGATTTTTTAAAATTTATTAAAATTAGGTTTTTCCACAGCATTCCTAATTAAATAAAATTTACATATTCAGTAAAATCACATTAAATAATATGTTCACTTGTTTCAATTTCAGTAATCAAAATATATTTATATATCATTATTTTCTATAGACAAAATATTAAATTGAATTTTCACAATCTTCCCACAAGTATTATAAATATTAAAAAATTAATATTTTGTCATATGGTTCAATTATCAAATTATAATTCAATAATTTATGAATTAAAATATGAATTGATAATTCCATGATTTTTTTAAATTTTATTGAATTGTTTTTTTTTCACTACATTATTAATTAAATAAAAATTACATATTCATCAAATCACATTAAATTATAAATGAAAAATATAATAAATTTCATCCCATATGATTTTTTATTATATTTTCATCATAGGAAATATTAAATTTAATTTTCATAATTTTTCCATAGGTATTATGAATATTAAAAAAATTAATATTTTGTCGTATGATTGAATTATCAAATTATAATTAAATAATTTATGAATTAAAATATCAATTGACAATTCTATGATATTTGTAAATTTTTTTAAATTAGGTTTTTCCACAGCATTCATAATTAAATAAAAATTACATATTCATCAAATAACATTAAATGATATATGAAAAATATAATAAATTTTATCCCACATAAAAGTTTTAGTATACTTTCATTAGATGAAATATTAAATTTAATTTTCATAATTTTCCCACAGGTATTATGAATATTCAAAATTTAATATTTTGTCATATGGTTTGTTGAATTATCAAATTATAATTCAATTAATTTATGAATTAAAATATCAATTGATAATTATTGATTGATTTTATGAATATGTTAAATTAAAATTTCATCCACAAGTAATTTTATATTTTTTAGACTCATGTTGACAAAATTTACGATGTAAATTGTGAAATTTATAAGAATGTATTTAATTTAAAGTTATACCATCAAATATTTTTGATATTCACTATGACATTCCTGAATTAATGGTTGACAACTATAAAATTTGGAAGGAGAGAATTATTCTTCATCTCGGATGAATGTACATTGATTACACTATTTGGAAAGACAACTCACCTACTGTTAATAATGATAGCACACTATATGATATAACATTTTATGAAAATTGTGAGCGGTCAAACCATCTTAGTATGATGTTCATAAAAACTAAATTATGTGCCAATATTCATAGTTCAGTCAATGGGCATAATAATGTTTGAGAGTTTATAAAAGCTAAAGATGACTAGTTTATAGCTTTAGATAAATCATTATCAAGCACATTAATCATGAATTTCTCATCAATGAGACCCACCACCATGAAAGGTGTATACGAGCACTTCATGCAAGCTAGGGATATTGCAACTTAACTTTAGAATATTGAAGTTTATATATCCAAACCATTTTTATTGCATTATATTCTCAATAACTTTCTACATCAATATGGGACATTTAAAATCTCTTATAACACACATAATGAAAAATGGTCAATTAATTAATGACAATGTGTGTTTAAGAGGAGAAAAGGGTTATGGTAGAAATAAGATAAACCAATATGCTGAAAATGAACCAGAAATAAAACCTTCTATGCTCTAACATCGAAGAATATGTCATATCTCAAAAGAAAGGATTCAAAGATTAGTTGACAATGGGGTACATAGTACTCTTGATTTCACATATTTTTGAAACCTATGTGGTTACATTAAGGGAAAGCAAACCAATAAATCAAACAATGGTGAAAATATAAGTTTGTTCATATCAGAAATCCTACATATAGAAATATGTAGCTCAGACATGGATTTACATAATTAGAAATTCTTCACTTCATTCATTGAGGACTATTCATGATATATATATATATATATATATCTATTTACTTCACAATAAAAATGAAGCACTTGACACCTTAAATATTTTTAAGGATGAAGTAGAGAAACAATGTAGTAAAAAAAGTAAGATCATGAGTCCAGATTGAGGTAGAAAGTATTATGGGATATACACTAAGTATGGACAATTGCTTGGCCCATTTTCAAGGTTTACTCAAGAAAATGGAATAGTTTCATAATACACTATTCTAGGTTCACCAGACCAAAATGGTGTAGCTAAAATAAGAAATCAAACATTAATGGACATGTTACCAAGTATTCTTTGTAACTCTAAGATACCTAAATTCTTGTAGATTGATGCACTTACAGTTTTATCATACATTTTGAATCGGGTTCCAACAAAGGTAGATTCAAAAACAACATTTGAATTGTTTAAGGGTTGGAAACCAAGTTTGCGGCATGTACGCATTTGGGTATGTCCTTCAGAAGTGCATATTTATAATCTAAATGAATAATTTGGATCCCAAGACCATTAGTGTCTACTTCATTGGATATTATAAAAGTTCTAAAGGATGTCATTTTTATTTTCCATCATTAAACACTAGAATTATGCAATCAAGAAATGAAAAAATTCATGAAAATAACCAGATTAGTGGGAGTTATCTTATCAAAAAATTATTATGAAGACCATTTAGAAGATCAACCCTCTAAATCATGTGGTAGATTGATAATTTTTCACAACAAACCTCATTTTCAAACAAATGTGATTCCACAAATGGTTGATAATCATGCTTTGGATCAAATAATTCAACAATTGGAAACCCTTGAACAATAAATTGAACCAAAAATTCCTCATGAAAATAATGGTGAAACATTGATAATATCCATAAGGATGAGAAATCCATAAATTTCTAGTGATTATATAGTGTATCTACAAGAATCTGACTATAATATTAGAGACGAAAATGATCCTGAAACATATTTTCATGCCATCATTTGTGAGGAGTAAAATATGTGGTATGATGCCATGATGGAGGAGTTGAATTCCATGAAGAGTAATGATGTTTAGGACCTTATTTAGTTTCATTTTGGTGTAAAACCTATTGTATTTAAATGGGTTTTTAAAACCAAGAAGAAATAATTAGGCAACATTGAAAGATATAAGGCCTGACTAGTTGCTAAAGGGTTCAATCAAAAGGATGGTATTGATTATACTGACACATTTTAACTAGAATCCAAAAAGGATTCCTTACACATTATATTGTCATTAATAGCTCATTTTTATTTTGAATTACAATGAATATATGTGAAAACTACTTTTCTTACTGGTAATCTAGATGAGGAGGTTTACATGAAACAACCTCAAGGACTCCTCTCTAATAATAGTGATAATTTTGTGTGCAAGATCAAAATATCTATATATGGTTTAAAACAAGATTCCCAATAGTGTTATTTAAAATTTCATGATGTAATTACTTCATTTGGTTTCGAAGAAAACATTGTGGATCAATGTATATACCAAAAGGTCAGTGGGAGTAAAATATGTTTTCTAGTTTTATATGTAGATGAAATTTTAATAGCCACTAATGATAAGGGTTTTCTATATGAATTTAAATAGTTTCCCTCCAAAAGTTTTTACATGAAATATATGAGTGATGCATCATATTTTATTGGATTAAAGATTCATAGGGATAGGTTGAGAGGTGTTCTAGGCTTGTCTTAAGAAATCTATATTAATAAAGTCTTAGAGAGATTTCGTATGAAGTATTGTTCACCAAGTATAGCTCCCAATGTTAAGGGTGATAAATTCAGCATGAACCAAATACCTAAAAATGATTTTTAATGAGAAAAAATGAAATCTGTCCTATTTTCTTCCATTGTTGGTAGTTTAATGTATGATCAGGTCTGCACAAGACTTGACATTGCATTTTTAGTGGGAATGTTGAGGTGAAATCTGAGTGATCTAGGTATACACCACTAAAAGGACTTGAAGAAGGTATTGAGATACCTCAAAGGCACTAAAGACTACATTCTTATATATAAATTCACTCGCAATTTGGAAGTCATCGAATACTCAGATGTAGACTTTTCCAGTTGTGTTGATTCATGCAAATCAACTTTAAGATATGTCTTTATTATGGCTGGAGGAGCTGTGTCATAGATAAGTGTCAAACAGACACTATTATAGAATTATACTATAGACGTGGAGTTTGTTTCATGTTTTGAGGCCACTTCCCATGGTGTGTGGCTAAAGAGTTTCATTTTGGGCCTTAAAGTTGTGGATTCTATTTCAAGGCCATTGATTATATATTGTGACAATTCAGCTTCTATCTTTATGGCTAAGAATAATAAAAGTGGGAGTCAAAGTAAGCACATCAACATAAAATATTTATCCATAAGGGAATTTGTTAAAGATAAAAGGTGTTCATTTAGCGTATAAGCACTAAATTGATGATTGCAGATCCTTTGACTAAAGGCATGCCACCATTTAAATTCAAGGATCATGAAATATGTATGGTATTATGCCATACATTGTAAATTTGTTTAATTTTATTTATATTTAAGTATTTCTCTCTTCAGTTTAAGTGTATACATGCATTACTCGAGAAATATTTTTGGGGCTACAGAATAAACCAAACTGTTAAGGTTTATTCATATGGAGAATAAAAAATGTGGTTAAGGTTTATTCATACAGTTATCTAAGGGTAAGTGGTATATTGTGATACATGGAATGTAATAATCTTTATTTAAAGGAACTTTGTTATGATCCATATATCTAGTTTCCCTTTAAAGAGGGAGATTTAATTTATTCACATTAATTAGTTTGGACCAAGTGAGAGAATGTAATAAATGGTTCATCAATTAATTAATAATGTAATAAATTATTGTCCAATAAATTATATTTTCTAAATATTAACATGGTATATTATGATAAATACAATAATTTATCGCATATGTATTTAATGGATTAAATTCATTTTGACCAATTTATTTATTACATTGATGGTAATCAATCTACATACCTTAATACTCCACATCGATAGAGTAAATTGTGGTGGGTTCTTGATGGTATAACCCCCTATAAATATAATCCCCCTGCACACAACAGATTAAGAAAAAACATACACCATCTACATCCTCGTGAAGAGTGTAGAAGGCATTCAGGTTTTAATTCCACTGTTGCCTATTTTTATAATGGTTTAAAGTAAGTAAAATATTCCTTTTATTAAAGAAATTTTCTAATCATACAATCATACATTCTTGAAAATTTCTTACATCCAATAGTAGGTGGGTTTGTCGATTATTTCTAGATCTATATTCTGTATTCACCTATTCTCCTAGGATGATTTTGTGTGAGCTTGGTCTAGGGAAACCCATCATTATGGCTTGTGGAGGTTCACACTATCAAGGTGGTATTAGAATGGAACATGCGTCTTGGTTTAGAGTCAAGTTTGGTTATGGTGTGGGTTAGGTTTCCCAACCTACCACTCCCCCTTCAAAATACATTGATGTTGCAATTGGTGGGAAATTTTATAGGGAAGCTTCTTTTCATTGATAAAGATACTTGGTTCTTACGATCGACGCCGTCCCCTCACATATGTGTCAAACTTGATTTGGATGAGTTTCTTCCTTCACGAGTGCTCATTAGGGAGCGAAGGGACTTTTCCTGGTGGAAAAGACTATTTTTTCAAGCTCCCCCCATTTATGTACTCAGTGTTATCGGCAAGGGAATCTGTTGGACTGTTGTAGATGCAGTAGAAATTACTCTATTGCGGGTGTTGTGGTGTCGGATCTGAGTACTGGTTAGATTTCTTCTCAGACAGGTATGGCTACAATGGTAGATCAAGAGGATGATTTGTTGGAGATGATATCATCACTAACTATAGGTACTTATTGAGAGGATATAAGTGGGAAAAATAAAGTTTTAAATTTGTTGGTTGAGGCACATGAACCAGCTATCTGTTCTTATATTTTTTCATTGATTTTAGGTGAAGATGTCCTATTTCTAATTTCCGGTAATATGGTAGTGCCTCCTATGCATACCAATCCATTTTTGTCACTGTTGAAGTGACCCATCTTAGATATTCCTTTGGATACACATCCCTCATCTATTGTTTCAATCACACAATATTGTGTTTTAGTTCCTCCTAGTCTGCATTCATTAGAAAAGTAGGACCCATCGATGGGAATTCTAACTATTTAGCTGATGGAGATCAAGGTTTCAAATGCATCCCAAGAGAACTAGAAGGTGATCTCCTATGGATCTCAAGTTTCACCTGAGAATATTCTCCCATATAGATCTCTTTGGAAGGGTCCTAGAGATTTTCCTCTATACTTCTCATTAGGATCTCCAAACTGGTCCACAATATTATAACAGTTTTTGGGGGAGGGGATAGTTTTCTCAGTCAAAGGATCTAGGGTGGAAGAAGGGTCAAAGACCTACTTGAATCTAGATACTTGTGGGCAAGTAACTCATGCAATAGAAAAGGATACTCACTTCTCCATCATGGGAGAGATAGATGAAACTATATATGGTTGCAAGGCCACTATGTCTATTATTATTTGATACTGTTTATGATCTATAATGCTATAGCTTTGGGTGTGCAAGATTAGTGTGCTTATGTATTCAATGAATATAATCATTTGTAGGTATCTTTACTGGCTATACTTCAACCTAAATAAGGGTGGATCAAATTTCTTCCTTCGTGAAGAAGTTGGATTTTTTGAAGTTTGGTCATGAAAGTTCATTCCACACATACATCTAGGTCTTCTCAAACCAAAATGTCTTGGTGGATTATATAGATTCATTGGAACAGAACATCACTAAAAATGTTATTTGGGTATTATGGTATCCCTTTTATGTTTTTTATTCTAAATATAATGTTGGTGATACAACCATGTTGTGGCATTACATATCGTATTTCTAACCAAGGAATCAAGTGTGGTTCATGGGTGGTGATTTCAACACCATAGAGGAAATATCAGAGAAAAGTGGAGGGAGTTTATTTTGTCCAATCCATGTATCACTTCATGAATTTCATGGAGTCTAATGGGCTGATGGATCTTATCTTCTTAGGTAATAAATTCACATGGTGTAACAACTTCAAGGGGAATAAGAATATTTGAAGTAGAATATCTATGTTTATCAAACTTCCAAGGTATGTATTCCTTTACTCAGACCTCCATTACTCATCTCCCTAGATCCCTCTTGGACCATGATCCTTTGGTATTGAATTTAAAAATTGATCACATAAGGACAGATCATGTTATATTTTCAATCACCTAGTTGAGGATGGAGGTTTTTTCACATATAGTTAGTATCTCTTGGAACCAACCTATTATAGGTAATCCATGGGTTGGGCTAATGATGCATTTAAGGAATATGATAAAGGATATATAGTAGTGGATTTTAAAAAAACTTGACAATTCCAAAAACTTAGAATGAAATCAAATGGAGATCATAAGTTTAGAAGAGAGTCTTCAGAAAAACTGGGATGAAAACATTTTCATCATTCTAATTGAGAAGAAAGGTGATATGGAAGAAAACATATTAGAGATTGAAAGGGATTATAGGGATAGGTCATAGGATATTTGGATAAGGTTTTGGTATCACAACATGTCATATTTCTAGGCATGTATAAAGGAAAAGAAGGTCTCTATAAGGATAAACCAGAAATTACCTGGTGGGTCCTTTATGGGGGACATTGAAGCTGTAGGTAAAGTGGATGTGGACAACTTTGAGGAGGTGTTGGTGGGCCTATGGTGTATTAGTGACTAAAGGTTTAAAACATAAGAAGTAAAAAGGTTCATGCAATGCATTCCAAAGCTGGTAGAGGATAAGGATGATGAGGAGTTAGAGTCAATCCTAAGAGAGAAATAGATATAATTGGTTGTGTTTAGTATGAAACTGGATAGTGTGTCTAGTCCATATGGCTTCCTTGGATCCTTCTATATGGCCACATGAGATATCATTAAGGATCATATTGTAGAAGTAATGTGAAATTATTTTAGGGTCAGGGTGATTCCAATATAGGTTTGTGCTTCAAAGGTGGTAGTTGTTTCAAAGTTCCATCATCCCATCTTGATTAACTAGTACATTTTTATTTTCCTATATAACTACATAAATAAAATTATTTTAGGGCTATTGAATAGAATATTAATCCATGTTATTCCAAGACTTGTTTCAGAGGAACAACATGGTGTCATCAAAGGGAGAAGCATCCAAGGTTCATTGGGGATTGTATAGGATATGGTGGTTGACATGGAAATGAAGACCATCAACTCCAATATTATTATTAATGCTGATATCGATAAATAATATGACAATCTTTAATTATGCTTTATTATCAAATTTTTGAGGAATTTTGGGTTCAAAGACTGGTTTTTTGACACGCTCTTTAGATATTACACTTCACTATGGATAACCATGTCATTCATGGGGAAGAGATTTGGGTTTTTCAAAGATGTTGTGTGGCCTAAGGAAAGGTAACATGGTTTCTACAAACTTTTTTATCCTATCCAAAGATTCACTCACTATAAATCTAAAATGTGAATTGTAGGAGGGTTCAATATTACCATACAAGAATAGTTACAATAATAGCATCATTTTCCATTTGATGTTTTCTAATGACAATATCTTTTTCATGAATGGTGGGATAAGTTCCATAGAAGGGTTCAATAAAATCATGGAGACCTATGGTAACCAAAGTGGGGAAAAGATCAACCAAGGGAAGAGAAATGTTTATAACTCAATCAAATTAAAATTCCGGTGTTGAAGACTTATTAAAAATAAGTTGGGTATTAAAAGGTGACATATCCCAATGGAATACTTGGGGCTCCCATAACGAATTTAATAATCAAGAAGGTTCTATTCAAAGGAATTTTTAACCACACCATGGGGAATATTACCAAATGGAAAAACCAATTTCCTTTATTTGGAGGTTTTGTGGAGAATTGTGTTCTAACCTCAATACCTATACATATTTTTTCAATTATTAAGTCACCGAAAGGAAAAATTGAACATCTTGAAAGAATAATGACAAGTTTAATCTGGGATGCAAACCAAAATAGTAGATGTCAATGGGAATATTTGAAGAGGATAGATAAACCTATTGTAGAAGGTAGAATTAATTTTTGTAATGTTTTGGAAGCCATGAAATCCATGAAGGATAAATTATCATGGTAGATCATATAATGAAAGACAATATGGGAAAGTTTCATGAGGAATAGATATGGAGAAGATTTTAGAGGGTGGGAAGATAGGGTTGGAAGAGCTTTAGACCTACTAAGAAGTATGATCAACCATTTAGAGGTTTTGAAAGGCATGGTTCGGTGGGTGGTGGTTCATGGATAGATAAAATACTAGAACCAAAATGGGTATTGTGTTCCCCTATTCTTTTTAGGATTCTTATTTCTGAAAATATCCTTTAGAGCATAAAGTTTGTTTCCTACCTTTATTAACTCAACCATGGACTATCATCCAAGATATATCGGAATATCAGTCTGATATATGATCCATACATATATTTTTTTATGGAATATTTATATGGGAACATCAATAGTTGGGACTACCATGAGGTGATGCATGTAATTAGTGTAATTGATGGGTTGGTGTAGATCCTTTGGTGCAAAGATATTCCTTCAAAAATGAACTTCCATGTGTGGCACCTAAGGAACCAATCCTTACCTATTAAAGATAATGTTCAAAAGAAGGGTATAATTTTAGCATCTTTTTGTTGGTGTTGTGTTTCACCAACCCATGAGACAACATGGAATCTATTCTTAAAAGGGGATTGGGCATGTGGTATTTGGAGTTTTCTTGGGAAAATAAAGGGAGTATCTGGTAGTGGGGATTCAATCCTTGAGTTCTTGGAGTCCTGGTTCCATAGATTTGATAAAAATGGAACTTAAGTGAAGGTTAATAGTATGATATTTTTTGTGTTATGCTATATTATTAGGTAGGAAATAAACAAGGAATGGGAAGGAAAATTTTTACTCTCTTCATTTTATGCAGGCTCATGTAAAATCATTGGTGGAAGAGCTAGGGACTCTTATTTATGGTGGTGGATAATCATCATATCTATGAAGGGTTATTTCTAGGGTGGTGTTGCATGGTAAGGGGTGAGAAAGGAAAATAATCTGGACATGGGTTAGATGGAAACCTCAAATAATGGGTCTGAATCTCTATGTATATAGATCATATTTGTATGAAGATATAAGAGGAGGTGGTCTAGTGCAGGATGGAAGAGGCTCAATTTTATTCGAATTCAGCACATACTATGGCATGGTAAACTCTATAGGAGCAGAAGAAAGGGCTTTGGTTAGTGGCCTTACCATGTTCCATCTTTTCAACATTAACATTATGGAGGTAGAATCTGATTCCAAAGTGCTAGTTGGGCTTCTTCAAGGTAAATCTAGTCCACCATGGGATTTAGAATACCTCATCTGGAAGTATAGGACACTCATCGGTCATGGTATTAAGGTTATTCACACATGGAGGGAAGGTTTACCATGAAAACATTATCCATAAAGGGGGTACATGATGAGTATATCATCCTATATTTTTTGTTTTGGGTCCATCCTAAATGATTGTAAGTTTATTATCAAGGGAGATATCCTTGGCCTCTACCACTTATGACCCCCTTGATGTATGGCTATGTAAGGAAAATTTATCCCCTTTTATTTAATAAAAAGTTAATTTTCAGTTTTTTTTAAGTAACAAAAGATCCATTATATTAAAAATAATCTAATTAATTCTATAGGAATCATCATTATATTTAATTTTTTTATAAGATTATTTTTACGCTTAAAATGAATTTTTCTATAAAAATTTATTTTTGATTGTATTTTGTGCACATATATTAAAAATAATTTCTACCAATTATACAAATTGAATCTTAAAAAATAGATCACATATTTTGAATTAGGTGGTTCTGATTTATTGATAAGGTCAATTTCATTTTCGATCATTGTGAATAGTAGCCATGGTAAAAATATTATCACCTCAGTAAAAGGATAAAAGGGGATAACATAGGTTAAAACTTTGTGACAAGGCCATAAAATCTCATCTTAATTATTATTGGATGATGGTATTTATAACTTTATCTCCTTAACTTCAAAATTTAATTATTTAAGTTCCATTTATCTTTGAGTAACACAATTATAATAATAGTTAAGAATAATTACAAGTGTGTCACTCACCTCACTTATAAAAGTGAACCTTCTAGCCTTTCTTCTTCACAAAACGTAAGCCATTTAGCTCAAAAAAACCCTAGCCCAGTACCTTTCAAAAATCCTTGACCATTTCTTAGAGGTATTTGTCCCACCAAAATAACACTTCAATAAGTCTTAATGTGTAATCCAAAGTAGATTACCAAAAGAAAAGGTATTTGTTCTTACCAAGGTTTTTAAAGGCCCTTTCTTATTTATCTCTTAAAAATATTAAATACCCATATTAACATAATTAAATTAGTATATTCCCCATAATTATATATTTTATATTAATGTTACATCTATTTTCTATCTCCTTTCCATCCTATGGAAAATGAAAGCATCTTTTGTGCATACAAATGACCTATCATCATCACATAGTGGTGTAATTCATTTTTCATCCCCACTTTATTTGGATGGTTATAAATATAGTAATAATGAATATATTTTATATTTATAAAATAATTGTGATTCCTTAAATGTAATATATTATCTTCCTTATTACCCTTCCATCTATTAGATAATGATAACGTCATTTGTGCGTATGTGTGGACTACCACCTCCACGAAGTGATGTGATTTGTTTTTATATTACCACCATGAGTGTATGATTCTAAAATTATACATAATGGAAAAATTATATTCATGAAATTATTAAAAAAATTATATTATCAAATAATTTCATAATACCTTTAACCATGGTCAATATACTAAAGTAATTTTTGATAAATTAACCCAATAACTTTAAGTGGCCAATGTCAACAAGAACTATTCAATGAATGGATGCCAAATGATTATAAAAGGAACATAAAAATGAATTATAGATAAAAAATATTCTCAAGAAATTATTTAATAAATTTTAGTTGATTATTCATGAGTATATAATGTTTCTGACCAAGAGGAAGTCTGAGGTGAGGGTTTATTCTATAATCACATTTTTATTCAGGGTTGTTTATGTTTAAATTTACATTAAAGGAAATTTTAAGATATTTATCATTTAAACTCCATATATTTTCTTATCCTATAGTTATATATGGATATTATATTTATTCCTTTCATTTTAATCTCTTTAATACTTAATATGATCAATAAAATGTTTTTTAAATAAAATCCAGCCATATTCCTCACTAGTCAATAAACTTTTTCTTCCATGTCTATGTATCTTAAAATGTTTTCAAGAATTTTATTTTCTATGATTAAACGGTTACTTAAATCCATTTTAAACCATATTTTACTTTATTCTCAAAGTTTTAAAAGGAATCATCTTTTCTTTTTAAAAATGAGGTATTTTTTATTTTTTACCAAAAGTGTGAATGAAATATTTTCTTTTTACATTTACCAAATGAATGGATTTTTACACCACGATAACTATTATTTTCATTGAATATTCCTTTAAAATTTATAGGTTTATTTTCAAATAAAATAATTCTCTTAGTATTGTATAAATTTTTATTTAAAATTTTATCAAAATAAAAGGATATTTTACTCATGTTTTAAAAGAAAGTCTCAAATGTTCTTTTAACATTATTTTCATCTATGTTAATATACTTTGATGATTATTATGATTTAATAGGGATATTATCTAATTATACCATGCACATTATTTATCTGGATGGATTATGATCATGTTATTCTTTTATTTTATTGTGGAAATATTGAAATTTTGAATTCTAATTTTTTAAATACATATGTTGATTATGTATTAAATTTTTATTTATGACTTTAATATGATTAATAAATTAGACTTATTAAGTTATGGGATGGGACCATTATATACCCATTATGTTTCATTAGGTCTCATGAGACAAACTAGTTTGGGTATTTGGTGTATGCCTTTCCTAATTATATATAATGTCTTGGAATTAGGCATTGATTGTAAGATTATGATGTCCATAATTATGCATTCTATAATTATGAAATCCGTTATTGATATAAATGTGATTATTTATGTTGTTATGTTATCCATGGATATATTACCCATTTATGATATTAGTTCTATACAATTTTTTACAATTTTTTATCTATTTTATATTATTTATGATTTATTTATTTTATGATAGATTTTGCTGTACTCTTTCCCTTACTAAACATATGAGATAAAAATTTATTATATTTCCTTTCCCAATGATACCAAAAAGAGATCTACTGATGATTAATGGGTTATACTTGAATAAATAATAAATTTTTCACTTGAAATTTTAGTTGTATTTCATTTTTTCAAATGTAATGTGAGAATTAGGTATGTATCTTGTCTCCCAAGACTATTAAACTATTTGATCCTTTTGGGTGCAGTCTCTTATATATTATGAAAAAGTTTTAAGATAACTAATTGCTCCACGTTATTGGATATGTAGTGTTATAGTTGGTATCAAAAGAATTTTAGTAAAAACCATGGTAACTATATTCAAGAAAGCATAGATTGGAGAACATGACCCTATGATAAAATCTAGGGATAAAACTAAGTAAAATAAAATATCATGAAGTTTTGGAAAGGTATAGAATATGTTTTTTTCTAGAAATTTAATCTCTATCTAGATACTGGGAAGTGGATGTGGCTAAAAAACTTATTTACCTAGTGGTAAACACCATAAAATGGTTGGTTGAATATAAACTTAATCTCCACTAGATGCATGATGAGTAGGCCTAAGACTGCACACCTGGTTAGACACTCTTAAGGGATATGAATTGGTTTATGCATAATATATTTACAAACCATTATGAAATATTTGAAAATATTTTTATGATTTGAATATATTCCCAAAAATACTAAACTTATTATTTTGAGATTAGCTATGCGTAAATTTTCAATTTATGTTAAGTGTAACACTAGATTTAGAATTATAAACTATGATTTAAAATTAATAATGTAATGTACTAATTAATTATATGAAATTTTTTTGATATAGAACCAATCATAATTAACGGAAACCATATCAACACATGTAATCTATGTAGGGATTTCCTTACTGGGAAAGACAATGAAGCTAGATCTGGAGCTGGAAAAATTGTAACTATATTAGGGTATATGGATCGAGTGATGACTAAAAACCTTGCATGTATTGAGTAGCCTTATAATCCCCAACATGGTGAAACAACATTGGACCACTTCATGTGACAACAATTGAGATCATTCAATGGGACCATTGATCTATTAGTAGTTGACTAATGGATCAAGTCCCTTGATAATATATTTATATCTCTAGGAAGTAGTGAAAGAGGGAAAGTTATCATGTAAATTTATCATCATAAGGGAGATACATATAAATGGTGGTCATTAATCCAGAACACTAATGAGTTAGATGAAATAGATAGTATTTAGTGGAAGAAATTCAATAATATATTCTTCAAAAAATACTTTCCTCCTGTGAAATGAGATGATATAGAGAGGAAATTCCTCAATCTAAAGTAAAATGAAGGAGAAAATATTTTCAAATATAAAATCTAACTTTACTAGGTTATCAACTCATTTTTCAAATTATGTTGGTAATCCATGAAGTAAGATTGATCACTTCTTTGATAGGATAAATCCTGGCCTTAGAAGTTAATTAGTATATCATAAATTTTTATTATATGAGAATATAGTATCAAGTTCCATCAAGATAGAGAAATAATTCTCCAAGTCTTATATTTTCTTGGGAAAATAAATAAATAATAAGGTGGCTAAGAACTCTAAAAAAAAGTAATACTGCAAAAGGGATGAAGGGAATTATAAAATTTACAACTTTTAATAGTTAAGGAATGACACACTATAGAAAATTATTAATAGGAATTGGAGTTTTCTTCATGTGCATAGAGAAATATCATGAGTCTCGTGATTTTAATGGAAATAAAGAAGCCTCTAATGTCTAATACTTCAACTATAAGGTGATGGGGCACTATTCAAATGAATTTTACAAGCATCAAGGCAATTTCCCTCAGAATATTCCAATGGTTAAAGGCCACCCTTATGTGATAACTATTGATTAAGTTGAAGTTATTAATTATGTGGTGGAAGGTACTTTGATCATAACCCTAAATTTAGCTAATGATTTATTTTATTCTGGATCTTCACACTCTTTTATATATTCCATGTTTACTAATAAAATTATATATTTCCCTATCAACTTAAGAAGTAATTTTTCAGTCATAACTCCTAGTGGAAATTTTATTTTAACAATGACATGTCCATAAGTTCCCATCATGACAGATTGACTGGACATATTTGAAAAATTGATTATAATACCTATGATTGGATTTGATATAATCCTTTTTATATATTGGATTTCAAAGTATCATGAGAAAATATTATTTCCAATATAAGGATATTAAGATTCATGATAGATATGTGGAATAAATTCAGGCCACTTGGCCTTGGGCCTTCAAGCTATATAATGGGTCTTCCTCTACCCGCACTAAAGATGTATTTGCTTTAAATAATAAATGGAGGCTTCGGCCCCAACCTTTTAAAAAAATGATAGAGATGTGGAATACCTTATCTTCATAGGGGATACTACATCATCTGAATCATGTCTAGATCCACCTCTGGAGGTTCTCCTTAATGAAATTTTTAAAGTAAAAGAGTAGATACAACCTATGAATGGGAAAGTTATCTTTATAATAGAGGATATACCTATTGTGTATGAATAAATTGATGTGTTTCATGAATAATTAACTAGACATCCACCTGAGTGCGAAGTTAATTTTTCCATTGATCTCATCCCTAATGAAAAACCTATATTTAAGACTCCCTATAAGCTGTGCATAGTGGAATTAGTGGAACAAAATAAGAAATTGTAGGATTTGTGTAATAAGAGATTTATATGCCTTGGTGTTTCACCATGGGGATCCCATTTTATTTTTTTTAAGAAGAAATAAAGGTCCATGAGGTTGTGTATTGATTATAGGTAAATCGAAGATATTAATATAAAGAAAAAGTATCATATAACCCTACATTGATTTCTTATTTTATCTTCTTTAAGGAGCTAAATATTTTTCAAAATTTGATCTTCATTTTGGGTATCATAAACTACATGTAAAGAAGGAAGATATTCCTAATAAATAATATCATATGAGGTATGGACATTATGAATTTATAGTAATTCCATTTTGATTGACTAATGCTCCTGGTATTTTTATGGATCTGATGAATAGAGTATTCAAGGATCATATTGATAATTTAATTTTGGTATTTTTGAGGATATCTTGATATACTCTAAAATCTATGATGATCATAAGAGTCATTTGTGAATAATTCTTAAAATTCTTATAGAAAAGGAGTTATATGGGAAAATTTAGCAATTCTGAATTATGGATTCGAGGTGTTTGTTTTCCTATCCATATTGTCTCTAATAATGAAATTATAGGAGATATTCACTAATTCTATGTTTATATATGATATATTCATGGGTTTTATTTTGGATTCCATGAAAATTATGTTTTTTATGCATAGGGTATATTATTTCTTGTGTTCTAGGTAGCTAAACTATTTCATCCATCTATGATATTATTAAATGAAATCATTTCATATTTATATGATACATATTGGGATTAAATTTATATGATGCATGAACCATCCATGGAATTTATACATGTGTTTTAACGCATGTTTTAATTTGAACAGCACCTTTGGAACATCCTTAGGTTTTATATAAATCATTTCTATGCCATGAAAGTGGTTTTGTGTGGAATATATTGAGATCCCAATTCTTGGAAAAAACTCCCCAAGACTCATATCTCTCTTTCATCTTCCTCCATCGCATATAGAGGTACTAACAGACCATGGAGAAAAGGTAAATATCATCTAAACATTGAATGATTCAGCACAACCCATGGATACACTATGTAGGTGGGATTCTTTCTTTTTCCACTTTTTTATCTCTCTCAAACCCATTTAATGAGGTCAAGATTTATAAAGTGACTATTTAGTGTAAGTTTCACTTATTTACAGTAGTTCTCTATTTATTTTTATCACATTTTTTATAATATCTTTCATGGAGAACCTCATATAAGGGTTTAAATCACCTCTAATTAATCTGATAAATGTAATTAGATTCATATGAAACCTAACAGTGGTATTAGAGGGAACTTGTGATTTAGATTTATGAAATATTGTGTTGAAATGAAGAAGAAACCAAAAACATAGAAGAATTTTGAGTTTCTATAAATTTGGTTTTCAAAATGGTTAACACTTACATAAAAGGGCTATATAAAGGTAATCGAGGTGTTACCTTTATATAGATAGGTTACGTAAAGGTAATAACGTCATTACCCTTATACAGATTAATTATGAAAGGGTAACTAGGGTGATACCTATAATTTAATGATCATGTAAAGTTAACCCATTGATTACCTTTATGTGAAGGGGCTCATATAAGGGTAACATGGTTTTCCTAAGGTAGTGTAAAGGTATGTTGCAACTTACTCTTACACATAATGTTGGTTGCATAAAGGTAGAAAATGTGTCACCTATACACTAGAGCTTTAATAAAGTTAATTATTGATATGAAAGGACTGTGTAAATGTCATAACCTTTTGAAATATGTATGCGTGATGGTAATACCCTTACACAGTGGTTCTATAAGGCCATGAAAATGTAGATTGATACCAAACCTTACATGAAGAATTCATATATAGGTAGAAACCATTGTACCCTTATGCAGCATGTTAAATTTAAGCTATATAAAGGTAAGGAGTGACTTACCATTATGTAAGGGTTATAGAATCAGATTACCCTTACCCAGAAGTTCTGCATAAGGGAAGAGAAAGCATACCCTTAAGCAGGAATGGGATCATGCATAAAGCTAAACAAAATAGTTTTTAAAAATTATTTTTAAATTCATAAATTGTTTTAATTGTTTATTTAATGTTTATAAATAATTATAAAATTAATTGTAGGATATCTTAATTTATAAAAGGTTTATAAATTAATTAATTATATATTTTTAATAATTAAATGTTTTTTACGAATTTTTTCCCAAAATATTAAATGTTAATATATGAAAAGCAATTTAACCAAATTATATGGCATGAATTATGATCTATAAATGAAAGAGTTTATTTATAAATCATAAGTAATAATTTCTAAATGGTTGTAAATTATGAAATAAGTCCAAAATATAAAAAATTTATATTTAAATTATGAATTTTTCATAATTATTTCTTTTGAATTTTTTAAAATAAAAGGGGGCCATAATTTTATATTATTTAAGCCTTAATAAAAAAATATGACTAATATGATCAGGGTTTAAATAATTAATAATAATATTATATTTATATTATATAAAATGTTTACATAATTGAAGTTGGATCATAAATAGTTTATAATTCATATAATATCATATATTTTAAATATAAATTCCATGTAATGACTAGTCTTAAATAGTTTATATCGGAATGAAGATAAAATTTTTATATTCATAATTATGGAATGCCCATAATTCTAAAGATAAAAAAATTGTAAAAAATTTTTAACTAGATTTTATTTATGAATTGTTCATAAATTTTTATCTCATGTTTAAATATTTTAATTGTTCATTTATTTAAATGTTATTTAATATCGTATTCATGTGTTAGTAAATTTTTTATGATGTGTGAATATTTTGTATGATTTATTTTATTTTTTAAACTACTTATAGGATGGATCATTGCATTAAATTAAATTATTGACTCTATAATGAATTTATTTTTTCATCAACCTTGACCTTAGTTTTAAATTGAAGTTATAAACTTAAATTTAGTCATTTAATATAGTTTTTTTATATTTGGTTTAAGAGTTACAATGAATTGAATTCTCTCTTGAGTAAAGTATCCTTGGGTAGAGGAACTTAGGGTCAGACCACCTACCTACCTAGAGGCGTGTGCCTTGTCTAGTTTGGTGAATGGGGTTGGATATTTATCGCTTTGAAGTTACTCATGTGTAGATTTTCAATATCATATGACTATATTCCTTTACATGAAGTGTGTATGTTCCTTATGAATATGATGCATCTAGATGTGTATGAATATGTTTAACTTCAATTTTTGGGTAACTAGAAAAAACTTGTGGGTTTTGCAAAGAGTTACATATCAATATGGATTGAACATATTGATTGGGTGGAGGGAATAGGATTCCAAACTAAATAACTAGAATCATGTATACATAAAAGGGAATACTATGAGATAATATGGTGAAATTAAAATCCTCTAAAAATACCAAGTGTGATATTTCATCCAAAGAGATACTTTTCAAGACCACGATCATCAGATTGGGTAGTTTCATGAAAAATTCAGGTGCTCCTGGATTATCTTGTGTGAGGAAAGAAAGTAATAAGTGACTCTAGATTTTATTATTTGGTAGTTTCTTTCAAATATCAAGTTTTCCAATATTTTCCTTGGTTATCTTGTTTTTTGAGTTTGATTTGGGTGACACTTAGCTGGTAATCTCTAATAGTTAGGATAATAGAGGAATATAGTTGAGTTTATCCATATTATGGATTGGATAAAGGTTTTCCCACTAAATTATACAAGAATCATATATGATATGATTGGGATGATTCTCTACATAAATAATTAAGTGATTAAATGAATGCTAAAGTGGAATCATTTCTTAGTGAAATATGGATCTTGTTCCACTAAAAGTTATGATGAATTTTCAAAAAGGGGTCATCATTTTAGTGGGAACCCATTTTATAAAAGTTCTTATTAAATGGTAAATAATACATGATACTCATCTCATAAAATATTCTATTATATATAATATCATAATCATCATAAAGCTTAAATTTTTTATAAATAATTGATAAGGATAATCTTAATTTAAGTTTCTTCTAAGACCAGTAACTTAAGAAAAATTCTAAATAAGTATTGTAAATTTAATAAAATTTATTAAGGAAAAATTCTATGTGTTTGAGTAGTTCCTTACTCAATAACAAAGTTTTTATATTATTCAAAAACTAAATCTACATACCTATTGAATAATAGAGTGATTCATTTAAGGTATCAAAGTCATTGGATGAAAAATAAAAAAAATGAATCTTATCCTCTACCCATGTACTCAATATGATTGGGTATGTTAATTATTTAAGTAATTTTAGTTTCATATAATCAATATGATTGGTTATGTAAAATGATATTCAATATTATTGAATATGTTGAAGAATCTATGAGAATAAAGGTTTCCTTAAATATTTATTGGTTATAAATTCAATTCTATTATTCTAATAGATATATGATATCAACTATATGATTTAAAAGTGCCTTAAAAATAAAGAAAGTTAAAAATATGAGAAATAATTAAAGTGTGGAGATTGATGGATACTTTTAAGTAATAGAGAAAATGAGTTGTTTCATTGATAACTTTAATGCTTAAATCATAGATAAAATCATCCTAATATGTGTATTTTATCTCATTTTTGTCTTGTGAAGAGAATGAAAACAATTAGTTTTTAATTAAATGAGATAAGGTTTTATTGTAACACATAGTTATGATTTTTTAATTCTATATCATATTTTATTGGGAGAATAAAAATTTATTTTTATGGTTAGGGAATTTATCTTATTTTCATCTATGGAAATGTTCCAATGACATGATTGAATTAAAAATAATGTTTACAAAATAGTATAAGGTGTTGAGAATGGATGAACTAGGAATATGATGTTTGGATTCTGGTATTGTTTGGACAGTAAAAGTGAGTAAAAAGTTTCACATGAGCCTCAGCTCAGTTGGCGAGGTCTCTCTAAGTGCATCCATGATACCCAGGTTCAAAACCAGGAGGAGGCATAATTCCAGGTGTTATAGTAGGTACTGTAGCAGTTGATGTAGTAGGTATTGTTTGGTATTGTAGCATCTAAAACTATTCACCTTAGGCCACCGGTTTGGGCTTGGAGTCCTTAAGGCCTTTGGGCCACCTCAAAGGCCTTTAGGGCCACCTGATATGCAGATGCCCAGATAGATTCTACAAGGAACCAGTTCCAGAGGAGGATTCAAGAGCAGGGTGCATTCACCAAAGCAAGGCTAAACAGATTTGGAAGAAGGAGAGGGTATGGCATTGCCATTGGTACCAGGCCTATGCATATCTACATAGGACAGCTATCCAAACAGCCATGAAAAGGTGGAGAGCTAATCATGATGCAGATGCTGGGGAGGGGCAGTTTCAAGTAGTCATAGTTATTATGATATCTGTAAGACCTACAAGTCCTTTAATGTCTCCAAGCCTATGAGAAATGTAATATCTAAGCCTACAGGCCTTGTAAGGGTTCCCCATCATCCCTTGAAACGGGGGTTATCAAAAATCAATAAAAAGGCCTTTGATCCATTCAGGAAAGTGGGTAAATGTTCAAAATAAAAGAATAAAAGTTAGTTGAAAAGTCCAAAAATGTTTCTTTAAGAATCAAATCAAGTTCATTGAAACCTAGGGTTTTCAGGAAGTAATATAAATAATTCAATATGGTTATATTATCCAAATATACCTGATGGAGTTTATGAAACTATATGAAATGTACATTTTTGTTATGCATGTTATAGAAATTAAATCTTCTATTTTGGAAGGTATGTATTACTGAATTTATATTTTTAAAAGTGTTGCAAATATATAGGATCAAAATAAAATTAATAATTGATATAGATTGTATTTTTTATTCATGAGATGTATTAAATCGTTATTACATCTAGGATTTGATTGTAAAGGATTTTACCAATCTCAAATGAATCTAATTAAAATATGTGTATCTTCACCTCATTTTCCTTATGTGATAAGATAATTTGTTTGATTATAAAGAGTTATTATGAAAAAACATGTGATGAATAATTGAATAAACATGTTTTATGATTAGTCAATTTCTATAATAGGTTTAGAGAATAAGATATAGACAAAATAGTTTTATCAAGGATAAAAAAATTTATCCAAATATTTATTAAAATATATGGGAGTGTGTTCCCATCACCCATTAATGATATTTTTTAATAAAATATTATTTTAAAAAAAGAAAGGTTCCAAACATATAGAATACCATATATGATAAGGAAAAAATAGTTTATTTTTTAAATATTCCTACTAAAAGAAAATAAATATTATTTCCTAACACAAAAGGGTTTTTGTATCCAAGAAATATATTCTAAAAAGAATAACTTCAAATTAATATCCTAAAATGTTTAGGATATGTGATAATAAATAAAAATTTAAGAGTTAAATTTATTTACCATATTAAATTTATTATCACTTTATCCTAAAATAGTTTAGGAATACTGGTAAAAAAATATAAGTAGTTTAATTATTTTAAGGAAAAAATGTTTGATTAAAAATGTTTTCAAGGATGATGAAAATGAACATAGAAAGAGTTATAAGTAGATAATAGATTTTTACATCATAACATTTGATATTGTAAAGTCAAGATGCTCGAATATGTTCAAGAAGTTTAATGGTTATGAATATGATTCCAAAGTCTCACCATTATTCAAACTGTCTTACTTCATAGATGTTTCTCACTAAATATTTTAGTGGGAGAGTTTTATTAGATTTCCACATATATATGTGACATATATTACATATGATTTAATGTGTTAAAAAACTAAGAAAGTGTAGAAAACATAATGCTAATCTATAATTTTATCATATATGATATAATAAATGGGTTCTTACATTGGTTTTATTAAATATTATTAAAGAGTTTAAGAATATTAAAATGTATCATATTAAAGGAAACCTATATATTATTATTATTTCACATTTTCTACATATATATATATATATATATATATTTCATGAAGTGTAATGATAATTTACTTCTCAAAGTATGACTTTATGTTCATCCTTAACTGATGATTGTTATAGATTATTATAGGATATGAAAAAACGTTATGGTTAGCATGAGTGAGATTAATGTATTGAGATATAGAATATGATCATGAGGAACAAAACAATTAATGGGATTATTTTTGTGTGTTGTATTTCCTACTAAGTATACCACATAGATTTTCATACATGTGTATTTGGTATACTAGGGGAGCATGGATCATATTTGATTCCCCGCAACTTGAGGATGGTGAGATACCTAGAATGAGAACCTTTATACTTTTATACACTACTTATGAAAGTCTATATATTGACTTTGCTATTATGGGGGTGGTTGGGTAAGTTATTGATCTTGTCATCAGTTGAATCTTAACCAATATGAGATTTTTCCTCTAGTGTGATGAGTATGACATCAGGGACCTCAATTGAGAAAGATTTTGGGAGTGTGTGTGTTCACCTAGATATTATATATATATATGGATAAGGGACATCTGATGTGATTATCTAGAATCATAAATGAAAAGTGATGTATTAATCGATCAGTTCAGTCTACACTTTGATAATTGAGAATAGATGATTTGATCATATGGGATTGACATGTTTTGTAACCCATGGTCACTCAATGTCTTGTACAAAAGGAAAGTATGTGAATTCACATTTTTATATGATGTTGAATAGTGGACATTGGTATAGAGATATGTATGTTTGGTGGAGGTCAAACTAAATCATTTTATAGCTTGAGTAACAATGACACTTTGCTAGAGGTTGTTCTTTTCTTACACTTATGGATCTAGAGATTCATATTTATCATCAACTCTATAAAGGCTCATGGGGTCACACTTTTTGTTTGAATGAATGGGGATTGTGTTTGACTTGTATAAGTACTCTAAAATTGTTTTATAGTTAATCAAAAAAGTTTTTTGGATTGTTGTTCACAAGGTATTTCATATGATGTAGTACAAGATGAAGTTAATGATAGCTTTACAACCATGTTTTGGAGGACATCCAAAATGAGTTTTGGATATCATTTCAAAAGTTATTGTATATGATAAAATATAAGATGAAATTCCATAAAGTATATTAGGATTTCGTAAAAGTGGGATATTGAAGTAGATATGACCTAAATATATTTTTTTATATGATATATTTCTGGGTTGTTTTTCGGATTGCATGAAAATTATGATTGTAATGAATTGCATATATTATTTCATGTGTGTTAGACACACAAACCATTCCACCTACGTAATATATCATTAAATGAAATATTTTCATATTTATATAAAATGAAGAGGGAGTAAGTTCATATGATGCATGAACCGGCCATGAAATTTATACATGCATTTTAATACATGAGTTCATGTGAACATAAACATTATAACGTCCTTGTGTATTATATAAATCAATTCCATGAAATGGAAGTGGTCATGTATGGAATATATTCAGATCCTCATTCTTGACCAAAACTCCCCGATACCCATATCTCTCTTTTATCTTACTCCTTTGCATATCAATGTATTAGCATAACGTAGAGAAAATGGGAATCCCATCTGAAAATCAGTTGATTGAATGCATCTCATGGATACACTATGATTGTGGGATGATTTTTTTGCTACTTTTTGATCCCTCTCAAACTAATTCTAAGGAGTTCAAGATTTATGTGGTGCCTATTTGGTGTATGGTACACTTATTTTCAATATTTCTTCATTTTTTAATCACATTTTTCATATTATCTAGCATGGACATACTTATAAAAGAGTTTAAATAGATTTTTATTGATCTAATAAATGTTATTAGATTAATTAAAAACATAATAGTGATATAATATAATCTTTAAAAGACAATGATAGTGATAGAATTTCTAGTTCCAATGAATATAAATGAGTTACATGGTTTCCTTGTACTGGTAGGTTAATATCAATGATGTGCTCAAAAAATCGATTAGAAAACTCATTAACCAAGTTTAAATGTAAAGGTTTTGAGTTTATATAGTCATATGAATGTGGAAAAAAAATTAAATAATTAAATTGGAGATTAGTAAATTCAATTATATAGACTTTACCATAATAAAGGTGTGGATTAGTGATATATTACTATACATCAAAGAAGGCACTTGGATGTGTCCTTATGAAAAATGATAGATTTTTTCTTATGCATCAAAGAAGTTAAATATTTATGAATAGAATTATCCAACTCGTGGTCTTGAGTTAAAATTTGTAATATTTTCATTGAATATATATAGGTATTATAATTATAGTGAAATATATATAAATCATAAAAGTTTGAAGTAAATATTCTCATAGAAAAATATCAATTTGTGGGAAAAGTGATAGCTATAGAAACCCAAGGGTTATTATTTCTCAATACACTAACCCCCTTGGAAGTAAAATAAAGTGGTTGATGAATTTATTAGGAAATATCATGGGGTTTTGACTAAAATGAGGACTGACAATGAACCTATATTTATGGATTTGGTAAAGTTTGATATGGATAAATTAAAGAAAGGGAAACATTACATCTATTCAAAATTATTGATAAACTGTCCTTATTGGAGAAAATAAAATTTTTATACCTTGATGATAAGAATGTTCAAAATAAAATCAAAGTTTTGAATAATGGGTGATTGGTAGACTTCATAGATGGAAATTGTATATTGAAATTTAGAAATAGGATATGTGTTTCACCCATATCTGGTATGAAAATAGAATTATCATATAAATATCATAGCTCAAATTTTTATATACACTTTGGTAGAACCAAAATGTATCAATATTTGAAGGAGCATATTTGGTGGGATAATATGAAATGGTAAATTACAAACTATGTATCAAGATGCTCAGTTTATCAATAGGTAAAGGCAAGGAGAAAACATCTAAAAGGATTCATGAAACCCCTGTGTGTTCCTATGTGTAAATAAGATAATATTACTATGGAATTTATCATTAGATTTCCAAAAACTCAAAGAAATAATAATTACATATGGGTTATTATTGATCTCATTGCCAATTCAACACATTTCCTAGTAATAAGGGAAGATATACCTTTATATCACCTTGAACAGCCCAATATTAATGAAGTTGTGAGACAATATGGTGTGGATCCTTCAATTGTATTTGATCATTACCCAGTGTTTACATTAATATTTTGTAAAAGTATTCACAAGGATCTTGACACCGAGCTAAATTTTAGCACCGCCTATCATCCTCAAACTAATGGGTAGTCTAAAAGGACTATTAAAAAAATATATGACATGTTGAGGTCATTCTAACTTGAATTTGAAGGTATGTTGGATCAATATTTACCTTTTTTGAAAAGCACATATAATAATATCTTCCATTCATGCAATTAGATGGAACCATATGAAGCATTGTATAGACAATCTTGGTATTCAAAGACGAAATCTACCTATAGAATACTTGGGGGATCCCATTTCAAATAATAGGATCAATAAGGATCTCTTTGAGGTCATTATCGACCGGATCACTAGCCTTATTACTAACTGGAAGAACTGGTTCCTCTCCTTTGGGGGTAGAATCACTCTTGTGAATTGTTTCATTACTTTCATCCTAATTCACATACTATCTATTATCAAAGCTTCAAAAGGAACGATCGATCGGATTGAAAAAATCATGACCAACTTTATTTGGGATACAAATCAAAATGGAAGTTGTCATTGGGCTAGTTGTAAAAGGATGGCCAAACCTATAGATGAAGGTGGTGTTAATCTCTGAAATATCTTGGAAGCCATGAAAGTTATGCAGGATAAATTATCTAAGGAAATTATTGAAGGCAAGACTCTTTAGGCCTGCTTCATGCACAACAGGTTTGCCAATAATTAGAGAGAATGGTATGCCAAGTATGATAGAGCTAGAGGGATCCTCAAGGTGATGATCGAGCACCTAGAAAACCTAGATAATATGTATTGATGGGTGGTTGTTAATGGTAAAATTAACTTTTGGAAGGATCATTGGGCTAGTGACCCTCTCTTCTTCCTTGGTTGTCCTATTCTAAATATCTCCTTCAAAGAGGCTAGTTCTTTCCCAATCTTCATCAATGCTACTCTTGATTCTCACCAAAAGATACTTTTAGAAAATATCTCTCTAGTGGATGAACCTGACCATTACGCCTTCTTCGAATCCTCCTTAGGGATGTTTTCTAGCATAGACTACTGTAAAGCCACTCATATCAGTAGTGGCTCGGATGGCTGGGATGAAATTCTCTGGTTCAATAATCTTCAGTCCAAAATGAACTTTATGGTATGGTGGCTCAGAAATCACTATATTACCATGAATGAAAACATGTAGAAGAAATGGATTGTTCTTGCATCTCATTGCTGGTGCTAGTATTCACCAATCCAATAAATGGTTGAGCACCTATTTTTCAATAGTGAGTGGGATCAATTTATTTGGATCATTTATGATCATAACTTGGTTATTTGTGGTAGGGAGACTAGTATAAATGATCTATTATCCTACTGGTTTCAGAACTATGTCTGGAATGAACCTGAAAGGAAGGCCTTTAGTTTGATGTTTGCTGCAACTTCTTGGAATATTTGGGAGGAGCGTAATAATTATAGAGAAGGACATCCCCCTTTGTTTTGGATCCTATAGATGTGCATCTGCTCCATGCTATCTAAACTTGAGATTTGCATCCCCCTTGGTGATCATTCAGCCTATCTCCAAAGGTTGGTTCCCAGGGTGGTCTTTTAGTTGGACTATTGTGAGAGTAACAAGACCGAATGTTAGGTCTAATGGAAACCCACTGTCAATGGACTGAAGTTGAATGTTGATGATTACTTCCTCAATGGTCTTATGAGAGGTGGAGGACTCATGCATGATGATCATGGCTCATTTATTTTGGATTTAGCTCCTTATTTGGGCCAAGTGACTCCCTGGAAGCTGAAGCAAGGGCTCTGATGAGTGGATTACTTTTTTGCTAGTTATCTAATATGAATATCATGGTGGCTAAGTTAGATTAAAAAGTTCCTATCAATATTATTTGTGGTAAAATGAGTCCATCTTGGAATCTGGTGTACCTTATCAAAAAGTGTCGGTTGTTGCTTGATCAGGGTATTATTGTCTCTCACACATGGAGGGAAGGAAACTTTGATGCGGACTATTTGGATGTCAAAGGCGACCCGAAAGAGCCAAACATCATCTATTATTGTATTAGTTCTCTTCCCAATGATGGTAACCTCATTGTCTTGGGAGATTCTCTAGGACTGTATCACTTCCACCCTCCTTATATTTTCCTTCCTATATCTTTCTTCCTTGTTTTAATAAAAAATAGGTATGTGGGGATATTAAGGCATCTCAAAATTAGAAAAAAAATTATATTGATAATTGAAGGAAGGATTTATAATTTCAAGTTAGATAACATGTTTTGTTGAAGTTAAAGTCACGGAAGGTCTTTATAAAGTAATTCATAGGTACATCGGACCTTTTAAAATTCTTAAATGAATTTTTGTTTTGGATTACCATTTAGAAATACCATCTAGCCTCTCTAAAGTTCATGACGTGTCCCATATTTCATTATTGTGGAAGTAAATTCCAGACCTAATGCATGTGCTCACCTTTGAGGAAATAGAATTAGAACCTAGTTAATCTTACTCTGAAGATCCTATCTATATTATTTACATTAGAGAGAAATTTTTGTGGAATCAGATAACTTGTATGGTGAAGTTTCATTAGAGAAATCACAAAATATAAAGAGGAAGTATGAGAGCCTAAAGAAGATATGTGGAATGATTACACAAATTTATTTTAGAATGTAATTTTTTTACAATTTTTAAGGATGAAAAAAATTAAGGGGTTGAGAATAAAATATCTGATGTTTTACTATAACAGGTAAACATTACATCTTAAGACTATTATCTAATTACAATCCTATTATTTTACCACTATTATAGAAATAGTTCATGGTTATTTTTAAAATTAAAGTTTAAAAAATTCATAATTTTAATTTGATAAAATGGGTATCATTTTTCATTTTATAATGTCAATTTTACCTTAAGGTGATTTTTTTGGTATTTTTTAAAAATATTTGATTTTTTTATGAATAGTGAAAACTACCATTTTTTTATAAAAATATAATTTATTTTCATTCCCATTATATTTTTTATTTGGTTTTGAAGTAATATAAGATCCCCTTGATCAAAAATAATCTAATTAATTCTATATGAATCAGAATTATATTTTATTTTGGTATAAGATTATTTTTATGCTTAAAAAATCATTTTCCTAAAAAAAACAATTTTACTATGTTTTTCACACTTAAATTTAAATTAATTTATTTGAATTATACAAATTAAATGTTTAAAAATGGATAAAATATTTGGAAACATGAGTTTAAAATTTATTAATGATTTCAATATAATTTGTTTCATTAAGAATAGTAACCATGGTAAAAATATTATCACCATAATAAAAGGTTAAAATGGGTTAACTAAGGTTAAAAATTTATGATAAGTTCATAAAATATAATATTGATTATTATTTTAGGATTTTATTTCTACAATTATCACCTTATATTAAAATTCTAATGGTTTAAGCCCCACTTATCCAATAGTAAGACACTTATAATATTTAATAGTTAAGAATAATTACAAGTGTGTCACTCATCTCACTTAAAAAAGGGAACCTCTTCTACTCTTTTATTTATTCCACATAATCCATTTATATCAACCAATAACTACCAAAATAACTTACCAAAATCCCTCAACATTTCTTATAGGTCATGGTATCACCAAAAGACCACTTGAATAAGGCTTAATGTGTAAGCCGGTGGAGGTTAGCAAAAAAGATGTATTTATTCTTACCAATATTTTTCAGGTTCCTTTCATCTTAAACCACTTAAAAATATTCAATAACAATATTAAAATAATTAAATAAGTATATTAACTAAATTTATATTTTTTTTATGTTAATTTTATATCCATTTTATATCTCCTTTCCATCCTATGTAAAATTAAACGATTGTGTGTGTGTACGTATAGTCTATCATCCCCACATAGTGGTGTAAATCATTTTCCATAAACAATTGACTTGGATAGTTAAAAATATGTAACTAATGAATATATATTATATTTAGGAAATAATTATTGGTATATAAATATAAGATATCATCTATATTCTTACCCTTCCATTTTTTAGAGAATGATAATATCATACATGCATCTTTGTGGACTATCACATCCATGAAGGGATGGGATTTATTTTTCTATTACAACCATGAATGGATAATCATAAAATTTTATATAATTAACAAATAATATATTCATGAAATATTTGACATTATATATATTATTTAACCATTTTATAACACCTTTAACCATGGTGAATATACTTAAGTAATTTTATATAAATTAATCAATAACCTTAAGTGGTCAACATCAATAAAAACTATTCAATGAATGGATGGAATATGACTATAAAAGAACCTTTAAATTTTAAATATAGATGTAAAATGTTCTTAATAAAGTATTTATAAAATTTAAATTGACTATTTAGGATTATATAATATAGCCAACCATGAAGAATTCCTAGGTTAGAGTTTATTCTAAAATCTCAATTTTATTTGGGATAGTTTATTTTAAATTCCCATTGAAAGAAATTATAAGTTCTTTATATTTTATGCTCCATATATTTTCTTCTCTGATATTTATCTATGTATTTACATGTTTTTATTTAATTTTACTCTCTTTGGTACTTAATAAAATCGATAATTGTTTTTAAATAAATGAAAACCTTATTTCTACTTTGGTTGATGAACTTTTTCTTCCATATCCATGTATCTTAAATTGTTTTTAGGAATGTTATTTTCTACGATAAAATGATTATTTAAATTAATTTTCAAACATATTTGAATTTATTTTCAAAGTATTAAAAGGGGTATTATTTTCATTTTACAAAAGAGGTAATTTTGAATTTTTACCAAAAGTGTAGAAAAAATCATTGTTTCTACATTTACCGAATGAAATTATTTTCTCACCACCATACTATTATTTTATTTGAATATTCATTTAAAATTTCCCTAGTTATTTTAAAATAATATAATTTTCTCAATATTCAGAAATTTTTTATTTAAAATTTTATTAAAATAAAAGGATATTTTTCACATGTTTTCAAATAAAGGATTGATTTTTCTTTTAAAGGTATTTTCATCTATCTCAAAATATTTTAATTATTTTTATGATTTAATAGGGATATACTCTAATGATACCATCAAAATTATTTCTTTAGATGGATTATGATTATTATGTTCTATTTATTAACTACGTAAATATTAAAATTTCATATTATAGTTTATGTATTAAATTATTATTCATTTCTTTCATATGATGAATGCATTAGACTTAGTAAGTGATGGGAAGAAAATGTTATATCCCATAATGTATAGATAGGTCTCATGAGACAAATTGTTTTGGCTATTTTTTGTACACATTAACTATTTACATATGATGTCTTAGCATAAGGCCTTCACAGTTGGATTATGATGTCTGACATTATGTATTATATCATTAGGGAATCACTTATTATTACCCATGTGTTTATTTATATTTTTAGGTCATACATGGATATATTCCCCTTTTATGATATTATTTATATTAAATATTTGATTATTTTTTATCTCTATTATATTATCCATACTTTATTTATTCATGATAGCTTCAGTTATATATTTTCCCTTATAAATCATTTTATCTCACACTTTATTATGTTCTCATTTCCCTAGGATAATATAAATATGTCAATGAATTATTTTGGGGTTATTCTAGAACAAATAATAAAGACATCACTATAATTTTATCTTTTATTTTATTTTTTCAAATTTAATTTGAGAATCGGGTATGTGTCTAGTCTGTCAAGACTGAAATACTATTCGATCCTTTAGGGTTTGATCTCTTGTATCATGTTTCAATCCAGTAAGATAATAACTAACTCTCAGTTATTAGAGTTGGGGTGTTACACCTTATCCCATATCCTAACTCCTCAACTCCTTTTTCGATAACCAATCCATTTCCACAACCTGGATCATAAACCATAAAGTTTTCTTAGGTACTAGGGTTCCTGATAAGGGTGATAGTATGAATCAATAGGGCATCACTAATGGTTTCCCCAATCATCTAGTATTAGTAGGTTCATGTATATTGTGATTTACTCATAAATAAAAGTAAATGAGTAATGTATGTAATAATAACATAGTCACAATCATGGGCATAGATTCCCTGAGCCATCAAATGCAAGTAGGATTAATGTACTAACATCATCATCATGATAGGGAATAGTGTCTCTATCCATAGGCATGAACTCAAGAGGGAAGAGAATATATAATATCAGACACATCACATGATAGTGCATCATTTCCCACCATCATCATTCTTATATAGTCATCTCATCCCCATCTTTGAAAGCATCTCAACATGGGTAGTGCATCCCCCTTCTAAGAGAAATAAAAAATAACTAGGCATTCCATCACATTGACATCGTCATCAAAACATGTAGGAATTACCTTCCACAATATATTTTAAATTACATTCCAACCCCATAAACATAGAATATTGGTAACAAAAATATGAAATAGTGGGAATAGTTTCCCTTATCATAAACAACATAGTACAATTAGGAATATTATCCAAACTAAATCTATCTTAGGAAAAAATGGAACATCATCTAAAAATGTAGACAACATCACAATAAGGAATAATAAACAATATGATATAAGAAAAATTATATAAGAAACTCACCTTGACTCACCTATCATGGGGTGGGGGAAAATATTTTAATTACCTAATGTTATACTATCTCACAGTGGGGACCAAAGGTAGTCTCTAAGGTGGGGTGTAAATTCATTTTTCATCATAATTCAAAAGGGTAATTTGTTAAATTTTAGGTTGGGAAAACTTGGAAATAATTTAAAAAAAGTTAATTTTAATCAAATTGATGATAATTAATTTTTTCAAGGGGTGGATTACCTATTTTAATGGTATCCTAGTCTTAAAAATGGTTCGCTCTTGTTATTATTAACAAATAAGTGAAAGAATCCACAATCACTTTATCCTTCACTCTAGGTTGAGAAAAATAATGAGATTTAATAAAATATTAATCACTGTTAATAAAACCTCATTTTTAAGTGTGTGGTAAGATATCATATAAAATATTTACAATAAGATACCCCTAAACTGCTTAGGAAAATACCAACCTAAGTAAGTTAATCTCAAGTAATTCAGAGATAATTCATTGTATTCTACACATGTATCAGAAATCGCTTGATAATCACCACTAAATCATTCCAATTACATTATATATAAGACAAAATAAATGGAAGAAGAATTATGACTATCAATCCAACAAATTAAAATTTCATAGGGTTAATAAACTGAATATATATGTATTAAAATTTTTACCCCGCCACAGAAAAAAGAAATCAATCAATGGAAAAATAATTTTATTCATTGAAACAAAAAATAAATCATTAAAAGAGGTTCTTACTTCCATCTATCTAAATAACTAAAAGGGTTTACCTATCCATGATATAGGTTATGGGATGTGAAAAAATAAAAATTGTACAATAAAGCATTAGAATAAAATAAAACTCAAAACTAAAATCTCCCCTTTCTTCTTGAAATATAGCCTCAATTATAGATTCTTTATTTACTATTTTATTCTAGACAAACATTGTAACATTCTATCCACATTGATTTTGAATATTTCCTTTGAGATTTCATTCTTTCTAAAAATTTGCATTTTAATTTATTTCCTCCCTACATTAGTCAACAATTGACATGTGAGTTCATTATTCCCTAATTCACAAACCATCTCCAAGTTCCCTCTACATGTACAAGAAACACATAGATTCAAGATGATCTCCACATTTTTAATTAATTATGAGTATATTATAAATATGTATCCCTTTAATACATTCCATTCTCTATATTTTACAATGTATAGGACCCATACATATCGTATCTTGTGTCAAAGTGACCCATACATAAAAACCTTTATGTGTCATCCTTTAAGTATCAGCCTTTACATTCATGAGAGTAGAACCCTTATATAAGGACTCTTATATATCATCTTGTCAACATGTATATATTATATGGAAACACTGATTAACCCTTGAATAATTATTGATAACCATTACACATTCTATGATGAACCCTTATTTCTTTTCTTATGTTGTCTTTACAAATGATGTTGGTAAATATTATATATTATACAGGTAAGTCTTATATATCAAGTGTTTCATCCCTACAATAATGGAATTAACCATAACCTAATATTTTTTATGTGTGGTTACCTTTACATATCACCCATATTTAACTCTTACATATGGGTAGGAACTCTTATGTATGATTAGGAATACACATAATGGTCTACCCCTTTGAAATAAAATCCATGTATCCAAGATAGGGACTCTTACGCATCCCAACTAGGAACTCATATGCATCCGAGCAGTTTTATAATTTTTTATACTTCAGTTGATTTATCCAACTTTATTTAAAATAAAAAATCATATGATTAATAGTATATAGACATTAATTTTATTTTAGAAATTAATAAAATCAATTACATTAAAAAATTTATCTATTTTAATTAATATTCACATATTCCATTGAAATGATACTTTAATTCGAGGATATCCTAAAACTCAATTAATTAATTAATTTGAGGGACTAAAATGAATTTAATATCAACAAAATATAAAAAATGTGTTGCCTCCATCAATCCCCCCATAGTTAAACCATGGTCTCCTGGATAAGTGAACATCAAAAATATTACCAATGTATAATTTCAAATAATAAAAAATGTGGGTTTCATTTTCAAAATATGTGTCACTCAAGATCAAAAATCCTCTTAAATATTATTTATTAAATTTTCTCTATGAGGTATATTTAATTCATTTACACCTCTTTTTACCCATAATTACTTATATATACATTCCTAGAAATATTTCTTTCATTACACAAAGTATGAATTTTAAGAAAAAAAATTATCATTCCAAACTCAGGTAGAGGTTTCAATAGGATTGATGAGTTTATAATTCTCCACCCAGTAAGTTAATTATATATGTTTATCATTAGTAATTTTTATGGTTAGTTTATGGATAAGGGTTGGTTAGAGATAATGTTAAAAGTTATGAGGTGGAATGAGGATGATTTGTACTAATTTTATTAAAATGTATAATTTTTAGTTTATAATCCATAACACCCACTCTCCATTATAGTGATTCAACTCTAAAATCCTTTTGGGTTCTCAGGGAATTTTCACGCAATAAGAACTTCAGCAATATCAAAATTTTCTTCTCTATACTTACTTTAGTATCTTTGTTTTTTTCGATTCCACATAAATTTTGTACTTTCAATTTATATAAGAATATTTGATCATAAAAATATTATGTGAGATTATTTTCACAATTCTTCAAGTATTTTTCCTTTCCAACATTCCCAAACTTGATGATTCTTTGTAAATATTCTCACAAAATAGCTTCCTCACACACTTAATTTAAACCGTGATAATTTATTTACTTCTATAGATAGGTGGTTATGGATTTTAGGCCCATAATATGGCTACCTAATAGGGTTATTCATGGATTATAGGAGATAAAAAGGTCCTTATTTCAAGTTATTCAAGAATATATGTTTATTTTAAAAATGGATTTTCATTCAAAACAATGCCTTAATCATTTTCAAAAAAATCCCCTCAATACACTAAGGTTTTAACTAGGATTCATAGAAAATTGTGGTTATTCAATAATTACTTAGTTCTCTCAAGAAATGATGGAATTATAAAGAGTATGTAAAAATGGTTTAGAAGCCTCTTGGGTATGTTATTTAAATATGGGATATTATATCATGGAATGAGATTCAAAAATTAACGGAAATTTCATGAATTTATAAAACATTGAATCTGAAAATAAGTTTATTTTAGTATTCATTTGAGTTGTGTTTTTTGAATCAAATTAGTTTCTCATAATTGGTATAGGTTTCTTTGTGGTCAACGGGTTTTAAAAACATGAAAAATAAATAATTAATACATAAAAATGAAAAGGAAAAACATAAAAAAAAATGAAATTCCTTTAAACTACAAAGGTTTCCCGTACACAAACTCAATGAATACTAAAATAAATGGAAGTATGATTAGATTTAATATAATAAAAATAGTCAAAATGGTTAAGAAAATATATAAATTTCGGATTCTATTGGTAAAAGGGTTAGAGGAGTGTGGTCTCCTCCACTGGTTCTTATGGAAGATTTCTGAAATATTTCTTTAGCCTATGTCTATTAATAGTGAAAGAGTTATTCTCTCCTTATATAATTATCTATACATCACTAAATGGATTCGAATAAGTGATAATAAATTGGTCTTCTAATTGGAAACAATGTTTACCTGACATTAATTTCAGTCTTGAGTTGTAAAGTAGCACTCGGTCTCAAGGACGAAAGTCTCTTTTTTGAATCATCTTGTAATGTGGCACAATTATTCTCTCATTTTAAATTATGGAATTTTAAAATGATTCTATTATTATTTTTTCTATATCCTAAATCTAAAGTATCCTCTCTAATCTATATTTCTATAGATCTATATTCATTTCATTAACTTCCTATTAGGCTATGTATTCTATCTCCATAGGAAAATTAAATCTTTTTATGTATATCCACTTGTATAAGATCATTATAATAAGGGTTTTTTGAGTTGTTCTATAATCCCACAAAGTGTATTCTAACCATTGGCGCTAATATTTTCTATTTGGATTATTCGTCTTTTCCTAGATTCCTTTAATATGTTTTTTAGAAACTTTAGCTTACCTTTTGGTTTTTATATGGAAAGGTGTCGATGTTTTATAGTGTAATCCATACTTACTTATTAAATATTCATTACACATATTGAAAAAGTGGATTATATTATCACTAATTATTATTATTTGGATTCAAGATCTTTAAAATATAATAGTCCTAACAATAGCATAAATAATAGTGGTATTATTAATTTTGGGGGATTTATTTATACCCATTTTAAAACATAATTCTCAGCCAATAATATTTAAGAATATATAAATTACATGGTAAAGATGCCATAAAATCTATGCAGCATACATCAATTATCTCACAAAAATCCATTGGTCTTTGACACATATCATGTATCTTTTATATGTTTCCAACAAATTGGAATTTCTCACATTTGTTAAAAAACTCATAGGCATCATTAATATTGTGGGATACTATATACTAGATTCTAAGACTTTATTAACTATTATTTTTGGTCCAAAGTGGCCTATAAAATCTAATTTATATAAAATTATTTCAAAGATTGTACCTCACTTTTAGGAAAACATCTCCTGGTCATTTGAAAATCAAAAATCATATAAAGATATAGATCATCCAAAACATAAAACTTTGAATCATCTTTGATTATAATTTTTTTTATAAGTTTAAATGTTATGGAACTTGAGAAGTTACCAAGAAATTTATCATATTAGTATACCATGGTACCTCTCCTTAAATAAAATAAATGTTTTCCCTAGAATGGGTTCATTAAATATATCTTTGTCTATAATTTCTACTTTGACTATATGGGGTAGACTACTCAAGTGATCTATTACTTAATTTCCAAATCCTTTCTTTTCTTTAATTTCCTAATCAAACTCCTATAGAAGTATTATAATTCTTAAAAACCTTGGATATGTTTATTCCTTGTTAACTAGGTACCTAAGGGTGTCATTATTAGAGAAAATATTCACTTTAGTACCAACAATATATGATCTAAATTTATCTACGGAAAAACTACTAAAACTCTTTTTCAATGGTTACATAATGATTTAGAGTTTTATCCAATGTTCTAGAATAATATTCAATGATATCGTGTCTTATTTCAATTCTTTGATACAACATTACTCTAAAATCATGGTTTATAAAAACACAAATAAGTTCAAATGGGTTCCCCCAATTAGGTGGTTGGATGACTGGTGGTTTGGTTAGTTTACATTTTATTTCATCAAATTCTTCCATATAAGGATCAACAAAAATAAACTCAAAATATTTTCAGAGTCATCTGGAAAATGGAATTTAAATCTTACCAAAATCCCTAATAAATATTCTATAGAATATTTCATGTCCTAAAAAGGATCTAACATGTTTCACACAATTTGGTAAGGGTAATTCATTGATAAATTCAATTTTATATTTTTCAAAATCAATCTCGTTTTTTGAAATTACATGTACAATATCAATGCCTCTCTCCACATTGAAATGGAACTTTTCAAAATTCAAAATATGATTCTTTTAAATAAAAATTGTTATAACTTTGAACATATTTTTCTAAATAGTGATAAAAATAATTTAAAAACATAGTGAATTCATCAAGAACAAATTCCAATAAATCCTCAATTACATCATATAAAATTCTTACCATAAAAATTTAAAATGTACTTAGTTCATTAAACAATCAAAATTGTATTATCCAACAGAAAAAGGTACAACAAGGATAGGTGAATGTTATATTTTCTTGGTACCTAATATATATTGGGAAGATAGAAGTGTTGAGTCAATAAGGTTTCCTTGTGATTTATCCATTCCTTCATGTTTTTAAAATCACAAACACTCTATCTTAAGGAAAATTTCATTTTCCATGAGTTTTATCTTGATAAGGAAAATTTTCCTTCCCCAAGGAAATTTATCCTTATCATGTTTTTCATTGTTCATATTTTTTGTCTCTCTAAATCTAACTCTTTTTATTCCTAAGTGAAAAATTTAGTTTCACATCTAAAACCTCATAATTATATAAATACTTAGATATAGAGTATTCTATTTTCGGGATCCGGATTCAGGTTCTAAATTCTCTAAAATTCAGACTCCAAATTCTATGAAATTTAGACTCCGAATTATCTAAAATTCAGACTCTGAATTCTCTGAAATTCAAACTCTGAATTCCTTAGAATTTAGACTCTTAATTCCTTAGAATTCAGAATCTGAATTACTTAGAATTTAGAATCCAAATTCCTTATAATAACGACTCCAAATTCCTCATAATTCCATCTCTGAATTCCTTATAATTTAGACTGTGAATTCCTCAGAATTCAGACTCCGAATTCCTCAGAATTCTGGTTCCGAATTCTTCAGAATTCCCACTTTGAATTCCTCAGAATTCAGACTGTCGATTCCTCTGAATTCTGACTCCAAATTCTTCAGAATTCAGACTCCAAATTCCTTAGAATTATTACTCTAAAATCTATATAATTCTGATTCCGAATTCCTTGAAAAACAGAATTCGAATATCCGAGTAATATAGACTCCAAAGGTTTACTCATTTAGACTCTGAATTCTATTTTTCCTTAGACTCTGAATTCTATTTTTCCTTAGACTCCGAAAAATTGAATTTAGTTGAGAAACTATATTTTACATTCTCTTGTTTGAGTTATAAAATGATTTCATGCATTTTGTTACTAACTAGCCATTGTTTGAGTGACACGTATATAGGTCCCTCCGAAATTCAAGGAAAAATATAACTGTTGGAGGAGGGAGTTGACCGTTGAATATGTGCCTATAAATAGGATCTAATTTGAACGAGCTCACAACAACTATTCTAAAACTCTAGATATTACATGATGAAGTTATTTCTAGAGATAGAGACTTTAATTCTTTGTGTGTACTGAATATATTGTTCAGAATTGCTTCGTGCGACTCCGAATATTGCTGAGTACATTCGAGGGCTTTCGGGGATAGGAAGATAGAGGTGTCGACTACCTTGAAGTTTGAGGGATTATGGGGATAGGAAGACAGACTCTGATATTCCTATTAATGGCTTACCCTAGTTTCGGTAAGACAGACTTTCTTGAAAGTATAAATCAAGGGACCTTTATCCAAGGTTGTTGGACACCCTACTCTTTGGGTTAAAAGATTTCTTACTTGTTACTTGTATTGTTTCAAGTTTGTTTTCTGATGCATTTTGATTGATAAGGAAAGTATAACTATCTTATACTTTCTTATAATTGTACTCTGATTAGTAAGATTCTATACACTTTGAGGTAGAATCTTTGTCCTTGTAAACTTTTCTTAAGTTTCATTTCTGGAACCATATTTCTGGAATCAAGTAAGTCTGTAGAACTAAGAGTTCTTGTGAATTTACCTTGTTTAACTTTGTTAAAGATTACCATATTTAAAAGTTCCAAAGGAATTTTTAAAATATACAATTCACCCCCCTCTTGTATATTGATCATCTACATCATTATTTTGATCCTAAAATTGGTATTAGAGTAGGTCTCTAAAATACTTATATTCACATATAAGTTTTCTTGCTCAATTTTTCCCTTGTTCTATATTTTCCTTGCTTAGGATATGTTTATCCTTGTTTACAAGCTTTTATTACTAATAATTTTGTGTGGAAATATTTTTTCTTTGAGATGGTAGGAATGAATGTTGGTTCAATTGACAATCTTAATCCTACTAGACCACCTATATTTGATGGGAATGATTATTAATACTGGAGAGACCAAATGAAGACTTTTGTTATTAACACTGGAGTGGACAACTTTGTTATGCTAACTGGAGATTACAGGATTCCTGATAAGGAAGTCAGGACTTTTACTAATCAAGAAAAGTCAGAATATCAACTAAACTACAAGGTACACAATAATTTGTTGTGTTCTGTGACTAGAAATATATATAGCCAGATTTCTTCTTGTGAAGCTTCAAATTGTATTTGGAAGAATCTTGAAGTTACTCATTTTAGTACATCCAAATTTATTGAAACTAGAAGAGCTATGCTTAGAGCTGAGTATCATGGTTTTTTCTTTCCTTATAGAGAACCTATATGTAAGTTACAATAGAGATTCATGAATATTGTCAACAATTTACAATCCATGGGAGAAAAGGGTTTAGATGATGAGGCACTTGTGGAAAATATTATATAAATCAAGCCTAATGAGTGGGAATCAAAGAGAACGGCTATTGATGAGAATAGGAAAGTATCACAGATTACTCTTGATGACATTTTAGAACTCTTCTTAAACATGAGACTAGAATGAAAAGAGATGTTGATAATGTTAAGTAGAATAATGGGAATGGAAGTGTTGTTTTTACAACTACCTCCAATCATATGAAATCCAAGACTCCTAAGAGAGTTACAAAATATAAATAGAAGAAGTTCACTGTTTTATCTGAATCAAGTGAAAGTAAACATTCTGAGAATGAACTAGCTAATATTACTTAAAGGATGAATAAGATAGTTGGTAAGAAAGACTTTCAGTATAGATATAAGAATAAATAAATAAAGGACAAGAAAGACTCTGAAGTTACTTGTTATGAATGCAAAAGAGAAGGGCATATAAGGCCAGATTGTCCTATTCTTAAGAGAAAAGATAGAAAAGAAAATCATTCTAAGGAGAATAGAAAGAAATAATACAAGGATAAGGCTAAGAAAGTTTTGAAATCCAATTACACCGGGAGTGCCAGTGGTGGTGACTCTTCTGATGAATCCTCAGATTACGAATCTTCTGGACAGAAGAATCTTGGTTTACTTGCCAAGTTACCTATTGAAAATTATTGTTTAATGGACAAGGTACACAATATTGAATCCATAACCAATGTATCCTTGAATTATAATTATAGTGATAGTAAATATTATGAATCTTTAGATGAAAAATCTTCTTCTGATGAAGATAATACTTTACCTACCTATAAAGAAGTGTCTAGGTTTTCTAATCTCATTGAGAATGAAAATTATAAAGTTAAGAAAAAGATTTATAAGGAAAATTATATTATTTTCATTCTTACTAAGGAAATATTAGATCTCTCTAAAGATCTTGATAAGAAAAATTATGATTTTGAAATTATTTCAAAAACCCTAGAGGAAGTTAATTCTGAGAAGGATAAACTTTCTAAGGATCTAGAAAAAATAATTTCTAAGAAAAATGTTTTCAAGGCTAACTCTAGTGATAAAACTAATGTTTTTGAGGATAATAATTTAGTTATTAAGCTAAATTCATAAATATTTTCCTTGATTAAGTTTTTGTCAAACTTTACCTTAAGTAAGGAAAATTTTGATAAGATGTATTCCCAAATTCGACCTCTAAGGAATAATTCTGGTTTTCGTTATACTAGTTCAAAACTGATTTTTAGTAATAATTATTTTGTTCCTCAAAACGCTCCATTATTCACTAAGTGTCAGTGTGGTGGGCATTGGGCAAAAAAAAATCCTTAAACAAAACTCAGTATTTAGGTTTTCATAAATCTTATTTTTCTAAGAAAATGTTCATTCCTAAAATTTTTCTTTCTGAAGTTTCCAGATCCAAGAAAGTTTGGATTCCAAAAGTCTAACACTCTTGTTTTCAGGAAAGTAAAGATAGTACCAACAACAATAAATGGTACATGGATAGTGGATGTTCTTGGCACATGACTGGTAACAAAAACTTCTTTGAAAATATTATCAAGACGAAAGGAGGAAAAGTAACTTTCAGAGATAATGTTAAGGGAGAAATTATTGGTACAGGTAATATTTTATTTCTTGTAAAAACTTTGATTTTGATTGTTTTATTTGTTAAGGGTATTAAGAAAAACCTCATTAGCATAAGTCAATTATGTGATGAAGGTTACCTTGTGAATTTTAGGAATGGAAAGTACTTAGTACACAATTTCAAGGAAGAGTTTATTCTTTCTGCCCATAGGCAAGAGAATGTTTATTCATTAAACTTATAAGACCTTAGGATCCAAGACCTACCTTAACTTAGTGCAATGGAAGATCATTCTTGGTTGTGGCATAGAAGGTTAGGACATTGTAACCTTAGGAACCTATACAAACTCTCTAAGAAAATACTAGTTAAGGATCTACTAGATCTTATATTTGATTCTTCAAAAGTTTTTAATCCTTTTCAATATGAAAAAAAACATAAATCAAGTTTTAAATCAGGTGGTAAAGTCTCAACCACTGATGAATTACAGTTGGTGCATATGGATCTTTTTGGCCCAACAAAAACTGGAAGCATTGGAGGCAAATATTATGTATTTGTTTTAGTTGATTATTACACTAGATTAACATGGGTCTATTTTATAGCAAATAAATCTGAATATTTTTCTTATTTCAAAATTTTTAGTTCCCAAGTTAAAAATGAGAAAAACCTTCATTTGATAACTATCCATAGTGATCATAGAGGAGAATTTCAAAATTCTGATTTTGAAACCTTTTGTAGTAGAAAAGGCGTTACTCATAACTTCTCAGCACCCAAAACACATCAACAAAATGGTGTTGTTGAAAGAAGAAATAGAATTCTTCAAGAGATAACAAGAACCATGTTGAGTGAATATTCAGTAGCTAAACATTTTTGGGATAAAGCTGTAAGTACTGCTTTCCATACTATAAATCGTGTTTTGATTAGACCTTTTCTTAGTAAAACTCATTATGAGTTATGTAATGGTAGAAAACCTAGACTTTCCTACTTCAAGGTTTTTGGTTGTAAGGTATTCATTCTTAATACTAAAGATAATCTACACAAATTCACACCAAAATCTGATGAAGGAATTTTATTAGATTACTCCACAACTTCTAAGGAATGTAGAGTTTTCAATAAAAATACTTGTACTATTGAAGAAACAGTACATGTCAAATTTGATGAAACCAATCCTTTTGTTTTTAAACAACCTTATCCTACATCCTCGGATGTGTTTTCAAAAACTGATTATCAACCATTGATAGAAAATCCTTCTGATAAGTAAAATTTCCAAGAAAATGTTTTTGAAGCATTTACCCTAGAAGACTTCCTATCATATGTTGATAAATAGGTTTTACAAAACCCAAATCAGTTGTTTCTTAAGAATCATCCCATTGATAGTATCATTGGTGATGTAAATCAACCTGTAAGGACTAGAAGTTCCTTAAGAAATAAATTATAACATCTAGCATTAGTTTCCCAATTAGAACCAAAAGAACTGATGAAGCTTTAGGTGATGATGATTGGATAAAATATATGCAAGATAAGATAAATGAATTCTAAAGGAATAAAGTCTGGACCTTGGTTGAAAGACCTAAGGAAAATTCTGTTATTTGAGTAAAATGGTTCTTCAGAAATAAATGTGATAAAAATGGAATCATTGTAAGAAATAAAGCTAGATTTATTGTTAAAGGATATAATCAATAAGATGGAATAGACTATGAAGAAACCTATGCTCCAGTATACTTGAATATATTCTTATTCTACTTGCCTTGTAGCATTCTTCAATTTCAAACTTTTTTAAATGGATATTAAATGTGCTTTCCATAATGGTTATATCCAAGAGGAATTTTTTGTTCAACAGCCTTCTGTTTTTGAAGATACAAAACATCCTGAACATGTTTTCAAACTTACCAAAGCTTTGTATGGACTCAAGAAATCCCCTAGAGCCTATTATGATAGACTTACAGGGTTTTTGCTTCAAAACAATTGTGTTAATGGGAATGATGATCCAACCATTTTTATAAATAAAGATAAGAAAAATGTTTTGATTTTTCAAATTTATATTGATGAAATTATATTTGATTCAACTCAGCAATCTTTAACTAATTTCTTTGCGGATCTAATGAAATATGAGTTCAAAATGAGTATGATGGGTGAGTTAACATTTTTCCTTGGTTTTCAAATTTCTCGAAAACTAGAAGTAATCTATATATCCCGACATAATTATATCAAATATATTCTTAAAAAGTATGGATATGAAAACACTAAGAGTATAATTACTCCCATTGGTAACTCAAATTCACTTGATCTTGATGAAGCTGGGAAACCAGTAGATCAAACATCTTTTAGAGGTATGATAGGAAGTCTACTTTACTTGATATCTAGTCGTCCAGACTTAATGTTTTTAGTATGCTTATGTGCAAGATATAAATCCAATCCTAAGGAATCTAATTTAAGGTTAGTGAAAAGAATTTTTCAATACTTAAAGGGAACCATGGATCTAGGACTCTTTTATACCTTTGTAAATGAGTTTTTTATAAAATGTTTTTCAGATGCTGAATTTGGTGGATCTAAAATGGATAGAAAAAGTACATCTGGAACTTGTCATTTCTTAGGAGATTCATTAGTTTCTTGGTCATGAAAAAAGAAACACTCAGTAGCATTTTCCACTGCTGAAGCTGAATATGTAGCAGCTGGATGTTTTTGTGCTCAAGTGTTGTGGATGCAACACACACTCACATACTATGGTATGAGTTTTACCAAAACAAAAATATTTTGTGATAATACTAGTACCATTACCTTAAGTAAAAACCCTACACATCACTCTTGTGAAAAACACATGGATTTTAGGCATCACTTTCTTAGGGATCACACACAAAAAGGAGATATCATTCTTCAATTTATCAGAACGCAAGATCAATTTTCTGATATTTTCACAAAATCTTTACCATCTGATAGATTTGAATACATAAAACAGAAGTTAGGAATGATAACAATAAGGTAAATTTACTTATTAACTTCTTGTTGAAACCTATCTCCTTACAGTAAGAAACTTCTTTTCATAGGGGGAGTACATTTTCCTGTTTGCTAAATTTTATTTTCGTAGTTAAAATTTTCGTAGTTAAAATTTTCTTAGTCAAAATTTTCATAATAAAAATTTTTGTAGTCAAAATTTTCGTAGTCAAAATTTTCAGTCAAAATTTTCATAGATAAAATTTTCGTGGTTAAAATTTTTGTAGTCAAAATTTTCATAGTTAAAATTTTTCCATAATAAAAATTTTGGAATCTAATGTTCTCCAAGAAAAAAATTTCCTCATTAAGAATAATTTCCCTAAGCAATCTGAAAGGTATGATTTCTTTCTCTAAGTTTTCATAATCAATCTTTTTACTTGTTATTTTATTCAGTTTTAAGCAAAAAAATTCGTATTCATTTTAATTTTTCTTAAATCTGATTTTTTTTTCTAAAAACCTCAAAAGATCTGATTGGACCAAATTTCCTTCTACGGCTATGTTTTCAACTGTCAGATCTGATCAGAAATTTTTCAATCGTTGGATCAATTAGTAAATCTAAACTTTCATCTCAACACCTATATAAAGGACCCCAGATATCTTGTCCCACATCGAACTCTAATCTCTTGTGTGCTGAAGCTCTGCCCTTCCTACTTAATTTTGTTCTAGATCTTCAAGGTTTCCTCAGTTCTGAATGTCTATTGAATCTTTGTCTCAAAAATAAATGTTGTCTGTAAAGGAAATATCAGAATTTTATATTTATAGAGAAAGTTTGGTTCATCCAAATTTCTTTTCTAAGTATTATTCCATTATCTCTATGAATATCAAGCTAAATGGGTGGGAGAGTGTTTGCATATCGAAACCGAAAGAACAGGATCTGGTGTATCTAGAGTTTCTAGTTGAATTCTATAAGACAGTAAGCTTTTTCAATGAAGGAGGAAGAGATATATTTTCTTTCAAGAGTTACGGGAAGACATATTCCCTTTCTTATAGCAAGGTAGCCAGTCTGATTGGTATTCCTTATAAAGGGGAAGCTGAGTTCTATACTCACAAACTACCCGATGTATCAGGTTACTTTGATAAGGAAAAGGCTCTATCTTGCCATGGTCTTTTAGAGGTGAATACTCCAAAGATAGTACATCTATCTACAAACCTTTGGATTCTTGAATTGTGGGTTCAAGGTTTTCTCATACCGAGAAAAGGAGATAAGGATACTCTAATGAAGAGTGATTTGTATATATTGTATTTCTTGGTGAACCTCAGAAAGATTAACCAAGTCAAGTATATCTTGGTTATGATTTAAAATATCAATAATGGTAATTTGAAGTCTTAGATTATCATGTATCCAGTCATTATTTCAAAGATCATTGTTCTTTGTCTTCAGTCCTTCAAAATTGCATGCAGTTCCAAGCTGAGGAACTCCAAGGTGATGCTGATAAGTGATGATACTCTTAGGAGGATGAAGATTGGATTTAATAGTCAATCTGAAGAATTTTATGAACAATCAGAAAAAGAATTTGAAGCCTTAACAAAGAAACATGAAGCAGCTAAGAAATCTAAGAAGGGTGGAAGGAAGAGGAAATCAAAGGATCCAGAAGAGAAAGAAAAAACCCCAGTGGCTAAGGAAAGTTAGTCAGCACCACCAAAGACTAATAAGAAAAAGACGTATACTAATGAAGTGGCTGCAAAGTGGAGAGAAGATAAGAAGAACAAGAAAGAAAGGGATCCTAGTTTTGTCTTGGATCCTGCTGAGGAAAAGGCTTTGAAAGAAAAGGTTGTTGAAGATCTTGAGAAGCAACAGAAATAGAAGAAGTAGAAGAAGAAGAAGAAGATGTCGGAAGCTGAGATAGTCTAATCCCTTCTCAAGTCAACCGAGAAATCTTCTGAACAAGTTCAGTTACTGGAGTCATTTCTTCAATAATCGCTTCCTGAGACTCTGTGAAAGAATTTTGTAATTCTGTAAAAACATCAGGAAGAAGTAGTTAAAGAAAAATAAATAGAAGAAGAAGGAGAAGAATGCAGTGGTGACACCAAATATGTGTTAAAGCAAGTAGTGGAATATCATGAGAAGTAAATCCCTTCTGAGAAATTATCATTCTGAACCTCTCAAGTCGAATCATCAAAGCTTTCTACTCCTGGGAAGGATGAAGATAAAGGTAAAGATGAAGTAAATAAACTATCTGGGGAAGAAAGCATCAATAAATATTTCATTCACCCAGAGGATGTTGAGGCAGGATCTGAGAAGGAAGAAGTTGATGAAGACAAAATTGTTCAGCTATCAGATAGTGAACATGAATATTCTGATCAAGAAGAAGTAATTTAGAAGGATGATAAGGGAAAATAGGTGGTTGTGTATACACTTAGAAAATTTGTGGTAAACAATAAATAAATTGGTGGTTTATCGAAGAGGAAGGCCGTTGAATTAGAAAAGGAATCCTCACCAACCAAAGTCTCAGATTCAGAATCATCCTCTCTTGGACATGAATTTGTTGTTAAGTCTTTGAAAAATCTTGTTGGTACTATTCCAATATTTCCCAGTATAGACTCGAGATGCCAAATGTTTCAACATTCATTAAATCAAAAATTGGATTCAGTATCCATGGTGATGGATAAGTGTGTCAAACTCGAGGAAGACTTCAAGACTTTTCTCATTAGTTATGAGGCTCATAAAAGATCATGCAAAAAGATGACAAGATGGTCAAGGAAGACAATAGAAGGGATGAGAAACTTTGATGAATTTCAAGATATTTTCAAAGATGCTTTTGACACATAAGATGTGAATATCAAGGATCTCACTAATAGGTTAGAGGAAAAGCTAACTCTTGAACAGACTTCTTGGAAGCAAGAAGTGAAATACCTGAATGGGGAGTTGAATTCAGTTGCTCAGAGTTGGAAGAGAGAAAAGGATCTCATAATTGAGATAGAAGAGAATCTTATTAAGTAGGAACAAGTCTTGAAGGCTTAGGCAGAATTTCTTAAGGCTCAGGAAGATAAAATTAAAACCTTAGAGAAGAAAACATAAGAACAGGATCAGTTGCTCAAGCATACAGAAGAGGATCACAAGGCGCTCAAGAAGCTGAAGACTATTGTGAAGAAGCTGATTCCAAAGGAGAAGGAAGGATAATCATTTCCAAATACGATCTTTTATTGTATTTTCTTATTGTACAAATTATTTAAATCCTAATGGAATTCTTGTTTCTCTTCATATTTTTTGGTTGTTTAGTAATAATATTTTAGGTACCATATTTTCCTTTACATTACCTATATTTCTTTTTGAAATCACAAATGGGGAGAAAGGAATGTCAAAAAGAATACTTAGTAAAGAAGAAATTTCCTTATCTAAGGGGGAGTTTGTCATATTCACTTTGATCCATAAGTAAAGGGAGATAAGATTTTATTTACAAGCCCATAAATATTTCTAAGTCCTTGTATTCTTTTTCGTAAGGATGTTTGTGCTTTCCAAAAAGGGGTGAGATTTTTGAGACAATAAGGTTTTCTTATGACTTTTCCATTCCTTCATGTTTTGAAAATCACAAACACTCTATCTTAAGGAAAAATTAATTTTCCATAATTTTTATCTTGATAAGGAAAATTTTATTTTCCCAAGGAAATTTATCCTTATCATGTTTTTCATTGTTCATATTTTTAGCCTCTCTAAATCTAACTCATTTTATTCCTAAGTGAAAAAAATCGGTTTCACATCTAAAACCTCTGAATTCTATAAATACTTAGATATAGAGTATTCTGTTTTCAGGATCCGAATTCAGGTTCCAAATTTTCTGAAATTTTGACTCCGAATTCTTTGAAATTCAAACTCCGAATTCTCTGAAATTCAAACTTCAAATTATCTGAAATTCAGACTCCTAATTCCTTAAAATTTAGACTCTGAATTCCTTAGAATTCAGACTCCGAATTCCTTATAATTCAGACTCTGAATTCCTCAAAATTCAGACTCTGAATTTCTCAGAATTCGGATTCTGAATTCCTCAGAATTCAGACTCCGAATTCCTCAGAATTAAGACTCCAAATTCCTTTGAATTCAGACTCAGAATTCCTCATAATTCAGACTCCGAATTCCTCAGAATTCCGACTCTGAATTCCTCAAAATTCCGATTCCTAATTCCTCATAATTCCGACTCTGAATTCATCAAAATTCAAACTCTGAATTCCTCTGAATTCTGACTCTGAATTCTTCATAATTCAAACTCCTAATTCCTTAAAATTCTGACTCCGAAATCTATATAATTCTGATTCTGAATTCCTTGAAAAATAGAATTTGAATATCCATGTAATATAGACTTCAAAGGTTTACTCGCTTAGACTTCGAATTCTATTTTTCCTTAGACTCCGAATTCTATTTTTCCTTAGAATCTGAAAATTTTAATTTTGTTGAGCAAATATATTTTACTTACTCTTGTTTGAGTTATAAAATGATGTCGTGCATTCTGTTACTAACTAGTCGTTGTTTGAGTGACACGTGTACAGGTCCCTCCGAAATTCAAGGAAAATATAACTGTTGGATGGGGGAGGTAACCATTGAATATGTTCCTATAAATAGGATCTCATTTGAACAAGCTCACAAAAACTATTCTAAAACTCTAGAGATTACATGATGCAGTGATTTCTAGAGAGAGAGACTTTAATGCTTTGTGTGTACTGAACATCTTTTTCAAAATTGCTTCGTGCGACTCCGAATTTTGCTGAGTACATTCGAGGGCTTCCGGGGATAGTAATACAGAGGTGTGAACTACATTGAAGTTTGAGGGCTTGTGGGGATAGCAAGACAGACTCCGATATTCATACTAAGGGCTTACCCTAGTGTGGGTAAGACAGAATTTCCTGAAAGTATAAATCAAGGGACTTTTATCCAAGGTTGTTGGATACCCTACTCTTTGGGTTAAAATATTTCTTAGTTGTTACTTGTATTGTTTCAAGTTTTTTTTCCACTACATTTTGATTGATAAGTAAAGTATAACTATCTTATAATTTCTTATACTTGTACTCTGATTAGTAATATTCTATACGCTTTGAGGTAAAATCTTTGTCCTTATAAACGTTTCTTAAGTTTCATTTCTGGAACCATATTTCTGGAATCAATAAAGTATGTAGAACTAAGAGGTCTTCTTAATTTACCTTGTTTAACTTTGTTAAACATTACCATATTTAAAAGTTCGAAAAGAGTTTTTAAAGTATACAATCCACCCCCTCTTGTATATTGAGCATCTACATCATTATTTCGATCCTACAATAAGTATCCTAAAAATCAATCTAGAAATAAATAATGGGTTTTTCTAGATAGTATTTCTAGTCTATAGTCAAAAAATTGAATGATAAAATGATCTTTTCATACAACCTGATTCAGTTTTCTATAGTCTATAAAAACACTCTAACTTGTTTGGACACTCATAGAAAGTAATTAATTTTGTCCATTTTTCATAATGGTCAATCCAAATTTTGTGGGCACTCTATGAATTGGGTTAAACCATTATGAATAAAGAATTTGGTAAATGATTTCTTCTTCCAATAACTTTTAAATTTATTTTTTTACCACTTATATCATTTTTGGTTTAAGTATAATCTAAGGTTTCCTAACAATTTTTTCCTCACTTTATAATAAAATTCATTTCATTTAGATTTTTGGAATTGATTCAATGTATGAATCATAAATTATAGCCTATATATATCATGTTTTCTCTCAAATTATTTATCATATTTTTTTCTTATTTAGAAGACATGTTTTTATAAATAATTATTGGTGGAATATTTCCTTCCATTAAAACACAAACTTTAAATTAGATAGAAATTTTTTTAATTCCATTTGTTCAGATTGGACTAAAAATGAAAGAATATTGGGATTATTTACCTTAATATACTTAATTTCATATATAGAAGATGAATTTTCATCTCCTTCATTATTGAATAAATAATCCAATCCATAAAAATCAGAAATTACCTCATCTCTAGATGTTTGGATAGAATTTTTATACGTATCCTAATTATTTCCCATTTAATTTATAAATATTAATTGGTTTCCTAACTAAAAATTTCTTCAAACATACAAAATTCCTAAAATGGATTAGGTTATTTAGAGTGTGAAAGTTTGAAAATTGAGTGTTCTTCCAGCAAATATTTTATAGAATCAAAAATAATATAGTGGATAATGTTCCCATCAAAATTCACTGTTAAGTTCCATAATTAACTTTTATGATTTTATTTTCTATCTTTAGGAAGGGAGTTCCTAGAATAATGGGTGACTGAGCTAGTTTCTTATCCAATTCCTAGTTCATCAAATAAAAATTAGTTGGGAAGATCAAATTTTGTACTCTAACCAAAACATCATCAAAAACTCCAGCTAGGAATTTGGTGGAAATATTTTCAAGTTATAAAACCACTCTTTTTTGTTTGAGCTCTTCTATTTAAAACAAAGTAAAAATATAATGAGTTATGATATTAATAGAAGTGATAAGATCACACAATATATCTATGAAATAAATAGATCCAACTATACAAGAGGTATAAAATTTACTTGGATATAGATATTTTCTTTCAATTTGTGTTCTGATCAAGGTTAAAATGTTTCTCCATAAATTCACTCCCCCATTCCATTAAAGTATTATTTTTTGGTTCATAGCTATATGATTAAATTTTCATATTTGGGAATCTATTTGAGATATTCAAGTAGATGTATATTGATTTCAACCTTTTAGAATTTTTCTATAATTTCTCTAGATTTTTTTGCCTTGTAACTTCTTTGATTGTTCCATTATTTTGGGAAATTTTAGTGAAAGGTATATTTTTCCCCTAATATATTTTCATGATAGTGTTTTTTATTCCTTCTCACACTTCTTATGCCTCTCTTTCTCTCCCCCATTATTCTTTCTTTGATATTATAGATTTATTTTGGGGTTGGATTTTATAATAGGGTGAAAGTATTTATCACTCCTTACTGTTACCAAGCTCACATTCCCTTTTAGTTTTGGAATAGGTGTAGATGGTTTATTTACTTTAATTTTTGTCATTATTTACAAAAGTATTCCTAAATAACTTTTTAATTCCTTTAACTCATTCCTCAATTCTTGAATTTGGTTGGTTATATACAGTTGGTTGTAAACTAGTTGATGGTTGTTCATAGGCTTTTATTTATTGAAAGGGTGGTGGTTAGAAAGATTTTTGGTTTTATATTTTATTATAGGGTTATTGTAATGGTGGAGGTTGATGATATTTTTGTTCAAATGGTGTCTTAGATAGATTTTATTTGTTCCAAAATCCATATTAAATTTGAGAAGTGACTTTATATACTTAGTTGGGATGCTAAATTTTTCTTTGTTGATAGGAAGATTCAAACATTTCAGTTCCTTGTACTTCAACACATTGATCAGTATAATTATTTAGAGAATAAAAAAGACCACATACCATAACTAGTGTTTGTTGATAATTTTACTTCCTAAGATTAATGTTCCTAACTAATTTGGTTATTTACTCAAGTTCAGACTCTAGTATAGGCGATTAAGTGGACCTAACCTCGTGTAATCCTCTTGTACCAGTACTTGTTATAACAAATTATTGATAATTATAAGTTATATTCTCAATCATTCCTTTGTATTCTACTAGTGACTTTTTAATAAAAGCTCATTTTTATGATGTATCCACCAAATTTCCATCACAATATAAAATATGATGAAAGAATAAATCTATAAAATGATGATTCTCAATTAATTGGTGAGGGAAGATTGTACACAGCTTCTTTAATCATTCCCAATATTCATAGAGTGTATCTCTTGATGATTGTATTAGGCATAGGTATCTTTCCTTGTATCTATTCTCCATGAAGTTGGAAAAACATTTGGAGGAAGCTCATCTAAAGGTCATCCCAATAATTAACTAATATAGGCTATAGCCTATATATCCATTATTTATCTTATCTTACAAAATAAAATTGGAAGGCTATCCATTTAACTTGTTCTTCATCCACACCTCTCGGATTCAGAGTTTCACATACCAAGGTGAATTACATAATATGTTGGATGGGTCTTCCTTGACAAGTTCATTACATATAGGAAAAAAATTAATCAAACCATTTTTTAGATCAAATTTATCTTATAATTTAGAAATGGAAATATAGTTATTCTCATTAATAAAATAGGGTGAATAATGGTATCTCAGGGTTTGTTTAGGGTGATATTCTATGGTCACAGATCATAGTGAACCATTAATGTTTTAGTTAAGTCTAATAATTCAATGTATTCAAAAACTATTTGTAAATTTAATTTTTTTAATTTTATCTAATAAATTTCTCTCAATCTTTTAATCAATAAATAAAATATTTTTAGTGTGAGAAAATATCATATAAATTAATGGTTAAGAATTTTTATATCACCTCACCCAAAAAAAAGTGATAATTTTTTTAACACACCTATTATAGGGTGGTGAAAAAAGATATTAATTACCTAAGTTTATTCTATATAAAAGTGTGTAAAATGTTAGTCTTTAAATAGGGGTGTAATGGGGTTTGGTGAATTTTAGGTTGAGAGAACTTGAAAAAAAATAAACAATTGGATTTTAATCAGTGTGAGGGTATGTGATTTTTTCAAGGCTTATGAAATTCTCAATAGGATCAGTGTAGACATCTAAGAGGGTAGTGAATTTGGTGTTGACTATGTTTACCAAATTAAAAATTCTTATGGAAACTTTAACTTCCTTTTAAATTTAACATTTTTTTGTTAGTGCAAATTGATTTATTTTATGTTTAACCTCGTGATCATCAACTGTATGCAATGAAAGTAAATAAAATATAGAGGCATGTGGTATTTTTATAAGGTTTAACTTAAAGGAACACTCCTTAACAAGATTAGTTGTCCACCCCAATCATGGTTTCTCCACTATAATCAAAGGTTGACTAAAATGGGTAGTGTTTCCCACACCAAAATAGAGTCCTACTAAGTATACAATTTCATACATTCCAAAGTACTTCTCTAGATAGATTCCTAATGAAATTATCTCAGTATCTTTACATTGTTCTCACAAATTCCCACCATGATCTCCCTATAATCTAAGAGTCCCATAGGTTCTATGGATTCTCACCATGTATATGAAAGTGTTTCTTAATAGCTCCTTCTTAGAAGTTGATCATCATGTCTACACAGAATGCTTACAAATCAATAAGATAGATATCCTTATTCTTAGTAGAATATAATTTTAATGTCAGTAAGTATTTGAGAATACTCTGAAACTCAGTTATAGCTCACATCTTAGCTTCATAGGATTCTAAAAAATTTGTTCATATCTATTTATCACTCAATTTCTAAAAGTATAAACTCTAACTGATAAGAACGTGCATAGTAGTTCAATATATCCTAAGTTTTTTCTTCTTATCACAAATTAAAATCACCTAAAATAAACTCAAAATTATATTCATCTTTCCTTCTTACTTCATATTTGATACTAAGGGATCCTCAAATTCAAATCAATATCATATCCTCTTTATTCTTATTTTTCTTCATCGAGAATTATTTCTAATTTAGTGTTAATAGGATCTCAGATTCTCATGTATCAAATTTAAATTCTTTCTCCTTCATTTTCCATTTACCCATAGGTCAATATGAAATAATATTTTTAATATATAAAATATATAATATCTCAATTTGATTCATCTCCCTTGATCCTTCTCACTTTTATCCACTTTAATTGTATATGGGTAATACTATGATCTCAATATTATCATTGTCTCTCAAAGTTTATCTCTTATAAATTTATAGGAATACCCTTTCTTTTTCTCATTTTTTTTCTTTATCATTTTACTTGGACAAAAAAATCCCTTCTATATCCTTACAGAAAGACTCGAGTTATTCTATTCTTCTTTTATTCTTTATATTATTATTTCTCACTAAAACATCTCAAGATCATCTTATTCAACCTCTTTAAGTAAAAAACAGTTCAAAAATCCATATATATTTTATATTCTTCTTTAGCAGGCTCAACTCACTCACCTTTTAACTTCTATAGAAATATTAAAATGATCTGTATATTTAGATAGAAGATCGTATTCATCTCAACTTCCTGAATCTTCATTCATATTGAATCACAAGACTCTTTTTTATATTCATAACATTTCATATCATCACAAGAATATTCAAATTTAACTTCATCTAAAATAATCAAATGATGATTTTCAAATATTCTCATTCGAAAATCATATTTTTATGGAACAATAATACTTTATCTCATATAATTCTTTAACCTAGAACCAATTTTTGATAATGGATTCATATCATCATGATATTTAAGTATTTTTAGAATGGATCGATCATATTATCAATTTATTCGCAATTAATTTGTGAATTTATATTTTTAAATAGCATTTAAAACATCCAAAATTTCCTTCACATTGATTTTCCTTCCCATGGATTTGAAGATCAGTTCTCTTGAATTTTAGGCTTGAATCAAAAAAAAGGTTTTTATGATATATGAATCATTAAGTCGTAGATTAAGAATTATCCCAATTCATTTTAATCATTAGATATAAAATTTGTAAATTTCATTTTCAATTTAGAAGATTTATTATATTTTATTAAGTAATGCATGACACATAAGAAGATGCTTGTTGACACAAACACTGCTTCCATTGAAATATATTCAACTCTCATTAACACTTATGTGGTTATGTATCACATATACAAAAAATAAAAAAACATATATGTAGTGTAGAGAATGAACCATATGTAGATTTGATTTGACACATATGAAGGTTATAATTTTCACATACGCTAGTCCTGGTTGACACATACATTGGTCCCAATTGAAATATATGAAATCCAAAATTTTCCATCTTTCTTCAATTTCTTCAAACTCTAATACATATTCGAATAAAATATATATATTCTTAGCCACTCATAACCATCTCAAAAATATCCTCCAATATATCTAGGAACTATCAGAATAATCCCAAAACTCCTCAATCTAATTTTTGAGGTCTTTCACAGTAAATACACTCAGCCTTGAGTACTTTCTAGGAACTAAACTACATTTATCACTCTCAAATTCACTGCATACTTTCTAAAACACCATCCAAGTTTCTATTAACATTTAATTTTAGCATCAAATAAAAGTAGTACACTAGGATGGAATATTCATAACATTAGGTCTGCAAACTACCCAATCAAATGTCCATTTAAACTCATTTTACAATAAATCCTTCAATCTATTCACCCAGCTATCACTTTATTTCTTTTGGGACTGTTCTAGATAGAACGTTTACATACCTTAACACATTTCATTAACATGAGGTCAAATTCAACAATTATCTAATTTTATAATGCTATAACCTTGAATTTGTTCATCCAGATCTTCATAGGAGTAGCACTTCTATCTATCTCCTTTAACCATACCTCATGGTAAGAACCTCCAATATTAATGAAATGGGTGGATACTCAATCCATATCCCATGAAACATTTTAATGATGAAATTTTCATATAAAACAAGTATCATTGAAAAAAAAAGATAACTTTAAATTAAGGTCACTTCAATCTCCCCCTTTGGATTTGTTTTCAATTTCAAATTTACTCCAATAGTAAATGACATTCTTCTCCCAATAATTGAAAATGAAGGAAATTAGAAAATTGTATCCCCCTTTATACTAGTATAGGTCAGTCTTAAATTATTATTCTTTCCCTTTACAGCTTTCATGTAAAGTTCTTATCGTCTCAAAGAAAGTCATTATCCCCTTTTGTTCTTTCACTTCCATTGTACTCAATTCTATCCATGAGAGAAAGGTGTCACCCCAATATTCTAAGAAAATTCCCATAAATAATTCAAATATATGTATACATAGGTTCACCCTTTGTAAAGAATAATAGTAACAATTTTAGACTACAGTATTGTCCATATACTCACTTCATTATGGCATAAAATCGTATTTTCAATTTTTTGGGGCTGTACAGTTAGATTTTCAAAGAAATTCCGGAACCTACACTAACTTGAACACACACATAAAAAAAATTCAAGTGAACTGTATTTTATTCCATATTTTATTATAAAATCACTTCCCTTTAATGATTATGATAATAAAAAATTATAACAGGGTTAGGAGAGTGAGTATCATACCTCATACTTCAGTATATGATGGGGCAGTCCAGATACCAATTTTATGTAAAAAAATAAATATATAGTAGTCTTTAATTCTTTAGTATATCTCTATTAAGGGATGCACTCCACACTTCATCACCATGGAATTTTTCTTCTAGAAATAAGCTCTAAGCAGTTATGATGCTAGTTGAAATCTTAATAATAATTTGAAATGAATACCAATTAAAATTTCCTCTATAGTGGTTTGACTTTATTATAGATTCACCTTTAATTCCATCTTCAAATCATTATCACCAATAAAAAATAATCGTTATAATTTTGGATTATACTTCTCTTTAATTGTAGTTATGGGTCCATGACTTCTACCTTGACATAGTATCACTTTTATATAATGATTTGAAATGTCTACTATTTTTCATGCCTGATTACTTCATAATTTTAAAAATCTTTCTACCTTAGGGAATAATGGTTTATATTCTTTTCTTATATTTATTCTTAGATATATCTAAATTATTTACTTGATAAATAAAAGAAACATTACTCTATTTATCTTGTTCCTTATATTTTTTATTTTCCACATAATATGTCCATGACTAATATATTTGTGGGGACAGGATTCTATTTCTTCTTAGGTGTGGAATATTTCTTTGTAGTAATAGATTTAAAACAAGAATCCACTGGTTATTTCCCTTTTTCAATTTTTATATCCTTATGACCAGGTATCCATGTCATTCATTTTTTAGATACATGGCCTACCATCATGAAACTTTAACACTTCTTTTTATCAACCACTAGATTACCTTTATTGGTTAGCCTCTCAAACTCATCAATAGTGGTGTCAACAAGTAATTTAATCCTATTTTCACTCTCTTGGATGGATTCAATTTACGGTGGTATTTTTCTCCCTTTAAATTTAACATTCATGGGAATATTTCAATGTTCCATGATTTTTCCTTTTTTACCATAATATAAGAATATTTTCTTTATGAGGAGGCCTTTATTATCATATCTATTCATTGAATTACTATAAGTGTCATTATTATCAGATTTCTTCACTTGATCACTCCTCAAGGAAGAATTATCTTCAAATAATTGTTTCTTATATTGGTGTACCCTATTTTTCACGTAATTGTAAGAGTTATGGATGGTTAGAATATACCAACTTTCATTATATTTTTGGGAAAATATATTGAAATATTCATAGAAATTTTCAAGACACGCATATCTTTTCTTGAAAGATATATCCTTTTTTCTTGTCCATAATACTTATATCCAATAGGTTTTTCTCTTAATTCATATATTCTCCCCATATCTCTTCACATTTTATGACTTTCATATGTTGACATTTTGTTCTAAAAATCTATGGAAATATTTCCAAACCTCCAACAACACCAACAGCATCTAAAAACCCTCTTTCTTTTTCTTATAGGATCAATTTGTCCATATTTTTATGAATGTTGTTTTTTTTACCACTCATTTGGGAACCATTTTGGGAATAGCTCTTCCTACACTTGATCACATCTACCTTTAATTATGTGGTATAATTATTATAATTTTTATTCACTCGCATATGTATATAATAAAATTTTTCCAACATGATTTGAAAAAATAGATTCAATTCATGCATCTCTTTTAGGATAGTGGGTGATATTACTCTATGTGATTTAGGTGTATGCTTCTCCAACACTTCTCAAGATCTATTTACTACCAGAATGTTTCCCTTTTGAGGGAAAATTCAACTTTAAAACATGATTTTTATCACTTATTTCCTCAATTATTTGGGAAGTAACATCTTGTATTTATTCCAGATATTTCAATTTTATCTCATAATCAATACACTTTAGGTTTATAGTGTTATTTTCTTCTTCCATTGATCTCAAACTAACATATCATTCCCTATTAAACTTCTAAACATTTTCATCATACATCTTTCTAATATTTTTTAGTGAACTTTTAAGCTCTTTTAAACTTTTTTCTTTCACATCTAACTATAAATCCTTGACATTCACAATAGCTTTATGATATTTTTATAATGCATAGAAAGGTTCGGTAAAATTAACCTTAAATGTTTCCTTCTCAACAAATTTTCTTTACAATTATTTATCAATAATAGACATGTTATCATTTCAAAGTGAGGTTTCTTCTCCCTTATCTTTCACCAGTTTTGAGGGGGTGTTGCATCTTCCAACCTGTTTCGCCAATGCATTATCTATGGAATCATATTCTTCCTATAGATATGTTTTTTCATAAAATATATCCTTAATAACACCAAGTATATATGAAACAACTTCATCAAGAACTTTCTTCAAATAACCTTTGACATGAGAGTAAAATTATTTCACTATTTTTATCATTTTGTGCTCTCTTCAACTTGAACTAGTTTTATAAAAAGGATCTCTATCAACATATTTAATAGATGAGAACTTAAAATTTGTTCAACTTCAAGTATTGGATTATATCTTTCCTTATTCATATTTTTCTTTACTTTATTTACCTCTTTATTTTCCTATTTTCCATCATCTTGGTAAATAAATCCATATGAGTAAAAAAGTAATAGATTTGGATCTTTCTATCATAGACTCTTCAAACATATCAAATATGAACTTCCAAATGAAATTTAGTGGGTCTTAAAAAATAGATCCAATTAGAGGATAACCTTGGCCTTAATAAAAATTAAAATACCCAATAAGATTGGTGCATATACATAAGGGTGGTGAATCGGGTGTTGACTATTTTTACTAAATTATAATTGCTCAAGGAAACTTTAACCCCTTTTAAAATTTAAAAATTATTGTTAATTAATTCATGTAGATCTATTTTATGTTTAAACTAGAAATTATGAACTACATGAAATGAATTTTAAAAAAATAAAGAGGCACATTGCTGATTCAGGGTTTAGTTAAGTGGTAATATATAAGGTGGCTACTCACTCACAATGGAACTGGTGTAGGTTCAAGTCCTACCACACTCGAATTTAGTTGGGGGCATGAGGAGCATGGGTGGTGGGTTAGGCCTAGGACAGGTGTGGTGTGGCACCCACCTATACCTCATTACCCAATTACAAGTTTTCTAACCGGGGGTTGGCTAAGTTGTACCATGTAAGGTGGCCACTCCCTGGAAATGGAACTGGCACAGGTTTGAGTCCTACCACACTCGAATTTAGCAAGGGGGTGCAGAACCCTGGTGGTGGGTTGGATCTAGGATAGGTATGGTATGGTTCCCACCTATACCTCATTACCCAATAACACGTTTTCTGGTCGGGGATTGGGTAAGTGGTACTTTATAAGGCGGACACTCTCTAGAAATGGAATTGGTGCAGGATTGAGTCTTGCCACACTCAAATTTAGTTAGGGTAATGTAGCATGAAGGTGGTGGGTAGGGCCCAGTATAGGTATGGTGTGGATCCCACCTATACCTCATTACTTAATAACACATTTTTCTGCTTTGGTGGTGGCATAGTGGTGTCAGAGTTAATACAAAACACGATTTCCTTTGGGAGGTACAGGGTTTGAGTCCAAGGAGCCTGCTCTTGGTCAAATTTCTCTTTCCCTTATCCCCTGTCGTCTTGTTGGGTCACTCTATCCTAAATGGGTGGGAAAAATGAGGCAAAACCCACCTGTTCTAACAGATTTTTGTGTTGAACCATCGTCAATCGTGATGTCACCCTATAGGATTCCCTATCACCTCGTTTGGCAATAGCTCCTTCCAAAATAGGGCTCTCACCGGAGTGAACTCTTCAGGGGGAGGGGGGTTTCCTTATGTGGAGGGTTTGAAAAGACCACACCTGGGGATTCCCTTTTAAAAGGGAAAAATAAATAGTCACATGGTATTTTTACAAGGTTTGGATCAAATTCATACTCCTTTCCATGATTAGTTTTTCACCCCAATCATGGTTTCTTCACTATAATAAAATTTTGACTAAAATGGGTGGCATTTTTCACACCTACACAAATTCCCACTATTTATATAATTTCTTCATTCCTATAGGACGTTTTAGTTAGATACCCACTTGAATTTTCTTAGAAACTTCTCATTTTTATCATAGATTTCCACTACAATATCCCTATATACCCTAAGTCCTACATATTATATCGTTTCTCAGCATGTATATTCAATTGTTTTCTTATAACTCCTTCTTGGAAGTTGATCAGCATATCTGCATAAGTTTCTTCATCATCAATAAGATAAATCTCCTTCAACTTAGTAGCACATACTTAAAATGCTAATAATTATTCAACAATACTCTACAACTTGGTCATTTCACATAGTTGAGCATCATGGGTTTCTATAGAATATATTTATCAGGTTGTATCACTGAATTTATGAAAGGATTGTATCTAATTAATAATACTATACATAGTAGGTCAGTATCTCTAGCTTCTTCTTCCTCTCACTAATTTGTCTTACCTGTGCTAGACTCATAATGATCGTCATCTTTTTATTCTTCCTTTAGCTTTGATAATTAGTAATCTTTGTCTTTATCTCAATATCGAATCACCCTTATATTTCTTCTTCAAGAGTTATTTTTTCATCATTTGACAAAAGATCTCATATTCTTAAGTCTTGAATAGAACTTATCACTCCATCATTTTTATTTTATACGTAGTTCACTAGGAAATCATATTTTCAATATATGAAATATATAATATCTTCATTCGATTCATTTCCCACAATCCTTCACACTTTTATTCACATTATATATAAGTGGGGTATCCTATGATCTCAATAATGTCATTTACTCTCAATGGTTATATCTTATACATTTACTAGAGTACCCTTTTATATTTTATTTTCATTCTCATTTTACTTAGAAAACAACAAATCTTTCAAATCCTTCTGGAAAGCCTCTAGTTCTTCTCTTTTCTTCTATTTTTTATCATCTTATTCCCATTGAACCAACTCTAGATCATCTTATTTAATCGATATAAGTATAAAATATTTCAATATCTATAGATATGTCTAATTCTTCTTCAATGGTCCTGAATCACTCATCTTCATATTCTAACTTCCAAATAAATATTAAAAAGATCTGCACATTAAGATATCATCTCATATTCATATAAAATTAATCAATATTCATTTAGTTTAAATTAAGAGACTATTTGTGATATTTATAAGATTTCAAATGAGCAAAGGAATCTTTAGAGTTAACTTCAATTTAAATAACCAAATTATAATTTTCCAATATTCTCATTTGAAAATCATATTTCGATGGAACGGTGATCCTTCATCAAATATATTTATTTAACCTCAAATAAATATTGTATCATGTATTCATAACATAATTATTTTTTGGTCATTAGATAAAATCTCAAGAATCTTATGAATTTACTCTCAATTTATTCTATAAGTTCTCTATTTAAAAAACATTTAAAACTTCTAGAATTTTCTTCACATTGATCTTTCTTCCCACAACTTTGAAGATCAGATCTCTTGAATTTTAGGATTGAATCACAAATCATTTTAGGTATTTATGATGTTTAAATAATTTATTCATAGATTAAAAATAATCCCAATTAATTTTAATCTTTAGATATAAAATCTATAAATCATATTTTCTATTCTTTTTTCCCTCTAATTTCACTAAGTGTTGCATGGAACACATGAAAATTCCCGTGGACACATATGTTGCTTACATTGACACACAAGAATCTCTCATTGAAACTTAAATAGGTATTTATCACACATATATAGATGAAAAACGCACATACACAATGAAAATAATAACACATACATAGGTCCTGATTGAAACATTCATAGGTCCTAATTGACACATACACTAGTCCTTATTAACACATACGTTGGTCTTGATTAACCCATACACAATCCAGACGTTGACATTTTCCATAATTTCTCTAATAAAATATAGTTCTTATTTAACTAAACTTACTTCATTATCAACCACTCATAACCATCCCAAAAAAAACACCAATATATCTAGGAACTATCAGAATAATCCCAAAACTCCTTAAGCTAATTTCTAAGGTCTTTTGAAGTAAATACACTCAGCCATGAGTAATTTCTAGGAACTCCAATGACATCATCATTCTTAAATTCACTCCATCCTTTCTAAAACATCATATAAGTGTTTATTAACATTGATTTTCATTATTCAATACAATAAGTACACTAGGATGGTATTTCAAAAAATTGGGTCTTCAGACTACCCAATCGACTAGCGATTTAAACTCATTTTATAACAACTCCTTCAATTTGTTTACATAGCGATCACTTCACTTATTGTGGTAATTTTATATAAAAGACTTTAATAAACCTTATCTAAAGTCTTTAACATGATGTCTAGTTCAAAAAAATCTAATTTTAGATTACTATAACCTAGAATCTTTATAGCCATGTCTTCTAGGCATTATCACTTCCATTTATCCCTATTAACCATACTTGAAAAAAAATTAAACAATTATCATTTAATAAAAGTGATTATATATTATTTTTTCCAAGGGTTGTATTATTTATTATAATTATAACCTAGTCTTAAAAATGCTTCCATATTCTTCTTATTAACTAATAGGTGAAAGAATACACAATCTCTTTATTCTTCACTCTAGGTTGAAAAAAATTATGAGGCATAGTGAAATAGAAATGACTACTAATCAATCATCCTTCCTATGTGTGTGGGAAGATTTTATATGACACGTCAATAATAAATTATCTATAAACCATTTAATAAAATCACAATCGAGTTAAGTTACTCCCAAGTAATTCAAAGATAATTCACTACCTTTTACACAAGGATCAATAATCTCTAGATACTCAATACTCAATATTTCACATTCCATCATATATATGAAACAAATAATGGGATAATTATGATTATCAACCCATGTAGAAATTAATTCACCAGAATAATAAAATGAACACAATTGCATTCAAAATAACACCCTTCTATTGAATACATAAATCAATCAACATAAGAAAAAATTTATTCACTGAAGCACAAACTCAAACATTAAAAAAGGGTTATCTTTACCCCTTACCAAACATTAAAAGGGTTTAATTCTATATGTAATAGGTTACAATATATGGTAAAATGAAAAATGGAAAAATATAGTATAAAAATACCAAAAACACAAAACATTGATCTCTTCATCCTTCTAGGCCACTAGCCTCCTTTATAGATTCTTAATTTCCCCTTTCATTCTAATTAATCTTCACATGATTCTCTCATATTTTATTTTCAATATCACCTTAAATATTTAATGATCTCTATAAATATATATCTTGAATTATTTCCTCCTTGGATCAGTTGATAGTTGGCCCATGAGTTCATTATTCCCTTATTTGAAGATCTTATCTAAGTACCTTTTTTATGTACAGACTCCATATAGAATCAAGAGGATCTCAACAATCATAATTAGTTATGAGTATTTTAAAAAAATATCCCTATGTGACAATCCATTATAAATATTTTAAAAAGGATAGGACCCTTATATATTGTATCTCATGTCAAAGCGACCCTTATATATGAACCTTTATGTATCATATTTTATATATCAACCTTTATGTTAGGGCCGAAGGAACCCTTACATATTAAATATTAAATATTGTTAAATTAACCTTTAGGTATCAAAAGGAAGCATTGATAAACCTATACTTAAGTTTTGATAAACCATACTCATGCTCTTAAGAACTCTTATGTATTTCTCTATGTTTCCTTTACGTATTATGTTGTTAATTCTTATGTATCAAGTGTTTAAACCCTATAGAAAAGTAATTAACCTTTATGTAACATGTTGGTTGTAGGTTTATTATTACATATCACCCAACTTAAATTCTTATATATTCATTGGAACTCTTATGTTTAAGAAGGCCCATATGTAAGGGCTTACCCCTTTGAAATAAAATCCATACAACCTGGCCAGTGACTCTTATACATGCTAGCTAGGAACTCTTATGCATCCCAACACCATTTCAATTATTCCCAATTTGTTTTATTTAATAAAATTTATTAAAAATAATAAATCAAAGGGTTATTAGTATATATCCATTCACTTTATTTCAAAAAATAAAAAAATAAATTAAACTCATAATTTCATACATTTTAAGAGATATTCAAAAAATCCAATAAAATGATACTTTATTTCCAGAGCATCCTAAAACTAAATTAATTATTAGATGTGAGTGAATAAAAATAATTTAATATCAATAAAATATATTGATTTTATTTCCTTTGTTTCTTATTAAGGTTATCATTTCATCTAACATGCTTTATATTATAGCTAGGTCGGTCTCTACACACATGACCAATATTTATAAACCAAATTGATGCATAACCTACTTAGTAAAAAAGGTTATGGGGGAAGAAAAATCAACCAAATAACATTTAAAGTAGACAAAGGATAAAGGTAAACTCACTAGTTCTACATAGGCCAAGCCTAAAATGGCCCTTACCATTTCCATGCCTCTCCAAAGTCCAAGGTGGATAAAGGAACCAATCTATCTCTATTAAGAAATTATGTAACTCAAGGAATCCTATAAAATGTTTTTTAAGTATAAGGTTCTATAAAATTTAATTAAAGAGCATAGTCATCAGTGATCATTCATCATGGTATAACAACCAAAGGGACCTTTGTGGTTAAGGCACTCCAGACCTGCACTCCCAAGTACGGTGGTTAAAACACCTACTTTATGCATACTCTTGATACCAAGAGATATGAACCAAGATAAAAATATATTTATTTTACATTACATCCATAAGTTAAACATTATATCTCAGAAATAATCACTCAATACCAAGAATGGATGGTTAGTGACTTTGAGGATCATCTGCATAAGAAACTTATTTTATGATACTTTTGAACATTTCTCAATAATAGAGCCATACTAGACCTCAAAATGAACCCCTCATAGGTTATACTCATCTTCATAACCTAGGGAATAGAAATATAAGAAAGGTGTAAGATAAAATTATCAGTAAGGGAAAACTTATCAACATCTTATCAAGGATTGGATCATAATAATTTGAAAAAACATGATCATGGGAGAAATATATTATTAAAAATAACACGTAATAACAAGAGTTTTCCATAATCCATGGTAGTAAGACATGTAATCTCAAAAGAGAAAAATTATACCACTAAATAAGAGTGTGGAAACATGAGGCAACAAACATGATCCATGAAGCATAATCATAAGTATAAATATATATAATGTCATAGAAATTAATCATAATAATAAACTATAATGCTAAAATATGAAAAGAAATCATAAAATTGTGGATCAAGAATTATAACTTGTTTCCCATAACATGTTGGAGCATGCATCACTACCTAATTCCCATAGTGGAGTAGGAATATGTAATGACCCAGAATTTTATCAATGGAATTTCCCTTCTTATTTCAAAAAACACATACATCGCATAGAGAATATAATAAAAATATTATCCTCATAAATTAATAATGATACATTAGTCCGAAAATAAAACAATAATAATTTCAAATACTATAGTGGGACAATAAATACAAAATAAAATAATAAGAATGGGAAATTTTGGATATGATTGATCTATTAGAATAACCACACTCATTTTCACGGCCTCACCCATGTCGAGGCTCAAGACACAACTAGCCCAAGCCCACCTCCATAGTCCAGGGGAGGCGACTAGTGTCGAATGTACAAAAAACTCAGGGAGGCATTTGCCTAAGAACCTATACACACACATAGCCAACTCAATGAAAAAGTTCAGAGGGAGAGGATCTAAATATGAAACACTGCTATAAATAAACCAAGCAAGCATGAACCCTTAAATAGTACAAGAATAATAAAGTAAACTGAAAGGAAAAGGGAGAAAAATACATGCCCAACAATAAAAGTTCCACAACCTGGAAGTGACTAAAAAAGTAAAATAGTTGAGAGATCTCCACTCTTGGATCCCTAGCTACGACCACCGTATGCAATCTAAGAACTAGTATCCCTATGCTCCTCTGAAGTCACGATCAACTCGACCATTATCTTCATAAGGCATGACACATGCGAACAAAGCCCGTGCAGGGGTGAGTATAATAATACTCAGTAGGATGCCCCGAAAAGGTGAAGGGGGAGCCATAAGAGATACTCATAAAAGGAAAGAAATAGATTGGACAAGGTATGGTAAAAGAGGTTCATCTAAACCCAATAAGAGAGTGAATTAACCTCATCCAAACACAAGGAGAAAGAAAAAGTGAGAAGATGAACTTCTCATCGAGTCTTCTCTACCTATAGTATGATAATAGAATCATCCAACCATAAGAATCTAAAAACAGAAATCGCATTGCATAACCCACATATCTTCACCTCTCCTAGAAGGAGAGTAACCAAAACCCAAGGAGAGGGTACTGCAAATATAATATATATATATATATATATATATATACTCAGTCAAAGAAACCCAAATGAGAGAGTAAGGGGATATCCATATCATAGCTCAGCCCAAGAAGAAGAGTATCCAACAGTCCCAGAAGTAACCACCATCAGTGCCCATCATCTCACATGTCTGCTCTAAACTGTAATTCAAATGGAATCAATCACCACACCTTGATACTATCCTCTTTGGGCGACACTGTCTCTCCCTCTTGGTTTTAGGTCACATTACATGGATGTGTCTTGGTGGGGAAGTCGCACATCTTCCTCGAGAGTCCTGAGGTACGTCAAACCATGTCTCATAACTATGACACATAGTCAATATGTTGTGTATCAAGGTCGAGGACCCATGACCAGCCCGTCTGGATAGTACCACTCGAAATTGTCATCGAGGAACCCACTGCCCAGCCCAGCTAGAGGGTAATCCCAGTACTCTCATTGGGGAACCCACTGCCCATCCCAGCTGGAGGGTAAGACCAGTATTGTCATTAGGTAACCCACTACCTATCCCAGATGGAGGGTAATCCCAATACTTCTTTGGCCATCCCTACTAAATGGTACCTCTAGGAAATAATCAAGGAACTATACTAGTCACCCCTACTAGATTGTACCTCTCAGAAAGCATCGAGGAACTACATCGGTCATCCCTTCTGGATGGTACCTCTTAGAAAGTATTGAGGAATTCCACTGGCCATCACTGTTGGATGGTACCACTATGTAAGACAACCCAGAATATTCACATCGCATCTCATAAAGTGATACACAGCATGAATGGGGACCACATGATGTGTGACCCCACATCATCGTCTGGTCGGGTACCTAACCATTCTCGAGTACTAAACTATGATCAAGCACCCCTATGCATTCCAATGTACTCCCAGAGTACATGGAATATCTATCCAATATGGATAACGAGTTCACGACACTCATTACTGATCTGAAGGGTGAAAACATAATTTCACTGACAAGCCACCTCAAATAGTCACGGAAGATTTGACCACATCTCTTCATACATCTTATCCACTCTCACAAGATCTAGTGTTGATGTAAGCCATGGATTTTCTTTAAACACATCAAAAGGATCTTCCACCGATATTCCTTTAATTTTTCCACATTTAATGAGATCAAGAATAAGGATCTGCACATCACATCCTACAAAAAATTGGGAGGACTCAGATAACCAAATGGATTACACTATTAAGATCATTATGGAAAAGCACATAGGATATACTATTCATTTTCCTAAATCAGACACCCGGTGAAAAATTCATATTTCACCGCAATACGCTCGAATAAAGTCTGATGGATCCCATGCCTAAATCTTTAATTAAAATCCCGATATTGGTCTCAAAAGGTCCTCCTCAATTTAAGTATCACAACGTTGTTGACAGCTCGCAAATTTTATGTCGTATGGAAGAGTTACGACAGATGCAAGATTCTGCAATAATAATAATGATATTATTATTAGGTATTTCTTGGACCCAAACCAAAAACCTGAATTAAATATACAAAATTATTCTTGAATTGATCTTCTTAAAGGCAATGTCACATCGCCGCTGAAATCACGTCAATCAGACGTCGCACGCAGGAGTTATGGTGGGTCAATGATATAATAATAATATTAAATCTATTATTTCACGGGCATTTTGTGGGATCAATATGTGAGTTTGATAAAATTATCTGAAATGGTCTTAAAACAAATGTATCACAAATGGGGTCACACCGCCGCTGACGGAAAGTTAATCGGACTCCCCAAGCGGGAGTTATGGGGGTTTAAATATTAACAATATTATTTTTATTTTTATTTTTATTTTTATTTTTATTTTTATTTTTATTTTTATTTTTATTTTTATTTTTATTTTTATTTTTATTTTTATTTTTATTTTTATTTTTATTTTCATTTTATTTTGTTTTTTTATTTTCCTCTAGGGTATCCCCTCCCCACCCCCATTTCACATGGGCCACTGCCTCTACACACCCTGGTACCTGCCCTTCCAGTTGGATGTCGTCACCGCCTCCGGCCTGCTACCGCGCTGACTGCCTCCTGGTCATCATCCTATACTGCCCTCACCGGACCGCACCTGTCCACCTCCACTCGACCGCATGTCATCGGACCGGACTGGAGCTGCCTCAATTGCACATCTGTTGTGACCCTCTCCATCGCACCTTTGTGATCACATGGAAGTCGTCGTCTACCGCTCATCCTCTTGTTGCTGCACTGACCTTGCTCGCTGGACCACCTCCGGCCACCTCGCCATGCTACTACAGCCCACCTCGCTGGACCTCCACTACATTGTCCTAGCCAACTTGTGATGCTAACACCTTACACACACCTCATCACCTATAATCCTACTCAAAACCTTGAAATGATCGTAGATCTACAATCCTTAGGCCTTGATCTACATAGATCTCATCTCTGTGCATGATTCTGTCATCGTTTCATTGATCCACCTCGAATTTGGGTGCCTGATTAGGCTCAGGTTTTTTGGCATTTGTCGAGCTGGGAACCCTGGGGTTCCACCAGTGAAGAATGTAAAGATTTGAGGGATAAAACCACCATAATCAAGGGTTTGGATCTTTGTCCAACCGTTCTTGGCCAACCGATCAAGATTGTGCAATCCGGATTAGAAACAACTGATAAAAGAAATTAATTCCAAAACTCAAGCATGTTCAAGGGGCTCAGATTGAAAAAAAAAATATCAACATGCTAAACCATGTAATCAAAGGCGTAAAACACCAAATAAGATTCTTACTTGGATTGGATTGGTCATTGTTGATGAAGATCATACTTGCATAATGATATGAAGAAGTTGTCACGTTTGTCATGCTTCAATCCACCTAGATCTAAGGCTTTGTCATTGTTATTTATTTACTAATAGGAAGGAGAAGAAAGGAGAGGGGAGATCATTGGGAAAAAAATAGGGTTAGGATGCCAAATCCTCTTAACCAAAAATTTATATCCTTTAATTAGGTTAAAAAGGCATTTAATGAATCACATAAATTAATTTATTTAATCACTTAAATACAGCACCAACTGGGTAGGATTCCGAACGTTCCATGCTGACTCATTTGATGTCATGCTTGGGGTAAACACCACATTCCAGATCCAACTATAGTCTTGTATTTTATAACTAATCAACATTTTATGATATATTCCATTATCTCTGAAAAACTATGCAGGCATATTAAAAATATATTTAATATTTTTATAAAATTTATTTTGGGCACACCGGGCCTCATAATCACACACCATCACAGCGCTTGGCTCCGAAATTATTACTAGTAATATTAAAAAGTATTACATGGAAAACCCTGGTTCTCTACATTATTCCCTTCTTCAAATATTTTCATCCCCAAAAAGAAAAAACTAAGAAAATGGGTGGGGTAACCGAGGCTGCACCTGGCTCTTCCCTACACCGAGATGTATGGCCAAAGGATAAGTGTGAAACTCCCTCATCACCACTCCTTGTAACATGACCATAATCACCATTCTTTCATGAATTATGTGATTCCCTTATTTTTTAAAATCCATCTCGTGAAACACCTAAGGATATTTGGTCATACAATATTTCATAGTCAATGCATCACAACCAAGGCTCTCTTACATGCTCGGGAAGTAAAGGTGTTATCACCATCGACTAAAGAAAAACTATAGCCTCCAACTCCACCAGGGTCAGCTTCAGGGAAGTTAACTACTCTCAAACTTTCCACACTAGGTGATCCTGAGACTTCCTGCTAAGTGAATCAGCTAAAATGTCACTCTTTCCCGATGTATAGACTATCTCGCAGTCGTAGTCCTGCAGAAATTTCAACCAACATCTCTACCTTAGGTTCAAGTATCTCTGGGAGGAGACGTACCTGGGGTTCCAGTGGTCTGAAAAAACCACAAAATGATCTCCCAGAAGATAGTGTCTCCACATTCTCAGGAAAAATACTACCACTTCCAGCACCAAGTAGTGAGCCGCTTCGTCCTGTTTATAGGGTCTCAACTACCTTGCCCTACATTTGAACATTCAACATAGGAAGGTACTAATGAACAAGGTAGGTGTGAAAACTCATCCAACCATGAGAATCTAGACATAGAAAGCACATGTTATACCTTTCATGCCTTAGCCTCCCTTGGAAGGAGAGCAACCCCAAACCATATATTCCGCAACACCCACTAGGGACATTCCAAGTAAAAGGTGTCAAGTAGGAAAACTCCACTGGCATTTCCAGGACCTGATCTAACACTCTATTGCACAACCTCATCCTGAACACACAAGTCAGAGGGACTCTTCCACCACACCTTGATACTATCTGTTTTTGGTGGCACTGACTCTCCCTCATGGTTTTGATCACATCACAAAAATTCATCTCGATGAGTGAAGAACCCATCTTCCTCATGTATTCAATGCTACGTCAGAAAACACTAACACAGGGTTACATTGACACCCCGTGTCACCCCAAAAATACCTCGATCAAGAAGAAGGGAGAAAATAGTACCTCAAAAAGTTAGTAAAAAGTTCTACTACAAAAAGTAGAAAATACACAGGGCATACCTCTTATTATCTCATATGTTGCAGGATCATATACATCTAAAGCCTACAGATGTATGTGGCCCTAGTTTCCAACTTCCTGAGCCTGATGTGGGTTTCATGGTGGTGTTGGTGGTGGAAAGACCTCATAACGTTGTCCCTCACCTCTACCTACTCTTGCTCCTCTTCCAGAACTGCCTCCTGGGGGACCACCTTGTCCCCACCTGGGAGATCCCTGATCATGGCGCTGCCTCTACTGCGGTGGTCCACCTACTGTCTACCTGGGGTTCTCAGCATGTTTGGTCAGGTAGTTGCGCGCCATGTGACCTCTCTCATCACATGCATAGAACTGGTCCCCTTCTGGTTGACTCAGTTTTTCCTAACCACGTTCCCGGTTCTAATCATGATAATATCTCCTATGTCGGGATCTTATCAACCGGTATCTGATAGATGTCAAAGATGCCTCATCTCTGTTGTGACCACTGCCAGCTCTAGCTATGGGGAGTCTCTCTAAAAAAATCTCTCTTTCACCATTGCCTCATCTATCACCCCATCATAGTTGGGGATTCACAAAGGTACTATGCTATCTTATATATCTCTGTGGATTCCCTACTCAAACCTCTATGCTCGGAAGTAGCCATCACGGAGCATGTCTAAAGAGTATCGAGTCAGGTCTATGAACCTATCTGGGTACTTAGCCACCATCATCCCTCTCTACTGAAGCTCCAAAAGCTCCCGAACCCAGACGGAGCATAAGCAGGAGGGGTAGTGCTCCTCACAAAATAGTTGTTGGAATTCATCCCACGAGAGTTTTGACTCATCCTATGTATGAGTAACCAAGCTCCACTAACATCCAACCATCCTGTTAAAAGAACTGGCTTCCAAATCCACCATCTATTTCGTTGGTGTCCATATGATCCTAAAGAGGTGGACCACCAACTCTAGCCAAACCATTGTTTCCTGAGGCTCTGGATCACTGTAGAACCTCAGCGATCTATGGTGTTATAACTCACGGAGTGCGCTCAGCCTACACACATCATCAACCTACTTTGTTTGGATTTTTTAATTCTCAATAAGTTGAGGTGCTACTACTTGTCCACTGGGAGAAAGGGGATCGCATGATGGATCTTGAACTAAGGCCTTGTCATTCACAGGGTCATCATCATGAACCGAATCTGGTATTCTGGATGGTTGTCACCGTAAATACATCCTGAATGTTATCAATGAGTACCGTAGTTAGATGAGCATATAAATATATAAACAATAATGGGGAGATGAATCAATAAGGATAGTCAAAGACTCAATCCTATATTATACATGTACCATTGGTCCCTACAACAAGTTTCTCAGGTTTCTGAGTTGAAAAGAGGGTAATTAGGGTCCTGGTGAATGGATACATCGTCCGCTCATACCATCACTAGACTCCCTATCCTGAGAGCCGCTCTCGAGACACTTCAACATCATTTCCCTAAACCCAACCAAGACCTTTTTAACGAAACATATGAATAATGTCCTAAGGTTCAAACCAAATCTGATGCCACTTTTTCACAACCTGGCCCATGCCAGGGATTGATCCAAAACTAACCCAATCCTGCCTCCATAGGCCAGGAGGTGGCGACTAGTGCCAAAGGCACAACAAACTCGGGAGGCCTTTTCCTAAGAACCTGTATACACACACACATCCAATTCAATGAAAAAGTGCAGAGGGAAAGGAGATAAGATGAAACACTTCTATAAATAAACCAATCGTGCATGAACTTCTAAACAGTAAAAGTATGGTAAAGTAAACTGAAAGGAAAAGGGGGGAAAATACACAAACAACTACAAAAGTGTCACGTCTTGGAAGTGACTAAAAAAAGTAAAATAGGTGAGAGATCTCCACTCTTGGATCCCAAGATACAACCACCATATGCGGTCCAAGCACTCATATCCCTGTGCTCCTCTGAAGTCATGATCAACATGTCTGTCATTTGCATAAGGCGCGACACATGTGGGAAAATCTAATATAGGGGTGAGTATAAGAATACTCAGTTGGATTCCCCGAAAAGGTGAAGGGGGGCCATAAGAGATACTCAAAAAAGGAAAGTAGTAGATAGGACAAAGTACAGTAAAAGGAGTGTAGCTCAACTCAACAAGAGAGTAAAGTAAGATCATTCAAACACAAAGAGATAGAAATAGTGAGAAGATGAACTTCTCATCAAGTATTCACTACCTATATTAGGAGAGTAGACTCATCCAACCCTGAGAAGCTAGACATAGAATGCACGTGGCATACCCCACATGTCTTCACCTCTCCTGGATGGAGAGTAACCAAAACACAAGGAGATGGTACTAGATGGAAAGCCCGATACTGCTTTGGTTATCCCTATTGAATGGTACCTCTCGGAAAGCATTGAGTAAATACATTTGTTGTCCCTGCAGGATGGTACCTCTTAGAAAGCATTGAGGAACTCCACTGGCCATCCTTTATGGATGGTACCTATGTGCAAGACAACACAGAACATTCACATTACATCTCATAAAGTGGTACATGATGGAGATGGGGCCCACACAATGTGTGACCCCTCCTCATCACTTGGTTTTATACCTAACCATTTTTAGGTAATAAACTGCGATCATGCACCCTAAGTAAATCTAGTGTACTTCCATAGTACATGGAATATCTATCCAAAATGGATAACGAGTGCATGATGCTCATTGTTGATCTGAAGGGAGGAAACATAATTTCACTGACATGCCTCCTCAAACAGCTCCAGAATCTTTGACCTCATCTCTTCATACATCTTCTCCACTTCACAAGAGTCGGTGCTGACATAAGTTGTGGATTATATTCAAACACATCAAAAGGATCTTCCACTAGTATTTCCTTCATGTTTACAAATTTAATGAGATCATAAATAAGGCTTTGTACATCACAGCTAGCAGAAAATTAGGAATCCTTGGATAACCAAATGGATCACACCGTTATGATCCTTACAGAAAAGCACACGAGGTCGACTATTCATTTTCTCCAAATCATACACCTGGTGAAAATGTCGTATTTCACCATATTACACTCAAATAACATCTTGTGTGGCCCACACCTCAATATTTAATTAAAATCCTGATATTGGTCTCAAAAATTCCTCCGCAATGCCAAGATCACAACACCACTGACGGCTCACAAATATGATGTTGTATGGAAGAGTTATGAAGGATAAAATATTACACAACAATAATATTATTATTATTATTATTGGGTGTTTCATGGACCTGAACCACAAACCTAAATTAAACATCGAAAATTATTCCATAATGTACCATCTTAAAGATAGGGGCACATCGCCATTGACGGCATGTCAATCGAACGCCGCACGCAGGAGTTATGGAGGGTTAAAGATTTAATAATATTATTATTATATCTATTATTCTAGAGGAATTTTGTGGGCTCATCTTGAAAGTTGGGGAAAATTATTTGAAATGGTATAAAAATTACCTTATCATAAATGGGTTCATGCCTCCACTAATGGCGCATTAATCTGACTCCCCAAGCAGGAGTTATGGGGGTTTAAAGATTAATAATAATAATATTATTATTATTATTATTATTATTATTATTATTATTATTATTATTATTATTATCATTTCATTTTCTTTTTCTCCATTTTCCTCTAGGGTTCCCCCCCAATTATTTCACATGGGTCGCCACCCCTACGCTCCCTGGTTTCCGCCCTTCTGGCCTGCCGCTGTTGCCGCCTTCAGCCTACTGCTGCGCCAACCACCGCCTATTCGTCATTCTCAACTACCATCACCGGACCGCCCCTAACCACCTATACTCAACCGCATGTTTTCAAACCCTCCTAGAGCTTCCTTGACCGCGCGTATGTTGCGCCCCACTCCGTCGTGTCGCCACGCTCACCCGGAGGCCAGCGCCTGTCACTCAGCCTCCTGCCACAACACCGACCCTACTCACCAGACTGCCTCTCGCTACCTCACCCTACCACCATGGCCCACCTCACCAGACCACCGCTACACTGTCCTAGAAAACTAACACCGCTGACACCTTCTGTACACCACATCACCTCTAATCCAACTCAAAACCTTGAAACGATCACAGATCTGTGATCCCTAGGTCCTCATCTACACTGATCGCACTTTCACAGTGATCTACAGAAGTTTCCATGTTCATCGTGCTTCGATCTTCCTGGATCCAAGGCTTCATTATTGTTCTTCATTATCCAATGGGAAGGATAGGAAAGGAGGGGGAGATCATTGGAAAAAATAGGGTTTATGAGGCCAAATCCTCTTAACTAAAAATTTATATCCTTTAATTAGGTTAAAACAGCATTTAATGAATTAAATAATTTAATTTATCTAATTACTTAAATGCACCGCCAATGAGCGAGGGGTCCGAACATCCTACGCCAACTCATTTTATGTTGCACCTAGGGTAAACATCATGTTTCAGATCCAATCATTGTCTTGGATTTCCGATCTGTTCAATTTTTTATGAGATATTCCATTATCTCTGAAAAACTATGTGCGCGTATTAAAAATATATTTAATATTTTTATAAAATAAATTTTGGGTGCATCGGGCCTCAGAATCACACACCGTCTCAGTGCCTAGCTCTGAAATTATTTCTAGTAATATTCCAAAGTCTTACATAGCAAAACCTAGGTCTCTACACTCATGAATAATTATATTGAAATAAACCATAATTTTAATAATATAATATTCAATTTTAAGATAAAAATATATAACTTTGAGAAAAATTAGAAGTGAATGAAGAATTAATTTATATAAATTAAGGAACCTATGCCGTTAGAATAGTAACATGACCATTAGAATAGTAATTTGACAGTTAAGAATAGTAATCTAGTCATTTGAATAGTAATCTCACCTATGAAAGTTTAAATAAAATTTATATATCTTATAGATGAAAATATGATATAATTATATCATGGTATAAGTAAATAAATGTTTTAAAATGATAAATTAAGTGTTTTTATTTTTGAAAAATGTAAATTTTTATTTATAATTTTATAATTAATATAATGGTTGAAAAGAAAATTTATTTTCATAAAATAGATTCATAAATTAATATTATGTTGTATTTTAATTATAAGATAATTTTATGAGACCTTGTTTAATTTTTCAAAGGGACATAAAATTGATTATAAAATTAAAATCAGTTTTTTCAAATAAATGATGATTTTATTTAAAAATTAAATTTCTCATATTCAGAAAATTATTTTTATAAAATTAATTCCATTTTTGAAATTGAGTCATCAAAAAATTGTTAGGGTGATTTTTTGGTATTTTTCTAAAATAGTTGAATTCTTGTGAATAGTGAAATACAGTAATTTATATTATTTAACAAATACATGAATTTTTTAGTCATTGATGAGGTATGGATGATATAATAACCCATTGTTTCAAATTATCCTAAACCATATACTGTATTTATTTATAGTAATCAATATTATTGATAGTCTTGATCCAAAATAAAAAAAACTAATGAATATAATAATCAAAAACACCCTTCTCCTCCCCCTATAAATACCACCCCTTATCCTCACACCTTCTATGCCTTGTAGATTAAAAATATTCTTCCTAATTACCTTCTAAAGCCTCTTCCCCACATCCAAGATCAATTTGTCTCAACAAAATACCAAACCCATGTTCCTCAAGTAGGTTCTCAATGAGACAACATTCAAGAGGTAAAATCCCCAATCATTCTCTTTTAATTTCTTTTCTTTTCTTATCCTCTCCTCACCTCCCATATCCAAAGTGGAATGATAACTCTATTTTCATATATATACTGTAATTCTATTTTTTTTAATGTAATATTCATCATTAAATGTCTTCTCTTCTCCTTTTATTATAAAAATGAAAACATCGATCGCGATATGTCGGTTCACCGCTTTCAAGGATGATGAGTTTTCATTTTCCATTACCACCTTCAAGTTTGGTAATAAAATCATTATTATGGTTTAAAAAGAATTTAATATGTATATTATAACTTGTTTCATGTTCTATAACTAATATATGTACATAATGTTAAATAAAACAAAACTAGTTTCTGATGATCGTAAAAACTACCAAAATAAACTAAAAAAAACAATAATGTTTTATCAAAGGAATCATCCTCATTCAAGAAAAACAAATGATATATAGAACCATTTATACTAATATAATTGCATTAATACAGTATAATTTCAGTTCTGTTGAATTATTCCCATTTGACAACAACTTCCATAATTATATACAAGTAAACCTACCATGAAATGAACGCTCCTGGAACGATGAAATTAAACCTTATAACTCATCAAAATGCCTATAAAAAACATAACAAAATTATACTAAATAAAATACATATATAATAAGATATTAATTAAATAATTATTGAATCTAATTTTACTATCCATGATATTAAGTTCGAGTGAATAAAGCGTTTAGACATAAGGTAAGGGATCTCTCTAAACCTCCAATTTTTCCTTTGGGTTACGCTTTCTCTCTCTTTACCCCAACATCATTATTTTTTTTATTGTATTATTATCCTAAATTATATTTATATGTTCCTAACATGTCTATATAGCTCAATTAATCTTTATTTTATGGTGAAATACATGTTTTATAATGTTCCTTTCTCAATTCATCTCAATAAGAAAACCTAATTAAAGGGAACTTCTTCATTTCTTACCCATTTTCAAATACACTCCACAAACTATTTTAATCCCAAAGTATTTTTTTAAAATTAACTTATTTTATCATGAAAATTATCTTAGTTCATTTATGGTTTTATGAAAACAATTATGCCTTTATCCTCTTTAAAGGAACTTTACCTTTTTCCATGAACCCTAATTAAGTAGAACATTTCCAAGCTTACCTAACCACTCTTTTATCATGTTTACACTTTATTTGGACATAATTTATCATAATATATGCCTATTTTTCCTTTATTAATATCCAATAATTATTTAATCTCTTCTTTCATGTAAAACATTATGATACACCCTTTACCTATGCCTTATGACATGATTATGAAATCCATTTATTTTCACAGGTAATCCTTATGTTTATTCCATATGTTTGATTCTTTATATAGAAAACATATGAATGAACATGTTATGATGGGTTCACCCAGATAATTATCCAATTAATTGGGTAATTTTTAGTCTCATGAGATGTCATGTATGTGATTAGTTGGTGAACCAAATCCATTATGGGACTTTGTCCACCATGTGATATAGTCTTAGCAGTTAGCTTTGACTCATGTTTATGTCATGTTATATGTTGTTTCAATATTCCAATATTTCCATGATCATATTATTCCATGTTTTATATATTATGATTTCATATGTTTACTCATGATCCATGCCTTTTATGTTATTATGTTATGAATTTCTAACTCATGTGCTATGATTTATTCTCATGTTTATTCTCTTACTGGGATTTTTAGCTCATTCCTTTTGTCTATGTATTCCCCAGGTTATCCTATCTAGATATAGGAGATCAAAGGAATTTATTAGATCATTATAAAAGATTAATAAGGGTATTTTTTATTCTAGTTACATGTTTTTAATTTTATGTACCTAATCTTCCAAATAAACTAGACTTTATGATCCTTGGTTTGTATTTCATGGATAATTATTCTTAAAATCATGTAATAATTTGTGTAAAATGATAGGGTTTATATAGTTGGTATTAGAGGATGGTATAGTTATTTTGGATATTAGGACTAGAAAACTTTATTAAGAACCCTAGGTATAATTCTATCACTATGGATGACCTATATTGAAACATAGGGAATCACAAGTTAGAATATACTTTACATTTATAAGTTTATCCTTATATGTTCATAGTTTACTTTTTATATTCTCATTGGATAAGTATTCAAGGACCCCAATTGTATTTTATTTCTTTTTCTTAGTTAATGTAAAGAAATAGGATAACTCATTCCAACAATCAATTTGATAGGAAATGTGGCAATTTCCCTAATGAGATGCCAAATATGATGGGAATGGGAGCCCAGAACTTCATGACAGTACTATAACAACTAGATACAGTTATGAATAATAACATTAATCTTGTGTAATTCCATCCTTATCCTAATAAATAAAAAGTTTCATTTTAATAATTTATGTGAAAAAGGCCTCCTATCTTTAGTGGATCTTATGATATCCTCATCACAAAACAATTTAATAACTCCATTTAGAATATATTTTCTATCCTTTAATGCTCATAATAAGAAAAAGTTGTACTATTGGTCTATTGTTTTATGGGGAAGATAATAAATGGTGTAAAATGATAAAAAATGCTAAGTATAAGGTTTAAATTGATTCCATGCATTGGGAAGGATTTAAGAAAATATTTTTCAACAAATATTTTCCCCAAACTCTCCATCTTAAGATGAAGATGGAGTTCCTTTGAATGAATCAAAGTGAAGATGAATCTATGTGGGGTACAAGGAAAACTTTATAATTATTACACGATACACATACAAATTTTTTATGATAATTGAAATCAAGGTGGATCACTTATTTAGTGGATTAAAGCCAAGTCTATGAAAATATTTAGTGATTCGAGACTTTGACATCGAGGAAATTATCTGATGTTCCCTAAAGGTTGAAATAGAGATTGGTGACTCTCATTGGTATCATAGAATCAAAGATAAAATGGTAAAATAGATTTTAATATGTGAGTATCAAAAAATAAATCCCAATAAGGAAAGAAAATTCAACATCCCACATATCAAAAGTGTGTGAAGAAGCATCTCAAGAACTATATGAAGGGAACTATGAGATGCTTCAAATGTGGAAGATAAGAGCATAAGGATAATTTTTACCTAACATATTTGAAGAATCCCATTCATAAAAAATAATAAAAGAAGTTTTAGGTCAACACTTAGCCTATTGTGAAGTGTTTCAACTACAAGGAACATGGGAATTATGTGATTCAATGCCCTAAACTAAGGGTTGTCAGAGACAATCAATAACAACAACCTCCAAGGGAGTAAGGAAGGTAATATACTATCACTACTACTGAGGTGGATCCTAAAAAATATGTGGTGATGGGTATGATAGTTATTCATTCAATAATAGTGAATGTACTATTTGAATTTGGTTTTATGATTTCTTTTATATCATGGAAGTTTAGTAGAACTATTCAAACACCACCTCAAAATATGAAGGTTGAGTTATCTATAGGAACAGTGAATGGGGAAATTGTTGCATATTAAGTATATAACACCTCCCTAGTTAATGTTTTTAGACTAAACCTCATAGTAAATCTCATATTACTTCTTTTTGTGGAGTTTCATGATATATTGGGCATGGATTGGGTATCTTTATACAAATCCAAAATCAAGTGATGAGAAAGGGAGATCACTCTTCAAATCTTGAGGTATATTCGAACTAAGTACAAGTGTAAGGATGAGGATGAATATATTTCAGAATCATCATCTCAATTCTGGATATTATTTCCCTATGAGCAAGAAAATCTACCTCAAATGATTGAGACAAAGGATATGATCATGCTTGAAGACATGCCCATTGTGAGTGACTGTATTAATGTTTTCCCTGAAGAATTGTATGGTCTTACTCCTAACCAAGAGGTTGATTTCTCAATTGAACTTATATTGGGATGTCTTTCCATATCAATGAATCCTTAAAGAATGGACACCATTGATTTAGAAGAACTAAATAAGCAGTTATAAGAGAATCTAGACAATGGTTTTATATGTCTCTATGATTCACCATAGGATACGCCAGTCCTATTAATCAATAAGAAGGATAGATAAATGTACCTATGCATTGATTATCATGAGTTCAAAAAAATCACGATATATAACAATTATCCCCTACCATGGATAGATGACTTGTTTGATCAATTATGTGGGGCCAAGCATTTCTCTATGGTGTATCTTTAGTCAGGATATCATAAATTAATGGTGAGTAAGGAAGATATTCCCAAGACTACCTTTAAAACAAGGTATGGACACTATGATTTCATAGTGATGCTCTTCGGACTCACTAATGCTACATAAATTTTCATGGACTTAATGAATATAGTGTTTAGAGTTTACCTTGAAAATTTAGTGATAGTATTTATAGATTATATTCTGATATACTCCAAGAGAATTAGAAACATGAGGATCATTTGAATATTATTATAAAGAATTTTTAGAAGGAGAAACTGTATGAAAAGTACAGTAAATGTGATTTTTGGATAGAGGAAGTATCATTCTTGGGGCATGTTGTCAACGGAAAAGGAATATATGTGAACCCTTCCAAGATAAAGAAAATCAAAGGGTGGTCTAGTCCAACATATGTAACGAAGATCCATAGCTTCCTTGGTCTAACTAGGTATTATTGGTGATTTGTGATGAAATTATTATGATTTTCAAACCCACTTACCAAGATGAATCGGAAGGGAGTAAAGTTTTTATGGACCATTGAATGTAAAGACTACTTCAAAAAAATGATTATCATTACACCAGTACTTACACTACTAACAAGTGGGGAAATATTTTTGGTATATAGCAATGATTTAAAAAATACCTTAGGTTGTGTACTGATGAAAAATGATAAAGTAATAGCCTACTCATCAAGGTTTTTTAATTTTCATGAGAAAAATTATCCCATACATGATCTGGAGTTAACGGCTGTGATCTTTGCGTTGAAAATTTGATGGCATTATCTCTATGGGGAGAAGTGTGAGATATATATTGATCATAAGAGTATCAAATATATATTCACACAAAATGAGATTAATATTTACCAATGAATATTGTTAGATCTCATTAAGGATTATGAATTCTCAATCCACTATCATCCTCGTAAAGTGAACAAAGTAGCATATGATCTAAGTAGAAAGGATCCTGCAACTTTATCAATGATGATAATTATGAAGGATCCAATATTTTTTTGACTTGAAAAGTATGGACATGGGAATCACAAAGGAAGTAACCTCATAATTCCTTTCAAAAATTATTGCTCAACCTTACCTTTTAGATAAGATAAAAGGATGATGAAATAGTTGATGTGGAAATTCAGAAGAATGTGGAAGCTATCATAAATTAAAAATCCTCAAGGTTAAAAATTGATGAGGAAGGATTTGTAAGATTTGTGTCATGACTATGTGTACCATAAAATCTAGAGAAAAAGAAAGATATTTTGAATGATGCGCATAGTTCAACCTTCTCAGTCCACATAGGGAACACAAATATGTATCGAGATCTCTAAGAGAACTATTGGTGGGACAATATGAAGAGGGAGATCACTGAATATACATCAATGTTTTTGGTATGTCAGCAACTGAATGATGAAAGGAAAATTTTAAAGGGGATGATGTAGCCATTATGTATACCTACATGGAAATGGGAAAACATCACCATGGACTTTGTCACTAGACTTACAAAGACATATATAGGAAATAATACTATATGGGTTTTTTTGGATCTTATTACAAGGACTGCTAACTTTATTTTGATTCAAAATTACTTCTCACTTGACTGAATCCTATGGATATACATCAAAGAATTGGGGAGGCTTCATGTAGTACCAATATCGATTATATCTGATCATAATATAAGATTTACCTAGAAGTTCTGGAAAAGTCTCTAACATTCTCTAAATACTTAGTTGAACTTCAGTGTGGCTTATCACCCCCAAATTGATGTCTAATCTAAAAAGACTATTCAAACACTAGATGAAATGTTTAGAGCATTCCCGATGGACTTTAAATGAGAATGGTATTAGTATCTTCCACTAGAAGAGTTATATTACAAAAAATTGTTTCCACTCAAGCATCCAAATGGATCCATATTAAGTTATTTATGAAAAAATATATAGAAAACTTGCATATTGTGATGAATTTGGTGAACCTAAGCTGTTGGGACCTAAAATAGTTGAAGAAATGGAAGAAAAGGTAAAGACCATCCAGTAGAATATCAGGGCTTCCCAATATTGGTTAAAGATCAATGCAGATAATCATTAATGGGACTTAGATTTTGAGTTTAGATATATGTTATTCGTCTACATATCTCTATGTAAGAGAGTTATGATATTTGGGAAGAAAGTAAATCGAAGTCCCAGGTAGATCGGTCCCTTAGAGATTCTTGATCATGTCAGAGTTATGGCTTATTGACTATAACATATACCAACTATGTCTCATATACATTATGTATTACATGTATCTCTCTTGAAGAAGTATATACCATATCCCTCACATGTACTAAACTCATAGGTGGTAAATCTAGAAAATGATCTCTCTTATGAGGAGAAATCAGTGAAGATCTTTAACTGTAGAGACAAGGTTATACGTAATAAGACCACTCACCTAATCAAGGTACTATGGAGAAACCATAAGTATGAAGAGGTTACATGGGAACTCGACGAAGCAATGAAGGAGAAATTCCCTCACCTACTTTTTCCTTAGTACGTAAAATGAAATTTTGAGGGTGAAATTTCATAAGGGTGGAAGAATGTAATGACCTCGAATTTTATCAATGGGATTTCACTTCTTATGTCATAAAAAAATACATCACATTGAGAACCCAATAAAAACATTATCCTCAAAAATGAATAATGATAAATTATTCATAAAACAGACCAATAAGATTTCCAAATATTACACCAGGAAAATAAATAGAAAATAAGATAATAAGAATGGGAAAATTTGGATCTCTTCAGTCCACTAGAATAACCACACTCAAGAAAAAAGATGTATAAATAAAACATAATGTTAATAATATAATACTCAATTTGAATATAAAAATATATAACTTTGAGATAAAGTAGAAGTGAATGAAGAATGAATTTATATAAATTAAGGAACCTATATCATTGGAATAGTAGCCTAACTATTGGAATAGTAATTTGATCGTTAAGAATAGTAATCTGGCCGTTAGAATACTAACCACACATATTAAAGTATAAATAAAAATTAGATATCTTATAAAATAAAATATGATATAATTATATCATGGTATAAGTAAATAAATGTTTTAAAATGATAAATTGAGTTTTGGTATTTTTTTAAAATGTAAATGTTTATTTAAAATTTTATAATTAATATAATGATTTAAATGAAAATTAATTTATTTTCATAAAATAGATTCATAAATTAATATTAGGTTTTATTATAATTTTAAGATAATTTTATGAGACCTTATTTAATTTTTCAAAGGGTCATAAAATCAATTATAATATTAAAATTGGTTTTTTGGAATAAATGATAATTTTATTTAAAAATTAAAATTTTCATACTTAGAAAATTATTTTCATAAAATAAATCATATTTTTAAAATCTACTCCTTTAAAAAATTTTAGGGTTAATTTTTGGTATTTTTCTAAAGTAGTTGATTTTTTTGTGAAAAGCGAAATACGGTAATTTACATTATTTAACTAATACAAGAATTTTTGAGTCATGGATGGTGTATAGATGATACAAGAACCCATTGGTTTCAACTCTCCTGAACCATTTACTATATTTATTCATAGGAATCAACACTATTTATAGTTATGAGCAAAAATAATAAACTAATGAATATAATAATCAAAAACACCCCTCTTCCCCCTATAAATACCACCCCTCACCACCCCTTATCCTCACACCTTATAATACTTTTAGATTGTAAATATTCTATATAATTAAATTCCTAATCATCTTCCCCACATCCAAGATCTTGTATTCTCAATAAAATACCAAACCCAAGTGCCTTAAGGTGGTTCTCAAGGAGACAACATTCAAGAGGTATAATCCTCAATCCTTCTCTTTTAATTTATTTTCTTTTCTTATCCTCTCTTAACCTCCCCTATAAAAATCCACATGATAACTCCAGTATCATATATATACTAAAAATTTATTATTTTAATGTAATATCCATCATCAAATATCTCCGCTTCTCCTTTTATTCAAAAAATGAAAACATTGTCTGTGATATGTCGATTCACCGCATTCGTGGATGAAAATTTTTCATTTTACATTACCACCTTAAAATCTAGTCATAAAACAATTATTATAGCTAAAATAGATTATAATATGTATATTATTATTTTTTCATGTTTTGGAACTAATATATGGATATAATATTAAATAAAAAAACTAGTTTCTAATAATCATAAAAACTTCCAAAATAAACTAAAAAATTATCATTTTTTTAAAGGTTGAGGGTCAAGCCCTCTAAATTGAATGAAAAATAAAGAAACCCATTTTAAAGGTAAGGGGTGAAGAGGGAACCCATTTAAAAACCATGTAATAAAATCCTAAAAAGAAACAAGACTTGAAGAACATAAGGTTCTGAAATATCAATGAGCATAAAATGTCGAAGAAAGAATCGGAAGAAGTCTCGTCGCTCCCCTGCCAAACAATCCAATATAGTAGCCGGTAAAGAAAAAGTGTTTCCCCTCTTCTAAGAATATACATTGTGAAAATCATGCTAGAGTATCCAAAGTGCATCATGAATCCAATCACACTAGAGCAGTAAAAAAGTGCATCACAGTGCCATTCACATCAGAGCAGTCGAGAGGCGCATCACAAAGACAATTCACACCATAGCAGCCAAAAATCATATCACGGTGCCAATTCGTGTTGGAGTGGCTAAGAAGCACATAAAAAATACATAATCAGATACACTATAGGGATGATAACCCATCCCAACCATATTTTATTGTGGAGGGAAAACTGAATGATACGTTCCAACATAAATATCTTTCTTTCAAGTCACCCACCAGACAAAGCAGCAGAGAAGACCACGATGCCAACCTAATGCAACACCAAATCAGACCTAAAAACTCTATGCAGGACGTCTAAGGTAGGGTTCCAATCCATACATATAAGGGTAGAAGGCAGAATTATGGGTGTCATCACACCCAACCTCATTCAGGGTCACCCAACAAGTGGCACCTACAAGGAGCAGCACTACAAGCAATGGTATAAACACCAATGTCAGCTGATACATGCAACTTCCCATCACAAATATCAACCAGAGAGATTCATATAAATCATTATAGAACAAAGGATCATTGGAAATAAAATCACCAAAATTAGAACCATCCAATAAGAGGATCGGTCCGGACAGGAGGCCGACCACACCACCGGCAATAAGAACCCCAACCGTCGACCAAACCACATTGGCTCCTCTGTCCCGCATACTGATAATCACGCACAATGCCCAATAATCACTATTGATCTCACTAAAACACCATACACAACCACATGAGTCTATCCAGCATCTAAAAAAATGAACGTCGTAGACAAATCACCATGCATCTCCACACCTGGGAGATCCATCGACTGACGCCACCACCTGATGAGCAGCCACAACCTAAAAAGAAAACCACCGTTTCTTGAGACAAAAAATAATTCATGTTGAGGGAGATCGAATCTAGAATATTTATGTGGATGTGGATGACTAGGAAGTTTTCATATTAAGGAGGGATCTGACGTCAATTATGGGAGATATCTTTGATGAATATTAGAAAAAAAAAGCCACCACCACAATCAAGGATAATGATGAAGATCTAGAGAACCAAGATCCCATCAATATATCCAATGTTGATGAGTTATATAAACAACACCAATAAGAGTCTTAGAAAACCCTGGGAGAGAGAAGTGTGTATCTTAGTGATTGAAGCACCATGAAATATCTAGGTCCAAATCTAGATATCAATGGAAACCCCTAAACAATTATCATTAATGTTTTATCAAATGAATCATCATCATACCAGAAAAACAAATGATATATGGGACAATTTATACTTATGGAAGTTCATTAATACTATATAATTTAACTTATAGAGAATTATTCCCATTATAAAAGAACTTCCATAATTATATACAAGTAAACCTATAATAAAACCATGAAATGAACTCTCCTATAAATGAACTTAATAAAATTGTAATAAATAAAATACATAAAAAATAGTTTCTAAGTTAATTAATTAATTAATATAATTTTATTATCCATGACATTAAGTGAAAGTGATGAACACATTCAGATATAAGGTAAGGGATCTCTCTGAACCTCTAATTTTTCCTTTGGGTTACTCTTTCTCTCTCTTTACCCAAATGTAATTATTTTTTCTTCTTGTATACTTCTTATAAATTATATTTATTTGTTCCACACATGTTTATATAGCTCAATTAATATTTATTTTATGGTTAAATACATGTTTTATAAGGTTCCCTTCTCAATTCCTCTTGATAAGAAATCCTCATTAAAGGGAAATTCTTTATTTCTTACCCATTTTCAAATAAACTCCAAAAATTGTTTTAATTCATCAGTGTTTTTTTAAATTCACTCATTTTATCATGAAAAATATTTTAGTTTATTTATGGTTTTATGAAAACAATTATTCCTTTATCCTATTTTAAGACTCTTTACCTTTTTCCATAAAACCCCGCTTAAGTGCCACATTTCTAAAGTTACCTAATCACTATTTTCTTATGTTTAAACTTAAATTGGACATCATTTATCATAATATATTCCTATTTTTACTTTTTTAATTTCCAATAATTATTTAATCCCTTATTTCATGTAAACCATTATGATACACTATTTGGTTATGCCTTATGGCACGATTATGAACCCCAATTCTTTCCATGGGTAATCTGTATGTTTATTACTTATGTTTGATTCTTTATGTGGCACACATATGCATGAACATGTTATGATGGGTGTGCCCAGATAGAGCTCTGATGCATTGGGAAATGTTTATTCTAGTGATACATCATGTATGGGATTAAGAAGTAACCCTAATCCATTAGGCGACTTTGCCCACCATGTGATATAGTCTTTGCAGTTATCTTTGAATCATGTTTATGTAATTTTATATGTTGGTACCACATTACAGTATTTCCATGATCATATGATTCTATTTTTTATACGTTATGCTTCCATATGTTTAAACATGATATGTTCCTTTTATGTATCATGTTATTCCTTTCTAATTCATGTGCTATGATTCATTCCCATGTTTATTCCCTTACTAGTATTTTTAGCTCATCCACTTTTTCTATGTATTCCTCCAGTTATTCTATACAAATGTAGGATCTCAAAGAAATTTAGGAGATCATTATGGAAGATTAATAAATATTTGTTTTATTCTTGTTCAATTTTTTTAAGTTTATGTACCTAATCTTCCAAAGACACTATACTTTATGATCCTTTTTTTGTATTTGATGGATAAGTATGATTAAAATAATCTAATAATTTGTGTAAAAGTATAGGATATATATAAATCACTACCTAATTCCCATAGTGTAGTAGGAATCATTATTTAATTCAAATTATGGGGAATACATCAATGCCTAATTCCCATAAATATAGTATAGGAGGCTTCACTAGTTGATTCCCATAACATAGTGGAGAGGGAATAACTTCTTGATTCTTATAGTGGAGTGTGTTTCAATACTCGATTCCCATAATTACCTCATGAGATATGAAACTTTACCCAATGCATTTAAGGGTTATATAAGACCCATCCATCACATAATAATCAACCATTTATATATATATATATATACAATTAGAACATGAAAAAATTTATATTTTAAACATCATTTAATTAACCCATGGAAAAGAGATGGTTTTCACTAACAACTTTCCTAGAACATTCCTTGATCGATTCGAAGAAACAATAAAGATTGTGGAATAAAAATATATCCCCAGTGTAACATAAGGAACTTAAAAGGATGTTTATATTGATGAAAAATACCCTTTTGAAATTATTTTATTAATTACTTTGAAAAATAATAAGAAACATCCCTTTTTGAAATACTTTAAAAATCCTTAAAAGGTTTTCTTTAAAATAAAATATTTTTAGCTTGATAAATTCTTTTAAAGATTATCCTTAAAACTAAAAAAATAATAATAGAAATATTCTTTAAAAAAACTTTCTTTGAGAATACATAAAACACTGAAGACTTCTTTCTTAAAAACACATGCCCTTAAAATCCATTTTAACATTAATAATTCCTTTTTAAAATAAAACTTTTACTTTTGAAAAATATAACAATATTTCCTTTAATTTTTAAAATAATTAAGAATAAAAAAATTATAAAACTATTTTAAAACATAGAAACGTATTTTTATTAGGAATAATGATCATAATAGAAAAATAAACCATAAAATAAGTTTTTTAGAAAACATATTATGGATAGTCGCAATAGAAAAGTTACAGGTCACACTCAAAATTCATTTTCAAAAAATTTAAGTGAAATATTTTGAAAACATTTAATTTTAAAAATAATATTAAATAGTATATCCATAAAAAAAGTCATGAAGGTATTTTAAATGAAATTTTTAGTGGAAGATATAATATAAAATTATGAAAGAAAAATCATTTTTAATATTCGAAAATACCTTTATTGAAAACCTATATTGTGAAAAGGGTGAAAATTTTTCATTTTAAAAATGGTTAATAATACATATTAAGGCCACATGAAATAATTTAAAATTAGGTTTCCAAATAAGGATAACATTAGTAGGAATAGAAAATATGGATATGAAGGGAAAATCATCATTAAAGAGAATGGGAATTATTCTTAACAATGTCATACTTTTATAGGGAAGAAATTCATCATGGAGGAAGATTTGAAACAAAAAAATTCATTTTCCTTAGATAGAAAGATAAAGTTAAAAATAAAATATTAAGTTGGAATAAACCAATCATTAATTTAATAAATTCAATATGAAACATTATAAATCAATGAAAGGGGTTTTAGGTAACAAAATCCCTTACAACTTCGTTATCTTTTGAATTGAAAACCCATAGAAGTTAAAGCCTGATATGAATTTGTAAATATATTTAATTTCAAGAATAATATAATAATAATACATCCATGTAAAGTGTATACACCACCCAAAACTAAACAAGTTGTGAATTTGGATTAAGCTTCAAATAATGAAAATTGATATGAGAATCCATTTCCTTTTACTTCTGACTTCTAAGAAAGATTTTTAACCTCATATATAATAAAAATAACCATATTTTTAACCTAATTAAAAAACATTATTCATATCCATTAAATTTTATTCACTTAAATTATAATTATTTATTGTTAATTTAATAGTTATATATAGTTTATTTTCATCATCGGATGTTTGTAATTTTAATTGTTTTGGACATTCTTTAAAGTGTTTATGTTGATTCTCATTCATTGATACCAAGTTCATAATTCCTAAATTATCTAGGATACTTTAATATATTATTTATTATTATTTATAAATATATAATTTAATTTCATTATAATTTTTAGTTATGATTCAGGAATATGAAAATCTACAATGAGCTTATTCCGGTAATTTTTTATGAACAACAGTTGGTATATTAATAATGTGTTAAATATTAATATAAAATTTTTAGAGCCTTAAACAAAATATTATTTTCTAATTTTTTCTAATAATACTAGTAATTAATTTTCTATATTCATTAATTATATAAATCTATATCATTGTTCATGTAATTGGTTAAATCAACCCAAACAAGAACATGTTATAATTGATGGGTGATTATGGTTAGGAAAGTGATTCCTTTGAGATAATATCATTATTAAAAATGTATAATGATATTATTTATATGTTTTTCCGGTGGTGAATCATATTTTAATTTGTTTGGATAAATAATAAAAGTCTATATGAAAAATGAAAATTTTGCTTCATGGAGGTGGTAGTCCGCACGTACACACGGGCGTCATTCTCATCTTCCATTAAACATAAAGAAGGTAGAAATTGGTTTATGTTTTAAGAATATTAATAATTATTTAAATATAATTTTTAATCATTAAATATCCCCTTTTAACTATCCATGTAATTTTTTTATAAAAAAATACCACATTACTTATGGAGGCAGTAGTCCTCACATAACACGAGTGACATTTTCATTTTTTGAATGGTTAAAAGGAAGGTAGAAAGTGGTTATCCTATAAAAATAATAAAATTAAAGTATACGTAAGATAATTATGTAATTATCTAAAAACAATTATATTGGATTTTTATAAGGTATAAATAGAAATAAAGGAAAATAAATGAAAAGGGAAAATTGAGAATTTTACATTACCCCTTAGAAGATCTCCTTTGCAAATTGAATTAAGGCTTTGAGAGGTGATTTTTTTATAATAAATTAACCTCTAGGAAGTGTCTATGATATTTGGGGAGTTATTTGGGGATATTTTTTTTGAATTTAATAGGTTTTTCATGTGAGTATAAGTGGGGTATTGATGGGACCTTTTATAAGGGAGAGGAGTGTCATTTTTTTAATAATATAAAAATAAAGTCACTATCCAAAGGTCAAGCCAATCCAATAATGTAAAATAATTGAGTGGGGAAGGGTTATGGTCAATAAATATTTAACCATAAATTTTAAAACATATTTTTAACATGTTTTTAAGTCATTTACTCTTATATTTTTCACTTTTACCATTTTTTTATTTTTACCGTGGTAACTAATTTTTACCTAAGTATTTTAATTTTAATGCCAAAAAATAAAATGGAACCTTTTGAGTAATTTTTAAATAATTAGTCCAAATATGAAATCAATTTTTTCAAATAAAATATCTAAGGGTGATAATAATTAATTTTAATTTTTGGGTACACATAATGTGTAAAACCCGTTTTTTGAAAAAGTGTATTTTTATGCATAAAAATTATGATTAAGAAAAAATTATTAATATTGTTAATTTATATGGAATTGATTTTTTTTTATTAAATAAATAATATTTATGTGTCTTTCAAATTAATCCAAAACAAAATTTCACCTTGTTGATATTTAATTAAAAGGAATGGACCAAAAATAGTTTTTATTAATGTAAATATTAATTGACTTTCAAAATGTTAAACATGGGTTTTATAAATTCAAAATTTTATTTTTAAATTATTTATTTTAATTTATAAATATATATTTTTATATAAAAATTTTCCATAAACTTTCAAATGATTCTTGTATTATGACAATGTCATAAAAGTGACATTATTTGCAAAATTAGTATTTTTCACTATTCACCCCAAAATTCAACCTTTTAAGAAAAATATTAAAAATTAATCATAAGATTATATTATAATGTTTAATCCAAAAATGATATTAATTTAATAAAATTAAAAATCTAAAATTTATAAATATAGTTTTTCAAATGAAAAAACAAAATATAATAAAAAATTTCCTTTATTAAAAAATGATATTTTTAAGTGTTCTTAATTTTATTTCATATTAGTTTCTAATTAAAATAATGTTAATATATTATTTAATATATAATAATATTTAAAAAATTTTAAATTTAATTTATTAAGATAAAATATACAACACTTTAAAAATAAATTATTTGAGAAAGAACAATTATTTTTATTATTAAATCATATTAATTATTTATCCTCTAAGTGTTAGAAATTTTAGTTGAGTTATATCTTTTTATATACTATAGTTTTTATTATTCTTATAATTTTTTTAGTAATATTCATCTAATATATCATGGCTCTTTTTGTTTCGGTGTTTTATGTGGAAAAGTTATTTAAAACATTAGATTTATTTAAAGGAAAGATATATAGTAAAATAAAAGGGTGTTACAGTAGCCCTAAAAATTCTTAAAATACTAAAATGATGCCAAAGGAAACCATTTTAATTTAATTACAAGTCAATCGCACATGATAATAGATACCACATATCACACATCACATGAAAAAATTATAAACTGCCTGGAATGGTTAGAGAACACCTATATCAATATAATGGAATCCCATTCATTGAATATCACTAAATAAATTATCTCTGATTGTTAAGAATCAAAACATGTATAAAAAAACTAAAATTAGTGTATAAACAATGGAATATTCTAAAATTGAAATGGAAATAGTGAATAAAAGGAAAAGGATAGGTATCCTCATCCATAGAAACTCCAAGGAATCCATGAAACTTGAATTGGGTGATAAACGAATGATATTAAAAGCTTTGAAGCAAAGAGGAAGAGAAGAGGGAGAGGATCTCATGGAAGTGGCTCAAAAAATGAGAAGATTGTTAGAATCTTGAGGGTAGTTGGTGGCCCACCTAGAGTTATATGCTCACTGCCTAATCCATCGAGTACCTGATATAAATCCTCCAGGTACCTGGTGGAATTTTTCAAAATAAAAATGTCCTAGGCTCGAGACTATTTTCTTGAAATAAACCCCTAAGCACCATTTTAATATCTCATGTGTACGTGTGGGTTTTGTTTTTAGATAAAGTTTTAATTTTCAACTTCTATATGGGTAAAAAAATTATTGGAGATTTAGAATGGAATTTCAAGATTTGTTATATATTAAAGTAGTGTTTTTAGACATAGAATGAGGATCAAAAGGTAGCTCGGATACTCAAGTGAGATTTAGGAGATTTGGGTTAATTTTGGAATTTTTTGGAGGTTTTTACTAGGGATCACGGTTTTATGGAATGGTTAGGGAATGGATTTGAATAAACTATGTGAGTTCAATGGGAAAACATGTGGCTTAGTTTGGGATAGTGGTTTGGTGCATGGTTTACACACCATTTTATAAAAACCATGTGAAATGTTTCAAACTAAGGTGGTGCCAATTTTCACAGTTGGTGCATAGTTTGGAAAACCATATGGATTAACCATGTGATAAGGGTGTACTTTTATAGTTCCTATTTCACAGTTGATAGACTGTTTTGAAAACCATGTGTCCAAATCATGTGGCTCATTAAAAGTTAATTTTACTATTAATTTTTCTATTTGATTTTAAGCACATCCCCCTCCTTTTTCCTTCCTCCTCACATGCGTACCTCCTGGACAGCCAAGAGCTTACTCCCTCTCTAGATTCCCCTATATTTGGGGTGTTTCTAGGTTCACTATTCAATGCTTTAGGTGATTCTGGTCCCACCAGTGGCCTTTACCCCTCTCCTTGTTCCTCCTCTCAAATTTTTAGAGTTATTAGTTTAGGTTTTTTATAGTGATTCAATAAGAGTATGGTGGAATATCATGTTTTTCTTATGGATTATATTTGGCTTGCATAAAGGAGATCTCAATATGTATTACAAACATCTTTTCTTGTAATTTTGTTAAGGTATGATGTCATAGTGAGTTTTCTTAGGTTTTTTATCAAATTAGTTTTAAATTAGCCTTGGAATTGGTGTTTCCTCTTAGCGATTTGGATCGATTTGTGGCCAGGGGTACTCTATGGATTTGTAATGAGTGTTTTTCTTTGGTTCCAATGCAACGAAGGATTCTTATAGGTACTTCATTGTTATTATTTTATGGTTAACTATTTAATTAATTTTAATGATTGATTATAATTAATTATTATTGTGGAATGACTTGAGTTAGGTGTCTGGTTAGTGATACAATCATATTGGCCCTTGGTAAAGTTATTCTCCCTTATAATTAAAGTGGAAAGCGTCAGTTAAGGTAGGTGGTATAAAATTTTTTCCCTTAAAACCATGCCCATGTATTGAATCTTTGGATTTTATGGTCATGATTACTTATCATACAAATGACATAAATAATTAAATTGAATGGTTTAGTTGTTGGAACCATGGATATTCTTTTCTGGAAATGGAGTCTAGTTTGTGTTTATTTTCAATCCACACTTTGATGGTCAGGGAGTTAGTAAGGAAATTGATCGTACGATACAAGATGACTATAGTAATGAAGGTGGTTTCATTTCCCAATGTTTACCAAATTTTTGGGCTCAAAATCTAGAGGAAGAGGCTAGTATCGTGAAGGGTTTTTTCTAGAATTAACTCTTTATAAATATGGTAAAGGCATGGGTTTCTTAAAGGATAGGTTTTGAAAATGTTTAGTTTTGTGAAGATATGGATCTTCGTGAGTGCGTGATGATTTGACTATGTTATCTATGACTATGAGAAGTGGAGAATCTTGAATGTGTGATGAGTTGATGTTAATATTTGAGACTATGAAAAATCTCACAAGAGCTTCATGAATGGAGGATCTTCAAAAATATTTTTTTGAAGGTTCATGAAAAATGAACTAGAGGAATGGGAACTTATTGAAGGGTTGATACTATATATATAAGGCTACACCCACTTAATTTGATGAGAAAATAATTGGAGAAAAGTTCTAATCTCTCTGATTTTGTGAAAGCTATGAGCATCGTGAATCTGGTTTTCTATGAAAGATTGAACATCGCGAAAAACTAGTTAAGTCTTGAATGATGCCAATGCTTCTGAGTAATGGTAGTTTCATGATGATGAGGTTTTATGTGATGAATTAGTGAGATTCATGAAGTAATTTTATTATGTGAAGGAATTTTTCTTTTTGAATGTAGTGAGCTTAATAAAGGAGCTTCATGAACGGCAGTTATGAACATCTAGTTTAATTGAACAGTACTTTCAAGTGAATCGACTCTGGACTATGGTATAAGCATAGTCTCATGATAGTCGAGGACAAAGTCTTAAATTCCAATCTACTCAAATGTCCTTTAAGTTGATAAAATGAGTGAGACTTCACCCAAATAAGTGAGTTAGGGGGATTCAATGGAAGTGTTATGAGGGAGGTATTATATTATCCCTAAAATCTTGTAAAGTTAGTGTTCCTAGAATATAGTGACTATGTAAAAACTTTTGTTTTCCATAACTAGTGAAGATTAGTAGATTTTGGTATGACCAACACATTGTCATCATATTATACTTATATTATCCCTTAATGGTGAACCAAGTAAAATCGATGTGTTTTCTCTTTCCTTATGATTGTTTGGTTTCTACACATTTCCATCAGATAGGTTTAACAGGTTCCTACCAATGTGGGAATAAGATCCATCACTTTTGAAGAAAAAGTTGACACCTTGATTCACCCCTCCCCTATCAGGTTTTTCTAGGGTCCTACATTAGTTTTCTTAGTTATGACATAGAACCTATTTAGACTTAGAAAGGGGGTAGGTTTGGGTAGACCCTTATTGAACTATTTTTAGAGGTGAGACTTGTCTTGTGACTTTTTTCTACATGAACAAAAAGGGTTATTCTAGGGACTCCCTTAGTGATATAGTGATTTAGTATGGAAATTGGGATACCTATTATGACCTCTAGGAACCCCATTGATGCTTATGGCCATGGAATACTTAAATAGAAATGTTAATTGAACTTAAATGTTGATTTTGAATTAAATTTTTGAATTGTATAATTGTTTATTATTTGACTGAAAACTCCTTTTTAATTTTCAATATATCCACTTTATCATTGATAGGTAACCAAAACACTAGGAGGGATTCTAAATTCAACAGGATGCTAAAATCAAAATTCAAAATTCAAAAAACAAACACATTTAGGAACATGATACTTGAAGGGATCTTGATCCTTGAATCACATACATCAATTGAAGTCACATAACTTACCATAATCCTCATGATGTCATTTTCTTTTTCATCATCACCCTATCATCATCAAAGTTGATAACCAGAAAAATAATTTGAAATAACATCACCAAGAAAAAGCATTAAACCACCATAACAGAATCCACCTTCAACCTCACCATTGTATTTTCATCATCTATGTATTCATGATCCAACACAAACATCCCATAATATGATACAATCAATTTTACATAAATATAAAATAAACTAGAGTTTTCATCAATGTTCACTCTCCTCAACAACATTCTTCATTGCTCTCAAGTGCACCCATCACAAGACATCACATTATCTTCATCATTTCCAGCACAAATGAAACATTATCATTGTCATCATCAAAAACCAAAATCCATAGATACTTCATTAAAACCACCATACACCATCACAATGCACCACCAAACCAAGGTCTCACCTCCTGGAACACCATTTATCCACCCAAAAACACATCCCAAATCTTCCTTGAGAACCACCATACCTTACCAACCTGGGGAAGAGTGATGGGACATGAGGAATGGGAAGAGTTGTGGAATATTAAGGGCTCCACATAGAGTTGTGAACTTCACCAAGAATAACCCCAACAACACATAGAATAAATCCAAACATTAATCCATAGAAAAAAACCATCTGAAAAAAACAATAGAATTCAGAAAGAAACTAAATGATAGCCGAAATACATTGCCAAAAAGAAACTCCAAATCAGTTGATGAAAAAATAAACCAAATAGACATGATGAAGAATATAACACCAATGAAGAAAAATAATAGAGACTGCTACCATACCCCATCCAACACAATACCAATTTTTCCTAAAACCCTCATCAAACCCAAACAAAATGGGGTTAATCATGATGGATTGTCCAAAAAGGGTAGTGGAGAAGAAGAAAATCGGAAACCACCACTAACACTAAACCAAACCATCTAAATAACTAGAACACAGACCAAAAATAGAGTTTTGATGCACAGGGTTAGGTAGAAAGTGTCCAGTGATAGGTAAAAAATATCTACCCCAGTGAACAGCACTAGTCGAGAAGGGGAAGGATAAAACAAGATAGTGAAGATAAATCTAATCCAAGAAAAACAAGGAGCACCATCATCATTGAACAGAACCAAAAAACCCCTAGGAGGAAGTATAAGTAGAGGGAGTAGTGAGAGCAATGGGAGCACCAAGAAAGTGTCGAGGAAAATCCTAGGATTCCCTATGATGGTATTAGAGTGAAATTCCATGGAAAATCCTTGGATTACATTAGAGAATTCATGTGAATTCTAGAGTGTGAATATATATTGTATTAAATGGATTTTAATTCAATGGAATTACTTTATAAATCTAGTGGATTATACATAGATTCATTAATATAAATTCCATAATGTGTATCCCCTTGTATTTGGGTAATGTATATATTTGTTGAATGTCATAGATTAATATCATGGATTCTTGATGGCATCCCTTATTGACTGTCTCAAGATGATATCCCCATATTCGACTCAATTTTCATTGGTATGAAATTCCTTGGGTGTGAGTCAGGATTCCAATTGAGTTGTTCTTCTGAATGTCAAGTCGTATCCCTTGAGTTTAGACCTAATTGATAGTTTATCTTGAGAAATTATGGGAGGGAATTCCTATATAATCCAAGTGTATTAATCTTAAGGAAATTGGTCATGGTTACCTTGGAATTACACCTTGGAACCATATTATTTCATGATGCTTCAACCATGATCATAGTTACAGATGATAGCTGAAGTTGGTTTCTTCATCCCGGGTTATCTCATGAGACCTGATGCTCAAATCAGTTCATTTTTTCATAGCCTATTATTATTATTACTACTTTATTTATATATATTGAACACTATTATGATTTACATTTATAGACTGTATTAACATTAACACCATTGGTGGTGGCTTACTAAGTTATATCCAAACCCTGCTTAATCCACCATTGCACCTAGACACTCAAGTAGATGCTCCTTGTTTGCAAATAATAGGTTCATGAAATGGCCCAAGGTGATGATTTTTGGTCATATGGTTAGGATATATTTTGGAGTTAGGAGCAAGGATAGAGCTTAGGACTTCCCAGGGTTTTTCTATCTTTGGGTCTTTTGCCTTTATTTTTAGTTTTGGTCTATTATAATTGTTGATTGTTATCTACTACCTGGCCTTATTCGTATGTAGAATCATTATGTTATCGCATGGGATGTGATTTAGTAGTTAGTACCCATTTATCTTTATAAAAGTGATGTTTATATTGTTTACCTAATTTTATTTTGTGTTCCACACTCTGGTAAAGAGGGTATAGTCTCCCCATTATACCACCTATAGACCCTCACTGTCAGTCATCAGCCTCTATCGTATGAGGAGGTTCACCTGAGGCCATGTGGTGCACCGGCTTGAGACACCGATTTAGTGGCTTCCAGGTTGGGGAATGAAAAAATGGTATCAGGTTTATTTTTATTTTATCTTACTATTTTTTCATGGTAGATGGGATACTATGATGTTTCCATAGGTTGGTAAAGTGCTCATGTATAGAATTTACTAACCCGCATACAGGGGAAAATCCAAGTTTCCATTGGTGGGAATTGTTTTTCTTACTTTTCACTTTTACAGTTCAATAATTTCCACCTTGAGTGGCACACATGGGTGTGATGTTATTGATTTATGTGATTTATCTCTTGTTTGGTATGGTAATAGGGTGTGTGTGTTCATGCATCATTCTAGGCACATAGGATTAATATGTCATTCATGTGTTTCTTGTGATTGATAGTTTCCTAGTATTCCCATATTTACTAGTGTTTTACTTACTTTTATAGCTTATATCTTATAGTGATTTATATCTTCCTTTGGTTTTAAATAATTGATAGGGATTGGTTATTTAAAGTGTTTATAGCAATTTATATGGTGTTTCTCCTATATAAGTGTATGGTGGAACTCTACTTGGAAAGCTCTTAGATTGACCTCTTGTAAAATTATGGGCATATATAAATGGATTATTAAAGTGGTGTTTTGGTTACTTAAGGTTATAGTAGGAATCCTATAAAGTGTTTTCCTCTATGAATTTTGAATGGAACCCTATCTAACTGAACTATGGATTATGATATATAAATAAATGATGAATGGATAAATTTTTAAATTTTAATGAAAATGAACAGACTTAAAATGAGAAACCTTGGGAATGATGGTAGGTGTCTTATTAATTTTTAATTTATAGTGGTATCAGTTAAATGTGGTTCCAAGAATAACATAACGATTTTTTTCCTCTATAAAATACGTTCTACACTTCATATAATGGAACTATAGTGATGATCATGGAAGATGATAAATATCTAAAATGGGTATGATGCATGATATCTAGATAAACTAAATGATGATCTTGGTTAAATATTAAATAAAGCATTAGTAAGAAACCTATAAGGTTTTTTCCCCCATAGATTGTGAATGGAACCTTATCTAACCAGTATTTGGAATATGGTATTTTGATGAGTAAATCATATACCCTTGGGTAGTGTGTGGGGATCAAAGGAGAGCCCATGTCATGACTCTTCATGTGTGATCATGACCCTTGTGTGGGTGGTTGGACCATTGAGAGTGGTCGTGTATAGATGTAGGTCTTAAATTTTTTATCTGAGTTTGGGTTTTGAGGTTGGAGGGAGATCCTAGTTTGTGAGACCTTGGGGATATCCATTGTATTAGATAGCAGGATGTTTCCTATTGTGCCTACAATTGGGACTATCACCTTGAGGTTATGAGGTGTTACCTTGTACTATAGTTTATATGACCCTTATGGTTTTTATATCCCGTAAGTGATGTATTGGACCCTAGATTGGGTGTTTTTCGCAGTGAGAATGATAAAGGTTGTGTATCTATGGGTGTTAAACCTGGAGTAAGAGGTTTTTGTTGGGAGCATTAGACTTCATGTGTTTTGGAATGGGAGTGGGAGTATCGCCCATGAGTAGTGTCTTGTGTGAGACCTAGCCTAAGGGTCTAGGTGCTGGATCCCAATGATCTTTGGAATATGACTTGGGTTTGTGGTATTGAGTTATATAGTTTAGTGTTCGAGGGAAATCATGAGATGGGTTATCTCGGTTCTTAGATATTGGATTTGTGAGGTGTTGGTAGATGCTTTGGTGTGTGGAATCAAAATCTACAATCAAGATTTTGGTAAAGTAATGGATATTCCTTTGGTTTTATAAGGAAATCACCTTGAGTGATTTTGTTTTAGTTTTAAGGTTGATTTCCAAAGGGGTAGGATTTTTCAAATGCCCGGACCTACTATTCTGACATTGTTTGATGCAGTAATCAATGTTGATCTTGGATGTTGGTCTAGGGTGGATAGATCATGGTTATATGATTCTAATATTATAAATAAACTTGGGATTATGATTAGTCATCTGGTTAGACTTGACTCCTGGGGAATTTCAAGTTTGTTAGAGGAAAGCATCAAGGATGCCTTAAGAATGATGAAACTGACAGTCTAGGAAGCATGGTTAGATTCTTGAATGGGAACGTGAGCCTAGAATAAATAATGCATGCCTCATGGGATCTTGATTTGAGTTATGCTAATGGTCGTAGGGGGGTATTCTACCCCAAGGTTTTGATGAGGTCAAGATTATGAGTGCATGTTGGAGATGTTTTACATTGTTTAGATGGTGTTATCGGGTGTCTTGGGAGAAAGAAACCATTTATTTTCGATGAAAACAATGTGGTGCACATAGGATATACATGGGGATTATTGAAATTTAGGATAGTAGAATGGACCATCTTCATTTCATGGAATAATAATTTGGGTATTTGAGAATCTTGAGTGATGTGGTGCTGGTAGTTCCATGATGAACGTGGTTCACGACTGTTTGGTAGAGAGTCATGAGGTGGTAGTGGATTATGGCTAATGAGTCCCTCTGGAAGTGAGGTAACCGAGAGTGGATGAGGCACTTACATGTGGGTATTTCAGGAGATTTTTTTGGGTTTGATATGTCCTTATAGTTAAAGGTGATATCATGGATGGATTAGAGTGTGGTGGTATGGACTGTTAAGTTAGAATTAGACGGAGGTACCGAGTCTTAATGGGGTGCATTGGGTGTGGATCAAAAGATAAGCATGAATTTGATTTAGAGGTGAAACCATGGAAGTTGTGCTCGAGGAGTAGTATAAGTGAATCTATATGGAAGGTAGTGAACCAGCGTCCATTAGAGGTATAAACCCATGTTTTGGACCAAATGTTGAGAAATTTCATGGGTATTGTTCTTGAAAGCTAGAAATGGGTAGTGGGTGATGTTGTACTACCACTCTGGTGAGAGTGGTATGGCTATATCTAATACTTTATTTTTTTGTTAAATGGAGTGTGGGATTTAGTGGTTGGGAGTTTCTCAAGTGAATAAATGATAGAAAAACTCCTATGGTGGGTAGTGACATGTCGATCATGGGCACAAGACCCTTATGTCGGATGGGTTTTGGATGTGTGGAACTAACCATGAAACGATTTGGTTGGAATCAGGATGATGATAAGGAATTATTGAGGTTCATTCCTATATTCTATAAGTAATTCCCAATAGGGAATCATATTTATAGTGGATTAAGACTAAGTGATGGCTTTAGGATTGGTTTTGGTTTTAAAGTAATATGAGGATGATTGGATTGGAAGTGAATCGATTTGTGTGGTAGGGAACGAAGATGGTTCAGAGGGTTAAGGATTTAATAGTGGGAACTCACCATGAGTCAGGTGTGGACTCTAGTGAGAATATTTGGGAAAACATCGGATGCCTCTTGGCATAAAGGCATCATAATTAGGTCATTTGGTGATGCATTAGAAGTTGGAGCTAGGTTTTTTCAATACAAGATAGTCGGGAGTGGTTCATCTTGTATTTGTGTGTGGTTTAGGATGCGATAAGTTGTAAACCATGTCAGATGTTTCTTTTAGATATGTCATATGCATTTAAGGAATTGAACTCGTCCTTTCATGGAAAATCTAGTATATTTCTATCTCGTGCGTGGATAGTGGTTATGCACCCATCCTATGTTAGTTTTTAGTAACGAGGTCTGGTTTTGTAATTTTAATTGGAATTCTCAAGGAATGAAAAAATGAATTCTTGGGCTTATTTAGGGATGGTGGTTGGGAGCTGTGTCAGGTTCATTGTTGTAGTATGGGTTGAGGTTCTTTAGGAGATTTTGATGGAGGGGGTGCTAAAGCGTCACGGTTTGGTGGTAGTAATCTAGATCTTATAATGGGTATAATCGTAGGCCTATTGGGTGTTTGGACAATGACACCATTGTGTTTTGGGTTAGATGGACTTAGGTAATCCCCATATAATTTTTTCGGTAGTGGTGATGATTGTTAACTCAGGTTTTGTAGGCCAAAGTGCCTTGAGTTTAAAGATGTTTCTTGAACTTTTTTTGGGCACTCAAGAGAAGAAATAGGTCATTCAAATTTTTTTGGTGGCTGATGTAGATTGGGAGATGCAGATTAATGACCACTAGGACTTCTTGAGGATGATAAGTGCTATGGTGGAGAGTTTGTAATATTCCATGTGTACAGAAAGATTTGGTTTTTAGATGAAGTTTGAATTTTTAACTACAGGATGAGTCAAATTTTGATCAAATATTTGGAATGGAATTAGGAGTGTTGGTAAATCTTAAATTGGTGTTATTATACATGGAATAAGAATCAAAAGGTATCTCATATGTTTGGGTGAGCTTTTGGGGCTTCAAGTAGGTACCTGAAGTTTTTGGAGGTTTTTTCCAAGGAGTGCGGTTGTCTATCATGGGTAGCATGTAGTTTTGAGTAAAATATTTGAGTTTAATAAGAAAATTCATGTATTGGTTGGGGATGTAAGTTTGGTGCATGGTTTTTGAATGGTTGCAGAAAAACCATGTGAAATATTGTAGACCAAGGCAGTACCAATTTTCACAGTTGGTTCATTATTTTGTAAACTATGTATCTTAATAATGTGATAAGTTTATACTTGTATAGTGCCTACTGTATGGTTGGAAAATGGTTTTAAAACCCATGTGGATCATAAAATTTAGGTTTTACCATTTTTTATGTTTGATTTTAAGCCCATCCAACTCCTTTTTCCTTCCTCCTTGAGTGCATGCCTCTCAGCTGACTGAGTCCCTCCTCCCTCACTCTATTCCCCTCCATTGGGGTGTTTTCGGGTGTGTTCTTTGATGTTTTAGGTGATACACCTCCCTCTTGTGGACTCTTCTCCTCTCCTTCCTCCTCTCTAATTTTTAGAGTTCTTGGTTTAGGTTTTTTATGGAGATTACACCAGATCATAGTGGAATCTCCTGTGTAATTGCATGTTTTCCTTAGAGATTTTGTTAGGATTATGTAAAGGATATCTTGATAAGGATTATGCATTTTTTTTTCTTGGTGTTTTGTTAAGGTATGACATTTTGGTGAGTTTTCTTATGTTTTCCATCAAATTTCCTTTTAATTAGCCTTTGAATTGGTGTTGTCTCTTAGGTATTTGGCATGGTTTGTGGTCAGGGTTACCCCATGGGTTTGTAGTAATTTTTTATATTTGGTTCTAATGCAATGAGGGCTTCTGGTTTGTCCTTCATTGTTATGATTGTTTGGTTAATTGTTTAATTGATTATATTTATTGATTATAATTAATTATTTTGGTGTCATGGATTGAGTTAGGTTCTTAGTTAGTGATTCAATCTTGGTGATCCATAGTAAAGTTGTCAGCCCTTGGAATTAAAGTGGAAAGTGTCAATTAAGTCGGGTGTTCTAAATGAATTTCTCTTAAATTTTATCCCTTGTATTGCATCTTTTTCTTGTGCGGTCATACTGAATTATTGGACATCTAACCTAAATAATTAAATTAAATGGTTTTGTTTCCTTAGTGATGATATAGAACCTATTTGGACTTTGGAAGGTGGTTTGGTTTGGGTAGACCCTTGTTGAACTATTTTTAGAGGTGAGCCATGTCTTGTGCCTTGCTTTTGGGTGAACAAAAAGGGGTGGTATAGGGATTCTTGTAGTGATATAGTGATTTAATATGGAAAGTAGGATTCCTAGGATGACCTTTATGACCCCCTTGATGGTTATGGTCATAGAGTACTTAAACAGAAATGTGAATTTAACCCAAATGGTGTTTTTTTCTTAAATTGTTGAATTGTATGATTGTTTATTATTTTAATTTTGGATTAATGAAATGTTTGAGATCTATGGTAATTTATGTGAGTATGGAATTCCTTGGTGAAACTCCTTAGATTCCTTATGATGGTATTAGAATGGAATTCTTTGGATGATCCTAGGATTCCATTAGGGAACACATGTAAATGTTAGGGTGTGAAGTCATCATGGATTCAATGGGGTACAATTTTATGGAATTCCTTGAAAAAACCCATCAGATTCGACACAGATTCATTACTATGAATTCCATAGGGAGGCTCCCCCTTGGATTCAGGTAATGTCTATATTTTTAAATGTCATGGATTAATTTCATGGATTCTTAAGGGTATCCCTTATTTTATTTCATAGGATGATCTACTTATATGGGACCAATTATCATTAGTATGCAATGACTTGGGTGTGAGATAGGATTCCAATCGATTTATGCTTCTAAATGTCAAGGTAGGTCCCTTGAGTTCATACTCGACTAATGGTTTATCTTGAGAAATACTAGGAGGAAATTCTTGTATGATCTATGGGTATTACTATTGGTCCACCTGATCATGGTTACCTTGTAAGTGTTCCATGTAAAAAAATTATTTCATGATGCATCCACCATGATCATAGTTATCGGTGATGGATAAAGTAGGTAGTGCCAGCCCGAGTTGTCTCCTGAGACCCAAGGCTCGAATCAGGTCCTTTTTTTACAACCTATTATTATTCTTAATTATTTATTTATATATATTACACACCATTATGCTTTACACATATAGAATGGATTTTCATTAAACACTATTGGTGGTGGCTCACTAAGTTATACTTGCACCCTGCATGGGTCGTCATGGGACTTGGGTACATAGTAGATGGTCCTTGTTCATAAGTTATAGGTTAAAGTAATGGCTTGAGGTGATGCTTGTTGGTCGTATGGTTATGATGGAATTTGGAGCTAGGAGCTGGGATAGAGCTCAAGACTTCCAGGGGTTATGCTATCTTTGGTTCTTTTTATTTTCTTTTTAGTTTTGGGTTTTTATACTTATTGATTTTTATGTACTTCCCTTCTTGTTTTGTATGTAGAATCTTTATGTTATCCCATGGGATGTGATTTAGTAATTATTACATGATTATATTTTTGGATGTGATGTTCATACTTTTACCCTTATTTACTTATGTGTTGTGAACTCTGGTAAAGAAGTTATAATCTTCCCATTATACCACCTATAGACCCTTGTTTCTATTCAGAAGTCTCTGGTATACGGGGAGGTGTGTCAAAGTTCATGTGGTGCATCGTCTTGGGGCATTGGTTTAGTGGCATCCAGGTCGAAGCGTGACACCCTTTTAACACCTCAAACTTCCATAATCATCCAAAATAAACAAGGTTTATAAAAAATTAAATCAAATTCATACCTTGTACGGATGAGGGGTGTTACATCATGAGGTTCATAACTAGTAAAGAAAAACCCTTGGTTTTGTACTCATATACTAAAGGAAACTCGGATTCCATCACACCCATTATAGGGCTCTAATCCACATTGGGTATTTACATAACCAACAACCCACTCTAGGGTTGTCATAATATCCATGTGCATGTCACATCCACACTTTTATCTAATGATGTATATCATGGAATTCATCATAATTGGGTTAATTTAATTAATACACCACTAATAAGTTATTTAGGGAAACACCGAATAAGTTATTAATGATGTTTTAATTAACCAAAACCTATTTTTTCAAAATCATTTTACAATAACACATAAGCATGGACACGTTATTTGAACTTATGTACCATGTATGAAACATATATACATGTTTCTTTCCACCCCATACCAATATTAAAATAATAAACCATAACTCATAAACATTATAATTCATTAAAATAACTCAAATGTAATAGTGAAAAATAACCACAATCCCAACTCCCTAGGAACATGGATTCACACCATATTTGTATTGGATTGGAATGAATATGGCTTCCATACTAGGTTTTGAGAAAAAAATTCTCTATAAACCTAGACAAGATCAGTAATATGAATAAAAAAATTTGTGATATCATTTTGTAATGCTCAGCCTGGGTAATCATCTATTGACCCGAGCTGAGATTCCATGTGACCTTGAGAATGCCTCCTCATACATCAGAGGTTTTCAACTAGAAATAAGGGTTAGATAATATCTCATGGGTAGATTGTATCCTTGGTTTTATAACCATACAATAATAGGTAAATAACATAACTAACCATAAACAGATAATATTTTCAAACTATATAGAATTTTAGTGGAAAGTTAATCATAGCAATATCATACACCATGCAGTATTAAAACGAACCCATGGTATATAATATAATCATATGTCACAAAAGGGATTTCCTAATGGGCCGATATGATATATCATACACATGTTGAAAAAGTACAAAATAAATAAAGGATACACTTCTACTAGTCCTCAACCTCTCCTTGGAATTGTATCTATATTCTCAGCAAGAAACTCCAACTCACTCACATGTTCTAGGGCCCTTTCCTTAACCTGCATACCAAACATAAGGTCTTAATGTCCACCAAGGCACACATGTAGGGTGTCAGTATAAGACTCGGTGGTGCACCACCAATGATCCCCTAATAAAACCATTATATATGCATATATATGTACTGTATGAAATTTAAGTGGTAAGAAATCATATGTATAACACTAATCATAGCATCAGGTGCTCAAGAAGCCTCCCTAATGGTTAACCCCTACCAACTTATTCTTATGCCTCTATGATGGGATGGTTATTCTGATTTCACTATTGTGGTGAATATTCTAATTTCATAATTGGGATTGGGAAGGATCTTCCCATCTTGGGTTGGCAACACATCTAACTTTGAAATTGTCATGACCCGCCTTCACCAAGATGAGGGGAGGGACAAAAAATTGCCAAACCCTTCCTTCTTCAAGTTCAAGGAGAGATAATGACCCCTGAGACTCGCCTTCAATAGGCCCTGGAGTGGCGACTAGCACCAAGGGTATAGAATCACACAAAAAATGGAAGGAATTTCCCTTTTTATTTAGTAGGATCGGGAGATAAGATAGTAAATCTCAAACAACACCAAAACTCAAAGTAAAATTAAATCCAAAACAATCCATTCCCATATGCATGTTCCAAATAATAAGTGCTACAAGTACAAGAAAACTCCAAGGGGAAGTACCAAAGAAAAGAAAAATAGTAACAACAATTGTCCCAACATTCGAACTAGTATGGTCTTGCACGGTCCTAAAAGTCCTCCTAGAAACCTGAAAGTAGTTTTATATACGTAGGGTGAGTATATAGGTATACTCAGTAGGGAAAACCAAAATCTCTCATGAACAAGTGGGGAGGCATTCTAATTCCTTGTGAGAAAGGGAGATAACCCAAGCACCTAGAAAGGAAACTATCCACCAAAACCTCACCAAGGAACACTCCCCAAATAACGCAAGTCAATTAAGATAATAGTAAAAACACATCGATATTTGGGTACCCCACACTACTTTCCCACTGGTTATTGAAGACATAATATGCATCAGACCTCCCTCGTCATTCTCACCACAGTCCCACTACCATACCCCGCCCGCACACACCTGGGCTACCACAACCACACATCCCGCTCGCAAACACCTGGGCCAAGACAACCCCATATAACCACACCCGCAGACATCTGGGCCTGAACAACTACTGCAACGCCCGAAGACACCTGAGCTTCATCCTGAAGACACTTGGGAAACAACCTGCCTGCACACACCTAGGCCAACCACCACAATGTACCCTGCCTAAATAATCTTGGGCTAAGATGGACCTCAGGCCATCATAGCCTACCCGAAGAGTCTTAGGCTATTCGGGGAAGGGGGTAGAAAAGGAGATAATAACCAACCACTCATAGGAGTGTTGGTAAAAACACCCTCCCCAAAGAAATGGGGGTGTTTGGCACGAAGTGCTCAACTTGGGTGGGGAATGAATAAGAAACATAAGAACTAAATTATACATAGGTAAACAAGCACCCATCCCAACCTATGGGTTCCAAAACTAGTCCACACCCAAACACCCTTGTTACTATTCATTCATAAAAAGCACAATGGCCACAACCAAGTCACAACTCATTCCCAGAAAACAAATCCCCTTTAATCCCATTGTTGTTATCACATTCCAGCGATTCCATTTAAATAATTCTTCACTACTGGGCAAGTAACAGGCATTGCCACAAGACAAGGAAGGAAAAACAACCAAGCACCAAATTAAGCATGCACATCCGGTTCTCTTGTAAAGTAACAATAACAAAAGGGATCTGTGAGATCCCTCAAAGTACTAGAACCAAACCAAGCACCAACATATGGCCCCACACGGCCTCGGATCCACAAACCAACGACTACACCACAACAGGGGATCCCATCCCCATCCACGTCGCCTCACAAGCATCAAGAAGATCCACCACACACATCATCAAAATAGAGCAAGGGATTTTTCAGATTTAAACACACCATTCCTTTAGTTCGGTCTTTCCGAATGGTTAATCGGGGTGACCACACAAGGATTATTATTCATTTGGCATCCATTTAATCAACTGAGTTTACGTGATTAACCAGTTTCCTTGTTACAACCATTCAATCACAAAAATATCCAGAAAACAAAGGTTCATTAGTGCGCAAGAAAGGACCACCAATGGCCATGATTTTTAGTAGACATAAGACCATACAATTCACAACATATAAAAAAAGGTAAAAGAGTACCCCAACATTGTCAAACACACCCCTTCATTATTTAAAAATCATTTATTATCTTCGTTAAGGTTTGGTTTCATCCATCCCCATAGTAACATTATCATACCCACCCTGCATGACACACAATAAAGAGAGACGAAGGGAAAACCCCTACTTGGATGATCAACGATCAAAGTTTTTCTTCTCGCGCCAAAAACTGGGATGCGCGACTTGTAGGGGAGGAACTTCAGGGACTCGAAGAGTGAGCAGGAAAGGCTCCAGCACAGGCGCACCACTGACCTCAGGAAGGGGGGACTCCAAACGCACCAAGGAAAGAAAAGAGACCAGCTCAAAAGAAGGAAGGAAGGAATTCTCGTGTGATAAAAAGGTGATATCCTGGAGTTACGGGATATGAATTTTGAACGGATATAAAGGGGGTTCGTGGTTTCACCACGCGTTTGGATGGTTACACATGATGGACACCCTTTGTTGGTTCCTTTTTAATTAAGCTTAGGCTTACCACCTAAATAGAGTTGCAAAGAAACCCCAAATAGGGGTGTCTAGACCCGACCCAACCCGACCAACCCGACTCGACCCGATCGGGTTGGGTCGGGTGGGGTTGGGTTAAAAAATTTATACCACGGGTTGGGTCGGGTTGGGTTATATCATGGTCGGGTTGGGTCGGGTCATGGGTTGGGAAAAAATTGACCCAACCCGACCCAACCAACCCGACTACTCTGAGTCGCCTCTTCAGACTTCGCCCTCTCCCCCTACCTCTCGACCCAATTCCCCCTCACTCTCACCCCACGCCGCTGTCTTTCTCCTTTCCTACACCATTCATTGAGTCCATGTCATCGCCCACCATTACATGAATACTCTATTAATCGCATAGATGATTGAATCTTCCATGGCATTTCTAAGACAAACATAAAATAAATTCAAAGGAATCGAGACATGTGAAATCAGTGGAAAAACAATGCCCGATCAACAAACAAAAACATGAAGATAACTGGATTTCATTCGATTTTGCTACGAAAACTAAAGAACAAGCAAAAAACCAAAGGAAGATAGAACAAATTTAATTATTCGAAGATCCGACGGTGGAGGATCGACTAAGAAAATGATCATTGAACATCTCTCTCGCCCTCACCAGTCCAGTGTATCCACCGCGCCCCACCTGCATGTACCCCTGCCTCTACCACCACCTCCATCTCCATCGCGACTGTGTGTGGTGCCAAATCTATCGGTGTCAAGCACTACCCCATTCTCATCACCCTCTTGGCCTCACCTTGAACCTCCTCAAACCTTGATAACTGCTTGTAGGAAAGCTAATCACATCACACCATCGAGTCGCAGACTGACGTTTTTTTTTTTGTCGATTTATTATAGGGCGGAGGATGCGGGCGTTCCCTAGTGTGGTGAAGAAGATGAAGCAGAGAAATACGTAACCCGATCAACCCACGGGGCGATAGCCAAAAAAATAACTAAACAATTTTTTTTTTTTGTAACCCGGTCAACCTACGGGTTGGGATCATAAAAAAATACCAAACAATTTTTTTTCCTTAACCCGATCAACCCGACCCAACCCGATTTGAGACGGGTCGGGTCGGGTCTGAATCTAAAAACATCTCTAACCTGACCCAACCCGACCCATCTTATTTTGCTTGGGTCGGGTCCAAAATAGCCCTCAACCCGACCCATGGACACCCCTAACCCCAAATATGAGGAGACATGTGCAGGATCACCACCATGACCCTGATAGGTCACACCTATTTTCCCATATCCCTTAAAACCTAGTTGTCTTTCACTCTAGTCGATCTCACCCGCTTACCCCAACTTTTACATCATACAACACATGCAATTACATATAAAGGAGAAAAATTATGGGCAGCACCTACCTATTTTTGGACTTAACCCCTTTTGACCATGCCTATTCACTTTATCCAAGCTTACCCAACAAACCTCATACTCGCAAGTCCGTATCTCACCCAAAGGATCAATTTAACCAATCATAAAACATTGATAATTAATTTTCCCATTTATCTATAATTGGCTTAAAAGGGGAAAACCTCACCGAGCTGCACTAACTCACTAAAACCCCAAGCAACAACAAGCCAATAGCCTACGACGTGCTCCAGGTCCATCCTTGAACAAAATCCACAAAATATCATCTTTATAAGTTAAGCAATATCACCCAAAATTATTGAAAAATCGAGAAAAAACAACTAGACAATTTACCTCAAGCAAAATGGCATGCAACGACTTTATTCCAACCTCTCCCGACCTCATCTAGCTTATGCATGAAAAATCATCTCGTTGTGATGTGATTTCACCATGATCCTATGAAATTACACCCAAATTCCCAGATTAATTCGTCATAAATCGTAGGGAAATAGGATATTAAAGAAGAGAAGAGTGGGGGGGAAGAACTCACCTCAATCGATGAACAAACTCGCCCTGAACCACATACACCCATCAAAAGAAGAACAGAAGAGAGCAATGAGATACGCCTCTCTGTCATTTGGTTGTCCCAGTAAGAAGTGCCTCAGAGGGGTTTTGGTGGGTTCTTGTTACAACCCCCACCAAAACCTTGTGCTCCCACGCTGCGATGAATTCCCTTTTAGGGCTTCTCCACAAACCCTTCCATGTCCAAAACCCCTATTTAAACTCTCAAGATATGTTAAAACAACTTTCTTCTCTATCTAAATTCAAAAAAAAAATCAAATTCATCTCGGATTCTAAATCCCATGGAATTTGATGTCTCCCAATTCCACTGACATTTGGTGATGCAAGTTGTTACAGTGTTGTAATTGTCTGTTTGTAGTTGTTATAATACTTTAAATTGTACAAACCAGCTATAATGAAATAAAATGTCTTTATTATTTGAAAATGCATTGATTTTAAACTAAATATGACTATTTTCTGATTTTTGGCTACTGCTGGTGGTTGTTATGCAGTAGGAAACTAAAGTAGTTAATGATAGTCTTTATCAATACTAGAGTTTAGTGGTGAGAAAGACTATGCTTTCGTTAGTACTAAACAAAATGATGATAAAGTTTCGTCTTTATCATCATTAACTTAGTGGTTATAAAGACTCACTTGCCCTATGGGGTGCAGTTTAGCGGTTCAACCCTTGTTGTAGTTGTGGTGGTGTTTGGGAGGTCTTGGATTCAAACATTCCCAGATGCATCTCTTTGTTTCTTTGTACCCTCTCCCGAGACCCATCCTATATAGCCTTTTTATAATTTTTTTTAACAATGATAAAAGTGGTAATTTTTTCTCACTGCTTTCAAAGTGTTGATAAAGACCACTTTTTAGCATTCAAAAAGCACATACTTTAATAGTGTAAACAAATATTAAGTTATAATTAATACAAATATTTTATCGCACCAAAATAGACTAAAAAAACACAACATAAAAAAACAGCACCACAATTGACTAAAAAAAAAGAAACACACCTAAGAGATGAAGGAATTGAAGTGGGTAAAAAACAGCACCAAAATTGACTAAAAAAAACACAACATAAAAAAAAACGAATCTAATCAATTACTACAAATTGTAGAATCGATGAAGGAATTGACATGGGAGAGAGAGGGTGAGGAAGTGGAGGGCAAGGTACCAACGTATGGTGGCGGGTGCGACAGGCAGTGACAACAACGGGTGAAGGGACAGTGGTGACGGTCTAGATCAGTCAGGAGGCAGCATGGGGACGGATATTAGCGGCGAGGTGGGGGGCACAAATACTTCCAATTTTATCCTATTGCATTCAATTCATGATGATTTTTTAAAATGTATTACAAATTAATAAATTTAACGGCAATTTATGATCAAACCAACACAAAATAAAATGTTTTGTAGTGATTATAAAAAAATCCTTGTGAAATAATGCGAGACAAATATTAATTTCAAATTTTAATTTGAATGAACAATAAAATTTTTTATTTCCCGTAACGCTTATTTGATCATTAATTGTAATTAAGAAGTCAAATTAAAATCATATATATATAACGGGAAGATGAAGAAGAAGGTTATCCGCAATCATAAGTTCATCCTGCATGTGTTGACCCAAAACAAAAGTTGCCTCCATAATTACTCGCCACTATCTTCTAATATTGTTTTTAGTGATACGATGGCTGAGTCAGATTTTATTAATTTATTAAAAAGAAAGATTTTATTCTGATCCTTCCAGAATCAAATAATTAATGCAATTTACTTTCAATTATCTCAACATTATATCTATCCGACCCTATCCGCAGCCCACCCCATTATCAGTGGACGCCACCTACAATTTATTTCATCTTATTACTGTCTACCATATAGTTTTATCATTGAAGACAATCTGGATTCATTTTAATTTGAACATAATGTTCACGTGTTTTATAAAAAATAAATTGTATCTACAAAACCCGCAACAATTAGCGGTAGACTTTATTAGCACTAGATAAAATTGATGATAAATGTACCATTTATCAGTGCTAAAAAACAATGATAAAAATATTAAAAAAAAGAAATAATTAAACAAATAAAAATAAAAATGAATAAATTTAAAAAATATTTAAATATTTATTAATTAAATATTTTTTAATAAATTTAATATATAAAAATATTATAAATATTAATAAATAATATATATTAAATATAGTCATATAAAATGAATAAATTGAAATAATTAAACAAATAAAAATTAAAAATGAGTAAATTAAAAAAAATTAAAATTTTCATTAATTAAATAATTATTAATGAAAATGAATAAATTTAATATATATATATATATATTATAAATATTAATAAATAGTTTATATTAAATATTGATATATAAAATGAAGAAATTGTAATAATTAAACAAAAAAATTAAAAATCAATAAATTACAAAATTATTAAAAAAATTATAAATGAAACAATTATCAATAAAAATGAATATATTTAATATATATATATATATATATATATATATTAATTATAAATAGTAATAAATAATATATATTAACTATAAATATAGATAATGAATAAAATGTAATAATTAAAAAGATATAAATGTCTTCTTCATTTTAATGGTTTTTATATATAATTATTGATTAATATATTTAATATTTTTAATATAGAAATATGCTCCTATATATTTCTCTCTCTCTCTCTCTATATATATATATCAATATATATAATATTTCCTAAAATATGATTTATATAATACAAAATATATATGCATGCATTAAATAAGTCATATATTTAGTGAAAAACAGTTTATAATAAAAAAATTAATATTAATAAAAAATATTGACTAATTGTATTGAGTAATAGACATTTAATCGAATGTCATTTGATTTTTCAATTTAACATATATCAAACGTGTGTTACATTGATTTCACGCATACATATACGCAATTAATGTATTTTTATATACAACGTGCACACACACATAATATTTATGTAATTCATTCAACTTTTAATATTCATTTTAGAATTATATTTATTAGCATAATATATTTAATGTATATTATGTTTCTAATCGGTAAATTTTATCATTTTTTATATTTTTATTCAATATATACAATTTGTTACTTTTTAATATTTTTTCAAAATTATTCATTTTTAGTATTATTTATTCATTAATAATCTTGACTATTTTTTTAAATATTTTTGAAATTTATTCATTTTAAAATTTTCATTGTTTAATCTGTTGTAATTTTATTTTCAATACTTATTTATACATGTTTATTCATTAATTTTTAAAATTTATTCATTCTTCTTATTATTTCTTCCATTAATAGTGTCAATGTTCAATTTAACATATATCAAACTTGTATATATATTAATTTCACATACATAAATATTTATGTAATTGTACCCTCAAACATCTAATATATATATATATATATATATATAATATTATGTTTTTAATCGGTAAATTTTATTTATTTATTTTTAATATTACTTTAGTCAGTATTATTTATTCATTTTTAATATTTTTTTGGAATTTAATCACTTTCTAATATTTATTTATACATATTTATTTACTATATTTTAATATTTTCAATATATATTCATCTTCATTTCAATATATATCCATTCTTTATTTTTTTAATAATTTGTATAATTACAAAAACTTATCTATTTTTTCAATATTTTTAAAGTCTACTCATTTTTAATTATTCAATTTCACTCATTTTTAACATTCATGCATTTAAGATTATATATTCATTAATAATGTTAAAAATATATTTGTAAATAAATATTTATAAATTAATATATTTATAAATGTATATTTACTATATTTATAAAATTATATATTTATAATTGTAAATAAATAATACTTTTTAAAAAGTATTTATATAATTATAAATAAATAATTATATATTTAAATAATTATAAAATTATAATAAATATATTTAAATAATCAATATATTTACTATATATATATATATATATATATTAAATATATATAATTATATAAATATATATTTACAAATATATTTATTTATAAATATATATTTACTGTATTTATAAAATTATATATTTATAATTATAAATAAATAAATATATTTTTTAAAAAAGTATTTTATAATTATAAATAAATATATATATATTTAAATAATTATAAAATTATAATAAATATATTTAAATAGTGAATATATTGAATATATATATATGAAATATGTAAATAATTATATAAATATATATAATGATATAAATATATTTATAATTATATACAAATATTTATAAATATATTTACAAATTTATTTATTTATAATTATAATTATAAATCATTATTAGCGCTAAAAAAGCGATGCTAAAGAGATCTTTTATGAGTGATTATTATCTTAGTGTTGATAAAACTCCTCTTTATCAGCACTTTTTTGGAAGCATCCATAAAACCCTTCTCGATCTTCTAAAAGGAACTCTAACTGAGCCGATTTTGTCGTGTTGTTCAAGCTCTTACAGAAAGTCCAATTCTGCTGCTTCTCCCCCTCAACCTTTTCTCGGGCGAATCAACTCTATCAAATCATGTCACATCCGTGATTTTGATTTGAGGTATTCTTTTGTTTATTTTTTTGTCCTATATTTATCCCTTGTCTTTCCCGGGTATTTTTGGTGAAAATGGAGTTTTTAGACCCGACATCAAGTGGCGCCCCGTTGGCACACAGTTAGGGGAAACCGTACGCCACCCTAGAACCGACCGCGCACCCTAGACAGTGGCACTGCCTAGGCCACATGACTTGCCGCACAGGCGTGCATCCTTCCCTGTCAAACCGTGCGACCAGTTTCCTCTTGGATAGAGGAGGCTGCACAATTGTCGCACAGTTTGGAAGACCGTACGTTCAAACTGTACGACCTGCCCAGAACATAAAAATGTGAAATTTCTTATTCCACCATTCTCTAATTTTAATCCCAATCCACCCATAATTCGACCCATTCAAGATTTCCAACCTTAGGCGCCTCTCCCTTTGGCTCCCTTGGATCTCCATTTTATTGGTGGTTTTGGTGCAGAATCTTCAAAGAATCATCAAGTAAGCCCATTCTTTCTTGATTTCTTCCTTCTTCTTGGGGTTTTATTTCCTCTTTCTTGGGTTCTTCTTTCTCCGGCGGGTTGGTTCCCCTAAAATGGGTTGAGCCTTGGTTCCTTATGTTTAATCTTGGTGTTTGTGGTATGATCTTGCCTTTATAGGGTCTCCTTATGGTACAATTGTAGTTTTCCATAAGATTCCGAAAGTTTCCAAGTTTGAGGTAGGAGATTCCATGCTTTTGCATTATTGGATGATTTTGGTATGCTTGATGCGCTTTCTAAATGTGTTCTATGAAGTGTTTGAATGGTGCAAAATATGTTTTCAAAGGGTTTCGAGGTGCATATGGGGTGAAAGATGATTTTCCAAAAGAAATGAGTTGGGTTTCATGTGTGTCTTCTTTATTATGCCTTCTAAATGCATTTCATGAATCGTGTAAGTGGTGTGAAGCTTGTTTTCAAATGGATTTGGTGTGCGTATGGATTTGAAAGAGGTTTTTCTTATGAAAAATGGTGGTTTTCAGGTGTATTCATACAGTTTGGTGTGTGTATGCGAAAGAGGTGATCTATGTGATATGAGAAATGGAATTGAGAACAAAGAGAATCCTAGGTATCTAGGTGGGGGGACTAGGACTAGTATGCTAGTCGGATCAGCGGGGCCGAGGCCCGGCTCCTTCAAGAAAGATTGACGCTACAGTACTAACTAAACTATGATGATGATTGGAGACCACTAAAACTTTGGATGAGTTCCTCTCTAGTGGCTCATGCATAAGGATGTTGTGGGTCATGGTTTCTATACCACATCATCAAGATACGGGGTTCCTAGGGTCCCACTATTTCTAGTGCCTTTAGGGATTACTCGTGGTGCTCTTGTGATGTTGTGCATACTATCGGCATATGGTGAACCTTTCTTTCATTGTAACTTCAAAGCATGTTTTCTTGAAAATGTTTTCCTTAAAATGTTTTATTAAAAATGTTTCTGATATCTTTATTAAAACTTGCATGTCGATTTGTCTTATAATATTTTGGCATGGAATCTATTCGGGTGACATCCTACTAGGCATTGGATCACACCCTACATACACCCTCGGGTGTATGTAGACCTTGTTATGTTTGATCCAGGTAAAGACAAGTTGTTCTTTGGTGGTGACGGTGGATCTAGTTGCTAGTGTTCACCTTATTGTAGGTGTTGGTGGTGGTGGCATGAGGGTGGTGACCCTCTTTTTTCATAAAGGTTTAGTTGTGTAGTTGTACCCCTCCCCATTTTGGTACTTTGGTTTTGGTCAAAGATGAAAAATGTTTAACTTTTAATAGTTTTTCTTCCGTTGGTTATTGATATTGCTCTTGGTGTGATGTCTTATTCTGGTGAATTGTTTATGGTAATTTATTATGGGTGAAATCATTACCAAAACTGTAATGTTGATACCCAGGAATTAGTTTCCATCTCATGGGGATCGGGAACACCCTTCGAGCCATGTCACGGGTTAGGTTAGGTGACGGGTCGGATGAAAACCCGAGCTAGTTCATGAAAAAATGGTATCATAGGAGGTTTCATCCTTTACCTAGGTTAGGATATTTGGGAGAGTCTAGATAGAATGGAGCTAGGATTTTCGGGGCTTTAGGTTTGGTTGTGAGTTGGGTGTCTGGCCAACACACCTCGTAATGGGCCTTGAGTCTCCATGGGAGGCTGGGATTCAAATTGACCCCTCTTCTAGGTAAGACATACAGTCTACAGACTATGAATGGACACCGAGTGTGGGTAGAGTGGTCAGACTTGCTATTGTGCTTGTCTTGATATTGGTTTTGATTTGATTGATGGAAGTGTTTGGAACTTGTTGTGGTTGATGAATTTTTTTAGAATGGTGTGTTGATGGTTTTCCTTATGGTTGTTTATTGTGGTAGAAAGATGACTCCCTGGAGACTTCCAGTGCAATAGTGGGAAGTGGTCGAAGAGAGTTCTCCCTCATCAATTGATTAGATACTAGTGGAAGTCGTGGTTCAAACTATCTAAGCATTGGGTCAAGAAGCGGGTTTTGGTCCTACTCGTGTTTGGGAAGTTGAACCAGGTCCTATAAAGGACAAGGCTTAGGAATTCCTCAAGAACAATCCTTCTTCCTTTCAGGGTAGCATGGACCCCCAAGAAGCTGAGGATTGGATTGACAAAATCAAAAGGATGTTTGGATTTCATGACACTCCTGATGTGATCAAAGTGAAGTGTGATTTATTATTATTGGAAGGTCCCAATCAGAGGTGGTGGGACTTAGTGGTTCAAGTTGTAAAGCACAAGAATATGGGTTAGAAGGATTTCAAGCTTATCTTCAACGAGCAGTACTGCTCTGAGACCTTGGCCTTTTCCAAAACCCGAGAGTTTCTAGATCTCCATCAGGGGGATCAGAATGTATTGGAATACTCCAACCATTTTATAGAGTTGGTTCGGTTCATGCCTGATGTAGTTTCTAATGAGAAGTTGAAGGATCAACAGTTTGAAATGGGGTTGCAGCCGAACATCCGATCCCAGGTCTTCTTGTTTAAGTTAAAGATAGGTATTGAGGTGGATGATCATGCTTTTATGGTGGAGATTAATCAAAGCGGAAAGTCTAGTTTTTATGGGGTATCTTTAGTAATGATCCAGGGTGGCGTTAGTTCTTCTAAGAAGAAGAGGAAGCGAGACGAGCAAGAGAAGAAGGGAGGTGGTAGTTCAGGACAAACTTCCTGAATGTCTTCGTCTATGGCTTCAGATGCTGGGTCAGTCTCGTGCCATTAGTGTGGAAAGGCACAGAACATGCGGTCGACATGTCCAGATCCACCTAGACCTTTCCATCAGTGTGGACATATGGGGAACTTGCAGCAGTTTTGATGATCTACATGTCCATATTAGAGTGGTGTAGCTTTGGTAGTCTCTAGGGGGATGTCATCCCAATTATAACCATCCAGGACAACGGGTTCTTGGTTTGGTGGTCATGACGGTAGGGCTGGATCATCTTCTAGAAAGAGCCAACTTAAGGTGGAGCCATAGGTTAGTGGTCATTCTCAGGCTCTGGTAGAGATGAGGCACCTTCATGATCTGGATTAGGCACCAACGAAATCTGATGAAGGACCCACAATATTTTGAGGTGTGATCCTTATTGCATCATCTATAACTATTGCTCTTTTTATTTTATTTCTACCCGTCTTGTGGATTCGCTGCACCTTCCAACTGAGTTCATGCTGTGTGTGATGGAATTTGTGACACTACTTGGTAAGAAGAGAGAGAAGGGTTTTAGGTGTCTGTCTTTTGCACTTACCGTGTCAGGGGTCGAGATAGAATGGGATTTCCTAGTTCTAGAAATGTATCTCTTCGACATGATCCTTGGTATGGATTAGATGGTTCGTTTTCAGGTGCACATCGATTGTTATTGGTGATGAGTGAGTTTTGTAGAACCTGATGAAAGTACCCAAGTTTTCTAGGGTGAATGGGATCCTCGATCAGGATGTGATAGGCCTATAATTCCGGAGTTGGAAATCATTTTTTAGATCTCATCACTCATTTTAGAGGATGATGATAAAGTTTTTTTAGGGTGGATTACCTCCTATGGTGGATGAGTTCTCATAGGTGTTTCTAAATGATTTCTCAGGTTTTCCTCTGAAGTGGGACGTGGATTTTACCATTTATTTGGAACCAATAACACAATTTTTATATCTTCCCTCATAATGTATGTCCCCCACTGAATTGAGGGAATTAAAGATACAACTAGATTATTTGGAATCCAAAGGATTCATTAACTCGAGTATCTCACCTTGGGCCACCTAGTTCTAATTGTGAAAAAGGACGATGAATCTCTTCGGTTGTGTATCGATTGCCAAAACATGAATAAGGTGACAATCAAGAAAAAATACCATTTTCCATGCATTAATGAACTCTTTGATCGGCTTAAAGGGTAAAGGAGGTTCTCCCAGATCGATTTGCATTCTAGGTATCACCAGTTCTTATTTAGAGAGGCATATGTTCCAAAAACATCTTTCTGAAGTAGGTATGGCCACTTTGAGTTTCTGGTTATGCCTTTTAGATTAATAAATTCTATAGTGTTCTTTATGGAACTTATGAAACAGGTGTTCCACGATTTCCTCAACTCTTTCATAATTGTGTTTGTATATGGCATCCTAATCTACTTAGGTACTGAGGAATATGAGAAACACTTGAGGATTATGCTAGGCACCCTTCAGGATCATCGTCTCTATTTAAATTTCTTCAAGTGCACTTTCAAGATCAGGGGAGTGAAGTTTCTGGGGCATGTGATCTTGAGGTGAGGGATCCTGGTGGACCCTGAGAAGATCAGTGCCATGATGTCATGGGAGAAGCCAAAGAATGTTTTTGAAATTAGGAGATTTTTGGTCTTGGTAGGGCATTACAGGTAGTTTTTCAGAGATTTCTCTCATATTGCTTCACCCATGGTTGCACTTACCTAGAAATGGGTGAAGTTCGAGTGGATCCCGTAATGTCAGATGTATTTTGAGGAGCTTAAGTGATGGTTGACCACATCCCCTATTTTGATCTTTCTAAAATCTAGAAAGAGATATATGGTCTATTGTGATGCCTTAGGTATGGGTCTTAGGTGTGTGCTGATACAGGATGAACATGTGGTGGCATATGGATCTCTCCAACTCTGACCACATGAAAATAATTATCCAACCCACGACTTGGAATTAGCAGCAGTGATGCATGCCCTGAAGACGTGGAACCATTACCTCTTTGAGGAGAAGTTTGTAGTATATTTGGATCATAAGAGTTTAGCCTACATTTTATTTTAGAAGGATCTGAATTTAAGGTATCATCATTGGGTTGAGTATCTTTAGGGGTTTGCTTTTTATATCATATACACCCTAGAAAAAGGTAATGTGGTAGTAAATTCCTTGATCAGGAATGTGATAGTGAAAGCTTTAAAAGAGTTCAATGATGAGTGGAACTTGATAGGGTTTTTTTATTAGATGCATTTGGAGACCATGGAGAACAGTGGAGGTGCATTATTGGATAGTGTTCAGCTGAAACATTCCCTTCAAGAGTTGATTTAGTAATAACATCCTGGTGATGAGTTCTGTCAGTGTTCTATGTAGTTTCTAAATGGCGGGGAGGTTCCTAGTGAGTGGACGTTGTCTTTAGGTGGAGTTATTTGTTTCAAGGGCCATATCATGGTGTCGTCGTCATTGTAGAAGGTGGTGAAGTAGGATAGATGTTAGTCTTATTGGGTCTTCCATCTCAGGAACACCAAGAAGTTTTATGATGTGCATCATCAGTTCTGGTGGTCAAGAATAAGACGAGATATAGATGACTTAGTATCCAGGTGTTATACAAGTCAGCAGGTGAAAGAAGAGCACCAGAGTCCCTCTGATTTGCTTTATATCCTACCCATTCCTACCTGGAAGTGGGATGAGGTTTCCATGGGTTTCATTATTGGCTTACCTCATACACCTCGGGGAAAGAATGAGATTTGGGTATTGATTTAACATCTGAGCAAATTGGACTATTTCATTTTGATTAAGGACCCAGCCAAAGTGGATGAATTAGATCGGTTTTATGTTAAAAAAATATTGAGGTTTCATGGTGTTTTATCGACTATCATTTTAGAAAGGGACCCCCATTTTACCTCGTGGTTTTGGGAAGGCCTTTAGAAGGAAATGGGATTAAAGGTCAAGTTGAGTACGACATACCATCCTCAAACAAATGGTCAGATAGAGCAGGCAAATCAGATCTTTAAAGACATGATCTGGGCATATGTCTTGGATTTCAGAGGCTCATTGGATAACCATTTAGGATTGGTAGAGTTTTCCTATAATAATAGTTACTAATCCTCAAATATAATGGCACCCTTTGAGGCACTTTATGGTTAGTCATGTCAATCTTCTTTATATTGGACAGAGGTAGGTGAGACCTCATTATTGGGATCAAGCCTCATGCAGGAGATGTATGATAAAGTCAAGTTAATTATGAAGTTTTTGTTGAAAGCATAGATCCACCACAAGTATTATTATGATTAGCGGTGTCGAGCCTTATAATTCTCAGTGGGTGATCAGGTGTTTTTGAAAATTCCTCCTCGCTTGGGTTGTCATCATCTTAGTAATGGAATCTAACACTAAGGTAAATCAAACCCTTTGAGATTACCAATAGAATTGGTAATGTGGAATATTAGTTATCTTTTATTCTTAGTTTACATCAATCAATGATGTGTTCCATGTCTCACAGTTAAAGAAGTATAATCTGGATCCTTCTCACATGCTGAATTGGGAGGATTTGGATCTAGAATTCAAATTTTCTATGTTTGAGTTGTCAGTACAGAGTGTGGATTCCCAAGATAAAGTGTTTCAGGGGAAGTCCATACCATTAGTCCAAGTTCTTTGGAAGCATGGAATTATGAGTATGAGACATGAGAGAAAAAATCTTGGGTTGAGGAGCAGTACTAGTTTTTGTTCTCCGATCAGAATCTGGGATGACTTTTCGAGGGAGGAATGTTTTCATGGTGGAGATAATTGTCACATTTTTTATTTTAATTTTAGGTATTATTTTGTTTATTTTTGTTCCTATATTTATCCCTTGGCTTTCCAAAATGTTTTTGGTAAAAAATAGATCTTTGGACATGACATTAGGTGGCGCACGGTTGACACATAGTTAGGGGAAACCATGTGCCATCCCAAAAGAGATCATGCACCTTAGAGTTGGCACTTTCCAGGCCACATGGGTGTGTACCCTTCCTGGGAAAATTGTGCAGCCAGTTTCCTCTTGGACATAAAAGGCCACATGGTTGTCGCACAGTTTTGCAGAAAAAGTGGTCAAACCGTGATGCCTGATCAGAACTAAAAAATGTGGAATTTTCTATTACACCCTTCCCTGATTTTAACCCCAATACACCCCTAATTTAACCAACTCAAGATTTCCATCCCTATGTGCCTCTCCCATTGGTTCCCTTGGATCTCCATTTTTTGGTGGTTTTGGTGTATAATATTCAAAGAATCATCAAGTAAGACCTTTTTTCTTGATTTCTTTCTTCTTCTTGGGTTCTTATTTCTTCTTTATTGGGTTATTCTTTCTCCAGTGGGTTGGTTGCCCTAAAATGGTTTGAACCTTCATTCATTGGGTTTAATATTGGTGTTTGTGGTATGATCTTTCCTTTATAGAGTCTCCTTGTGGTGAGGTTGTGATTTTCCATCATATTTAGAAAGTTTCCAAGAATGAGGAAGATGATTCTATAATTTATCATTATTGTATGAGTTTGGTATAATTTATGTGCTTTCTAAATGTGTTGTATGAAGTGTGTAAATAGTGTGAAATATTTTTTCAAAGGGTTTTGAGGTGCGTATGGGTTGAAAGATTATTTTTCAAATGAAATTAGTTGGGTTTCATGTGTTACTTATTTGTTATGACTTCTAAATGTGTTACATGAATTGAGTAAGTGGTTAAAATCATGATTTCAAATGGATTTAGTGTGTGTATGGATTTTAAAGAGGTCTTGATTATTAAAAATGGTGGTTTTCCATTTGTATTAATACTGTTTGGTGTTTGTGTGTGTGAAAGAGGTGATCTATGTCACATGGGAAATGGAATTGGGTATAAAGAGAATCCTAGGTATCTAGGTGGGTGGAATTGGACTAGTACACTAGTTTTATCAGCGAGTTTGAGGCTTGGTTCCTTCTAGAAATATTGGCGCTACAACACTAACTAAACTATGATCATGATTGGAGACCGCTAGAAATTTGGATGGATTCTTCTCTAGTGGCTTGTGCATGAGGATGTTGTGGGTCATGGTTTCTATACCATATCATCAAGATATGAGGTTAATAAGGCCCCACTACTTCTAGTTAATTTAGGGACTACCTGTCGGGATCTTTTTTATGTTGTAATTATCTTTAGTATACAGTGGACCTTTCTTTAATTTTAATTTCAAAGCATGTTTTCCTTGAAAATATTTTCCTTAAAATGTTTTATTAAAAATGTTTCCAATATCTTTCTTAAAAATTACATGTTGATTTTTATTATAATGTTTTGGCATGAAATCTAGTTGGGTGATATCCTACTCAGCATAGACTCACACCCTACATACACCCTTGGGTGTATGTATACCTTGTTATGTTTGATCCAGGTAAAGGAAAGTTGTTCTATGGTGGTGAAGGTGGATCCAGTTTCTAGTGTTCCTATTATTGTAGGTGTTGGTGGTGGTGGAATGAGGGTGGTGACCCTCTTATTTCATGGAGGTTTAGTTGTGTAATTTTTACCCATCCCCATTTTGGTACTTTGATTTTGGTCAAAGTTGAAAAATGTTTAACTTTTAAGAGTTGTACTTCCTTCGATTATTGATATTTCTCTTGGTGTGATGTCTTATTCTTTTAAATTGTTTATGATAATTTATTATGGGTGAAATCATTCCCAAAACTGTAATATTGATACCTAGGAACTAGTTTCCAACTCATGGGGATTGGAAATACCCTTTGGGCTATGTCACAGGTTAGGTCGGGTGTTGGGTTAGATGGAAACCCGGGATGGTTCGTGAAAAATCCTAAGGTATGTTATTATTTCTACCCCTCTCCCATTTACTAGTTTATTTATACTATCCTTGAATTGAGTAGATCACCTTTATAGATTTCAAGACTAATCACTAAAGTTTAGGATATCTACTCCTTCATTTTATCCTCCATCCATGTTCTTCTTTCTCCTCCCTCACTACTTCATGCTATTGTACGAACCCTAGTTGGGTTTAGGTTCTAAATTTTTAATGTATCTATTTGTAGGGTGTCCATGTTCTATTTAACACTTAATTTTCTACAATTTGGTGAGTTCCATGGTAGGGAAGAAATAAAATCTGAGGAGAAATGAAGAGAAATCAATTTATCACCCACTGTAGATATTCAATCACCCCAAAATCAGGGATGATTTGGAAGGAAAACTAGTGAGCCTCTCTAATTTTTTAAAATTTCCTACATCACCCCTATGAATATTTATTCAATGTTTTGTTAAATTAATATTTATATAAATGATCATATTTGATATTATTAATAATAAAAAATAGTATTTTCATGTGTATATAAATATTTTGTTAAACTTAATTTTTAAATAATTATTTTTAAAACTTCAACATAATTTATAAGTAATAATAATAAACACTTATTCATAATTTTGACTATGTGTATATAAATAATTATAAATAATTTATAAATAATTCTGATTATAGATAATTTTTATTATCTTGAATTAATAACTCATATAAATAATTTATAAATAATTTTGAAGGAATAATTATTTTGATTATGTGTATATAAATAATTTTTGAATTGATAATTTTGATTATGTGTATATAAATAATTTTGATTTTGTGTGTGTAAATAATTCGGATTATAAATAATTTTTGTATATAAATGATTTTGATTATGTGTATATAAATATTTTGTTCAACATGATTTATAAATAATAATCACAAATAATTATAAATATATATTTTTACATATATATTTAATATATATATATTAATATAATTATAAATTAATTTTATTAATATATATATTTATGAATTCATATTTATATAATTATAAATAAATAAATAAATATATATATCCATAATTATATAAATAGTATTTTAATATATATATATATATATATTTATAATAAATATAAATTTATTTTAAAATAAAAGATACAATTTAAAATTATAATATTTTTTATTTGGAATAACTGAGTATTGGAAAACTATATTTTTTAGTAAGGGTTATATTTTTCACATTTCCAAAACATTTCTTTTCTTTTATTTTTAAAATCTCCACCAAATAAGATGGAGAGAAACTACAATCATTTATTTTCTTTGAAGAGTTTCCCTCTCCCATTAACTATAATTTATGGCTTTGATCATTCATGTATTTTTTATGATGTTTCATACTAGTTTTAATTGAATGAAACATAATATGGTTTTAACATTTATTTTGGAAATCAAATTCAATTTTAAAACTATGTTAAATAAAAGGGGATTTTAAATTTTTATTTCTAGTAAATGTTATAAAGGCTCGTTTGGTACTTTTAAAAGAGAGTTATGAATTATATCATTTTTAAAATGTTTTCAAACAGAGTATTATCAAAAAATTTGATTTGTATTTATTGTAGAGGCTCGTTTGGAACCTTTTTTAAACAAATCCTATTTCATTAAACCATTTTTACCCTTATTCTAAGCCCATGAGTTTTGTTCATCGATGAATTTTGTATTGATATGGTTGATGAAATTACATGAATATATATATATGTATGTATGTATGTATGTATGTATGTATGTATGTATGTATGTATGTATGTATGTATGTATGTATGTATGTATGTATGTATGTATATGAGGTATTGGAATAAAGGGTTTTTTGGAAGGTGGGATAGGGTTATATGCATTATAATTTCAACCTCACTTCTCATCGACTTCTTCATGGGAATCGAAGGAATTTTAGTGTGAGATTGAGGGAAGGTTGTTATCTAGTCATGATTAGACATTCTAGATCCCATTTGGTAAAGGATAATCCATTTGGGAGTGCCACTAATGAATTTAGTTGAGGGAAACTAATTGATTGTGATTTTATGACCAATTGTTCCAACCCGATAAAGTCTTGGACCATGCCGCTTGCTAAGGTGTTTGGGGTTGTCTGTGTTGGCTAGTATGAGTAGGATGGGTTGTCCATATAGAGTGAGATACACTGATAGGTCTGAGTGAGGCAATTGACTTATAAATAGGGGTGGTTCCCCCATCATCAGAAATTGGATAATCTACATTCTACTGTCTTGAACTTGTTATAGGTTTTATTCTTGATTATTTTTATTCATTAGACACCCCTTACTATTATTTAGTGTTTTCATTAATGGTTATCATTGATAATATAATTGATTGAAAAATTTCTTGATGCATTTTGATATGATTTCTTTATTTATCCAATAATATACATGGTGATTGATTGATTTATTAATTAATCTATAGAATGATTTATCTGGATGTATAGATTTAATGAATTAACATATAATAATCATTTTTAAAATTTTGAAATTTAAACTTCTAGATGAAATTGTTTTTCCAAAAAATTTAAAGAATGATATTATCAAGATTTAAAATAAAATTATAAATTTTAATGATTCCTATGAAATTTTTTAATATCAAAGAATTTAATTTTCACTTTATTATGAATGTTTTGTTATATAATTAATTTTTTGAAATTTTATTTGAAACATTTTTTTAGTGTCTTAGTATCTTTAAATGTTATAATATTAGGTTAAATTGGTATCTATAAAAGTTATTTTTGGAAACATGAGGTTTTAAATAGAATAAATTTAAACTTTTTTCATTATCATCACTTTATGATGTTCCAAAAAGGTCATTAAATTCTTTCAAGTGTTTGATTAATATATGTTTATAGTTTTCATGTATATATCTAAATTTTATTATTTCCATGTATAGTGATTTTGAAAACTATTACTTTTTAGCATAAAGGATACTTAAATTATTTATTAAATGATTCTTATTATGAAATGAAATGTTTTAAAGAAAGAGTTGAAGTTGGTTGTTTCTTGAGTTAATTTATAAATTTTCTTTTTAAAGTTAGGAAAAGTAATTATTATTGAATAAAGTATAATTTTCCTATATTAAATTGATTATTATTTTCATATATGCATAAATTTTCATCAAATGGGATATTTGAATGAGTTGTGAAGTGTTTATAAATTAATTTTATGGATGAATTTCTAGTTTGGGAAGTTTTATTCAGAATAAAAAGGTTTTAAGGATTTTGAAGTTGAATTTTTTTTTATTTGGTTTCAAAGGTTTTCTTAGAAATAAATGAGTCTTCATATATTATAAGAAACAAATGTTATTTCTCTTGACCTATTTTAGGTGTAATGTCTTGTTTAGGTGAGTAGATATTTTTAAAAATCATTTTATTATATTATAATTTTAAACTCCTTTTATTTTGGGTTAATATAATTGGGATGTGATTTGTTTAGTTATATAAAAATGGTTTTGGTTATGATTTTATTCATTATAAAAGTGCTTCATTTTGGTAATGATTTTTATTATGTATGATGATGGTTTGAGTTTGAATATTTTTGGGTTATTGAATTTAGTATGGAATTTCTTATATTAAATTAGTTACATGATGTTTGAGGGGTATAGATTGGTTCAAGTGTCATATGGATTTAAAACTGATAATTTTGGTTTGGACCATGTGTAATATTATTAAATAGTCATATTGGCTATGTGTTTGATTGATTTTTCTTATGAATTATGTAAATGGAATATTTAGTTTTTGAATTTCCATGAAATTTAAGACATTTTATAAAGAGACAAGTGATAGAATTAGTAAAACTCATTAAAAAATGTTCTGAGAAACTAAATCATACCTATAATAGGTGGGTTTTAGTGTGTAAATTGTCTCAAGAAAGTTTAAATTTAGTATTATGATATATGGGCATCAACTGGTTATTTATAGTAGATGCATGGTCTAATGGAAAAAAATGCATGGTTAGTTTACATTTTTATTTTGATTAATCCATTTACACAATATTATTATTATTTTGATCAATTTTGTATCATTATAAATTGTTTGAGTGTCACCCATAAAAAGTTTTAATTTAAAACACATTTATCTTGGACACATATAGGATTAGAAGATAGTGAAATATTTTTATAAAGTTTATTATAATCTCCCCTAACCATACATATGGTATGGATTTTATTAATAATGACAATAATCTTTTGGATATACCTATTAATGATTTCACTACTAGATTTGTGAAATAGATTATAATGACCTATGTCATTATTAGAGGTGGAATCAGAATGTTTTGGATCCCAATGATGTGAAATCCATGCTAACCAAAATTTTTAGAATGTTTATAATGGAAAGTATTTGTAGTGTTTTTAAGGAAATTTAATAGAGGTTTTGGATATTGTAGGACATGTGAAATATATATAATATTTATACCTCTACTATTTTAAAATAGGGTTTCATTAGTGGGTTATAGTAGAAATATATTTTTTGGTATTCCTATAACCATGGTCTAGAATAATCTACAAAAAAAACAAATAATAAAATAAAATTCAGCTTCACTTCTATTGTTAATAACAGTTTCATCCATTTGTTTCATGAAAATCCAATCTCCTTTAACCTATGAAAAAATATGATGATTACATGACCTTTTATGTTGTGCATAAATATATTTTTACACAAATTTAAAAATCCAGGTCGCAATTACACAACAAGAAAGAACAAAAATTTCCAAAGGAATTCTGTTATCTGATAATAAATACTTTTTTTTACCAACATATTTATTATCACTTTTTTCCCATGAAACATAAAATTGAGAACCTAGACCAACAACCACATTTTCACCCTAGGTTTTTTATTTTAATGTCTCCCTTGTGTAAAATGATAACTTTCCAGGAATCATAACTGATAACATTCAAATATGGGGTTCCCCTTATTATAATTATCTATAACTTTCTCATTTTATTATGAATATATTATGTGTATTTTTTTATAAAATTAATATTTTATGAACCTAATAGGATTAATATGAATAAAAAATAGATTCACTCTAATCATATGACAAAAGAGTATGAATATGGTGTTAACAAGTTTATCAAGTTTTCAATAGATCAAGCATATGACCCTTCTCAAAATTATTTTTCCATGTTTATGTTGTTGTTTTTAAAGTAAAATTAGTCTGGAAGAGTTGGAAGAACATTTGATTTGTCACAAAATATATCATATCTATAAATGTTGGACTAAACATAGGAAAAAAATGAACATACACACCGATTGGGATGATACTACGGTTTATGGATCATTTGATATGAATACCAGTGTAAATGATTATGGGGATCTATGGAAGAAATGATAATGTAAATTGAAGATGAACTTTGTGATTATATAAAGTTGTTTGAGAAGTTAAATAACTATGATAAGAGACCTATAATAACCCTCCTCTTTATTACACACTAAAACACAATTTATTACATAAACTTCACTTGATACAACATAAAATATCGAGAGGTCTAGTGTCTTTGGGTCTTAGGATCATTACATAACAAATTAAAACATGAAATACAACATCTTTATTGAAAACTTCCTTTACATGACCACTACATTCCCTCGTACTTAACATTATATGGGATAACCTGAGGACATGCATAAGAAAAGGGTGAGCTATAAAGCCCAGTAAGGTAATAAACATGGAATAACATGAGGAATAAAATAAATGTTAGACAATAGGCATATCAATGGAGAACAAGAGAAACATGAACATAAAGACATGATAAATCATGATAATCATAACATGGAAACGTGGCAACAACACTTAACATGGAATTAGCATGAGCCAAGGCTCATTGCACATGGAGCATGAGTAAACCCTCATTTTACATGAATCACGATTAAAACCTCATTTCACTTGAATTATAATGAGTCAACACTCATTGCACATGACGTATCATGATACTATACTTTACCCAATGCATTGGAGTTCTATCAGGGTGCACCCTTCTTAAACATTTCATTTCATGCATAAGTGTGACACATGGATCATATAACATGGAATCAATCAACATCATAAGTTATTCTATGATTAAGTAATGTGGAATAAATATATGAAAGTACCATTCAATATGAATATGTGCATAAAGGTGAATACCCTTGATAGAGACATGGGTATGGTATTCCCTACACAATGATCTTAGCTTGGAAAAAATGCGGTGCAATTTCAGCAACATAACGTCGTGACATAAGGATTCATGAAAATGGTTGATGAGAGATAAATGGGTGTCTCATCATATTTACATGAAATTGATAGTAAGGGGGTCATATATATACATGTACCAACAAATGTAATGTAATTTAGATGCATAATACAAAAGAATTACTTGGATGTAAAAGAGGAGAGAGAAATCCCTCACGAAATTTCAGCATGGTAACAGGTGTACATGGGAGGAATTAATGAGAGATAGAGGGGTCTCCCATGATATAAACATAAATTGGGAAGTTTGGGGGAGGTGAAAAATCATACCTCAAAATTTGTAATTGAAAACAAAAGGTCATAACAACTTAAAGAAAATTGGACAGAAATGAGAAAGGAAGAAATCCCTTACTTGGAAGTGTGATCCCAAAGGCTTGGGAGAGGCTTGAAAGAGGATTATTGGGAGCTTGGGGAACCTTGGCAGGATTCTAGATAGGGTATGGAAGAGGTTTTATGAACTAAAAAGTCTTTTAGTGAAGAGTAAGTTGGAGCTTGTGTGGGTTTATATAGGGAAGGAGAGGGAATTCTTTATTATTTAGGTTTGGGACACCTCACATTAAACTAATCAGAACCACAAAACAGACCATGGTTTTTTCCCATGGTTTTTTCCAAATGGGAGTGGAAAAAAATATTTTATATGTACAATGGGATAAATTCTTTAAATAATAGGGTTTCGTATGTGGATGTGAGTCACACTCTCAAGGAAAACAATTTAAAAAGACAAAATGTTTTATAATCCTTGAAGGGTCCACTAAATCTTTGTAAAATAAATAAAACAAACCTAAAATCACATTATTTTAATGGTAAAACATATTTTGTCTGAAAATAATGTTTATAGTATTTTATTACATCACTATTGGGTCATTAAGATGTCATAAAACACATTATATATTTAAACAATATTTAATTTTTACCAAAAAATTTGACTATCTCAGAAAATTATGAAAAATTTACCATTTGATAATTTCAATGTCTTGATTTTAAAAATAATATTCATTTTATCTAAATAATTTTCTAAATATGTGAAATTTTACTTTTAAAATAAAAATCGACATTTATAAAAAATTCATGGGTTTTGACAAAAAGAGCTTTCAAACAATAATAAAAATTACAATTGTATTCATAAAAAATTCTAAAATCATTTATATTTAATAAAAAGTAATTTATTAATAATAATTTATTAAAATATTATTTAATTTAAAAATCCATTAATTCATCAAAATAGACTTCTTAGTTGAATATTAACTAAAAAATACTATTTGTGCTTTAAAAACTATTTACAAAGTAACAATAATAAAATGAATGTATATTCTCTATACAAGAATAATGCACATAATCGTAGTGCTAGAGTCTTGTTACATAACCCCTTAAAACACCCTCATAAGAGCTTATGGTAAGGTGCGTTATGGTGACAAACTCTTAGGGTGGCTCGTATAACATTTCTTGAGTGGAAATCTCTATCAACTTCCACTTCTCTCATAGGCGGTTCTGATTGAGCTTAATGTATTCAAGCTCGGATTGGGCTTGGTCAAGAGTGAAGCCCAATGACACCACCTCCTTTCTAAGCTTCGACAAATGGAATTCTTATGGGACAAGTCTATTGGATGAGGTCGTCACTTCCTTTGTCTGAGTAAATTGGATTTGTTAAAGCACTATATTTATACTAATCATGTGATCATTGTTCAACGACTATATTATCAATGATCAAAATTATTAATGGTATTTTAAAATCCAAAACATAGAACCAAATAAGTTAATATTTTTTACATAACCATAAAAAAGATATTTAAATAGACCAAGAATAATTTTCATTAATAAATTTTTGGGTCATTACAATCTTCCCCCCTTAAGAAATTTCATCCTCAAAATTTCCTTTTCCCACAATAAAATAGATGCGGGTAACTCTGCTTCATCACTTCTTCCGATTCCCATGTCGCTTCTTTAAACTTTTGGTTTTTTCACAACACCTTAACGAGGGGCATTGTCTTATTTCGTAGAACTTTTTCTCTACGAACTAATATCTTCACTGGTTTCTCCTCAAAAGAAAGATTATCCTATAACTGTACTACCTCTGAATAGAGTACATGTGAAGGGTTTGGTATATACTTACTTAATAGGGATACATGAAAGACATCATGTACTTTAGCCATGGTAGGTGGAAGTGATAGTCGATAGGCCACAACCCCAACACGATCAAGAATCTCGAAGGGGATGATGTACCTTGGACTTAACTTCCCTTTCTTTCTAAACCTCACGACCTTCTTCCATGGAGATATTTGTAGAAATACCATGTCTCTAACTTTAAACTCAAGGTCTTGTTGATGGTTATTTGTATAACTCTTCTGTCGACTCTGAGCTACCTTGATATATTGCTGAATGGTTTTCACCTTCTCTACCATTTCTTAGACCATTTCTGGTCCTAGTAGCTTACTTTCTCCAACTTCACCCCAACATGTTAGTGTTCTACACCTCTTCCCATATAGGGCTTCATAAGGTGACATTCGGATGCCCGAGTGGAAATTTTTATTATAGGAGAATTCAACTAAAGGAAGGTGTTGATCTCAACCTCCTTTAAATTCCCTTGAACATGATCTTAACATATCTTCTAGTGTCTAAATAGTTTGCTCAGATTGGCCATCAGTTTGAGGATGATAGGTCGTACTGAAGTTCAGTTCATTATCCAGAGCATGTTGAAGACTCTTCCAAAACTTAGAGGTGAATCTTGGTTCTCGATCAGATACAATAGATAGTGGTACTCCATGCAGCCTTACCACTTCCCTGATATATATCTATGCCATTTGATCCAATGAGAAAGCCTCCTTAATTGCAATGAAGTGCGCAAACTTTGTAAGATGATCTACAACAACCTAGATTGCATTGTTGCCTTTGGATGTCTTTGGAAGTCCAGTGACAAAGCCCATGGTGATTTTATCCCATTTCCATGCTGGTATGAGAAATGGCTGCATCACCCCTTTAGACTTCTACCTCTCTAAATTCACTTTCTGACACACCAAACACTTTGATGTATACTCAATGATCTCCTTATTTATATTATCCCACCAATAATGCTCTCAGAGATCTCGATACATCTTTTTGTTTCCTGGGTGAATAGAGAAATTCGAACTATGTGCATCATCCAAAAGTTCCTTCTTCAGCTCCAGACATGATAAAACACATAGTCTTTTACAAAATATCACAATTCATTCTTCATTAACATTGAACTCCGAGGATTTCCCTTTTCTGATAGCTTCCACTTTCTTCTGAATTCCCACATCATCCTTTTGAGCATCCTTTAACCTTTCCAAAAGATACGGTTGAGCAATCATTTGTGAAAGGATTGATGATGTTCCCTTATTTATGATTCTCATGTCTATCTTCATCAAATATAAGAAGATTGGATCCTTCTCAATTATCATCAATGATAGAATTGATGGGTCCTTTATACTTAAAACATCCTCCACCTTGTTTTTTTCCCAGGGTGGTAATGGATTGAGCAGTCATAGTATTTGATCAGTTCTAACCATCTTCATTGGCGCATGTTCAACTCTTTTTGTGTGAATATATACTTGAGGATTTTGTGGTCTATATATATTTCACACTTCCCCCCAAAGATATAATGCCACAAAATTTTTAAAGCGAAGATCACCGAAACCAACTCTAGATCATGAGTTGGATAATTATGCTCATGAACTTTTAATTACCTTGAAGCATAGGCAATGAATTTGTTATTTTTCATCAACACACAGCCCAGGACCTTATTTGAAGCATCACTGAATACCAAAAAAAGTTCTCCACTTGTGGGTAATATGAGCACAGGCATAGTGATAAGCCTCATTTTCAACTCCTTGAATATTTCTTTGCATTCATAACTCCAAGAAAACTTTACTCCCTTCCAAGTTAGCTTGGTAAGAGGGTTGGACAACCGTGATAAATTTCTCACAAATCGTTGATAATATCCAGCTAACCCCAAGAAGCTATGGATATCTGTTACTGATGTTGGCTTCGTACATCCCTCTATTGCAGTTGTCTTGGAGGGATCTAAAGATATCTCATTGCTTGTGATGATATGGCCCAAGAATGAGACCTCCTTCAACTAGAACTCACAATTTCTGTACTTTTCATAGAGCTTCTCCTTTCGCAAGGTCTCTAGCACAGTTCTAAGATGCTCCTCTAGATCTTTCTTGGTTTTGGAGTATATTAGAATATCATCTATAAAGACTACCACAAATTTGTTGAGGTAATCTCTAAAGAATCTATTCATCAAGTCCATGAAGATTGCTAGAGCATTAGTGAGTCCAAAAGGCATTACTATGAATTCATAGTGCCTATACCTTGTACAAAAAGTAGTCTTGGAAATATCTTCATTATCCACCCTTGATAATATCCCGACTGTAAATCTACCTTGGAAAAGTATTGTGATCCACAAATATGATCGAAAAAGTCATCAATTCGTGGGATAGGATACTTTTTCTTTATTGTGATTTTGTTAAGCTCACGATAATTGATGCAAAGGTGCATTGACCCATCCTTCTTCTTGATGAAGAGGACTAGTTCACCCCATGGTGAATCACTTGGGCATATAAACCCTTTATCTAGATTCTCTTGTAGTTGTTTCTTTATCTCCTCAAGCTCCACAACATCCATTCTATACGGAGTCTTGTATACTGGAAATTCCCCAGGTATAAGATCAATTGAGAATTCAACATCTCTTCTAGGAGGAAGACTAAGTAATTCCTTGGGAAACACTTTAGTTAATTCCCTCACAATATGAATATCTTCAAGGATGGTTGTCTCCTTAGAATCAATCGTTTGATCTAGATACGTGTTCTCATAGGGAATTAATATCCATGATTGAGATGATGGAGCTAAAAAATATTCATCTTCCTCCATGCACTCGTACAGAATCAGAGTTCGATTCTCCACATAGAGAGTTATTTCCCTCTCACGGTAATTTATATTGGCTCTATATAAGGAAATACAATCCATGCCAATAATTGCATCAAATTCCACCAAAGGGAGTATGATGAGGTTCGTCGGGAAGTTAAATCCACTAATTAAGACAAGGTAAGAGTTATATTCATGGGATGAAATGATTTCCCCATTTGTTGTACTCACCGACATCTTTACTTCCATGATTTGTGGTGGTTTTGGGATTGTTCTACTGAACTTTTGGGATATAAAAGAATGCGTAGAACCTGAATAAAAAATTACATTAACTATTCTTGAATTAATAACCAGCGTACCTGTCACCACTTCATTGTCGGGGTTCACTTTGGTAGTAGTGATGGAAAAATATCACCCTTACTACCTTGGAGGTTGTTGGTTGCCTCTGAAAACCATTGGCTTAGGGAACTAATTTTCAAGATGCCCTGGTTCTTTGCAGTTGAAGTAATGAACAACGCGTTGAGAGTAAAACAGATCATTCCTCTCCTCTGTCTTAGCCATGGGTTTTTCTTGTCGATAGTAAATGGCTAGGTGCCCTTATCTTCCACACCTAAAGCATTTCCTCACCCCCTTCAGGCAATTTTTGGGGTGCTTCTTTCCACACCTTTGGTAAGTGGAGTGATGGATTTTCTTAGAACCATTGGATTTATCCATCGGACCACCATAATTGAATTCCACCTTATGCTTATTATCCCCATGATACACCTGAGGTTTTCCGATCTCCATTTCAACCTTGAGGGCACATCAGACAATTTCCTCATAGCTATTGAAGTCGCAGATCACCAGGGCTTTCTGTAGGCTAGGTTTCAACCCACCAAATAAGAAGTCAACCTTGCATTTGGGGGTAACGACAAAGTCGGAATCATATCGTTCAATCCTTGTGAAGTTTTCCTCATACGCTCCGACAAATTATTCATCTTTTTTCTTGAGTGAAAGGAAGTGTCTTTCCATCTTAAGCTGGAGGGTGCACGAAAAATATTTATCAAAAAACATATTTCGAAAATCCTTCCATTCCAACGCCTCAATCTCCTTCTCAGACTTTGTATTTTTTTATCAATATCCACCATTAATTGGCTTCAACCTCCATATGATAAGTAGCTAGAATAACCTTATCTTGTTTAGAACATTGAAGGATGGATAAGATCTTTTTAATGGAGTTGATCCATTGTTCGGTGATTGAGGGATCAAATGATTGATTAAAAGTAGGAGGCCTTTGTCTCATGAAGCTCTCGATAACGACTTTTTATTTCTTAGGGGGGGTTGAACATTCCTCTTGACCCATGTTTCTATTCAATGCTTGAGTTAACTGAGATATTATCATGACAAAGTTCATGATTCCCGCTCCCATCGGATTGGGAATCTCATTAGAATAGTCATCACATTGGTCTTCACATCGGTTGTTAGCCCGAGTCCTCCTATTACTGGACATTGGATGGAATAAAAGGAAAGTTAGGGGTAACACATAAAGGGTAATCCAAAAATAGATAACTTATAAATATCTTTTATTTCCTCAACTTACGAATCTATAGGCTTCAATATATGTTATCCATGATCTACTTTCTAACATATATTCTTAGGGGATTTTTTTATTCCTTTAATAATGGTTCATACTAAGCTTGTGAATTTACCAATGCATATCCCCCAGGAGTGTCATAACCAAGAGTGCTTCAAGGCCCATTGTCATGTACCAGGATACCCCAGGTTAAGCCCAAAACTCCTTGTTGGGGTTTTCACCCCTAGGTACATCTGTGCCAGAGCCGCCTCTACCTACTCGTATCCAGATAGGGATTTATTTTATTGATAAACCACTTACTCAATACCAACCAAAACTTAGGGATGTTTTTATTATACATAATCTTGTCTCTAAGGCTTCACTAGGGTTTTATAATCCTAATCCCAAAAAATAACTAAACCTATCCTCTGATACCAACTATAACAACCCTTCTCTTTATTACACACTAAAACATGATTTATTACATAAGATTCACTTGATACAACATAGAATACTGAGAGTTATAGTGTCTTTGGGGCTTAGAATCATTAAATAACAACTTAAAACATGAAATAAAACATCTTTATTGAAAACTTCCTTTACATGACCACTACATTTTCTCGTACTTATCATTGCATGGAATAACCTGAGGACATGCCTAAGAAAAAGGTAAACTATAAAGCCCAGTAAGGGAATAAACATGGAATAAAATGAGGAATAAAATACATGTTAGACAATAGGAATATCAATGGATCTCAAGAGAAACATGAACATAAAGTCATGACAAATCATGATAATCATAATATGGAAATGTGGCAATAACACTTAACATGGAATTAGCATGAGCCAAGGATCATTGCACATGGAGCATGAGTAAACCCTCATTGCACATGAATCATGAGTAAACCTTCGTTTCACTTTAATTATCATGATATTACACTCATTTCACATAACGTATCATGATACTATACTTTACCCAATGCATTGGAGCGCTATCAGGGTGCACTATTCTTAAACATTTCATTTCATGCATAAGTGTGCCACATGGATCATATAACATGGAATCAATCAACATCATAAGTAATTCCATGATTAATTAATGTGTAATAAATACATTAAAGTACCATTAAATATGTATATGTTCATAAAGGTGAATACCCTTGATACATACATGAGTATGGTATTCATTACACAATGATCTTGGCTTGGAAAAAATGCGGTGCAATTTCGGCAACATAACGGCGTGACATAAGGATTCATGAAAATGGTTGATGAGAGAGAAATGGGTGTCTCATAATATATATATGAAATTTATAGTAAGGGGGTCATATAGATACACGTCCCAACAAATTTAATGGAATTTATATGCATAATACAAAAGAATTATTTGGATGTAAAAGAGGATAGAGAAATTCCTCACAGAATTTCCCATGGTAACAGGTGTACATGGGAGGAATTAATGAGAGAGAAAGGGGTCTCCCATCATCCAAATATAAAGAGATCAGTATGGGGGAGGTTAGAAATCATACCCCAATATTTTTAATTGAAAACAAAAGGGAATAACAACTTAAATAAAATTGGACAAAAATGAGAAAAGAAGAAATCCCTTACTTGGAAGTGTGATCCCAAAGACTTGGGAGAGGCTTGGGAGAGGCTTCTTAGGAGCCTGGGGTGCCTTGGGAGGATTATAGATAGAGGAGGGAAGAGGTTGGATGAAATCCAAATGCTTTGAGTGAAGAGGAAGTGGGAGCTTGGGTGGGTTTATATAGGAAAGGAGAGAGAATTATTTATTATTTAGGTTTGGGACACCTCACATTAAACTAATCTAAACCACAAACTATCCCATGGTTTTTGCCTATGGTTTTTTCCAAAATGGAGTGGAAAAAAAATATATTATAAGTCCAATGTCCTAACTTCTTAGAATAACAGGGTTGCTTATGTGGAGGTGAGTCACACTCTCAAGGAAACATTACTGGAAAGGGTATATTTCCCCACACATCTATCCCCACAGTTTAGAAAAACTGTGGGGATATCTCTTTTTTTATTATCTATTCCCACAGTTTTAATAAAACTGTGGGAAACCTATACCCAATTCCTCGGATTCCATCGGGCTCCTCCTCCCCCTTACCCTCACTTCCATCACCCTCTTCTTCTTCCTCGCTTCCCCGACTCACATCCCTATTCTTCTTCCTTGCTTCCCTGACTCCTGGCCCTCTCCTCCCCTCCCCGACCACCACCTCTCGACCATCCGACCTCTAACACTCGACCCTATCCTCCCCTCACTGACCTCCGCCTCTCAACCATCCGACCACTGAGTCCCGACCATCTCCTCTCCTCCCCGGCCTCCGCCTATGCTCCTTACCTCCCTCCTGGCCTTCGCCTCAACCTCAACATCCCTACCTCCACCTCCCAACCCCTAGCTCCAATGACGTCCCCCCTATCGACTCCCTCTCCTCCCGGCCTTGGCCTTTTCCTCAACTTCCCCCAGCTCTGGCAACGTCCCATCCCGGCCTCTGCCTCCCTGCCCCCAGCACCGGCATCTAGGTATGAAATTTCTTCTCCTTGTTTTTCCAGTGGCTGAGATCTCTTCTGTTGAGTTGGTTTTTTGAGATATCATCTCTCAAACTTATCCTTCTTTCAATATAAAGCTTATGACAAACTTCAATATATGTGTTTGATAAACAAGTGAACCTAGAGTTAGGTTTGGAGTAAAAAGGTGGTGATAGGGAGAATTAGGCCCCACTCTTTTTCTATTATATGAGTGGATGAAGAGGAATTTGTGGTTGTTTGGTCTCATATCTTTCATGCTTTTCAGCCTCTATATTATTTTCTGATGTGTTGGAATCTGGTGATTCATGCATTGAAATATATTCCTTTTGAATTTTCTTTATTTATATCCCTAGAATTCATCTCTATTCCAATAATTTCAGAGTTCTTAAGCATTTTGGTGATGCATTCAAGGTATTATTATAGGTTGATTAGTTGGAAATGACAAGGAAGCAACCCATTCAGGCTAGATTATGTATTTAATCAAGACTATATCAAACTCTCCTAGATTTCATTTAGTTTAGTTTTGATTATGGTAGTATTCTTATCCCTAGGATTGTTTATTAAGGTAATACTATGTATTTTAATCACTTTGAACTTTTGGAGAATCACATGGATTTATGTCTCAAAATTCATATAGTGGTTTGATATGTACTTCCTTTCCATTTTTTGATGAATGTTGATGGTCCTATAGAGTTTATTACTAATTTTATTCTTGAATTAGAATTATCTATTGTTGTTCTGGAGCTAAGGATGGAGGCTCTTCCACAACTTCGCGAGCTGGGTGGTGGCTTTGGCAAGAGAGAAAGGGGTGGAAAGGAGCCTCCTCGAATCTGTTTACTAGTGTTGTAGTGAATTCACCAACTAATTATGGTGTAGTGAGTCCATGATTCTTATTTGGGATGGGGACTCTATTAATCCTCCTTCAGATATATTGTAGGAGTTAATATAGAAAGAAAATTCGATATTTTTTGTGAATCCCATGATGACATAGAGTAATGGAGGATCCTTTAGGAAATCTCAGGTTAAATTTTTCCTCACTAAGGGGGAAGGATATTTTGGTAGTAGTTCTCCCTCATGTGGTGGGGTGAGGTGAGAGAGAATCTCACTATCCTCCTCTGTAATGAGTTTTTCCTAGTATTAATAATACCACTCTTTTTAGTGGGAGGGGGTCTACATGTAATTCAAAAAATAGGGTAGGAATTTTTTCACGGGTTTCTAGAATTACTGTTACAGAGTGACCCATCTATTTATAGGAATCCATTCTAATAGACTCTAAGATAGGGGGTAGTTATGCAAGTAGTGGAAATCAGTAGGCATGGAGTATGCAACTTCACAATTTTTTTTGAAGGTTTCTTTGGTTCCATATTGTGATGTTTACCCCAAGTCTACTTTTTCATATAAAATAGAGTGTCAAGGATCTTCAGAAATAATATTAAAATATACTATATTATTTTTATTCCATGCATTGTATGTTTTTTAAAGTTTATTATATATCTTAAATAGAGTCTCATATTGAGAAAATAAGATAGATATTGAATCTGAAATATGAATTTTACCATATTCATGGCTTAAGATTCATTTTAATTGGAACTCTTGGGTGTTTTTTGTCATGAAATGATTAATTAAATAATTTAATTATTTAATTAATTGGTTATTATACCGAGAAACCCATGAATTTCTTTATTTAATCCATATTATGAAATCTCCCTAGGTTTAGTTGTTCTATGACCACATGAACCTTAGAGGGAGAGGAAGAAGAAGATGGAGCAAGGGCTTGGTAGTAATGACAAATCAGGGAAGAAATATCAGTTTTTTAGTGATGTTGATAAAAAGTACCTTGGTTGTGAAGTAGAATAAAATCAACATCATTTCACCATCATGTTAGGGAATTTATATATATGTATTTATCTCCATTTTTTCTTGATTTGAACATGGAATAATTTTCGTTAAATTGAATCAATATTCAGGTAGCAGATGGCCTTTTTAACTTATGATATTTGGTTGAAATTATGATATTGGGATAACTGATATCGGGACTAGAAATTACTTCTTTGTTTATTTATTGTATGCGAATGTAGATGATTCATGATCATACAGTATCATCATTTCCATTCTTGTGGTTTCTTCTATTTATCCCACCATTCTTTACATATTCATCACTAAATTTAGATTTTAGCTGATGATTCAACTAATATCACAGATTGATTTTATTGCAAAATTAAAATAGGTTCCATATATTTACATTGTGTGTTCTCCATGTAGGATTATAACGTGAGGATGTATTATAGGATAAGATAAAATGGGATAGGGGATTCTAGATTTGGGGTTTCTTCATGAATAATAATATGCACATCGACGAGATTCTGATATGAATCATCAATCTAGGTACCAAAGGATAGAAACCACTTTACATAGGTGACATTATCATGTTTAGCATGGCCAAAGGCAATTCAAGTGATATATGAAGAAAAATAAGAGGAAGTAGAAATGAATCAAGGACTAGAGTAATGTTTAGATCTTAGAACCCAACTACATGGCATATAGTTTGAAAGAACACACATCATGTGCTTTGGTAGGTACAATAGCTAGGGATTCTAGGATATGTTAAATACCACACATTGTGTGGTTAAATCATACAATATGTTACCCTTATCTAGATATATTTTTGTGTATAGGGAATATACACCCATGAAGCCTGAGTATCCTTACAAACCATGAGGTTTAATACCTCATTCCATTTTTCCTTGATAGAACATGACTTGTGAAGATGGAGAACCTGCCAACTATCCCTATGGATCCTAAACACCATGTTCACCTCTCCTCGGATATTATAGTCATATTTATACTTTCCCTTTTTGGGTTTTGTACATGGGATATCAATTTCTTAAGGTATATATGATGTTTACCTTGGAAACACATCGTATACCAATACCAAGACTATATGGTGACCTAGAATCTTCATTCAGGATTATATTTTTACATATAACCAGTACCTTAAAAGTGACCTTACACATTGGACATAATGGTGGAGCAACTTCTGAAGATAGATATGTGACATGTACTGAATCTAGCATGATCGATCGTATCAGCATTATAGTAAATAGTCTTATCTATTAATAATTCTTAGTAAATAGAATCCCTCCTTGATGATAAATTTACACCAGGAAATAATCTCATCTCACCATTCCTAGGAAGGGTTAGAAATTTACCCCATGGGTTTGGGGCATAAGATCCTCTACCTATAGATCATATAGGGTTGGTATTCCCGCCACCATTATGGGGTGTGATATCCTCAATATATGTATTTTGTATTACCCTTGTCTGAAGAAGAAATGTAATTTGAATTAAAAAACCATCAAATGATAAAAATTGTATAAATAAGGGAAGAAGTTATGAAGGTGTAAGGATTATTATCTTTTACAAAACCTATATTAATAATGTGAATTTATAAGAGTTAATTTTTTAGGTATCAATATAATTATCAACATTATGTAAACTATATGAATATTTATAAAAAAATAAAGAATATATTATTCTTTACAGATACATGCTTCTAAAAAATATTATACAAAACAAAAGATTATATTATATTTTTTTAATAAAATTTCATACTTGATTGATATATAATGGTATGAATATTTTCAATTTTCATTTTGAAATCATATAATAGGGTCAATTACAATTTTAGGAATATAATTTAGTTACCAATGTAATTACCCGACCCAAACCACTAGGTTTATTCTGGACAGACACAATGCCACATGAGAACCTCCCCAAACACAAGATGTTTTTGACTAGTGGTGGGGGTTTGAAATATATCAGCAGGGAGGCTATACCATCAATATTGTCTCATAGTTATACACAAATAGAATAAAAGTAAATATAATATGATAATAAGATAAATTTGAAAACTAATAAAGAATGTTCTATGTCATTAAAAAGAAATAAAATAATTAAAATGACCAGATCCCACTATGGCATGCCCAAACAATTAATTATAAAGAAAGTGAAATTTAAGAAAATCCTGAAGTTATAGTCTAGAGTGTGACCCAACATTATATATGACTCCAATACTCAATGTTCTCAACTCCACATCATATTTCCCTTTCCCTTAATTTGATATTTGGTTATTAAATCTTCATGAACATCAATATTCCCACGTTAGGAGCCGGTAATTAACCTAATAGGACACCACTAAAGCTTACTTACAATAAATTCACATTATACATAAAAATGTATGACATGAAATTTGTAAATTTTAGAATAAAACTATATACACACAAGATAAAATTGTAAGGTTTTTTATTTATATTGTAAATATTTATATGAAATTCATAATTTAATATGTTTATAATTTCAATAGTCTGCCTTGGAGGCCCTCGATGGTAAGGAAGATGACAAATTCATGCCACATGATCATTTAAGTTAGGTATTAGGTGAGGATCACCCGTGTAGAGTATGATGTCAATCGGGGAAAACATCGTCCCCTCTAAGTATTGGTCATCATTGGGCTCCTCTCAAGCCTCCTAGACCTATAAGCTAGAAAACTCTTGTGCTGAAGCAGCTGAGGCAAAGAAAATAGTTTTAGAGGAGCGTGAAAGAAGTAAGTTTATGACTGAACATTTCATGAAAGCTATGGCGGTTTTGAGTCAGTATCTTCCATCAGAGGATGTTTCTACTTTTTAATCATATATGGAATCAATGAACTCTTTAAATGATATATCAGGTGATGCCAATGAGGCTCGTAGTTTCAATGAAGGCGGTGGCGATAGAGCTGTTAGTGGTGAGGATGTTGCTGATGCTAGTGTTGGTGATGAGGCTACTGATGATGTTGTTGATGATGATGATGATGTTGATGATGATTGGAATAGACATGGGGATGGGGATGTTGGTAATGGGGGGGATATTAATCCCCTCCATTTTTACTTAGTAGGTAAACTTATGTATGTACTTTAATAACTTGAATTGAATTTTTGTATGGATGAGAATTGTTAATTTGTTTTCTTCTGAAAAGTTCTGCATAAATTTTCACATGCATTTACATAAAGCTAACATTAGAATCCTTAGTCATGCATATGGGTAAGAGATGCCCTTACTACCATAGAATACTTAGATCTAAATGATATCCCATATAGTTACATTGGATTCCATTTATTATCCCTGAATGATATGATAAATGCTAGAGATTTTTTTTGGGTTTATAGGTAGCTTTGTAAGAAGGGTGTAGGGGGGAGGGGGGCTGGGTGCAGGGGGTGGGGTTGGGTGTAGGGGGGTGGGGCTGGGTGCAGGGGGAGGGTGGGGAGGGGGGCTGGGTACACGGGGAGGGTGGGGAGGGGGGTTGGGTGCAGGGGGAGGGGGCTGGGTTCTTAGGGGGGGGGGGGGGTGGGGCTAGGTGCGGGGGGGGGGGGGGATGGGTGCAGGGGGGTGGGGTGGGGCTGGGTGGAGGGGGGGGGTGGCTTGGTGCTGGGGGTGGGGCTGGGTGTAGGGGGGTTGGGTGCTTGGGGGTGGGGTTGGGTGCGGGGGTGGGGGGGGGGGGGTGGGGGTGGGGTTGGGTGCAGGGGGAGGGGGCTAGGTGTAGGGGGTGGGGCTGGGTGCAGGGGGCTGAATATAGGGGGTGGGGCTGGGTGCAGGGAGGGGGGGTTGGGTGCAGGGGGGAGGGGGGCTGGGTGTAGGGGGTGGGGCTGGGGGGCTGGGTGTGGGGAGGGGGGGGGGGTATGGTGTCGGGGGGTGGGGCTGGGTACAGGGGGGCTGGGTGCTTGGGGGTGGGGTTGGGTGCAGGGGGGTGGGGATAGGTGCAGGGGGGAGGGGGCTGGGTGCAGGGGGTGGGGTTGGGTGCAGGGGGATGGGTGTAGGGAGGGGGGGCTGGGTGCAGGGGGGGAGGTGGGGCTGGGTGCATGGGGTGGGGCTGGGTGCTGGGGGGTGGGGCAGGGTGTAGGGGGGGCTGGGTGCTGTGGGGTAGGGTTGGGTGCAGGTGGAGGGGGGGGGGGGGGGGGGGTTCTTGGTGTTTTTTGGCTACGCAACTCAGTGTTCATGGAAATGTTATAAGCTCATGTATGACTGGATCTTTGAATGTGTTTAGTTTCATGACGTTATTTACAGCTAGGTTGCAGGTATAGGATTCCATGGATCTTGTCTTGCCTGAAGGTATGTTTCACTTAGGTGTTTTTTACATGTGTTTTCAAAGAATTATCATGTTTTTTTCTATCTATGATTGTATTTAGTAATCTATGTGTGTATATTGTTTAAAATACAATGATTATTACATTCAAATTGCTCATAGCACAATAAAATAAACACCTTTCAATTTTTATTCAAATGAACGTGTATGCATAATGAACTCTACAACCAGTTTAAACTATGGAAATGAATTATGCATGCAATTTAAACACCTTTAAATTTGTATTCGAATCATATTAATTATATTTTGCACATGTTCAGGGCAACAAGAAGACAAGGGTGTGCTGATATCAACATATATGACTATGTCATGCAAGATTTTCTTAGAAAAGGAAAAGAAGACCATGGCTTTAATTTCTACAGAATGATGACTAAAAGTGGCTTTACCCCAGGTATTATTACTTGTAATAATATTATAAAATGTCTCAAAAAATGAATCAAATTGTAGTGGTGTCAGAGTTCCTTCTGTTGCTTCTATCTGTGGGTCCAAAAACTAAATTTTCTTTCGTTTACTATGTTGATTGCAACTTACTACAATGAAGGAAGGCTGGATGAGGATATCATGTATTAATTATCCTTGAATGAATTTCTATAGGATACTATTATCAATACCACAATTTCAACTAAGCCATCCCACACTGGTTCTAAAAACATCACCGTTTCTTCTGATAAGATAGTGAATCCTAACAGCAGCTCTGATTCGTCAAGCTCTTTTGAAAGTGATTCTGAAGGAGTGAGAATTTATCAATTATGAATAGGAGTGGTCTATGTTTCTCATTTCTTATTATTCTTCTAACAAACCAATACAAATATGCATTTTTTTGTTTCATTCTTTTTTAATGATTATTAAACTATGTTCTATTTTAGGATCCTCCTACTAAAGCTTCTCCTACTTTGAATGGGCAGTCTAATCTCTAAAAAAGTCATTTTTTTGCCACCAAGGTTACTGAGAGTGATTCATACGGTTCATCTAAAGTGATTATAATGAAAATGTGAGGGTTCTTATTAATTCTCACGCATTATATAAATAGTACCAGTGGTTTTTAGTTTGATATATTTTATATAATCTTTGCAATTATAGTCACTAATTGTGCATTTGAAGTTTTTGTGTAGGAAAAATTACCGAATAAAAAACATGGAACTATGATAAAAAGTAAACCATCAAGACTTCTTGAAATAAAAGAGGAGTCCAATTATGAAGTAGATACAGATATCTTTGATGATGATGCTTATAAGCCAGTGAGTACAAATGATTTTATCTTTACCTCTACTAATATTTCATTTAAAGAAATCATTCTCATAATTATTTTGCTTGTATGACATGGATGTTTAAGGTGCATTTTTTATGAGAGCATAAATATTAGGTAGTTATTACCCCTATATTATTTAATATTTGAATTTCTATAACATAAAACATTTAATAATTTTCCCAATCCTATTATGCAGGTTCTGTTATTTTTAGTAGCAGAATTAAATGCAAGGAAATTGATGATCAATCCCAATATTCCAATATTTGACACCATAAAAAATAGTTTCGAATACATATTTACATTATCATCACTAAAATAAGACTATCAGGGGTTAAGTACCATTTATTACATTATCACATCTTCTACTGTAACATTTATATTAGGAGTTCTTACACTAGAAACCCCAACTAACAACAATGTTTACACTGGAAAAGTTTATATATTTACACATTTGGCTTCATTAGTATCAACATTACACTATAATTTCTTACAGGAGTATTATTCACACTAGTAATGTTTATACTAACATCATTATAGTAGTAGTGCTTACATTATTAGTTCTTAGACTAGCAATTCTTACACTGGAACTGTTCGTAGAAACATTAACTGTACAAACACCTTTTCATAATGCATATGTCTGGGAAATACAAGGGTGAAAAATCTGCGAAACATGGGAAGAATCCTGCTGAAGATCTGTTTGAAATGACACGAGCAACCCACTCATTGGTGCTGGGTAAGAGGAGACAGGTATTTTGTAGTTGAGTTTTTATTTTATTTTCTTTATCGCATCAGCCAATTAGGCCTTTTACTTCTTTCTACAGATGTAGCATACTTATATTTTTCGAAGGGAGCTAGAAGGGCATTGGAGGCGGCTACACGGTTTTCTTTGTAGGGGAGGGAGAACGGGGTAGTTGAGGGATTGATAGTGTGTTCCATTTTTGTCGGCTTTTATTATGTTTCTTCTATTTATTTTCTTTTCCTTTGGCATGGATGTCTGACATATAGATGGGTCATGCCGAAATCTTATTTATTTTCTTCTGCTATTTTAATTAATTGTTTGTGGAGGTGATTAATCCCTTCTTCGAGACACCAAACACATATCAATATCTCCAAATCATGAATGTCATTTTATTATGAAATTCTTCCATGCATACCTTCACCATCGGTTCTCATCCAAGACTTCTTATTTATGTTAACACATTGAATGAACTCTTCATATATAAATTTTCAACACATCTTAATGCAATAGATCTTCATTCCATTATTCTTGACAAATCTCATGCCTATTTAATCAAACATACCTAATTTTATAATAAAACCCTCCAACGGAGGGGCACTGTCTTCTAAACCAAATAATAGTGATGATCAGCTCTGTGATAGTATTCCATGAGTCTTGTAATCAATGTCATGACTGACTAATCACAATTTCTGTCAGCGGGGTGATGACCGGAATGTTGCCCCGCCTCCTCCCGCTCCCCTCGCTCCTGGCCAGAAGATGATGCCCCGTGGATGTCGCTGGACTGGGCCAACATGCTGCGGTCATGCCGCGATCATGTTGTGGTCATGCTGTGGTCATGTTGCGGTCACACTGTAGTCACACCACAGTCACATCGCGGTACTGCCGTGATTTGGCCCTGCTCCAGGATGACACCCCGCGGCAGTTTGCAATCCTTTTGGAATTCGATGTATGATACCTAGATAGAGTTTTAGATACATTACCCACCCATAGTTAATGGGGAGGGAGGCCCTCAGGTAGAAAATATCTTGATTGAGTCTCTCATGAAAATATTTAGTCACCTGTATACAACATTGGAGATGAGGGTGAAGCTTTCTACTTGTATTCTAGAAGGACCATCTAAGTGCTCGTGGGGCATCATAGTAAACATTGGAAAATAATAAGAATTGATAATACTTTTATAATGATATTTGTATTTGGAAAAGTGTCCTTTAGAGTTTGATATTTTTATGATCCTGATGATCAGATGAGTGTTTTGACCCTTGTAGAGAAAATGCTTCTACATTATCTTTTTTTTTCTGTGTGAGAACAGTAAACAACACACACCTCATATTGTGTAGTTGGATATTTCTACAACAATGGGGAATCTTATGGATGATCAGCTCTGTGATAGTATTCCATGAGTCTTGTGATCAATGTCGAGACAGACTAATCACAATTTCTGCTAGCGGGGTGATGGCTGGAATGTTTCCCCGCCTCCTCTTGCTCCCTTCGCTCCTGGACGAAAGATGCTACCCCGCGGATGTCGCTGGACCGCGCCAACACACCATGGTCACGCCGCGGTCACACCGCAGTCACGCTGCGGTAATTTCGTGATTTGGCCCTGCTCCAGGACAACACCCCATGGCGGTTCACAGTCCTATATAAATTCGATGTATGATACCTAGATAGAGTTTTAGATACATTACCCACCCATAGTTAATGGGGAGGGAGGCCCTCAGGTAGTAAATCTCTTGATTGAGTCTCTCATGAAAATATTTAGTCACTTGTAGAAAACATTAGAGATGAGGGTGAAGCTTGCTACTTGTATTCTACAAGGACCATCTAAGTGCTCTAGGGGAATCATATTAAATGTTAGACAATAAGAAGACTTGTGAATAATTTTATAATGATATTTGTATTTGGAAAAGTTTCCTTCAGAGTTTGATATTTTTATGATCCCGATGATCGGATGAGTGTTTTGACCCTTGTAGAGAAAATTCTTCTGCATTATATTTTTTTTCTGTGTGAGAATAGTAAACAACACACACCTCATATAGTGTAGTTGGATATTTCTACAATAATGGGGAATCTGATGGATGATCAGATCTGTGATAGTATTCCATGAGTCTTGTGATCAATGTTGAGACTAACTAATCACAATTTCTACCAGTGGGGTGATGACCAGAATGTTTCCCCGCCTCCTCCCGTTCCCTTCGCTCCTGGCCAGAAGATACTGCCCCGCGGATGTCGCTGGACTGGGACAACTAACCGTGGTTACGCTGTGGTTACACTGCGGTAATGTCGTGATTTGGCCCTGCTCTAGGGAGATACCCCGCGGCGGTTCACAGTCCTGTCAGAATTCAATGTATGATACCTAGATAGAGTTTTAGATACATTACCCCCCCATAGTTAATGGGGATGGAGGCCCTTAGGTATCAGTTCTCTTGATTGTGTCTCTCATGAAAATATTTAGTCACTTATAGACAACATTGGATATGAGGGTGAAGCTTGCTACTTGTATTCTACAAGGACCATCTAAGTGCTCGAGGGACATCATAGTAAATGTTGGACAATAATAAGACTTGAGAATACTTTTATAATGATATTTGTATTTGGAAAAGTGTCCTTCAGTGTTTGATATTTTTATGATCCTGATGATCGGATGAGTGTTTTGACCCTTGTAGAGAAAATGCTTCTACATTATCTTTTTTTTTCTGTGTGAGAACAGTAAACAACACACACCTCATATAGCGTAGTTGGAGATTTCTACAACAATGGGAAATATGATGGATGATCAGCTCTGTGATAGTATTCCATGAGTCTTGTGATCAATGTTGAGACTGACTAATCACAATTTCTACCAGCAGGGTGACGGTCGGAATGTTTCCTTGCCTCCTCCCGCTACCTTCACTCCTGGCCAGAAGATGCTGCCCCGTGGATGTCACTGGATCGGGCTAACAGACCGTGGTTAGCCCGCTGTCATGCCACGGTCACGCTACGGTCACGCCGCGGTCATGCCGTGGTCACTCCATGGTGGCGTCACCATGGTCACGCCACGGTCACGCCACGACCACCTGCAATCCATACCACACTAGCCACCACACCAGGCCCCACCCCCCAACCTCCTGTAAAACACTCATGCCAGCCATCTGCCACCTAAAAAATAGCCCCAACCACCAGTTCCAACCCGCACTAGGCCCCTGCCATCACCTTGCCGCCTGCCTTCCCGCCCGCACCAGCCACTCCAGCTCGTACTAGCCACCGCACCAGCCCCTAGAACCACTTTTTATCCTTCAGTGGAAGAATTAAGCTAGTGAATTTTTTCCTTATCTCCATTACGATTCATGTGTTATCTATCTTAATGGATTCGAAAGTGGTGTTGGGGAATATTGAAAATATAATGACTTCTTTCATATTGTATTCTCATGGGGAGGGAAGATTTTCCTAGGGCTGTGTGGATGAGGACAGCTAGACTAGTGGTAGATGGTGGTATCAACTTATGCAGTATCGAGGGATCAATGCACATTCTAAAAGATAAGTTTTCTTGGGAGGTTCTTGAAGTCCGTTCTCTATGGGGAAATTTCATATCTGTCATAGTATTGATATGACCTTGGGGATCCAGGGGGAAAGTCTCATGGATGTGGAAGGAGTTTCTTGGGAACATTCTGGTTCTCAAGAAGCAGTCTCAGTGGATTGTGGAATGAGGAAACATAAACATCTGGGGGGTTTTCAGGGGGTGAAAGGGGGCTGTCCAGGGGGGCATGTGGGTGTTGAAGGGGCCTGTCTAGGGGGGCATGGGGGTGAAAGGGGGGGGGGTGTCCATACCTTCTGAGCATTTCAAAAATAAAATTCCACTTTATTGTATCAAATTCCTTTGAGATATCAAGCTTTAAAGCAAAGTTCCCATGTTTAAACTTTAGTTTCATGATGTTAACACATTCAGTGGAAGTTATGAATATTCCTACCAGGGATAAAGCCAAACTGGTTTGAAGAGATAAACCCATGAGCAATGGGACCTAACCTCATAGAAATAATTTTTCTAATGATTTTTGGAAAGGTATTCCCAATAGAAATATGTTTGAAATCCTTTACATCCACAACATTTTTCTTCTTTGGGATCAAGGAAATAAAATTGGAGTTGATTCCATAGGGCATTGAGGCGTGGTTAAAGAACTCCCTCATAGCGTTAAGGAGCTCATCACGAACTATGTCCCAGTAGAACATAAAGAATATCGAAACACTGTATTCTCCATTTAAGACTCTGAATACTATGGAATCTATATTACCAAAAATATTCATTCAAAACATCGCTGACATGAGACCTGAAAACTTGATTCATGCAACCATCTGAACCATGAAAGAGTTGCATTCACATGCTGCATGTTTTTCCTCATGAAAACTACCTATTAGCCTACTTTTCCACACCTACAGCCGTAGTTTCCATTCTATAACAGCTTCATGGAATATTTTGACTCCCTGTGCAATAATATTTATGCAGGCCATTGAAATATTGTGTAACCTCAGCCTACTAAACCAGTTAAAAATTTCTCCATCATTAATGTATTTTAAATCAGTTCTATATTTCAGATATTAGATCAATTCCAGCTTTAATATATCAGTCGCCTATTTAATTCCACTAGTGAACATGATCCACATCCAATTTCCAACCTGCATAAACTTTCATTCATGCTCCAAACACATATCAATATCTCCAAATCATGAATTTCATTTCATTATGAAATTCTTCCATGCATACCTTCACCCTTGGTCCTCTTACAAGACTTCTTCTTTATTCTAACACATCGAATACACTATTTATATATATATTTTCAACAGATATTCAACACATCTTCATGCAATAGATCTTCATGCCATTATTCTTGACAAGGGGGGAGGGGGGTTTGTCCAGGGGGGAAGGGAGGGGATACAGGGGGAGTGGGGAGGGGTGTCCAGGGGGTGTCTAGGGGGTTTATCCAGTGGGGAAGGGAGAGGCTGCAGGGGGAGTGGGGAGGGGTGTCCAGGGGGTATCTAGGGGCTGTCCAGGGGGTGTCCAAGGGGTGTTAAATGTAACTAGACATTCCTTTAAAGCTGATCTAAACCTTTAAAGAATGATCAACTACCTCACTGTAAGCTTTCACCTTGAAAAAAATACCTGAGAATAAATTTCTATCCGTAGTCCCATATCAAACTTCTGAGATTTCATCGACTAATTTAAAATGATCTAGGGTGTGTACTGCACAAGTTCAGAAAAATGATTGGTATACTCCATCACTGATCATCCACCTTTGTAAAGATAAATATACTCCTGGGATCTGGAAAAATCTAGGGCCTCATGACACTTATGCACTTTTAAAATGATCTTGAAATATTTCATCATATCTCTATGGTCATCCTAGTTTGAACCACTAAGTCCCAACGTCTTCGATTAGGACCCTCTAACAAGAACGAAACTAATTTTACTCTGAAAGCCTTAGTATTGTCATCAAATTCAAACATTATCACTATCTTCTCAAGACACTCCTCTTCTTCATAGGGTTCAACATTACCTCAAAAGGTGTGAGTTATTTTTTGGAGAAACTCCAAAGTATTTTCCTTTACAGGAACTGGTTCTGCTTCCCTAACCATACCAGGATCGAAACCCGCTCCCTATCCAAAATCTTGAATAGACCAGACCAGAACATACAATAATATCTAATCAATTGTTGAGGTAGAACACTCTCTGTCATCTTCCCATAGTTTCACAAGAAGTCTCATGGGTTTCAGGGGGAGGGGGGTTGTCTAGGAGGGGGGGTTGTCCAGGAGGGGGGGGGGGGTCCAGTGGGGGTGTACAGGGTCCAGGGGGGGTCCAATGGGGGTGTACGGGGGGGGGGGGGTCCAGGGGGAGGGGGGTTGTTGAGGAGGGGGGAGGGGGCTCTCCAGGAGGGGGGGGGGGTGTCCATGGGTGTCCAATGGGGGGGGGGTCTGTCCAGGGGGGAGGGAGGGGATGGGGTTGCAGGTCCAGTGTGTTTGTGTGTGTGTGTGGGGGGGGGGGGTTGTCTAGGGGGGCTGCAGGTCCAGTGGGGGGCTATAGTGGGGGGTCTGTCTAGGGGGGGCTGCAGGTCCGGGGGGGGGGGGGTGCAAGGGGGGTCTGTCCAGGGGGAGGGGGGCGGGTGCAGGTCTAGCGGGGAGGGGGGCTGCAGGTCCAGGGGGGTTGCATGGGGGAGGGGCTACAGGTCCAGGGGGGTCTGTCCATGGGAGAAGGGAGGGGATGCATGTTTAGTGGGGGGCTGCAGGGAGGGGGGTATGTCTAGTGGGGGGCTGCAGGGGGGTCTGTTTAGGAGGGGCTATGGGTCCAGGGGGTCTGTGCAGGGGGAAGGGAGGGGCTACAGGGGGGGTCTGTCCAGGGGGAAGGGAGGGGATGCATGTCCAGTGGGGGGCTGCAGGGAGGGGGGGTCTGTCCAGGGGAGCTACAGGTCTAGTGGGGGGCTGCAGGGGGGGTCTGTCCAGGAGGGGCTGCAGGTCCAGGGGGGGTCTGTCCAGGGGGAAGGGAGGGGCTGTAGGGGGGGTCTGTCCAGGGGGAAGGGAGGGGCTGCATGTCTAGTGGGGGGCTGTAGGGGGGAAGGGAGGGGCTCCAGGGGGGGTCTATCCAGGGGGGAATGGAGGGGCTACAGGTCTAGTGGGGGTGTCCTGTGGGGGGCTGCAGGGGGGGTATCTATCTATACCCACGATTTGTTGAACCGTGGGTATGTTTGCTATGAAAAAACTATGTATACCCACGATTTAATTAACCGTGGGTATATAATTTGGGCTGTAAAAATGTATACCTATGGTTATGTAAACCGTGGGTATATATGTATACCTACGGTTCACTAGAACCGTTGGTAATATGAGATTTCAGTGGGATATACCCGCAGTTTCTACAGAACCGTGGGTATAGGGCTATCCCGATGCCTCAGGAGCCCAAGGTTCATGAAACCATGGGTATAGCCTACACCCACGGTTTCATGGGCTATACCCACGGTTTGAAACCATGGGTATAGGGCAATTTTCTAGTAGTGAAAACAATTTAAAAAGACAAAATGTTTTATAAGCCTTGAAGGGTCCACTAAAGCTTTGTAAAATAAATCAAACAAACCCAAAATCACATTATTTTAATGGTAAAACATATATTTTCCAAACATAATGTTTATAGTATTTTATTACATCACTATTGGGTCTTTATTAGGTCATAAAACACATTATATATTTAAACAATATTTAATTTTTACCCAAAAATTTGACTATCTCATAAAATTATGAAAAATTCACCATTGGATAATTTCGACATCCTGATTCCAAAAATAATATTCATTTTATCTAAATAATTTTCTAAATATTCAAATTTTTACTTTTAAAATAAAAATCAACATTTATAAAAAATTCATGGGTTTTGAGAAAAACAGCTTTCAAACAATAATAAAAATTACAGCTGTATTCATAAAAAATTGTACGATCATTTATATTTAATAAAAATTAATTTATTAATAATATTTTATTAAAATATTATTTAATTCAAAAATCCATTAATTCATCCAAATAGATTTCTTAGTTGAATATTAATTAAAAACAAATACTATTTGTGCTTTAAAAACTATTTACAAAGTAACATTAATAAAATGAATGTATATTCTCTATACAAGAATAATGTACATAATTGTAGTACTAGGGTCTTGTAACATAACCCCTTAAAACACCCACATAAGACCTTAGGGTAAGGTGCGTGATGGTGACAGACTCTTGGGGTGGCTCAAATAACATTTCTCGAGTGGTAATCTCTATCAACTTCCACTTCTCTCGTAGGCGGTTCTACTTGAGCTTATTGTATTCAAGCCCGGCTTGGGATTGGTGAAGAGTGAATCCCAATGACGCCACCTCCTTTACGAGCTCATACAAATGAGATTTATATGGGGAAAGTCCACTGGATGAGGCCATCGCTTCCTTTTTCTAGGTAAATTGGATTTGTTAAAGCCCTATATTTATACTAATCATGTGATCACTGTTCAAAGACTATATTAGAAATGGTCACAATTCTTAATGGTATTTTAAAATCCAAAACATAGAACCAAATAAGTTCATACATTTTACATAAGCATAAGAAGATATTTAAATAGACCAAGAGTAATTTTCATTAATAAATTTTTGGGTCGTTACAAGACCATTGTATACCATTTTTACTAAATACACAACATTGTCAGCTATATTGAAGTTATATAATTTGAAAGATAGTAGTGTATGGAGTGACACCAGCTTTAGAGAACTAATTGGTCTCTTGAATGATTTGATACTAGAAGAAAATGAACTTCCTTGTTGAACATATGATGCTAAAATAATTATATGTTCAATGGGAATGATCTCTAAAAAAATACATGCTTGTCCAAATGATTTCATATTTTTGTGAAACGGACTATAAATCACTCATAAAATTCCCTAAGTGTGGTGTGAATCGATACAAGAAAGATGAATCAATTCCTTTGAAACTTGTATGGTACTTTCCTATTAGAAGGCTATATGGATGTTAGGAAACCATGATACAATTGACATGGCATACAAATACAAGAATTGAATATGAGAAACTATGTCATCCAACAAACTCTCCCCCATGGAAGAAAATTTATTATGAGTATCCTATATTTGGAAATGATCTGAGAAACTTATATCTGGCATTATCTATAGATGGAATAAATCCTTTTGTTGTACATAGTATTACTCATAGTACATGGCCATTTATGTTGGTAAATTATAACTTACCAAAGTGGTTATGCATGAAGTGTAAATACATTATGTTATTTTTGATTATATCTAGACCAAAACAACCTATAATGATAGTAATTTATATTTGTATCCATTTATCAAAGATCTAAATTTGGTGTAAGATACAAGTGTTACAATGTATGATTCTCATAAAAGTGAGAAATTCACATTGAGGGTCTCGCTCTACAAGGCGATAAATGACTTTCCTACTTATAGAAAATTTTCAGGTTATAGCATTAAAGGAATGTTGGGGTGTCCCATTTATGAAGAATTCACACACTCAGTTCAATGGAAATAGTCCTCAAAGATTTTTCTTTTAGGACATCATAAATTTTTACCTCAATGACATAAATACCAATCCTGGATGACAACATTCAATGAGAATAATGAAAAAGGCACAACACTATCTCCACCAATGGGTTATTAACTATTTGATAAAGTAAAAGATATTGACACTATTTTTGATAAACCATTTTTGAAAAACCTTATGAAATCCAGTTATAAAAAGTGATCGAATTTATGTGAATTACCATACAAGTATTTTTTGTACACCAGACATTTTCTTGATGTCATGCATGTAGAAAAAATGTATTTGATAGTGTTATTGACATGGTACTAAATGTTCTTGAAAAAAAATTGATGACATCAAGGTTAGGTTGAACATGATTGACATGGATATAAGGGAATATTTGGAACTAGTTAAGGGTAAAAGTCATACTTTTCTTCCTACAACATCTTACACTCCATCCAGACAATAAAAACTACATTTTTTTTCATTTTCCTTAATGGTGTTAAAGTTTAAGATGGGTATTCATAAAATATGAAGAATTTAGTGTCAATGAATAATTTGAAGTTATAGGTAATAAAATCACATGTCTAACATGTTTTGATGTAAGATTTGTTTATCGTCACTTTTCATTGCATTATGCCTAAAAATGTATGACATTAATTAACCAGACTTTTCTTCTTTTTCAAATCCATATAGAGTAAATTTAAAAACATAGAAAAGTTTCCAATCATAAATAATAAGTTTGTAGTCATATTATGTGAATTATATATGTTCTTACCTCCATAATTATTTGATATAATAGTCAACATGGTGTTTCACTTGGTTAGAGAAGTTCAACTATGTGTACTTATCCATTATAGATGGATGTACCCCCCATTGAATGATATATGAAGATTTTGAAAGGGTATGTCATGAATAAAAGTTTCATATAAGGCTGTATTGTAGAATGATATCTTGTTGCAAAAGTTGTTGAATTCTGTACCGATTACCTATCATATGTTTATAGCATCGATATCTCAAAGTTTCATCAGAAGAGAATCCTTATGGGTGAAGGTATTTTCAGAAGATATGTTGTTATAATTACCATCATAGAGTGATAGAAAGAGCACCTTTACATTTTACATAATAGTGAATATTTTTATCTATATGTTGAAGACCAAAATAAAATTCTTAGATATTTGAATCCATCAAGGGATGAAGTATGAATATCAAATACACATAATCAATAGTGTATATGATGGTTCCAATATCATATTTATAAGGATTTATCTAAAAACCTGAATTCAATTGTCTAATGACATTTATGGCTAACCAGGGGACCAAATGAAAATTTTATATCTTATACTGGTTTTTTAATTAATGGTTATATGTTATATACAAAATAACATGGTGACTGCAGTACAATGCAAAACAGTGGAGTTACACTTGTGGCATAAGAGATGCACATATCTGATTCCAAGGATAAAAATCCAATTTATGAGAATATATCATATTTTAGCATCATAAAATAGATATATAAGTTTGATTATACAAAAATTTCAAGTGTATATTTTCTGTTGTAAATGGGTTGACAATAGGATTGTAGTAAAAGTTGATGAAATGGGCTTTGTGAAAGTGAATTTCAGTGTGGAAGGGTATAAGGATGATCTGTTCATAATGGAATCACAAGAAGTGTAAGTATTTTATGTCTTAGATCTAGTAAACAAGAATTGTCCAATTATCCTACTGATGACTAAAATAACTTTAGGGTCTGATGAAAATTCAATTGAGGATAACCCTTTCATTGGGAGATCAAAATAATTTTATGAAAGTCCCAATGTATACAATGTATTTTATGTTAGAGGGGACCATAAATATAGGATTTGGATTATTTATAGAGGATCCAAGTCCCTTCAACCTTTAAAGAAAAGAAATAGAGTTCAATAATAAGGTTATTTTTTTAATATACTATGGTTTTACTCATAATATTATGTTTTATTTACTATATTAAGATAATAAAAATTAATTTTTTTACCACTCATGAAGATAATTACTTATGCACATGATAATGTTACCAACTCAGATAAGAACAGGTAGTTGAGGCTATAACTATAGAATTATTATGAGATCAAAAATGTGTTTATGAAAAAAACAAGAACGACATAACATTACAATGTTGACTAAAATTATCAAGGGTATAAAATTTGAGGTTGGATGGAATCAACACGACCAACCTATTGACCCAAATAAGTTAATGTTCATTAGTTATGTTGGGTTCATAGTGAGAATGAATGTAATGATTGATATAGATTCATGGCACCATGTCCAACCTGTAATGAAGGAAACCATTTGGGAAGATATTAAGGTAATATTATGATATACTTTCTCTTTTTTACCAAAAAATTATATAATGAAATTTTGATTTAATTTTCATTATCCCTTGAAGATTTCACTTATTTTAGATTATTTACATAATAAATATGTCTTAATGGCGACTGAAAAATCCCATAGTGGATTCTGAACACTTCTTACCAAGTTTCATCTTAGGAAGGCTAAGGGAAAACTAAATCCCCACCCACCAGTTACTTATACACACATTATAAAGCACGAAACTTAGAATGATTTCTTTAGTTGTTGTGATGAGAAATAATTTTAGGTGCATCGTAGTTGATAATAAATTATTTGAAATTATTTATTTTATCAAATTTAATTTAAAATTGTTAATTTATGAAACCAAAAAGGATTTTTGAAAATAAATAACACGTATAAAAAATGTAACCCTATCGAAAAGTAAGGATGAGGTAACATTCACTAAAGAATAAAATTTTATGAATTTTAAATAAAAAATAAATGTTTTATGTGATATGAAACAACATATTTTACTTTTTTTATATTCATATTTATGAATCAAAATTTTAATCCACTCCCATCCCACATCATGTGCTATAGATGTAGGGACACAAAAATAAGGAGGGTAAACTAGTTGATGAAAACACAAAAGTAGTATAGGAAACATGTGTAAGTATTCTATAATATAAATTTGTTATTTTTTATTATAACATTACATAAAAATTTCTATTTATGTTCATATGTTTTTTATATGGTTTAGACACAAGAATCGATAGTGACCATACTAGAAGAAAAACTACTTTCAGTAGCTTTTAAGTGGTTGAAAAAATGTGGTCGCATTAGAGGTGTAGGTTTTGGAGTGTCTCCTAGAAAATATTTTGAAAAAACAAAACTTAAAGATGATACATTTCAGATGATGAAAGTATTTTAGGAAAAAATAGATGCTTTGCAATATATTATTGTCCATTATAGTTTGAAAAACAAATATATGAAAAAATGTCAAAGAAAACTAGAAGTAGAACAAAGATTGATACATTAATAACCAAATGACCCCACTATCTTTGAGCATAGTCATTCACCTCAACCGCATACATTAACTAAGATAATAAATTTTTTTCACTACAATTTATCCTAAATATTAATAAAAAAACTTTTGATAAAATTTATATTATTAAAATTATACAAGGTAAAGTTGTATGTGATTTTTATCTATCAATACCCAAACACCTCCTTATTGTGAGGGGGTATGGTATATAATATCCTATGAGACATTCTACACAACAAATAACTCCCAAAAGATCACATGAGAGTGGGGATTGAATTAGATCAAGAGTTGAGCACTGAGTTTCATGTTCCACTTGATGATCCAGATATTAAAATAGCCAATGATGTTATTGGAAATTTTGTATTATGGTCGTATGATATTATAAAGATACACAAGGTATGTATTTAACAAACAAATTCAAATTAAAAACCTAAAACAATTGATGAAAAAAGGTCTAAAGTGAGGTATGGTATAACTGACAGATAAAATTATGGGGAAACAAAAGGTCAGATCAAGACGATCTAATGAATCTACTAAGAAGACAAAAAGAACTTCTTGGAGTACCTTATCCCCACCAGTTCCAATGAAACATATATTATTATTAAAACTTCATTCATTAACCACATTCAATGATGGAGATGTTTCCTATATTCCATATGAAGAATAACTATTTAGAACTTTCATTATAGACATGGTTAGTCTAGAGAGTATAAATGAGATTCTCAAGTTTGAATGGCTGAGAGTCTCAGTTGTGAATACATACATAAGGTACATTTTCATAATACATATATCCAAAAAATGATCTAATATATTCATTAAAGTTAATAATTATTTACAATTTCAACATTTTTTTATATTACTACTATATGAAGGGAAAACCTTGCGAATCATGCTTTGGATTCAATAATACCTATAACATTTCTATAGAAAAAATTTCATTAGTGTTGAAAGAAATTGATAAGAAGAAAGATGAGAAAAATGATCCATTTTACAACAAAATAATAGAATATAGACTCTTTTTTATTCCTATAATGAAGGTGTAAAACTCTACAATCTAATCATATAAAATATATTTTTATTTTTTTGATTACTTATTTGTTTTTTTAAGAAGAACTGGATGCTGATCACAATCAATATAGATACCCCAAATATTTATTTTTTGGATCCAATGTATGGATTTCCATCTAACCGAGCACACATTATGTGTATTTTGAATTTTTAATGCATTATAATTGACATTTTATAGAAAAAATTAGAATTATATGTTTCAGTTTGTGTTTTAAAAATATTTTTTTTATGATAGGGCGATATGTAAATATAGGATAAATCATGGTATGAGGTTGGTGAATGAAAATAAGAAGCCTACGAATTACTTAAAATAGAAACAGATTAAGGTATATATTGAAATATTTAACCATCAAAACATATTTCAAAACAATTTACTTATTTTGGTCATTGTTTCTATAGTGTCCAAAGAAAGATAACAGTAATGATTATGGATATTATGTATTCATATTTATGAAATATATCATATACCATCAAAAGACTAGAATCCCCAAAAGGTAATTTATGAAGCAAATTAAAATTTCATAAAAAATATTTCTTAATCATTTTTTGTCTATATTTTCACAATACTACCAAGATTTCCAATAATATACATACTCAAAATAAGATGTAAATCTATTTAGAGATGAGTGGGTAGCATACATGATGTCAGAATATTTCCCGACATCAAATTTAGGTGATTATATACTATATTGGTCATCTAGTATGGTTTATGACCTTAGAAATATATTTGGGGTGTGATGAATTAGTATCAGAATGATTATATATTATTTTTTATCAGTTTATTAAGGATAAGTAAAATAGAATAAATCATTTTTTTAGAAACAAATGGGAAAAATACATGGTGTTAGAATGTATACAGATGTCATGAAGAGGTGACTCCCTAAAACTTATTTAGTTAATTTTGTAATCATTTTATCTAATTTTTTTAGTTAATTTCCTTATCATTTTTATCTGATACTTATTTTGTAAAATTTATACATTAGTTAAAAACACATGTCTCATGATAAAAAACCAAGAAAACAAGTTTATATTATTTAGATAATTTAGAAAAACAATCTATAAGTCATTTTTGACATGTAGGAATTGACTGTATGTCAATCTGAAACACTTTCTGGTCAATATGACTTGAAGTGTCTATTTTCAATAAAAAAGTGTCATATTAGTTTCAAACATGTTTCACAAAGGCAAAACTAAGAAAACGAGCTCATATTGTTTTCAAACTTTAGTAAAATGATCCATAATTCATTTTTCACATATAGGAATTGACTGCATGCCAACATGACATATGATGTGGTCGGTATGACCTAAAGTACTAAGTTTCAATATAAAAGTGTCATTTTAGATTAAAACATGCACCTCATAGCTAAAAATGAGTAAACAAGGTCTGGTTATTTTCAAACATTAGGAAAAAAAATCCACAATTCAATTTTCATGTACAGGAATTGATCACACATCAATCTAAAACCCAATGTGGTTGGTATGACTCAATGTATGTGTTTTCAATAAAAAGCTGTCATTTTAGTTTAAAACACACATCAAATTGCCAAAATTGATAAAAAAATATCTGATTATTTTCAAACTGTAGGAAAATGGTCCATAATTCATTTTTTACTTGTATGAATTTACCTCAAATTAATATAAGACCTGATTTGATCGATATGACTCAAAGTGTGTGTTTTCAATTGAAAGGTTCCATTTTAGTTTAAAACATGTGTCACATCACCAAAATAAAGCAAATAAGATTAATTTTTTTTTTCAAACTTTAGGAAGATGATCTATAATTCATTTTTCATGTGTAGTAATTTACCACACTCCAATATGACACATGATGTGGTTGATTTGACTTGAAATATGTGTTTTTAATATAAAAGTGTCATTTTAGTTTAGAACACATCACATATTCAAATCTGATAAAATGAAATCATATTGTTTTCAGACATAATAAAAATGATTCATTATTCATTTATGACCTTATGGAATCAACCAAAATTCAATCTGACACATGATGTGGTTGGTATTACTTGAATTGTGTTTTTTTAATACAAAAGTATCAATTTCATTTAAAACATGCATCAAATATCCAAAACTATGAAAATGAGCTTAGATTGTTCTCAAAATTTAGGAAAAAAAATCCATAATTCATTTTTACATGTATGAATTAAACTCGCATAAATTTGAGACATGATTTGATCAATATGACTCAAAGTTTGTGTTTTCAATAAAAAGGTGCAATTTTAGTTTAAAATGCGTGTCACATCATCAAAACCAAGGAAAAGAGATTGGATTGTTTTCATGAAAATGATCCAAAATTCATTTTTCACATATAGTAATTGACCACATACCAATCTGACACACTATATGGTTGATATGACTCTAAGTACGTGTTTTTAATATAAAAGTGTTATTTTAGTTTAAAATGCATCACATATTAAAATCTAAGAAAACAATCTTTTATTTTTTTCAAACATTAGGAAAAAATTCCACAATTCATTTGTGATCTATAGGAATTAACTAGAAATAAATATGATACCTGATGTGGTCGGTATAACTTGAAGTGCTTTTTTTCTATACAAAAGTGTCATTTTAGTTTAAAACACGCATCAAATAGAAAAAACTAATAAAACATGGTCAGATTGTTTTAAAAATTTAGTATAATGGTCTATAATTCATTTTTGATGTGTAAGAATTGACTGCACATAAATTGAAGACATGATGTGACTAATATGACTCAAAGCATGTGTTTTCAATAGAAAGGTTCCATTTTAGTTTAAAACGCCCATCATATCGCCAAAATTGAGCAAACAAGCTTGAATTATTTTCAAAATTTAGGAAAAATATCCAGAATTCATTTTTCATATGTAGTAATTAAATACATGTTAATCAGACACACGATGTGGTCGATATGACTCAATGTGCGTGTTTTTAATATAAAATTGTCATTTCAGTTTAAAACACATAACATATCCAAAACCAAGAAAACGAGCTCGAAATGCTTTTAAAAATTCATAAAATGGTCCATAACTTATTTTTGGCCTGTAGTAATTGACCACATGTCAATATGACACCTAATGTAGTCAGTATGAAAGTGCATGTTTTTAATACAAATGTGTCATTTTAGTTTAAAACACACATCAAATAGACAAAACTAGGTAAAAAATCTTGGATTATTTTCAAACATAATAAAAATGTTCCGTAATTCATTTTTTGCATGTATGAATCAACTGAAAATAAATCCAAAACATGGTGTGACTGATATGACTCAAAGTGCATGTTTTCAATAGAAATGTATCATTTTAGTTTAAAATGCATGTCACATTTCCAAAACCAAGAAAATGATCTCATATTGTATTTAAACTTTAGGAAAGTGATCCATAATTAATTTTTCATGTGTAGGAATTTACGATATTCCAATTCTACACATGATGAGGTAGATATGACTCAAAGTGCATGTTTTCAATATAAAACTGTCATTTTAATTTAAAATTAATCACATAGAAAAAACCCAGAAAACAAACTCAAATTGTTTTCAAACATTATGAAAATCGTCCATAATTCATTTGTGACCTATTTGAATTGACCAAACATCAGTCTGACACCCGATATCGTCGGTATAACACAAAGTGCATTTTTTCAATAAAAAAGTGTCATTTTAGTTTAAAACACGCATCAAATAGACAAAACCAAGAAAATGAGATCTTATTATTTTTAAAATTTATGAAAATAGTCCATAATTCATTTTTGATGTTTAAAAATTGACCACACATCAATCCTACATAGTATGTGACTGATATGACTCAAAGTGTGTGTTTTCAATAGAAAGGATCCATTTTAGTTTAAAACATGTGTCACATCACCAAAAAGAAGAAAATGAGCTTGTATTGTTTCTAAACATTAGGGAAAAAAACCATAATTCATTTTCACATGCATGGATTTACCTCACATCAATCTGACACATTATGTGGCCTATAAAACTCAAAGTGTGTGTTTTATCTTAGTTTAAAACACACATCAAATATCCAAAACTGAGAAAATGATATCAGATTATTTTTAAACTTTAGTAAAAAAATACATAATTCAATTTTCACATGTAGGAATTGATCTCACATTAATTAGACACACGATGTGGTTGATATGACTTGAAGTGTGTGTTTTCAATACAAAAGTGTCATTTTAGTTCAAAACAATCTTCAAATTTCCAAAATTAAGAAAAAGAACTCAGATTATTTTCAAACTTTAGGAAAATGATCTACAATTCATTTTTGATGTGTTTGAATTTATTTCACATCAATCCAACACACGATGTGGTTTATATGACTCAAAGTGTGTGTTTTTAATACAAAAGTGTCGTTTTAGTTTAAAACACACATCAAATATCCAAAACTGAGCAAACCTACTCAAATTATTTTCAAACTTTAGTATAAATATCCATAATTTATTTTTCATGTGTATTAATTAACACATCAATCTAACACATGATGTGGTCGATATGACTTGAAGTGTGTGTTTTCAATATAAAAATACCATTTTAGTTTAAAACACGCATCAAATAGCCAAAACTGAGAAAATGAGATCATCTTATTTTCAAACATTATAAAAATGGTCCATAATTCATTTGTGATGTATAATAATTGAACATAAATAAATTCGACACACTATGTGGCTAATATGACTCAAAGTGTGTTTTTTCAATATAAAGGTGTCATTTTAGTATAAAATGCACATCACTATCCAAAATCGATCAAATGAGCTCATATTGTTTCAAACTTTTGTAAAATTATCCATAATTAATTTGAGATAAATAGAAATTTATCTCATATAAAATTGACACATGATATGGTCGGTATGACTCAAAGTGCATGTTTTCAATATATATGTGTCATTTTTGTTCAAAACACGCATCACATCTCCAAAACTCAGAAATGAGATCATATTGTTTTATCGTAATTTTATCCACTATTACTTAATTAATTTACTTATCATTTTAATCTTATAATTAGTTAATTTTTATATATATAATTCTTGAATAAAAACAAGAAAAGGTGTGACAGTTAAAGGATTATTCTTAAAAAAATTCCTCTTGAATTGGCTCCCATCTGTAGTGAGTTTTTTTATCACCGTAGATGAGATCCAATTCAAGAGAACCTACTTTTGGGAACAAATTTTTTTTTTGATCTTTAAGAATCAACCACAACTCAATATGATACATGGTGTGCCTGGTATAACTCAAAGTATATATTTTAGTTTAAAACTGTCACTTTGTGTTTAATTTATTTCTTTATAGTGTTACTAACATAAGAAAATTTTTCTTATACAAGTGAATTATTTTGCTCGATTTGGGGTGGTTTGTTCGACAAATAATATCTTGAAAATGGGATAGGGGATAAAGACAATATCACATTGATTTTTTTGAATTTGTTTGATAATTTTTACTTACTCATGTAGTTATACAAACCAATGTTTTAAATTTTTATAATATAGTGTTTTTTATTGTATTTGTGTTGTAAATTTTATTTCAATTAAATTATTTATTTTCTTCATAATTTTATACTATTGTTACTGTAGTGTACTATTGTTTAACAACACACTACAGTAGTATGCCCCCTTATCAACGCTAATATAGCACTGATAAAGGCCACCTTTATGAGTGCTACTTTTAGTGCTCATAAAGGCATGTGGATTTTATTCGCTCTCCAGTTGTCAAGGTTTTTCACTGACAAAGGACTATTTTAGGACTGTTAAATTCCTTATTTGTAGTAGTGGGAGAAAATATTTATTTTTCAATCGATAATAATAACCCTAACAACAACAATAACCCTTAAAAAAATATATCTTTGATGGTTTATGCATGGTTTCATTATGTGAGTTTAAACTTGAACAATTTTTTTCACACTCATGTTAATCTATTTTATTAATTAATTTTATTTTATTTTTCAATCACAACTTTTTGGTATCCAATTTATAATTTTGATCCAAAAGGGACCTAGGGACATGTGGTAGGGTAGCCCACATGGTTTGAGGGTTTCACAGGTTAGATCAAACGTGGTTTGAATTTTTGCGGGCATAAATATTCAAATTTATAACCCATATAAATCCATGTGATAATGGATCGACCCATGGTCTTATAGGTTTTTTGATAGGTATTCATAATCCTTATTTTTATTCATTATTGATATCACTTTAATAATATGAAAAATTAATTGATATTTTTTTGCTATAATTAATTACACTTTTTTCATATATACTGTCACGACCCGCCCTCGAGGTCCGTGCCGTGACTACCCCAAGCCCGCCTTCCATAGGCCAGGGGCAGGCGACTAGCACCAAGGCGTAAATCCCAGTAAAAAGGGAAGGCATTGCCTTGGTAAAGTAAATAAACACCACAGAGTAAGCAAGCGGAAAGTAAACACTAAGCAAAAGTAGAGTACAACTGAAAATGCGGAAAAGTAAATGGGCCAGTATACAAACCCAAACTGAAAGTAAAGTACAACTCGAAAGGGAAAACAACAACTGAAAAGTAAAAGCCGCTACACCGAGCTGTCCACTGGAAATCCCACCTGAAGGGTGGGTACAGATAGCTCCACTGCTCCACGGGTCCCGCCGTCCGCTCCGAGCATGTCCCACCCAGTGGTCCACCTCCAGGTACCGTCCTGCTCTGCAAGCCTCAGCTAAGATCAACGCTGTCCGTCGTCTGCAACCAACACAACGTAGTGCGGGAAAAGCCCGTGCAGGGGTGAGTATAAGCTACTCAGTAGGGACCTCGAGACCCCTGAAGGTCTCTCAAATCCACAAAGGATAAACCACGAAGAAAGGTACAATCACGAAGTAACAACCGACACTGCTTAGGTATATGCCCATACATATACCTAAGTCATCAAATTCAAATACGCTCCAACCTCCGAGCCCAAGTACAACTCAGTCCACACAGGAAAGTAAACGTATTCCACACAGGAAAGCAAAACGTAATCCACACAGGATAGCACAACACAATCCACACAGGAAAGCAACAGGATTCAGCTCACACAGGTATACTTCTTCAAAAGACGATAAAGATGATCTCTGATCCATCTAAGTCGTCGGACCCACGAAGGATCGATAGGTAACTAACCCCCGCAAAAGACCCACATAGGATCGGGCCCACGTAGGACCTGTAGGCGCTGGTTCACACAGGACCGCTGAGCGCAAAGACCCACACAGGATCGGACCCACACAGGATCGGGCCCACACATGACCTGTAGCACTGATCCACGTAGGATCGCTGAGTGCTGTAGTCGTCGTCGTCGAATCAACACAGGATCTCTGTACTGTCGTCGTCGCAGTCACAGTAGCAGTAGTAGCAGTAGTAGCAGTCACAGTCGCAGCCAGCACTAGGGTTCCCGCACACAGCAAGCTCGTACAGGAGGATCCGCTCCACGAGCCGAGAGGCTGATACATCAACTGTCACAAAGTCCAGAGTTGATGTATCCAAAAGTTCCGTATCGTCAACAGGAACTCAACGCAACAGACGGCGCGTCGATCGGACGCCTGGTCTGAAAGTTATTGGCATTTTCGTCCCCGGGGCCCGATTGGTTTTTAAGGCAAAACCAACCCGACCGTACTCCACCTGCGTCCAAACCTCGGGCGGAGTATTCCAAAAGATTTGTCTCACTAAGAGGAACACAACAAAGTTGACGGCACGTCAATCGGACGTCCGTAGCTCAAGATATGAGCGTTTCCGCTCCGAAGACCCGGTTGGTTTCGTGAACGAACTAACCTGGACGAACTCAAAGTATTCCGAAACTTTGAGTGCGATATACCGAAACGACCGTCTCGATCTAAGGATCGCGTTGCCGCAGACGGTTCGTCGATCGGAGGTCCGTGGCTCAAGTTATGTCTAAAAGACCGAAACCGTCTCGAAAACGGGGGGTCCGGGTCCGGGCCGACCCGGCCTGACCCCCCCTGGGTCGACCCGACCCGGGTCGACTCGACTCGGGTCCGACCCGGCCCGGCCGGCCGGCCTGGCGGCGCGGCGGCCTGGCGCTGCACGGAGGCAGCGCGCGAGGGGCAGGGCCCCCGCTTGATTGGAATGGCGGCGCGGCTTTTAGCCGCGCCTTTGGAAACCGCCCCCCCCCCCACGTGGGGGGCCTGCATTGAGAAGAACCGGGGGGCCGGCTGCCCCCCTCAAAGAAACCTCCCCCCCTCATAAATGGGGGGGGGGGGTTAGAGCTGGCCGGGGGAATTAAATTCCCCCGGCCTTTGACCTTCCGGCCGGCCATCTGCCGGCCGATTTTTCTTCAACGGGACCGGAAAACCGGTCCCCTTTCCGGCTTCCGACGCCGGCGGCCCGGCCGCCGGTCTTCTCGTCCCGCCGCGGCCCGGAACCGGCCGTGGTGTTCGTCGTCCGGCGCGGTGCGACGGCACCGCGCTCCTCCGCCGCGCCTTTGATTCCCTTCGACGCGGCGCGATGGCGTCGCGTTCTTGATGATCCTTCCACGGCGCGGCGTGACGGCGCTGCGCAAATAAGCCGGGCGAATAACCGCGTGGTGCGACGGCACCACGCCATCTTGTTTCATCCGCAATATAAATCAACAAGAACAAAGGAGGGGGTTCGGCCGTGTTCATGCGGTCCGGCCCCCTCACGTTAAAAGATAACACATATTTAAATATCCAATATCCTCACCTTAGTCATGCTAGAACCACGAACAAGAATAAAATAAATAAATAAATAATCAACAACAACCCCTACCTTGGGTTCAAGTTCGAAGATTGTCAACGACCCGCGGAAGACAACGTCGCGGGGGTCGGGCGTCGCGGTAATCGTTCGTCAAATCCGATGACGAAAAGGTACGTCCGAAGAGGTACGTTGTTGGCGAATCTTCGTATGCCGACGAAGGAAGTCCGAGGAGGAAGCGGCGTTCCCTTTCGTTGACACGGAAGACGAAGAAGAGAGGAGCGGCGTTCTTCGTCGGAGCTTGAGCGTTCTTCGTCAAGCTTGAGCGTTCTTCGTCAAAGTTTGAAGAAGAAAGAAAAGCTCTCAATCCTCTCAAGATGGAAAAACAAAACTAACCCAATAAAATAAGCTAAGAGCTTATTTTATTAACTCAACCAAACCTTTTTGAATTTCAAAGGTTTGAAATTCAAATAAGATAACTCCAAATTAATTAACAAGTTGACATGTCAATTAAAAGGGGGGTTAAAGGAGTTTGAGAGGAGATGAAAAGTTTAGGGTTCGTGTGGGCCCCACCACACTTAATCCTCTCAAGGGAGGTTAAGTGGGTGTGGGTCCCACCCCTAACTTCCTTTGAGAGAAGTTAACCAACAAGTTTAAATAAAAATTTGTAATCCACAATTTTTATTTAACTTATTCTAAACTCCCAAAAACTAACTCTCAACCCGAAATAAACGCAACCTCGGAAAAGGTCTCCTTAAGCGAATATCGGCGCTGCGAGTTCATCGGTGTCCTCGGATTTCAATTCCGAGCATCGGATCAAAAGTTAGGAATTCCCGCTCGTTCGTTCACTGAACGTACCCAAGCCAAACTTCGGAAATTGATTCCGGGCACACCGGGCCTCGGAATCAGGTGCCGTCTGAAACCGCGCTCTTCTAAAATTCCAAAGAAAATTAAGAAAAGATTTCCCTTGAATTTTACGGGTCTTTACATTACTCCCACCTCAGGGCTTTACATCACCGTAAAGATACATCAAAAACTAGGGAAACAAATGAGGGTACTGAGCACGCATCTGAGCCTCCCGCTCCCATGTGCTCTCCTGGAGATTCCCGTGCTGCCATCTGATGCGCACAAGAGGAATCGATCGCCCACGCAGGACCCGCTAGTGTCAATCCTCTATCTCCACCGGGACCTCCGTAAAAGTCGCCCCATCGTCAACGTCAAGCTCCCCATGGTCAATGATGTGCGTCGGGTCGTGCACGTATCTCCTCAGCTAAGATACGTGGAAGACGTCGTGCACCCGGTGCAACTGAGGTGGCAGAGCCAGGCGATAAGCCACCTCGCCAACCCTGCTGAGGACCTGGAAGGGTCCGATGAAGCGCGGAGATAACTTGCCGCCTCGGCCAAATCTCCGAATACCACGTCGAGGTGAGACCTGCAAGAAGACGTGGTCGCCATCCTCGAACTCTAGTGGCCTCCGCCTCCTATCAGCGTATGACTTATGCCGGCTCTGAGCTGTCCTCATCCGCTCCTGGATGACCTGGACTTTCTCTGTCGTGGCCCGGACCATCTCCGGTCCCACAAGTGCTGACTCCCCAGGGTCTGTCCAGCACAAAGGAGATCTACAAGGTCGGCCGTACAACGCCTCATACAGTGTCATCCCGATGGTGGAGTGGTAGCTGTTGTTGTACGCAAACTCCACCAACGGTAGGTGGTCCTCCCAGCTGCGACCAAAGTCGAGGACACATGCGCGGAGCATGTTCTCGAGAGTCTGAATGGTCCTCTCCGTCTGACCATCCGTCTAAGGGTGAAAGGTTGTGCTCAGAAGTAGCTGCGTCCCGAACGCCTCCTGTAACCCCTTCCAAAGCCGGGAAGTAAAGAGAGCATCTCGATCAGAGACGATAGATGATGGCATGTCGTGGAGCCGCACAATATCCTGAACGTAGAGACGTCCCAAGCTCTCCACTGAGCCCTGCTCTCTAATGGGTAAGAAGTGTGCCGACTTGGTGAGTCGGTCAACAATCACCCAGATGGAGTCATGACCTCTGGAAGTACGTGGAAGTCCAGTCACGAAGTCCATAGATATGCCGTCCCACTTCCACTCCGGAACCTCCAAGGGCTGTACCAAGCCCGCTGGTACCTGATGCTCTGCCTTCACCTGCTGGCAGGTGAGGCATCGAGAAATGAACTTTGCTACTGCCTTCTTCATACCCGGCCACCAGTGCTATCGTCTGAGGTCCTGGTACATCTTCGCCACTCCAGGATGTACCGCCAAAGGAGAAGTGTGAAACTCACTCAGCACTTCCTCTCGCAAAGTGACTGGTACCATGGTACGTCCTCTGAAAAGGATGTCATGCTCTGCTCCAAGGGAGAAACCATCAGGTGCCTGTCCCGAGGATATCTGTGCACGCTGTGTCTCACAGTCAGCGTCCCCACGCTGTGCCTCCCTGACTCGCTACAGTAGTGGAGGAGTGACTGTGAGAGACTGAAGGAAGGCTGCTCCATCTCTATCCACGTAGGATATCTGCAAAGAGACTAGCTGCAAAGATTTCTCCTTTGCCGAAAAGTGAAATCCGGTCTCATCACCTGGATGAACCACGTTCCTTGCCTAAAACAGTCAATCCCATCATGATTAGTTAATTCATGGCATGGATGACGTCGTAAGGCCTCGACGCTGCTACCAAGAGATCCAACCGTTACTCTCGCCTCCAAGGGTTGAGTCACACTGTCGGCATCAGTGTGTGGTCACTGGGTTTCCTCCAGTACGAATCTCGCAAGTGAGGGTCAAGTCAACAGTTTTTAACCGGCACCTCTTAGTAAAAACAAAAAAAAGACAAGAAAACAAAATTCACCAAGGCAAGTGTCTTTTATTACTTCAACTTAAAGAACAAGGTCACAAAGCAACACAAACTACGAAGCTAGAGGCATTATGGGCAAAGGCATCTATGCCTGGAGCTAGTCCCGAACTAGTCCACCCGCTTTCGGAGCTCCATGATCGTAAGCTTCAGCTTTCTGAAGCTGTGCTCTTCCCTGAGGTCGGGGTGGACCTCCTGGTGGTGGTGGTGGTAGAGCCTCAAAGCGTCTCCCACCACCTGCTGCTCGGCCAGCTCCTCTGCCTCTTCTGCCTCCTCCCTGCAGACCGCCACGGTCGAACCTCTGCCTCTGCCTAGGTGGTTCCTCAACCGTCTGCTGCTCCTCTGCATGGCGGGTCGGGCAGTCACGAGCCATGTGGCCTTGCCCGCCGCATGCATAGCACTGTATTCCACTCGAAAGACTGGCTCCGCGCTGTGTGCCCCACACTGCTGAGCCAGTGTCCTTAGGTCGTCTGCCTGAAGGTCTGGTCTGTCTGGACCCCTGAGTCATCCGTCGACTGCCAGCTGCAGATGACTCTGCCACGTGCCGCCCTGCGGTGGGTCGCTGCACTGGTGTAGACTCAGCAAGGAAGCTCTCTATTAGAAGGGCCCGCTCCAGTACTCCTGTCTGAGTCGGTATGCTGAGGGAGATCAGCGATGCCCTGATCTCGTGTCTCAAACCCTGCTCGAAGGTCCGGGCCCGGAAGAATGGGTCTCGTACCATGTCGGTCGAGTAGCGCGAGAGATCAGTAAATCTCGCCGAGTACTGAGCGACCGTCATGCTGCCCTACCGCAGCTGAAGAAGCTCCTGGATACGCACCGCACGAAGGGTGGCTGGGACGAACTCCGAGCGAAAGAGGCTCTCAAAGTCCGTCCATAGTAGAGATGCCTCATCGTGCACCTGGAGCATCAAGCTCCACCATCGTCCTGCTGCTGCATGTAGTAGTCTCGCAGGGAGGATCACCATGAGGTCTGCTGGTGTCCTCACTAGCCTAAACACACGTACCACTGCCTCCAGCCAGTCCTTTGCTGCCTGGGGATCCGTCTCCCCGCGAAACCTGGGTGGTCGCTGGCGCTGAAACTCATGCAGTGCGCTGAGGCGACGTGCATCGTCAGCGGCTGGTGCTGGAAGTATCGGGGGCTCAGCAGGTAGAGCTACCGCCGGTGCCACTGCTGACAAAGGGCCCTGCACCGAAGCCTCGTCGCTCGGTGGGCTGTCGTCACACTCGACTCTCGGAACCCTAGCTGGCTGTCGTCGTGGGGCCATCCTGAATAGGAAACAGGTGCGCCACGGTCAAACAGTATACCTGGTGAGCTGACACAAAGAAATCACAAAGAAAACTTTAAAACACACACGCAATCAATGTTTTCATGCATTAAGTCAGAAATCAGAAGTCAGGGTCCTGGTGTACAGATACGTCGGCCGCCGCACCAACACTGGACTCCCTGGACTGATAACCACACTCAATACGCTAAACATTATTGCTTCACATAGAAAAGATCAGAGTTCACGGTAGAACCGAACTCCTCTGATACCAATTTGTCATGACCCGCCCTCGGGGTCCGTGCCGTGACTACCCCAAGCCCGCCTTCCATAGGCCAGGGGCTGGCGACTAGCACCAAGGTGTAAATACCGGTAAAAAGGGAAGGCATTGCCTTTGTAAAGTAAACAAACACCACAGAGTAAGCAAGCGGAAAGTAAACACTAAGCAAAAGCAGAGTACAACTGAAAATGCGGAAAAGTAAATGGGCCAGTATACAAACCCAAACTGAAAGTAAAGTACAACTCGAAAGGGAAAACAGCAACTGAAAAGTAAAAGCCGCTACACCGAGCTGTCCACTGGAAATCCCACCTGAAGGGTGGGTACAGATAGCTCCACTGCTCCACGGGTCCCGCCGTCCGCTCCGAGCATGTCCCGCCCAGTGGTCCACCTCCAGGTACCGTCCTGCTCTGAAATCCTCAGCTAAGATCAACGCTGTCCATCGTCTGCAACCAACACAACGTAGTGCGGGCAAAGCCCGTGCAGGGGTGAGTATATGCTACTCAGTAGGGACCCCGAGACCCCTGAAGGTCTCTCAAATCCACAAAGGATAAACCACGAAGAAAGGTACAATCACGAAGTAACAACCGACACTGCTTAGGTATATGCCCATACATATACCTAAGTCATCAAATTCAAATACGCTCCAACCTCCGAGCCCAAGTACAACTCAGTCCACACAGGAAAGTAAACGTATTCCACACAGGAAAGCAAAACGTAATCCACACAGGATAGCACAACACAATCCACACAGGAAAGTAACAGGATTCAGCTCACACAGGTATACTTCTTCAAAAGACGATAAAGATGATCTCTGATCCATCTAAGTCGTCGGACCCACGAAGGATCGATAGGTAACTAACCCCCGCAAAAGACCCACACAGGATCGGGCCCACGTAGGACCTGTAGGCGCTGGTTCACACAGGACCGCTGAGCGCAAAGACCCACACAGGATCGGACCCACACAGGATCGGGCCCACACAGGACCTGTAGCACTGATCCACGTAGGATCGCTGAGTGCTGTAGTCGTCGTCGAATCCACACAGGATCTCTGTACTGTCGTCGTCGCAGTCACAGTAGCAGTAGTAGCAGTAGTAGCAGTCACAGTCGCAGCCAGCACTAGGGTTCCCGCACACAGCAAGCTCGTACAGGAGGATCCGCTCCACGAGCCAAGAGGCTGATACATCAACTGTCAAAAAGTCCAGAGTTGATGTATCCAAATGTTCCGTATCGTCAACAGGAACTCAACGCAACAGACGGCGCGTCGATCAGACGCCCGGTCTGAGAGTTATTGGCATTTTCGTCCCCGGGGACCGGTTGGTTTTTAAGGCAAAACCAACCCGACCGTACTCCACCTGCATCCAAACATCGGGCGGAGTATTCCAAAAGATCCTTCTCACTAAGAGGAACACAACAAAGTTGACGGCACGTCAATCGGACGTCCGTAGCTCAAGATATGAGCGTTTCCGCTCCGAAGACCCGGTTGGTTTCGTGAACGAACTAACCCGGACGAACTCAAAGTATTCCGAAACTTTGAGTGCGATATACCGAAATGACCGTCTCGATCTAAGGATCGCGTTTCCGTAGACGGTTCGTCGATCGGAGGTCTGTGGCTCAAGTTATGGCCAAAAGACCGAAACCGTCTCGAAAACGGGGGGTCCGGGTCCGGGCCGACCCGGCCCGGCCGGCCGGCCGGCGGTGCGGCGTCTTGGCGGCGCGGCGGCCTGGCGCCGCATGGAGGAAGCGCGCGGGGGGCAGGGCCCCCTCTTGATTGGAATGGTGGCGCGGATTTTAGCCGCGCCTTTGGAAACCGCCCCCCCCCCCCCCCCCCACGTGGGGGGCCTGCATTGAGAAGAACCGGGGGTCCGGCTGCCCCCCTCAAAGAAACCGCCCCCCCTCATAAATGGGGGGGGGGGGTTTAGAGCTGGCCGGGGGAATTAAATTCCCCCGGCCTTTGACCTTCCGGTCGGCCATCTACCGACCGGTTTTTCTTCAACGGGACCGGAAAACCGGTCCCCTTTCCGGCTTCCGACGCCGGCGGCCCGGCCGCCGGTCTTCTCGTCCCGCCGCGGCCTGGAACCGGCCGCGGTGTTCGTCGTCCGGCGCGGTGCGACGACACCGCGCCCCTCCGCCGCGCCTTTGATTCCCTTCGACGCGGCGCGATGGCGTCGCGTTCTTGATGATCCTTCCACGGCGCGGCGCGACGGCGCTGCGCAAATAAGCCGGGCGAATAACCGCGTGGTGCGACGGCACCACGCCATCTTGTTTCATCCGCAATATAAATCAACAAGAACAAAGGAGGGGGTTCGGCCGTGTTCATGCGGTCCGGACCCCTCACGTTAGAAGATAACACATATTTAAATATCCAATATCCTCACGTTAGTAATGCTAGAACCACGAACAAGAATAAAATAAATAAATAAATAATCAACAACAACCCCTACCTTGGGTTCAAGTTCGAAGATTGTCAACGACCCGCGGAAGACAACGTCGCGGAGGTCGGGCATCGCGGTAATCGTTCGTCAAATCCGATGACGAAAAGGTACGTCCGAAGAGGTACGTCGTTGGCGAATCTTCGTATGCCGACGAAGGAAGTCCAAGGAGGAAGCGGCGTTCCCTTTCGTTGACACGGAAGACGAAGAAGAGAGGAGCGGCGTTCTTCGTCGGAGCTTGAGCGTTCTTCGTCAAGCTTGAGCATTCTTCGTCAAAGTTTGAAGAAGAAAGAAAAGCTCTCAATCCTCTCAAGATGGTAAAACAAAACTAACCCAATAAAATAAGCTAAGATCTTATTTTATTAACTCAACCAAACCTTTTTGAATTTCAAAGGTTTGAAATTAAAATAAGATAACTCCAAATTAATTAACAAGTTGACATGTCAATTAAAAGGGGGGTTAAAGGAGTTTGAGAGGAGATTAAAAGTTTAGGGTTCGTGTGGGCCCCACCACACTTAATCCTCTCAAGGGAGGTTAAGTGGGTGTGGGTCCCACCCCTAACTTCCTTTGAGAGAAGTTAACCAACAAGTTTAAATAAAAATTTGTAATCCACAATTTTTATTTAACTTATTCTAAACTCCCAAAAACTAACTCTCAACCCGAAATAAACGCAACCTCGGAAAAGGTCTCCTTAAGCGAATATCGGTGCTGCGAGTTCATCGGTGCCCTCGGATTTCAATTCCGAGCACCGGATCAAAAGTTAGGAATTCCCGCTCGTTCGTTCACTGAACGTACCCGAGCCAAACTTCGGAAATTGATTCCGGGCACACCGGGCCTCGGAATCAGGTGCCGTCTGAAACCGCGCTCTTGTAAAATTCCAAAGAAAATTATGAAAAAATTTCCCTTGAATTTTACGGGTCTTTACATATACTAATCGAACTATTTATTCATTAAGTATTTTATATTTCCCCATTATATTAATTTCTCATTTATATTATAAATACTTATGATTATAGGGATGATAATGGAAATCCATTAAATGGTACCTGACATTTCCAAATCTGATTAAATAAGACAAGAGTAATTATTAATCAAGTTTTCATAAAATATTGAATTCAAAGTCTGATTAACATTGGATTAGGGTCTGGTTACACTAGTAGAAAAATAACCTTTTGTGGCTGAAAAAAGGGATCATGCATGGGGCTTTCACAACATGGGTGATAGATGGTTCTCAAATACCCCTTTTTTCAAATTAAAGAGGCCATCCAATATTTTTTCTTAAAAAAATGCACCCGCTATATAGAGAGGACATGCAACGGGGGAAAAAGTGTGAGCAGATGATGGCGGTGGTGATATCAGTGGGGGTGAGGGCTTGGGACATTGATGACGATGCAACCCAACATCAACAATGGAGGTGAGATAGAAGATGAGGTGATAGGGATAGTGAAATGTCAGTGGTTATGGGGTTAGTGTGATGTGTACATAGAGACAGGTAGTGATGAGGATCATGTTACATTGGTTGTGTGGCAATGGGTGGACAGATGGGTATGGCGATATCAATAAAATCAAACAGGTGATGTGATAGAGATAGAAAACACACATGAGGTGAAAACCATAGTGAAGGGTGGGAAATTCATACCGCTAGATGTTAGAAGGAAGGTGAGGAAGTGACATAAGGGCTAAGTACAATAGAGATAGTGGGGGGATCTTATAAAAATATTGGGGTATTGAGACATAGGCTTCCAGTGGTAGTGGTGATGCTTGCGGGGGTGAGGGCATGGGAAACTGATGGCAAGGTAGTGAAATAACAATGTTATAACAGCCAAAATATTAACACATAGTATTACATGATTTTAACATAAAATTATATAATATACAACCTAAAAATCTTGATTTTTAGTGCCACTAGTAGATTAGATACATAATATATCAACATAGAAATAAATTGCTTGAACTTTATTTTTATCTTCATAAGGTTATCATAAGTCCCTTATTTCTTTTATTATTTTAAAAGATACCCTAAGGACATACATAAAGAAAAAGGGTGATCTATAAACCCAAAAATGAAACTTACATAATAAAAGAATATAACACAATATTTTAGAGACACAACATTATATCATAAAATAGGATAATCACATGTATTCACAACACAAATAAGCAGATATCATAGGATCATGACATTATAATAATGTGACAACAAAAAAAAACATGAAAACATAAGGATAAGTCGAGGTTCACTGCCATTAAAACATAACATAGTGTACTAGTATTATTTCCCATGCATCGTACATGGTATACCATAAGATAATAATATTTAAATGCATATTCATATTGCATATAGAATTCATGCATAAGTAAAAAGTGTAAGAAAACCCAATTAAAATGGAATGAGTTACATAATTTTATCTCAAAACATAACCAAATGAAATATCATAATAATTTCCAAGAGAAGAAAGAATTAATTTTTTTTGGATGTTTATATTTGAATAAATAGGCATAAGTATTAAATAAGAAGTTCAAATGAAGAAAAACCATAAGAAAGAAGTAGATAAGTATGCATAGAATTAAACCTCTTAAGTGATGTTTTAAGGGACAAATACAGATCCTATAAAGAAGGGGAGAACATTGTGTTTTCCTTAAAACCTTAATAAAATATAATGGTTTTCCATAAAATAGTTATTATTATTAGAAATCACAGAAAAGATAAAACTTTAAAAGAATAACTCATGAAAATGAATAATGAATAATAAATTTACCTTTAAACAAGTTTAATTTAATGAAATATTGAGAATGAAACACTATAATAAATGTAGTAAACTAAGGTGGATTTTTAACAGTGATTTTATAAACCACCACTAAACACAAAAAATATATTCCTCCACTCTTTTTTACCAATTATTTTGATTTTTTTTTATTTAGCGGCATTTTTTTAACTATCACTAAATAACTTTAAAAATGATTTTATGATAGTTTCATTTAAAATAGTTTCTATATTTTAAAAAAACACTATATCCTGACCCCCCCACTCACAACCCTCTTGGGATTGGCATCCCCCTTATCACCGTTAAATGCCGGTCCAAGCTTCTCAACCTTGTCCCCACATAACCTCTTGAAACCAGCAAAAGGCTGCCAGACCTGACTCGAACTCCCACTCACTTCCACTAAATGTCAAATCCCTCTTGGCCTCCCTCTCACCTATACATGATTCTAGACACCCTCTTGGCATCCCCCTCAACATCACTCAACACTGGAACAACTAACCCCTCATCCTCAATGTATGATCCCCCTCTTCGACTCCCTATCTGCCTCTATGACATCTGACCCTCACCATGATTTGGGGAAAACTTTCTCATATTTGTTTCACACTAATCACATGTCGTTGATTTTATGCTCTATTTTAGGGCCTAATTGTATAATAAAGTTAGGTTTAGTAATTTTACTATTATAATTCTCCTTAAATTCTTTTAGTTTAGTAGATTTAGGAATTCTCTATGTTTGAGGGATAGTTTGGGATCCATTATTAGTGTTGATTGTTTGTCTAGTTTGTGATTAGAAACCTCTTGGATAATGATATTTACTTCAATGATTTTATAAAAAATATGAAGTTATTTTAATAGAATAATTAGTAACAAATTTATATGTTACTAAAATATTTTTTAGTGTTATTTGGTTATGTCATAGTGTGGTGTATTGTTATAAATTGTGAAATGAATCATGAAATTAGTGTTTGGGTATAAATTGTGTGCATGAATTATAAAAACATATTTATTTCATGTTCTATTGGTTATATAATATTTTAATATAAATTTATAAATAAAATTTCATGTGAATGACTAAATTATGGGTCTTAATATGTTTATCCTAATTTAAAAATTTTAAATTGTCTTCCTTTTTGAAATTAAATGTATTTGATATATATATATATATTAATATGATTATATTTTATATTTGATAGTGTAGGAAGTCCAATACATATGGTTAAATGTGGGATTACCTTACCTCAAAATATATCTAAGTATGTTACGGGTTTGAACATGTTTTTGGATTTTTCATTTGGAAATCGATTTGTGGAAGGAATAATCAAATTTCAATTTCCTAATTTCAATTTCTTAATTGAAAATTCATATTATGGTTGTGTTATTACATGTATGTTTGTTTGTCTAATTTTGGAGTATGAATATTTTATGTTTTAAATATTACAAAAATCCTCACAATAATTTTTTTTATAATTATTTATTTTAAAACAATTTTTTTATTTATAATTATATAATACTATATATTATTTGATGTAATTATAATTTCTCATTTATTTATTAAGTTTTACCTTTAGTGTGTTTAAATTTGATCATATCATAATATTTATTTACTTATTTTTTTTAATTTCATATTTTTATTGTTCATAACGTTTTTTAAAAGTTTCATGAAGTTTTTCTAGGATAAATAAGTATTTATGGACCTTGAAATAACATTTTTATATGATTTTTATTAATCCCATATAGACAATGTAATTTTCACTATGTAGCCAATTGCTTAACCACATAGTAAATTTGTGAACCACGTAGTCGATTTTCCAGATTCAGTTATCTACTATTTTTTGGTCTTAACATGGGATATAGGACCCCAAAGTGAGTGGTTATTATTGTTTTTAAAATATAATAAAATTATATACATTTAATTAAAAGACATAAAATTTTTAATTGATCCATATAATATCTGAAATTAGGTTAGAAGTCACTGTATTTTTTTAGTCTAAATTTTTCAATTTTTCAGAATAGTTTTATTAATGGTTTTTAATCATTACTTGAGATATAGAGGTCTAATTAAGGTGATTATTGATTCTTTGGAAAGAATATAAAATTTTATAAATATAATTCAACTGATTTAAAGATGATTTTTCCTTTTACAAGGTCTTTTTAGGTCTGAAATTTTATAATTCAAACTACTTACTGATTTTCAAAATTCGGTTACATGAACTGATTCAGATACGTGAATTTACCTATGTCGATTTGCTTATGTGAATCAAAAACATGAATTAATCTACATCAATTTTGTTATGTGAATTAAACTATGTCTAATTTCTAATGTCAATTCACCTATATGAAATTTTATTACATGGTGAGATTTAGCTATGTAGAGAAAAATGGATACATGAAAAATACCTATGTGAATTTTCCTACATAGTTCCATGAAATTCTAGAGGTCGTTCTAAAATTTGAAAATAAGATCTATTTTGTGTAATATTTCATATTTTTATTTACTACATGTTCAAATAAAATATTTCAGTTATTCTAATCACTTTATAAATTCATATTAATTATTTAGAACCAATGTGATGTGTTTTTCATTATTTTAAACATTTTTTTATGAAGATCAAAGGGTGTTCTATTTTCATGAATGAAACTTATAGCTTGAAAATCAAAAAATAAATTTTATTATTCTATATTTTTTTCTTCAATTCAATTATTTATAAATTAATATTAATTGATATTAAAATAATTCAAACTTTTTTTTAATATTTTTAATTATGTGTTATTAATTTTTGAAATTCTCTACATGTTAACTGCATATTAAAAATAGAATATTTTTAAATTTTGAATTTCAAATAGAGACCTTAAAATTTCAAGGGATTTATTTTTGGACTATTATTTTGGATGTATTATAAACTATTAAACCAAATCATTTCAAATTGGTTTGAATTATTTTTTATTATTCTGAATACTGAAAATGAGTTAACCAATTATTATGCAGTGATATTATCTTTCTCTCTCTCTCTCTCCGATAATCCATTATTATTCTTTTTTATTTTTTAATTTTCTAACTATAAATCATTTTTTCAATATTTTTTTTGTTTTAAAAGAGCATCAATATTTTCTTATATGTGTGGTAAATTGATAAAAGTTTGATATGATACTTTTTCGATGAGATTTTTCATAGTTTCAGGTGATATAGTGAAAAGAGTGTGGTGGTGTTGATATTGTGAAGTTTTTCACATTATGCCAGTGTTAATCATTTCTCACTAATGTTGTAAAATCTTTGAAGGGATGAACAAATTTTTTTATGAATTCTTATACTACCTCGATGAGACAATCAAGCTGATCAAACGCTCATGAACTAGTACTTATGTTTTATTCTTCTTCCATCTATTTCATTCTGGTTGCTTGAGTTTGTAACACTTATTCCAATATATCACTTTATTTCAATTTAATTTTATTATTTTTCATAAAAAAACATTCTCTATATTAAATTTTGACTCCTAGATTCTAAATTCAAGACCATTCTGGTTATGAAAACCATAGTCTAAAGTCATCATTGTAATTAGGTTATGACTCCCCATACAAAAGTCATGTGTATTGGTTAATCTTCCTCTAGAAAATGTAGGTTGTAATTGGATTATGATTCCCCTTTAAAATAAAGTAGTTCACAACACATCTCTTACTGAGTAAAGGGGTATAAGAGTGGACTAGGTCTAATTTGGACTAAACTACAATAAAAACCTTATTTTATTTCTCTTATTTTTCTACTAATTATTAGATTCATTAATTAATATGACATCCCTTGTATTTATTACACATTAATTAATGTTTTATTACATTAAACCACACTTAATATAACCCAGAATATCATGCAGCCAAGTTTCTTTGGGAATTATGTACATAGAATATAAAATTGTTACATGTATAAAAAATATTATTGAAAACTTCCTTAACATTCTTCTAATATTCAACTTCTCATTTAAAACTTCACGGGATAACCTAATGATATACATAAGAAACAGGTGAACTATAAAGACTGGAAAGGGAATAAACAAATAATGGAATATGGAAAAACAATTCACATGGGTCAAGATGCATAATAATTAAATATAGGAGTAGAGAATAATAATCATGAGTAATGAGGCATGGTATAACACGATAGCATAAAGGTAACATGAGAATGTGGAAACAACATTAAACATGAAATCATAAGCATAAGTCATGATTAAACATGAAGAATTAATAACATAATTCACTTAAGATAACCTCCCATGCACTATACATATAATCTCATGAGATTAAAACATTACTCGATGCATTGGAGAACTATCTAGAACATCCATCATAACCATATCATGTATATGCATAAGTGTGCCACATAGATCATATAATATAAGAACAAATTTAATCACATTTAATACCTTGATTAGGGATTTCGAGTTACATATAATTAACCAATAAATTAAGTATAGGTGAAACTAGGTGAATACTGTTGAGTAGAAATGGGTACATGTATACACTTCACAAATGTTTGGTGCATAAAATTGTAGTGACATTTTAGAAACATAACAATAGTACTTAAAGATCCATAAAAATGGTTTAATGATAGAGAAAGTGATCTATAATAACTTGTAAGTTAAAATGAAAGTATGAGGGATATCTAATAACATAATAAAACATGAACATTTAGGAATTAAATTCATAATACAATAAGGGATCTTGAATACAAATTTGGCATGAAAAAATTGTAGGGTCATTTCTACAGCATAACGGGGGTACATAATGAATCATTGGAGGAATTAATGAGTTTTAAGTGTGTGTATAATAAATTTTAAATCCTAAGGGTATTAAGAGGAATGTGTGAGATCATACCCCAACAAGAACAAATGGAAAACAAAATTCATAACACAACGGAGGTGCTCAAGTAAAGAAGAGAAGGAGAGGATCCCTTATTAAATATCAACATAGTAAAGTATTAGGTAAAGGTTATAACAAGATGGGATAAATGATATATCATTATAATAAAATAAATTTAAAATTAAAGTGACATTTATAAAGTCTTTAAAACATTTCAAACTGATATTCAAAAGGATAAACACAAAGAAGAAGTTTGAATGGAAAAGAAGAGAAAGAGAACCCTTATTAAATTTCAGCATAGTAACGACTTTGATAAATGTTATAATGAGAGGGGATAAATGATATATAATTATAAGAACATAAATTTTAAAGTAAATTTACATTTATAAAGGCTTTAAAACATATCAAATTTAGATTCAAAAGGATAAATACAAAGACGAAGCTTAAATGGAAAAGAAGAGAAAGACATCCCTTACCTTGAATATTTTGTTCCTAAAACTTGAGGGTGAAACCTTAAAACCTTGAAGGAACTTTAGAGGAACTATTTGGGAGGTAAAATGGCCATAAATTCATGTATTATGAATTTTTAGTGGAGTGTAATGGATAATGGGTGGTATTTATACTTGAGAAGGGGTGGGTTTATTAAGATTAAATATTGATTATTTATCATATAAGCCAACCACTTGTGGGTAAATTGAATTCAAACCAATTTTACAGATAATTAATGAGTGGTAGGGTGTGGTTGGGTGTTCCAAGTATTCCAAAACTAATACACACCTTCTATAAAATCCAATAAATGCACAGAATTCAAAAAAATGAATATTATTTAAAAAAAATCATATTTTTGGTTTTAAAAAATAAAGTATAAATTTATAATTTATAATTTATATTTATAAATTAATTTTTAAAATAATTAAATGAAAATTTTATTGATATTTTTTTTCATAAATTTTTTAATCATGCTGACATAATAATGTTGTCATAAAATCGCAGAATTCGTAAGTAGTAATTTTCACTTTTTCGACAAAAAATAAAGTTGTCAGAAAATTCTAAGAAAATAACCATAAGATAATTTCAATGTGCTGAGTCAAAAAATGAATTTTATATCATAAAAATAATTTTTTAAGTATAATAATTTTAACTTTTAAATAAATATTTATTTTAATGAAGCTTTTAATTTAATAGAAAAATCAACATTCTGACAATTATAAAAACTACCTTCGGCTTCATTAAAATATATTATCATTTAAAAAGTCATTTTATAATATTATTTCATGAATAATGTTTTATTTAAAACTTTCACATAAATCATATTTTAATAGAATATGTATATAGACTCTAAAAATAATACAATTTTTATTATATCATTAAATAATTCTGACGATCATTTAAATGCATCGACGTAACCGACAAAAATAATGACAAACTATTTTATTGACTAATGGTTATACTGTCGATCAAATATATTAGTTTTCAAAAATAAATTCTAGAGATCATACTTCCCTATAAATACACCATCATTCTTACCCTTCACTATTCACTACAATTCAAATCAAGGTTCTATATCATTTCCAAAATGAATATTGTATTACTAACTCTCTGTTCCTCTATTATAGTGATGTTTATGGGTTCAATACTACAAAAATGGGTTTATCCAGTGCTAGATCTTCAACAAAAGTAGCTAAAAGTGCTGTTAAAGGGGGCCCTTTATCATCACCTGTAAAAAAGAGTTGATAAAGAGTATATTTCAAAAAAATATTTCATTAAAAATAATATATTAATAAATAAATATATTTATATTGATATAAATATAATATATATTTTATAAGATATGTTTCAGATAAGCCTAAATAGGCCTTTACACTTAATATATAAGATATTTAGTGAAAATGGAAGATAAAATAATTTAAAAAAAATATTTTTAATTAATAATTTTCTAATTATTATTGAGTAATAGTCATTTAATAAAATTTAAAGATAAAAAAATAAAATTACTAATAAAATATCTAAAATAAGTAAAAAACATAACTCAAAATTCAAACGGCCATAAATTCTGATCCGGGTATATGTTTAGGCTCTACCACATATCAAATCAAAGTTTGCGATGAGCTATGTGCCCTTATGACCAGGGAAACCTAGGTAACATTTTTTGAGGCCAAAAAGGGCCAAGAGGGCCTCCAAAACTAAGTTTTTAGTCAGGGTACCCCCAATTTTATAACAGTCTTTTTGCTTGTTTTCAGTGGGGGCTAAATTTATTCCAAGGGATTATGTTTATATTGATATTATGGTTCTGAAATTTTATCATTTTTTCATATTTTACTATTATTTACAATCAAATATATAAAAATATAAAAATATTTTTTTATATATTCACACATAGAAATTTAATTTTATAAATAAATATTTAAACATATTTACATATAAAATATATTTCTCAATATATAAACCTTATCTAAATAAAAACTAATATCCATTTTATTTAAAATAAAAATTTATAAATATTTATATACCTATATAATTAATGTATATATAATGTTAAATTTGTGTGTGTGTATTGACAAACAAATATATATTTATCTATATCTTCTAATATATATATATGAATATTAATATATAATATATGTAAATATATATAAATATGTATAATTATATTTATAGATGCACATATATATAAATATATAAATATATGTATGTATGTGTTTATAAACACACACACACACAAAAACATATTTTATATATGTATTTAATAAAATATATATATATATAAACATATATATAAATATATGGGTAAAAATGTAACAAAATATATATAAATATATAGATATATCATAAAATGAAAAAAAAAACAAAATAGGGGGTGGACAAGTTGTTAGCTTATGAGATGGAGGTCTCAGGTTCGATACTCACTAAAGGTAGGGGCGCGCGCGGGAGGGTGGAATTATTTAAAGTGTTAATAAGTGGTGGGGGAGCATTGATAAAGGGGGTGGTAAGTTCTGATAAAATGTGGGGCAGAAAAATATTCCAACAAAAAAATTATCCCCATTTATCATCGAGGCCTTTATCAGTGTTTTTTAGTGCTAATAAAGGGGTCCTTTAACAGTGCTAAAAAAGGACTAATAAATGTGGCCTTTAACAAAACTTTTTTACAACTATTAAAGAGATCCTTTAACAACTCTTTTTACAAGAGCTATTAAAGAAAACCCTTTAACATCGCTTGCATTATCCGCATTTCTATAGTGCTAATAAATCCCTTTTACTAGCACTGTTAAAGGACCTATTTATAGTAGTGGTGAAATGATTCCATGGGATTAAAGTGGCCCCTATTTTTATATTTCACTTTATTTATCCTCCATTTTTATTCTTATTGTACTATTTGGTATGATATTGGGTGTTTTTTTAGACTAAATGTAACAATATTAAATAATGAAATAAATTATTAATAGTTTATAGTATTCATTTTCTTTTAATGTTCCAAGACGTACTAGTTTATATCAACACATTATGATCAAAATTATTATGGAAATTAAAATTATTTATATGTGTTTATAATAAAACCTTAATTATAAAATAAGTGGTTTATTAATAAAACAAAGTAATTTTTGGGGTGTTATATTATTCCCCCATTAAATAAATTTCACCTTCAAAATTATTATTATTTTTATACATGAGAAAACCCTAGATATCACTTTTTAGGATTCAATATTGAGGTTCTTCTTCCCTAAAGAAATAAATTTATGACATTCAAATAGCATTAAAATTATAATTAATAGTTTTCTTTAAATAATTCATACCTTCAATAATTTATTCAGTATTGTTGTCACTCAAGAAGAGAAAGGTTCTATTATTTCTTTTATCTTAATGCAACAACTTTATTTTGGATCAAATTTATGAACACATCTGTAATTACTAAATTTTTATTATTATTAATATATAATTTCAGGACATCCAATTGAACCTTATTTTTATAAAATAACCTTAAATAGTTTTCTTTAAATGTTTCAAAATTTTCTTTGATACTTCCAAAAATACTTAAATTTAAAATTTGATACATATAGGTTGCACAGAGGCCACCCTCTTTTGAAGCTCCTTAAAAATTAATAAGTGCTTCATATGCCTTCAATAGGATGAAGAGTCCAAAAATACACTAATAGTACCTTCCACACCTAGTATGGTTTGGGAATTTAGAAAATAATATTTTTTCATATAAAAACCACGATTCTTGAAAAAAAGGGAATATTGGTGGTATTAGATGCCTAGTAAAGTTTTTTTAGGTAACTAGGATATTGAAAAAAGTTCTGAATTCATCTAATAATGACTTCTAGATAATCCTTGCACGAAGATATTTTAAAAGAGAGAGAAGTGTTGTTCATGATTTTCCTCCTTCCATATTGGAAAATAACTTTAATCTATTTTGAAATCATATTATTAATACATGAAATGAATTATCAACAAAATTATAATGAAATCAACTAATTTTTATTTCTATTCTTCAAATAAAACCAATATATTTAATCATCAATGATCAACAATATCATAAGTGATTAAAGTATAAAAATTTGAAATAATCCATCTTAGGAATGTTTAAGGTGCCCAAATTTTTAGACTAGTATTCTTTGAGGCCAACCTATATAACTCTTAGATCAATCTAGATTTCTTTTAGGTGGGGTTTTCTCATAACCTTAACCTAATTACTTAAATGACTGTCCCAAAATTATCATGAACTTTCCCAAAAATCATTAAAATCTATGCTATTAAATTTTATCAAATTTTTATTCGTAAAAGTATATATCATTTAATATATTCCTTAAACTAAGAATATGTATGTTTTAATATAAGTTATCCATGATCCATTTCCTAACATAAATGATTTTTGGGATTTTTTTCCTTAATAATGGATTGTAATGAGCTTGTTAATTTACCAAATCATATCCCTCAGGTGTTTTAAACTAGTTGTGTAGACGACCCATTTCTGTACACTAGTTCCTGATCAATTCTATCTCAATATGGTGTTTTGGGGGTTGTTACCCCTAGGTATATTTATTCCAGAGCCACATCCACTTGTATTATCTATTCAGGGATGTATTTTCTTAGAAACCACTTACTCTATACTTTACCAAAATTTAGGTAAGTCTTATTTTGTTTAATATTATCCCTAAATATTTCTCTAATGATTTCTAATCCTAATCACAAAAATAACTAGAATTTACTCTGATTCTAACTATGATAACCCTTGTCTTTATTATACATTGATTTATGATTTATTTCATAAAAGGACACTTAGTAAAACCCAGAAGATCAATAATCCTAGTGTATTTGGGATTTAGGTATATTGCATATCAACTTATTACATGGATAGAACAACATTATTGAAAAATTCCTTAACATTCTTATAATATTACAGTAGTCCTTTAAAATTGCACAGGTTAACCTAGGGACATATATAAAAAGGGGTGAGTTATAAAGCCGATTAAGGGAATAAACAAAGCATGACATATGGTAAATAAATAAATTTGGGTCAAGAGTCATAACAATGTAACATAAGAGGAGAGAATCATAATATTGAACAACGAGGCATGGTATATCATGATAACATAAAGGTAACATGGGAATGTGGAGACAATATTAAACATGACATCATGAGCATAAATTAATTTTAACCACCAAGACTTCATAAAATAATGTGTTTAGGATAACCTATTGTGCACTATACATGGAATATCATGAGACTAAAACATTACCAAATTCATTGGATCACTATCCGGGTGCACTCATCATGATCATATCATTTTCATGCATAAGCATTCCACATAGATCATATAACATAAGAATATATTTCACCACATTTAATCCCACAATTAATGATTTTGGTTACATACATATAATTCCCCAATCAATGAAGTATAGGTAAAACTAGGTGAATACCCTTGAGTGGAAATGGGTATAGATAAACACTTCACAAATGTTTGGCATCGAAAATCATAGTGAAATTTCAGAATCATAACAGTAGTACATAAAGATTCATAAAAATATTTAATGAGAGATAAAGGGGTCTCTAATCTATTCTAAGAAAGATATTCCTTACTAAATTTCAGCATATTAACGACTTAGGTAAATGTTATAATGAGAGGGGATAAATGATCTATAATTAAAATAACATAAATTGGAAAATAAATGGAAATTTATAAACACTTGAATACATATCTAATTGAGATTCAAAAGGCTAAATACAAAGAAGAATCTTGAATGGAAAATAAGAGAAAGAGATCCCCTACCTTGAAGATTTTCTTCTTAAAACTTGAGGGTAGAACCTCATCACCTCGAGGGAACCTTGTAGGGATGCTTTGGGAGAGAAAATGACCAGAAATTTGTAGATTAGGAATTTGGTATGGAGAGAAATGGATAATGGGTGGTATTTAGACTTGAGGAGGGGTGGGTTTTAAAGGATTAAATATTGATTATTTTTTCATATAATCCAACCACTTATAGGTAAATTGAATTATGTTCTATTTTATATATAATTAATGAGTGGTACAGTGTGTTTGGATGTTCAAGGTCTTCCAAAACTAAGCCACACCTTCAAGCTAGCCCAATAAATTTGGAGAGTCCAAAAAATGTTTTTTATTTCAAAAATCTAATTTTTGGTTTTAAAAAATAAAGTATAAATTTATAAATTAAAATTAAAATTTATAAATTCATTTCTAAAATTATTGAACTAATTTTTTTGATAAAAATTTTTCATAAAATTTTTAATCATGCTGACATAATAATGATGTCATAAAATCACATTTCCCATAAAGTGGTAATTATCAATTTTTTCTCAAAAAAATAAATGTTGTCAAAAAAATTCCAAAAAAATAACCCTAATCTAATTTTGACATGATGAGTCTAAAAATAAAATTTATTTTATAAAAATAAATTTGTAAGTATGATAAATTTAACTTTTAAATAAATAATTATTTTGATTAAACTTAACAATTTAATAGAAAAAATCAACATTCTAACCAATATAAAAAAATACATTAGGCTTTATTAAAATATATTATCATTTAAAAAATCATTTTATAAGATTATTTCAGGAAATAATTTTTTATTTAAAACTTTCAAATAAATCATATTTTGATAGAATATGTTTATAGTCTCCAAAAATAATATAATTTTGATTATATCATTAAATAATCTTGATGATCATTTAAATATGTCGATGTAACCAACAAAAATAATGACCAACTTTTTTATTGACTGATGGTCATAATTTCAATAAATTGTATTAGTTTACAAAAGTAAAGGATGATGATCATATTTACCTATAAATACATCATCATTCTTACTCTACTCTATTCACTTCAATTCAAATCAAGGATCAATATCATTTCCAAAATGAGTATTGTATAATTAACTCTATATTCCTCTATTATAGTGATCTTCATGGGTGCAATGATTTTTGGGGATCAAATCGGACTAGATTTTAATATTTCAATTTATTTATCCTCCATTTTTCTTTCCATTGTAATATTTGATCTGATATTGGGTGTTGTTTTAGACTAAATTTAATATTCTTAATTAATATAATAAAGTGTAGATGGTTTCTAGTATGTGTTTTCTTTTACTATTACTAGATGTAATAGTTCATTTCAACAAATAATATTCAAAGTCATTATGGAAATTAAAAGTATTTCTATGTGTTTATAATAAAACATTCATTATAAAATAAGAGTTCTATTAATAACATAAATTAATTTTTAGGGTGTTACAATTAACTTTGATAATTAATTTAGATAGTTAATTTTCCAATTTAATTTTTTTAATTTGGAATATTCACCCCCTCTAGACCATATTTCATCACTCTATACGACCTACCAATTAGTATTAAATGGTTAGACCTTTGTAAGGTTAGATTAGCTCTGATGTTTATATTTTATTTGCAAATTTTTTCCTAGACCTCACAGTCTAAAGACATGATCTATAAATATGACATGCATGAATGAAAAAAATGGATGGATTCTTTAGAAATGAAATCACTCTGATGGAAAAAATATGGTTATTAGAAATCTAGAATATAGTCATACCTCAAATAACTAAGCGTAGAACACTGATCAATTTTGGAAAAACCTTACCAGCTACCAGAAGTTGACCCAGTACTCTTAAAAGAAATGATACTACTAGATATGTTTTAAATTAAAAATTAGTAAATATTTTATATTGTTATATTAATATAAGTGTGTTTAGTAATGTTTCTTAATGTAATATAGATTATGATATCTTGAATATTCTACAAGTTACTCACCTTGGATTAGACAATCTGATTAGAACCAAACTCAGAATGCTTTAAGTGATGTGCTAATATTTTAAGGTGGGTAATGAAGAAAGCATCAATCAAATATTCCACTGATTCAAAATAATTGTGAAGGGAAATAATTCTCTTTTGAGAAACTTTATAGAACCACATACTTGTTGAAATATTCCTAAGATATTTTCCCAAGAAATTGTATGCAAAGAAGGTTTGTGATCTATAAATGTAATAATTTCAAAGAACACTCATTAGATGAGATCAGCAAATCATTTCTTACATATGAACATGAATTAAAGAATATAATGGAAGATGATACTTGAAATAATAAAGGTACTTATTTCAAATAAAATATATATCTTATTTCCAACTCTTATGAATCTAAGGCACAATAAAGTGACAAAGGAGAAATTGTGAATATAAGCAAAGGTATTTATAATTTGATGAATTGAAAGAAAAAGTTAAAGAAGTTACAAAGTAAATATCAAAATAATGATAAAAAATAAAGTAATTTTACTACACATAGACTAAATTTAACCTGTTATTAATGTATAAATAGGGGACATATCAAACCCGACTACCCAAAATTGAAGTAAGAAGGGATAAATAAAATATATAAGAAATATTTGAAAAATTATTATCATGATGGGTGGAATTGCACTGAGGAATATGATTTAAGTGATGAATCCAGAAGTGATAAATAGTCAACTAATCTATGCTTTATGGTTAAAAAGTTAAATTAGGTTAGTAATGATTCTAATTGAAGTTATTCATCTAATAGTGATGGTTATATATTTGATGATTTTTATAAAGAAAATGAAAAGTTGAAAACATATATTTTAAGAGTTACTAAATTGTGTAAAGAATTAAAAGAATAAAATAAGAGGCTTATAAAGGGAAGTAAGAAATTAAATAAGGAGAATGATTATCTCAAGGAATAAATAATAAATTTAGCTTCATGTTCTAAAGGTAATATCTATGATGATTTTGAGTTTGTTTAGAAGGATAATTATAATTTTAGAATGGAAATTGTTAGCTTAAAAGAGATGTTATCTACTTATGTTCAAGGAAAGAAAAATATGAAAATATGGCAGCTACAATGAAATCAAATAAAGATAAAAACTATTTTTTTTTCATAATCCATAGAATCCTAAGTTATACATAACAATTTTTAAAAAAGTTTTCTTGAAAGGTTTCTTATGTTACATGATTTAAATGTTATATGCAAGGGAATTATGATAATGAATGTTCTCTTATATTTCTTAAATATCTTGGATATACTAGATCTTTTATTTAAAAATATTTTTCTTCTATATTATCTTATAATAAGTATTTTAATTCTATTTTTGTACCTAAGAATTATACTGTTAACCTAGTTAGACCAAAAATATCATGGGTACCAAAAATTTTCTCTACATAATTTATATTTTTAGGATAACCACCTTTAGAATATAAATGACATGTGGTACATGGATAGTGGTTATTCTCGAAACATGATTAGTGACATATAAAATTTAATATCATATACTAAATATGATAGAGACTCTTTCACATTTAGAGATAACTCTAAAGGAAAGGTTAAAGGATTTGGTGAAGTATGTATTTCTAGTGTTGTTTTAATTTCTAAAATTTTAAACATTTAAGGTTTGAAACATAACTTGATTAATATTTCATAATTATGTGACGATTCTATGTAAGTTAAATTTGAAGATAATAAATATTCATTTTTAAAAAATGAAAATGTTTTAATTTAATCTAATAGAAAATATAATATTTATTCTATTAATTTCTATAATATATCTGATCAAAATATTAAGTGTCTCAGTGTTATAGAAATTTATGATCTTATATAGAATATAAGTATTGGTTAAGATCATTTCCAAATGATACACAAATTTTCCAAGCACTGACATGTTCTGGATTTACCCAAGTTAAAGGTAAGAATATATTTTGTTTGAGATTCATGTTTAAAAGGTAAGAAACACGTGGAATCTTTTAAATCTATCAATCGTGTTTATACTTCTAAACCTCTTGATTTATTACATCATGGTTTATTTTTGTCCAATGAAAAGTGCTAATTTAAGTTGAAAGAATTTTTTTATTGATGATTTCAGTAGATTTACATGGGATTATTTTATGCCTCATAAGCATGAAACCTTATCTAGATTTATATTGTATAAGCTAGTTCAACATATGAAAGGTTGTTTCATTTTTTCTATTATAAGTGATAATGGAGGTGAATCTTTTAATTTAAATTTTGAATTTTTTTTAAATAAAATTACTATGCTCATAATTTTTTACTCCTAAAACACCACAAAAAAACGATTTTTTAAAATGGAAAAATAAAACAATTCAATATACAACTCAAATTATGCTTAATGAATATAGTTTACCAATATATTTTTGGAATGAATATGTTAATACTTAATATGTTTTAAATAGAGTTTAAATTATACATTTTTTTGAATAAAACCCCTTATTAATTTTTTAATATTAGAATACCAAAGGTTGGTGATTTTAATGTTTTTGGTTATAAAGTTTTTTATCTTGAATAAAAAAGAATATTTAGATAAATTTGATGATAAAAGTGTTGAATATATATTTATTGGTTATTCTTCTAATAGTAAATCTTATAGAGTTTATAATAAGAATACTATTACTTTTGAAGAATCTTTGTATATAAATTTTGATGAATCTTATGATGTTCAGAAACTTATTTTGGAATATATTAAAGACGATTTCAACGATTTCATTTTTTTTGAAGAAAACCCAATAGATAATGTTTTTATCTAGGGGGAGAAAAATGATTTTCAATCCAATCCTATTTCTTCTAGGATTCATAAATTTCAACTTATCAGTAATGTGATTGGTAATATTGGTTTTGTTATGAAAATGAGAAGCTCTAATCATTTCTATTTCTTATTTTGTTTTTGATTGTGTGCCAAATGATGTTTTAGATGATTTGAATAATTCTAATTGAATTATTTCTATGAAATATTATGTTAATAAATTTTCTATAAATAATTTTGGACTTTAGTTGAATCCTCTATAGAAAATTATATTATTGGAACTAAATGGATTTTTAGAAATAAAATGGATGAATCCTGTTAAATTGTTAAAAATAAAGCTCAACTTGTTACTCAAGGTTATTTTCAAGAAGGTGGTATATATTTTGAGGAATATTTTATTAATATTTATCATATTTAATCAATTATAATTTTATTAGCCTTTTCTACTTTTGAAGGTTTTATTTTATTTCAAACGGATGTTAAAAATACATTTTTAAATGGTTTTATTTATAAAGAAGTTTATGTTTCTTAACCCACTGGTTTTGAAAACGAACAATCTTCTAATCATGCTTTTAAATTATCAATATATTTATATATTCTTAAAAAATAACCTCACGCTTGGTATGATAGAATTACTTTTTGTTTTTTTGAAAAATGATTTTAATAAAGGTAAAGTAAATACTACTTTGTTTATCAAAATATTTTCAAATTATACTTTGATTGTTCAAATTTATGTTGATGATATTTTTGTTGTATACTCAAATGATTTTATTTTTAAATAATTTTATAATTTTATTGATAGTGAATTTGATATGATTCTTTTGGGAAAAATAAAATTATTTTTAGGTCTTCAAATTAATCAGAGAAAGGATGGTATTTTATTGAATTAATCTAAATATGATTAAGATTATGTTAAGTGTTTTGGAATTGATTATTTTGATACATTTAAAACCCATATAAGTATTATTTGTAAATTAGATTCTAATGTTTTTAGAAAATATATTGATTCTAAATTATTTAGAGGTATGATTGGAAGTTTTTTGTATTTAATTTCTTTTAAACTTGATATAATGTTTAGTGTTTTTTTAAGTGATAGATTTTAATCTGATCCTGAAGAATCACACTTAAAGGCTGCTAAATGTGTTATTAGATATGTTGAAGGAACTATTAATATTGGAATATTTTATTTTATATTTTTTTATTTAATTAGTTACTCTAAACCATATTTTGGAGGAAGAATTATTAATTGAAAAAGTGCATCAGGTGTGTTTCATTTTTTGGTAAGAATTTAGTTTCTTGGAGTTCAAGGAATTTTTTTTGTTATTTTATATACTATTAATATTAGATATATTTATGTTGCATAAAGTTTTTGTCAATCATTGTGGAATAAATTTTTTAATCTAACTATGGTTTTAATTTTGATAATATACCTATTTATTGTGATAATCCTTCTTCTATTCCTATTGACATAAAATTTTAGCTTATTTGAGATAATTTTAATAAAGTAGACATTGTTTAAGAATATTTTCCAATTCAAAATAAACTTGTGTATATTTTTACTAAATCGTTATATTTTTTTATAGATTTGAGAAAATAAAATTTGAACTTGGAATATTAGAAATTTAGTTTAAAATTTATTTTTTGATTTTATTGAGGGGTTATTTTTTTTAATATTTCATATATTTATTTTTGATACATTTAAAAAGGGAGAAATATTTTGAAAAATATTTTTCAGTTTTGTAATTTTCAAAATGGGGGAGTTTTTTTATAACATTAAAGTTTGATTATATAATTTTGGATTATTAATATTTTATGTTTTGAGTATTAAAAAATGACTCAAATTAAATTTTTACAAGTATTTATTTTAAATTTTTTTATATTTACAATTATATTTTAGTTTATATTATTTTATGTAATTTTAATTTTTCATAGATTTATCTTTAGTATGCTTAACTTTGATTATATAAAAAATTTTTTTACTTAAAATTTCTTTTTATTTAATGTTTTGATTCTTCATAACATGTTATACTAGTTTCATGAAGTATTCCTCGGCTAAATAATTATTTTTGAACATTGAAATATCATTTTTACATGATTTTTACTGTTTACATGTAGCGAATATATTGTTCACCACGTAACCAATTACTTAAACATGTATCCAATTTGTGAACTACATATATGATTTTCCAAATTCTGTTATCTTCTATTTTTTGGCCTTAATTTGGGATAAAAAAACTTCAATTTTTTCGATTATTCTTGATTCTTAAATATAAGAAAATTAACTACATTTATTTAGAATAATTAAAATTCCAAAATCAATCTACGTCATTTCTGAAGTTTGGTTATAAGTCAGTGTATATTCTCAATTTGAATTCTATAGTTTTCCAGAACTCTTTTTCTATAGTTTTTAATCATAAATTGATCTATATAGGTCAAATTAAGGTGATTGTTAATTATTCAGAAAGATAATGAAAGTTTAAAAATATAATTAAACAATACTAAAATATTATTCTACCTTTTATAAGGCATGTTTTATGTTAAAATTTTATAAGTCAAACTATTTATAAATTTTAGAAATTTTGTTATGTGAACTAATTTGGATATGTGAATTCACCTACATTGATTCACTTATGTGAACCACCTACAAGAATTCAGCTATGTCAATTTTCTTATGTGAATTCAACTAAATTGAATCACTTAATTTAATTCACCTATGTAAAATTTTCTCACATGGTAAGTTTTAGTTATATAGAGAAAAATGGATACATGGAAAACACCTACATGAATTTTCCTACATAGTTCATTGAAATTCTATAGCTTGTTCTAAAATATGGAAATATTCTCTATTTTATGTAATGTTTCATATTTCAATTTTTAGTATGTCCATTTCAAATATTTAAATTATTTTAATGAATTTATAAATTAATATTAATTTTTTATAACCTCTCTGAAGTGTTTTTCATTTTTTAATCATGTTTTTATGAAGATAAAAGTTTGTTCTATTTTCACACATGAAAAATAATTCTTGAAACTAAGAAAATATATTTTATTATTTTATGATGTTTTATTAAATTATAATATTTCTAAATTAATATTATTTGATATCAAATTCATTAAAACTTGTTTTATTAATTTTAATATAGTGTTATTGATTTTTGAAATTCTCTACAAGTTAAGTGCATATTAAAAATGAAAGATTTTTTGAATTTTTAATTTCAAAAAGAGACTTGTGATTTTCAAGGGATTTATTTTTGACCTATTGTTATGGTAGTATTTTAAACTATTCAATCAAATGATTTCAAATTGATTTGAATATTTATTTATTTTTTTGAATATTGGATGTGAGTTGAGATATTAATATAAAACTATAATATTCTTCTCTCTCTCTCTCTAATAATCCACTATTATTCTTTTTTAATTTTAAATTTTCTAACTATTTATCCATTGTTTTAAGTTTTTTTGTTTTAAAAGGGAATCAATATTTACTTATATGTGTGGGAAAGTGGAAAAATTTCAATATGATACTTTTTTATGAGAGATTTCATATTTTCAAGTGATATAGTGCAAAGAATGTGGAGGTTTTGATACTGTGAAGTTTTTTACATTCCACTTATGTTGAACATTTCTCACTAATATTGGATGATCTCTCAATGGATGAACAAAACTTCTATAAATTCTTATACTACCTTGATGAGACAATCAATCTGATCAAACACACAAAAACTAGTACTTATGTTTTATTATTCTTCTATCTATTTCTTGATTATTTCTTGAGTTTGTAACACTACTTCTCATATTTCGTGTGATTTCACTATCTATTTATGCCTTTTCATACAAAATCATTCTCTATATTTGGGTTGTGACTACTAGATTTTAAATTTAGGACCATTCGGGTTGCGACTCTTGGAGTCTAAAGTTAGTGTTGTAATTGGGATGTGACACTCCATACAAAAGTTAGGATTCTTCGTTATTATTCCATTATAAAAATGAGGTTTTAATTGAGTTATGATTCTACATTAAAAATTAGGTAGTTCACAATGTATCACTTATAGAGTAGAGAGTTGTAAGATTGGACTGGGTCCAATTTGGGATGAACCACTATAAAAATCCTTGTGATATTAATTTTATTTTTATACTTCTAATTAACTCTATTAATTAAATTTGATAATTAATTTAGATAATTAATACATCTCTTTAAATTTTTTTAATTTGTTTTATCCACTCCCCCTCTTAACCATCTATTAGCACCCTATCTGACCTAACAATTTGAGGAGAGATGAATTATTTTAGAACATGATATTGAAATAATTTCATCCTCATCATGTGTATTGGATGTGTCTTGAAGAATCAAACATTATAGAAAATAGGAGTAGTAATTTATATGGTAAAAATGAATAAGTGAATGCCCAGATAGCGCATAATGAAATTAAAAACTTGATAAATGATGATTTGGAACAGTAGGGAAACTCCATCAATAATTTTACACATCAATTGATTCAGTTGTTGATATTGTAGACATTAATGATGATTTCAGAATTGCAGGATAACCTGATAAAAATGATAACATATTAATGGATGATAATGAGGAGACTAATATAAGGTAAAACTCAATTGAGAAAACAACCAAGCTTTCTAAATTAGTTATAGATGGAAATCATGAATTATATGAAGGATATTTCAAATATTCAAAATTATCTTTTCTGCTAAATTTGTACCAAATAAAATGTTTATATAGAATTAAAAATACAAAAATGTACATGATATTGGAATTATTTTGTGATGCATTTTCTGAAGATAAGAAACTTGTATTATTCTATGAGATGAAAAATATTATCATGCCCATCCCCCAGGGCCCGGGCCGTGACTACCCCAAGCCCGACTTCCATAGGATAGGGGTTGGCGACTAGCACCCGAAAGGTGTATCCCTAAAACGGAAAGGAATTTCCTTTAAAACTCTACAAGCACACAATCTAAGAAAAAAAAAAGATGCAACCACGAAGTAAAATTGCAATAGTAAAGGTGTGTACTGAAAGTAAAGGGGGATGGAATACAAGACCAATTGAAAAGGTACAACTACAACTAGAAATAGAAAATATCTCCTATGATTGTCCACCAAGGATACTGCTTCAAGGGTAGGTACAACTCATCTACACTACTCTCCACGTCAGCCAATCTCTTCTATGTACCACATAGTCCTGGCCCCCTCAAGTCTCAGTCAAGCTGCTCATCGTCTACATAAGACACAACAAGGTGTGGGTGAAGCCCGTGCAGGGGTGAGTATAACAAGACCTAGTAGAGACCCCAATCCCCCCGAAGGTCTCTCAGAATTACACAAAGGAAAACCAAAAATCATGATCTCAATAAAAAATCATAAAGCAATATACAACTTAAACCAGGTATAAGTAAATCATATAAGTACAGATGATTAGTTGAGAATCTAGATCATCTTATTCTATCGAGAGGCACTGCTATGGACCATACAGAGTCTGACCCACACAGGATCAATAAGTACTAGCCCCAGCTGACCCAAACAGGATCTGACCTGCCCAAGATTGATAGGTAATAACCCCCTCTGACCCACAAAGGATCTAACCCACATAGGATCGGCATGCGCTGACCCACACAGGATCACTGAGCACTGACTCACACAGGATCGCTGAGCACTGACCCACATAGGATCTGACCCACACAGGATCAATAGGTGCTAACCCACATAGGATCACTCGGTACTAACCTCTGTATGATCTGTCTCTAACCTCCACCTCACTGTTAGCCATTGTATTCATGATCATAGTACGCTTGATTCTGGAAGAACCTCCCCTCAATCCATCGGTCATAATTCAACCGACACGAAGTCCCATGAAGAAGTAACCCAATTATCCATCATGTCATAAGGGTTCCAACGTAACAGATAGCACATCAAACGGACGCTTGGCCTGTAAGTTATACGCATTTTAGTGCCGAGGGCCCGGTTGGATTCGAGTACGATCCAACCTGGTTTTACTCCAACTTTCTCCAAAACTCTTGTGGGTTATCTCAAAAGGACCTTCTTACTCCAAGGATCCCAACACCATATACGATTCATCAAATGGACGTCTGGTTCGCAAGATACGGTCACTTATGAGTATCAGGGCTTGAGAGGGGTCTGGGTCCGGTTTAGGTCTGACCCGGCCCAGCTCGAACCAGCCTGGGCCGTGGCGAGCTTGGCCCACTGAACCATAGACCAGCCCGACCCTCTGGCTGGGTGCGGCCTGCCAGGCGGTCCGGCCCGCCGGATGGCGCAACCAGCGGGGGTCGCGTGGTCTGCTGTTCCCGAACAACTCCTTTATTTGTTGTGTTAGGTGGCGCCACCTCATCACCCACAGGACCTATAGGGATCGGGTCCCCTACATCACCGCGAATTCCTTCAGTGTGGCGCACAATGGCGCGCCGCCTCTACCTTCGCGGTCAGTCGCTGCCAGCAGCCTGTTCGACCACCGCAGTCAGCCTCTTCTGGCCGCCTGTCTGACCACCACAGTGCCAATCAGCGACGCTTTACCACCACATCCGGTGGTTGTCGTCTGTCACTCTCACCTGCCGCTCTCCCCCACCGATGTCGGTCACCGGCGTCGCCGTGCCGGTGCCACACTTACGCTTCTTCTGTGGGGCTCTGGCGATGCTCTAGAGCTCTGTTTTCACTTTCTCTCATGTCTACAGGCTCCCTGGGATTCTGCCGTCACTATGAGGCTTCCGAATTCTAGATCCTGATGAGTTGAAGAATTGTCCCCCGAAGAACGCAACAATAATGAAGCGACAGAGAGTTCGAGCCTTGTTAGTTTTGCCTGCACCCTCCTCATTATCATTATAACAAGTGGGAGATTATTCAAGTCATATTTAATAAATAAACCCCATTCAAATCCCCTGCAACATCCACCCACAAATTCAAGAACGATGAAAAGAATCGAGGGAATTTCTTGAATTAAAAACAACCCCTACCTCGTGATTCATTGGAGGTATCACAGTCATTGGAAGGATGAGATTCCTCATTGGAGTGAGTTCATCAGCCTTCATCGATCCCAAATCATTGCCGCCCAATATTCCTTCTTCCATTGGTGGAAGACGTCACTTTACTTCACCAAAGGTTCCTCTCTTGGTGAAGCCGTGCCAACACTCCACCCTGAGCCTCACTTAAATAGTGGGGGAAAAGTTGAGTAACACACCAAGGAATTAATGAGGTTCATTTAATGAATTAACCTCTTAATTACTCAATGGTGTAGTTACAAATAAAGTAGATTCAATCCATTAATTGTCTTGACAAGTCACTAGTCCCCACCACTAGAGAAAAATAAATAAAAATAACTTGTTAAGTTATTTTATCAATTTTCTGTAAATTCTAAAATTTAACTTTTTCTCCCGACCTACTATGGTCAAAGTGAAGCTTCCCTTAAGAGAATCTCTACACTGAAGATTCAACGGTGCTCTCAAAATTCAATTCTGAGAATCGGTTCAAAAGATAGAAAACGCCATGCACGCGTTTACTGAACGTACCTTAAAGAAAGTTCAGAAATTCATTATGGGAACACTAGGTCTCAAAATGAAGCTCCGTCAATTTTTGAAGACTCGTAATAATCCCAAATAATTAAAAAAAATACATGGAATTTTTTAGGTCTTTACAAATATTATTATCAATCTTGGACTCAATTATATGAAGGTAAATGCATGTAAAAATTATTCTATACTTTTTCAGAAATAATATTTGAATAGAGAAAATTTAAAAGATACTATAATTATATTTGGAAATAAAAAATAATGATGTCAATTTGAATATGCATACTAATACAAAGAAAAAGAAAAATAAAGTTGATATGAAGGTTTTAATTTACTTTCCATTAAAACTATGGTTGCATATATTTTATATGTTATCTAAAACTACTAAGAATATTATGAGGCATGGTTTGAACAATTATAACGGTGAGATCATGCGACATCCAAGAGATTAAAAATTATAAAATACCTTTGATTTATCATATACTAATTTCTATTATGATCCAATAATTTTATGATTGGGATTAAAATATCATGGATCCAATCCTTTTGCGAAATTAAGTAGCAGTTACCACATTTAGACAGTTGTTTTGATCCCTTGTAATATTCCATCCTGGATGTGTATGAAAAATATTTCATTCATCATATATATGATTATTCATGGTAATAAAATGCCTGGAAATGACATTTTTGTCCACTTTTAGTCTCTTTTCAGGGATTAAAAGAGTTGTGGAATGATGGCATAGAAACATACGACGCATATACCATGCAAATATTCAAAATGTATGTTACCCATACGTGGACCATTAATGACTTTCTTGGATTTGGAAATTTTTCCAGATAGAATATACACATTAGTTTGGCTTGTCTAGCTTATAACGTTGATTTTGAGTCTCAATAGCCACCTTATAGTATAAAGTGTTGTTTCAGGTGCCATCATCGATTCCTTTATACATCTTATAGATTTAAGTTTAATAAGTCATGTTTCAATGGAAAAAATAATTTGAGGCTTCCACCAATATTATTATCAGGATCACATATATTGACATAATTATCAAATATCGATACAAAGTTTGGAAAAGATTTTTAGCTGATTTAAAGTGGGAAAATAGTTAGAAAACTTTCATTTACAATTGTATCACAATAATGGAAGAAAAAGAGAATATTTTTAAAACTTTTATATTGGGAATTTAATTTGTTATGTCATAATATTGATGTTATGAAAATTGAGAAAAATGTGTGTGATAATGTGTTGTTTACATTGCTTAATAAGCATGGAGAATCAAAGGATCATTCAAATTCTCATAAGGACTTAGAAGTAATCAATATCAAACATTATCTATGAAAAAATGAGAATTGAAAGTATCCAACAACTATTTTTGAAATGAAAAATCATCAAAAAGCTGTTTCCTTCAAATATTAAAAAATATAAAAGTGCCTGATAGATATTCTAGTAGTATTTCAAGATTTTTTTATTTGAATCACCATAAGATACATGGATTTAAAATTCATTATTTATATTTATTAATGGATCAGTTTCTACCTTTTTAAATGCATAATTTTTTACCTAAAAAATTAAACTCCATTCTAATCAAATTTTACACATTATTTAGATAGATTTTATATTATACATTAAACTCTAATGAACTGGATAAACTTTAAGAAAGAATTTTATGGACACTATTGTATTTATAGATGTTATTTCCCTCATCATTTGTCATTATGATGATTCCTCTGAAAGTGCATTTGTCTAAAGAAGCTAAAATTGGAGGGCTTGTACATTATTGATGGATGTATTCCAAGGAGAGGCATTTTATTGTATTATTTTTTTCATTAAAAAATATAATTTTATTATACAATAATTAAATCTTTAATTATTAATTTATTACCATTTATCATTAGGTTTCTTGGTTATTTAAAGTCTTATGCAAAAAATAGATCTAATCCAGAAGGTTCTATTGTAGAAGGTTACATTTTCGAAGAGTGTATAATATTCTGTTCAAGGTATTTGGATTCAATAGAGACCATATTCAACAAATTTGGACATGTTGATGATAATCCAAGTCAATTGTGGGCCAATAATTAGTCATCAATGATTCTAATTTTAGGTTTATAAGTTATAAAAATTTCTTCATTTTCATCGATGAATATTCAATTAAAACAAGCACATAGATATGTGTTACTCAATACTAATACTTTTTCTTCCTATGTCAAATAATTAAGGAAAAAAAATAAAAAGACACTTTAATAACTAAAATCAGAATGAGGCAGAGATAATAAAAGTTGTTACCAAACAAATTGTTGAATGATTTTCACACTGTGTAAGTTCTTAATCAAATATGTAGTTTGAATATGTTGAAAATTATCTCAATTATTTTTAAAAAAATTATATAAAAATGTATAGGTAATGAATGATGATAATCAAGCTGAACTATCTATATATTTGAATTTTTTATCTCAAGGTCCTTTGAATCATGCTAGGAGATTCAATGTTTAAAATATTTTTTGTTTCAAGTTTCATACTATTGATTGCAAGGAAGTTTTCAAAAGGCAAAATAGTGGTATATTCAAAGATTAAAATCATGGTTACTATGTAAATTTTGTTGATATTATCATGTTAAATTATCATAGTAAATACAAATTTGTGTTATTTAAATGTAATTGGGAAAATATTAACAAGGGTTTAAGGAAATATTCACTACAATTTAATTATGTCAATTTCTATCGTGGGACCAATACTGGTGAGTGGTAGGAATGAAATATATATATTTTGGATTCCCATGAAAAAATGGTTTATTATATTTTTAATATAGTTGATTGTGAATGGATTGTTTTTTTCACATTAAAGTGAGAGACAAGTATGATATGGGTGATGAAGGTGACGTAATTTATGATAGTGAACCCCATCAACAACAATAGACTAAAATGTCTAAACCTAATAATATTAAAAATTTATACCTTTTGAGGGATAGTGAAGTAAAATAATAAGGAATAAAATAATAATATATAAGGTTAATAATAAAACCTGATAAAAAAAAAGACCAACTAGGAATGGAATTTGTAAATTGTTTTTTTATATTAATGAATTCAAGGGATGATTTTTTATATTAGTAAATGTAAGGATCAATTTTTTTATAATAAAAATTCAAGGAATAATTTTTATAGGTATTCCATGCCAGAAGAGGTTTAATTTCAGTACCTTCTCTACACCACAGGGTTACCATTCTCCCTCGATGACACAAGGTATAATTAATCACAAACCATGCACACTTTTCTGATACCATTTCATCTTATCCTTGTATGATTTCATTTATAGGTATTAATTATGCTGATGATGTTGAGGAATTAGACATGGAACAGAATGATCGAGTCTCTACATTAGAGAGTGATTTGTCTATTGTGTTTTAGAAGATGGATAGAAGTATCCTGATGAAACAGAAACCCTTTTCGGGGGTGCAAGAGTGGTAAATTTTATAAATTTACACTTATATTTTTATTTTAGTAGTTATTTTTTTGTTTAATAAATATTCTAAGTCAAATTACTTTAAATATTTCTTTAGTATCTCCCATAAAAATAGTTCTACAATTCTTTAAATAATCTATAGTTTAATATTGTGATAAATATGATCACATAAGATTATGTCAGCTTCTGAAATTTCATTTAGCATAACAATAAAATATATAAGGAAGTCATAAGATAAGATACATAATTCTTCATATTTTTGAATCTTCTTATTGATTATAGTTTTTCATTTATGATGTATAGAATTTTCCAAAACATGCTAAATTACTTGTTTTCTAGTGTTGTGTATATGAGTTATTCCATTATTTTCTTAACATTAATCAGTTTCTTTCTATAGAGTTTCTTGATAAATATCAAATATTGTGAGAATTTACTCATTTAGATACTTTATTTATTTTAAAATTTATATTTAGGATTATTTTTAGAGGCTATGAAATTAGAATATGTTGAGGTATTGATTTATATGTTTGACATGGTGGATTATGTTTCTATAAGATTCAAATAAAGGATTATTTATACCAAAGAGATCTGAATTAGTCATTATCCAAGGTTAAACAAGAGATTATTAGGAATGATAAATAAGAGAAGGTTTACTAGAGAGAATATGGAGTTGTATGTGTTATGTTAGCCTGGATATTTTATTTCAATATCAAATATATGAAAGGTGGTACTGAGTTGATTTTTATAATTTCAATCATGTGTGATAAAATGATTGAAATGAATAAGATATTTATGATGTGGAGTTTTTTAGTATAAATAAAACTAAAGTAATTTTTTTCATTGAACATTTAAATTAATTAATTATAATAAAATGCTAGTTTGAGTCTATAAATGTTAAGTTTGTGAATAGAGTTTGGTCATTGGTCAAATTATCATCATGTCTATAATTATTGGTTAAGATGGTTACCATAATGTGAAACTGACATGGAAAGGTTAGCTTATTGTTCAAGGATATTTGATATCTTAATCCTAAATGAAGATATTAGATTTAATAAATTCTATATATTTACAAAAACAATATATAGTACAATAGGTAGAGGATGCCCAACTCAATTGAAGATATTGTATGTTAGGATAATACAATACTGGTTTTCCATACCATATAATGTCGTCTACCTTCAAAATCAAATGAGTCTATTATATGTTATGATAATTTTGATCATGTGCATGGTTGCTAATTATTCATTATTGTACCATTACTTAAATTGAATTTTAGTCAAATAATATATCGTTTGAATCGTATTAGATTTATTATTAATTGAATATTATCACTACGAATTCAAGGTTAACTAATTTAAATGATGTATCTAGAGGAATAAAGTGGGGGAGGAGGTGATGGGAAGCCACGTGGTTGAGTAATGGAGGGTGAGGGGCATGCACCTCTATAGAGTAACCAAGACTCATGTTTATGTTGACATTTTTCAAAACTTTAAATTTTGTAAACTATAATGCAATTCAATTTTTTATTATATTTAATGTAATGTTTTTTTATTTATGTAAGTTACCATTTTTATACTATATTGGTTACTTATTTTTGTATATATTTTTCGTGTATTGGTTTTTGGTGGATCAGGTGGAATTTTATTTCACTATTTCAGAAACTGCATAACAAGTAGTAGTTTTAATGCCTATAACTAAATAGAGGTGGTTAAAACCTATATGAATAAAATAATGGATTTTAAAACCACCACAAAATATGGTTAATTTCTATATTTATAGGTAATTTAAATTTCCTCAAAAAAATTCTCCAAAATAACCACCGCAAAATATTTATTTTGCAGAAAAATGAACACTAATCCAAAAATCTATAGCTAAATTTCACACCATGAAAAACCAATGATAATTAAAATAATAAATTTTCTAAAAATAAAATTTATCCTTGATAAATATAACCTTCATGGAAAAAATTAAAGTATCATTAAATATTTAACAACCGACTATTTCACAACGGTTTTAAAAAATGCCTCCATCCTCTATTTTTCCCGTAGTGGAACTTAAAAAAATGTATAAATGAAGAAAATAAAGGGAAAATAAAATAGGTATATATGTAAGACAAATATATACATAATATATAAGAAGTAAATGAGAATAATATTGGATTAAATTTTTTTTGATAGAGAGAGAATGTATAAGACAAAGGAAATAGGGTGGTTTGGAAGTTCCCTTACTTTATGCCCTAACTCGCTTGGTACATGTGTATTACCTCATGAATAACCAAATTAATTTTATTAAATACATTATTCAGAACCTTTTTCATGTATATTTAATTTTTAAGTCATATTTATTTTCATATTTCCATCATTTATTATATTTTTTTTCTCTCATCGACCACTTGTGGTTGTTTGATCAATTTCTCCAAAACTACTTCGATATATTGAACATGGTCAAAGGTATTATTAAATAGTAACATAATATACATAATTTTAGAGTTATTTAATATTTATTATTCTAGTATCACAATATTTATACAGATCAACAGATTTTCAAAAATAGATTCAAATCACTACTACAAATAGGGCTTTTAAAAGTGCTAAAAACCGCCTTTAACAGTGCTAGAAAAGTGCTATTAATCCGGGAAAAGATAGGGGGTCCCCTTTAACAGTGATAAAAAAGTGATGATAAAGGTTTCCCTTTATCTGTGCTAAAAAATCACTAATAAATGTCCCCCTTTATCAGTTCTATTTTGAGCGCTGATAAAGGACACCTTTATCAGCTATATTTTGAGCCCTAATAAAGGAAAAGTTGCTTGAGCAAACCCAGAACCTACCCAGAACCTACACACCCCAGACAGCTCCTACACACACAACACCAAACAGCACCTGCACACAAAATAGCTGCACAAAACAACACCTACACACAAACAAAGAATATAAAAATAGAATAGCGTGCACAAGAGTTTTGCAAACAATGCTATATAAATTTACTTGAAGTCATGAATACAAAAAAACACACTACTATATACATTTCAAATAATGTTTTATATGGTTAAAATTACAATTATCCAACAAAAAGTTAAAAATATTAATGTTTCATCCTTTTTTCATCTGTGACCCCCTCTAAAGAATTGTCGTCTATGGTATTAGTTGTTGAACAAAGAATCCAAACTCAGGAAAAAAATTCCACCTATATAAGAAAAAAATATTATGTTAGTAATATAATAATGAAATAAATTTAACATTAATATGAAATAATACATTAATAAAATGTTAATTTTTAATAAAAAGACATATTTGGGTAGGTAGGGGGCCATAAAAATAGACGATACTTGATACATGACCTTGATATGGGTATATAAGCGGCCATGATAAGCTACTAGTGTAATGAAAAGGGAAAAAGTCCACAAAGTACAACAATTAAGGATTTTCAAAGGTTTCTTAGTGTATGGATTTTCCCACTTTCTCTTCTCAGTCCTCTTAGAGGAAGAAACTTCAAAAGATAACTTGAGGTGCCAAAGGTGGTGCTGATGGAGGCCCAAATGGTGTTTCCTTTGGATCAGAAACAACGACATCCATGAGCTCTATTTGACTTGGACAACCCTGATCATCAGCCTCTCAGTCACTTTTTGAACCAACTTTGGCCCCCGTATCCCTGGGAAAGTAAACTGGAGAGGTGGGAGGTGACCAAATTTTACTAGCCTCTTTAAATATCCAAGAGAAAAGTGCTAAAGGCTTCTCCCCCTATGATAATGGCAACCGCTGAGCCGGTCCCTCCCCCATCGGAGGGGAAGGGACCTCCATCATCCTCTAAGAGAGTGATATCCTCTTTCCACCCATTCTCCAAACCCAAGATCCTTCTGCCTTTCCTGTAGAGCTTCTTGTTCCCTAAGGTTCCCGTGCTCTATACTGGGAGCCCTAATTTGCCTTTATTGATCACGAAGTTCAATGATGCCTTGGTGCTCTTCAATAAAACGCTGGTACAACACGTATCCCATAGAGAAGACCATCAGTGGACTTTTTTGATAGGTTCATTTTCAGTTCATGGAATATACAAGAGAGGGCGACGATGGGTCTACTCGACAAAAGATGCATTTTGATCCTTTTCGCATCAGAGGACTACCTAATCAAATCTTGGTCTAGTGCGACTTGAAGTTTCAATGAGTACCACTTCTTCCTCCAAATATGGTCTTATGACTTTCATATAAAGTGGGACTCCCATTCAGTGGAGATCTGGGTGAGTTTCCCTAATCTCCCACTTCCTTTTTAAAATCATTCCATCATTAGGATGCTTGGGAACCTCATAGGTAGGTATTTATCCTCTGATCACCGAACCGCTACTGTGTGCAATCCTGTTAATCCCTATGTGTACGTGGAAGTGGATGCCTCAAGGAAGCCTCCTGAGTTCATTTGGATTACCATAGAAGAAGAATACCGATGTAGACAACAGGTCATGTATGAGTCGTGGGCTGACTTATATTTTAGTTTCAAGCATTTGGGACACTCATTGACGACACCGGATTTCTGCTAAGAAGAATATGGTTCTAGGTGAGGTTGTTTTTCGTGATAGCCCCTCGAGGGTCTATTGTAGTGGGAAAAATGTATAGGGGAAATTGGATACTCCTGATCAATCTCACTTATAGGGTACTGGGAGTATAGGTTTGTAGGAGGCAGGCAGGGGGTGTCCAAGCAAGGAGTGGGGAGCCCTATCGGCACTAAAGCATTTCAGTGTGCTGCAGGGGCTTCAGGGGATGTCTTTTCCTATGGTTCTGACCTTAATTCAGGTGTGGAGAGATCAGACTCTCAGTATCCCTCTCAAGGAGGTGATGTCCAACCAGATAGAAATCTTAATTCAGTTGTAGAACATTATGTCTCTCTTATTTCTAAGCCTCTATGTAAAGAAGTGACAATTCCAAAGCCAGCTTTGGTTTCTTAGAGAAGGAGGTCCACATGGACACTACAATGATGTTGCACAGTGAGGAGTCTGAACCTTCAAGGAACATATTGCAGGAGGTGGCCTTGCTAACTATTGTGGTGCCTCTATATAACAAAGGGATGCTTGAGGAGGGGAGTGTGGCCGAGGCTCCTGGAATGTAGGAGGTGCACCAGTTATCTACAGCAGTGTCACAACCTGGAAAAGGGAGTTGGGATGAGGGGAGTGTCTTGGGCCCCTTGGACCCAAACATTTTCTATTCAAAACCCCCATCCTATCTAAAGGCTGCATGAATGGGGAAGAACAGGCAGATCCCCAGTGACCTGTGAAACTGTTTTGGGATGAGGCCCCCCATGGAAGGCCTGGGGGTTGAGTCGAGGAACCGTTTTGATAGTCTGGATGTTCAAGATCAAGTTGTGTCTCATGAGGAGGAGGATTCAGGTGATGATAGTTATAGATAACTCTCAGTGGACAATTGGGACCATTTCGAAGGGAAAGGTCCTAACATCCCTAGAAGGAAGAAGGGAATAAAAAGGAAGCATGACCCAGGGAAATGCATTGTGGTCCAAGAGAAAACCCCATGGGATGTAAAGACTATTCTTACTTGCCCAAACCAATGCAAACCAGGCTATCCAAGAAAGGTGGGAGAAAGGAAATCAAAGACATAAAAGATGGGAAAAGTGGTGATCCAAGCAAAGATCCAAATGTGATGGAAGAAGAGGTAGGGGAGTTCCTGAATCTCATATTCCACTCCAAGGAAGAAATTATTGAAAAATTCATTCAACCCAATGCCTAAAATGAGGATATTTTAATAATTTATCATTATCTAAGCTAGGGGTGTGTAATGGTCATGTACTTTGATAGAATGAATCACCACACTAAGTTCTTGGAGAACTAATTTGACTTTAATGAGGTGCTGTTCATAGAAGATTCCTTTGGGAGCAATCACACTCCCAAATCCCTATAACTCTATTTACACTTGACACAACACTCTCCAAACCTCTATGGTCAACTTATTCCTCCTCTATTTGTCCCATTATTGGAATGTGATGGGAAACACCACCATAATTAGATCATATCCCCCACTGACTGGAACTTCTTTCACAGGAACCCCATACATTGTTACCAAATCCATTGGAACCCTCATTGTTGATAAGCCTAAATAGATTCATAAAATCCTAGATTTTTTAGCTCAACCACAAGCTCTGTGGCAGTACATTGAACCAAGAAGGGACAACCCCAATTCATCCCAAAGCTTCCACATGATCGAATAACCCAACCAAATAACCACCCAAACTTCTAATTTGATATAGAATTCTACATTTTTTATCTATAAATATGGGTTTTAAGCTCTAAATCATGTTATAACCCTTTAAAATCAATCCAAATAGGCTTCAAAATTAATTTCATGACTTGTTCAAAGTCATGTGATCACATGACCATAATAGGATCACGTGATCAAATGAACCTGGGTGATTTATACGATTACACAACCCTTGAAGCTTTATGCGATCATGTTAATAAGACAAGAACACATGAATCATGGTTAAAGTGAATTACTTTGATTATGTGATTTTTTTATGTGATTTGATCATGTGATGAGATCACACGATCAATTCACATGAAGCATTCATAAAAAGGAGCTTATGTGACATGATCACATGAAGAGGCTTATGTGAAGTAGAGAAAAAACCTAAGAGTTCTCGTAGAGCTATGAAATATTGAGTCATTAGTGAAATAGATTTCCCATTACTCTCCTATCTATAGGAAATTTCACGGAATACCAAGTGTATCTTAGAATACTAAAAGAAAAATAGAAGGCCCCGGGAATCAGTCAGGTATTCACTTCATTGTAACAAAGTCATTTTTTCTTCTTCTGGAATTTATATGTGAGGTGTGTATGCATCTGGGCATTGATGTGATGAAGGTTCTATATGAGGTGCGTAGGCACCCAGATTTTGATGGGCATGCATATGTATATATGATTTGGGTTTATTTGATCAATTGTTGAGATACAATATCTATGGACAATGATTTTATTGTTAAAAAATCAAGATTACCTCTATGATTTAGAAGACACAACATCATTTCTCTTCCTACAAATTCATGTCACATGGACAAAAATCTTCTAAAATAAACTAACCTTATAAGAAATAATGAAAATCAAATAAAAATTTCATTATATAATTTTTTTTAAATAGACATATTGTATCGTAACACTACCTTTACATCTTTCCAAATGGTTTATTTGGTCCAAATATAAGCTAACAAAAGAACTAATGATATCATAGAGATGGTGTCAGATGAGAGCATCATGGGGATTCCAGATCAGAAGTTTAGATTACATACTATGCTAAGTGGTAGTTAACCAATAGTAGTGAATAATCCTAAGTTTTGTTATTAAATTTGTGAATGGTGCAGAAACAATATTCTTCCAACACACTGCATTAGTAGAAACAGCTGTATAAATGACCAAAATACATAATATAAATGATCCATGCCATAATAGTTTATATATAGTGCTTTTGGAAACATGGAAACATAAAGAACTAGTTCATAAGAGTCTCTCATTAAGTTATGCTTTACTATAAAGACAATTCATTTCTAAAACCATTCTTCATAACCTAAGGATATAAAACATAATAAAGGATGATAATATATGCTCAATAAGTGTAAAAAAGGGAGATATCAATGATCACATAAGGATAACATAAGTAGTAGGAATTCACCTTCATCCTATTTGTGTACAATCTTCCAATAGGTATACTGCCCATTCATTTCTAAACACATCTATATCATCTTGTGAATATGAGTTTTTTCGAAATTCATGGTAGTAGTGAAAAAAATACACAAAGGATTAATAAATATTTTAAATGAACTCAAAATTATTTTCAAAAATACCTCTTTAGGGTTTCTAGTTTGTTGATGAAATACAATCTCTTTCATAAATTTACAAACATAATAACCACAGTCCTTTCCTTTTTTTTTGTTTTGTATACTGTAGAAACATCGATAAAAATAAGTAATTTTTTTATATGTGTTTGGATAGTGAAATTTTATTATATATAATAGGATACTTTTCCAGTTGTAGATCTTATAGGTGTTCTTGTCCTTAGGCCCTGGATTCATTCCATAAAGTAGATGATATTAATACACTGCCCTATCATAATAGAATCCTCATTAAAAGATAATATAAATTATATAACTAGATGTTTAGTTCTAAAATGATGGATATATTGTATTAAAAATTAACAAATGCCATTATGCGTGGTCGGTTTATTACATATCCATGCATTAAATCCAGAAAATAAATCTTTGGGGTATCCAAATTGACTGTAATCAGCATCCAATTCTTCTTAAAAACACAAAAGGAATAAGTAATTAAAGAAATGAAAATATAGTTGATATGATTAAATTATAGAGTTTTACCCCCGCAACATTGGAATTAAAAAGAGTCTATCATATATAATTTTGTTTTCAAATGATTTGAGCAGGGATGACATTATTTCAGTCTCTTTATAAAAATATATTTCTTCTTTTGAAGAGGTGGTATGAGGACTAACGAGTCGAAATTTTTGTTCATGGGAAAATACCTTCAATTTTTTTTCATATATATGCCTATGAAAAATAATAATTGTATTTAGTTATAATTATCATAGTATATCATCTTTTGTAAAATCGAATCATGAAAACATACCTCATGTATACATTAGAAATTGAGGTGCCTAGCCATTCATACATGAGTATTTAATTTACATTTGTAGCACTAATGAAATCTAATTTTTCCTCTCCGTACATATTTTTTTCAAAATCAACTATGTGAGCATTGTTGTCTATCAACTTTGTATCCACATGAGGCTGTACTGATATTACCTATGGATATAAAACGGGTGGGGTGAAGGTGATCTCAGTATACTGTTTCAATTGATTGGTTGATCCTTGAGATAGTTTTGTGCTGATATTTTGTTTCAACCCCTTCTCTTTGTATTTTTTTAATAACATTCATCGGTTCAGACCTTTTTCATTTAATGTTAAAGGTTCAACTTGAAAAATAAATTGGAAATGGATACCTCCTTGTTAACATATTTTTTACAATAATTGACAACCATGAGATGAATTTTCCAATATATTGTTCGACTGTATGAATGTCATCATCGTTATTTGGAACAGGTAGCTCGACACTCGGATCATTAGCTATATTAATCGACACTCTGACATGATATGTTGGAAGTTATCTGTTGTGTAGCATATCATTTTGCATATTGAACACTGTATCCCTCATTACAAGGTGATAGGTGGGAGTTGATAGATATAAATCAAAGTCATTTTCACCCCATAGAATATTAGTACAAGAAAGGTATCAATGTATATGTGATTCAAATTTCAGAGAAACAATTATTATAACATTGATTACCGCAGCTAATTATGGTTTTTTAGGGGAATGGCTCACCTCAAAGTTGGGGGGGGATCTTCATGCATGGGTTATTATTGAGTTTTTTCTTCTCTTTGCCTCCCCCCATCAAACTTGTTATCATCTATCTTTGGTATTGTAATTCTTCTTGAAACATAGCTATTTTTTCTCTCATCTTTTTCATTTCCTCAGTTTGATCCTCCACTTGTTTTTATTTCTGAAAATATGATCGGGGTGTCACCCCAAAACCTGCGCCTCTAACACGACCATATTGTTCTGGCTGCTTCAAGGCCATTGAAAGTATGTATTCATCTAGTGTGGGTGTTGTTAATTCATGTGACTATGTCAGATAGAAAATATAGGAAAATAAGTAGTCATTTTTATGTAATAGAAATTTAAATAAAATCAAATTTATATTATGTCATACTTACACATGTTTTCCACACTTTTTGTGTGTTTTCATATATCAATATCCCCTCTTTATTTACATGAGCCTCCTTCCATAACACATGGAATGGAATGGAAGTGGCTTTTGATTTTGATTCATTAATCTACATATAAACAAAGGAACATGGTTATGGTGTTGTTTTATGTCACATAAAATTATTACAGTAGATTTAAAATACGTACCAATTTTTTCTCAAGTGAAGCATTCCCAATCCTTGCTTTATAGTAGGGTTACGCTAGTTTTATTTCCCATTCTTTATTTTTAGCAGTCATTTGTTGTTTAATAAATAAAAAACTATCAAGCAAAGTGACGAATACCAGAAATGTCAAACAACATATTACCAAACACAATGTACCTGAAAATTATACTCCCCATGATAGTTGCTAAACACATCCCATGATCCTTGGGATATCAAGTGTGAATAAAGAGGAGGTGAGTGCGGCTTGATTTCCCCTTCAACATCTTTAAGATGATATTTCGTTAAAATTGTGCGGAAGCCTCTATGAATCCTTCCTGCAAGTCTTAATACATATTCCTTGTGCGAGGCATATACTATAAATGTACTTTGTAATGGATGATGGAGAGTAAGTCAATGTTTTAGTATTTTATTTTATTTTAATAAATTAAAGAAATGATATCATAATGTTACTGTAATATCTTCCCAGATTAGTGTCTTAAGTCCAGTGACAATATGGTGCCACGACTGTACATAAATCGATTTTTTTTTCCAAGTGATGATTCTAGTGTAGCTACTAAATATGGATTTGTTGGGGTTAACATGTTGGCCTCACTTATTCCATCCCACCTCATATTTTATGCCTTTTGATTTTGCCTTATGGATTTTGGATAACACTGTAAAACTACGGCGCTCTTGTATTTTTTGTGCCGTCAGGGTTTCATTTCCTACCATTTCCTCATAAGAATGATCATTATGTTCCTCTGGAGTGCTAGAATTGACACTAGGACCAGCAGCAACAGGTTGAGAAACCTGTTGTACCTCAGCACTAGGACCAACAACAACAGGTTGAGAAACCTGTTGTTTCTCTACACTGGGACCAGTAGCAGCAGGTTTAGAGACCTGTTCTTCTTCAAGATTGGGCACATCAGTAGGTGAAAAAGTCATTATCTGCAGATATGGTTGAACATTTAATTTATATTACATAAAAGAATAAGCGAACAGATAATAACATAATGTAACACAATGTATATTACAATAAAAAAATCACCTGATTATTGAACTATTTTTTTTAAGGTTGAACAGATTTTACCACACTATAGACTTTGTAAATCCCTTAATTATGGTATCCTCTGACATAAAAAACATCGTCTACATTGGGACCACTACAAAATGATTTCAAAGTCCCAATGAAAGGGTCATCCTCTTTTGAGATTTCATCTGACCCTTCAGTTGTTTTTCACAAAAGGACTCCTTAAGTTAGATTTATGCCCAAATTTTTCCTCTAGGATGAAGGTATTTAAGTTGGGAGGAGATTTGGGTAGGGTTTGTCTGAGCCAGAGGGCTTTGGAGATGTGAATTAAAGAGAAAGGGAGGTTCCCTTTTATAAGGGAGGTGAGGGGAACTTTAGGAAAATATTGAAATATTAATTTATTATAAAATGATTTTCAGTTTCTAATAGCTCCAAATTTATTTATTTCTAGGATAATATGATTAGGGGTCTAAATACTCTCAAAAAATAGGTTTTAGACATTTTTAGGTCCTAAAATTGTCCTTATCCTTTGGGATTAACCCTTAGTTAAACAGTTTAACTCTTACCATGTCTTATTGTATTTTTATACTATAGGGTTATTTTAGTTACTATAAAATGAGAAGGGTACCTAAGGTGGATAATTAATGAAAATTTAATAATTATATAAGTCATTTTTTGGAATCTTATATTTTTAGGATTTATATATCATTTTATAAAAAAGTATTTGTTTTAAAAACTCATTTATGTCAATTTTCACACTATTTACTAATTGATTTTTTTAAGTAATAAAAACTTTATTCCTTAGAAAAAATGGCATTAAATCATACCTCATATGTCAATGTCATATATAAAATTCGTTTATGTCATAAAAACTTTCAAATTATATTTATTTTAATATTTATAATATCATTTATTTGATTCCTTCATTAATAAAGAAAACACTACATCATTGTTATGTCATAAATAAATTTAATTATTTAATGTCTAAAAATTAAAAATTAAATACAATTATGTATAAAATCTTTGTATATTTCTAATGAATAATTATAGTCAAATTGATTAGTTAGAAAACCCTTTATTAAAATTTATTTAGTAAAATATATTTGTTTATGTTATAATTATCTTTACTTTAAATTAACTCTTATAACATGTCATTATCACACCCAATTGGTCCCCAAATGCCAAAAATTCGTCCTAAGGATGATCATGGTTGAATATATTTCATCCAATAGGATTAGGACACGTGTTAGGGCAGTTTTATATTATTTTTTTACCCTTATTTACCTAATTTTCCCTTTAACCATGGTAAATAAAAATAATCCCTGAAGTTACTATTCATAATGTCCAAAAATAAAAGTTACCTATTTACAAAATTTGGACCTTATGATTTAAAATAGGGAATCCATTTTTACAAATTCAAAACCCATAATTTTTAGTAATTAATTTAAAATTAATTTCTATTGTCAAAACCAAAAGGCGAGTTTTTAAGAAGTAAAAACTATCAAAAGATTGACATGTGTTTATGTACAATTTAAATGTGAAATTACTTTCAATGAACTAAATTATATTAAATGATAAAAATATAATCTAACTATACTTTAAAACCACTCAAATTTATAATTTAACACTATAAATTATTTCGATTAAAAAAGTTGTTTTTAATTAAAATTTGGTATTTTTCACTATTCATCAAAAATTGAAGGTTTTCAGAAAAATACCCAAAATTAACCCTAATATAATTTTGGTATTCCAAATTAAAAAATTAAGTCTATTTTACCAAATTTAATTATTAGGATTGTATAAAATTAATTTTATTATTATTCACAACAGGACATAAAAAGTAGTTATTTTAAGAAAATAGTTTTTCAAAATATATAACTATTTTAACAAAACTTATAAATTTTATTATAAATATATTTTATTTATATGAAAACATTATAAATAATTTATTTTTTACTATTAATATCACAATATTTAATTGATAAATAAATATATCATTTAAATAATTATAATACTAATGTGTTGTTTCGCAGAAACTCAATCTTGTGTATAACGCAAGCCAAGTCGGTGTTGCGTGCAATATAAGCTATTAAATTAATTTAAAGTACTATAAAATATTGGTCTGTTAAAATAATTTACATACTCATCTCACTATGTTATTGATACATATCCCTTTAATACACCAAAAAATTCCCTAAGAGTAAGGTGTACGATGGTGAGACTTTCATGGGGTGGTTCAACATTCATAGTTTGGGTCGTGATCTCGATGAGCTTGAACTTATCATGTAAACAGATTTGATCATTCTTATGTTGTTGGATAAAATATTGGGCTTGGTTAAGGGAAAATCCTAGTGATACTATATCCATATAAATCTTCTATAAATGTGCTTCATATGGTATGATCCTATTGGTTGAGGTCATCACTTCCTTTGTGTGTGTCAATTGGAATTGTTGAAGCCCTATATTTATACTAATCATGTGATCACTATTCCATGAGTATATTATCAATGGTAAAGATACATAACTTTATTTTAAATATAATTTGATATATAAAAAATTGCATGTTTTTTCTATAACCATATTACATAATAAGACATTTAATTAAATCAAAAGGAGAATTGTATTTATAACAGTTCAGGTCGTTAGAATCTTCCCCACTTAAGAAATTTTTCCCTCAAAATTTTCATTTCCATACTAAAACAGATGAGGTTAACTCTATTTCATCACTTCCTCTAGTTCCCACATTGCTTCTTCAAACTTGTTCTTTCTCCACAACACTCTAACAAGACAAGGTACATTGTCATATTTATTATAACTTTGTCTCTATGATCTAATATTTTCATGGGCTACTTCTAATAGGAAAGGTCATTATCCAATGGTACCACCTATGGATTGAGTACATGTGAGGGGTATGTTGTGTACTTTCTCAAGAGGTATACATGGAATAGATCATGTAATTGAGATAGTTTAAGTTAGATTGAAAGTTGAAAGGCCACCACTTCGATGTGATCAAGGATCTCAAAGGGGATGATGTATCTTAAAATAAGCTTTCCCTTCTTCCCAAATCTCATAAATTTCTTCCATATAGATTTTTAGAGGAATACCATGTCTCCAACAACAAACTCTAGGTTTCATCGATGATTTTCAGAATAACTATTCTATCAACTCTGAGTATCCTTGATGTGCTGCTGAATGGTCATAAAATTTTCCACTATTTCCTTGACCATTTCAGGACCTAGAATTTTTAATTTCCTAAATTAATCCCAACATACAGGTGTTCTTTACCTCTTCCCATAAAGGGCTTCATAGGGGGGTATTTTGATTCTTGAGTGGAAACTGTTGTTGTAATAGAACTCGACTAGTGGTAGATGTTGATCCCATAATCCATTGTAGTCCATAGAACCTTCTCACAACATGTCTTATAGTGTCTAAATAGTCCAATTAGATTGTACATCAGTTTGAGGATGATAGGCTGTACTGAAGTTCAGCTTAGTGTTTAGATCATGTTGGATACTTTTCCATAACTTGGAGGTGAATCTAAAATCTTGATTGGATACAATTGATTTTGGTACCCCATACAACCTTACCATTTCTCTGATATATATCCATGAAAGTTGATCAAGCAATAAATCCTATCAAATTACAATGTAAGAAAATCCATAGCAACCCATATAGCATTGTTTCCCTTGGATGTCTTCGGAATCCTAGTGAAAAATTCCATGGCGATGTTTTCCAATTTCCATGTTGGTATGGTTAATGTTTTCATCATACCCTTATACTTATTCCTTTAAAATTTCACTAGATGATATACCCGAAACTTTGATGTATATTCAGTTATCTCCTTCTTCATATTGTCCCACCAATAATGCTTTTGGATATCTCAATACATCATTATGCTTCCTAGGTGAATAAATAAAGCATAACTATGTGAATCATTCAATAGTTCCTTATTTAACTTGGGATTTTATGGTACACATAGTCATGACCCAATTCTCCCAAATCCTTCTTCATTAATACTGAACTCCAAGGATTTCCATTTTCTTATAGTTTCCACTTTCTTCTGAATTCCCACATCTTCCTTTTGAGAAACCTTTATCTTTTCCAAAATAGATAGTTGAATAATAATTTGTGAAAGCATTGATTATTTTACTTTATTTATAATTCTCATGTTCATAATCTTCAATTATAATAAAATCATATCCAACTCAATTATCATCAATGATAAATTTATTGGATCCTTTATACTTAGAGAATCTACCACTTTATTCTATTTTCCTGAATGGTATTAAATTGATAAGTCATAGTCCTTGATCAGATCTAACCACCTTTATTGGTGCATATTTATCTCTTTCTATGTGAATATATAATTGAGGATTTTGTGATCAATATATATTTCAAACTTCTCCCTGAATAGATTATGTTTCCATATTTTCAAAGCGAAGATCACTGCAAAAACTCTAAACCATGAATTGGGTATTTCTATTCCTCAACTATAAACTACCTTGAATCATAGGCTATGAATTTTTCAATTTTTAATTAACACACAACCCAATCCCTTCTTCGAAGCATTGCTAAATACTACAAAAAGTTATCCACTTGTTTCCAGTGTAAACACAATTATATTAATGATTCTCCTTTTCATCACCTTAAATATCTCTTCACATTAATCATTCCAAGAAAACTTGACTCCCTTCTGATTTCTCTTGGTTAGAGGGTTTGACCATTGCAAGAAATTTCTCACAAATCTAAGATAGTACCAAGCTAATCAAAGGAAACTACAAAAATTTGTCATTAATTTTGGCCTCAACCATCATTCAATTGCTAATTTCTTTGAAGGATCCATAGATATCCCATTGTTTGTGATTATATTCCCCAATAATGATACTTCCTTCAACCAGAACTCACATTTTTATACTTAGCATAAATCTTCTCTTTTCACATGGTCATTAGCATAGTACTCAAATGCTTCTCATGATCCTCCTTGATTTTGGAGTATATTATAATATAATATATAAAGGATACCAAAAAAATTTCAAGTTAATCTCTAAATACTCTATTCATCAAATCCATGAAGCTATATAGAGCATTAGTGAGTTTTAATGGCATTGCTATGAACTCATAGTGCATGTACCTTATACAAAAAGGATTCTTGGGGATATCCTCCTTATTCACCAAAACTTGGTAATACCCTAACCAAAGGTCCGCCTTGGAGAAGTATTGTGATCCATGTAGCTGATTTAACAAGTCATAAATCCATGGAAGTGGATACTTGTTCTTTATCATAATCTTTTTTATCTCACGATAATCAATGCAAAGGCACATCGACTCATCCTTCTTCTTAATGAAGAGGACTTGTGAACCCTATGGTGAAGCACTTGGGCATATAAACCATTTATCCAGATTCTCCTATAGTTGTTTCTTAAGCTACTAAAGTTCCACAGCGACCATTCTATATGGATTCTTGGATAATGGAAATGCCCCAGGTATAATCTTGATTGAAAATTAAACCTCTTTACTAAGAGGAATATCATACAATTCCTCGAGAAACACATCCATGTATTCCTATAAAATAGGCATGTCTTCAAGGATGGTTCTTTCCTTAGACTCAATAATTTTAGCTAGATATGATTTATCAGAGGGAAATAATATCCACACTTGATATGTTGGTGCTAAAGAATATACCTCCTCCTTTCACTTTTATATAATCAGGGGTTGATTTGTAATACGGAGATTGATTTCCTTCTCACGTAAATTTATTTTCAATCTATATAGGGAAAGACAATCCATGCCCAAAATTGCATCAAATTACACTAAAGGGTGTATGAAAATTTTATCTTGGAATTTAGGCCCACAAATTTTGATAAGGGGGGTTATATACTTGGGATGCAATAATTTCCCCAATTTCTGTTTTCACTGAAATCTCTAATTTAATGATTTTTGGTGTTGTTTGAATAGTTCTACTAAAATTTCATGATATAAAGGAATGCATAAAACTAGAATCAAAAGGTACATTTTCTATTCCTAAATGAATAACTACCATACCTTTCACCACTTCATTTTTTGGATCTACCTTAGTGGTTGTGATGTAAAAATATATCCCTAGCTTCCTTAGAGGTTGTTGGTTGTCTCTGAAAACCCTTGGCTTAGTGCATTGATTTGAAAAGTGCCCTGGTTCCTTGAATTTGAAGCAATGAACATTGCATTGAGGGTTTAATGAATCATTAATTTCCTCCATCACATTAGTTGGTTTCTCCTATCAGTAATCTCTAGCTAGGTGACCTTCATTCCTACACCTAAAGCATTTCCTCATCCCCCTTAGGCAATTTCTAGGGTGCTTCTTTCTACACCTTTGACAAGTGGGATATTGAAATTTCTTAGCACTGTTAGATTTCTTCATCGAAACACCAGAATCAAAATACACTTTCCACTTCTTATCCTCATGATAACCTTGAGATTCCTTGATCTCTATTTTTTAATTTGAGGGAAAATCATACAATTTCTTCACATATATCAAATTCATGGATCGCCAAAAAAATCATAGACTAAATTCTATCCTGCCAAAGAAGTTGTAAACCTTGTATTCGGGGGTAATAATAAAGCTTGAGGTATATAGTGTAAGTATTTTGAAGTTTTCCTCATACACCCCAATAGATTTTTTGTCTTTTGTCTTAAGGGAAAGGAAATCCCTTTCTACTTTAAGATGGAGTGTGTGAGGAAAATATTTATGGAAAATCATTTTCCATAATTCCTTCCATTCCATTGCTTAAATATCTTCCTTAGTCTTAATATTATTTATCAATGTCCACCACTAATCAGCTTATCCCTCAAAATGATAAATATCTAGTAGAACATTCTCTTGTTCAGAATATTAAAGGATGGATAATATCTTCTCAATGGAGTTGATCCATTGTTCCATGATTAAGGAATCAGATTATCTATTAAAATTCAGAGTCCTTTGTCACATAAAGGATTCAATTGAATCTTGTGATTTCTTAGTGGGGGTTGGATACTCCTCATAATCCAAGTTTCTATTCATAACCCGAGTCAACTGAGAGAGTATCATTATGAAGTTCACAAATCCTTCTCCCCTCGGGTTGGGAATCTCGTTGGGGCAGTCATCACATTGACTTTCAGATTGATTGTTTACCTGATTCCTTCTATTTCCATCCATTGTATATAATTAAAGAAAAAATTAGGGATGATTATTTTTAAACTATTAAACACATAAAGGGTAATATAATGACATTAAAGGGGTAACTTATAAATTACATTTATTCCTTAACTTATGAATTTATAGGTCTCAATATATCTTATCCATAATCTATTTCCTAACATATATTCTCATAAGAATTTCTATTCCCTTAATAATTTTTCATAATGAAATTATGAAATTACAAAATAATATCCCCTGGGAGTGTTAAACTAGGTGCGTCGTAAGTCTTGTTGTTGTCTACTAGGTTACACTGAGTAAATCCCGACACACCTTGTTGGAGTTGTTACCCCTATGTACATTTATTCTAGAACCATAACCACTTGTATTATCCAAAAAGGGATGTATTTTCTTGATAAAACACTTAATATATACTTAAAAAATAGGGATGTTTTTCTTATAATTAGTTTTATTCCTAAGGCTTTTTCTAGAGTTTTCTAATCCTAATTCCAAAAATAACTAAAATTTTTCTTTGATGCCAACTATAACGACCCTTTTCTTTATTACACATTAATTCATGATTTATTATATAAAATTAAACATAATAAAACCTAAAATATAGAGAATTATAGTGTATCATAACATCTTGAACATGGGATACATCAACATTATTGAAAAATTCCTTAACATTCTTCAAAAATTCCATGGATTTTAAAACTTCACGGGATAACCTAGGGACAAACATAAGAAAGGGGTGAGATATAAAGTGTAGTAAGGGAATAAACATGGAATAAGATGATACATGTTATATAATTGGCATATAAATGGGGAATAAAAAGATTATTAATCATAAACATGAACAATGAGACATGATATAGAATCATAATCATAATATGGGAAATGTGGAAATAACTAAAAACACTGAATCATAAACATAGGTCAAGGATAAAACGTCAAGACATCATGGTGGAAAAAGTACCATAAATAAATCAGGTTCACTCTATGTATCAAAATGACATATCATGATATTAAACATTATTCAATTCGTCAGAGTGCTATATAATTTTGGGTGCACCAATCACTTTCATTTCATTCTCATGTGTAAGTGTGCCACATAGATCATAAAAAATGAATTCATTCATCATAATATATTATTAAAAAAAAGGAGTGTGGAATACATAAATTTAACACCCAATTAAAATAATTATAAGTGTATAATGGTGAACACCCTTGATATAAAATGGTTATGGTTTTCACTACACAGTTGTTTTGGCATGAAAAATCAATGTGAAATTTCTGCAGCATGCATAACTGCATCACATAAAAAATCATAAAATGGGTTAATGAGAGGGAAATGAGTTTTTAATAATTTTAGAATAAAATTTATAGTAATATTGATATGTAAATACATGTATCTATATGAGGAATTGTAAATAGAGGGCATAAGATAATAAATAAACTTGAATAAAGAAGATAAGGTGGGGATCCCTTACTTGAGTGTGTTAGTCCAAATGCTTGATAGGGGCTTCTTGAGAGATTATAGGAACCTTGGTAGGACTGCATAAAGTGAATGGAATATTATGGACATTATAAAAGGAGTTTTAGCAAAGATAAATGGGATATTGTGTGGGTTTATATAGGAAATGAGGGCGATTTCTTTATTATTTAGGTTTTGAACTCTACATGATAAAATATCCAAAATTAGAAAACATCCCATGGGTTTTATCATGGTTTCTTTAAAATGGGATTTTTTATAATTATTTTATAAGTCTAATGTCTTAACTTAATAAAATAATTCCATTACTTGTGTGGAGGTGAGTCACACTCTTAAAGAAATGATTTCAAAACCTTAAAATATATTAATAATTTTGGAGGATTCATAATGGATTTGTAAAATAAAATAAATTAAATTAAAATATAATTATTTTATATATAAAACATATATTTTTTATTTAAACCTTTTATATAATTTATTACATAATTTTGGGTCATTATTATGTCATAATACACAAAGTATATTTATACGATGTTTAATTTTTACCTAAAAATTTCACTATCTCAAAAAATTATGAAAAATTAACCATTCGATAATTTAAATGTTCTTATTAAAAAAATAATATTAATTTTATCTAAATAATTTTCTAAATATTTTAATTTTTACTTTTAAAATAGTAATCTATAATTATTGAGAAATGTTATATTTTTTGACAATAATAGTTTTTGAACCCTTATAAAAATTACATTTGACTTCATAAAAATTATATGATCATTTATATTTAATAAAAATTATTTAATAATAATATTTTATTAAAATATTATTTATTTCAAAAATCCATTAATTCTTCAAAATAAATTCCTTAATTGAATTTAAATATTACCCAAAAATATTATTTGTGTTTTATTGTATCAAAATAAAAATAATTTATAAAGTAATAATAATAGGAAGAACATATATCCATTTTTCTTTAAAAAATAATGTACATAATCATATATCTTGGGTCTTGATACATATCCCTTTAATAAACTATCAAATTCCCTAAGAGTAAGGTGTGTGATAATGAGACTTTCATGGGGTGGTTCAGCATACATTGTTTGGTTCATGATCTTGTTGAGCTTTGAAATTCTCCCATAAATGATTTATCTATTGCTTAAGTTGTTAGATCTCATCATGGGATTGGTAAAATAAAAATACTAGTGATGTTATCTCCCTTGTAATCTATAATATATGGGCTTCGTAGGGTATGATCTTATTGGTTGAGTCCATCACTTCCATTTTCGGTGTCAATTGGATTTGTTAAAACCATATATTTATACTAATCATGTTATCACTATTCAATTTTTATATTATCAACGGTAAAGATACATGATTTTCTTTTAAATAAAATTGTATATAATAAAACAAAATAAGTGCATGTTTTTTTCTATAACCATATTACATAATAAGACATTTAATTAAATCAAAATGGAAATTTTATTTATAACAGTTTGGGTCGTTACAATGTGTGACCTATGCTACCACATGAGATACTCTCTATAATAGTTATTAATAGACCCCATTATAAAAAAAATGCATATAAAATTAAGAGTACACCCATGTTCTACCCTTCCAAATTATTTGACTCAGACTACCCAGAGTCTTATCTCATTAATCCTAGGCTCATGCACCTAAACCACTGGCCATGATCCCTGACATGTCAATCATCAAAACAAAGTACCCCTTATTATCTTTTATAACATCTTTAAATACCTCAAATTTCAAGTAAATCACATGATATCCCTCCATATAGGAATAATACTAAAAATCACAAGTATCCACCCATGATCTCAGAGAACTACATAAGGTGCATCTGAAACAATAGGTTAGGCACTCTACTAGTCATGCCCTCAAAATCTCGTTTCAATACCCAATCTCTAACACTCAAGGAACATTCCTCAGAAAAACCCAAGGCTTCTACATAACAATAACATATACTTGGTCACACCCCTTGTGCATTTACCTTAACCTTAAGAATCTACCCATGCTTCATGTTTCTAAAGAAATCACATGACCTAGATAATCCCTCATATAGGTTACCCTCATAAATCCCATTCCATATCATCTATAATACCCATCTCACTAACATATCGAGTCATATCTCAAGGACTTAGGATTTCCCTCCTAACCCATAGGTCCTATCTCAGGGGGTGCATCCCTAATACCATCTCAAATATAACATAGAAACTCATATCCAAAACTACCCACGCTAGGGACTCACATATTTAAATATGAGGCGTCATATTTTAATGCATCTACCTACAAAGGTGAAAATCCTCAGCCTGTAATGGTAATGGTTCTCATTGGTCATCCTCATATAGAACTTCTCCCTTGAGAATATGAAATCTTAGACTGATCCTCCATAGGCCTCTGCCAATGGTAGTATCCCCTTGATGATAAAATTATCATTTTTAATATATAAATAATTAAAAAAAATTCTCAACCATGATCCATGTCGAGTAAAAAAATCACATGGGTCACTTATTTGCAATAACATTCCAAGTTATATAGGAAAACACCATACAAGTTGTTGCTGAAATTTTAAATAATTGAACCCATTTCCCTTTTTGAAACTATTATAAAAAATAAATTCACCCACTATGGGTTTCTCATTAGGTAATATAATGCATTTTCTAACCTACTAGCATTGATTCTAATCCCCTACACGTAATTCTCTCCATAGATCCACAAGATCTATCCTCAAAAGAAAATATATTATGCTTTAACTGGGAAGAATTTCAATAAATGATATACAAGAAAACACCATATTGGTTGTTAATAACACTTATGAAACCTATAATTAGTTTTAATAATCACACAAGAACAAATATTTCATGTGAACTTTATGTTTTGAATATGACACATGAACACTAGCCTCTTACTACTGGGGAAAGAGCTAAAAACCACGATAAACATATAAATCACTAAATACACCCCACTTGTGCATAAAACTAGGTTAAAACCATGAAACTATAACATAAAATACCAAGAATAGAAATCTCATTCCCCTGATAACCTGTACTTCCTACCAGAATAGGTGTTATCAATGAACTTGTCTAATATCCCTCATAATCTCTGACACATTCTTATGTTACCTATATACCATCTCCTCAAATAGTAAAAAAAATATATTATTCTATATGATACCAGTAACAAAAGATCTAATATCACTTTTTAACATATCACCCATGGTTTGTGGCTAAAAAGTGGTGTCTGGACTGGAGGGTTCCCCACATGACCTTAGGTACATCTACTCGTATTCCAAATGCTACCGAATAAGAGTGGGGGTCTAGGGTAGTATTGTGGGGAGACTATACCCTCATATTAGAGTACACAATAATAAAAAAAATATCCAAATATAATCCATAACCATAAATAATTATAGTATGCAGAAGAAATAAGTAAAATCATTAAAAACAAATGAAATGCAGTAGGAAAGAAAACATACAACTGACTGGCCATCCACCGGGTCAACCACAGATTCAAAAAACAATACAGGAATAAAATAAATTCACAAGAGGCTCTACTACAACCTTGATCCCTATCTCAATAATATCATCCAAGACCTAATCTACCTAATCTAGCACAATAATACCATACCAAGCCTCTAACCAAGTTGGACATGCAACAAGTGAGTTTTGTAAGGTACCTAAGTTCCATGGTAACTCGAGAAAGGTGTGAGTACAACTTAGTAGTGCACCACCAACATGGTCCCATAAATAACCATTATAATTTAGTATAAGTGTATATGATATTCTCAAAGTAAATAGAGTGATAAACCAAAGTGTGAAATCATAAATAATAACAACTATTGATCCTTGGGTTCTAATATGGAACTTGGGATCAACCCAAACCTACTTGGCAAGTGTCAGGGTGTATATAAGAATGTCATGTAATCAGGCCAACTAAAAATAACCCTAATAACTATATCATAGTAGGAGTAAATTCTAGATGTTGGGAAGAACCTCAAGGAATCCACATAGTATCATGCATAACTATCAAATCTAAAGAGCATATCCAAGGAATACCATAGTAGAAAACTGAAGCCAAACCCTAGGAGGTGATCTTGGGAGATTAATGGTCATCAAACATCATTATCGAACCCTTGGAGGTAATCTTGAGTAATATGTAGTTTATGCATCATCTTTGAAACTCAAGAGGTAATCTTGAGCATTACATAGCCATCGGGATCCTAGAATATCCCTAGGAGGTAATTCTAGGTGATTCAATACTATCAGGAATCATTTCCAAACCTAGGGTTATCACTCATGGTGTTCCAAAATATTATGCGTCATCTTCAAACCTCAGGAGGAAATCCTGAGAGTTCCCATAATATTAGGCTCCAAGGAAATTTCTAGGGGGATAACCTTGAGAAATCAATAGTATTAGGCCTCAATGAGATTACATCATCGATCTCAGTTCTAAGGCGACACATATGATCATAACCACACATTTACCTAGCACACCCTCACACTAGGGACAAACTACCACCAGGGTAACCACTTGGGTAACATAGGTATGATTGAGCATGATCACCCCTCATGGGTTATTTCAACTCATACCTATATCTTGGGTTAACACCCACCACTCAGAAGGATTCACATCCCTTGGTATATTAAAATCCCCATGAGGCCTCATAGGACTCCTAATAAAGGCAATACAATATACTCTCTAAAGATAAGGATCATAACTCTTCCAAATACCCAAGTCATTACAAGGTTGGTCCAAATACCCAACCCACCCATTTTTCATATTAAGGTCTACCCAACCAGGTCATCAAGTCTCACTAGGAGAAGAATTCTTTCCCCATGAACATCCCAATTATCCAAAAGGCTCTATGTCATGTCAAGGTAATCACATGGAAAATCTCTAGGTCATCCATCTCAATTCATAACTCAAACCTATCAGAAGTTCACTAATGGAACCTATAAATATGTCCACTATGATTAAATAATCCTAATACACCCCTAAAAAGGGTCCATGCATCTCAGGGATCACACATATAAACAATACCTTGACCATCAGTAGTTGAGGCAATCAAGATAGTAAATACGAGTCATTTTTGGCCCTTGGAACTCTGTGCAATCCAAACATAAAATGTAAATTTTAAATTAAAAAACTTAAATAATTTAAATTGGATCATAACCTCAAGTAATTATTCCATGAATATCTCATTCATATAAACAAGATTAATAAATATTAAAGGATGGATTCATAAGTACTACCAACCTCAACTGACATTCATATAAAACATCCCAAGATCTTACTGGCCTCCACATAGTACATGATAACCTATCTCATCCATGAACATATTTATATTAATTAATTAATTAACTCAAACCAATTTCATAAAATGGAATAATTGGAACAAAACTCATCAGGCAGTCCAATGGAAACATAATCGTAAGTAACCGAGTTAGTTCTACTCCTGATGTACCCTTGATCATAGGAAAAAAATCCCTAAATTATAAACTTGAAAAGATGTCCAATTTTACCCAAAATCACCTAAAAACATAAATAAACTCATGTAATGATATACCTTGTGTAAAATAAATAATAAATACTTGTTTGTGACCTCTTGGGATGTCTTCTTTGAGCTACATATGAAATCCCCATCAGGAATAATGATTTTTCAATTCTCTAGTGAAATTTTTATTCTTGAAACCCTAGATGATGAACTAAAATAAAATGAGAGGTAAGTATGAAGTAAAATGATCTTAGAGGAGGAGATAATACCAAGAATCAATGTGATGGACCACCAAGAATCAACCCTGATCGAAGGGGAAGGAAGGAAATGGGGGGGTGGTATCCCCCTGTGTGCATGGTCTTCAAGTGAAGAAACCTGATGGATTTATATTTTATAAACCCCTAATATTCTTTAAAAAAATATAACAATATGTTTCACAGTGCAACCCATGTTTTCACATAGTTATTTTTCAGGCCATCCATCTGATTGACCCCCTTTTCCCCATTAATGTCCTATAATACCCCATGAATTTCATTCATGACATAAATTACCCATTCACATCATGAATGATCAATAAATACTATTTTTAGAAACTCAACCACTCCAAACACATCCTAAAGTCCCACAAAAAACCCAATACCTTTCTATTACCTCAAAAAATTATAAAAAAATATTAAGGGCATTCAAACTTTTGAAATATCATTCAGAGTATTTATTCCCAAAAGAAACCATCCACCAAAAGGAATATTCAATTTACTTATGAATCTCATAGACTTTATAGACACATGTTATTACAATGAGATACTCAATGATGATGACTATATAATCCCTCATGAAAGGGATTTGAAGTGTCTCTAGTAGGTCAGTACATGAATTTGATTCCTTGTTATGAAACCCCTTTAATGCGATTAAAAAAATGGGATCAATTAATTAAAATGTCATAAACTGCTAATATGGTGTTTTACCATATATCTTAGTGGATAAATTATACTTAAATGAACCCTTTGTCTATGGGATAATCAACATAGATCATGGTTGGGAGATGTCGTTATACACATATGTGTTGAAAACACAAGATTGTGGTCATTAAGGGAGTGACTTCCATATGTGGAGGCTCTGTGAAGACTAGTCTGAGATTACAAATTCTCAAGGGGCATCTCCATATGTTTATCCTTAATGAAAATATATTCTCTATTATGGATGAGAATTTTTTACTTGATTTATATGTGTATATGTGTAATCTGATCATGATTATTGAGGGGGTGGTCCCATATGTGGATTCCCGATGACGATCAGTTCTTAGTAGGCTAATGGTCTTCCATGTGATTCCAAATATAGTAATGTGTATACGTGAGAGCCTAGAGTGGGTAGTTGGGTGTGTGGGACATTTTAAGATACTTTAGATGGGAGAAAAGAGGTGTTTCCAATGAGTTATATCCTATGTGAGATGTGATCTATACAATGGGTGGGATATCCTAGTGTTTGTGATATGGATTAAGATGTTAGTGGGTTGGGTGATTGAGATAATATGTGACATATGAGAGGAACCCAATTGATGGTTTTCCTGGGCTTATGAGTTCCCTATAGATTGAAGTATGGTTAGATACTACAGGTTAATATTGATTCACATGAGGTGCTTCCAGGTGTGGGATATAATAATGGTGATGCCTTAGATTCTATTAACATAGAATGAATATGCATGTTTATTTTCTTGAGATCAGTATAAAGGAGGTTTTATTGGGGTTATGGTTTAAACACAGAGATGCCTTGGGTTTTTATAATGAAGTTACCTTAGGTGATTTTCGTATCATAGAGATAATTCGAGGGAATGATCAGTAAGATACCTCACCCTTTGTATTTTGGATTCCCTTTTAGTGGACCGGTAGAGTGTGGATGGATGGTTGTGGTTACTGAATGATTCTTGGGTCTGTAGGTGATCGAGGGATAGACCATGGCATAGGGTAGATGGCTGATTTTGAAGAGGATTGCTAAAGGTGATTCTAGTTGGATGAGATTGATATGTCATGGATCATGGTTAGTTATTTAGGCATGAGATCCTAGTTATGATGAGATGCGACTCAGTGAGAACGAGTGGGGTTATGTGACCCAGTGGTACAAGAGTGTACACCTATTTCTTTTGGATGAGATTGAGGGAATGTGCACTAGATATGTGTGACACTGTTGAATTTTGAATTAGTGAGAAGTCATGTGTGAGATGAGGATGGATGAATTTAATGGATTTCTTATGGGCATGTGTGACTGATGTTTATAAGTAGTGATAAATGTCCCTCTATGGAAGAGGTGACATTGGAATGGATTAGTTTCAGGGGTATGCTTGATTTGGGGTCGATCATGGTTAGGTATTAACGTTATAGATGAGAAAATATCTAGAGGAGTGACATGTGTGTGATGATGGAACCTGTTGATGTGTCACTTTATAAGAAATATAAGGTAATACATATGGTGGGGAGTGCGCCATTGGCCATTTAAGGGTGATACCCTTATTATAAATGAAATTTTGAAGGATTGCTGATGGTGATGTTTCCATGAGCCGAGAAAGGGTGTTAATTGATATTTTATTCTAAAACTTGGTTATGAGTGGGATAGTCACCTATAGTCATTATTTGTTGTAATGGATGAAGCATGGGTCATGGAGGTGATACCCTTTGTTGGTAGGGCCATTTTCATGGTGATCCTAGTTGTTAGATGATTGAGATAGCATTTGGACACCAGTGAGAAGTAAATCAGATTTATCTGGGCCTATGTAAATACAATTTTTGATATTTTAATGTGATATTGGATAGAGTCGGTGCATTAGTATTAGGAACATGATGATCATGATGTGACCTAAGGTTTATTCATGGGGTGGATCCCAATTCATGCCATGTTCATGAGGTGAATTTTGTTTTGTCATGTGCTTTAGGGGTGAACTCTAGTTGGTGACATGGTTTAGGGAGTGAACCTAATTCATCATGTAGATCAGGGGGAAAACCATTGATTCATGATAATGTTCATGGGGTTAACATGATTTTTCACAAGATTTAGGGGAGGAACCCAATTCATCACATGATTTATATAGAAAATCCTGTAGATAAATGTAGTGATGTGGTTTTTGTGTGAGATTGGATGAGACTAGTTGGAGACCACATTAATTATGTCATATTTAGTATGAAATGTTTATTCCAAGGTTTGTCCCATACCTTTTGAGGAAATGCCAGTGTATGTGGGCCCTATACATAGGTGGTGGATGTCCATCTGATTTGGTTTGTATTTAGATATGAGTGGTAGTTTCAGCTTTTGACTGATTTTTTCATGCATATTTGGGTGTGGGGAGATGGAAACTGCACTGATTGAGTCATTATATTCTAGGTAACACATTTCTATATGATTTTTTTGGAAATCACCATATATCAAAATCATCTATTATGAGATGAGGCTTATGGTGGGTATAATCACAAGATAGGTAATGATTTTGTTGATTCCAGTGTGGTGTCTCATATAATATGGGTCTAGATAATAATTTTCTTAGTGTTTTAATAATGTAAATGAGTGGTGGATAATTTTTTGATGAAAAAAAACCTCATTATTATAGTTTCATAGTGGAATATTGTTCAATATTCCATAGTATTATGTGGAGAATTGAGTGTGTATTGGTGACCTGAGTTGGTCAAGTTTGTTGGTTGACTATTTCAAGAGACTTATTTGGGATGATGAGTTCTATGGTGGGGATATTATAATACCCCATGTTTATAAGGGATCTAATATTCATAAGGAATTTGAATTTTTATTTCAGTGGATGATTTTCATTGAGAAATGGGACTCAAAATGATGTTTTGATAGTTTATATGTTCTAAATATATGTTTGTGTATGGGATTCAATACTAGGGTAGTGAACCAAGGATTTAGGATAGAATCAAGGGAAAGATGAGTGGTCAGGAGGTTACAGAGAAATAGGTGCAAACCATTCACACTATTAAGAAGGTCTTTATAGTGTGAATGCTTGGTTTGGATGGGGGACACCTCTTCCCTAAAATTTCATGGAATGAATCATGGGTTCATTCCATGAAAGGGTGTCATGTAGTTTTTTTATTTCAAATACAGGTCTCAACCACCCTTTTTCTTTAGATTAATGGGCATATATGGGAGGGGGAGAATAGTCGAACCTCTTCTTTTTTATTCCCCCATTGACAAGGGGAGTTTCTTGGTGGATTTTTGGTGGTGAATCTAGGTATTTCCTTTCCTATATTCTTGTATTCCTTCTTATCCAAAAATTTTATACAATTTTATTTAGGGTTTGGAGATGATTCTTCTAGAGCATGGTGGAATCCACTATTTCTAATGGGTTTTTTGATTGACTTGCATATAAGGGGACCCAAGATGATGTCTTCACACTATCATGTTCCATTTTTGGAAAATTCATGTCTCCATTTATATTTAAAAGGGTTTTGTCCCCAAATTAAATTATCGAGTCATTGAATCGGCGATATTAATTGGATATTTTTTTGTTTCTTATGTCCAAGTTCATTTTACGATTGGATGGAACCTTATTATCAGGGGTTTTGTCATGACAGGATGACCAAAAGAGATTTTATAAATTTAGACCTATTTTAGTTAAATTGTATAATTAATTAAAAAAATAAAATTAATTTTGGTGGATTAATTAATTATAATGTGATTATAATGTGTTAATTTGGTTATTTTGGAATGAGTTAGGGCCTCACAATGGTGATAAGTGGCTGGATGGATTTGGTTGAGCCTGAGTAGAGCCACTAGGCTATGATTTGAAAGGTGAAAAGGCTTTAATTGAGGTAGGTGGTCCTTATTCATCTATCCTTTGGTATTTTTTCATTCTATTTATATGCAGGTGATATGTGTGATCTTTCCACTTTGGGTGATAGAACTATTTAAACCATTTAAGTGGTTTTATTAAAATTTAAATCATATATTTTAATTTCACAATTTTCCAAGGGACATGATGGACCCTTGTATACTAGTTGTATTCCTTGGACACTGGTGTTTGAGAGTATTTTTATAGTTTTTTGCCTTGGGTTATAGGAACCCCTTGAGAAGTGTGAATTAAATAAAGGAAATGAATGAATGTAGTTTCTCTTATCATAGGAGCCTTATACACCTCCCTATATGGGAGAGTGTGGATATGGAGTGATTCAGATGACTATTACATGTGTGATCCTTAAGATTCCATAGAGCCTTTGGTCTAGTACAATGATCTTAGGGTGATTATCCCATCACCCCCACTGAGACATGACTACCTAGGTGGGTAGATATTGAGGCGACTAATGGGTAGGTTGGGTTTTTGAACCAACCTAAAGTGACATATAAAGGGGATTTTCTTGAGTCCATCTACCATGTGAGGCCTTATTAGGAGGAAAGTGAGGCCTTGATGAGACTTTGTGATGATGAGGGACACTATGACCTTTAATTGATGGGGGTTTACCTAAGAGATGTGATTGAAATAAGAGGACCTAGATTGGGTGTCCTGATTGAGATGAGTCCTAAGGGACCCCAATGGGTTTCCAATGACATGTTGGACCTTGTAAGAGGGTGTGTGCTGGAAATGGGAGGTGATTATTGTGGGTGTCACCTTAGAACCTGAATCAATGCTTTGAGCCTTATGTGTTCGTAATGAGATTAGATCATGTACTTGAGAGGATGACCTAAGTTTATAGGATGGGTTTGGGTAGATGGCCAACCCATCGAGGTACATATTATGATATGGTTCAATTAGGATTCACTACCCACCAATATGTATTGAGATACATGGGATTCTTTGGATGTTATCCTTGAACTAGGACTTTTAGTCTGCTACTATAGAATGTTAAGGATTACCTCATGAGGTCTAGTGATGATTCTTGATGACCATAGAATTCTCAATATTACCTCTGGAGGTAAGGTGATAATTCTTTATGACTACAGAATTCTTAGGATTACCTTATGGTGTTTGATGATGATTACCTTTGATTATTTATTGCCTTGTATTAACTCCTAATGGTTGTCTCAGAGCCTGATGTAATTGGATTGCCTTGGATTACTAAGTAGGGATCGATAATGATGCATGATAATAGTGTATTTCCTATGACATGTTCCTAGAAATAATTTGTGGGAATGATATTGGTTGTAATTATTCTATGAAATGCTTAGAGACACTCAAAAATTGGCCAAATAAAGTTTGCATCAATCCTAGTTGTTACGTAGGACCAGAAGATAGAAAGTGGTTTATTTACAATTCCACACTTTTATTTATTTGTTATGGGAATATCACATGTATACACTACATTTAATAGTTATGTATAGAACCATGTTGTTTATTCATTACTGAGTTTTACTCACACCCTACTCAGGTGGCTATGTCACTTGGGTACCCAAGAAAACTTCACTCGATGTTGTTATAGGTTGTACAAAGGTCTGATATTAGAACATTCATCTAGATAGATTTGATGGGATTGGATATTGGGATGAGGTTAGTCTTGGGTATCTAGTGGATCCTCTTGTAAATTTATTTATTTCTTTTATTTATCCTGTATATGTGATAGGACTAGTTGGCATCCAATGATTTTGTAAGACTATAGGCTTCCGTATCACATTTTGATATAGAATTTTTGTTTATTTGATTCAATTTAATATGATTTTTATTATTATATATGATGTTTAGTTTATTTTTCATAGGTATTTAACACTCTAATATGGTGGTTTAGTCTCCCCAAAGTACTACCCTAGACCCTCATTGTTAGTCATGTGTATGAGGTCCCATGGAGACCCAGTCTATTTACTGTGCATAGTGAACCAAGGTGGGGACATTATAATTCCATTAAAAAAATAGAATTTTAGTATACTAATAATAATTATTTCATTATATTAGTATGAGTATAGTATATTTTTTGGAGGTGGTATAATCAAGTTTAAAATAATAGAATTTAGAAAATGATTAGGAGTTATTACCCACTTCTTAGGATGACTCCTTTGCGAATTGGATTATGCCTTTAAAGGGCGGCCTTTTGATGAGACTAGAACCTATAAGTTATGTATTAAAGTATTGGAGAGGGTATTTGGAAAAAAAATTCAATCTAATAAGCTTAAGGTGTGAGGAGAGGTGGGGTGGGGAAGGGTGGTATTTATAAATGGATGAGAGGGGAGTTTTAGAATAAAATATTGATTCTTTTATCATTTAGGACAAAGAATATGAATAGAATTATTTCTCATGAAATTAATTGTTTTATGATTAAAAAAAGGGTTATTTGAATTTCAAACCAATCCAAAATAGAATGGGATATTTTTAATGCAAGATTAAAGGAAAAGGACCAAAATTACCTTTTTATTAGAATATAACATAACTTAAGTTTCAAAATGTAAAACATAGGTTTATAAATTATAAATATTATTTTTAAATGAATTATTTTACTACGTAAATAGATATTTTTTCAAGAAAAATGTAACATAAATTTTCAATTCATTCTTATTTCATGATGATGTCATAAAAGTTACGGTATTTGTAAAAACCATATTTTTACTATTCAATAAAAATAATTTTTTTAAAAAAAATCTCAATAATTCATTTTAAGCTAACTTAAACTTTTTTATTCAAGAAATAGTATTCATTTTATCAAAATAATTTTATATATAAGAGAAATTTAATTTATAAAAAAAATCTTATTTATTGAAAAATATTAATTTTTGTGTCAACCAAATTTCTGGCCCTTAGAAAAAATACTTATGATTTTATAAAATTATGTTACCATTTATATAAAAATAACTAGTGTTTTATAAAACCATTTTATGAATATAAATTTTATTTCATATTTTTAAATTTCTCATATAAATATATTTTAACTAAAATAAAACATATATGTTTTACCAAAAATACAATTATGTTTTATTTGTGTCAAACATTTATTTTATCAATTTTAAAACATTTATTTAATTGTATTGTGATTTATTTTTTTTATTTTTTTATTTTCTAAATGTAATATTTTAAATTAATATATTGAAGTGTTGTTTTTATTATGCAGTTCATGTGTTGTATACCATACTACATTACTAAATATGACACATTTTTATTTAGAAGTAAAATTCCTTATATAAAAGTCCATGTTGTTACATACTCTGATGGTGTGATGAAATATGTAGTGATAATGATCGTGGTCATTATGTTTTGGACATTATGTTTGGGTTGTGATGATGATCATGCAATGCAGGTTGTATGACAATGGCCGACGATGGGGGTGATTTTAATGGGGGCCTCAGAATGGGTGTGGTGGAAACGTCGATAAGGGACGGGCATAGAAGTAGTAATGTTGGACACACATGAGGTGAAAACCATGGTAAAGTGTGGGTGATGAAAATAGAAAGATGAAAAAAGGTTGGTGAGGCAATGACATGAGAGCTAAGCGCAACAGGGAAAGTGGGAGGTTCATGCTGTAATGATGGGGCTCGAGGTGTTGGTGTAACAAGTGTTGGGTGAGATGGCTATCATCATGATGATAGTGGGGTTGTGTGGAAACATTGAAAATATGAGCAGTTGGGTGTGGGAGAGGCAGTTGCATGTGTGGACGTGGTAGATGGTCAATTCCACAACTATATATTCGTTCTTATTTAGTGCTTCCCTTTATTTGTGCTAAAAAGGCATTGATAAATAGGGTGATTTTCTCAGTACTAAAAATAGTGATGATAAAAGATCGCCATTATTAGTGCTTATAAAAGACATTTCTTTTAGCACTGATAAGGGTGGCCTTTATCATCTCTTTTCTTAGAAATAATAAAAGGTGAACTTCATAAAAAAATTATGTATTATTAAAATTCATATTTTAATATAAAAATATATTTTTATAGATATATGTATATTATTTTATTAAATGTAATTTATATAATATTAATTATGTATTTACACTTAATATATGAAATATTTAGTGCAAAAATGGTTTATAAAAATAATTAAAAATAATAATATAAAGTAATAACTTTCTAAATAGTATCAACTAATAGACACTTTTGAATAATTTCATGATAGAAAAAAACTAATAAATTAATTTGTCTCTTGAGTTAATTTGAAAACATAACATGAATTTTAAATGACTATAACTTTGGATTCTAGTGTCTATTTGGGCTTCAAGAGATGTCAAATCGAAGCTTGTAGAGAGATTTATACCTTCTAGAGAGAGGGTAGACCCTAGTTTCTATTTTTTATAGGTAAAAAGACATTAAAGGCCTCTAAAAGTGAGTTTTTAGTTGGGATACTCAATTTTTTTTATATTCGATGGAATTTCAACTTTATTTAAGAGGTTCTTATTATCTTTTTCTAGCGGGGACTGAATTTATTATTAGGAATTTATTTCATATGGATATTATGGTGTTCAAATTTTTTCATTTTTCATATTATAGTATTATTTATAATTAAATATATTAATATATATATATATACATAGTTTTATATATTTACATATAAAAATAATTGTATAAATAAATATTTTAACATATTTACATGTAAAATATATTTTTAAATATATAAACCATATGAAAATAATTATTATCTATTTTATTTAAAATAAAAATATACAAATATGTATATACCTATAAAAATGTATATATAATATATATATATATAAATATATGTGTATGTGTGTGTGTTTTTATTAATAAACATATATATTTGTGCATATATTCTAATATATGTAAATAAATATAAATATATTTATTTATACAATACTCAAACACACATATGAATATGTGTGTGTGTGTGTGTGTAAACACACACACACAAATACATACAAAAACATATTTTATAAATGTATTTAAAAATAATTATATAAATATATGAATAAATATATGGATAAAAAATATGTATCTAAATATATATAAATAAAGTGATTTATCATGAAATATAGAATAAATCAACATAGAGGAGTGTTAAGGGAACATATGCATGAGGGTGGACATCCCATGTTCAAATCCAGGAAAAGACGCATGCGTATGGATGAGCAAGGTGGTGGGGTGGGCATTGATAAACGCAGGGGTGGATGACTCAATCGGTGAGCAGTGATAAAACCTTGGTGGTTATTGAGAGAGAGAATAGGTGGTAGGGGGAGGTGTTACCACTGATAATAGTTGTGGTGGGAGGGATCATTGAAAAAATATTTTTAAATGATAATAAACCCTAGTTTTATTAGTTATTTTTTAAAAACTGATAAAGGGTGCATTTATCAGTGATAAAAACATTGATAAAACTATCACTGATAGAAAACCTTTATTAAATATAAAAAAAATCTAATAAAGATATTTTTATCAAAAAAAATATTGTTGATAAAGGGTTCCTTTATCAGTATTTTTTCTAGAATTGATAAAAGAAACCTCCTTTTAAAGGTGATTACAATATAAATGTTTTTTTAATGCTGATAAAGTCCTTTTTACATGATGATAAAGGCACAATTAGTAGTAGTGTGTATAGTTATTGAAAATGGGGTAGTAGACTAAGTAGGAAGATGAAAAATAGTGGGGAGAGAATGAGCAGAAGGGTGAGAAATTTTGTAGGCTAGTTTTTTTAGAGGATATCACAAGCAATCTCCATTTACTAGTATTTGAAATTTCCATAGGCACTTTCCCATTTACCCATCCATATTTTCCCATTTTTCTAGTTTTGATAGTAGACTAAATTTGGATTCATAAATATGAACCATATTAAATTAATTATAATTTATTTATTTTTTGTATATTACCAAATTATAGTAAAATTATAAAAAATATTTATTTATTTTTAGTTTGATTCAAATTAGATTTATAGATTAATTTTAATTAAGAATTCAATTAAACTAATTATTATTGATTCATTAAATACATGTTTTGAGTCCATCTGGGGGTAGTATAATAAAAATTATTAGACATGTGTGTAATATCTAAAACCTTCCCAACCAGTTTCTTTATGAATTTGAGATACCAAAGAAGGTGATAGAGTTGAATATGAAACTTTAGGTGGTGATCAACATCATGAATCACCACTTTATAGTGTGATTTATGTTTTTTAGGGTGTATTCACAACGTGAGAGACCTGGTTCCTAGAGTTTCTGGTTGAGTTTGATTCATGATGTGAAATATTCATCACAACATAAATTTTTGTGGTGTATATTCTTTTGGTTATGTCATCTAAGGTTTTATGGTTTGAATGGTTTCATTCATAGCATGAAATCCCTCCCAAGTTTGTTGGATCAAGTGCCTCATTTTTTGGTGAATGTGAACTGCATAAGGTTTATATCATGAACATTACCTTCATGTTTTGAATGGATTCTTTTCTAGTCTATCTATAAATCCAATATTCCCTATAATATCCCTCATTATCCCTTTGTTTATATTAAATATCAGGTTATTCCTAGGAAATTTTGGGGGCCCTAACATCCCCTGATCTTTGGCATTCATCTTTGGCCTCTGGAGTTTTCATATTGGTGATTCAGGGTAAGTCCTTATTCTCTTTATCTCCAAGTTCTCCCTTGTTTATTTATAATTTTCATAGTGGATGTGTTTTTTGGAGTTTTGGTTTTATTGGGGTACCATTTTAATGAGTAATAATTATGTTTAAAATTGATTCAAGGGTCCCTTGTGTGGTTGTGGCCCCACGGTTCATCCTCTCTTGCTTTGGATTTTTGCAGCAAATATGAAAGCTTCTTTTGAGGTTGGGAATTCGAGTTCTATTCTACTTTTATATCCATATGTGATATTATCATGATTTTTATTTCCCTTGGGTAAATGGTATGAATTGAAATAATAAAGATAATAAACCTGAATAATGAAATTAAAATGGGTAGTGTGATATGTATGTGGTTATTATTTTTCATTGATATTTTTGTTGTTGTTCCATTCTATATGCATGTTATAAAATCATACCTTATAGTTCTATATTAATTTGATAATATCCTTTAAATGGTTAATTCGTTAATGTTGGTAATCAAAAAGACTAAGTTAAATATGCATGTTCTATGCTTGACATGTTGTGTGTGGCTTGGTGGCCTTGGTTACCGTGCAGCTTGGTGTCCTTGTTTATTGTGCAGCTTTGTGGTCTTGGTGGACTTGATAGTTTTTTGGCTTGGTGGACTTGGTAGTGTGTGGTTTCTTTCTTGGTTGTGATGTGGTGTCTTGAATTTGTGGTTACTTGATAGTGGTTCATTATTAATGGAATAATATTAATATATATAATAATTTAGTAATGGATAAATAATTTGTTGGTGTGAATTTAAATTAACAATTAAATCAACAAATCTTGGTGGGAAAATTTTTAAACTAACTATGGGAAATGTAAGATGGGTTTTGGCCCTTTGTGTAATTTTTTTAGGATGGTTGTTCTATTTTATAGGTAGTTCTTTCTAGCATGATATTAGTAGCATTCTAATAGTGGTTGTGGTGGTGTTACTTGTGTGAACCCATAAGTGTGGGATTGTGTGAGATTATTATATACCTATATTCTTTATTGATTCTCTACACACACCACCCAATTTCAAAAACCTTATTGATACCCATATGTATTGGGGGTGTTTTTCCCAACATACAATATGGGTAGGATACAAATGGATGACTACCCCCTCCCCCCCTCTGAGTATCAACTCTTTGTGGTACCAGTGATACATAGTTGGTGGTGGTACCTAATGGTGGATATTGAGACATCTGGTGGGGTTATTCATGGTAGGATGAGGGAATGAGGTTGATTTCCTTCATGTTCATGATAACTTTCAGATCTAGTTATTTGATGTGTGGTTGGTGTAGTGATATGTGATATGTGGTTGGTATTGTGAGATGTGATATATAGTTGGTGACATTATTGGTAGATATAGAAGGGATGATAACAAAGGATGTATTCTCAATTAGAAATAATTGAAAAATCAATAGGGAAATTGGTTCTATGATTCCTTGACTAAATTATCCTAATATTACTTTATTATTCTTATTTGTATTATTGGGTGGGTGAGCCTCGGTGAGGTTTGGAGGAAACTAGTTTACCTTTATTGTGATAGTTCATTTTGATTTTTGTTCACTTGGGCATTCATATTCACTTTCCAAATTTTCATGATATACCTTGGGTATAATCCTATTAAGTATAAATTTTATGATCACTTCTATATATATACATATTCCAGATTTCTAGGAGGTATTTGGTGATTGGGTTAGAAAATATTAGCTCAGATCTTGGATTTATTGTAGTTTTTAACATAGGATTCTTTTAGTGTTGTCTAATTTTGGATATATTTTTATTTGTTATATATTCATTCATTGTGGGTTTTCTTTTATGGGATTTTGGTTTATTTACCTTTCATGATGATTGGTTGGTGGTATTTTTGTATTTTCTTATGGATTCTTGAGGGAAATGCCTTCTATATTTGTGTGATAGACCCTTGGCACTAGTCACAAACTCAGGGCCTATTGGAGGTGGGATTAAAGGGACACTCTTCTATTTTTTGTAGGAATGGAAGGGGTTCCCAACTATATATATTTGTAAAAGAGTGATATCAAAGTTGTTGGTTAAGAGATAGGGCAAAGTTTGAAGTTAGTCAATGGTGAGGACTACATGGGTTGGTAAGGAAACAATGTTATTTTAACATATTACATGATGATAGTAAGGGATACTAGTTAGGATACATTATTTTAGGTCCCCTATGATCTAAAATAGGGACCTTAATCTTTTCAAATGTACTATGAAAAGTGAAACTACTTATAGGGTAGATAACTAGGGTAGGTACATGTATCATACTTTCTTGAGTTTTGTTTTGAATGGGGATGGTTTTGGGAATTAAAAACTGATTTAATTAAATGAATCTAAATATATCCATTTCTAATAGACTTAAGAGTATCTCCTTACATTATAGAGATTCCAGTTGGTCATCGCCCACATTTTTTTCAGGTTGGGTAGGTTCAATAGGCTGACCCCATTGATCATTAGAGGGTCGATTATGATCAGGAGGTTGATATTTGGTTGTAGATGTTTCACACCTTCCATCAATGGATCTTAGAGAAGAATGATAACAATATCATTAATATAGATATGGAGTGCTAACTAGAGGATTTGGAGATCAAATATTATCTGATTTAATCCTGAATTGAATATTGAGTTCACTTGAAAATTATCCAGTTGAGGGGAGATGAGTATCAGTGGAAGATGTTTTATCTTGAGGAGTGGAAGAAGACATATGTATCATGGGTTGATTTCCAATTATATTTTAGGGTTGAGTTCTTATTGACGACGATGAAGGTGGAAAATAAGAATGAGTTACTCTCTATTTTGTAGGGGATAATTAGTGTTCAAGAGTTGGGGATTAATTTTAAAGACCTTATATGAGTTTCCCTTAATGTCTTTCCAGATGAGGATTCATGATAATGATGCTTAAAATGATAATTATGACTTGACATATATTATGTAGTTACCCCATTTACATTACCAACATATTTGGAGGTATAAAAGAAGGTGTAAGTAATAGAGAGGGCGCATGATTGGGATGGAACACCCCTAGTTAAGGGTCAGCAGGGACCTATGAGGATAAAGGTGTTAGATGGAGGGTCGCATATATCAGGACATTTGATATTTTGATCAGTGGGGAGATGGCCTCTAATGTTAGCATCACATTTCTCAAGGTATGTAAGTTCTCTGATATTTATACTATTTTGTGATTTAGTTGTGGAGTTCATGTTCACTATCAGTGGCAGTGTCCATAAACCCCAAAGAGTCATATGATTTGGGTGGTTATCCCCCTTTCCAACAAACAACAACAGTTACCCCCAAATAAATATTTTCATCATGGCCTACCAAGATATATTTATCATCATTTTCAGTTGGATTTTTCACAAGTAAGAGTTGGTATATTTTTAAGAGGGTATCTCTAGGATTTCCCTCGCCATTAGGGGCCCAGAATGAAGTGTGAATGTGGAGGTCATCAGTAATGAGGTAGAGGATCCAACTGGGGATAGATGCATGTGATAGAGGCACTAATTCTAAATTTGAAAGATGTTGTTCAAGTTATAATCAGTTTATTATATATCCTAGTTTCTTATTTGTTTTATTATATATCTTATCACAACTTTATTTCACTCACCATGATCTAACCATTAGGACTAGATGTGGAGAGGCCTTCTATACCCCTAGTGTTATATAAGATAGTTGAAGGCTGGTCTATGTTTTTTGAGGCATGTTGGGGATGTAGACTAATGATGGGGAAACATAAGTCATTGAGACATTTTTTCTATAGATAAAACCATACAATGTCATTCTTGGAGTATATTGGTTGAATTCCATTCATGTAGTGGTTGATTATTTTTTGGAGAAGGGTTGAGTTTTTTGATATGGGAGGACGATGTGTGGGGTTCTACAGTGAGTGAGGTGTCTGGATGGGTAGTAGGTGAGTGGATCCTCTTCTTTCTTTGATGTTTGATTCATCAAAATAGTTAGTGGGATAATAGGTAGAGGAGTTTCCTAAACATATTGTGAAATTTCTGGATGTTTTTTCTATGGAGGTTGTGAAAGTTCCCCCTTGATGCAATGTTGAGTTTTGAACAGAGTTTCAATCGAGTACTTCACTAGTTTTGATGGATCCATATTAAATGGAACCCTTGGAGTTATAGGAATTAAATATATAGGTTTATTATTTGATTCATAAAGGCTTTATTAGGATTATTTTTTTATAGTTAGGAGATCAATTTTTGTTCACAAAGAAGGTGTATGATTGTCTGAGGTTGTGCATAGACTACTGAAGGCTTAATCAAGTGACAATTAAGAATCATTACCCTCTTCTGAGGATTGGAGACCTCTTTGACTAGTTGAGTGTAGATAGAGGGTTTTCTAATATTTATCTATAATATAGATATCATTAGTTAAGGGTGAAGGATATAAAAATCTAGAAGACTTATTTATAGTGTTGGTATGGGCTCTTTGAGTTCATATTTATGTTGTTAGGTGTCAAGAACAACCCAAATATGTTCATGGGGATCATGGAATATATATTTCATGAGTTCCTAGACCAATTAATATTGGTGTTAATTGACTAAATTATCATATACTTATGGTCATAGGAGGATCATGATAAGCATATGAGGATTGTTTTACAAACTCTTCGACCCCAACAACTGTATAGGAAATCATCTAAGTGTATGTTCTAGACAAGGGTGGTAAATTTCCTTGGACATGTGTCCTAGTAGAGGTGGTGGTGGATCTAGTGAAGGTTGAGGTGGTTTTTTCTTATGGTAGTACACTATAACATGATAGGGTCTTGTAGATTTATTGGTCTCATGGGTTATTATAGAAGGTTTGTGTTTAAATTCTCTTGGATTTCAACCCCATTAATAGACATGGCCAGGAAGGTTTGGGCCTTTATTTGGGATGATCGGTGCTAGATTAAATTTTAATACCTAAAGAATAAGTTGTTCAACACCCTAGATATTCAGTTTCTTGAGGAGGGTGAAATATTTTAGGGGTTCTGTGATTCTTAGCGCTTGGGTTAGGGGTAAATATTGATGAAGTGGAAATTAGTGATCTCCTATGGGTCCAATAAGTCACACCCTCACATGTGTAACTATTCCACCCAAAATCTAGATATAGAGGCATTGGTGTTTATCATGGAGTTGTGGAGATATTTCTTCATCAGGGAACTCTTTGTGGTCTTCATATATGAAAATATCCTAAAGTATATCTTTTCTCAGCATGACCTAAATCTATGATAGAAGAGGTGGATGTAGTTTCTCAAGGACTATGACTTTAATTTCTACTATACAGCAGGAAAGGTAAATTTCATGTTATATTCACTAAACATAAAGTCACAGGGAACCATTTGAAAGTTTGAGGATGACTAGAGGTCATTGGAGGAGTTAATGGCTTTTCATCTCAAAGTATAGGATATTTGTTTAAGATGATAGTAGATCCTAATTTTTTATAGTGGCTAGAGTATTCCTATTGGGGAGACTCATAGGTAGAGGTGATGCGTTATCAGATCGTTCATGATGATTCCCCTGATGGATGGTAAGAGGATATCCATCATAGGGTAATATTCCATGGAAGGATGTTCATTCTGTTAGTGATGCATGAGGGATTCCACCATGAGTTTTATCGATCACCTCTATAGTTGTACCCCATTTTATCTAATATATATCTTGTATTGAGGAAACAACTTCGGTGTCCAAGAATAAAATAGTCAGTGGCATAGTTTGTGATGTGATATCTTATTTTCTAGTAGAGAATGACAAAACATCATGTCCCTTGGGGTTTAATGTAGCATTTAGATGTCCCTAAATTAAAGTGAGAGGAAATATTAATGGATTTCACCACTAGGATACCCTAGTCTCAGCGAGGATATGTAAAAAATCTAACTATTATATATAAAATTCCCCTTTTATTTTAATTAAAATGTCTTATTATATATTATGGTTATAGAAAACACATTCACTTATTTGGTTTTATTATATCCTATCATATTTAAATTACCATTAAGAATATTTAATGTTGATAAAATAGTAATTGAATAGTGATCACATAAATATTATAAGTATAGGGTTTTAACAAATCTAATTGACACAGACAAAGGAAGTGATGTCCTCAACTAGTAGGTTTGTATCCTATAAAGCCAATTTATTAGAGATTATGAGGGAGATAGAAACACAAGGATTTTCCCCTAACCAATCCCAAGCTACGATCCAAAAAACTTCTGCACGAGAGAAAATATTTATGGGAGAAGTTCAAGCTCATCAAGATCATGTCCCAAACTATGTATATCGAACCAACCCATGAAAGTCTCACTGTCACACACCTTACTCTTAGGGAGTTCGCAAGTGTATTAAAGGTATATGTATAAATACCCTATAAATATTATTATATACAATATTTTTTATATAATAATAAATATATTTTCATCCTATTATTTTTACTACATAAATGATTTGTATTTTGATACAATGAAATGAAAATAGTATTTTTGGATAATATTAAAATTCAAATAAGGAATTTATTTTGATGAATTAATAGATTTTTAAATAATTAATATTTTAATAAAATATTATTATTAAATAATTTTTATCAAATATAAATAATCATATAATTTTTATGAATTCAAATGTAATTTTTATAAGGGTTTGAAAATTTGTTATTGTCAAAAAAACCCAACATTTCTCAATAAATGATGATTTTTATTTTAAAAGTGAAAATGAAAATATTTATAAAATTATTTATATAAAATCAATATTATTTTTGGAATCATAAAATCTAAATTATCTAGAGGTTAATGTTTTATAATTTTTGAATAAAATCAAAATTTTAGGTAAAAATTAAATTTCGTATAAATATACTTTGCATATTATGACATCATAATGACTCAAAAGTGATAAAATAAATACTATAAATTGTATAAAAGACCAAATATATGATTTAACTTTAAAATAATGTGATTTTATGTTTATTTTATAAATTTTATAAATCCATTATAGATCCTCCAAAACCATTAATATATTTTAAGGTTTTAAAATCATTTCTTTTAGAGTATGACTCACTTCCACATAAGCAAGTGTATTATTTTATTAATTTAAGACCTTTGACTTATAAAATAATGGAAACCACTCTCATTTCATAGAAACCATAGGCAAAAACCATGGTAAGGTTTGTGGTTTTGGTTATTTTATTAAATAGAGTTCGAAACCTAAGTTTGAGAAATAAAAATAAAATCCCCACTCGTTAACTATATAAACCCACACAAACTCTCATCTCTATTAAATAAAAATCCTTTAAAAACCTCATTAATTTTCCTTCCCATCTCTATAGTCCACATCATGTTCCCTAAATCTCTCAAGAATCCCCTCCCAACAATTTGGAGTCACACACTCAAGTACGAGATCCTTTCCTTATCTTCTTTATTCAAGTTTCTTTATTATCTTAGGCCTTATATTTATAATTTTTAAAGTTGCTATATCTATTTCCATGTCAATATTATTATCCATTGAATTTAAAAATTATGATATACCCATTTATCTCTCATCAACCCATTTTATTAATTTTTATGTGACACTATTATGATGATAAAATTTCACCATGATTTTTCCATGCCCAAACAATTGTGTAGGGAATACCATACTCATTTCCTATCAAGAGTGTTCACCTTTATACACTTATAATTATTTTAATTGGGATATAAATGAATTTATTATCTACCACTTAATCATGGAATAAAATATTATGATCAATGAATCCATGTTTTATGATCTATTTGGCATGCTTAAGCATGAGAATGAAATGAAAGTGACGGGTGCACCCAGAATTATATAGTGCTCTAATGCATTGGGTATTGTTTTGTATCATGATAATTCATGTTGGGAAAGGAAATTAACTTGATTTTTTATGAGTACTTTTCCCTTATTATGTCTTGGTAGTTATCCTTGGACTATGTTTATGATGTAGTGTTTTAAGTTGTTGCCACATTTCCCATGTTATGATTATCATGTTATATCATGCCTTATTATTAATGTTTATGATTATCACCCATTTTATGGCCCATTGATATGCCTATTTTCTAAAATTTATTATATTCTTTATGTTATTCCATGTTTATTCTATTATTTGGCTTTATATCTCACCCCTTTCTTATGTATGACCCCGGGTTATCCCGTGCAGTTTTAAGTGTGAGCATGTTAAGGAAGTTTTCAATAAAGATGTTGTTTTTCTATTTAAATTGTTATGTAATGTACCTAAATACCAAATTAACTAGAATTATATATATTTATGGTTTTATAAAGTTTAATTTTATGTAATAAACCAGGAATTAAAGTGTAATAAATATAAGGGTTGTTATAGTTGGTATCAAAGTAAAAGTTTAGTTATTTTTGGGATTAGTACTAGAAAACTCTAGAGAAAGACTTAGGGATAAGACTCAATATAATAAAATATCCTTAAAATTTTGTAAAGTATATAGTAATAGGTTTATCAATAAAATAAATCCTTTTCTAGATACTATAAGTGGATTTGGTTCTAGCATATATGTACCTAGGGGTAACAACTCCAAAAGGTGTGTCGAGCCTAATTCGGCGTAACCTGGTACACAACAATGGGTCTTACTGTGCACCAAGTTTGATACTAAAAGGGGATATTATTTGGTAAATTCATAATCTCATTACAAACCCTTATTAAGGGAACAAAATAATTCTCATTGGGATATATGTTAGGAAATAGATCATGGATAACATATATTTAAGCCTACAAATTCATTGTAAAGACCCAGAAATTTCATGTAAATTTTTTTCTTAATTTCTTTGGAATTTTGCGAGTGCGCGGTTTCAGATGGCACCTGATTCTGAGGCCCGGTGTGCCCGGAATAATTTTCCGAAGTTTTGTTAAGCTTAAATTAACGGGCGAAAGCAGTTTTATGGAAAAAGTGGAATAACTCTTAAACGGTTACTCGGATCAGAAATCTGAGGGCACCGTTGCACTCAAGATGACGGGTTTACCCTAGGAGCGACTTAAGTTTAGTCGGCGTGAGCCTCCTGTTATAAATTCCAAAAATGGAATAACTCTAAATAAAATAATTAAATAAATTATTTTACTTTTCGAATGCTTATAACTCACAAACGGTAGCTCAGATTAAAAATCTAAGACCACCGCTGGACTCGTGAGGGTATGCTTTATTTAAGCAGATACTAACTTTGGCCGACGCGGGCCACTAGAAAAAGTTAGTTTTTGGCCTCAAATAAAATAATTAAGTGACAATTATTTTATTGTAAAATTCATAACTTCTAAACGGTAAGTCGGATTGAAAATCCGAGAGTACCGTTGGGTCCATTGGGACGTGTTTTACTTAGGCATAGCCTAACCTCGACCGATGCGGGTCGAGGGTGACTGATAATTATTTTCCGAACTTTTTTTCGGATACGTTCAGTAAACGTATGAGCAGGTTGTTCTATCTTTTGAACTGGTGCTTGGAATTGAAATCTGAGGGCACTGATGAAATCGCAACACCGGTAATTGCTTAACGGGACCTTTACCGCAGTTGCGTTTGCTCGGGAGGAGAAGTTAAAATTTTTGGATTAAATATGACGTGAATAAAATTGTCGAACAATTTTATTTTTGTATCTAAGTGGTTATATCCTACATGGGGGAGTTGGGGTGGGAGCACCAAACTACCCATGTGAGGATATTAGTGAGGTGGGGCACACACGAGACCCAACCTTTCACATTCCCTTAACTCTCTTTTAACCCTCCTTAAACTCCCATCTTATTTATGAGGACTCTTCCTCTTCCTCTTCCCCTCTTAAATGTTTTCCAACACAAGTAAATCAATGAATTCTAACTCTTCACTTAATTAAATTATGTTGTTTGAATTTTGAAATACTTGTGAGAATAAAAGAATAGCTTAGCTATTATTTTATTTTGGGCATTTGTTGGGTTGAGATTTTGGTGATAGATCTGGAGGAATAGAGAAGGGGGTTCTTCTCTCAAATAAAGAACACCACCCTCTTCGACGAAGAACGCCTCCGATGAAGGACATTATCCCTCGACGAGGAACCCTTTATGATTTGAAGAACGTGTTGTCGCCAATGTTGTTTCCTCCTCGGACGCACCCCGACGTCCACGAAATCGTCAACCAATCTCCGCGACGCCGTTCTTCGACGCAATCAACCGCGACGCCCAATGTTCGACATCAATTGTTGAGGTAGGGGAATATTTTTTGTTTCTCCTTTAAGTGGTTTTATCTCACGAGCATGAGAATTTATTTATATGATGTTTGTATAATTTATTCTTGAATAAATTATACCCTTCTCGAAGTTGAAAGCAAGTGTTTGATTATTTCCAATTGATAACGCCTAACGTAGAGGGCGTGGGCCGAACAAACACGGCCCAACGACCCTCCGCTAGTTGTTCGTTTTTGCGCGGAGTCGGGGCGGCCGATGCGAGGGAGAGGCTGGGATAACGACACGAGCAGGACATCGCAGTTAGGCGGCCGTTACGGCGGTCCTGCGATAAGATCGAGCGGACATGAGGCACAGCTGTCCGGACGCGGCGGGTGTGCAAGACCCTTGGCGGGCAGAGTTTCATCGGCGGCTGAAGTTTTTGGGTTCATGGGGCGTGATTTTGGGGAAGGAGTTTTATTTTTGAGCATGAGAAATTGTTGATGAATGAAAGAAGATTGGAGAGAGAATAGAAAATAAGAGAATAAAATTAAAAGGAAAATAAAAAGAGAAATCAATCATGTGATGGGGCATGCAAGGCATGGAGTAAGGCAAGGGAGGCTCTAGTGGTGCGTGGATTTGGGGTGTGCGGATTTAAGGAATTAATTTTTTTAAATTAAAAATAATAATAAAATAATAATGTTATTATTATTTTCGTTGGGAAAACCATATTTTGATGGTATCCTCTTCGTGCGATCTCGGTTTCACGAACCTTCAGTGGCAGTGTGACCCTGACTTCGAGACGGAATTTATGAGTCCAATATTGGATATCTTTTTTGGGTTTTCGGATCGGGTACCCGAAACGCTCGTACATTAATAGATTTAATAATATTATTAAATCTTCGACTCGCCATAACTCCTCCATGTGACATCCGATTGACTTGCTGTCAGTGGCGATGTAATCCTGTCTCTAAGACGGTTGATTCAAGTCTAATGTTCGATACTAAATTCTGGTTCGTGGCTCGGGCCCACGAAACACCGAATAATAATATTATTATTATTAATACAGAATCTTGTATCTGACTTATCTCTCTCATACGGTGTCGGAATGAAGAACCATCTGTGACGTTGTGACCCTGGAATTAAGAAGGATGTTTCAAAACCAATTTTGGATATTTATGTCGAGATTGAGGCACGGGCCCCACGAGGCCCGGTTCGCGCATGTTGCGGTAAAATGCAACTTTTTCACCAGCTATCCGTTTTGGACCAATGGGTAGTCCAACTCGTGTGTTTTTTCATATGGATCGCAATGGTGTGACCGGTTTGGTTAACCGGTGTCATTTGAAGTATGATCAGGTTGGGTCGATCGTAATTCCAACCGGGCCCTCGGAGCGGAAACACTTATAACTTGAGGACCGGACGTCCAATTGACATGTCGTCGACTACGTTGGATTCCTCTTGATGAGACGGTTCTTTTGGCATACTCCACTTGAGGTTTGGGTACAGTTGAGATACGACCGGGTTGGTACGTACACGAAACCAACCGGGCCCCTGGGACTAAAAGGCTAATAACTCACAGACTGGGCATCCGATTGACGCGTCGTCTGTTGCGTTAAGACCCCTATGATGAGGCGGTCCTTTGAGTTACTTCTTCATGGGACTTTGTGATACTTGGAGTATCAACCAGTAGCTCATGGAGTGGACCCTCCTAGAGACGAGCGTACGGAGTATGGAGACCGTGTAGCTGGCTGAGACCTGATGACTGCTTGTCTGATTCGAGTCGGAGTGACTTGTATAGTCCAGTGGGGAGAACTACTATGTTTGGGTGGTGGACCCACGGTGGGGAGAACTACTTTGTTTGGGTGGAAAACTCGTGGTACTCGACAGAAGGAGTACCTCTGTAGGTTATTAGGGGGGGTGCACTACTATGTTTGGGTGGCAGACCCCGGTGGGAAGCACTACTGTTTTTTGGTGTCTAACTAGCAGTACTCGACAGGAGGAGTACCTAAACAGTCTAAGGTTAGTGAGCAGTGCCTCAGAGTCGTGACAGGATCAGTGTACTCGACAGAGGAGGAGCTCTTCAGCAGTTGCAGTTTCGATAATGAAAATTCTGGTTTGAGCTGAGTCAATGACCTTTGTGTCTTCCTCATGATTGAGATGAGTTACTTGATAACTTAGGTATATTTATGGGAATATACCTAAGTAGTGGTTATCCTTTGATTTCATATATGTGTGATACCTCTTGATTGAGATGGGTTACTTGATAACTTAGGTATAAGTATGGGCTTATAATTAAGTAAGGGTTATCTGTTTAGATCATGCTTTGTGGTTATCCTTGTTGGATTTAGTGACACCATGAGGGTCTCGGGGTCCCTACTGTGTATCTTTATACTCACCCATGCATGGGCTATGCCCGCATCTCGTTGTGTTGGATGCAGACGAAAGACAATGTAGACGGAGGCCGAGTGTTCGAGGACTGGACGGTACCCAGAGGTGGACCTCACGACGAGTCAGTATCCGGAGGTGGACCTCATGACGAGTCAGTATCCGGAGGTGGACTTCACGACGAGATGGTACTCGGAGGAGGTTGACGGGCGTGATCGTTGAGGAGGCTATCTGTACCTACCCTTCAGGTAGGATCCGTGGTGGAGGATCCAGGAGCTGTTCTATCTATACCTACCCTTCATGTAGGATTCGAGGTGGACAACCCAGAAGCTACTTCTATTCTTCCAGCTACTTGTATTTTCTGTTGTACTTTCGTTCAGTTGTAGCTGTACTTTTCAGTTAGGTTTGTATTCTGGCCCATTTAATTTTCAGCACTTTCTTTTGTACTTAGTGTTTGCTTCCGCTAGTACTCTGTTGTGTTGTTTATTTTTATAAAGGCAATGCCTTACCTTTTTATTAGGATTTATGCCTTTGGTGCTAGTTTCCAGCCCCTGGCCTATGGAAGGCGGGCTTGGGGTAGTCACGGCACGAGCCCCGAACTCGATATCACGTCGAGGGGGTAGAGTCGTCACCTCCTCAGGGAAGATGTCCATAAACTCACCAACGATCTCTAGAACCTCCACCATCTCAGCACCTACTGACTCCACTGACAGCTCGGCTAACAAGGAGATGAGGGGTTCCTCTCGCCTACTGCCCTTTGGACTGCTCCGCTCGCCGGTGAAGGTAACATGCCGGCCACCCAAGTCTGAGAACACAACCATTCCACGGAAGCAGTCGATGATGGCACACACAGAGAATAGCCAGTCAATTCCTAGGATGACATCATATGGTTGTATTTGTAGCAGAAGAAGATCCCTAACCGACTGATGTGGCCCTATCATCAGTCTACATCCCCGACAAACATATAACAAGTCAGTCTGACCTCCGACTGGTGTGCTCAGCACCAGGGGCACTGGAAGTCTCTCAGCATCTAGACCCATGGCACGGGATAGACTGGGTGTAACAAAGGATTGTGAAGCTCCGGTATCGAACAAGGCATAAGCGAGGGTACTAAACAAACTGATCGTACCTCGAACAACCTTCGGCCCTGATGGAACTACTGCCTCCACGGCGTGTAACTGTCCACACCCAGATCCTCTGCCCCTCGGATGTCGGCCACCTCCCCGACCATGCCCCGGTCGAAGTCCCTGAGGAGTGACCTGAGGTCGGCCTCCTCCTCATACGTCTGCCCTCGGAGGATCGGGAGCTCGCTGTCCCTGCTGCTGCTGCCGGAAAGGCCTGGCTGGAAGCTGCTGCTGGGGTGGGTATTGGGGCTCTCTGCCACCTCCGTACTATACCCAGTCCGGGAAATGACTCCTTAGATGTCCATGGTTCCCACAGACGAAGCACCACGATCCTGGGCCTGAAGTAAAAGGGTGAGGACTAGGGGATCAAAACTGAAACTGCTACGGCCTGCCCCCTGCTGGTCGGAACCTGGAGGGTCCTGATGCTAGAGGCCCGGTACTGACGGCCTTCCCCTTCGATGGTCCTGGCTGGATCCCCTCTCGTGACACACCTCCTAGAGCGTGCATCCTCTCCACCACTTCGGCCTTCTTCTGGACCTCCAAGTACATCGGCAGGGTAAATGGGGTAACAGCATACTGGAGGGAGGGTCGGAGAGCCTCCTCCAAACGTCTTGCCCGAGCCTCCTCGTCAGGAAAGAGGTCTGGAGAAAAACGTAGGAGGTCCTTGAACTTGATTCCTATCTCCCTCACTGACATACTCCCCTGTTGGAGGGAGAGTATCTCCTTTCTCTTTTCCGCCTTCATCGTCGAAGAGAGGAACTTCGCCCGGAACTCCCTCTCGAAATCAGTCCATGCCACCTCAGCCTCTCTCCTCTCCCCCAGGTAAAGCGTCCACCACTGACGCGCCGCTCCCCACATCTGGCTGATGGCCAGAGGAACCCAGTACTCGATCGGAGCCCGGATCAAGCCGAAGGCTATCACCAGCTCCTCTAGCTAGCTCTCTGTCTTCATGTCAGAGGTGTTGCCCTCATACTTCTCGAGGGTCTGTCGCTGGAAGGCCCGAAGTGACTTCTGCCACTGGTCATCCTCCTCCTCTCGATCAGCTCTCTGTCGATCTTCCAAGGTAGTCTCTAGGGCCTCGATCGCCTGTACCACACGTGGTCGCCTTCCAGGTGCCATAGCTGTAAGGTAAACAAGGAATGCCTAAGCCCAAGTAGTGCAGAATATTGTCTTTAAATTTTTTTTAACTTTTTGTTTATTCTTAATTCCCAAGACACCCCAGAAACACAAGAAAACAAGTCATTATAATGCATGTACCTTTCCTAGGGTCTCTAACCCGCAATGAGCGTGGCCTCACTTGGTCGTTCAGTAGGTTCAGAGTCCTTGCATCGGATCACGGGGGGCCCTAAAATCCCATGTCCTAGCCGGTCTTCCCTGGCCTAATTCACGCACCAAGGTCACCCAACACTGTTTCCCTACCATCCCATGCAATCCTCACTGTGCCTAACTCCAGACACCATCCTATCTCTCAACCTTCCTCTGATACCACTCTTTCACAACCCGCCTTCACCAAAAGAAGGGAAGGGTCAGCAGATTGTCAGGCCCTTCCTTCTTTAGATTGAAGGAGAGATAATGACCCCCGAGACCCGCCTTCAATAGATCCCGGAGTGGCGACTAGCACCAAGGGTATAGAATCACACACTAAATGGAAGGTATTACCCTTTGTCTTTTAATAGGATCGGGAAATGGAATGGTAAATCCCAACAACACCAAAAGCCGAAAGTAAAAGTAAATCCAAAACAACCATTCCCATATGCATGTTCCAAAATTAAATACCACAAAGTACAAGTGACTACCAAGGTAAAGTACCAAAGAAAAGAAAACAGCAACTGCAACTGCCCCAAAGGTCCAAGCTAGTATGGTCTCGCGCGATCTCTGAAGTCCTCCTGAAAACATGAAAGCAGTTTTATATACGTAGGGTGAGCATACAAGTATACTTAGTAGGGAAAACCAAAGACTCTCATTCACAAGTGGGGGAACGTACTAAAGTCCCATGAGAAAAAGAGTAAACCAAACACCTAACAAGGAAAACCATCCACCCAAGCCTCACCAAGGCACACTCCCCAAATAACACATGTCAAGTAATGTATAGTAATAAGAGCGCATCGATGTTTGGGTACCCCACACCACTTTCCCACTAGTTATTGAAGACATCCTACGCATCAAACCAATCCCGCCATTCTCACTGTAGTCCCACTGCCACACCTCGCCTGTACACACCTGGGCCATAAACGCACGCAGTCCCATTGCCGAATCCCACCCGCACACACCTGGGCCACAACTGTCACATGTAACCACACCTGCAAACACCTAGGCCAAAACAACCACTGCCACGCCCAAAGACACCTAGGCTAGAAGATCCACTGCCATGCCCGAAGAAACATGGGCCTCATCCCGAATATACTTTGGAAACTACCTGCCCGCACACACCTGGGCCATAACCGCCACACTACCCCGCCCAAAGGTTCTTGGGATAATAATGGACCTCAGGCCATCACAGCCTACCCGAAGATACTTAGGCTATCCGGGAAAGGGATCATAAAAGGAGCTAATAACCAGCCACTGATGGAAGTGTTGGGAAAAACACCCTCCCCATGAAATGGGGTGTGTTCGGCACTAAGTTCTCAACTTGGGTGGGGCACGAATAAGAAACACAAAACTAAAAGTATAAGTATAGGTAACAAGCACTCCCCCAAAGTTTAGGTTTTTCTTCAGTGAGCCTAAAGAACACAAACATCACCATATCCAAGTCACAACCCACACTAAACCAACAACCCATTTCTCCCATCCTAGTTTACATGTTCAGTAATAATGTTTAACATAAGTTTCTGCAACTACTGGGCAACTAACACCATAAGCACAAACAAGGGAAAAAGATCCAGCCAAACGTCAAGCATCAAATACAACATCCACGCCCAGTTCTCTTGTAAAGTCACAACAATAATGGGATAAGTGAGATCCCTCAAAGTACTGGAACCAAATAAAAACCCTGAGGTACTGCCTCATTCCCCCCCAGATGGTTTCTCATCAACAGAGGATCCCACCCCAATTCGTTATATAAACAAGGTAATCACCCGGTCTTAAAATTCACAACCACTGAAGGCATAACACAGGGGATCCCATCCCCAATTTTTCACAACCACCGAGAGTATAATAACAAGGGATCCCATCCCCACCCACATCACCCAGCAAACGGCCCGTGAAGGAAGAACAATCAAATCACTACCACCAAGAAAAGAAGGCCCATGCCGGTATTTTCAGATTTATAATATTTAACACACTCCATGATTACAATTTCCATGTGCTTTAACCGGGGTTATCACAGAAGGGAGTTGATCCTGGTGCTTTCAATTTGATTAGCTAAATTTAAGTGATTAACCAATTTAATTTTCACACCAGGATTTCACAAATACAAAACAATCCATTTAAAACATCACGAGGGGTTCATTAGTGCACAGAGAAAGACCACCAATGGCCATGATTTTCAGTAGGCATAAGCCCGCACAATTCAGAAATCATAAAAAAAATTATGGAAGATCATAAAACAGAGCAGCAGCATCAATCACAGCCCCCCCCCCCCCCCTCATTAGAGTTCATTCATTATCTTCATTAAGGTTTGGGTTTATCCAATTCTACAGGAACAAAAGCATGCCCACCCCGAATGATACACAAAAGTGAGAGATGAGGAGAAATTCCCTACTTGTTGATCAACGATCGACGCTAAGGCCAGGGGCGGAACTTCATGTATAGCGATGCGGCTCGCCTGAATGAAAAGCGGTTCATCTGAAAGAAGGGTACTCGCGATTGAGAAAAAGAAAACCTAAGGGTTTACCATTTTAGTTTATAAGGGTCGGGGACGGTTGAGATAACAATGTGGAACCGCGTAAGGAGCGGGGGTCGTGGGTTGACCATGGCCCCACACGTTATTAACTGGGTCTAAACCGACGTACACAGTAGGTTAATTCATTAAAAATTTAATTAAACGACATTTATGGGTGTTACTGGGCTTAAAACAAGTTTAAAGGGGTCAAAATAGGGTTTAAACCCCAATTTGCGAAAAAGGTAGGCGCTACTAGAAAAACCCCGACAAGGCTGGGTGACACTGATCGGTCTCATTGATCAGTCGCACCGATCGATCTCACCGACCAGTCACACCGATCGGTCTCACCGACCAGTCGCGCCGATCGGTCTCACCGATCGGTCACGCCGATCGGCCTCACGCCGAGACGCTACCCCATTAGGATCCGGATTTTTGGAAAAGGAATGGACCCTGAGAGTCTGGGTCATCACACACCAGGTATAAACCATTGACCGTGTCACATTTGTTCAGGATGTCTCCATGTAGACAGTTAGTTGGAGTTCCGAGAGAGTACTCGATGACGACCCACTGAGCGACGAGACTCCGGTGAAGGGCCCTCTTTCTGTGTTGGCACCTTCGGGTGGTGTTCCAGCACCACCACCACCCATTAGGCAGCAGATGCCACTAGCCGTACTAGTGGATGGTGTATGCTGGCAAAGTGCGTTGCATGAGTTCCAGCAGCAGAGGCCTCCGAGGTTACGAGGCGAGAGAGATTCCTAGGCAGCGGTGGACTGGATGGAGGCGATTTCTAAAGTTCTACACCTAGTTTAGACACTAGTAGAGCGGAGGGTGGACTTGGCTACTATTGTTTCCCAGTTGTGACCATGAGGTTGGTCGGCATAGTGATGGTACTTCGGTACGTGGAATGATGCCTGAGATAGTACCATCGGGTAGTGTTCCAGCTATATCACTACCAGTTGGTCAGCAGACACTACTGGCGGTACCGGTAGAGGATACTTGTGGGATTAGTGCCTTACTTATGTTTCAGCACCAGATATCCCTCAATTTCCGAGGTGATCCTGAAACATAGGCAGCTGAGGACTGGCATGAGGAGGTGGATGAGAGTTTTCTGGAGCTTATACAGCTTCGGAAGGACGACATGTCGGTAGCTAAGTATTCATCGGGGTGTACCGACCATTCCTGGTACTTGATGACTAATATATGATCAGTGCTTCAGGGCTCGAACATCCGATAGAGGTGTGTTTAAGGACATCCGATCCAGCACCTTTTATCTATGCATTCCTACTTATGCTAGGGTGCTAGAAAGAACCTTTGTGGTTGAGAATTCTTTTGCTGAATGGATGCAGCCAATGAAGGTTATCAGTGGGAAAAGCAGGAAACGAGTGCTAGTCTTAGTGACTTGGGCATATAAAATGTTTCAAGAATAGAAAGTGTAAAGGACAGATGAATTTGCAGGGAAGCAGACATGGAAGTAGAGCTAGGAGAGCAGCATGAGGTGGTGTACATTTCAACATGTTACAACCACTCGCCTTTGTAGTCCCCACCAGGCTCAGGGATCAGGAGGGTAGAGGAAGAGAGTAGCTACATGCGGTCAAGGAGGGTGACCCAGGGGCTCTAGGAATGATTCGAGGTACGGTCTGTGTCTACTAAGAGCTGTTGTATCAATAGACATAGGTACCAATCATTCCTTCCTTCCATGAATCTTGTCCCAGACCTAGAGTTTCTGGTTAAAATCGTTGACTTGACCCTCACGTCTGGAGATACCTTTGAGAGGACACTCGATAAACACACATACGCCGACAGGTGTGATCTGACCCTTGAGGTGAGAGTTTCGGTTGGAATCTCTTGGTGGAAGCATCGAGGCCTTACGACGTTGGTCTGGGTATGGATAGGATTCACATATCATACCCAGATTGACTGTATTAGGCAAAAGGGTTGTGGTTTATCTACAATGTTGGGATGATTTTTCCTTGGTCGGTGAAAAGGAAACCCCAGGCAACACAGGATAAACTCATGCACAGGAGGGTGGGGTCAATCACTCTTGAATCAGTCAACCTTACCCTCGTGGTAGCAGGATTTTTGAGTTTTAGTTATAATCATAAAATGGAGGCCTCTAGACTTCGAGGATGGCGACCACGTCCTTATACGGGTCTCACCTCAACGGGGTCTATGGAGATGTGGCCGAGGCGGCAAGTAATCTTGGAGGTTCAACGGACCTTCCAGGTCCCAAGAAGAGTATCCAAGGTGGCTTACCTCCTAGACATTCCACCTCATATGCACCGGGTGCACGACTTCATCCACGTATCTCAGCTGAGGAGATGTGTGCACGATCCATCCGTCATCTTTGACCATGGAGAGCTGGACATCGATGACAGGGTGACTTTCATAGGGTTCCAGTTGAGGTTGAGGATCCACAGGAGCGGGTCCTACAGGGATGGTCAATTTCTCTTATGTACTTTCGTTGGCGGCATGGGAACCTCCTAAGAGCACATTGGAGCATGAGGCTCAGATGGGTGCTCAATACCTCCTTTAGTTTCCCTAGTTTTGTGTTGTAGCTTTACGATGACGTAAAGCCCTGAGGTGGGAGTAATGTAAAGACCCGGAAATTTCAAGGAAATTTTTTTCTTAATGTCTTTGGAATTTTGCGAGTGCGTGGTTTCAGACGGCACCTGATTCTGAGGCCCGGTGTGCCCGGAATAATTTTCCGAAGTTTTTTTAAGCTTAAATTAACTTGTGAAAGCAGTTTTACTGAAAAGGGGGAATAACTCTTAAACGGTTACTTGGATCAGAAATCCAAGGGCACCATTGCACTCAGGATGGCGGGTTTACCCTAGGCATGACTTAAGTTTAGTCAGCGCGGGCCTCCTATTAGAAATTCCTAAAATGGCATAACTGTAAATAAAATAATTAAATAAATTATTTTTTTTCAAATGATTATAACTCACAAAGGGTAGCTCGGATTAAAAATCAGAGACCACCGCTGGACTCGTGACAGTATGCTTTATTTAAGAAGATACTAACTTTAGCCGGTGCGGGCCACCAGAAAAAGTTAGTTTTTGGCCTCAAATAAAATAATTAAGTGACAATTATTTAATTGTAAAATTCATAACTTCTAAACGGTAAGTCGGATTGAAAATCCGAGAGTACCGTTGGGTCTATTGGGGCATGTTTTACTTAGGCATAGCCTAACCTCGACCGGCGTAGGTCGAGGGTGACTGATAATTATTTTCCGAACTTTTTTTCAGATACGTTCAGTAAACATACGAGCGGGTTGTTCTATATTTTGAACCGGTGCCCAGAATTGAAATCTGAGGGCACTGATGAACTCGCAACGCCGGTAATTGCTTAAGGGGACCTTTACCGCAGTTGCGTTTTCTCAGGAGGAGAAGTTAAAATTTGTGGATTAAATATGAAGTGAATAAAATTGTCGAACAATTTTATTTTTGTATCTAAGTGGTTATATCCTGCATGGGGGAGTTGGGGTGGGAGCACCTAACTACCCATGTGAGGATATTAGTGAGGTGGGGCCCACATGAGCCCCAACCTTTCACATCCCCTTAACTCTCTTTTAACCCTCCTTAAACTCCCCTCTTATTTATGAGGACTCTTCCTCTTCCTCTTCCCCTCTTAAATGTTTTCCGACACAAGTTAATCAATGAATTCTAACTCTTCACTTAATTAAATTGAGTTGTTTGAATTTTGAAATACTTGTGAGAATAAAATAATAGCTTAGCTATTATTTTATTTTGGGAATTTGTTGGGTTGAGATTTTGGTGAGAGCTCTGGAGGAATAGAGAAGGGGGTTCTTCTCACAAAGAAAGAACCCCACCCTCTTCGACGAAGAACTCCTCCGACGAAGGACATTCTCCCTCGACGAGGAACACTTTACGATTTGAAGAACGCATTGTCGCCAACGTTGTTTCCTCCTCAGACGCACCCCGACGTCCACAGAATCATCAACCAATCTCCGTGATTTCGTTCTCCGACGCCATCTACCGCGACGCCAGATGTTCGACATCAATTTTTGAGGTAGGGAAATATTGTTTGTTTCTCCTTTAAGTGGTTTTATCTCACGAGCATGAGCGTTTATTTATATGATATTTGTATAATTTATTCTTGAATAAATTATACCCTTCTCGAAGTTGAAAGCAAGTGTTTGATTATTGCCAATTGATAACGCCTAATACGGAGGGCACGAGCCGAACAAACACGGCCCGACGACCCTCCGCTGGTTGTTCGTTTGTATGCGGAGTCGGGGCGGCCGATGCGAGGGAGAGGCCGGGATAACGACACAATAAGGACATCGCAGTTAGGCGGCCGGTACGGTGGTCCAGCGATAAGATCGAGTGGACAGGAGGCATAGCTGTCTGGAGGCGGCGGGTGTGCAAGACCCTTGGCGGGTAGAGTTTCATCGGTGGATGAATTTTTTGGGTTGATGGGGCGTGATTTTGGGAATGAGTTTTATTTTTGAGCGTGAGAAATCGTTGATGAATGAAAGAAGATTGAAGAGAGAATAGAAAATAAGATAATTAAATTAAAAGGAAAATAAAAAGAGAAATCAATCATGTGATGGGGCGTGCAAGGCATGGAGTAAGGCAAGGGAGGCGCTAGTGGTGCGTGGATTTGGGGTGGGAGGATTTAAGAAATTAATTTTTTTAAAATTAAAAATAATAATAATATAATAATGTTATTATTATTTTCGTTGGGGAAACCGTATTTTGACGGTATCTTCTTCGTGCGATCTCGGTTTCACGAACCGTCCTTGGCAGTGCGACCCTGACTTCGAGATGGAATTTATGAGTCCAATATTGGATATCTTTTTTGGGTTTTCGGATCGGGTACCCGAAACGCTCGTACATTAATGGATTTAATAATATTATTAAATCTTCGACTCTCCATAACTCCTGCGTGTGACGTCCGATTGACTTGCCGTCAATGGCGATGTAATCCTATCTCTAAGACGGTCGATTCAATTCTAATGTTCGATGCTAAATTCTGGTTCGTGGCTCGGGCCCACGAAACACCGAATAATAATATTATTATTATTAATACAGAATCTTGTATCTAACATATCTCTCTCATACGGTGTCGGAATAACGAACCATCTGAGATGTTGTGACCCTGGAATTAAGATGGATGTTTCAAGTCCAATTTTGGATATTTATGTTGAGATCAAGGCGTGGGCCCCACGAGGCCCGGTTCGCGCATGTTGCGGTAAAATGAAACTTTTTCACCGGCTATCCATTTTGGACCAATGGGTAGTCCATCTCGTGTGTTTTTCCGTATGGATCACAATGGTGTGTCCGGTTTGGTTAACCGGTGTCATTTGAATTACGACCGAGTTGGGTCGAACGTAATTCCAACTGGGCCCTCAGAGCGGAAACGCTTATAACTTGAGGACCGGACGTCCGATTGACGTGTCGTCGACTACGTTGGATTCCTCTTGATGAGACGGTTCTTTTGGAATACTCCACTTGAGGTTTGGGTATAGTTGAGATACGGATGGGTTGGTATGTACACGAAACCAACCGGGCCCCTGGGACTAAAAGGCTAATAACTCACAGACCGAGCGTCCGATTGACGTGCCGCCTATTGCGTTGAAAACCCTATGACGAGGTGGTACTTTGAGTTACTTCTTTGTGGGACTTTGTGATACTTGTAGTATCGACCAGTAGCTCGTGCAACGGACCCTCCTGGAGACGAGCGTACGGAGTACGGAGACCGTGTAGTTGGATGAGACCTGATGACTGCTTGTCCGATTCGAGTCAGAATGACTTGTATAGTCTAGTGGGGAGCACTACTGTGTTTGGGTGGCGGACCCATGGTGTGGAGCACTACTATGTTTGGGTGGTAGACCTGCGGTACTCGATAGAAGGAGTACCTCTATAGGCTATTAGGGGGGGTGCACTACTGTGTTTGGGTGGCAGACCCCGGCGGGAAGCACTACTGTGTTTGGGTGGCTGACCCGCAGTACTCGACAGGAGGAGTACCTCAGCCTTCTAAGGTTAGTGAGCAGCGCCTCGGAGTCGTGACAGGATCAGTGTACTCGACAGAGGAGGAGCTCTTCAGCAGTTGCGGTTTTGATAATGAAAATCCTGGTTTGAGCTGAGTCAATTACCTTTGTGTCTTCCTCATGATTGAGAAGGGTTACTTGATAGCTTAGGTATATGTATGGGCATATACCTAAGTAGTGGTTATCCGTTGATTTCATATCTGTGTGATACCTCTTGATTGATATGGGTTACTTGATAACTTAGGTATAAGTATGGGCTTATACCTAAGTAAGAGTTATCTGTTTAGATCCTGCTTTGTGGTTATCCTTGTTGTATTTAGTGAGACCATGAGGTTCTCGGGGTCCCTACTGAGTATCGTTATACTCACCCATGCACGGGCTATGCCCGCACCTCTTTGTTTTGGATGCAGACGACGGACATCGCAGACGGAGGCCGAGAGTTCGAGGACTGGACGATACCCGGAGGTGGACCTCACGACGAGTCAGTATTCGGAGGTGGACCTCACGACGAGTCAGTATTCGGAGGTGGACTTCACGACGATATGGTACTCGGAGGAGGTTGACGGGCGAGAGCGTTGAGGAGGCTATCTGTACCTACCCTTCAGGTAGGATCCGTGGTGGACGATCCAGGAGCTGCGTTATCTGTACCTACCCTTCAGGTAGGATTCAAGGTGGATGACCCAGAAGCTACTTCTATTCTTCCAGCTTCTTGTCTTTTATATTGTACTTTCATTCAGTTTTAGTTGTACCTTTCAGTTGTGTTTGTATTCTGGCCCATTTACTTTTCATCACTTTCTTTTGTACTTAGTGTTTTCTTCCGCTTGTACACTGTTGTGTTGTTTACTTTTATAAAGGCAATGCCTTCCCTTTTTATTGGGATTTATGCCTTTGTTGATAGTCGCCAACCCCTGGCCTATGGAAGGCAGGCTTGGGGTAGTCACGGCAAGGGCCCCGAGGATGGGTCATGACATTCATAAGTTAAGGAAATAATTTTAATTTATAAGTTATCAATTTAATGTCATTGGATTACCATTTATGTGTTTAATAGTTTAAAATAATCATCACTAATTTTCCTTTTATTCTATCCAATGGCCAAAAATATGAGGAATCGGGTAAAAAATTAATGCCATGGGTAATGTGATAATGGCCCCAACGAGATGCCCAACTTTATGTGAGTAGGAATCACCAACTTTATGATGGTACTCTCTCAGATGACTTAGGTTCTGAATAAAAACCTAGATCAGGAGGAGTGACCAAATACCCCTAAGAAATAACAAGTTGTGATTGATTCATTTATGTGACAATGGACTCTAACTTTTAATGGATCATCAAATCCCTTAATCACAGATCAATGGATCAACTCCATTGAGAAGATCTTCATCCTTCAATGTTATAATCAAGAGAAGGTTATACTGGATGTTTATCATATAGATGGAGAATCTAAGCAGTTCTGTACATTGATCAAGAATACGAATCCTGAGGAAGAGATCAAAGTGATGGGGTGGAAGGAATTCCAAAAAAATGTTTTTTGATAAATATTTACCACGCACTCTATAACTTAAAATGGAAGGTTCTTCCTTTACTCAATAAAAAATGAAAAAAATCTATCAGGGTGTACAATTTAAACATTACAAGACTTTAATGATATGCCTCTGGATTTGTTGTTACCCTCAAATACAAGGTTGACCACTTCTTTGGTGGGATAGAACCTATTCTACGAAAATCCCTGGTGATCCATGACTTTGATAGCTATGAGGAAATTTTACAATGTGCCTTCAAAGTAAAAATGGAGATCACTGAATCTCAATGGTATCATAGGGATAAGAATAATAAAGTGGATTTTAATTCTATTGGTCTGATGGGTAAATCTAATGGGGCTAAGAAATTTCAACATCCTTCTTGTCAAAGGTTCATAAAAAAGAACCCTTGAAATTTCCTAAAGGGAATAAAGAAATTATTTAGGTGAAAAAATAAGTGCACCTAGATAGAGATTGCCAATATGAGAAACATGTTAATGAAAAGGATGAAAGGAATTCTCTGGTCAACCTACAACACATTTTTCATTGCATTAAATGCAAGGAATAAGGTCACTTTGAAAACCAATGCACTAATCTAAGGGTTTTTGGAGACAACTAACAACCTCCAAGGAAATAAGGGTGATCTTTTTTCCATCACAACCGCTAAGGTGGATCCTGAGAATGAAGTGGGCATAGGTACACTAGTTATTCATTCAATAATAGTAAATGTACTTTTTTGTTTCTATTTCTACACATTCCTTAATATCAATAAATTTTATTAAAACTATTCAAACACCACCACAAATAATTTAAGTAGAGATATCGGTGAAAATGGAAAATGGGGTAATTATTTCATCCTAAGTATCTCCCCCATCAAAATTTGTGGGATAAACTTCCCAGAAAACCTTTTCATACTCCCTTTTGTAAAATTTGATGTAATTATGGGCATGGATTTTCTTTCCCTATATTGATCCAACATAAATTTCCATGGGAAGGAAATCACTCTTTCTATTTCAAATCGACCCATGATTCTGTGCAAGTTCAAGGAGGGGTATGAATCTTCTTTATCACCAACATCACAAGAATGGATATTATTTCCCTATGAGCAAGCATATATATCTCAAATGATTTATTCTAATGAAGGAATCGTCCTCAAAGATATGCCTATTTTGAGGGAATAAGCTGATGTGTTTCCAAATGAATTTTCTAGTACTCCTCCTAGCCGATAGGTAGAATTTTCAATCGAGTTTATACCTAATGTGTTAACATTATCCAAGAATCTGTATAGAATGGTTTTTGTAGAACTTTAGGAGCTAGAGAAACAACTACAGAACAATCTAGATAAAATGTTCATATGCCCAAGTGATTCTCCATGGGATGCACCATTCCTCTTCATCAAGAATAAGGATAGGTCAATGTGTGTTTTCATTGATTATCGTTAGATCAATAAGATCATGATAAAGAACAAGTATCATCTACCTCATATTGATGACTTATTTGATCATCTACATGGATCACAATACTTCTCGAAGATGGATCTACGGTCAGGATATTTCCAAGTTAGGGTGAATAAGGAGGATATTCCCAAGACTTCTTTTTATACAAGTCACGAGCACTATGAGCTCATAGTAATTCCATTCGAACTCACTGATTCACTAGAAATATTCATGGAATTTATGAATAGAGTATTTTGATATTTTCTCATGAAATTTTTTGTAGTATTTATAGATTATATTCTATTATACTCCAAAATAAAGGAGGAGCCTTAGAAGAATCTAAGTACTATGCTAAATACCTTATGAAAGGAGAACCTTTATGCCAAGTACAGAAAATTTGATTTCTGGTTGAAGGAAGTCTCATTTTTAGGGAATATCATCATAATAAATGGGATATATATAGTCCCTTTAAGGATAGAAGAAATTTAAGGATGGACTAGGCCAACATCTATGAGAGATATCTAAAGTTTCCATGGATTATATGGGTATTATCACCGATTTATGAGAAATTTATCACAATTTTCATACCCTCTAACCAATCTAACTCATAAGGGAGTCAAGTTTTCTTGTAATGATGAATGTTAAGAGAGATTCAAGGATCTTAAAAGGAGGATTATCATTGCACCTCTTCTCACACTACCCAAAAGTGTAGAACTCATCATTGCATTCAGTGATGATTCAGAGAAGGGATTGGGTTGTATGTTAATGCAGAATGAAAAAGTCATAGCCTATACTTCATGGTGGTTGAAAGTTCATGAACTGAACAACCCAACACATGATCTAGAGCTGGCTACAGTAATATTCCTTTTAAAAATATGAAAAAATTATTTATATTGGGATAATTGTGAAATATATATGGATTAAAAAATCCTCAAGTATATATTCACATAGAAGGAACTGAATATGCACCAATGAAGATGGTTAGATCGGATCAAGAACTATGACTGCTCAATCCACTACCATCTTGGGAAAGAGAATAAAGTGTAAAATGATATAAGTATAAAGTATTGAGTAATTCTACCATTTATGATAATTAAGAGGTATTTGATCTTCTTATATTTGGAATGGATAGATATGGGAATAAAAAAGTAATGAACAACATCAATCCTTTCACAAATAATTTCTCAACCGTCCCATCTGGATAAGATAAAGAATGATTAGAGAAATGATGTGGGAATTTAGAAGAGAGTTTAAACTATAAGAAAAGGAAAATCCTTGTATTTTAATGTTAATGAAGAAGGAATTATAATATTTGGGTCAGTAATATGTGTTCTTTCAAATACTCAATTAAATAAGGAACTGTTGGATAATGCACATAGATCAACCTTCTCAATCCACCCAAGAAGAAAAAAATATGTATTGAGATCTATAAGAGAACTATTGGTGGGAAAATATGAAGAAGGTGATCGTTGAATATACATAAAGATGTATTTTATGTCATAAAGTGAAAGAGTAAAGGAAAAAAAGCAAGGGGATGATGCAACCATTACCCATACTTGCATGGAAATGAGAAAATATCATCATGGAATTTGTCGATGGCCTTTTGAAGAAATCAAGAGGGAATAATGCTATATGGGTTGTATTGGATTGTCTTACAAAGACTACACACTTAATTATGATTAGAAAGAATTTATCATTGGATCAAATTTCATGAATATACATTAGAGAAGTGTTAAGGCTACTTAGAGCACCACTATCGATTGTATCTGATCAAGATCTAAGACTAAACTCTAAGTTATGGAAGAGTCTCCAACACACTATGAATAATGAGTTGAACTTAAACATGACCTATAATCCTTAAACTTATGTCTAGTATAAACAGACTATCTAGACACTTTAGTACATATTTAGAGCATGCATAATTGACTTCAAAGGAGAATGAGATCAACATCATCCTCTAGGTGAGTTCTCTTACAAAAATTGTTTCCACTCAAGAATCTAAATGGATCCCAATGAAGTCCTTTATGGGAAGAGGTGAATAACACCTTCATGTTAGGATGAAGTTATGGAAAAAAACTTCTAGGTCCTGAAATGGTTGAGGAAATAGTGGAAAAGGTTAAGACCATTCAACATCACATCAAGGATTATCAAAGTTGACATAAGAGCTATGCTGACAACCATTGATGAGACCTAGAGTTTGATGTTAGAGAAATGGTATTCCTTTACATATCTCCATGGAATAAAGCGATGAAATTTGGGAACAAGGGAAATCGTATTCCAAGATACATCAGCCCCTTTTAGATCCTTGATCTCATCAGAGTAGTGGCCTACTAACTATCACTCCCACCTAACCTATCTCAAGTACATGATGTATTCCATGTATCCCTCTTGAGAAGGTAAAAACTAGACCCCTCACGTGTACTCAATCTATAGGTGGTACCTTGGTATAATGACCTCTCATATGAAGAGAAGTCAGTGAAGATCTTAGATCATAGAGAAAAAGTTCTATATAATAAGATAATTAATCTTGTCAAAGTGTTGTGGATAAACCACGCGTTTGAGGAAGAAATGTGGGAACCAAAGGAGGTGATGAAATAGAGTTACCCTCATCTGTTTTAGTGTGAGAAATGAAAATTTCAAGGGTGAAATTTCTTAAGGGAGAATATTGTAATGACCCAAAGTGTTATAAATAAAATACCCCTTTTGTTTTAATTAAAATTTCTTATTATGTATTATAGTTGTAGAAAAAAAATGAGCTTATTTGGTTTTATTATATCCTATCAGATTTAAATGAATTTTAAGAATCTTTAACATTGATAAAATAGTCATTGATAGTGATCATGTGATTATTATAAATATAGGGTTTTAAAAAATCCAATTGACACAAACAAAGGAAGTGATGGCCTCAACCAGTAGAATTTTACCCTATAAATCCCATTTATTAGAGATTCCAAGAGAGATAACAACACTAGGATTTTACCTTGAACAATCCCTAGTTGATATCTTATAATTTAAGCATGAGTGAAACTGTTTATGGGATAAGTTCAAGCTCATCGAGATCACATACCAAACCATGTATTCCAAACCTCCCCATAAAAGTCTCATCGTTGCGCACCTTACTCTTAGGGAGTTTGCGGGTGTATTAAATTGATATGTATCAAGACCCTATAAATATGATTATGTTCATAATTTTCTATAGAATAATGAATATATTTTTCATCTTATTATTGTTACTTTAAATATGATTTTTATTTTGATACAATAAAAGAAAAATAGTATTTTGGGAAAATATTAAAATTCAAATAAGTAATTTATTTTGATAAATTAATGGATTTTTAAAAAAAATTATTTTAATAAAATTATTTTATTTAATAATTTTTATCAAATATAAATGATCATATAATTTTTATAAAGTGTAATGTAACTTTTATAAGGGTTCCAAAACTGTTATTATGAAAAACCCAAAAAGTATCAATAAATGTCGATTTTTATTTTAAAAGGTAAAATAAACATATTTAGAAAATTATTTAGATAAAATGAATATTATTTTTGAAATCATAATGTCAAAATTATCCAATGGTTAATTTTTCATAATTTTATGAGACCGTTGAATTTTCAGGTAAAAAATAAATATCGTGTAAATATACTTTATGTATTATGACATAATAATGACCCAAAAGTGATATAATAAATACTATATATGGGAAAAATAACCAAATATATGTTTTAAATTTAAAATAATGTGATTTTATGTTTATTTTATTAGTTTTCTAAATCCATTGTGAATCCTCCAAAGTCTTTAATATATTTTAAGGTTTTAAAATCATTTCTTGAAAAGTATGAATCACTTCCACATAATAAAGGGCACTATTTTATCAATTTTTTTCATTTTAATTATAAAATAATTTAAACCAATACCATTTTTCAGAAACCATGGTAAAAAACAATGGTAAGATTTGTGGTTTTGGTTATTTTATTATATAGTGTCCAAAACCTAAGTTTGAGAAATAATAAATAAATCCCCACTCATTTCCTATATAAACAAACCTAATATCCCATTTATATTCACTAAAAATACTTGGATCATGTCCTTATTATTCCCTCACCCCCCCCCCCCCCCTCTACATTCCTCCCAAGTTTCCCCCAATATCTCAAGAATCCCCTCGCAAGCATTTGGAGTCACACGCTCAAGTAAGGGATCATTTCCTTCTCTTCTTTATTCAATTTTCCTTATTAACTTATGTATTATGTTTCAAATGCCTAATGTTGGGATATGTATCTAAATGTCCCTATTACTACCCATTTCATATCTAAATAATTATATACCCATTTATCTCTCATCAACCCATTTAATTAATTTTTATGTGGCATCGTTATGTTTTCGAAATTTCACTACAAATTTTCCATGCCAAAAAAATTGTGTAGTGAATACCATACCCATTTTCTATCAATGGTTTTAACCTTTATACACTTATAATTATTTTAATTGGGACTTATATGAATTTATTCCACACTCCTTTATCATGTAATAAAATATTATGATGAATGAATCCATGTTGTATGATCTATGTGGCACACTTAAGCATGAGAATGAAATTAAAGTCACAGGTGCGCCAAGAATTATATAATGCTCCAATGCATTGGGTAATGTTTAGTCTCATGAGACATAATGTTGGGATATGGATTGAACCTTATTCATTTATGGGAATTTTTCCATCATGATACCTTGTCATTTATCCTTGACCTGTGTTTATGATGCATTGTTTTATGTTGTCACCACATTTCCCATGTTATGATTATCATGTTATATCATGACTTATTATTAATGTTTATGATTATCACCCTTTTATTCCCCATTAATATTTATATTGTATAAAATGTATTATATTCTTCATTTTATTCCATGTTTATTCTCTTACTGGGATTTATTTCTCACCCCTTTCTTATGTATGTCCCCAGGTTATCCCATGTAGTTTTAAGTGTGAGCATGTTAAGAAATTTTTCAATAAAGATGTTTTTTTTCTATTTAAATTGTTATGTAATGCACCTAATTCCCCAAGACACTAGACTTATTAATATTCTGGGTTATATTAAGTGTACTTTTTTGTAACAAAAAATAATAATTAATGTGTAATAAAGATAAAGGTTGTTATAATATATGAATCTATCTGGATGATTTTGGATTGTCTGATGAAGTTGGCCCACTTTATAGTGATTTTATAGTCAAGTACTATGGGTCTTCTAGCAATATGGTATATAGATTATATTTTGATTATTTATGGATATTTGAGGACCACCATTTCTGACTGAGATCCTTAGTTTAATTCATGAGTCTGGAAGAGATTTTAGTATTAATTTGGCTCTCAATTATGACTTAGCACTGCTTTCCAACCCTAATGGATGGGCATATAGAGTGTAACATCCAAACACTAGAGTATATGTTTCTATTATTCATCTTATAATTTGGTGGATTTTAGGTATGACACCTACCTTTGGTTGAGTTTTCTTATAATAATATATTTCTATCATCCATCGGTATAGACCCCTTTGAAGCATTGTACAGGAGGTTGTGTCGACCCCCATTGAGTTGGGCCGAGATTAAAGTTAGAGTAGTTCACGGTCCTGATGTGGTGAAGAGCATAACAAAGAAGATTTTGGTGGTTTGTGAGAAGATAAAGGTGGTGCAGTGGTTCCTTAAGGCTTATGATGATGAGTGGAGTAGGCCTTTGTAGATCGAGATCAGAGACCATGTTTTCCTAAAATTTTATCCTCATAATGGGAAGTAGAGGTTTAGTCGAGGAAGAAATCTCTCCAATCATTTTATTAAACCCTTCAAGGTGTTTTAGCATATTGGTGAGGTGTATTATCAGCTAGACCTTCCCCCATAGATAGATAAAGTTCATGATGTCCTCCATGTGTCCTAAATTCTCCTGTATCTTCATAATGATTCCCATGTCATTGAGTAGGGGGGGTTTGGTACTAAGGATGATGTGACATTTTTGAATTACTGTTTGAGATTCAAGACTATTAGGAGAAGGCATTTTGATGGCATGTTATCTCCTTGGTTTAAGTTTTATTAAGGTATGGTAGTCTGGAGGAGAGTAATTGGGAATAAGAGTTGCAAATACACCCCTAGTACCCTAAGTTGTTTGCTTCATGACTTATTCACTGATGTTTTTTCTATTTTGATATTAGGATTTAGTGATTTTTTTTTTGACTTATTACTATTACATCTTGATATATATTTTAATCCTTGTTTGAGAGGTATCTCCTAGGGGAGTGTTTAGTGGTTTTTTGTGGGGTTTTTTAGGGTTTTTCAGAATAATAATAATAATAATAATGGATATAATTTTTTTTTAAAAAATTAAATCTTATTATTAAAGTAATTTAAGGCTCTAATTACATTGTTATCAACCAAAGGATACCAAATACATTGAGGGAATTAAAGCCTTTGGCCCTAGTTAAGATCCAAAGGTGTTGTATTCACTGATGCCTTTGACATTAAAAAACTGATCATTTATTATTTATTATTGTATATTAATAATATGTTTATGATATGCATATATATAGAGTAGTTGTTGTCTTTCCTTGAAAATCTATCCCCTACCATGCCCTCACATCCAACCCAGCAGCCACATCCCACCCAGCCTTGGTGGGCATGTCCCACCTGCCTCTTCCCACATATTTAAAATGAATTATCTTTTTATAATCGATAATTATTTTATAAATTTTTATTGTTATTAAATGTTATTATATATAATAGTTTTTTAATAAAATAGGTTTAACCATATCAAATATTTAAAAATAAAATAAAATTTAAAAGTTAAACAAGTATTTAAATGAGTTTGGGTTTCAAACAGGTATTGGTTTTCAGGTTCGAGTTTGTCTTCGGATTATTCTAAGCTTTGGGAATGGAGCATTGGCTCTTTGTTCTTCAAGACTAGATGAATCCATGTGCATGAATGGTTTTTTTATTTCAATGTATCATGGGAAAGAAACATTTTATCTTAGGTATGGGTTCATCTTTGTGGACTCAATTGGCTCCTTTAGCACCTGAGTATTCTGCATGATATAACTGCAATGACTGGGACTCTCATCTGTATTGATAAGTAAAGAGATAATGTGAGATTTGGGAATTTTTTCAAGATTTTAGTGTGGATTGATCTCATATCCACCATTATTGTTAAGGTAAATCTCTCCAGTCCCACATATGACATTCCCATTGATGTAGAGTAGGAGAAAAAAACCTCTATTTTTTCCTGTATGGATTTTGTCCACTCACCAGATTTATGTCAAAGGAAGGTCTCTTGTGATAAGTGTGGGTTGAGAGGACACCCTTCTACTCACTATCACAGGAAGGAAAATGTGAAGGATTATTCTGGGATAAATCCCTCAACTCATGATAGAGATGTGCTCGGTAGGACTATTTCCATTGGGGTTGATGTGTAGGCCCCTGAGAAATGAAATTCTCAGATGCAAAGTTTGAAGGGAAATGGGTTTTTGTTGAATGAGAAGTCTCTAGCTAGGATAAATAGTGGACCCTCTAATGCTTGGGAATATCTTTCAAAGGAGGGAACATTGATGGAGTAGTATAATACTGGTAATTTGGTACCCCCTCAACATTTGTCATCTTGGATTGACTCGTTAGAGGAAGCACACCATTACCTCTCCTTTAGGGATGTTCTTATCACTAATGTAGAGGATAAAAAATAGGTATAATATGTAAGTGATTAAGAGTAAGGTGAGGTGTAGGACATATCTGATCAATATATATAGATTTAGGGAAAAATAGTAAACTCTAAGAGCCATAAGGGTAAGAAAAGAGTTATCTTTTATTTTGGTAAATTCTCCAACCACAAGATGGCCTTTAGCTCATAAGGTAAGGGGATATTGGTAAGTCATAAAATTATTGTGGAAAACTTCAAAAAAAATAACATTTCTTCTCTTAATGTTTTTGGGACACTTGGATCCACTCCTAATGACCTCAACTGATCCTTAGAAGCACACGGTTTTTGTGATATTGCTGCGGAGAAGACACACAGGTTGGATGGATATGTTACGGTTATTATTAGTAATAAGGGTGAGGAAACCTAGGGGGTAATGGTTATTCAAGGATCAATTAATAAATGAATTAAAATTTTAGTGTATGAAGAGGGATTCCAAATGGTCGTCCCTCAGAAGTCCAAATCACATGATTCCCAATCTCATGTGCATGTTTCATCTAATCTTCCCCAAATGCAGGCTGGTCCTTTAGCTCATTTGAGTAAGATTGATGATGCTTTTGGGGATGTGGATTGGTTTTATCCACCATACTTTACTGACCTAATAAAGAAGTCATACACATCTTTTTTCAATGCCTCAAAGGAGGAATGTGGTACTATGTGGGAAAAAATTGAGTATCATACCCCTAGATGATCATGAATGTGAAAGTACTACTAAAGGCCTTATAAAATAAGTGGATGATTGGTTTTTTCTGCAACTTAAAGTTATTTTCTCTGTGATAGAGCTAGAAGTATTTGGTTTTAATGACTATTTAATGGTTCGGAAGTTTTTATTATTAAATATTGAGGATGATTTCTAGTCCAATCTAGAGATGGACTAGAGGGATATGTCCTGGAAATTTAGGGTCTGCTCCATTTGGGAATGACTCTCTGAGTCATCATCGGATGAAGAATATGATCCCCCACAAAGGTCCAAGACATGGGGGAGAGGTCGACACCCAAAGGGTAGAGGGAAAAACCCTAGGAATTTGGGCTCCATAAGGGCTTGTAGAGATTGACTTATTTTATGTGGACATCTTATGTCCTACTTTACCCATTTTCTTTTCTTGTACGCATTTATTTTATTAATAAATTTTGAGTCTTGGGTTTGGTTTCCAAAATCCATGACCGATCCATCTTGAGTAATAGTAATTAACATTAATTTTTAATTAATTAATAATTAATTATCATAATTATTAATTAAATAATAATTTTAAATATATATTCGTGAGTATTTAATAATAATTTTTAATATTTATTAATTAATTAGTAACTAAATAGTTAATTAATAATAGTAATTAAATAATAAGAGGATTAGTATATTAAATTAGTATTAAAATTTTTTAATTATATATTTAAGAATACTATTTCTACTAATATAATTTTATCATTACTATATAAATTATTATTATTTTAATCAAATATTAACTATTATTTAATTTTTTTATACCTAATTTATTTATTATTATTATATTATTATATTTAAGTAATTATTATTTATTAACATTATATTGTTTATTATTATCCTATGATTAATTTTTATAATTTTTAGGATCTATGTATTTAAGAATGAAAATGGGTTGAGTACCCATGAAGAATCAGGTATCCGAATTTCAATTCATTTAACAACCATGAGACTTGTATTCGATTAATCCCCATTTATTAATATCCAAACCCAAACCTAGACATAAACTTGAAAACCAATGTATGTTTGAAGCCCAAACCAGTTTAAATGATAGTTTAATTTTTAAATTTTTAAATATGCAATATGGTTGAACCCAGTTTAAGCTAAAATTCTCAAATATAACAATATTTTAAAATATTATAAAAACAATAATAATTTCTAAAATAATTATTTTTTATAAAAAAAATAATTCATTTTAGTGATTTGATTAGAGACGATTGGGACGTGACTACTAGGGTTGGGTGTAACGTGGCTGCTGGGTTGGATGTGAGGTCATGAAAAGGGATAAATTTTCAAGGTAGGTCTACAATCACTCTATATATATGCATATCATAAATATATTATTAACATAAAATAATATATAATAAAAAATTAGTTTTTTACTACTAAAGGCGTTTAAGCCACCAAAAGTTTTGGCTCTTTGTTAGGGCCAAAGGCATTGATGCCCTCAACACCTTGTGATAGGGATGAGGAGGGAAAGTCACCATGGCCTTTAATGCCTTTAAGACCCAATTTTTTAAAAATTTAAAAACTATACCCATTTTAAAAAAAAAATTGAAAACCTAAAAAACCATTTTGGCAATTGGCGTTTTATTCTCTGGATGGTTTTGATTCTCAAGGATAAGAATTGTTTGAGAGATATCTAATGTAATATTTGTGACTTTCACAACCTATTAATTTGTGAATTTCATATACTGGATATGGGGTTGGCATTGAATGTGAAAATATATGTGGTGGTTCACACTTTGAATCATAGGTTCACGGTGTGAATGATGTTTCCTAGGGTAGCTTCGTGACTTGGGAGACCTAGTTTTAGTAATTTATTCCTGATTTTCATTCATAATGTGAAATTTTTTTAACTACTTGAATGCTCATGATGGATATTTAAATGGTTTAGTATTCAAAGGTTTCATGGAATGAAAGTTTTCATTCAAAGTGTGAAATCCCTCTTGAGATTTTTGGATCGAGGACCTTGTCTTTTAGAGGATGTAAACCATATAAGGTTCACAGTGTAAACCCACCCTTCACATTGTGAATGGATTCTTTTCTAGACTGTTTATAAATCCTATCCTCCCTATAATTACCCTTATTTTCCCATTATTTCTATAAAACATGATGTGATTCCTAGGATAGTTTTAGATCCCTAATATCCCCCAATCGTTTTTGTTCATCCTTGGACACCTGAGTTTTGATATTAGTGATTCTTGGTGATTCCTTCTTCTCTTTATCTCTAAGTTCTCCCATGTTTCTTTGGAGGGTTTTCAGTGATTGTGTTTTTTGGAGTTGGGGGTCTGTTGATTTTGATTTTGATGACACATTTCTATATTTAAAATTGATTCAAGGATCCCTTGTGTGGTTGGGGACCTATGGTTCAACCTCTCTTGTTATCTCTTTGCACAGTGAATATGAAATATTTTTTAGGTTGATTATTCAAGTTCTATCTCACTTTTATGTACATCTATGAGATTATCGTGGTTTTGTTTTCTATTGAGTTAATGGTATAAATTTTCATAATAAAGACAATAAACCTAAATAATGAAATTGAAATGGGATAGGGTAATGAACATGCAGTTACCATTTTTCCTTGATATTATTGTTGTTGTTACATGTTACATTCTTTTTATAAAATCATACCTTTTAGAATTGTCTTGATTTTAGAATACCCTTTAAATAGTTATATACTTGAATTCAGTAATCAAAAATACTAAGTTAAATATACCAATTTTATGCTTGACATGATGTGTGTCTCTTGGTGTCATGGGTTGTTTCATGGCTTGGTGACCTCAGTTTTTTTATAGCTTGGTGGTCTTTGTTATTGCACGACTTGGTGGCCTTGGTTGTTTTGCATCTTGGTGGCCTTGGTTTTGTATGTCTTAGTTACATTAGTTGTGATGTAGCGGTTTGAAATAGTTTTCACTTGGTAGAGGTTCATTAGAAATGAAATAATATTGACAAATATAATAATGTGTTAATGGTTAAAAAAATTGTTAGTATAAGGCCTCAGCCTTAAACATTACATAATCTTGAGTTAAGTCATGAATTCACATTGAGGATCTTTTCAGGTTTAGAGTTTTAGAGAATTATGTCGTAACTATTACATTAAATCTCAAAAATTACAAAGTAGACAGTTCTTCTTTATCTTTTAAAAAAACTCCTTAAAATAAAACAAGAATTCTTTTCTTGATATAAATATTCTTGAATTCTTCTTTTCTCTTACCCTTCCTTATACCCGGTGAAAAACATTTCAAAAACATGGGATGAGAAAAAAATCTCAGTAAGGGATATAAAATAAGGAAATAAAACATTATTCCATCAATACATACAAATCAATGAAACCATACTTTTTTATCATAAAACATATGTTCTTTAACATACCTCATGAAATCATAATATTTATGAATAACACACATAAATCATAAATCATAAAGTTAACTCGTGGAATCCATAACATAATTACATTATAGATTTCACAGATACATAGGTAGTTATGTTTGGAATACCCATCACAATATATTCCCTAAATCTATTAGGAGAAACATTAAAGTTTTTCTCTGTCACATTACCCAATGCATTGGAGAGATATCACGGGCTCACCCGCCCTAGGTTTATCATAGAACCACCCATATTTTTTTTATCACGTAACCACCCATAAAATTTCCAAGTGCCATTACATAATAATAACACATAAAAGATTGAAATTATCCACATTTCACTCATCAATCAGAAGAAATAAATTCAATATATTGAAATATTCAATCCATTTCCAAAACCATTTAAAACATTTAATAAGGATACTTTTGAATAAAAGTGTGCCATACTACTTTGAAAATTTTAAAGGAATTAACTTTTTAAAACATTAATGTCCATATAAATAAATCCTTAAAACCATTTTGAAAACATGTACATTAATTTTAAATATTTAGAAGATTAAATCTTTAAAACATTTAAAACAATGTTTTAGTTAAAGATTCCCTTACCACTTGAGAAAATACTTGAATATAAATAATTAAAGAATAAAATTAAATGAAACCTATAATATCATTATAATAATTAGATTCATGATATAATATGTCAAAGGGTAGTATATACACCTTATAGGATAATAAAGTTTCAAAATATCAAGATATGCCTCAATGAAAGGAGATTGAGATGTAGTCCCTTGCAAAGATTGTACCATTAGATTAAGGATAAATCAATGACATAATTATGTGTGAAAAATATAAATGCACAAAATATAAGTGTATATTAACTGTAAAAAAATCATAGGTCATTCACACATATTCTTGTAAAAACAAAACCAATGACATGGATATTTAACTCAATAAATGGAGATTGAGTTAAGATTTACCTTACAAAGTTCGTAAGAATTTATCAATAGAGTGATTATGTGTAGAAACAGTATATCCACAAAAAATGAAGTGAAAATTAAAACATAAAAAAAAAATAGTGATTCCACATATAATCTTGTCATAATATAATCAACTAAGTATCCATAAAACCCAAATAGTGGAAATTGAGTTTAGAAATTCCCTTACAAAGATCATTTTGTAAATAAAATAGATCAATTATGTGTATTCACTATAAGTACACATAAAGTAAGTATAAATACAAGAAATAACATCAAAATTTATTTCTCACATAATCTTAGCATGACATAGTCAATAATTAGAATATTAACCCAAATAATGTAAATTGGGTTAAGAAGTTCCCTTACGAAAATTCAACAGCATAAAGGCGTCACTTTAAAATTCAGAAAATGAGTTGATGGAAGAGAAAAGTGTCTCTCATAACTTGGAAATAAAATGTACATAAATAAGGATATATAAGAACATATACCAGCATAAAAAATAGAAATTAAAATACATAACATAAAATAGGTCTTTGACTAAAAGAGGAGGGTGAAAGGTTCTCTTACCTTGAGTCCGACTCGTCAGGTATGTTCCTTATTATTACTGAATAATAAACATAAGTTAATTTATACTTGATTTAGAAAATTTTTCAAGTTTATTATTCCTTTTATATCACTTATTACCACATTATAAACATTGCATAATTATTTAAGTTAATATCGGTTGTTTTGTCGATATTTGGTACTTGACTAAAAAATGAACTTGTTATAATTACAAATTGTCCATGTAGTCAAAAATATATTATCTATAGAATTATATTCATGATTTAAATATCATATATATTAAGTATATATATGTATTTATAATAGTACATAACATTTGGAGATAATAAATGAAATGCACTATTCATGGATATGGTACCGTACGTACGCATGAACGCTACTTTCATTTATTTTTCATATTTAAAGGAATGAAAACTAAATGATACATAGGTATATTATAATTAAAGTATAATGTAATATTTTATATACATTACATAATTTCATTAAATCCATCCTTTATACTTTCCATGTATGGCATGAACGAGTCATATCACTTTGAGGGGGTGGTAGTCCGCACTTCCTCAAATAAAATTATCGTATTTACACATTATGGAAAGACTAAAGGTATTATTTAAATAAAAAACAGAATAATAGAGACAATATAAATATAATATATATCATATACAAATATAGTTCCATCATAATGGCTACCACGAGAGATGGTAGGGGAAAATTGAACAATCATCGTTTCATGAGGCAGTAGTTCGTCATCCAAAAAAATAGTATGTTCATATCCATTAGATGGAGGTGTGTGAAAGTGTAGTTAGAATAATTATCATAAAAAAACTATATTATATTGAATATACTATTGTTTTTATGTAATAAAATAATAATAATATAATAGGTAGTGAAGAATTAAAATAATGGAAAGGAACTTTAGAGAAGACACTACCTCTTAAAACGTGCAACTCCCTTTGATTTGAGCCAAAAGGATTTCTTGAATTTCCTTATGCCTAAGGTAAGGATTATAAGAGTAATATAAGGATTTTGGGAGATTATTTGGGTAGATTTTGGATGATCCTAGGGGCTTGATATGTGTAATTAAATGGGTAGGGGTGATGCCCTTTTATAAGAGGGGGGAGGGGCACTTTAGGAAAGTTTTGAAGTATTATTTTATTATAAAATGATTTTAGGTTTCAAAAGGTCATAAAGTCATTTATTTCAAATATAATATTTTATTGGGTCAAAAACCTATCAAACAAAATATTTTATACATGTATGGGTTACAAATTTAACCTTATCTTTTAGCTTTAACCCTTAGTTAACTAATTTAACTCTTACCATGTCTTCTTGTATATTCATACTATATGGTTAATATAGTTACTATAAAATGCCAATAAAACCTCAAGTGGTTCACTAATGAAATTTTCAACATTATATAATTCATTTTTTCGAAACTTAGATTTTTAGTACTATTATATCATTTAATAAAATAGTATTTGTTTTAAAAACTCATTTATATCAATTTTTATACTATTCATATCATGACTTTTTAAAAATCCATAACAACTTGATTCTTTCAAAGAAACTTCATTAATTCAAATATAAAAAGTAATAATCATCCATAAAATTAATTTATGGCATAAAAAGTTTTAAAATAAATTTATTTTAATATTTATAATCTCATTTATTTAAATCATTCATTAATAAGGTAATCACTACATCGTTATTATGTCATAAATATATTTATTTATTTGATGTCTAAAAATTATAAATAAAATACCATGATGTCGAAAATATTTTTATATTTCTAAAGACTATTTATAGTTGAATATATCACTTATATAACCCTATATAAATTTTTTTTTAATAAAAGATACATATTTATGTTACATTTTTCTTTACTTTAAATTAATTCTTATAAAATGTCATTTTTACATCGAAGTGGCTCCATGGGGTCCCAAAATCGACCCAAGGATGCCCATGGTCATAAATATCTCATCCAATAGGATTATTACATGTGTTAGTGTAGTTTAATATTATTATAATATTATTTTTTTACTCTTATTTACTAGATTTACCCTTTAACCATGTTAAATGAAATAATTACTAAAGTTACTATTCATAATGTCTAAAAATAAAAGGTACATATTTACACAATTTGAAACTCGTGATTCTAAATATGGAATCAGTTTTTCCAACTTCAAAACACATAATTTTCAGTAATTGATTTAAAATTAATTCCCATTGTCAAAACTAAAAAGCTAGTTTTTAAGAAGTAATAACTATCAAAAGATTGACATGTGTTTATGTGTGAGAGAGGAATCAGAATTATCTATAGGAATGATCTATTACTAGAAATAAAAGGTACACATTTGGATACTTATGTTGATTTCATCATGGGAAAAATAATACAGCGTATCATTTCATGGTTATTTACCATCTATAAAATCAAAAGTTCTAGATTTGATTCACACTGATGTCTTCATGATGAGAACTAAGTCGATGAGAGGTTCTATTTTTTTACCATCATTGATGATCATTATAAAAATTTATGGGCCTTTGATTTAAAAACTAATGATCAAGTGCAATATTTTTCAAGTTTTTTTATGTGAAGGTGAAAATATAATAGATAAATAGTTAAATAATGTGCGAGAAGATAATAGAGGATAGTATTGTGGTCCATTTGAAGAGTACTATAGGATTTTTTTCATCTGACTATAAAAATAAATACCAAAGAAGCCTCAACATAATATTATTACTATAAGTATGAAGAGAACAATTTGAGAGATAGTCATGTGTATTCTCTCAAATGAAAATATTCCAAACACCTTTTGGGGGTAAATGAGGACCGCAGTTGATCTTATCAACATTTCTCCATCTGTTTCACTGAAATATGATATTCCATAAAGGGTTTGGATAGGTAAATATGTTTCATATAAACACTTTATATTATTTGGCTATAGGGAATTTTTACATATCCCAAATGGTGAGCATGAAAAGATGGATGGAAATGGAAAGTGGTGCATCTTTTTAGGATACACTCATGAGGAGTTTGGATATTGACTTTGGGATCTTGCTAGCAAGAGAATCTTTAGAAGAATATATGTGGTATTTCTTGAGGATTAAATGATTGAATATTTTTAGAAGTTAGAAAATACATAGAAGCCATAGTATGAGGAAATTCAAATCAATATGGAACCAGTCTCACCACCATCAATTCCATCTAGTGTGAGAGAGATACACAAGACTAATGATACATCACTACTATGTAATATCTCTTCATCTACTGATATGTCTCCATCATATGATACTCCAGAATAGATTCCCACTGAAGAATAGTTGAGGATATCTACTAGAAAATGACAACTAATTCATAGATACTTACCACATGAGTATGTGATTCTCACTAATGGAGGAGAGCCAAAAACTATTGATGATGTAATTATGAGTCAGTAGAATATGGAATGGAAAAAAGAACATGAAAGAAGAGATGATATCCTTTCATAAGAACCATACATTTGATTTGGTGGAGTTAACACATGGAAAGAAGGCACTCAAGAACAAGTGGGTGTACAAAATCAAAGGAGAAGATAGTAGCTCACGATCATGGTATAGATCCAAAATAGTTGTGAAGGGATTTGATCAGAAGAAAGGTATTGACTTTGATGAAATTTTTTATCTTGCAGTAAATATTTCTTCTATCATAGTTGTTATTGGATTGGTGACTAGTCTAAACCCAGTGGTTCAATTGCTAGATATAAATACTACATTCTTACATGATGATCTTGAAGAGGATATTTACATGGAGAAACTATAGGTTTTTATAGTGAAAGGTAAATAAAACCTGTTATGTAAACTTGTAAAAAATTTATATGGTTTAAAACATGTACTGAGGTAATGGTATAGGAAATTTGACTCATTCATGGAGAAAAAATGAGTTAGGAAGATGATTTTTGATCACTATGTTTTCATAAAATAGTTTTCTGATAGTGATTTAATTATATTGTTAATTTAAATTGATTATATATTGATTATTGGAAGATATATCACTAAGATTGATAGGTTGAAGAATTAGATGAATAAGTATTTTCAAATGAAGGGCTTAGGTGTTTCTACTTAGATTCTTGGTATGACGATTACCCATGACATGGGTAATCACAATATTTGGATTTATCAAGAATGATACATTGAAAAGTTTCTTGAAAGTTTCAACATGAGAAAGGTGAAAATAGTTATCACTTCACTTTCAAGTAACTTTATGATTATGATAGTCCATAGTCCATAAACTGAGTAGGAGAAAGTAGCGATTGAAGAAGTTCCTTATCAATAACCAGTTGGAAATATTATGTATTCCATGGTGTCCACTATAACATACATTTCACATGTAGTGGGAAATGTGAGAAATTTCTTATCAAATCCTAGAAAGGATAATTGTACAATAGTCAAATGGATATTGAGGTATATTCAAGGTACATATAGTCACCATTTTATGTTTTGGAAATGGTAAACCTGTTTGGAAGGATGAAAATATACTGATATGTTTGAAGATGTTGACATGATAAAATCTATATCTAGATACCTGATATAATTTGTGGGTGGATTAATCTCATGGAAATCATGAATTTGGAAGTGTTTTTCCTTGTATGTCATAGAAAAAAAGTATATTACGGTTACTAAAGGCTATAAAGAGATGTTGTGGATGAATAATTTTTTATTAGAGCTGAGATAGATTCATGAGAATTTCATTATATATTATGATAGTCAGAGTGTTATTCATCTTAGTAAGAACCCAAAATTTCATTCTAGGTCCAAAAGTATCAACGTGAAATACCACTGGATCCAAAATGTGTTGTAATAATGATTGTTGAAAGTTTATAAAATACACACCAATGATAATGGGGAAGACATGATGATGAAATTTCTACCAAAAAAGAAGCTGGAATCCTAAAATTAGACTGAAGGTCTAGATTCTACCCCAAATTGGTCGTGAGAGGGAGATTTATGGGGGCCCTCTCAATTTGTAGAGTTTTTTGGGGGATGATTTCCAGTAGGTTGATTTTTCTTTGTTTGAAAATCCAAAAATCCATGCATAGATTGTGGATGTAGTTGTTAATGAAAATATATTTTTCAAGGGTATATGATCTAAAAAAAACTATTAAAGAATCTAATTTTACATCATATATAAAATAGGATTTGGTCCCATGATTTTTTTACCTATTGTAAACCTTTATGTATCCTCTAATGCATATATAAAGAGGAAATTATATAAAAGGGCTTCCTTTCTCTCGAGGATACAGTCACACTGTAAAAAGTGAGAGGACTAGTTTGGGATATGCCTAACACTGAGAGGGGGTGAATCAATGTTGGGGAATTTTTAAACCAATTTCTTCCTTTTATCCTTGTACCTCTTGACCTGTTAGGATATTGATTCTCTTATTCTCTTTTCCCTGTCACATGAAATAATATAAAAGTAGTAAAAATATGCACATGATATTTTTACAAGGTTCACCACTCAATAAGAGTAGCTACATCCTTTCCATGCATGGATATGACCAGTGCATGGATTCTCAACTATGATGTGATATGTTGTTATAGTAAAGTGTCTAGGAAAGTAAATCTCTAGCCAGTGTGAGTCCATACACTTTAGAGGTGGTGGGAAACAATCCTCTTTCCTGGACTGGTGATGGCGTAGTCCAACTTGCAGCCTATAGCTGGTTCTTTATACTGCCTATGGAGACAGTCTTCTTCCTTCTTCAAAATGTGGGTTATGATCTTGGTCTTCTTTAGTGATATTCACTTGATTACTTACAAAATAGTAGTCAAGCAATTCTCTCTTCTTTCTTTCTCTTCTTCTTTAGTGCAACACCAACTACACTAGACTTCTTCTTTCTTCTTCTTAGTGCAACAACCAACTTCACTAAAACTTCTTCTCTCTTCTTGGATAGAATTACATACACCAATGTTATTATTCATGCAATGAAGATTAGTTTTCTTGGCGTCATCTGAATTTAACTACCCTGAATAATTTTCAGCATTCAATTGGGCATAATCTGTTCTTTCTTCTTCTTCTCTTATTTTTCTTTAACACAGTATAATATGGAATGGTACTGTAGTGTCTTAATATCTTTCTTCAATTCTCAATACCAACACAGGAGTGTATTGGTATACTACCTTCTTTATTCGTGTAGATATGAATTCAGTTGCATGTCTATTTCTTCTTCACTTCGTAAAGCACAATGAGAGTGTTAAACAGAAGTTGTGTGAGTGCGGTTCTACTTCTCTTCGTGATACCGAATGGTTCACGGTACTTCCTTCTTCGCAAAGTCACTTCAAGAGTGCTATAAACCTGTCGAAGGCTTTCGGGACCCCATTCTTTCGTGCACCCCCTTTTGGATGACTTGATCACAACATTAATGGCTTGTGCGCCACATTCAAATTTTGTCATGGAAGACCTCTTGCGCGCAATTTAAAACTTTTGTAAAACTATCTTATTTCGTGCAACTAAACTTTCTTGCACGCAACTCTAACTTCTTTCATGCAACTCTCTTCTTGCACACAACTATCCTTTCTTGCATGAAAATCTTACTTCTTTTGCGCAACTGCCTCTACGTATATTTCTTATGCGCTTCAAAGCTCCAATTTCTTCTAAGTGTTGAGGTTCTTCGGTGTGAGGGTGTCACCTCTTATTTATATACCTCATTGACCCCTGCATGAAAAAACATCGATGCATCGCGCAAGAACCTAACGTGTCGCGCAAAACCCCATTTGACGTCACTTTGGGCGTGTAAATCTCTTTCGCGCCAACCTCATATTTCTCTCACTTATTAAATCTTTAGTGCACTTAATTCCTTTCCCATTTTTCAAAGATTTCACCTCGAATCATACCTTGCACGCAACATTCCAAACGCCGTGCAAGATCCTGATGCATCACGCAAAACCCCATTTGACGTCGCTTTGGGCGCGTAAGTCTATTTCACACCAACCACAACTTTCACACACTTCTTGAATCATTCGTACACTTCATGCCTTTTCCATTTTTTTAAGTTTCTCCCTTGAATCATTCCTAGCATGCAACATTATAAATGTCACACAAGATCTCAACGCATCGCGCAAAACCCCATTTTATATCACTTTGGGCGCGTAAATCTCTTTCACACCAATCTCGTCTTTCACGAACTTCTTGAATCTTTCTCACACTTCATTCCTGTGCAATTTTTTGAAGTTTCACCCTCAAATCATGTCTTGCATGCAAGATTTCAAACTCCCTTCAATCTTGCGCCCAAAAACCAATCTTGCGCACAAAACCAAATCTTTCGCACAAACCACATCTATCGTGATATATAGTCTTTGATCGAACACCTCTAGCATCGTCAGATTTTTAATGGGAAGTACTGAAACTTCCCTATCTTCTAGCAGTATCATTCCTTCCAATAAAAACTGTATATGACTGGCATCATCGTTTCTCCCCCTTTCCTTCATAAGGCTTACATCACAAGTTCTCATAACTTATGATATTTGAGAAATACATATTAGCAAAGCATCATCTGATTTTGATACAAAGTGAAATGCATGGATACCTCATAATTCCAAGGCCTTCCACATTCTCTATTATTCTTTAACCATCATTCTACACATCATGAAAATCATATGATTCTATTCTTCATGTAAGCTCTTGCATGGTTCTCATGAAATCATGAATAGTTGCATGGTATTCTTCAAATCCTCTTTCTTCTTCAATCATCATCAGATGGATGACACCTCACCATTCTTCATTGTTGTAAAAAATGTGTCACCTTTGACACAAGTTCTTGAACTAAGGATCAGTGCATCAAAATACAAGTTGTTTGTACATAAAGTGGTCCTAACAGAACCATGTAAATCCTTTGTGTTTGTCTCTTTTTTAATTTGTGTTTGTGTTTTATTTTTTGGCCTCAAACTTCTGCTTCCCCAAAAAAATCTTGGTGACTAAATTGTTAAATTAACTATGAGAAATGGAAACCAAGTTTTGGTCCTTTGTTTGATATGTGTGGGATGGTTTTTTTATATATGTGATAGAAATCAGTGGCGCAATATCAGTAGTGTACAAATGATGGTTGTGGCAATGTTGTGAACTCATAGGTGTGAAATTGTGTGAGATTATTATATATATGTATTCTTTTATGAATTTATATGCACCCTACCTGAGTTGGATAACTTTACCAACACCCAGATATGTTGGGGGTGTTTTTCCCAGCATTTAGTACGGAGAGGATGTATATTGAGACATGTGGTGGGGGTCATGCATGGTTGGAGGAGGGCACGTGGTTGATATCTTTCACATTCATGTCACCCTGCTACTTTGGTTATGTAATATGTAGTTGGTTCCATGAGATATGATATGCAGTTGGTATTGAGAGATGTGATACATGATTGGTGATATTATTAGTATATATGGAAGGGGTGAGATCAAAGTATGTATTTTCATTGGGAAAAGTGAAAAAAACAATGGGGAAAGTTATTTTGGTTCACATTGACTATATTCTCTTGATATTACTTTACTATTCTTGGTTGTGTGATTGGGTGAGTGAGACTTGGTGATCTCATGGGAAAACTAGTTAGTCGATGTAGGTGTCGGTTAGTTCACCAGATCATTAGTACGATCTTTTCATATTTTCATGAGAGACCTTGGGTATAATCCTATCAAGTATACATGTTATTTAACCCATATATATATATACATATTCTAGGTTTTTATGAGGTATTAGGTGATTGGTGTGGATAATACCAGATTTTAGCTTGGATTTGTTGTGGTTTCTTCCACAGGATTATTTTAGTATTGTCTTATTTTGGAGACGTTTGTATTTATCTTATGTTAATGCATTGTGGGTTTGATTGTATAATATTTGGGTTTATTTACCTTTCATGGTGATTGGTTGGTGGTATTTTCATATTTTTTCAAGGATTCTTGGAGGCAATGCCTCCAATCACTAATAAAAAAATGGTTATTTGTGGCAGTTAAAAGCAGTTGCAGAAGGGGAATTCGAGACACGGGCGACTGCTCTATGATTTATTTTGGCGATTTCGATTGATCAGGTCACAAATACAACTTTTGTGACTTCCTTAAGTGGTTGCTCCATATTTTTTTAAAATACATCGATAGTGATTAACGAAGGTGGGGGAAGGGGAGATGATAAGGGAAGTGGGGGTGGGAGAGATGACATGGGGAAAGGGGTAGTGATGAGGGTAATAGGGGAATGGAAGTGATGAAAAGGGAAATGGGGTGGGGAGACAATGACCAAAAATAGATAGTGGATGTTGTGGTGATGGGAGATTTGTGATGTGTGGTGATGAGTGGTGTTGGGGGTGTGCAACGGGTGTATGTGACAATGGTAATGGTAGGGTAAAGTGTGTGATGTGATGAGAGACTATAAAGACCTGAACCCATGCTTCCAGGTTCAGGGATAAAACATGTTGTGTAATTTTTTTTATAAAAAGAAAATGAATAATTACACAACACATTACACAATCGAGGACCTTTACCAGCCTAGGTTTTGCAGGATAGACACACCTTATATTTTTATCAGAGCCTTACAAAGGTAAAGGAGAAAAACACATCAAATATACTTCGTATGCATTAACCCTTTACTGAAATTTTCTATCTTAGAACTTCAAAGTGACCTATGAAAATAATTTTTAAAACATAGGGTAAGCATTTAATATTCCCAGTAAGAGGTTTTAAAATTTTCATTAAATTCTTCGAAAATATTTTCTTGGAATAAATATAATATACATACAAATACTTGGAAGATGATTTTATTGAAATCGAAATAAGTACATTTAACCTTAAAAACATTAATTTCAAAAAAAAATTATATTTGAAAATATCATTGGGATTCCTCCATTGAAAATTACAAATTTTGGTGAGTTATTCATAATAATTTTCAGACCATATTAAAAAGATAAGGTCGCTAGTCATAACTCATATGGAACAAATTCCACTTAATATTTATGGTTTCACTCCCCATAACATTACTAAACATTCATTATACTAGTTTTAATTTATAGAAAAAACACTTTTAGGGACCTTTCATTCTCAATCATAACCCAAAACTTTTCAAAATACATACATAAAAATTATTTTCTTTAAAAGAAAATAACCTTCCTTATAATATGTCATAAACATTTCCTTAAGAATTTTCAAAACCATTTTTCTGAGAATCCCATGCTTTAAATAACTATCCTTATTTGTAAATAATAAATAAAATGTATAATTAAATAAATGAACACTTGATATAAAATGAATATATAATTTTTTTTCTTCTTAAAATAATCATAAATAATAAATAATTATGTTTCACACATAAAATTATAAAATAAAAAATTTAAATAAAACATTTTAAAACTTGAATAAATCCATGTGCTTAATAATTTTGGATGTAGACCTTAAAATCTTAATTTGAAATCATTAATTTATTATAATTACAAGTTATGTCAATGTTATGAAAAATGAATGACCATGAATATATGAAAATGTGACATTCTTAATTTCAATATAATATGATGTCATGCATAATTTTCTATGTGCATTCTCTTAGAAACGTGATAATAAAATTATACACATGACAATACAATTATAAATGTGATAATAAACATTTAATCCCTGTATATATAGAGAGAGAATAATTATACCATAAAAATACCACTTACATGATTTGGAAATGAATAATTATGAAAAAAAATTGCTTAATTATGTATGTCAATCATGATTTAAAAAATAAATATTCACTTGGGAATTATAAAAATTTGAATTAAATAAATTCCACTACATGAATATAAATCTTTAGGAGAATATTAAGTTAAAGAGATTGATAACCACATACACATATAATATATACATATGTTTGAAAACATGAAATTATATATATATGTACCTATATAATACAGCCTTACCTAAATATTAGATTGATATACATAACCTGTATAATTATACTAAAATTATTACTTATATATGTGAAAACTTGGAAACTGGAAGTAATATATAAATATATAAATTAAAAATAACAGAATTAGAAGTCCCCTTACTAATTAGAAAATCAAAATCTATAATTTGAAAATAAATCAATATAACCCTTAAAAATTCAAACTCTAATGTAATAAAATTTTCAATATAAAAATTTGATTCACTAAAAAAACTCCCTTACATCATATTTTCATAACATAATTCATAAATCATATAATTAAAATGATCCCTTACAAATTGGTAGACCACAGAATCTCTTACTTCAGACACTACCATTTTTTTGTTTTCACACAGATAAGAGGTTTCCATAGCCATATATAGAGATATAAATATATATAAAAATGGTTGAGCTGAGGACCAAAGGTGGTTTCAAAATAGCAATAGTTTCAAGATTGCATAGTAAGCTTGAGAATCAAATAGATAAGAAGGTATATAAATTTTATATTCAATCAATCGTTTAACCATATTTATTCAAACATCAATGTCATAGACAAATTTAAAGCTTGCAGTGCAAGCTCAATGTACAGGTGTAGCGAAAATGATGAAAACCAACACAAAACAGGACATCCAAATCTATCTTCAAGCAAAAAATGGAACAAATTCATTCATCCATGGTTCACTGTTTCAAAATTGAAGCAGTATACCACAACCAATCACAAAAAAGTAATTGCTTAAATAGTCGATTGACAAATATGGAGTAGAAAAAATAATAATCAGATGAATGAAACACTATCACCCAACACCAAAAGCAGGAGAAAAATTATGACACCAAAATATTTGGATTTACAAAGAAAACACCTACCTATCTAGGTTGAAGAAAAAAACAAATCCTTATCCATTCACACCTTGGTCGAACCCCAACTTCAAACATCAGTCGAACTCCTTCCTCAAACTCAGATCTAGATCCAGACTCCATGGTCAACATTCCTCCTCACATGGTGATGGCCTTTGATTCTACTTTTGAAATCGATCTCACCAGCGTCCTATCTCCCTTGGATGAAACAACCCTCCCTACTCTCGACTCGAATGAACCCCCAAATCGGAACCCCAAATCACAACACACATCCCCTTTTTTTAACTCATATATGAAATTAGTTTTTCTTTTTCTTTATAAAGTAATTTTATAATTTCAAAATTTTATAAAAGGAAAAAACATAACATAATATTATAAAAATATATATATGTCTTGCCTTTAGTTATTATTATTATTTAATTTCTTTAATAAAAATTGAATTTTATATTTTTGGTTAAATAAAATTCTAAACATAGTTTATAATAAATTCATTAATATATATTACATTGAAAATAATAATAAGTTTTCTTAAAAAAAATAATGTATTAATTTTAATGTAACTTTATTTTTTTATTTAATAAAACAATATATTACAAATTATTATTTTATGAAAATTAATTCATTATAATATCATGTTATGATATTTTTATGTCAATTTATATACGGTGCTTAAAATAATTTCTAAAATGATTTTATTAAAACATATTTTTATTTATTTTTAAATTATAACATGTTTTTAAATATATTTATTTATAATAACTTCATAATTTAAAATAATACCATGTTTAGAAAATTAGTATTTAATTTAATATAAAAACTTAATAAATTTTCATTATAATTATTTACACATTTTTTATCATTATTAAAAACATTGAATTAATAAAAATACAAATAAAAAAATCACACTTTTATTTAAAAATCAGTATGTTACATTATCCCCCCCCCCCTCCTCAAAATAATTGTGTCCCTGTAATTCATTCATTGAATTCTAGAAAATTGTGAATTTTCATATTCAGAATAAAAAAAAGACTATGACTGCTACACTTTTATACTATACTTCTTAGACGACAATATCTAATCTCCAAAGTTATCTAGAACCTCCCTATGATAACAATTATAAAGACACAAACCCATGCTTCCGGGTTCAGTGCTAAAACATGGTGCATAATTTTTTTATAAAAATAAATTGAATAATTACACAACACATTACACCATTGAGGACCTTTACCAGTCTAGGTTTTGGAGGATAGACCCACCTCACATTTTTTTCAGAGCCTTACAAAGGTAAAGGAGAAAATACATCAAATATACTTTATGAACATTAACCCTTTATCAAAACCTCCCATCTTAGAACTTCAAAGTGACCTATGAAAATAATTTTTAAAACATAGGGTGATAATTTAATATGCCCAGTAAGGGGTTTTAAAAACATCACTAAATTTTTTAAAACTATTTTCATGGAATATATATATATATATACTTGGAATATGATTTTATTGAAATCAAAATAAGTACATATAACTTAGAAAATATTAATTTAACAAAATAATTATTTTTGAAAAGATCATTGGGATTCCTCTATTGAAAATAATAAATTTTGGTGATTCATTTATGATACTTGAGAGACTATATTAAAAACATAAGTCTGTTAGTCATAACTCATATGTAAAAAAGTCCCCTTAAGATTCATAGGTTTACTCCCTATAACATCTCTTAACATTCATTATAATAGTTCCAATTTTTAGAAAAACATTTTTAATGGATCTATATTTCTCAATCATAACCCAAAACATTTCAAAATACATGCATAAAAATTATTTTCTTTAAAAGAAAATAACCTTCTTTATAACATGTCATAAACATTTCCTTGAGAATTTCAAAAACCATTTTTCAGAGAATCTCATGCTTGAAATAACTACCCTTATTTGTAAATAATAAATGAAATGGATAATGAAATATATGAACACTTGATCTGAAATGCATATATAATTTTGTATTCTAAAAATAATCATAAATAATAAATAATTATGTTTCGCACATAAAATATAAAAGAAACATTTTAAATAAAACATTTTAAAACTTGAATAAATCTATGTGCTTAATAATTTTGGATGTAAAACTTAAAATTTTAATTTTAAATAATTAATTTATTATAAATACATGGTATGTCGATGTTATCCATAATGCATGGTCATGACTATATGAAAATGTGATGTCCTTAATTTCAATATAACATGATGACATGCTTAATTTTTTATGCACATTCTTTTAGAAACATGACAATACAATTATAAACATGATAATAAATATTTCATACTTATATATATATAATAATTATCCCATAAAAATACCACTTACATGATTTGGAAATGAATAAGTATGAAAAATATTACTTAAGTATGTATGTGAATCATGAGTTCAAAAATAAATATTCACTTGGGAATTATAAAAAATTGAATTAAATAAATTCCATTACATGAATATAAATCTTTAGGATAATATTAAGTTGAATAGATTTATAACCACATATGCTTATAATATATACATATGTTTGAAAACATGTAATTATATATATATAAATATGTGTACCTATATAATAAAACCTTACCTAAATATTAGTTTTATATACAGAACATGTATAATTATACTGAAAATATTACTTATATATATGAAAACTTGGAAACTCAAAGTGATATATAAATATATAAATTGAAAATAACATAATGGGAATCCACCTTTCTAATTTTAAAATTGAAATCTATAATTTAAAAATAAATCAATATAACCCTTACAAATTAAAACTCTAATGTAATAAAATTTTTAAAATAAAAATTTGATTCATTAAAAAAATACTCCCTTACATCAGATTTTTATAACATAATTTAGATAAACATAAAATAAAAATAATATAATTAAAATGATCCCTTATAAATTGGTAGACCACATACTCTCTTTATTCAGACACTGCCATTTTTTGTTTGCACACAGATAAGAGGCTTTCATAGCCATATGTAGTGATATAAATATATATATTCAAATGGTTAATCTACAGAATAGAGCTAGTTTCAAAAAAATGATAGTTTCAAGCAAGTCTTACCTTTAGTTATTATTATTATTTAATTTCTTTAAAAAATTAATTTTATATTTTGGTTAAATAAAATTCTAAACATAGTTTATAATAAATTCATAAATATATATTACATTGAAAATAATAATAATCTTTTTAAAAAAATAATTTATTACTTTTAATTTACCTTTAATTATTTTTATTTATTAAAACAATATATTACAAAATATTATTTTATGAAAATTAATTCATTAAAATATCATGTTATAATATTTATATGTCAATTTATATACAGTGCTTAAAAATAATTACCAAAATGATTTTATTAAAAAATATTTTTATTTCCTTTTAAATTATAACATTTTTTTCAATATATTTATTTATAATAACTTCATGATTCAAAATAATACCACATTTAGAAAACTAGTTTTAATTTAATATCATGACACACGATTGGTGTACTATTTGACTAACTATGTGATGCCACTATGCGAGGTGAAGTGTGCCTCAGAAAGTAGAGGCATATGGTTGGAATAGAGTCAGTTAAACTGTGTACTGCAACCATGAGAGATGAGAGGCCAAGATTGTGTCAACCGCATAGTTGGCACACAGTTTGGAAAACTATATGGCTTATTAAAGAGGGGGAAATTACTGTTTTTTTTCAATGACCCATAAAGTGGTTTACCCCTTTTTCTTCCCCCTTTCTCTCCCACACATGCAGTCCTCCTTCTTCCTTACTCCATGGGAATTCTCCCTCATTCTTGGATGGAATCAGATGCCATCAAGTGCATTTGAAACTTTTATTTAAGCCTTCGACTCCTTTATTCATCATGGTGTTTTTATTTGGATTCCACTAACTCTTGGTTACTTCAGTTAGGTTTTTTAGTTTCGATTCCACTAAATTATAGTGTAATTGGATACTGGTGATAAGTATTTCACTCTTCTTAGGGATATAGTGACTCGATATGTTTTATTCACTTTTCTGCATTTCGTTTTGTTGAGGTATGTCACTGAAGTTAATTTATAAAGCTTTAAGGCCTTAATTAAAATAGTTGAATGGATTTTTTTTACGACATTGATTAGGTATTATGACTTTATAGAGTTTGGGATTATGTTGCGGGATGTTAGAAAGTGGTAGGTCACCATTCTGGTGTGAAGGGACCGGCCAGTAAGATTTTTGGGTGTTATGCCTGTTTTAAATAAAATGGTTCCTTAACTTAAATTGTTGGGTTCTAATTAATTAATTATAATGTTGTAATAATTAATTATTTATGGTAGTTTTGTTTCAAGATAGGATCCAACATGACTCATATGATCTTGGACAGGCCTTGGTAGCTATTTTTGGCCTTTGGAAAATAAATGGAAAGCTTCCTAAAGGTAGGTTGTATAACATGCCTTCCCTAGAGTATTCATGAATGTTTATGTAGTATGGGTATGTTGGGATTGAACTTGAAGGTGATGCACCCAATTTATAATTTCCCTAATGAACTGTTAAATTAAATTATTTAATTTGGTAATTAAATGGATGAACTCAAGGGGTCACTAGCAACCCCTATGATCTAGCTTCATACTTCAACTTATCATTGAGGTAGAGGGTCCCCTATGGGATGCCTCCATATATGATCTAGTCTAGAGGATCCCATGTAGGATTACTCATTTTAATTATACTTTGTGAGGACCTAAAGAGGGATGCCTTTAATTATGTGTTGGATTAGAGGATCCCTAGTAGGATGCCTCTCTAGTATTTTCACAAGAGGGGACTAGTGGGTTCCTAAACATTAGACTGACCATGATCTAGTGTGTTTTGGGTTGATTAGGGATGGTATCAAGTGTCACCTAGAACCCATATCAAACTTGTAATCCCATGAGGCTTTGGAAGTAGTAGTGGGTTGGGCATTCGGAAACCTCACTCTTTTCTTTATTCTTTCACTCAGTTATTATTGATGCGGTTATGATTTCCAAAGATACTTCATGGATTTTGGATGATGAGCCTGACATGATAGGTACATGACAGGGATACCCAGAGGTAATTTTGGGGTTCTGACATATGATCCCTATTGATGGATATGAATATCAAGGTATGACAATGATGAGTGGAATTGCGGTATGGCATCGAAAATGACTGATGGTATGACAATGTTTATTGAGATTTCTATAGATATGCTCCATGGACTCAAGGAAGATGAATTGGTCAATGAACTTGGGCCCTATCCCATATAGTTATATATTATACCGAGTTTTCTATGGATTTTCTCTGTGGACTCGAGGAGGATTCCTTGGTAAATTTCTATGGATCCTGACCCTGGTAGGTCTATATTATACTGAGTTTTCTATGGATGTGCTCCATGGGCTTGAAGAGGACACCTTGGTCAATGGGCCTGGGTATTGAACCTCATAGGTCTGATACATGATACATATGGTGTATTCCATATTTGATGTAGTGTCATCTTTATAGGATTGTTCATTGGTACATGGCATCCTTCATTATAGTGATTGAAGGCCAGTACGGGTAAACCCAAGGTTAGGACATGTATCCCCCAATAGCGACATAGTTTGCTCAGAGACATTTCTGACACTGCTCGAAGTAGGTATCATTGATCAGGATTATGAACCCACAGATTGACTTAATTATACATGACATGGGTGGTATGACATCCAACCCAATGCCTTTTTCACAGGATATTGATATGATCAGGATTAATGACCCAATGATCGGTTGCGGTTTAATTCATGCTACTTATCACCTTACTCTTATATCACTACTAAAAAACATAAATTAGTGGTGTTTATAAACATCAGTAATTAGTGACATTAATAGATGATACCAAATTATCGATGTTTATAAACATCCCTATTTAGAAACACCTTATTTACTGATATTTTTTCGAAACATCAGTAAATCACACCTCATTTACTGACATTTCTAAAAAACATCGGTAAATTATTTTTTAAAAATCATAAATTTTTTACTACTAGTTTTTTTACAAAAAAAAATATTTTTTTTATACCACCACACAAGCTCGTGATCAAATCTCTTTCCAAACTCTACCTTGCGCACCTCTCTACCCACCGATCACCTGTGACCCCACCCTACCCTGCTCATTGAGCAATCTCCACCTAGCATGCCTTGGAGAAAACTACCAAATTGCCAAAGGAGTCAAGATGAAATTCCCCCTCCATAAGAATTCGAACGTTGCACCTCCACCTTCACACCCGAATATCTAACCAACTCACCTATGACGATTTTTGTATATTTAATTGTATTATATTATATTAATATATATAAATAGATTTCAGTATTTAAAAAAATAATATTATATATGTGTATGTTTATATATTAATATACATATATTAATGTGTGTGTGTGTGTTTATATTTTATATTTTATGCTTATATATATTTATATTATATTATGTGTGTGTTTGTGTGTGTTTATATTTTATATTATACATACATATATATGTTTATATTATATATATGTTTATATTTTATGTGTGTGTAAATATATATGTTTATATTATATATTTTTATGTTTTTATGTTTTATATGATTATATTTTATGTTTATTTATATATTTATATTATATATATATGTTTATATATATATATATATGTTTATATATATATATGTTTATATATATATATGTTTATATATATATTCTTATATATGTATATTTATATATTTTATATATATTATATGTTTATGTTAATATATATGTGTGTGTGCTTATGTGTGTGTGTGTACATATATATGTGTATGTATACAAATATATAATTAGCCATGTTTTAAAACACTCATAAAAATGTCACTAAAATAGAAAATTTTTCTTAAAAACATTCCTAAATTTAAAATATATGTGTGTTTTTATTTAAAAATATATGTATGTATATATTTTTATATAATAGTTGGGGTTTGGCTTATTGGTAAGAACCCCGTAATCCTACATGAAAAATGGGGGTTCAAAACCCATTGGGTGCAATTACTGTAGCAATACTGCAGTGGTACTGTTGTAGCGGTGGCACTGTTGATTGGTGAGTACTGTAGCAGCGGCAGGGCACTGTAGTAGCGGCGGTACTGTGCAGGTACTATAGCAAGCAGGTTATTATTCACAGAATGGGCATTGGGCCAAAAATTTGGGCATGCGGGCTATGTAATGGGCTACAAGCCCACTGGGCCTTCAGGCTATGTAATGGGTTTCCCTCTATCTAGTTAAAAGAGGTCTTTGCTTTTCTTTAATAATAAAAAATGAGGCTTCGGCCCCAACCTTTTAAAATATATATATATATTTTTATATATTTATATGTGTGTGTGTGTTTATATATATATATTTATATTTATATTTATATTTATATATATGTGTTTATATATATGTGTTTGTTTTTATATATATTAATATATATATAAATATATATTTACATCGATGTGAGGAAATGGGTTATATAAATATATATATTTTTAACAACATTTCTTGAAAAATGTCACTAATTTAGCGATGTTTATAGGAAACATCGATAAATTCCATTTTTTGTAGTGTATATATATATATATATATATTTATTGGAATATATATATATATACACATAAATATATATATATATGATGGAACTGTATTCCAGTTGTGTCTCGTCTAGCTTGAGCACTTTCCTTGATCATGTCTTGTATATATTTGTCTTTTAGTTTATTTACATTAGTTATTATTATTATTATTATTATCATTATTATACTGATGAGTAGATCACATTTACATACACTGCATATTACTAGCTATGTATGAGACCGTGTCGGTGGTTCTCTTAGAGTTTTGTACTCACACCTTGCTCATGCCGCCATTACATTGGGGTACTTGATCAAGAGTTCACTTGGTTACAAGCATAGGTTTGGGCTGAGGCCTGAGATCGATCGAGTAAGATGGATCATATATTTTCATGGATCATGGGTACATGGTTTGGCTCGGAGATAGTGGTAGAGCCTTGTAATTTTATTTCTATTTCTTTTATTTACTCCTATATTTGTATATTTGGAGTAGTGGGTGATCAGTATTTTATATACGACATGGTTGTTTGGGGCTTTACTGCATTCCATTTATTATTACAGCATGCTCTTGTTTTGGTTTATTTATTACTTCTGCACTCTGTTTTTTACTGATATAAATGTTATCTGGTTATTTACACTATTTTATTACTATGATATGATGGAATAGTATACCCACTATCACACTCTGGTCCCTCTCTACTAGTCGGCAACCTCTAGCGTACGGGAATGTGCACTTGAGGTCCTATGACAAACCAGCTCATGGCACCAGTTTAGTGGCATCCAAGTTGGGATGTTACAAATTGGTATAAGTGTTGTTACTTTTAAATTATATTTATATTTTTTATATAGTAGATATGATTATTATAAATGTGTCAGAATATGTGATGGATATCAAATCGGTGCATTGAGAACACTGATTCTGGTAAGAATTCCTGGTTTCCAATGTTATGATATTTCTATTCTTGATATGTGATGTTATAGTTGTATGTTACTTTCGATTTGAGTGATTCAAATATTGTGTGTATGTTATGATGTATTATGGATTTCTGTCTCTTGGTCATTAGTAAGAGGCTAGAAATTGATTCTGACTCTTGGTTGGCAAAGGCAATAGGTGTCTCATGTATCATATTTGGCACATAGGGTCTACATGTTAGAGGCCTACTAGTGTGTGATTTTACTGATGATAGAATCCAATTATTTAAAGTGTCCCCAAGAACCTAAATGATGTTTTACCATATAGGTTCTTGGTGGAATTCCACTCAATTGAGCGGAATTGTATGTATATTTTCTTCTAATGGTAGGTTATGTGGATCCACGGTGAGACATTTGTCGATGATGTTGATGACTCGGTCCTCATGCACAGGAGGTGCAGTAACCTTGGTAGGTCGATAGGGCATATGATGTGTAAGAACCCAGATCTTCGTTTCAGGTATGGTTTTCCTTTTTCTGGAGTTTTTAAGAAAAATGAACTTTCTGGAAATTTTCGAATTACACGCCGTGTACTCTTCTCCGGCTCGAAGTCATGTGTTGGCCATGCCCGGGCCACACACACAGTGTGTAGGGGTGACATGGTGGCCGATTTTGGCGGAGTACGGAAAAGACCCAGTACACGCCGTGTACTTTAAAAATACACGCCGTGTACTTTCTTTTTTTCACTAAATGAACCAGGGTCGCGCCTGACGCACAGAAACACCTCCTTCTAGGTTTCGTTAATCCAAGAGTGACCTGTACGGCCGGATCTTCGATGAGCTCCCACCTCTTCATCCATTCTCCGATTCGAGCACGATCTATTGCGTTGGAATCACAGCGATCTATGACGTTCTGAGGGGAATCTGTCATCGTGGTTCACGTATATCGATCTTCTAGGATCGAGGTAGGTGGTTTGTTCCTTTACGTAGATTGTTGATGAGTATTTTGTGCAAATTCCACCAACACCCTTGAATGGGGTATTGCGTGTTACTTGTTTTTCTCTGTTGTTTTGTTACTTTTCTTGACTACTGTAGTAGAGGTTTATACTTATGAGTAGAGTATTTATTTTGTGCTCAGGTTTCTTTTCCATGCTTGTTCTACCTGTTTGGAATTTTTTCAGTTTCCCTGCCTAGTTATAGGATAGTGGAACTGCTACTTTTTATGCTGTTGAGCCTTATAATGATATCCAAGTATTTCTTGATGTTTACTTGGATGATGTACGCGCGCTGGCCATGTTTTATCTTTCACTCAGGACTGTGAGAACCTAGAGTAGTAGACTAAAGGGAGAATTGACGGAATGGCTTCTCGAGAGTGTCTTTTAATTACGATGCGAGACCACAGGGGGAATTGATGTTGAGTGCTTCCTCAGAGAGTTTGTAGTTCCTCGATGCAGGCCACAGGGGGAATAGACATTGAGTGCTTCCTCAGAGAGCCTTTAGCACGATACGAGACTATAGGGGGAATTGACGGTGAGTGCTTCCCCAGAGAGTCTGTTATTTTCATAGCTGAACCAGTGGGGTGAGACTGCGTGTGCCTCCTAGAGGGTTGCTAGTACTTATAGGTTGAACCATAGGGGTTAGGATGTGAGATCTACCCAGAGGGTTACCTTTTTCCTTATTGTTGCTGGTTGTTTACTTGCGTACTTTGTTTGTTAGAACTGTGGATTGTAGCTGCTTGTGCTTTCCTATTTACTACTTATTTTTTTATTACTTCCATGTATTCATTAACTATTGGGCACAAATATTTGGGTGATTTCCTACTGGGATTGTATCTCACACCCTGTTTGGGCCATGCTTTTGGGCCCAAGCAGACTATGTTGCTGCAGGTATAGATAAGGGCAAGCGCCCTTCTACTTCAGGTTCTTGATTGCACTGGAGCTGGAGAGAATGGGACCGAGCCGTGGCTCACGATGCTGAGGAGTTTATTTTGTTTTACTTGCACTTTGTTTTTTAGTTGTACTTCAACACATTGGTTTTTTTGCTGCTTTCCATAGACATATGTACCATATTGCATCATTATTAGTTATACATTGTTTCTGCTATTTAGTTCAGTTGTTGTATGCTGTTTATTGATTCTGCTATTGTGTTTGGTTGTTTTCCGCTGTATACTTCACCGAATGAGGGCATAGTTTCCTCACCGACTCACCAAGGTCCTCTCTGCTAGTCCATAGCCTCTGGCATTTGGGGAAACGCGCTTGAGGTCATGTGGCAAACCGAGTATGGGGCACCAGTGGAGGGGCTCCGGATTCGGGTCGTTACAAAGTGGTATCAGAGGAGTTATTTTCTCTTACTTTACTGTTTGGAGATTTTAGCCAGGGATAGGATGGATTCGGTACTTGGTATTAAGCTGTGCTCGGGAGTAGCTAACCCGTGTACAGGGAAAAGCCATACTACCTCGTTAATTTCAATTTTTTTGGTTTTGAGATTTTATGGTTGATCTGATTTCACCTAGAGTGATTCACATGACTTGTGCTATTATTGTTTTGATACTTCAATTATATTTCTATCACAACCCAATGAGATGAGGGTATTCCATCTCATGCATCATATAGGCACTTGTAGAAATCATATGCCATGCATTCTTTCCATGCCATCTAGGGTGCATTAGCGATTACATGCTGTTGTGATAGACTCTTTGTAGATTATGCATGCTGTTGTGATAGATGCTTGATAGATGCTCTGCTGTTATGTTAGAAAATTGTTTGTTTTGATATTTTCTTAAAAATGATCATGTTTTCTCTTGTATATGACTATGGTAGATTCCATGTTTTGATTCGTGGGGAGTATGGGCCCTCAGGGATCAGAATTTGGCACCTCTTTTCCTGGTTTTTAGTGTTTCTGGGATTCTGTGCAGTTTTCCAAGCTACTACCCAGAAAAACCCAGAATACACGGCATGTACTTTTTGGATACACGCCGTGTATTTTTCAGGCCGTGTCACTGACTGTGTGAGCAGAACACGGTGTCGTGAAAGTAACCCGGGAACACGCCATGTACAGTAGGTACACGTCGTGTAAGTTCGGAACCGTGTACCCGACCATGTCACTAACAACACGGGTCGGGGAAGCACGGGTAGAACACGCCGTGTCTAGAGGGAACACGCCGTGTAGTCCTGTCCAGGTACCCGACCGTGTCACGAACAACACGGGCCGAATTTATCTTCTTTTCCACATGCCATGTTTGTTCAGAACACGCCGTGTAGTCGTGTCCAGGTACCCGGCCATGTCACGAACAACACGGGACGGTGTCACCTTCGCCTATACACGCCGTGTTTGTTCAGAGCACGCTGTGTAAGGTTCAACCATGTAGATAGTCGTGTGCTTAACAACACGGGCCGCTGAAGCCTTGTCTAGTACACACTGTGTTTGTTTCGAACACGTCGTGTAGTCTCAGGTTGAGTTGGACCGTGTGGGTTAGTCGTGTGAAGAGGCTCGGGTAGGGGAATAGTTTTCAAGTACACGCCATGTGTTGGGGTCAACACGCCATTTAGTTTGAGGTGTACATGACTTGTAGGGCAGGAGTACATGCCCATGTCAGTGGCTTAAGAAGAAACGCTGTGTAGTTTTTATACACGCCATGTAATTGTGTTTTGCAATCTTGTGTGTTTTTCTTCCCCTGTTTCCATTTTGTACTCTTGTGTTATCTGTACTTGTTTTCTTGATCTAAGGTGTACTCTTGATATTTCAGAGCTATGCCTCTGAGACGTCCTTCGGTCATACGTCAGTCGTCAGGCAGTGATCAGACACCAGACAGGTCTGATCAGGGACTCCCTGCTGATCCTCCAGTCGGGCCAGCCTTGGCACTGGCTATTATACCATTTGCAGGCACTGATGCGCAGTTCAGGGAAGGTTTCATGAGGATGATGCAGGCCTTCCAGGGAGTGTCGCCCCCTGTCATGACTATGGAAGACTTGACACGGGTTTTCCAGTAGCATCATCCTCCTACTTTCTCGGGGGAAGGAGGACCTCAGGCTGCGGAGTCATGGCTGGAAGCCATGCTGACTATCTTTGAGAATCTGGAGACTCCTCCAGAGAGGCGGGTCAAGCTCACTACCTACATGCTCCGAGAATCCTCCAAGAGGTGGTGGGATGTGATCTCACAGGCGGGTCAATAGCACTTTATGGCTTGGGAGGAGTTCCAGCGCGTGTTCTACGACTACTTATACCCGGAGACCCTGAGGGCCGACCGAGCCCGAGAGTTCATAAGTTTGGAGTAGGGTACTCTTTATGTCATGGAGTATTCCTCTCATTTCACCGAGTTGCAGTGCTTCACACCCCTTCGGGATGGGAGTGGGGTGTTCTTAGCAAGGAAGTTTGAGGATGGTCTCAGGTGGGAGATCCGCTCGCAGGTGAAAATCTTCCAGCTGACTTCCATCACTTCCATCATCAACCAGGCACTGATTGCGGAGCGCAATCTGAGAGACTCTGGAGATGAAAGCCAGGGAGGTCCTGCTTCCAGAGCTAGTTTGCCTCTAGATGACAGCAAGAAGTGCCATAGAGAGCCTATGTGCGGCGATCTGAGGAAGCGAGATGCATCGTCAGGCAGCCAGGTGACATGCTACCAGTGTGGCCGGTTAGGGAACACGAGGCCGCAGTGCCAGAGGAACCCCGTGGAGTGCCGATCTTGCAGCAAGATGGGTCACCTTCAGTGTTTCTACCAGGTTTTCTCACCAGTAGCTGGTGACTGGGGTTCTTCCATGACTCCTCGTTCAGGAGCAGCACCACCAGTTTCTCACCAGTCAGGGAACTGGAGTTCTTCTGGCCGTTCGGGCCAAGGTGGAGGTCGAGGCCATGGTGGTCAGCCACTAGTTACTTAGCACTAGAAGGGAGGTTCAGCTCAGAGTGGTCAGCTGGGGGCGCAGAGCCGCGGTACAGGCCAATCTTTTGCTGTGGAGCAGACTCATCTGGAGTAGGATCCCGACCCTTCTACTGTTCGAGGTACGATTTTATTAGCCTCAGTTTTATCTTCATCCCTTTTCGATATTGGTTATATGCATAGATTTATCTCCATTGCTGTCATGGAGAGACTTGGACTCTACATCTTTTCTTCTGCTGACTCGTTGACACTAGAAACACCTTTGGGAACGAGGACATCTAGTGTACGCCAGTGTAGAGAGTTCCCCCTCGAGGTTGCAGGGTATCGCTTCTTATGGGATCTCTATTTCCTATAGATGACAGGCTATGATGTCATCCTCAGCATGGACTGGTTGATTCCCTTTTAGTCAGTTGTCGACTGTTATCGCCGCAGGGTGAGTTTTGTCTCACCAGAGGGTGAGTCTTTTCTTCATAAAGGTGAATGGGACGTTCGGGTGAGTCGGGAAGGACTCGAGCATCTTGGGCTAGGAGGGGTGACAACCCAGATTGCTAGTCTTTATCTGGATGATCAGGGGACTCCACAGTTAGACTTTCCTCCAGTGGTGGATCGTTTCAAGGATTTCTTTCTAGAGGACTTCTCAGGTTTTCCTCTGGAGCGTGAGGTAGACTTCTCTATTGATCTCATGTCGGGAGCGGTACCGGTGTCCATTCCTCCCTATAGGATGGCTACACCCGAGTTGCAGGAACTCAAGAAGCAGTTGGAGGAGTTTCAGGAAAAGGGTTTCATCCAACCCAGTACTTCTCCTTGGGGTTCGCCTATCCTGTTTGTGAACAAGGTAGACGGTACCCTTTGGCTTTGTGTGGATTATCGAAAGCTGAACCAGTTGACGGTCAAGAACCGATATCCATTGTCGATGATCGATGACCTATTTGATTAGCTTCTAGGATCCTGGGTGTTCTCAAAGATAGATTTGAGGTCTTTTTACCATCATTTGCACATTAGACCATTAGATATACCTCTGACAGCCTTCAGGAGCAGGTATGGTCTATACGAGTATACGGTCATGTCGTTCGGTCTCACGAACGCGCCTGCAGTTTTTATGGCACTGATGAACCGAGTGTTCCATCCTTACTTGGACTCCTTTGTCGTGGTCTTCATGGATGATATCTTGGTGTACTCTCACACTCGACATGACCATGCCACACATCTTGAGATCGTTCTGAGTACACTGAGAGAGCATCAGATTTATGCTAAACTCTCGAAGTGCCACTTTTGGATGGATCAGATTCAGTTCTTGGGTCACGTCATCTCAGAGGTAGGAGTATCTATGGACCCAGAGAAAGTGAGAGCTGTAGTTTCCTGGGAGCAGCTGAAGAACGTCTTTGAGGTACGGAGCTTCCTAGGGCTGGCTGGATACTACAGACGCTTCATTCAAAACTTTTCTCGTCTAGCAGCACCTTTGACAGGTCTGAACAAAAAGGGAGCGAAGTTCTTATGGTCAGATTCTTGTGAGTCAGACTTTCATTAGATAAAAGGGAGGTTGACATCAGCACTGATACTAGTCTTTCTAGAGACAGGAAAGAGCTACACTGTTTACTGTGTTTCTTCAAGTATTGGGTTGGGGGCTGTGCTTATGCAACTCGGCAGTTGAGGCCACATGAGAGGAACTACCCTACGCACGATCTAGAGTTGGCAGCTGTTGTTCATGCCTTATGTTGTTGGAGACACTATCTTCTGGGATAGCACTTTGTGGTCTTTACTGACCACAAGAGTCTCAAGTATATCTTCACTCAGTGTGATCTGAATCTGAGGCAGTGCAGGTGGGTCGAGTATCTTCAGTATTTTGATTTTGAGCTTGCCTATGCACCGGGGAAGGGCAACGCAGTGGCAGATGCGCTGAGCAGTAGAACTCAGGTTCAGGCAGTTCAAAAGGCTATCAGTGAGTGGCAGCTTATGGCTCTGTTCTCTGAGATGCATCTGGAGGTGCACGACAGACAGGGACATACCTTCCTATCTTCTGTAACTGTTACCTCTACACTACTTGATCAAGTACAGATGAGGAAACTATCAGACTCAGAAGGCTTAGTCCTATAGGAGAGTGTGTCAAGAGGGGACCCTCTTCCTGGATGGAAAGTGGGCGAGGATGGGATCTTGCGTTTCCAGGGACGCGTATGGGTGCCAGCAGACATACGCAAGGAGCTGATGTGGGATTTTCATTCCTCTGTTTGGGAAGTTAATCCTAGCGTCACCAAGATATATCGGGATCTTCATCTCCAATACTGGTGTCCAGGTATGAAGAAGGATGTTTCGGGCTTCGTCATGAGATGTTCTACTTGTCAGCAAGTGAAAGCAGAGCATCAACGACCAGCAGGGCTTCTGCAGCAATTACCCATTCCGGAGTGGAAGTGGAACGACGTCGCGATGGACTTCGTGACTGGGTTGTCGAGGTCGCCTCAAGGGAATGATTCTATTTGGGTTTTCATCGACAGGCTCACGAAGGTTTACCACTTCTTTCCGATCAAGGATACATTTAGTGTCGATGATCTGGGACGACTTTACATCTGAGAGATCATTCGTCTGCAAGGAGTCCCACACTCCATCGTTTCAGACAAGGATGTGCGCTTTACCTCTTGGTTCTGGAAGGGACTTCAGAAGGCCTTGGGTACACAGGTACTTTTGAGTATAGCATGCCATCCCCAGATTGATGGCCAGTCCGAGCGCATGATCCAGGTGCTTGAAGATATGCTCCGAGCTTGCATTTTAGACTTTGACGGATCTTGGGAGAAGCATATCCCTCTGGTGGAGTTCGCCTACAACAGCAGTTTTCAGGCGACTATTCAGATGTCACCTTATGAGGCTCTATACGGTAGGCCATTCCGATCACCCTTATGCTGGCTGGAGGCAGGAGAGGCAGTTTTGTTGGGACCTCATCTTGTTCAAGAGACCTCAGAGCAGATTGAGCTGATTTAGAAGAGGATGGATACAACACAGTCTCGATAGAAGTCTTATGCTGATCAGCGGAGACGACCTCTGGAGTTTGAGGTCGGTGATCAGGTTTTCCTGCGTGTCACACAGAGGTTGGGGCACAAGAGGATTCAGAGACAGGGTAATATTTCACTACGATATGTTGGGCCGTTTGAGGTCTTGGAGAGAGTGGGGTCGGTCGCCTATCGGTTGTAGCTACCTCAAAGGTACCGGGTCATGCACGATGTCTTCCACGTCTCTCAACTCTGACGCTACTTTTCATACCTGTCTCATGTCTTTCAACCTGAGGAGGTTGATCTTGAAGTGGATGCATCGTTTGAGGAGCATCCTATCTGGATTGTCGATCGCAGTACGAAGGTTCTCCGCGGGCAGTCTGTTCCTCTGGTACGGGTGCTATGGCAGCACGGGCGAGTACATGATGAGACTTGGGAAAGGGAGGCCGATGTACGATTGCAGTGGTCGGAGCTGTTTGGGGTTTCTTCTTCTCTGCCCTGTTAGGGAAATTCAGGGATGAATTTCTTTAAGGGGGGAAGTTTGTAAAAACCCGGATCTTCGTTTTAGGTATGGTTTTCCTTTTTCTGGAGTTTTTAAGAAAAATTAACTTTCTGGAAATTTTCGAAGTACACGCCCTATACTTTTTGAGTACATGTCGTGTACTCTTCTCTGGCTCGAAGCCATGTGATGGACATGCCTGGGCCACACACACAGTGTATAGGGGTAACGTGGAGGCCGATTTTGGTGGAGTACAGAAAAGACCCAGTACATGCCATGTACTTTAAAAATACATGCTGTGTACTTTCTTTTTTTTCACTAAATGAACCAGGGTCGCGCCTGACGCACAGAAACACCTCCTTCTAGGTTCCGTTCGTCCAAGAGCGACCCGTACGGCCGGATCTTCGACGATCTCCCGCCTCTTCGTCCGTTCTTTGATTCGATCACGGTCGATTGCGTTGGAATCACAGCGATCTATGATGTTCTAAGGGGAATCTGTCATCGCGGTTCACGTATATCGATATCCTAGGATCTAGGTTGGTGGTTTGTGCCTTTCCATAGAAAGTTGATGAGTATTTTGTGCAAATTCCACCAATACCCTTGAACGGGGTATTGCGTGTTGCCTGTTTTACTCTGTTGTTTTCCTGATTTGCTTGATTGCTGTAGTAGAGGTTTATACTTATGAGTAGAGTATTTATTTTTTGCTTAAGTTACTTTTCCATGCTTGTTCTGCCTGTTTGGCATTTTTTCAGTTGCCCTGCCTAGTCGTAGGATAGTGGAACTGCTACTTTTTATGCTGTTGAGCCTTATAATGATAGCCAAGTAGTTCTTGAGGTTTACTTGGACGATGTATGCGCACTAAGCATGTTTTATCTTTCACTCAGGACTATGAGAACCTAGAGTAGTAGACCAAATGGGGAATTGATGGAAGGGCTTCTCCAGGGTGTCTTTTAATTACGATGCAATACCATAGGGGGGATTGACGTTGAGTGATTCCTCAGAGAGTCTGTAGTTCCTCGACGTGGGCCACAGGGGTAATAGACATTGAGTGCTTCCTCAGAGATCCTTTAGCACGATACGAGACTATAGGGGGAATTGACGGTGAGTGCTTCCCCAGAGAGTCTGTTATTTTCATAGCTGAACCGGAGGGGTGAGACTGTGTGTGCCTCCTAGAGGGTTGCTAGTACTTATAGGATGAACCATAGGGGTTAGGCTGTGAGAGCTACCCAGAGGGTTACCTTTTTCCTTATTTTTTATGTTTGTTTACTTGAGAACTTTGTTTGTTAGAACTGTGGATTGCAGATACTTATGCTTTCCTGTTTACTGCTTCTTATTTTATTACTGCCATGTATTCATTGACTGTTGGGCACAAATATTTGGGTGATTGCCTACTAGGATTTTATCTCACACCCTGTTTGGGCCATGCTTTTGGGCCCAAGAAGACTATGTTGTTGTAGGTATAGATAATGGAAAGCGCCCTTCTACTTCAGGTTCTTGATTGCACTGGAGCTGGAGAACATGGGACCGATCCGTGGCTCGCGATGCTGAGGAGTTTATTTTGTTTTCCTTGCAATTTTTTTTTCAGTTGTACTTCAGCATGTTGGTTTGTTTTCTGATTTCCATAGACATATGTACCATATTGTATCATTATTAGTTATCCATTGTTTCCATTGTTCAGTTCAGTTGTTGTATGTTGTTTATTGATTCTGCTATTGTGTTTTGTTGTTTTTCGCTATTTATTTTACCGAATGAGGGCATAGTTTCCCCACCGACTCACTAAGGCCATCACTGCTAGTCGGTAGCCTCTGGCGTTTGGGGAACCACGCTTGAGGTCATGTGGTGAACCGGGTATGGGCCACCAGTGGAGGGGCTTTGGATTCGGGTCATTACATGATGCCCATGTGTTGAACCCCTATAGGGAGTTGTTTCTTAGGTTTATTTATTTAATGTTTTAGTAACAACCTATACAGTGTTTTCCTACATAGTTTGGAATTAAATTCTACTTAACCGAACCACTTTCTTTTAAAATGATAAATATCATTGAGGTAATTTTGTATGAGTACTGTTGGTCCTCTTTGGTCAACCTTTATGGTTGATTATGTCGTTTATGGTGATCTAGTCAAGTAGTTTTGTATGATGAAAATAAATACCTAAACATTTATAGTGAACTAGACCTTGAGGGAGTATTACCATATGCGATTACCCAATTAATTTCAGTTCATTATATTTTCTACATTTATATAATGATACTCTATGGGCAGTCCCTTATGAGGATACTTGGTGAGGATTAGGCCCCTACTAAGCCGATTCTTAATAGTTCAAACCCTTATAGGTTGGTGTTATCCTTACCCTCATTAGGGAGGTTTGGAAATCATGTTATATACCTTATACTAATATGGGTATTTAGGTGATGCCCTGTGAGATGTTACCTTATTGAGGTTATACTTTTGGGCTAGGTGGTCAGACCTAGTTACCATGTTATGAGACTTTATCGATTGGGATAGGTGGGAGACCAAGAGACCCTTAACAGTGACTCATACAATTGTAGGTCTATGTTTGGTATGATTGAGTAAAACCTATAAGAGATTTTATCCCAAGTTTATGGATGCCTTTTAGGAAATGATCTTGGTTATGTGCTCATTCTGAGACTGGTGCATGGTAGGTTCTTGAATTTCATGATATAGGCATCATAATGCCATTGGTTTCTAATAAAGTGCCTAGGGTGATTGTGTTTTGAGACTAAGTTTTACAGGTAGGACTTCATGTTTCAAACCCTATTTACCAATGATTATATGGTTATTTAACATGGTCAGAGCACAGGTATACACTCATGATTGGAATGATGATGTGTGATGAGTGGTCATATAATGAAATGTGGCATAGGTGGGGTGCCTAATTTTAAAGATGGGTTAAAAGGGATCTCCATACATGTTAAGACTAATGTGTCGTGTATCATGGTTATATTAGACTTATTGATGAAAAAATAATTGGAACGTGAGTCAAGTTATGATGATCGGGTGGTATGGGGTTGTACACCCGCTACATAGGATGTTTTGGTACATGTTGGATACACTTGGTACCATTTAAATCGTAAAGTGGTGAGCGGTTGTGTGTGAGATGAGGACCGATGGTTTAAAAGAAATGCTACAGGCTTGTTTCCCCAAAAAATGTGACTTAAATGAGGAATTTATCTCCATGTTATAGGATATATCATGAATAAATTGGTTTTCAAGATAAAATTTACCCATGTTTGAACCTGGACATACATTTTCAGGAGACATGGTGTTAAGAGTTAGATAAGGAAAGTGTAGCTTATTTAGATGTGAGTAGGGTTTTTAGGATAAACACACACCCATTGAGGGAATCTTAGTGTACTCCTAGATAGAGGCAATCATACCCAATATCTTGACATCATCCTGAGTACACTAAGAGAGTTTTGGCTACACACTGGTCTAACTATACATCTTTTTTGGTTGGATTAAAGACTCCTTAGAAGTGCACTCAAATAGCAGTTTAAAAGTAATCCAGATGGTTCATAGTAGACCATTAGTCATTTTAGGGTTTTGGCCCTTTTTTTATTTTGAATTTCAATAATATATGTGGCAAATGTTCTCATGAAGTGGGAATCAGTTGGTAGATATGTTTATGTTAATGCTCAGGATGAGAAGGTTGTAATCCATTCTAGTTATTAAGTCTATGAGGGACAGGGTATAGGCTATGGTGATCTAGTTCTCTTTTCATTAGAGATGTTATAAGGATGCTTCTAAAGTGGGGATTGGGATGTTTGTCACTAGTGTCTGACCATCATGTGAGAAGGGTTGTGTGATCTTTAGACAGGTCGTTAGATGGTCATTTTGGCAGTAGTGTGCCATTAAATAAATGAATCAAAATATGGATGGATTTCTTGGTAAATGTCAGGTACAAATTTGAATATGGACTTGGATGAAGTTTGAGTGTGGGAATTAATCCCAGAGTAGATTGTGGATATCCATAGGTATTGGATTAGAAATTTATCGATTTCCATGTGGTGGCATGACAACATTTATGGAAAGGGTATGTTTTTTCCAAAAAAAATCATTGGGAGTCAGTTACAGACTCTGGTGATTGAGCTTAGTGACAATCATATTATGTCTTGGGATAAAGGCATAAAAAAAAATTTTGGTGCTGCATCGGATATGGAAACTGATATTTTTCAAGAATAGTTGACTAAAGGTGGTTCAATTTATGTTCTTTTGTGTAGTTGAATGCGGTTAGTTTGGAACCACATTGAGAATTTCATTGGGATGAGACTAGGGCATACTAGAGATCAGCTGAGTCTTTTCAAGGGAAATTTGGCATGAACATGTTGAGATTTTTTTATTAGATATCAACCATTTGGTCTGATTGAGGATCGAGAGTAGTGACAAAGTTTCTTATCATGTGTATAGAGCTGAGAAACGTGTTGGGAGAATCGTTAGAATGCAAAGGGAATGTTTTGTTAAACAATTCCTATAGTGGAGGTATTGTGTTTTAGAATTGGAAATTAAAAGAAATAAATTATATTTGGGAGCACCATAGGTTTATTTTTGTAAGATACAACAATGTGATCATGTATCAGGTTAGACAGGCTTGAATAAGTGTCGTCATGGTGTTTCGGCTATGGTTGTAAGTGTTGGATCAATTTTTGTGGTTGAGTGTCGTATATTTAAATTAGTCTTTTTAGGTGTGTTGGGTGTTATAAAATGAAACATATTCTTTAAAAATTAATTCATGGACCTAGTAGGTTAGTTTTTTCATTTTGATGCCCACTAAGGCTTCTTGGGGATGAGAATTTTTAAGGTGGGGAGGCAGTAAGATTCTATGTTTTCTGAGTTGAAAATTTCCGAAGGAGTTTGAATTTTAAATTACTAGATGGTTCAAATATTGAGTAAATATTTTTAATGGGGTTAAAAGGTTTTAATTCCTCTAAATAATATTTTTATACATGGAATAAGGATTAGTTTTTAGCTCATAGGTTTCAGGAGCGTCCAAGTGGTCCGAGGCTCGAAACCGAAGTTTTGAAAATTTACATCCAATTGTGCATGTTTGGAATATGGTTAGGGACAATAATGTGGACTAACTATGTGGGACATTTTTTATAGGAGTGCATTTTTGGTAACCATGTGTCATGCTTTAGGAAACTGTGTAGGGGGTCTGTAATTTTCCATAGATATGATGCACGGTTGGTGCACGGTTTGACTAATTGTATGCTACAACCATGCGAGGTGGAAGGTTCCTTAGATAGTAAAGGAATACAGTTAGCACATGGTCTGTTAAACCATGAACTAAAACTATGTGAGATAAGGGTCCAAGATAGTTCTGACTGCATGGTTGGTTCATGATTTGGAAAAGCATGCATCCAAAATGTGTGTCTCATTAAAGAGGAGAAAATTACTATTTTTTCCCTCTAGCCCTTACCCTTTTTTCTTCCCCCTTTCTCCCCCATGTGTGAATCCATACTTCTCCCTTCCTCCATGGGAGTTCACCCACATTCTTGGTCAGAATAGGACACCTTTAGGTTCATTGAAACCTTGAGGTAAGCCTTCGAATCTGTTATCCATCATGGTGTTTTTCTTAGGATGCCTCTAACTATTGGTTTCTATAGTTATGTTTTCTAATTCCAATTCCACCAGAGAATGGTGGGATCAGATATCATTGGATGATATTTTACTCTTCCTAGGGAGAGGGTGACCTATAATGTTGTATACACTTCATCATGTGTCGTTTCATTGAGGTACATCGCTGTAATGAACTTCTAAATCTTTAAGGTCCTAATTAAAAAAATTGAATGGTTTTTTGACATAATTGATTAGGTATTATGCCTAGATTGAGGTTGGGATTATGTTTTGGGATGTTAGTGAGTTCTGGGTTAATTTTTCGGTGTTATGGTAGCATCCAATAATATTTTTAGTGTTATGCCTTTTTTAAATAAAATGGTTCTTTAATTTAAATTGTTGGGTTTTAATTAATTAATTATAATGTTGTTATAATTAATTTTTTATGGTGGTTTTGTTGTGGTATAGGACCCAACACAACTCGGATGATCTTATAAAGGAATTGGAAGCTTCCTTATTCCTTTTAAAAATAAATAGAAAGCTTCTTAAAGGTAGGTGGTCTGACGTACCTTCCCTAGAGTATTTATGCATGTTTTTATAGTATGTGTATGCTTGGGATTTCCCTTGAGGGAAACAACCCCTGTTTATAATTACCCCAAAGAAATATTAAAATAAATTATTTAATTTGATAATTAAATGGATGAACACCAGGTGCCGCTAACAACCCTTGTGTGCTAGCTTCATACTTTAACTTATCCCTAAGGCTGGGGTCCCCTATGGGATGCCTCCATGTATGATCTATCCTAGAGGATCCTATGTAGGATGACTCCTTTTACTTAATATTTTTGAGGACACAAAGAGGGACACCTTTACTAATGTGCTATCTTAGAGGATCCCTAGTAGGATTCCTCTCTAGTATTTTCACATGATGGACCTAGTGGGTGCCTCGATGTTGGACCGACCCTAACCTAGTGTATTGCGGTTTGGGTAGAGATGGTAGTGGGTGTGACATAGAACCCATATCAAACTTGTAAGCTCATGAGGCAGGGGAAGTGGTGGTGTTTTGGGTGTTCATTCACCCTCACTATTTTCTTTATTCTTTTACTATGTTATTATTGATGTGGATATAATTTCCATGGGTGCTTCTTAGCTTTCGACTGATGATCCTGACGCAATAAAGTACATGATAGGTATTCCCACATGTACTTTCTAGGATACATATTCTGAGACCTATTGATGGATATGTATATCAAGGTCTGACACTGATAGGGGGAATTGCAATATGGAATTGACAACACCTGATGTTATGACACTGTTTACCGAGTTTGTTATGGATTCTCTTTATAGACTCTAGGATGATGCCTTGGTCAATGGCCTTGGGTCCTGGCCCTAGTAAGTCTATATTATACTAAGTTTTCTATGGATATGCTCCATGGAATTGAAGATGATTCCTTGTTTAATGGACCTGGGTATTGTCCCTCATAGTTCTGATACTTGATACATCTGAAGTAGGACTCAATTGATATAAATCCATATTTACATAATTTTCCGTCAATACATGGAATCCTTAATTATAGTGATTAGAGTCTTGTATGGATAAATCTAGGGTTAGGACATGTATCCCCCTATGGTGACGTAGCTTGATTAGATACATTTTCGATGTTGGCTGAAGCAGTTATCGTCAATCGGGATTATAGACCCAAGGATTGACTTAATTATACATGACATGAGTGTTAGGACATCCTAATAAATTCCTTCTTCATAGTATGCCTAGATGATCATGATTATGAACCCAAGGATCAGTGAATGTTTTATTCATATTACTTGTTTCCTTACACACACACACACAAACACACACACACACACGCGCAGATATATGGGAATATATATATATATATACATGATGACACTATATTCTAATTGTGTCTTGGATAGTTTGATCACTTTCCTTGAGCATGTATTGTACGAATTTTCCTTTTAGTTTGTTTCCAGTAGTTATTATTATTGTTGTTGTTATCCTGATGAATAACTCACATTTATATACACTGTATATTATTAGATATGTATGAGACTATTTTGGTGGTTCCCTAATGAGTTTTGTACTCAAACCTTCTCGGTCCACCATTGCACTGGGGTACCTGAGCAGACATTCACTTGGTTGTAGGAATGGGTTTGGTATGAGGTATGGGATCAAGTGAGAAGGATAAATCAAATATTTTCATGGAGCATGGGTATGTGGTTCGGATTAGAGATATAATTAGAGCCTTGTACTTTTATTTTTGTTTAATTTATTTACACTTGTATATGTTTGTTCAGACCAGTGGATGATTAGTGTTGTATATATGACATGGTCGTTCAGATCTTTACTACATTCCATTTATTATTACAACATGATCTTGTTTCAGTTTATTTACTGTTTCTACACTCTATTATTTATTGTTATAGATTTTATCTGGTTATTTATACTATTTTTTTACTCTAATATGAGGGAATAGTCTCCCCACTATCACACCCTAGGCCCTCGCTACTTTTTGGTAGCCTCTGGAATATGGGGAGGTACACTTGAGGCCTTGTGGAGAACCAGATTGGGACACCATGTTAGCGGAATATGGGTCGGGAAGTTACAAATTTGTATTAGATCTATTCCTTTTTTTATTACTATTTTGGATATGGTAGATAGGGGTATTAGGAATGTGTTAAATTTTTTGATATATATCAGACTGGTGCTTTTAGAACACTTTTCCTCGTAAGAAGTACAATTTTCTAGGGTTATTAGATTTTTATTCTTGATATGTGATGTTGCAGTTGTATATTAATTTCAATTTGAGTGATCCACATGTTGTGTGGATGTTATTATTTATTATGGATTTATGGATCTTGATCGTTGGCAAGAGGATAGTGATTAATTATGACTCTTGGTTGGTAAAGTCAAGAGGCATCCCATGAATCATATTTGGAACTTAGGGTCCACATGTTATAGGCCTACTAGTGTGTGATTTTACTGATGATAGAAGCCAATTATTTAAATTTTCATGAATAACCTAAATAGTGTTTTACCATATAGTTTATTAGTGGAATTATACTCAATTGAGCCGATTTCTATATATATTTCTTTTTAATGGCAGGTTAAGTGGATCCATGTAGAGATGTTTTTTGATGAGGCTGACGACTCAGTCCTCATGTATGGGAGGTACAGTGACCCTAATAGGTTAATAGGGCACATTATTCTCATGTGTTGAACCACTGTAGGGTATTGTTTCTTAGGTTTGGTTATTTAAAGTGTTAGTAACAACCAACAAAGTGTTTTTTTTTCATAGCTTGGAATGACATTCTACTTACCAAACCATGTGATTATGAAATGACATAGATCATTGAGGTGATATGTGTGAGTAATGTTGGACCTCATTGGTCAACCTTTATGGTTGATGCCTTCATTTATGGTGATATAGTCAGGTCACTATGTACGATGCTGATAAATACCTAAACTTTTATAGTGAACTTGACCTTATGAGGGTATTACCATATGCGAATACCCAGTGAGTGTTAGTTCATTATAATTTCTACATTAATATCATTATACTCTAGGTTGAAGTCCCTTATAAGGATTTTCAGTGAGTATTAGGGCCCTATTAGGCCAATGCTTAAAAGTTCTAACCCTTGTAGGTCGGTGTTATCCTTACCCCCATTAAGGAGGTTTGATAGGCATGTTAGATGGCTTATACCAAGACAACTGAATAAGTGACGCCCTGTGATATGTGACCTTAGAGAGGTTCTATTTTTAGGATAGGTGGTCATACCTTGTTACCCAGTTTTGAGACTTTATCGATTGGGCTGGGTGGGAGACCTAGATACCCTTAGTAATGACTCAGACTATAACAACATTGCTCTTTATTACACATTAATTATAAATTTTTTATACAAAATTACACATAATACAACCCAGAATATCGAGAATTCTAGTGTATTTAGTAATTAGGTACATTACATAACAATTTAAAATAGGAAAAATAGCATATTTATTGAAAACTTCCTTAACATGCTCTCACTTAAAACTATATGGGATAACCTGGGGACATACATAAGAAAGGGGTGAACTATAAATCCCAGTAAGGGAATAAACATGGAATAAAATTAAGGGAATAATACATGTTAGATAATAGGCATATCAATGGGGAATAAAAGTTGTATGAATCATAAAAATGAACAATGAGATATGATATAGTATGATAATCATAAAAGCAACAAGGGAAATATGGAAACAACTTAAAACATTGCATCATAAACATAGGTTAAGGATAACTACCAATAAATCATGATGGAAAAGGTCCCATAAATGAATCAGTTTCACTAATTGTCCTAACATTACTTCTCATGAAACTAAACATTACCCAATTCATTGGATCGCTATATAATTTTGGGTGCACTGTCACTTTCATTTCATTCTCATGCTTAAGTGTGCCACATATATCATACAACATGGATTAATTCATAACTTATTTTATTACATGATAAAGGAGTGTGGAATACATACATGTAATTAACAATTCAAATAATTATAATTGTATAAATTTTAACACCCTTTTTAGAAAATGGGTATGGTATTCACTACACAATTGTTTTGGCATGGAAAAATCGTGGTGAAATTTTAGTAGCATAACAGCATCACATAAAAATTCATAAAATGGGTTGATGAAAGAGAAAGGGGTATCTAATAATTTGGACATGAAATTTTCATTAATATAGATATCTAAATACATATCCCAACATTAGGAATTGGAAATATAAGGCTTAAGATAATAAAGAAACTTGAATAAAGAAGAGAAGGTGAGGATCCCTTACTTGAGTGTGTGACTCAAAATGCTTGGGAGAAGCTTATTGAGAGCTTGGGGGAACCTTGAGAGGACTCTAGATATTGGAGGGTGGATTAAAAGTGTGATCCAAGGATTTTTAGTGAAGATAAATGGGATTTTGGGTGGGTTTATATAGGAAATGAGTGGGAGTTTCTTTATTATTTCTCCAACTTAGGTTTAGACTCTATATAATAAAATAACCAAAAACACAAACCTTCCCATGGTTTTTTCCCATGTATTCTTCCAAATGATAGTTTTTTTAATTATTTTATAATTAAAAGGTCCAAACTTAATAAAATAATACCCTTTATTAAGTGGAGGTGAGTCATACTCTTAAAGAAAGGATTTTAAAACCTTAAAATATATTATAAGTTTTGGAGAATTCATAATGGCTTTATTAAATAAATAAAATAAACTTAAAATCACATTATTTTAAATTGAAAACATATATTTGGTCTTGTATGCCTTTTATAGTAATTATTATATCACTTTTATGTCATTATGATGTCATAATACACACCATATATTTTTACAGTATTTATTTTTTACCCAAAAATTCGACTGTCGCGGATAATTATGAAAAATTAAAAGTTGGATAATTTAAATGTTATTATTCCAAAAATAATATTAATTTTATAAAAATAATTTTATAAATATGTTCATTTTCACTTTTAAAATAATAATCTCCATTTATTAATAAATGATGGGTTTTTTTACAATAACAATTTTCGAACCCTTATAAAAATTACATTTAACAACATAAAAATTTTCTGATCATTTATATTTAGTAAAAAATATTTAATAATAATATTTTATTAAAATATTATTTATTTAAAAATTCCATTAATTCATCTAAATAAGCTCCTTAATTGAATTTGAATATTACCCAAAAATACAATTTTTGTTTTATTGTATAAAAATAATTTATAAAGTAACAATAATAGGATGAAAATATATTTATTATTCTATGAAAAGTAAATTACATACTCATATTTATAGGGTCTTCATACATGTCCCTTTAATACACCATAAAATTCCTTAAGAGTAAAGTGTGCGATGGTGATACTTTTATGGGGTGGTTCGGCGTACATGGTTTAGGTCATGAACTCGATGAGCTTGAACTTCTCTCATAAACGGTTTTGATCATGCTTAAGTGTTGGTTATCAGCTTGGGATTAGTCAAGGGAAAAATCCCAGTGATGCAATCTACCTTAGTATCTTTAATAAATGGGCTTCATAGTGTATGATCCTACTGATTGCGGTCATCACTTTCTTTGTCTGTGTAAATTGTATTTGTTAAAACCCTGTATTTATACTAATCATGTGATCATTGTTCAATGGCTATTTTATAAATGGTAAATATTCCTAACTATATTTTAAATACAATAGGATAAAATAAAACCAAATAAGTGCATGTGTTTTTTATAACCATATTACGTAATAATACATTTAATTAAATCACAAGGAAAATTTTATTTATAACTGTTTGGGTCATTACAATCTTCCCCCCTTAAGAAGTTTTGACCTCGAAATTTTCATCTCTCACACTAAAACATATTAGTGTAACTCTATTTCATAAGTTATAATGGTTCCCACATCACTTATTAAAAATTGTGGTTTCTCCACATCACTTTGACTAGGTTCATTGTCTTATTTCATAGAACTTTTTATCTGCAATCTAAGATCTTCACCAGCTGCTCTTTATATGAGAGATCATTCTCCAATGATACCGCCTTTGGATTGAGTACATGTGGGGGTATGGTATGTACTTTCTCAAGAGGGATACATGGAATACATCATGTACTTGAGATAGGTTAAGTGGGAGTGAAATTAGGTCAGTCACCGCTCCGATGTGATCAAGGATCTCAAAGGGGCAGATGTATCTTGGACTAAGATTTCCCTTATTCCAAAATCTCATCAATTTATTCCATGGATATATAAATAAGAATACCATGTCTTCAATGTCAAACACTATATCTTGTCAAAAATTGTCAGCATAACTCTTATTTTGACTCTGAGCAGCCTTGATGTGCTACTGAATAGTCTTAACCTTTTCTACCATTTCCTCAACCATTTTAGGACCTAGTAATTTTTGTTCCCCAACTTCATCCCAGCATGTAGGTGTTCGACACCTCTTCCCATAAAGGGCTTCATAGGGGGGTAATTTGGATGGTTGAGTGGAAACTATTTTTGTATGAGAACTCGACTAGATGCATATGTTGGTCCCATCCTCTTTTGAAGTATATAAAACATGTTATCAACATATATTCTAGTTTCTAAATAGTCTGCTTAGACCGGTCATCAGTTTGAGGATGATAGGCCCTACTAAATTTCATCTCAGTGTTTAGATCATGTTGGTTACTTTTTCATAACTTGAAGGTGAATCTCAGATCTCGATCAAATACAATCGATAGTGGTAATTCATGCATCCTTACCACATCTCTAATATATATCTATGCAAGTTGATTAAGTGTGAAATCTTCTCAAATTGCAATGAAGTGTGCATTCTTTGTAAGATTATCCACCACAACACATATAACATTATTCCCTCTTTATGTATTTGGAATAATAGAGACAAATTCCATGATGATACTTTCCCATTTCCATGTAGGTATGGGTAATGGTTGCATCATCTGCTTGGATTTTTTTCCTTTCTACTTTAACTTGATAACATACAAGACATCTTGATGTATATTATATGATCTTCTTATTCATATTCTCCCACCAATAGTGTTATTGGAGATCTCGATACATATTTGTGCTTTATGGGTGGATGGAGAAGTTTGATCTATGTGCATCATCCAATATCTCCTTCTTTAACTTAGGATTTCATGGTACACATAGTCATGACCCAAATCTTACAACTCCTTATTCATTAACATTGAACTCTAATGATTTCTCTTTTCTTAAAGTTTCCACTTTCTTATAAATTCTCACATCATTTATATGATCATACTTTATCTTTTCCAAAAGAGATGGTTGAGAGATTATTTGTGAAAGGATTGATGATGTTCCTTAATTTATGATTCCCATGTCCATCCTCTTCAAGTCTAAGAAAATCATATCTCTCTAAATTCTCATCAATGATAGAATTATTGGATCATTTCTAATTATAGAATCTTAAACTTTATTTTCCTTACTAGTATGGTAGTGGATTGAGCAATTATAGTCCTTGATCATATATAACCATTATCTTTGGTACATATTTATCTCTTTCTATGTGAATATATACTTGAGGATTTTTTGATCCGTATATATCCACACTTCCCCCCAAAGGGATAATGCTTCCAGATTTTCAACATAAAGATCACTACAGCCAACTCTAGATCATGTTTTGGGTAGTTCTGTTCATGAACTTTCAATTTCCTTGAAGCATGGGCTATTAATTTGTCATGCATCCTTATCCCATCTTCAAAGCATCATTGAATACCATGAAAATTTCTCCACTTGTGGGTAGTGTGAGCACATGTACAGTGATAATCCTTCTTTTCAACTCCTTTAATCTCTCTTTACATTCATCATTCCAAGAAAAATTGACTCCCTTTCAAGTTAACTTAGTTAGAAGGTTTGACAATCGCGAAAAATTTCTCCCAAATCGATAATAATACCCATCTAATCCAAGGAAACTATGGATATCTTTCACTGATATTGGAATAGTTCATCCTTAAATTGCCTTTATCTTTTAAGGGTCTATAGATACCCCATTAATTGTGATGATATTCCATAATAATGAGACTTCTTTTAACCATAACTCACATTTTTGTACTTGGAATAAAGATTCTCCTTTCGTAAGGTCTTTAGCACAGTGCTCAAATGCTCCTTATGCTACTCCTTGGTTTTGGATAATATTAGAATATCATCTAAAATGACTACAAAAAAATTATCGAGGTAATCTTTAAAGACTTTATTCATAAAGTACGTGAATTTTTATTGAGAATTAGTGAGTCTAAATGGAATTTTTGTTAACTTATAGTGCCTATAACTTGTATGAAAAGTAGTCTTGGGGATATCATCCTTCATCACCCTAACTTAGTAATATCCCAACTGTAGATCCACCTTGGAGAAGTATTGGGATCCACATAGATAATCTAACAAGTCATCAATCCTTGGAAAAGGATACTTTTTCTTTATCATGATCTTGTTGATATCATGATAATCAATCTAGAGGCATATTGACCCATCCTTCTTCTTGATGAAGAGTATTGGTACACCCCATGGTGAAGCACTTGGGAATATGAACCCTTTATCTAGTTTCTCCTATATTTTTTTCTCTAACTCCTCAAGTTCAACAACATACATTTTATATGGATTCTTGGATAATGGTAACACCCCAGGTATAATATCAATTGAAAATTCAACCTCTCAGCTATGAGGAAGACCAGGAAATTCCTCGGGAAATACATCAACGCATTCCATCACAATGGGTGTGTCTTTAAGGATAATTATTTCCTTATATTCAATCATTTGAGACGTATATTCTTTATCATGGGGAAATAATATTTATGATTGAATTTTTGGTGCTAAATAATATTTATCCTCCTCCTTAAACTTGTATATAATCAGGGGTCGATTCAGAATACAGAGAGTGATTTTCTTATCGTGGAAATTTATTTTGGATCTATATAAGAAAAGATAATCCATACCCAGAATTGCATAAAATTCCACCAATAGGAGTATGAAAAGGTTTTCTAGGAATTTAAGCCTAGAAATTTGGATATTGGAGGAGTTATATACTTAGAATGCAATAATTTCCCTATTTACTATTTTCACCAATAGCTCTACTTCCATGCTTTGTGGTGGTGTTTGGATAGTTCTACTAAAATTTCATGATATGAAGGAATGTGTATAACTATAATAAAAAATTATGTTTACTATTCTTGGATTAATAACTATCATACCTATTAGCACTTCATTTTCAAGATCCACCTCAGCGGTTGTGATGGAAAAATCATGTCATTGTTGCCCTGGAGTTCGTTGGTTGTCTCTGAAAACCCTTGGCTTAGTGAATTGGTTTTAAAAGTGTCCTAGTTCCTTATAGTTTTAGAAATTAACAATACACTGAGGGTTAACTAGAGAATTCCTATCTTACAATTCATTAGTGGGTTTCTCCTGCTAGTAATCGCTATCTAGGTTTCCTTCCCACACCTAAATCATTTCCTTACCCCCCTTAGGAAATTCCCAGGGTTCTTTTTTATGCACCTTTGACAAGTGGGATGTTGAAATTTCTTGGCATCATTAGATTTCTCTGTCAGACCACCAGAGTTAAACTCCACTTTATGCTTATTATCCCCATGATACCCTTGAGATTTTCCAATCTCCATTTCAACTTTGAGGGAACATTGAACAATTTCCTCATAGCTATAAACGTCACAGATCATTATGGATTTTTGTATACTCGGTTTTAGACCACCAAAGAAGCATACATCATTACATTCAGGGGTAATGAAAAATATAGAGGCATATCATGCAAGTATTTTTAATTTTCCCTCATATTCCCTGATATATTTTTCATGCTTTTTCTTGAGGGTAAGGAAATGACTTCCATTTTAAGTTGGAGAGTGTGAGAAAAATATTTATCAAAAAACATTTTCTATAATTCCTTACACCCAGTCACTTTGATCTCTTTCTTAGGCATCATATTATTGATCATTGTCCACCACTAAAAGCTTATCCATTCATATGATAAACTTTCAATAGAACCTTCTCTTGTTTGTAAAATTAGAGGATGGAGAGGATCTTCTCAATGTAGTTGATCCATTGTTCCATGATTAAGGGATTAGATTATTCATTAAAAGTATGAGGCCTTTATCAGATAAATATCTCAATTGCAGCTTTTTATTTCTTAGGGGTATTTGGGTGCTCCTCCGGATCTATTCTTATATTCATAACCTAGTTTATCTAAGAGATTTTCGTCATAAAGTTCATGATTATTTCTCCCATTGGGTTGGGCATCTTGTTGGGGCAGTAATCACATTGTATGTCACATTGATTGTTTACCTGATTCCTCTTATTTTTAGTCATTGTCTTTAATAAAAGGAAAATTATGGATAAATATTTTTAAACTATTAAACACATAAATGGGAACTTAATGAAATTAAAGGGATAACTTATAACTTACATTTATTTCCTTAACTTGTGAATTTTTAGGCTCCAATCTATGTTATCAATGATATATTTCTGAACATATATTCTTATGGGTATTTTTTTATTCCCTTAATAATGGTTTTTAATAATCTTATGAGTTTACTAAAGAATATCCCATGAGAGTATCAAACCAGGTTCATAGTAAGGCTCATTGTCATGTACTAGGTTATGCCAATTCAGGCTCAATGAACTTTATCAGAGTTGTTACCCCTAGGTATATTTGTTCCTGAACCATGTCCAGTTGTAGTCTCCATATAAGGATGTATTTTATTGATAAACCACTTACTATATAATTACCAAAATTTAGGGATTTTTTCTTATACTTATTCTTATCCCTAAGGCTTTCTCTAGAGTTTTATAATCATAATCCCAAAAATAACTAAACTTTTCCTTTGATACTAACTATGAAGAACCCTACTATTTATTACACGTTAATTCTTGATTTATTTCATAGAAAAACACATAATGAAACCTAGAAGATTAATAAGTCTACTGTATTTGGGAATTAGGTACATTGCATAAAAATTTAAAATAGTAAAAACAATATCTTTATTGAAAACTTCCTTAGCATGCTCACACTTAAAACTGAATGGGATAACTTGGGGACATACATAAGAAAGGGGTGAGATATAAAGCCTAGTAAGGGAATAAACATGGCATAACATGAAGGTAATAATACATGTTATACAATATTCATATAATAGGAATCATAAATATGAACAATGATACATGATATAGCACGATAATCATAAAGGCAACAAGGGAAATTTGGCGACAACTTAAAACAATGCTTTATAAATATAGGTCAATGATAACTGACAAGACATCATGATGTGAAAAGTATCATAAAGGAATCAGGTTCACTCATTATCCCAACATGAAGTATCATGATACTAAACATTACCCAATGCATTTGGGTGCTATATAATTCTGAGTGCACCCATCACTTTCATTTCATTTTCATGCTTAAGTTTTACACATAGATCATACAACATTGATTCATTCATCATCATATTTTATTACACAATAAATGAGTGAGGAATACATATATATAAGTACCAATTCAAAGAATTATAAGTTTATAAATGTTAACACACTTGATAGGAAATGTTTATGATATTCACTACATAATTGTTTTGGCATGGAAAATCATAGTGAAATTTCGACAGCATAACGGCGTCACATAAAAATTCATAAAATGGGTTGATGAGATATAATGGTATATATCATAATTTTTAATTGAAATGGTAATTTATAATTATATTAAAATACATATCCCAAAATTAGGAATTGAAAATAGAAGGCATAAGATAATAAAGAAACTTGAATAAAGAGGAGAAGGTGAGGATCCCTTAGTTGAGTGTGTGACTCCAAATGCTTGAGAAGAGATTCTTGAGAGCTTGGTGGAATGTTAAGAGGGCTCTAGAGAGGTTAGTAAAGAGTGAGTACGTTATCCAAGGATTTTTACTGAAGATAAATGAGATCTTGGGTGGGTTTATATAGGAAATGAGTGGGGGTTTCTTTATTATTTATCAAAATTAGGTTTTGGACTCTATATAATAAAATAACCAAAAACACAAACCTTCCCAAGATTTTTGACCATGGTTTCCACCAAATGGGGTTTTTTAATTATTTTATAAGGTCAAGGGACTAACTTAATAAAATAATACCCTTTATTAAGTGGAGGTGAGTCATACTCTTAAAGAAGGGATTTTAAAACCTTAAAATATATTATAAGTTTTGGAGGATTCATAATGGCATTATAAAATAAATAAAACAAACTTAAAATATAATTATTTTAAATTTAAAACATATATTTTTTTCTTCGATACATTTTATAGTACTTATTACATCACTTTTGGGTCATTATGATGTCCTCATACACACTGTATATTTATACAGTATTTAATTTTTCCCAAAAATTTGACAGTCTCAGAAAATTATGAAAAAATAACCATTGGATAATTTAAATGTTATGATTCCAAAAATAATATTCATTTTATCAAAATAATTTTATAAATATTTTCATTTTCACTTTAAAAATAATAATTTTCATCTATTCATAAATGATGGGTTTTTGACAACAACTGTTTTTGAACCCTTATAAAAATTACATTTGGATTCATAAAAATTATATGATCATTTATATTTAATAAAAATTATTTAATAGTAATATTTTATTAAAATATTATTTATTTCAAAAATCCATTAATTCATCAAAATAAATTCCTTAATTGAATTTAAATATTACCCAAAAATATTATTTGTGTTTTATTGTAGAAAAATATTTTTTAAAGTAACAATAATAGGATGAAAATATATTCATTATTCTGTAAAAAGTAAAGTTCATGCTCATATTTATAGGATCTTGATACATATCCCTTTAATACACCAGTAAACTTCCTAATAGTAAGGTGCATGATGGTGATACTTTCATGGGTTGGTTCATCATACATGGTTTGGGTCATGATCTTGATGAGCTTGAACTTCTCCCGTAAACAGTTTCGCTCATGCTTAAGTTGTTAGATCTTAGATTGGGATTGGTCAAGGGAAAATATCATTGATTCTATCTCCCTTGAAATCTACAATAAATGGGCTTCATAGGGTATGATCCTACTTGTTGAGGTTGTCACTTCCTTTGTCTATGTCAATTGGATTTGTTAAAACCCAATATTTATACAAATCATGTAATCACTATTCAATGACTATTTTATCAATGGTAAAGATGCCTAATGGTCATTTAAATCCAATAGGAAATAATAAAACCAAATAAGTTCATGTTTTTTCTATAACCATATTACATAATAAGACATTTAATTAAATCACAGGGGAAATTTTATTTATAATCGTTCGGGTCGTTACACGGACCCTTATTGGTTAAAATTTTGTTTGATTGAGGGAAACCTATGAGAGAGATTTGCCTAATTTTATATAATCCTTCTAGGAAGTGATCTTGGTTTATCACTTTTTCTAAGACCAATTCATGGTGGGTGCTCGAATTTTATGATATAAGCATGATAATACCTTTAGTTTCTGATAAAGCACCTAGGGTGATTGTGATTTGAGACTGAGTTTGATGGGTAGAACTATCAGGTGTCTGAACCTGTTGTCCAATGATTATAAAGTTATTTAACATGGTCAGAGTTTGGGTAGACTCTCATGACTAGAATTATGTCATGTGACAGGCGGTCATAGAATGAAATGTGTCACAGGTGAGGGGCCCAATTTTGATGAGGAGTTATAAGGGAGCTTCATACATGTTAAGAATGATGTGTCATGTAGCATTGTCATCTTGTACTTATTGATGAATTACATATGGGAGCATGAGTCGAGTGATGATGGTCAGGTGGTATGGGATTTTACACCCGCTACATAGGACGTTTTGGTACTCGTCAGATATATGTGGTACCATTTAAATCGTAAAGTGGTGATAGGTCATGTGTGAGATGAGGATTGATAGTTTAAAAGAAATTCTATGGCCCTGGTTTCTTAGAAATTGTGACTTAAATTAGGAATGTCTCTCCATGGTAGAAAAGATATCGATAATAAATTGGGTTTTGGGAGATAATTGACCCATGGTTGAACCCAAACAGACATTTTTGGGAGACATGGTGTTAGGATCTGGATTATAGCGACCCAAACCTTTTATATATAACATTACATGATTTTAAGCATAATTATACATCAGAGTACAAGACAAGGATTGTTAAGTCTAGTGTCTTGGAAGACTAGGTACATAAAACATAAAACATGGGGCTAAAAACATTTCTTTATTTAATCTTTATAAAGATCTCCTAACTTCCTTTGATCCCTTACATCTGCATAGGGTACCCTGGGGAACACATGAACAAAGGGATGAGCTAAAAATCCCAGGAAGGGAATGAACATAAGGATACATCTTAAGCACATGAGTTAGGAGGCATGACATAATTATAAAAAAGCATGGAATATATGAAATCATATAATATAATAATGGGATCGTATAAACATGGAATCATATATATGTGGCAAAATCATAGGACATTTCTTTAGTACAGGTCAAGGCTAACCACCAATCTCATTTCCCATTTTAGTACGGGTCAAGGCTAACCGCCAATCTCGTTTCACATCGCATCTCATAAGACTTAACTTTACCCAATTCATTCTAGTGCTATCTAGGAACACCCATATCAACATTTCCATGAATATTATTACCACATAAATATTCTTACCACACCAATAATCATACATAATCAACCATACATAAACATAAGGGTACCCATGGAAAGAATTAGGTACCACAACCATGACATAAATCATAACCAATGGGAATATCATGAAAGTGTCCATGAAATAAAGGAATTATACATGGACATTAAATAGTAATATATCATGATACGTGATGTCAAAAATGAGTGACAACTTGTAAGAAATGTATTTGGGAAATTTTAGCATTAAAACATTTTGTGCGGTTTTAAGGAAAATACTATAGAGATTTTAAAATAGAAAAGAGGAAAATCTTTTATATAAAACCAGAAGTGAACCAATAAGGTTTTCATAATAAAAATAATAATTTTATAAAGACAATGGTGGCTTAAAATAGAAGATAGAGTGCACTTGAAATCAGGTAAGAGGGAAGTTCCCTTAAAACATGATTACTTATCAGAGGGTATCGAGGTGGGAATCACTAAAAACATGTATATCCCTAAAAGAGAATGAGAGATGGATCTTGGAATGTGAGTTTGGATTATATAAATAGTATTTATAATTTGTACATAAAAAGAAAAGACAACTCCATTTGGGTAAAAATAAAGATAGAGAAACTTGAAGGAGTAAAGGAGGCTCGGGTAGAATTTATTACAGATTCTTGGCATGGTATCAGGTGTACCTAAAAGGGATTTTTTGAGAGATAATAGGTTTTATAATAACTTATAAATCATGAGGTCAGTATGGGGAAGGTGAAAAATAATACCCCATCATTAGGGATCACCTATAAAATGGAATAACATAGAGGAAAATCTTGAAATAAAAGTGAAATGGGGAGGATCCCTTACCTTATATGCTGGGGAGGGGCAGCTCCATGTTTGCAGCCTAGATTTACTATTCATTACTTTGGGTGTGTTTTTTCTTAATTCCATGAATTCTGTTGGGTTTCCCCCTTACTCCCTTAAAATGGGCTTTCATAATAATAATAAAAATTAAGGCCTTTAGGTCGTTGGAAGAAATATTGGTTCACTTATATTCAAGTTAGGATAAACATGAAATATGGGAGTGGTTGTCCAGAAATGAATTTATATGATATTAGTGAACATAAAATAGATTAAATGGTTTAAAATTTTAATTTGGTTACTTAGAGTGAAGTCGAACTATTATATAAAACCAAAGTGACAACTGTTTTTTTTTAATTGGTGGGTTTGATTACAAAGAACATGTTTTGATTTATAACTCAATACCATTTGTACAAAAAGATTAAAGAATCAAAATAGGATATATTACATATATATAATATGGTTAAACCATAACAAAAATGGTTTCATGACCAGATTTAAATATGATAATAGAAATTGATAAACTGTTGTCCTTGAATGTGCTAAATTAACACATCACAAACGGTGTTTTCATTCCTTTCAAATAAAACGTGGAGGAAAGAGAGAAGATAATGAAATATCCCATTATCATGAAAACATTCCAGTACATGTATGTTACTATATTTATCATACTATTATGGTGAAGGTAGGTGAGGAAATAAACAAAAAAGAAATGAACTTAAAAGAAATGAAGGAATTGGAAAGAGGAATTTACCTCTTGAAACTTCCTCCTTTGAGAACCTCTTAAGGGGAGGGTTTTCAGTATTTTGAATAGGCTAGGAGATTTTGGACATGTAGGAGGTTCTTGGGGAGATATTTGGGTAGAATATTTTCAAGGAAAAATGCTTGATATGTGTAAGAGAAGAGGTAAGAATGGGTGGTATTTATAGTGGAGGGGAGGAGGGTTTTCATAATTTTTTAATCATTAGTTTATTATTTCTTCACAAGAAAAGGAATAGTAAGTATTCCATAACCAATAATAGTAATAAATGCATGTGAATTCTAAACAATTGGTCTTACATAAGTAGATCATCATCAATGACTCAATTAATCCATTATTTAGCATTTATTGTGAATTATCAGATTTTACTATTCATCAAAAATTCCAGTATTTCAGAAAAATCTAAAAAATTCACCCAAACCATTTTTCAACATGTAGAATCCAAAAATGAAATCCATTTTTCAAAAATAATTTTATAAATATGATTAATTTAATATTTAATTAAAATCATAATTTATTATTCAAACCCTGTTTTAAAACATTCATTTACTTATTCTAAAATATTGGTATATCATATTTTCAACTTGAATATTATTTTTATACTATCATAGGTAAGGTTACTATTCATTAGTTTATATGAATATTCATAAGGGTATGTTACTATTCATAAGGGTAGGTTACTATTCACCAAAAATTAAGTTTTTCTTATCGGACTCTAAACAACTTACTGATTGCAACCGTGCATGTCAGATTTACAGAAGTGAAAAACTTATGTTTAAAGTTCACTTAGCACTTATTAGTTCATTATGTTGTGTTTTCATGTGATTTTATGACATATTTATAAGACGGTAATTTCCATTGAAAAACATTGGGTCGTTACATTCTTCCCCCCTTATGAAATTTCACCCTTGAAATTTTGTTTTACATTATAAGAAAAAAACAAGTGTGGGTGTTTTTCCTTCATTGCTTCCTCTAGTTCCCATGTTGCCTCTTTGTACTTATGGTTTCTCCATAGTACCTTGACCAGATGAGTAGTCTTGTTGCGTATAACTTTGTCTCTATGATCCAAGATCTTCACTGGCTATTCCTCTTAGGAAATATCATCCTCCAACTGTACCACTTCTAAAGAGAGTACATGTGAAGGGTCTGATATGTACTTCCTTAAGAGGGATACATGAAATACATCATGTACTTTTGACATGGTAGGTGGAATTTCCAGTCAATAGGACACAACTCTGACTCGATCAAGGATCTCTAAGGGGCCTATGTACCTGGGACTTAACTTACCTTTCTTTCCAAACCTCATAACCTTATTCCATAGAGATATGTGTAGAAATACCATGTCTCCAACTTTGAACTCAAGGTCTCATTGACGGTTATCTGTATAACTCTTTTATCGACTTTGGGATGCCTTGATAATCTACTGAATGGTTTTCACCTTCTCCACCATTTCTTCGACCATTTCAAGTCCTAGCAGCTTACGCTCATCGACTTCATCCCAACATGCCAGTGTTCTTCACCTTTTCCCATAAAGGCCTTCATATGGTTCCATTTAGATGATCAAGTGGAAACTATTGTTATAGGATAATTCCACCAGTGGAAGATATTGGTCTCATCCTCCTTTTAATTCCATATAACATGCTCTCAACATGTCTTCTACTATCTAAATAGTTAGCTCAGACTGGCCATCAGTTTGAGGATGATAGGCTGTATTGAAGTTCAGTTCAGTGCTCAGAGCATGCTAGAGAATTTCCAGAACTTTGAGGTGAATCTCATATCATTATCAGATACAATAGATAGTGGTACTCCATGCATCCTTACCACTTCTTTGATGTAAATCCGTGCAAGTTGATCCAATGAGAAGTCCTCTCGAATCACAATAAAGTGAGTTGTCTTTGTAAGACGATCCACAATGACCCATATAGCATTGTTTCCTCTGGATGTCCTTGGAAGTCGAGTGACAAAGTCCATGGTAATGTTCTCCCACTTCCATACTGGTATGGGTAGTGGTTGCATCATCCCCTTAGTCTTTTGTCTCTCATCCTTCAATTGATGACATAACAGACACTTTTATGTATATTTAGCAATCTCCCTTTTCATATTGTCCCACCAAAAGTTTTCTCGGAGATCTCGATACATCTTTGTGCTCCCTAGGTGGATAGAGAAGGTTGAGCTATGTGTATCATTCAATAGCTCCTTCTTTATCTCTGGATCGGTTGGTACACATAATTGTGACCCAAATCTTACATCTCCTTCCTCATCAATTTTGAAATCAGAGTATTTCCCATTTTTAACAACTTCCACCCTTTTTTGAATTTCCACATATTTTCTTTGAGCACCCTTTATTTTCTACAAGAGGGATGGTTGAGCAATCATTTGCGAAAGTATTGATGATGTTCCTCCCTTAATTATTCCTATGTCCATACCTTTCAAACCTAAGAAGATCAGATCCTTTTCAATTCTTATCATTGATAAAGATGCAGGATCCTTTCTACTTAGAGCATCTGCCACCTTGTTTGCCTTACCGGGATGGTAGTTGATTGAGAAGTCATAATCCTTGATGATATCTATCCATCTTCGAGGGCACATATTAAGCTCTTTCTGTGTGAATATATATTTGAGACTCTTTTGTTTAGTATATATCTCATACTTCTCCCCATAGAGATAATGCCGCCAGATTTTCAACGCAAAGATTACAGCAACCAACTTCAGATCATGCATAGGATAGTTTTGCTCATGGATTTTTAGATGCCTTGAGGAATAGGCTATCACTTTATCATTTTTCATCAGTACACAATCTAATCCCTTCTTTGAAGCATCACTTTACACCACAAAGAGGTCTCCACTTGTAGAGAGTGTGAGTACTAGCATAGTGATAAGCCTCTTTTTCAACTCCTTGAAATAGTATTCACATTCTTGTGTCTAAGAAAACTTTACTCCCTTTCATTCAGCTTGGTCATTGGGTTTGACAATCATTAAAAGTTCTTCACAAATCATTGATAATACCCATCTTGACCCAAAAAGCTACGGATCTCCATTACAGAAGTTGGACTGGGCCACTCTTCAATTTCCTTTGTCTTGGAAGGGTCCATGGATATCCCTTTGCTGGTGATAACATGCCCCAAAAAAGATACTTCCTCCATCTGGAACTCACATTTACTATACTTTTCATACAAATTCTCCCTTCGCAAAGTCTTTAACACAATTTTCAAATGCTCCTCATGTTCCTCCTTGCTCTTGGAGTATATTAGAATATCATCAATAAAGACTACCACAAATTTTTTGAGGTAATCTCTAAAGACTCTATTCATTAAATCCATGAAAATTGATAGAGCATTATTGAGTCTGAAGGGCATCACTATGAACTCATAGTGTCCATACCTCATTCAAAAGGCAATATTGGGAATATCTTCCTTCCTCACCTTTAATTGGTGATATCCTGACCGAAGGTCCACCTTAGAGAAATAACTGGACCCACGAAGCTGATCGAACAAGTCATCTATTCATGGTAGGGGATACTTTTTCTTTATCATGATTTTATTGAGATCACGATAATCAATGAAAATGTGCATTGATCCATCCTTCTTATTGACAAATAGGATTGGAGCACCCTACAGTGAAGCACTCAGGCATATAAAACCCTTCTCTATATTCTCCTGTAACTACTTTTTCAGTTCTTCCAGCTCTACAATGGTCATTCTGTAAGGTGTCTTTGATATAGGAAAAGATTCAGGAATAAGTTCAATTGAGAACTCAACCACTTGGTTAGGAGGAAGACTAGGAAACTCTTCAGGGAATACATCAGTGTAATCCCTCATGATGGGCATGTATTCAAGCATGATTATCTCCTTTGTCTCAATAATTTAAGCTAGATATGCCTTATCACATGGCAACAATATCCACACTTGAGATAAGGATTCTAAAGGAGATTCATCTTCCTCCTTACACTTGTAAAGAATTGAAGGATGCTTCGGGATGTGAAAAGTGATCTCCCTTTCCTGACAGTTGATGTTGGCTTTGTTAAAGGATAGCCAATCAATGCCCAAGATAGCGTCGAACTCCACTAAAGGAAGTATGATGAGATTTGTTGGGAGGTTCAGTCCATAGACATTAACTGGGGAGGAGTTATAAACCATGTACACAACAATTTCCCCATTTTCTGTTCTCACATATAACTTTTCCTCCAATTTTTGAGGTGGTGTTTGAATAGTTATACTAAACTTGCAAGATGTGAAAGAATGCGTAGATCCAAAATCAAATAGTACATCTGCTATTTTTGAATGAATAAAAATCATACCTGTCACCACATTTTTGTATGGCTCCACCTTAGCAGTAGTGATAGCATAATCCCTTCCTTGTTTCCTTGGAGGTTGTTGTTGATTGGCTCTGACAACTCTTGGCTTAGGGAAATTTTTCGCATAATGCCCATGCTCCTTGCAGTTGTAACACTACACTATCGGCTGAGTGTTGATCTGAACCTTCATTTCTTCCTCAAGATTAGTGGGATTTTTTATATCCCTTTGGAATTTCTTGGCCAGATGACCAAACTTTCCACATTTGAAGCAATTCTTGGTTCCCTTCATATAGTTACCAGGATGATTCTTCCCGCAATTTTTACAAGGGGAAAAGTCAGGCTTCTTTCTATAATGGGATTTTTTTTATGAACCACCCATGTTTTTCTCCATTTTCCACTTCTTTTCACTGGGCCCATGAGACTACTGAGAGTCTCCAAACTCTATTTCAACCTTGAGGGCATAATGGAAAATATCCTCACAACTGTTGAAGTCTCGAATCGTCGATGCTTTTCATAGACTCAGCTTTAGTCATGTAAAGAAGCGATCCACCTTGATTTCGGTGTTCATGACAAAGCCAGAGGTGTACCTTTCAATCCTTGTAAAGTTTTATTCATATTCCTCGATGGACTCATCTTCCTTCTTCTTGAGTCTGAGGAACTCTCTTTCCATCTTGAGACAGAGGGTTCGAGGAAAATATTTTTTGAAAAACATCCTCTTGAATTCCTCCCAATCCATGGAATCGATTTCCTCTTGGGACTTTGTATTCTTGATCAGTGTCCACCACTGATCAGCTTCCCCATCAAAATGATAGACCACCAGTACAACTTTCTCTTCTTTCGAGCACTAGAGGACGGAGAATATCTTTTCAATGGAGTTAATCCATTGTTCTGTAAGGAGGGGATCAGAAGATCCGCTAAACATGGGAGGCCTTTTCCGCATGAAGAATTCTACGACAAATTGCTCTTTCCTTGGAGGAGGAGTGTGTTACACATGATTCAAGTTATTATTCATAACTCGAGCTAGCTGATCAAGTACTATCATGATGTTTTGAGCACCTGATCCTTTCATATCAGGCATATCATTAGGATAATCTTCACATTTCCTATCACATTGGTTGTTAGAATGTGTTCTTCTATTTCCCGCCATTAACTAAGAAAAAGAATGTATAATTAGAGGTCTTGAATACTTAGCTATTGAGCATAAAAAAGCAAACTTTGAACATAAAAGGATGAACTTATAAATAATAAGTACATCATAACTTGTGATTCCTTGGGTTTAAATCTAGGTTATACTCGATCTGTTTCTTGACTTATATTCTTATGGGCTTTTTTGTCCCTTAATAATGGTTTGTACTAAGCTCATGAATCTACCAAAGCATATCCCCTGGGAGTTTCATAACCAAGAGTGAATCAAGGCTCATTGTCATGTACCAAGATACCCTGAGTCAAGCCCAAAACTCCTTGTCGGATTTTTCACTCCTAGGTACATTTGTGCCAGAGCCACCTCTACCCGCTCGTATCTAGATAGGGATATATTTACTTGATAAACCACTTACTCAATACTCACCAAAATTTAGGACTATTTTCTTATACATAGTCTCATCCTTAAGGTTCTTACTGAGGTGATCTATTCCTAATCTCAAAAAATAACTATACAATCCTTTGATACCAACTATAGTGACCCAAGCCTTTTATATATAACATTACATGATTTTAATCATAATTATACATCAGAGTACAAGCCAAGTATCGTTAAGTATAGTGTCTTGGAAGACTAGGTACATAAAACATAAAACATAGGGCTAAAAACATTTCTTTATTTAATCTCCATAAAGAGATCCTAACTTACTTTGAGCCGTTACATTTTCATATGGTACCCTGGGGAACACATGAACAAAGGGATGGGCTAAAAATCCCAGTAAGGTAATGAACATAAGGATACATCTTAAGCACGTGAGTTAGGAGGCATGACATAATGATAATAAAGCATGGAACGTATGAAATCATATCATATAAGAATGGGATCATATAAACATGGAATCATATATATGTGTAAGAATCATAAGACATTTCTTTAGTACAGGGCAAGGCTAACCGCCAATCCTGTTTCCCATTTTAGTACGGGTCAAGGCTAACCGCCAATCCCGTTTCACATCGCATCTCATGAGACTTAAATTTACCCAATGAATTAGAGAATTAACTGGGTGAACCCATATCAATATTTCCATGAATATTCTTTCCACATTAATATTCTTACCACACCAATAATCATACATAATTAATCATACATAAACATAAGGGTGCCCATGGAAATTATTAGGTACCACAACCATGACATAAATCATAACCAATGGGCGTATCATGAAAGTTTACATGAAATAAAGGAATTATACATGGACATTAAATATTCATATATCATGGTACATGATATTAAAAAGGATTGATAACTTTTAAGAAATTTAAATGGGAAATTTTATCATTAAAACATTTTGTGTGGTTTTAAGGAAAATATTATTGAGATTTTAAAATAGAAAAGGGAACAATCTTTTATATAAAACCAGAAGTGAACAAATAAGGTTTTAATAATAAAAATACTGATTTTATAAAGACAATGGTGGCTTAAAAAAGAAGATATAGTTCACTTGAAATCGGGTAATAATTTAGGAAGTTCCCTTAAAACATGATTGCTTATCGAGGGGTGTCGAGGTGGAAATCACTAAAAAACATGTATATCCCCAAAATAGAATGAGGTGTGGATCTTGGAATGAGAGTTTGGAGCATATAAACAGTATTTATAATTTTTACATAAAAATAAAAGACAACTTCATTTGGGTAAAAAGAAAGATAGAGAAACCTGAAGGAGTAAAGGAGGTTCGGGTAGAATTCATTACGGATTATTGGCATGGTATCGGGTGTATCTAAAAGGGATTTTTTGAGAGAGAATGGGGTTTATAATAACTTATAAATCATTAGGGAAGTATGGGTAAGGTATTAAATAATACCCCATCATTAGGTATCACCCATAAAATGGAATAACATAGAGTACAATCTTGAAATAAAAGTGAAATGGGAAGGATCCCTTACCTTAAATCCGTTGGTGTTCTCCACTTGTTATTAAAGACATGAATAAAAAAATTAGGTTTTTTAATTAAAAATTACAGAACACTTTATATATTTAATTGGTTTAGTATAATCATTTCAAGTTCATTCATAACCGTTTTGATCGGTTATGAGGTTCAATTTCATTGTTCGGGCTCATTTGTTTACTTGATTTTAAAGATTGGTTCACTTATATTCAAGTTCGAATAAACATGAAAGATGGAATTGGTTATCCATAAATGAAGTTATATGATATTAGTGAACATCCATTAGATTACATGGTTTTAAATTTAATTTGGTTACTTAGAGTGAAGTCGAACTATTATATAAAACCAAAGTGACAACCGTTTTTGTTAATTGGTGGGTTTGATTACAAAGAACATGTTTTGATTTATAACTTAATACCATTTGTACAAAAAGATTAAAGAATAAAAATAGGATATATTACACATATATAATATGGTTCAACCATAATAAAAATGGTTTCATGACCAGATTTAAATATGATAATAGAAATTGATAAATCATTTTCCTTGAATGTGCTAAATTAACACATCTCAAACGGTGCTTTCATTCCTTTCAAATAAAAGGTGGGGAAAAGAGAGAAGATAATGAAATATCCCATTAGAATGAAAAAATTCCAGTACATTTATGTTACTAGATTTATCATACTATTATGGTGAAGGGAGGTGAGGAAAGAAACAAAAAGAAAAGAACTTAAAAGAAATGAAGGAATTGGAAAGAGGAATTTACCTCTTGAAACTTCCTCCTTCGATAACATCTTAAGGGGAGAGGTTTTGGTATTTTGAAGAGGATATGAGATTTTTTTGTAGGGGAGGTTCTTGGGGAAAGATTTGGGCAGAATATTGGCAAGGAACAAGGCTTGAGATGACTGAAGAGAAGATGTAAGAATGGGTGGTATTTATAGTGGTGGGGAGGAGGGTTTTCATAATTTTTTAATCATTAGTTTATTATTTCTTCACAAGACAAGGAATAGTAATTATTACATGACCAAGAATAGTAATAAATTCATGTGAATTCTAAACAATTGGGCTTAAATCAGCATATCATCATCAATGACTCAATTAATCCATTATTTAGCATTTATTGTGAATTATCATATTTTACTATTCATCAAAAATTCCAGTATTTCAGAAAAATCCCAAAAAATCACCTTAACCATTTTTCGATGTGTAGAATCCAAAAATGAAGTCCATTTTTCAAAAATAATTTTATAAATGTGATTAATTTAATATTTAATTAAAATCATAATTTATTACTAAAACCCAGTTTTTAAACATTCATTTACTTATTCTAAAATATTGGTATATCATATTTTCAACTTGAATATTATTTTTATAATATAATAGGTAAGGTTACTATTAATTAGGGTATATCACTATTCATAAGGGTATGTTACTATTCATAAGGGTAGGTTACTATTCACAAAAAATTAAGTTTTTTATCGGACTCGAAACAACTTACTGATTGCAATCATGCATGTCAGATTTTCAGAAGTGAAAAACTTATGTTTAAATGTCACTTATCACTTAGTAGTTCATTATGTTGTGTTTTCATGTGATTTTATGACATATTTATAAGAAGGAAATTTCCATTGAAAAACATTAGGTCGTTACATGGATAAGGAAAGTGCTTCTTATTTTGATGTGAGAAGGGATCAGAGGATGAATACACGCCTATTAATGGAATCTTTATATACTCCTAGATAGAGATAATCATACACAATATCTTGACACCATACTAAATATGTTGAGAGATCATTGGCTACATGTTGGGCTACCTATATATCTTTTTTGGATGGATGAAAGACTCTTGGAAGTGTACTTGAGGAGAAGTTTAAAAGTAATCCAGCTGGTGTGTAGTACATCATTGTCCATTTGAGGGTGGTGAACTTTTTTTTGTTTTGAATATCGATAAGTGTCATAGAAACTATTCTCGGGAAGTGGGAATGAGTCTGATTCAATGTTTACATTAATTATCGATATGAGTGAGTTCTAATTCATGCCAATTGTTATGTCTAAGAGGGACAGGGTGTAGGATTTAGTGACTGGGTTCTCTTTTAATTAGAGTGACAATAAGGATGCTCCTAAGGTGGGGAGTGGGACATTATTCACTAGTGGGTGACCCTCATGTGAGAAGGGTCGTGGGATCTTTAGACGGGTTGTTAGATGTTTCTTTTGGATCTAGTGTGACATTAAATAAATGGATCAAACTACAGATCAATTTCTTGATAAATGATAGGAACAAATTTGAATATGTACTTGGGTGAAGTATGAGTGTGGTCATTAATCTCGGGGTAGCTTATAGTGATCCATGGGTATTGGATCATAAATGTATTGGTGTCTGTGTGGTGGCACGAAAATGGGTATGGATAGGGTATGTTTTGTCCAAGAAATGTCACTGGGAGATGGTTATGAACTCTGATGATTGATCTTAACAATGATCTCAAAATGCCTTCGTATAAAGGCATGCGATTGCGGTTCAACTTGCGTTCTTCCATGTAGTTGATTGAAGTTAGTTTGGAACCACATTGAGCATGTCGTTGGGATGAGATGGGTGTATACTAGAGGTTGTTTGGGGCTTTTCAAAGAAAATCCAACGTGACCAGGTTGATCTTTGTCAATTAGAGTTTGACCATTTGGTCTTATTGAGGACCGTGAGCAGTGACCTAGTTTTTGATTGCATGTAGAGAGATGAGAAACATGTTAGGATTGTCGTTATAATACTAAGGGAATGTTTTGTTAAGTAATTCCAATGGTGTAGGTACTGTGGTTCAGAATTGGCCGTTGAAAGCAAGAATCTATAGCTGGGAGCACCATAGATTTCTTGTTAGAAGAGATGATTATGTGATTGTGTCTTGTGTTAGGTGATCTTGAATAAGCATCGTCCTAATGTTTTGGCTATGGTTTTGAGCATTGGATTGGTTTTGGAAATTGAGATCCATATGTTTAAAGTAGTTCTTAGAGGCGTGTTGGGTGTTCAAAAATGAAATGGGTCCTTTCAAACTTAATTCCTGACCCAAGTAGGTTAGGTTTTTCATTTTGATGCCCACTAAGGATTCTCAGGGATGAGAAGTTTTGTGATTGTAAGGCTGTAAGATCCCGTGTTTTCCTGAGTTGGAAATTTTCAAAGTATTTTTAATTTTCAATTACTAAATGGGTCAAATCTTGATCAGCTATTCAAAATAGGAGTTCAAAGGTTGGAATGAATTTAAATAATTTTTTTAGACATGGAATGAGGCTTGGTTTGTAGCTCAAGGGTCTCAAGAGCATCCTGGGGGTTCGGGGCTTGAAAATTAATTTTTGGAAAGGTGCAACCAATGGCACACAGTTGGTGCACTATGAGGGATAATTGTGCGGCCTAACCATGCAGACCATTTTTGTACAAGAGCACGATTTGGGAAATTATGTAGTAGGCTAGTGGAAACTGTGCAGGGGGTATACAATTTTCTGTATACATGACTCATGATTGGCACATAGTTTGAATAATCATGTGCTGCAACCATGTAAGTTGGAGGGTGCCTTAGATAGTAGAGGCACACGGTTAATGCACTGTTTGTTAAACTATATACTGAAATAGTGTGACATGAGGTGGCAAGACAGTGTCAACTGTACGATTGGAATACAATTTGGTAAAGCATACATCCAAACCATGCAGCTCATTAAAGAGGGGAAAATTACTTTTTAAACCTACGACACTTAAATGGTTTTACCCCCCCCCCCCCCACACCAGAAACCCTCCTTCTCCCTTCCTCCATGGGAGTTCTCTCTCCTTCTTGGCCGGAATCGGATGTCGTCGGGTGCATTAGAAACCTTGAGGTAAGCCTCTAACTCCATTATCCATCATTGTATTTTTCTCTAGGTTCCTATAACTATTGGTTTCTCTGATTAGGGTTTTTAGTTTTTATTCCACCAAATATTGGTGTAATTAGATACCAGTGAAGGGGCATTCACCTTGCCTAGGGAGAGGGTGACCCATGATGTTGTCTGAACTTCACCGCATGTCATTTCACCGATGTACATCACTGTGGTGAATTTATAAATATTTAAGATCTTAATTAAAATTTTTGAATGGTTTTTTTGACATCATTGATTAGGTATTATTCCCATCTTGGGGTTGGACTTATGTTGTAGGATATTAGCGAGTTCTAGGTCATCGTTCCAGTGCAATGTGATTTTCCGGTAAGATCTTGGGAATTATGCCTATTTTGGATAAAATGATTCCTTAAATTAAATTGTTGGGATTTAATTAATTAATTAATTAATTAATTATAATTTTTTTATAATTAATTACTTATGGTCATTTTTTTGCGAGACAGGACCTAACATGACTCAAATGAGCATAGACAGGCCTTGGCAGGTGCTACTAGACTTTGGAAAAATAAATAGAAATCTTCCTAAAGGTAGGTGGTCTAACATACCTACCCTAGAGTATTTATGCATGTTTATGTAGTATAAAAATTCTTGGGATTTCCCCTAAGTGTGAAGTCCCCTATTTAGAATTTCCCCAATGAACTGTTAAATTAAATTATTTAATTTGGTAATTAAATGGGTGAACATTAAATTTCACTAATAAACTTTATGCGCTATCTTTATACTTCAACTTATCATTGAGTCTGAGGGTCCCCTGTGAGATGCCTATGTGTATGATTTGACCTAGATGATCTCATGTAAGATTTCTACTTTTAATTACTCTTTATGAGGACCCAAAGAGGGAGGCATTTATTAATGTTCTATCTTAGAGGATCACTAGTAGGGTACCACTATAGTATTTTTGCATGAGGGACCCAGTGGGTGTCCCAACATTGGACCGGCCCTGACCTAGTGTGTTTTGGGTTGGGTAAGGATGGTATTGTGTGTCACCTAGAATGCATGCCGAACTTTTAAGCTAGTGAAGCTATGGAAATAGTGGTGGGTTGGGTGTTCAGTCACCCTCACTCTTTTCTTTATTTTTTCACTCAGTTATTATTGATAAATCTATGATTGTTAGAGGTGAATCCTGACTTTTGGCCAATGAGCCTGACACAATATGGTACTATTGGAGTTGGTGTCCTGGAACCAACTGTTTGTACATTGATTGCATGAATATTTAATGTATTTAAATATTAAACATCTTATTACATATTGTTCATTGTTCTGCACGACTATAATGTAATAATTTCCTAGAGTATTTGTTTCATTAATAAGGTCATATCAATTTCCCACTACGATGAGAAACTTGAAGTACTATGACAATATTCTTAAATATAGTTCTACGGTTAAATGACATACTATGATGGGACACATAGTATATAGACCATTAGGTGTGAGTACTCATAATTAGATGAGACTTATTCTCATGAAGTTCGCACTTGGTAATCTCCAAGATGGGATATTATGAGAACAGACCCGCCAGTAGGAATTCTACATGTTTTGATGTCATCAGATATTCCTATCTACGAGCATGTGTAATGGTCCTTGGACTTTAAGATTATCATTAATATGTGTCATGACTCATGCACTTATATTTTTTGATGAAAACCGTCACGCCATATGTTGGTGGGAAGTAGGGTACATTGGGTTTGTCACGAATGACATGTTATTAATGGATACGTTGAGGAATGATTTGTTCCTTCCATTTATGGAAGTTGATATCTCTGCCCTTTGATTGAAATAGAATCATCACCCTAAATTCCATGGTCATGGTGTAACGATGAGTTTATTTCAGGTAGTCAAAGAATGACATATCAAGAATATAGGTTGATGACAATATCATGAAACCATCTTGATAAGATATAGTGACAAATAGATTATATTACACATTGAGCGTTCGTATGTGGATGTCATCATTGTGACTTTAAGTTCTTTCCCTTGGATTCCTTGAACCATTGCTAGATAGTAATCTTAAACTTTAAGCAAGTATGCCTAATGCCAATAAGAAATAATCCTAGAGGGTCACACACTATGTGTTTATGATGGTATCAATTAAATTTTATTTGAATTTAATTAATGGAATAAATATTATTCTCAATACCGAGGAATAATTTTATTCAAGTTAAAATGATCGCATAAATTAAATAAATATTTATTCACTAGATTGTGAAAAATATATATTTATTTATTTTATTGAAAATTTAATAAATTTTTATTTACTAGTTTTTAAATAAAAATATTTATTTAAGATAATAAAATATTTTATTTGGGTGTTTAATATATGGAAGATGAGTTCTAATGGACCAAGACCATGTCTGTTGATAAATTAATTATTTACAATTTAGTAAATAATATTTATCCAGTTGGTGCAAGAAATAATAATAATATTGTTATCATTATGTGGCACTGTATTTCATTTATGGTTCTATTTTGTGCAAGTTGGTGCACCACAAATAATGGTTCTATTATTGTTATTATGTGGCATGAGTTTTCTCTAATAGTTATAATTGAATTTAATTGTTGTTTTGCAATTAAATATTGTAACTGAAACACCATATCAATTAATAGGCAAGTACATATATTGTTCCAAACCCTGATAAATTGAGAATTATTGAGCCAAACATTTTCTCTCTCAACTCCTCTCATATATACCTCTCAATAACAAGAGAATTTCTTCAAGACCGAAGAACGATCAATCAAGAAAGATCAACGCAAGACATTTGTTCCACCGCGCTAGCACCTGGAGAATGAGTGGTGTTGATTGAAGACCATTAGAGCACATGTGGATCACCACTAGATGAATTCTACTTTGGATCCTTGCAAGCGCAATGAAGGAAATCTGAAAGGGTCATTTCGTACAATCAATGATCTTCAATGAAGAAAGTACCGAAGACCTAGGTATTTAATTTCTTTAGAAATTATTAAATTAATTATAAACATGATGTGTAAGATCCTCTTTCTTGGATATGGTTTTAATCTTCTATTTGTATAAATCTTTGATTTCAATATGTGGGTATTGGAATTCATCATTTTATTGATCCCAGATTAGTTATTGATTATGAAAAAATCAAAGTTGGACCCTCCCAACCGCCACGCTTCTACTGTGTCTAGATCCTTCAAGTGGTATCACAGTGGTCACATCATCATTTGTAATTATTTAAATAATAGGTTGATGATTTACACTTTAATGATTTATTTTTTCAATTCATGTTTAATCTTTCTTGTAATATGAATTTCAAGATCTATTCTTCCTCTTTTCATTTCTCACAGATCTAACAGAAATGAATAATTTTTTAATTAAAATTGAATCGAGGATCTCATGAGGAGGTTCTGATGATTCTGTCCAGGTAACATGATAGTATATGTCGTGTATTCAGATTTACACACCGTGTAATCTTCCATACACATCATGTAATCCGGATTACACATAGTGTGGTTGTGTTAAGTGCATCGGGAGTAATAAAAAATTACTCAAGTCGAGTGCATTAATGACACATGGTGTAGTTAATTCTTACACCACATGTTGACTAAGATAGACTGGCGCACGATCAGCTAGATTACATGTTGTGTGGCCCACTGGACACGATGTGTAGTCCCATCAGGTCAAGGGCCAAACTGTGTATCCCATACACAGCTAATTTCATTGGTAATCATGTAACCTGGAGAAAACACAGCATGTGGCCCACTGGACATGTCATGTACTCCAAGATTTCCTAAGTACACCTCACACACTAAGTCCCTAGGTATGTACTTCGGATAAGACGGTGAAGGCAGTACATGTCGTGTAGTCAGAAATACATATCGTGTACTTTACCAAATTACATAGAATTAAAACTTTATTGTTTGTATAATGTTTATAATTACATATCATGTAGATTCGAACAAGTGTTCATCACGTTACATCCAAGGTTATGGATGAAAATCTCAAGGAAATTTAGAAAAGGATTAAGATAAAAGGATTGATTAATTAAAGATAATAATTAATCAATTCAAGCATGATTTATATTAATAAGAACGATTAAATAATTGAATGCTAGTTTTATTAAATGCGTAATTCGTTGCATATATGTGGATGATCATGAGATAGACCATACCTTTATATGTGATTGGTTTCCTTTTAATTTATTTTAAATTAAATTATTAGCTTGTCTTCCATCTCTCCTTATTAATATGTAGGGTGTGCATGCCCATGGTTTCTTTTATGTAAACCCCATTTTTACCTCTCACCTGCATGTGAGTTAAAAATCATATTTAATATATGGAGCTCCTAAACTTGTGGAGGTGGTTCAAGTAAGAAGCTGAGGTGAAACCAATCCAAGGAGATACAAAGGTGGATAGGTGGAAAGGTGTAAACACGAACCCAAATGGTTCAAGGTGTTTCTCCCCTACACCAGGGTTAGTTTATCAACCAATAGATAAACTAACCATTAGAAAAGATCATGATCATTCCATTTACTTTATTTTATTTTTGTCAGTTGCATGATTTATCATTATGGACATGTTGCCGTGATCACATAATTAATGAATTAAACAAGCATGCAAGATGGAACTAAAAAAACTAGGATTATGCATAAATATTATCAATACATGGTTAATCAATTAAGTAATTTCCACTTAATATTAACAAGCATGTGATAAAGATAATAAGCAATTTACGCATAAGAGATAAAAATCCCTCAATAAAATATTAAGTCAGACTGAGCCTTATGTTACTTGATTAAGGGAAAGACTCAATAAAACTATGTGTTTGACCAACCCTTATTGGGACACTTAATTTTATACTAGAATCCCTTATGAATGTTTCAGGTTGAATTAACCATATTATATCAAGAGGAGCAGCCCTTGCTAGACTTGGTGTAATATTGGAGACAAGTGTTGAGGAAATCCAAGTCAGGATTTTAGGATTGAGGAGTCAGCTCAACGGATCAAGGAGCTACAAGCTCGTAGTTGGAAATGACCCACCTACCTAAATACCTTCAAATAGCTTGACCAACCCTTGTTGGGGTTATATGAAGGGGAATATGGATCCTTTCCACTAGAATGTCCTATCAACTAGACATTCAAATTTCAATGGTGAGGGCCATTGGGACTTGATAAAATAGTGGGAGACTTAATAAAATAAATTTATTATTTATCATAAAATGTAATCAAGAAAGTAATAATTATCTGCTCTTTTAATTATTTAATAAAAATGAAAAATTTATCAACCACACTTTCGATGCGATCAATACTGGATAAAGACGACATCCTCACCGGCAGTAACTTCCAGGAATGGTTTAGATGCCTTAGGGTCATTCTATGCTAGGAATGGAAATATTACGTGTCGGAGTCCTCATTACCTAGTCATCCTACCCAAGAGGTGAGTGATGAAGAGTTCATGGTCTACAAAAAACATATGAACGACGCGATCGATGTTCAATGTTTGATGTTATCGTCAATATCTAGTGAACTCATGAAGTCTCATGAAAACATGGATGATTATAGCTTGCTTGAGAACCTTTGTGGTATTTACCAGGAGAGAGAAAGACAAGAATGGTTTGAGATCTCCAAGGAACTATTTCAGAGTAATCTTGGATAGGGTGCCCTAGTTGGGCCTCATGTAGTCAAGCTCATTGTCTACATTGAGCGTTTGGAGGTTCTAGGGTTTAAACTCCCCAAATAATTGGGTACCAATATCATTCTCGCATTACTCCCTTAGAGATTTCCTAGTTTTGTTGTGAATATCAATATGAACAACATTGAGAAGTCTCTACCATGTCTTCTTATCCTCCTTCTCCAAGTGGAAAAAGACATGAAGCGTGAAAAGACTTTTGTCCTTATGGTGAATAAGAGGAAAGGGAAGGTGAATATATTTAAGCTCAAAGCTTCTGCACACCCTTACAAGAAAAGGAAGATCAAGGGGTGGAAGGGAATATGAAGTTGTTTGTATCACATGTGGAAAGAAGGGCCTCTAGAAGAAAAAATGCACCCAGGTAAAGAAGAAAGGGAAAGCTTTAGGTGTGTTTGTTATTGAGTGGAATTTATTTGTTTCTACAAATTGGGTATTAGATACAGCTTGTGGTTCTCACATATGTATCCAAATACAGGAACCAAGTAGATTCAAGAAAATTGTCTAAGGGGAGGTAGATCTATGAGCAACCAACAGAGCTATACTTGTTGCTGCTACTGTCGGGGAATACCACCTCACGTTGCCAATTAGGATGATCTTGGTATTAAAAATTTGCTATTATGTGCCTTCTATAACCAAAAAGATAGAATTGTTTGGTAAGGTGCATTTATATAATAGTCTTTAGGTGTTTGATTACACAAACTAGGTAATGGAAATCGATAACAAAACTACTTCACATGAATCATTCCACACCCAACTTTGGCATCACTGAATAGGTCGTGTAAATGATAAATGATTGAAAAGGATACATCAAGATGTATATTTAGATTCTTTTGAACTAAAACCACTTGGTGTATGTCACTCATGTTTACAAGGAAAAATGACCAAAGTCCCATTTAGTGGGAAAGGTAAAATAACCAAAGAGCTTATTGAATTGGTTTATACCAATGTGTGTGGACCATTTCCAGTTGAAATAAGGGGAGGGTACTCATAATTCATAACTTACTGATTATTTTAGTATATATGGATATATATACTTAATGATGTATAAGTAGGATTCTTTTGATAAGTTCAAGGAATACAAGAATGGAGTTGAGAACCAGGTTGGTGAGAAGATTAAGAAACTATACTCAGACCGAGGTGGAGAATATCTTGATAAAGACTTCATTGATTTCTTATGGGATTTTAGGATCCTATCCCAACTCACTCCTCCTTACTAGCCCCAATGGAATTGTGTAAGTGAAAGGATGAACCGAACCTTGTTGGACATGGTGAGATCAATGATGAGTCATGAAATTCTTCCATTATCCTTTTGGGGATATGCGTTACAAATATCAGCACACATACTAAACCAAGTACCAACTAAATTGATAAATGGTATTCCATATGAGATTTGGAGTATAAGAAAAGTTGTGTTATCGAATTTACATGTGTGGGGAAGTGAAGTATTTGTTAAGGCCCCTTTAGGTAACAAACTTGCACCATAAGGCACAAAGTGTACCTTTATAGGATACCCCAAGGAAACAAGTGTATATTACATATACGACCCCACAGACAAAAAGGTTATAGTGGAAAGACATGAAATATTCCTTGAGAGGGGGAACATCTCCAAAAGAGATAGTGGGAGCAAGATAGAATTCGATGAAGTCGAGGCTCAAGGTACACAAGAGTTGGTATATGAGAAGATTCCACAAATCCCTGTGGAAGAAAGATCTATTCGAGATACACAAGTACTATATAGGAGTACAAGAGAGGTTAAAGAACTAGAATGGTACGGTTTTCTAGTTACTGAGGATGGTGACTCGTTATTAGTTAATAATAATGATCCTCTAACCTATAAGGAAGTATTAAGTGGCACAGACGTTTCCAAGTGGCAAGAAGCCATGAATTATGAAATGGATTCCATGCACCAAAACCAAGTCTGGATTTTGGTAGATACTCCAGTAGATGTAAATAATGTTGGTTGTAAATAGGTATTCAAGAAGAAATTGTACATGTAAGGACAAGTCAGTACCTATAAGGAACGACTAGTTGCAAAAGGGTTTAAATAGCGTTAAGGTATTGACTATGATGAAACATTTTCACCAGTTGCAATGCTGAAATCCATTAGAATTTTATTTTTCATTTCCTCTTACCATGACTATGAGATTTTTCAAATGGATTTCAAATCATCCTTTATTAATGGGAACCTTTTGAAAGATGTCTATATGACACAACCTTTAAGGTTTTGTGACTCAAAAGGATGCCAATAAGATATGTAGGTTTCAAAAATCCATTTATGGATTAAAGAAAGTATCCAGGTCATGGAACATTCATTTTGATGAAGACATAATAAAATTTGGTTTTATAAAGAACGAATGTGAGCCTTGTGTCTACAAATGGTTTAGTGGGAGTGCACTTGTTTTCCTAATAGTATATGTTAATGGCATATTACTTATTGGAAACGAAATACTAGTCTTACAGTCTGTTAAGGAATGGTTGAATAAATGATTCTCCATGAAGGACTTGGGTAAGGCAGCATATATTCTTGGGATCAAGATCCATTGTGATAAATCCATGATATTTTTGGGATTAATTCAATGTACATACATTGAAAAGATATTGAAGATATTCAGTATGGAACAATCCAAGAGGTTATTGTTTCCAATGTCACATGGTATTCATATTTCCAAGAAAATGTGTCCTCAGATGCACGAGGAAATAAAGAGAATGGAAAGTATTCCATACGCATCAATGATTGGGTTATTCATGTATGATATGTTATGTACTAGGCTAGCTGTCGCCTACTCATTGAGTGTGGTGGGAAGATATCAAGCTAATCCAGGTGACCTCCATTGGATGGCAGTCAAGATTATCCTTAAGTATCTAAGGCGTACTAAGGATATGTTCCTAGTTTATGGAGGACATGAAGAACTAGTCATCATAGGATATGTAGAAGATATTTTTCAGAATGATCAAGATGACATGAAGTCACAAATGGGATACATATTCACTTTGAATAGAGGTGTTGTGAACTAAAAGAGCTCAAAGAAAGGTGTGGTCGTAGATTCTACAGACGAGTCCAAGTATATCGTAGCTTTTGAGGCAACTGAAGAAGCCATTTGGATGTAGAACTTCATCCAAGAGCTGGATGTGGTACCTAGAAGTAAATATCCCATCACACTTTATTGTGATAATACTACAGAAGTGGATCTCGCAAAAGATCCAAGGTCACATCAGTGGACGAAGAACATACTACAGAAGTATCATCTCTTGATAGATTTTTCTCAAAGAGTTGAAGTTGCAGTGAGAATTATTTCCACAGAAGACAAAGTGGTGGACCCCTTGACTAAATACTTGACTCGGCAGAAACATGATCATCATGTGAGGTCTAGCGGACTGAAAGTCGTAGGTATTTGGCTCTAGTCCAAGTGGGAGTTTGTTGGAGTTTGTGTCCTAGAACCAACTGTTTATACATTGATTACATGAAAATTTAATGTATTTAAATATTAAACATATTATTACATATTGTTCATTGTTATGTATGAATATAATGTAATAATTTCCTAGAGTATTTGTTTCATTAATAAGGTCATAGTAGTTCCCTGCTATGATGAGAACCTTGAAGTGATATAACAATATTCTTAAATATAGTTATGCAGTTGGATGACATACTGTGATGGGAAACGTAGTATACAGACCATCGGGTGCAAGTACTCATAAGAAGATGAGACTTCTTCTCATGACTTTTGCACTTAGTAATCTCCAAGACGGGAGATTATGAGAATAGACCCGCCAGTAGGAATTCTACATTTTTTGGCGTCATCATATATTCCTATCTACGAGCATGTGTAATGGTCCTTAGACTTTATGATTATCATTAATACGTGTCATGACTCGCGCACTTAGATTTTCTGACAAAAACTATCATGCCATATGTTGGTGAGAAGTAGGGTATGTTAGGTGCGTCATGAATGACATGTTATTAATGGATAATTTGGTGAAGGATTTGTCCCTTCCATTTATGGAAGTTGATATCTCAGCCCTTTGATTGAAATAGAACCGTCGCCCTAAATTCCATGTCCATGGAGTAATGATGATTTTATTTCAAGTAGTCAAAGAATGACATATCAAGCATATAAGTTAATGACAATATCATGAAACCTGCTTGATGTAATATTGCGACAAAGAGATTATATTACACAATGAGCATTCGTATGTGGATGTTGTCATTGTGACTTTAAATTCTTTCTCTTGGGTGCCTTGACCTATTTCTAGATAGTAATATTAGACTTTAGGCAAGCTCACCTAATGATAATGAGAAAAAATCCTACAGATTCACACACTAAGTGTTTTTTGTGGTCTCGATTAAATTCTATTTGAATTTAATTAATGGAATAAATATTGTTCTCAAGACTGAGGAATAATTTTATTCAAATTAAAATGATCGCATATAATAAATAAATATTTATTCACCAGATTGTGAATAAAATATATTTATTTATTTTATTGAACATTTAATAAATATTTATTTACTAGTTTGTAAATTAAAATATTTATTTAAGAGAATAAAATATTTTATTTGGGTGTTCAATAAATGGAAGAAGAGTTTGAACGGACCAAGACCATGTTCATTGATAAATTAATTATTTACAAGTCGGTAAATAATTTTTATCCAGTTGGTGAAAAAAATAATGATAATATTTTTATCATTATGTGGCACGAGATTTCATTTATGGTTTTGTTTTATGCAAGTTGGTGCACCACAAATAATGGTGGTGTTATTATTATTATGTGTCATGGGTTTTCTTTAATAGTTATAATTGTATTTAATTGTTGTTTCGTAATTTAATATTGTAACTGAACCCCCATATCGATTAATAGGCAGGTACGTCTATTGTGCCAAACCCCGGTGAATTGAGAATTGTTGAGCCAAACATTTTCTCTCTCAACTCCTCTCATCACTCCCTCTCAAGAACGAGAGAAGTTCTTCAAGATTGAAGAACAAGTGATCAAGAACGATCGACGCAAGACATTTGTTCTGCCGCGCTAGCACCTGAAGAATGAGTGGCGTTGATCAAAGAACATTGGAGCATGTGTGGATCACCACTAGAGGGATTCTACTTTGGATCCTCACAATCACAATGAAGGCAATATGGAAGGGTCATTTCAAACGATCAATGATCATCAACGAAGAAAGTACCAAAGACCTAGGTATTTAATTTCTTCAGAAATTATTAAATTAATTATAAACATGATGTGAAAGATCCTCTTTCTCGAATCCGGCGCTAATATTTTCTTTGTCTAAATATTTGATTTCAATCTGTGGATACTGGCGTTCATCGTCGTATTGATCCCAGATTGGTCATCGATTACAGAAAAAACAAAGTTGGGCCCTCCCAACCGTCACGCTTCTGCTGTATCTGGATCCTTCAGGTACATGATAGGGATGCCCAAAGGAAATTTTTGGAATCCGGATTCTAAGACCTATTGATGGATATGGATATCAAAGTTTGACACCAATGAGGGGCATTGCGGTATGGCACTGAAAACGCCTGACAGTATGACACCATTTATCGAGATTGTTATGGATGTACTCTGTGGACTCAAGGAGGACGCAGTGATCAATGGCCTCGGGTTATGGCCCTAGTAGGTCTATATTATACTAAGTTTGTTATGAAGGTGCTTCACGGACTCGAAGAGGACACCTTGATCAATGGCCTCGGGTCATGACCCTTGTAGGTCTGATACTTGATACATCTAGTATAGGTCGCAGTTGTTGTAGTGTCATCTTTACAGGATTGTCTGTCAGTACACGACATCCTTCATTATAGTGATTGGAGGCTAGTACGGGTAAACCCAGGGTTAGGACATGTATCCCCCTATCGTGACGTAGCTTGCTCAAAGGAATTTCATGTGCTGGTCGAAACAGATATCATTGATCGAGATTACGAACCCAAGGATCGACTTAATTATATAAAATGTGAGTGGTATGACATCCAACTCAATGCCTTTTTCATAGGATTCCCAGATGATCGGGATTACGGATCCAAGGATTGACATCAGTTTAATTCATGTTACTTTTCATCTTACTCATATATATATATATATATATTGGAATATATATACACACACATATAAATATGTATACATGACGACACTGTATTCCAGTTGTGTCTTAGCTAGGTTGAGCACTTTCTTTGAGCATGTCTTGTACGAATTTGTCTTTTAGTTTATTTCCAGTCATTTTATTATTATTATTATTATTATTATTATTATTATCATCCCAATGAGTAGTTCACATTTACATACAGTGTATATTACTGACAATGTATGAGACTGTGCTGGTGGTGCCCTACTAAGTTTTTTACTCACACCCTGATCGGGACGCCATTGCACCAGGGTACCCGAGCATAAGTTCACTTGGTTGTAGGCACAGGTTTGGGATGAGGCCTGATATTGATCAAGCAGGAAGACTCGGATATTTTCATAGAGCATGTGTATGTGGTTCAGCTTAAAGACAGCAGTAAAGCCTTGTACTTTTATTTCAGTTTCTTTTATTTACTTGTATATATATGGTCGATCCATCGAGTGATGAGTGTTGTATGTATGACATGGTTGTTTGGACCTTTACTTCATTCCATTTAGTATATAAAAGTATTTACAATAAATATGTATAAATACGATATAAAAAATTATATCTAAATATACAATTTTATGTGAATATGTATAAATATATATATATATATATACATATAAATATATATGTAATGCATAAAATTTATATACAGATATACAATATATATACATATTTTAAAAGTGTATTTAAAAACAATTATATAAATAATTTTGAATTAATTATTATCCATTTTATTTAAACACAGATCATGGGCCCTTTTGAAGCGACTGCGGGACTCCCTCCCTGGCCCTCTTCTGATGGGGGGGGGGGATTTTAATGAGGTCCTTTATACCCATGAAAAAGAAGGGGGACGTGTGAGGAGTGGTGCTGCGATGAACAATTTTAGGATGTCTCTTGGTTCAAACTCTCTTCATGACCTCGGGTTTTCTGGCTCGCCGTTCACCTGGCATCGGGGTAGGTCAATGGAGAACCACCTGGCGGAAAGGTTAGATAGATTTGTTGGGAATGATGAGTGGAACTCTCTTTTCCATGCCTTCTCTATCGTCCACATGCCCCTTGTCTCCTCTGATCACTGCCCAATCATGTTGTCAACAGTCTCACAAGGACAACAGAGGGGACCTGAGTGAACCTTTCGCTTTGAAAGTATGTGGCTCCAAGATTGTGACTGTGAAAAGGTGGTTCAAGCGGCTTGGGAGGGATCGAATCGGTGCATCATGTCCAATTTCCGCACTGTTGAGTCTCGCCTTCAGAAGTGGAGCTCATCTAGGTTTGGTAACTTTGACCGAGTATTAAGGAGGCGGAGAATCAATTAAAGCGACTCCACTCATATCCTTGTTGTGACTCTATCCTTAGAACCATCTATGTGGAAGAAAAGAATCTTAATGCAGCTCTGAGGGAGAAAGAGAGTTTTTGGTTCATTCGGGCACGGGAGTCCCATATCAGAGATGGTGATCAGAACACCAACTTTTTTCACCAACGAGCGTCTGTGAGGAGAAGGAAGAATCATATTGCTCATATGGAGGACCCCACTAAAAGATTTGAGCACAACATAAATGGAATTCACTCCATTGTCCTTTACTTTTTCAGCAACCTCTATTCAGAAGAAAGTATTAGCACTCTGTCATGCCTGATTGGATGCATCCCAAAGTTGGTTACAGAAGACATGAATCGATACCTGGAAAGCGATTTGTCTGAGGAGGAAGTGTTTGGGGCCCTGCATCTTATTCACTCTACCAAGGCTCCGGGGCCTGATGGGTTTCATGCTCTGTTCTTTAAATGCTTTTGGAATATTGTGGGGCCTGATGTGGTGACCCTTATGAAGGAGGTGTGGGCTGGCAGAGCCTCGCTTGAATCCCTGAATGAAACTCTTATTACTCTTATCCCCAAATCCCAGTGCCCTCAGAAAATCTCGGAGTTCCGGCCAATCAGCCTGTGTAATGTGATTTACAAAATTTTCTCCAAAATCTTAGTGGCCAGACTGAGGAATTTTCTCCCGCTACTTGTCTCAGATAACCAAAGTGATTTCGTTCTAAAGAGATCTATTACGGACAATGCTTCCATTGCCTTCGAATTATTCCACTCTATGAAAACTCGCTCCTCATCCAACCGTGGCATCATGGCAATGAAACTAGATATGATGAAAGTTTATGACAGAGTTGAATGGCCTTTTCTCGAACTTGTTCTATCCAGGTTGGGCTTTGGGATGAAATGGATCTCTAATGTCATGAATTGTGTTACATCTGTCTCCTACAGAATCAATATTAATGGGGCCCCTTCAGTGAGCTTTAAACCGTCAAGAGGCTTGAGACAAGGGGACCCCCTGTCACCTTACCACTTCATTCCGGTGGCAGATGTCTTTTCTCATCTCATCCTGAAGGCGGAAGATCAAGGAGTTATCCATGGTGCTACGGTATGTAGAAATTCCCCCCTATCTCTCATCTCTTCTTTGCAGATGACATCCTCCTTTTCGCGCGTGCTACCCCGCAAGAATGCAGTGCAGTGCTGAATATCATCAATCTGTATGAAAAGGCCTCTGGGAAACGTCTTAATGCTTCGAAATTAGAGTTATCTTTCAGTAAAGGCATCCCACAAGCTAAGAGAGGGGATTTTCAGCGAATGTGTGGGTTTCCGATGGTTGATAAGCAAAGTACCTTGGTCTCCCAACCTTGGTGGGTAGGTCGAAGAAAAAAGTTTTCGGCGCGATTGTGGATAGGTTGGATAATCTGATTTGTCTTTGGTCTAGTAGGAGGATTTCCAAAGCGGGAAAGGAAGTTCTCGTGAAGTCAGTGGCCCAAGAAATCCCTTATGCTATGTCGCTGTTTAAATTCCTAGAAACTCTCGTGGATCAAATCCACTCCTGATTGGACAATTTTTGGTGGGGCTCCCATAAGGGCAAACATAATTCCCATTGGGTGTCTTGGGAAAAGCTATGTGTTTCAAAATTCTGTGGTGGCCTCGGCTTCCGAAATCTCAAATGGTTTAACGAGGATCTTTTGGTGAAGCAAGGATGACGCCTTCTTTCCCACCCAAATGCCATGTTCTCAAAGGTCATGCGAGCTAAGTACTTTCCTCATTCTGACTTCTTGCATGCCCAGCTGGGGCCACGACCGAGTTTTATGTGGAGAAGCATTTGGAGAGAAAAATCTCTCATTGATTTGGGCTGCGTGTGGAGAATTGTTGATGGGCATAATATTAACATTTGGAATGATCCATGGTTGGAAGATGGCGTTAATCATAAGGTTTCCTCACTGGTTGTTCCTGGTTTCGAAGATGCAAGGGTACGTGACCTGCTCGATGACTTGCTTGAGGAGTGGGATCGGGAGAAGCTTTGTTGTTGGTTTAACGAGGTGGATCATCAACTCATCCTGAGTATCCCTCTCACACCGGGGATGGGTATTGACCAGATTTGCTGGACTGGGGAACCTCGTGGGAGATATTCTGTTCGTTTGGGTTACAAAATGAGGGTTCAAGGTTTGACCCAGGTCTTTACAGATAATCGGTGGAAGTGCCTCTGGTCCCTCACCGCTCCCCCTAAGGTGAAATTTTTTTGGTGGCAGGTCTGTGCTGGGGTTCTTCCAACCCGTGACTTTCTGGTACAACGACATTTGGCGAAGGACGACACTTGTCCTTTGTGCCTCCATGAAGTGGAATCCCCTTTACATGCAATTCTTTCCTGTAAGGGGGTGGAAGGGGTGTGGAAGGTTTGGAGGCTGGATTTTGGTATTTTCTTTGATCTTTCAATTGGGTTGGTCTCAAACCTTACTAAATGGGTGTCTTCTCTGGAACCAAGAGTGGTAGGGCTGATATGCACAATTGCTTGGTTGGTTTGGACTCGACGGAATGAATGCATTTTCCAAATGAAGGTGACCCCTGATCACCTATGGGTGGATAGAGCTTTGGAGTGGATGAATGGCTGGAAGAATAGTGATGCGGGGCATTCTTTGAGCCACACTCGATGACCGGATCCTTTTTTGTCTCCCCCCCCCCCTGAGGGTTTCTTCAAGATTAATACAGATCCTACTGTCTCTGCTCATTCAAGGGTCGGTATTGGGCTCATTGCTCATAATAGTTTTGGCCAGATTGTGGAAGCTCAGTGTAGGGCAGTGTCTAACTCATGGAGCCCTGTGGTGGCTGAGGCCTCAACCATCCTCCAAGAGCTTCTTTTTGCCCGTTCAAAATTTTGGCCCAAGATTCTGGTGGAATCCGACTGTCTCGAAATGGTGAACGCGCTCTCAACAAAAGATGAGGATTCCCAGCCTTATGGCCTCATCCTGAGGAAGATCTGGTCTCTGACCGATGGATTCAATGCCTGCAAATTTTCTTTCATCAAAAGAGATGGTAATTCGAAAGCTCATCGTTTGGCTCGTTTTGGAAAATATTGGGGTGATCATTGTTGGGTGAACTCGTTCCCTGATTGGCTTTGTAATCCTGGTTTCCTTTATCAGTAATTTATCTTTTCCTCCAAAAAAATATTATAAAAATATATGAATATATATATGTGTGCATACTTATACAAATATATATATAATATTTATATATACATATGTGTGTATTAATAAACATAAATATATTTATATTTATATTCTAATATATGTAAATGAATATTAATATATAATATATTTAAATTAATATAAGTATATATATATATATATCACACACACACAAACATATATTTCATGAATGTATTTAAAAATAATTACATAAATTTATAAATAAAAGAGATGTATGTAAATATATATATATATATATATATATATCATAAAATATATAGCAAAACAAAAATAGTGTAGTGGTAATGCGTTCAAATTGCAAAAGGGGGTCTAAGGATTGAATCCAAGCGCGCGCACAGGTGAACAGGAGGCTGGGAAATGGAAAAGCGCTGATAAAGGGGCATTCTGAGCGCTGACAAATTGGGTGTGGTGAAGCGCTGATATAAATGGCTTTTATCAGCATTTTTTTTATCATTGATAAAGGAGACATTTATCAGTGTTTTTTTACGCTGAAAAAATAGCTTTTAATAGCACTTAGATTAACAGTATATTTTTAGTGCTGATAAAGCCAATTTTTAGCGCATTAAAAACCCAATCTGTAATAGTGTCAGATATGAAGGCATAGTCTTCCCACTATCACACCCTAGACTCTCGTTGCTAGTCGGCAATCTTTGACGCGCGGGGAGGTGCGCTTGAGGCCTTTTGGCGAACCGCCTTGGGGCACCGGATTACTGGCATCCGGGTTGGGATGTTCATCACCACATATCGGCCCTTTAACAGCGCGCAAAAAGGGCATTTACAACACGAAGAAAGCGTTGTTATCCTCAACGTTACTAAAAGGGAGTCTCTTTTATCAGCGCTAAAAAAACACTGATAAATGGGGTATTTTATTAGCGTTAAAAAACGCTGATAAAAAAGACATTTATCAGCGCTTTTTTTAACGCTGATAAAAGTAAAAAAGAATCAATTTTTTAAAAAAAATCTGCAAATTGGAGAATGGACCACCCCCTTTTATAAGCTCGATCCCCTCTTTTAACAGCGCTAGTCTAGCCGCTCAACCCCTTTAACAGCGCTAGGAAGCCCCCCACCCCTTTAACAATGTTAGGCACGGAGAGGTGCACTTGAGGTCTTTTGGCGAACCGCCTCGGCGCACCAGATTACTGTCATCTAGGTCGTGATATTCACTACCACATATCGGCCCTTTAACAGCGTGCAAAAAGGGTATCTACAGCGTTAAAAAGTTGTTCTCCTCCGCGCTATTAAAAGTGGTCTCTTTTATCAGTGCTAAAAAAATGATGATAGTCACCTTTTATCAACGCTAAAAAAACACTGCAAAAATGGATCTTTATCAACGGTTTTTTTAGCACTGATATAAGTAAAAAAATCTGTAAATCGGAAGATGGACCACCCCCTTTTATCACCACTCAATCCCTCTTTTAACATCACTAGTCTAGCCTCCTAGACCCTTTAACACCGCTAGGAAGCCCCCCGCCCCTTTAACAGTGCTAGGCACGGGGAGGCGCGCTTGAGGCCTTTTGGCGAACTGTCTTGGGGCACCGGATTACTGGTATCCAGGTCGGGACATTCACTATCAAATATCAGCCCTTTAACAGTGCACAAAAGGGCATTTATAGCGCTAAAAAAGCATTGTTGTCATCACCACTATTAAAAGGGGATCTCTTTTATCAGCATTAAAAAAACGTTGATAAAGACACCTTTTATCAACGCTTAAAAAAAGCACTGATAAAAAGAGTCTTCTATCAACGATAAAAAAACGCTAATAAAAGAGACGTTTATCAACGCTTTTTTGTAGTGTTGGTAAAAGTCAAAAAAAAAATTAACACCACTAGGAAGCCCTCCGCCGCTTTAACTAGGCACCTGCTTCACCCATTGACACACACCCTTACCTTGGTTGAGTTTCAAACCTAAGACCTCCCCCTCATACTCGTGCACTTTTTTCACTCCCCTATATTGTTTTCTTTTGTATTTTATGGTATATCTATATATTTATATATATTTATATATATTATATAAATATATTTCGTTACATTTTTATCCATTTATTTATCCATATATATATATATATTTATTTATTTATTTAAATACATATATAAAATATGTTTTGTGTGTGTTTATAAATACATGCATACATACATATTTATTTATATATTTGTTTGCATCTATAAATATAATTATACATATTTATATTTATTTACATATATTATATATTAATATTTATATACATATATTAAAATATATAGATAAATACATATCCCTTTGTCAATACACATACAAATATATTTATAAATAAATAAATAAATATATATATATATATACATTATATATACATTAATTGTATATGTATATAAATATTAATACATTTTTATTTTAAATAAGATGGATATAATTTTTTATTTAGATAAGGTTTATATATTTAGAAATATACTTTACATATATATTTATAAAATTAATTTTTTATGTGTGAATATATACAAAATATGTGTATATTTTTATATATTTAAAAATGATGAAATTTCAGAACCATAATATCAATATGAATGTTAGTCTTGAGAATAAATTCAGTCCCTACTAAAAACGGGCAAAAAGACACCCTTAAATGAGGTTGAAAGTTCATTGAATGCTAAAAATTGGGATACCCCTGTTAAAAACTCTGTTTTGGAGGTCTTCTCAACCTCTTTTGGCCTCAGAAAACACGACAGTTGCTCCACGCGTCACCAGTACGTAAAGCTTGCTGCAGACTTCGATCTGATATGTGGTACCAGATCAAAAGTTACGATCGTTTGAAGTTCAAGTCATGTTTTCAACTTATTTTAGAGCGTTTATTATTTTTTTTTGATTTTTTTCTATCTTCGAATTGTTATTAAATGACTATTACTTGATAATAATTAGCAAGTTTTTAATTAATGTTTTTTTTAATTATTTTATAATTCATTTTTCACTAAATATCTTATATATTAAGTATAAATATATATTTAGCCTTATATAAATCATATTTAATAAAATATATTATATATATATCAGCATAAATATATTTTTATGTTAATATATTATTTTTAATGATATATAATTTTTTATGAAATTTACCATTTATCAGTGCTAGTAAAAAAACGCTGATAAAGTCCCTTTTTTTATCAGCGCTACTAAAAAAGCGTTGATAAGGAAGGTTCATTTAACAGCGCTAAAAAAAACGCTGATAAAGAGGTACATTTAACAGTGTTTTTTTTAGCGTTGTTAAAAGCATCGTTTATCATAGCTTTTTTTGAGTGTTGTTAAAGAATGGCGCTGCGTAAAGCTGTTTATATGGTAGTGGTTACACAAATGGATGACGAGATTGAAAAATTGTGGAGGGGAAGATGTGAGGAAGGAAGGCGGAATTTTTTTTGCTAGAAATTTATTTAGTATTGGCGGCCGCCCCTGCCTGTTGTCAATACCCACTTTTGGCAACCCCTTAGGAGGCCACTTGTTTTTCACCTCCGCCAAAGCCTATTTCTCTAGTAGTGCATACTTGTGTGATATATCATCGATGCTAGTCATCAACCTAAGGCCTACTAAAGGTGGGTTTTGGGGGTCACTTGTCTTCTTTGCGGGCCCGAGAGAGGTTCTTAGTGGTGGTGGGTCGTGACAATGTGGTTATTGAGATTAAGGGTTCGATTTCCATGGGATGCACTTCGATGTTGTAATTGCACACTTGGTGACTTAATGATATGATGGCCTAGGGTAGGGCATGGAATTCGATTTTACTCCGTTCAACCATAAAGCGCATATGAGACGCGAGGTTTAACACCTGCTTTGGTGGGGGGAGGGCTACACTGGGAAGGGCATGAACTGTAATAGAAGCTGTCTTTTCATAGAAAAAAACTATATGTTGTTAAATTATATTAAAATTATAATACACACATATATATTGAGGTCTATTCATTTTAGATTTATAAATGATTTTTAAAATTTTGAAATCATAAATGAGAATTTAAACGAGTTCGGTATAGTTAAACATGCATTTCAAAACATAATAAGATATAATTAGAGTATAAATTTAAAGAAAAATGCATAAGTTATAAATGAGTTTGATATGTTTTCATCACTGTATTAATTTCAGTTGATATTTTTTATAATAAAAAACATCTTGCACTTAAATTTTAGTGGAAAATCACGTAAATAAATAATGTAAAAGTACATTTCAAACCAGCAATGCACACACATATAAAACAAAAACATTTATAAAAAATATCAAGTGTTCTAATCGTTTTCAATAAATAGTCTCAATGGGTGCAAACAAAGTGGACCCAATGTTTGCCAAAATTTATTACATAACCAATTAGCAAAATGAAAAACAAGATAGGGTATTTTAAAAGTGTTTTTGTTAAAATATTTTTCAATGCAGGAATTTAAGACGCGCCATTATATATTGGCATCCATCATTTAAGGTTTGTAGGACAATATAGTTTTTTAAACCTGCCACTTTATGAGTATAAGATGTTATTTGGAGGGGTGCTTAACAGGATTTATTTATCAGGGCAGATTAGGCAAAAAAATAATTTATATTGAAAGTCTATACATATATCCATCATATAAGTAAAAAATGTTTTTGACATAAAAATAATACATTAAATTGAAATAACATTAAAACAATAGTAAGCAAATATTATGTTCCCGAGTCCGGCCCGCACATGTTGAGATCAGCCCATTTAAGACAGCATTTTTTTTTTAACGCGGATCATATTTTATTGGCCCAATCCACTCAATAAATGCAACCTAGCATCCATTTGAAAATTAATTTAAAATGCAATAATCAGTCAACACGTCATTAACAAACTCAACATTGATATATATATATATATATATATATATAATAAAAGAATATACACACAAAGGAAGAGATAAATATAGAGAAAAATTAACAAACTTGTGAGAAAATATTACGTAGAGAAGGAGAGAGAGATTATATTATTGATAATGAAATGGATTCCTACTCCATTTGAGCTACATGGGTCGGTAGTTAAGATAGGAATCCTTATCTGAAACATTGTTTTGAGACGGGATCCCCTTCCAAATTCTCCGTGCGGAGCTGCCTATTGGAGAATTTCAATAGGCGAATTCCATGGCTGCAATTTGCCTTTGGAACCCGAGACCGACAGCACAGGCCGAAAGCTGAAATGTTGGGTGGGGGGCATCTCCCAAAAGGGTGCCAAGCAGTTAAATAATGTTCATTTGGTCAACCAAAATTTATTATATTGTGAAAAAGGATTGGGTCCGGGGGAATAACAGTGTTTTTTGGGAGGGTATTGTTGTACTTTTGCTTTGCAACTGAAATCCAAGGCTGGGGGGCTGCCATGTTGATGCCTTGGAACCTATGCCATGTGGATAAGATGAAGTTCATTGCACCCAACACATACCAAGTGTCCCTATGGGGTTTTCTCTATATTTTTTTTAATGTTTGAAATCACATATATATTAATTATTTCAAACTCTTTCATTGAAGAAAGTCTTAAAAAACTTGATGTTAATACATATATTACCTGTTAGTGACTCATTTTTTTGCTAACATACATGCAAAACTAAAAAAATGGTATATTTTTTTGTGAGTGAAAAACTAAAAAATGTGAGCGGGTTGATATGTAATTGTTTCGGTTTCAGTTTTTTGTTGTTGCAATTTCGAGACCGTTTTTTTGCTCGTCAAATGAAGAAGAATTTCCATATCCATCACCAAAGATCGATTTTGATCGAACCACCTTAAAATCATGTGTTTGTTTGTTCTTCGCCTAATTGTCTAATAATAATAATGTGCATGTTATTTTAGAGGGTGTATCTTACAAGAACTTTAAAGTCAACTAAACTTGTCATGAAGCACTCTTTGAAAAGAGTAAAATGTTTTTATGCACCCTGTGGATGATGACCAAACACACTAAAATTTCAAGTGATTGCATGTGGGGATATAATATTATTGGACTATAATAAGTGATCCCAAAATGATAATGATTCACGGTCACCATAGAAGTGGTTGTGATGTTGTATTGAAACTAAATTAGAAACCTTGTTGAAAAACAATGACCTCAAATTTAATAAAAAAGAATTATTAAATGTTATGGGTAAAATGCTACACCATCACACTATATGATATATGTAAGATCCCGTCTTTTTTCAAGCACGTCCCTCTTTGAGTTTTTCTTTTGAGCCTTGATGACTGAGTCTTGTTCAGAGATGAAGAGCCTTTGTTGAGGAAAATGACTTAAACTCTGGGGATGTATGTTTGTTTGAATTAATGGGGTTCGGGTACAAGTGTGTTAATCGAGTTTACGTGGGTTTTCGATGCTTTGGGTGACTTCAAAGGTACTTTAGGTTCTTTCCATAGGAAACAGGCTGAAGGGTGTCTGCAGAGCAATTACACGCTGTGTAATGTAGTTACACGACGTGTAACCATTACTAGACAGAAGCCGTGAGCCTGGTTCATGACGTGAGATGAATACACACCATGCATACATTACATGTCATGTAATGTCCCTGCAGTGTTAAAAATCACATGAGGTGACAGGTTTTTCATTGTATCCCTCTAAAAAGAAATACACGTCGTGTAAATGAGTTACACATAGTGTAATTTCCCGAGCATATTTTTAAAGGATGTTATGTGTGAGATTGTTCTCATTCCCTCATGTCCACCTTCCTCCTCTCGACCCTAGGGTAGCTTCCAAGTGATTTTGGAGCACCTCTCTTGATTCAGGACATCCAGATCACACATCTGATCCCTGGTAAGTGGTTTGGGTTAGTTTCCCCTTTTCTCCCTTTGTTCTCCAGCCCTTGCGGTACAATCTCTTGATTGTGGTCGTTATTGATTTTGATCATGATCGGTTTTGATCTAGGATCATTCTTGCAATCATTTGCACCTTCTTCCTCGTTGACGTTTGCCGTTGGAAGCGTTGTTTGATCGTCAGTTAAAGGCTGAGGGTCTAAACCTTAACCCTATGACCTATTTAATTGCAAATATGTTCAATATTACAACTACACCAACATGGTGTGACCCTGAATTAATTAAATGATGAATTAGATTATTACTTGGAATCCCTTTAGATCCAATTGGTTATTGACCTGGCTTGTGGCTACCGTTTGGGTGAACGAACCCTTGAATATAGATAAATTGATTAATTACTTAAAGTGGGTTTAACATGACATGGATTTTGGGTGATTACTTGATATAGATTCACCTTGGTTTGGCTTGTTTATTGAGATGATTGACATGTTATTGGTTTAAGACCAAATGATAAACAAAATGTGTAATTGAAAGATAAATGGTAATTTGCATAATTAACCATTAAGCCTTATGATGTGATATTGTGATATCCTCGTTGCTATGATATGTGTTGTGTTTTCTACGCTGTAATGCTTATATGGGGTTTTGGGCCAGGTTGACTATTGAAATGCTTATATAGGGCGGTGGCCCAGTTTACATGCTGAAATGTTTATATAACAGGCTATGCCCAATGATACATGCTGGAAAGCTTATAAACTGAGCTTGGCCCTGACACATTCTGAAATGATTATATACTAGGCTTGGCCCTGATACATACTAAAATGCTTATATACCGGGCTTGGCCCTGAGACATGCTAGAATGATTATACACCGAGCTCGACCTCGATTGATTACTGAAATGCTTATATAGAGGGTTTTGACCCAGATTTGTGTGATTTATATAATGGATATATGGTTTTGGTTAGCATGGTTGTAGGACATGCTTAGGGACATTCTGATATGACATCGAGGTAGGTTATGTTTTACCGTGATTATATGGTTTTGGTTGTCATGGTTGTGAGGCATGCTCAGAGACATTTTGGCATGACACCAAGGCAGATTATGTTTTACCATGGTTATATGATTTTGGTTGGCATGGTTGTGAGACATGTTCAGAGACATTTCAGCATGGTGCCAGAACAAGTTGATGTGGTATTAATTTAATTGTTTAATTAATTAATACACTTGTATATTGCATTATTGTATGGACTTATTATCAGACTGGTTATGTTTAGACACAGTGGTGTTGACCTACTGAGTTATACTCACACCTTACTCGGGCCACCATTTTGTACCCGAGTTGTAACGTCCTGGATCCAGATGCCACTCAAAGGTACCTCGTACTCGGTTGTCCACATGGCCTCAAGCTCAATTTCCCAAATTTCAGAGGCTACTGACTAGTAGTGAGGGCCTAGGCGTGATAGTGGGGAAACTATGTCCTCATTGGAAGAGTATAACATAACAGAACAATAATAAAACAATAGCAGAAACAGTAATACCAGACAACAAGAGTAAACAACAGAAGACTGGCAATATAAATAACCAGATGTCATATAATTCAAAATATGATGCTGCATGTTACATGTTCTTATAAAATATCCAAAATAGGTTACACAACATTAATACATGATATAAGTACCAAAAGTACAAAACATACAAAAGAAACTCAGAAGCATTGCAAGCCTCGGCTTGGTCCCATGCTCTCCTTCTCCTAAGCATCAAATAAAGTACTTGTAGATGGGTTCTTACCCTTATTGAAACCTGCAACAATATAATCTGTTTGGACCTAAAAACATGACCCAAACAGGGTGTGAGACTAAATCCTAGTAGGCAACCACCCAAGATCTGTGCTAATCTGTCAGTGAATATATATGATAGACAATGTACAATAGTGAAAGCAGTAAGCTAGGAAGTACTCAAAAGCAAACAGTCCTATAAGCATTGGTTTCCATTTTCATTCATTTCATGTTCATTAATTAATTCAATTAAATTTAATTATATAAGTCTCAGGATCTGGCCTAAGCCCGACAACCCCCGTGTAAAAGTAAGCACAACATAAACCTCAGAAGGCTACCTAAACAAGTAAGTGAAGACCGAATCCAAGATCATGCTTTGGCTTTCCAGACGCGTCATAAGTCATTTCATTTAAATATTCAATTTATAACCCGAGATCATCCATGACATCCCTAAGTTGAAATTCAAGTATCACTCTAGGTGCAAATTCTATCCGCAACCTACAAGCCCATCCCGGCCAGCCTCTCTGGAATCCCTAAATCACTCCAGGTGCAAACCTACCAACATCCTACAAGCCCATCCCGAAAAACCTCTCTAGAATCCCGGCATCACTCTAGGTGTGGTATAAGTCCATATTAACTAAGACCGTTACCAACGATCCTATAAGGAAGCCCCAAGTATCACTCATAACATGTAAACAAATCCAATAGAGTCCATCCATGGAATCCCTCAACGATCCATGTTTCACTCAGCAAAATAAGTAAAGCCTTCATGAGCCTGACCGCTACATCCGTGGCTTGCTCACGACTTTAACATAATATCCAGACCAACCTCATAAGGATTGGCCTTTTGATTACTCACATGGGTAAAACACACAACAAGCAACACATGTAATTTAAACTATTACACGACTTTAGCATTAAATAACTCAAGCGGGCACATTTCATATAACAAGCCTATCATGTAATATCAACCATTAAAAGGCCTTAACATAACCAAAATCACATGGACAAGTTCATGATTGGAGCAAAACATTCCAAGCATGCTTAAACAATCATAGGCATAACATGGGGCAAAGGGGAAAATCACTAATCCTAAACCCTTAGTCAAAACAATTACAATTTAACACAATTGCAATTCCATTTAATAATCAAAACCATTTTCAACAACCCAATAAGGGAAAACAAGGCATGCCTCATAGGAAACCTAGGCCAAATGGCCATAAATGGTCATCCAAGGGAAACACACCCATGGGGTGGCCCTTAATCAAGGTCAACAACCTAAAACATGCTTTGAATCACTTAAACCAATTACCTAAACAAAAATAGGCAATAAAATAGGTTAATTATTAATCAAGGTGACACCCAAAAATGGGTGCGCGACACTCTAGCAAATATAACCAACTTGACAATTAGCTAAAGGCATAAGACCACCTACCTCATACTCATACGACTCTCCTCATCCAGTGTCGGCATCTAATTTGACCTAGAATGAAGTAGATCTAAAAAAAGGTATAAATGATCAACCATTGATAACTCGACCGAGATATGAAATCATGAAGAATGAATCAATAGGAATTGAGAGTTTATTGATTAGGTTCCAACACATCCGATGACATTCGATTCAGAGTTCAGATGGACAAATGGGAGAAAAATTCCTACTCGGTGCTGTTGTTCGAGAGAACCTGGGTGAGGTTCTATCCAGAAATGAGAAAATGAGGCTACTGCCCATTTTAATTTTTTTTAGAAAATCACATTCCGTGTACTTTCATATACACAACGTGTATATTCCAAAATTTCCCTCCTTTACCGACTCCTCTTCCACGTCACAAATGAGTCCTCCTGACATGCTTACACGGTATGTACTAGGATCACACAACATGTAACCCCTATTCACATTGTGTAACAGTCTTTTAGTCATTACTTGGCATATTTTCCTCCAGTTTCTCAAGTAAAAACTAGAAAGAAAAGATCCAGACCTTAAAAGAAGAACTGGGTTCTTTCACGATCATATTACATGGATGCAACATTAGACAAGGGAAAATGACCTTGCTGTTGATTGTTGCTAGCTGGATGGGATGAAGTTTGGAGACCAGGTTGACATGGGGTTTAGAATGTGGGACTTCTGAGTCTTATAGTATTTTATTTTTATTACTTGGTAGGACATTTAGTTACATTCTATCATGACATTTCTTTATTCCCTTATTATTTTATTAGATTATTCAGTTGTATTTTATTGTTTGGATTCCTACTGTATTGTATCGTTTCCATTATTTTACGCACTCTGATATTTATTTATTATTGTTATATGATTATTCCACTATGTTATAACTATGTAACTAGGGGTATAGTCTCCCCAATATCCATATCACACCCTCGCTACTAGTCAGCAGCCTTTGGCGTACGGGGATATGCGCTTGAGGTCTCATAACCAACCTGTTTCGGCCACGTGAGAGAGTGTCGGATTGGGGGACATTAGAAAGTTGTATCAGAGGACACCGAGTTTCTTTTATATTTCTTAACTCTTTGGGAAAGGTATAAAGGAGATTAGGATGTGTCAGGACTTGGTAATGAGCTTGTGCGTGAGAGTAGCTAACCCATGTAAGGGGGGAAATCTGGGGTGGATTGCTGTTTATAGTATTTTCTTGTTACAATTGATGTTATTTCACCCCGAGTGATTCACATGTTGTGTGAGGTTATTATTTCACGATGTTATTGATTCTTGAGATTTATACTCGCGGCTCGGTATGACACGAGATGAGTCTGCATGCATCATGATAGACATATAGGGATATATATTGGCATGCATTGTTCATGATAGAGATATACCTATTGCATTTGATATATACTTTCCCATTTGAACTATGATATAATATACCTGTTATATCTAGAAATGAAATAAATGAACTGTTATGTCATGCTAAAACACATGTAATCGATGTATAGAGAGACCAGGAGTCAGTGGTTTCCTGTCGTTGTCATCTGTGAGATTGAATTTGTTATAGTTAGTGTTTTAAGGAGTGTTTTTTTCTTGTAGAGAAAATGCCTCCTCATCATCTTAGAGTTGAGCGTCAGGTGAGTGAAAATCAGCGTGCTCCTAACGTAGCTGAACTAGATCTTCCTGTAGATCATGAGGATCATATGGATGTTTAGCTTTACGACAACTTCCTGAGGGTCATGAGATCCATGGAAAGAGAGTCTGTTCACAATGTTCCTTTGATGTTTGAGATGATGAGAGAGTTCCAACTGCAACATTCACCTACGTCCGCTAGGGAGGGAGTCCCCCAGGTATTTGAGTTCTGGATCGAGTCAGTCCAGACGATCTTTAAGAATTTTGAGACATCTACAAATAGGAGGGTGAAACTTGCTGCATATATGCTTTGTGGACCAACCAAGTATTGGTGGGACATTTTGGAGTAGGTAGGGCATCACGAGGAGTTATCTTGGAAGGAATTCAAGAAGAAGATTCTAATCAATTTATATCCTGAGATGTTGAGGGATGAGAAGGCTCATGATTTCATCCACATGACATTGGAGGGCATGTTAGTGCTGGACTATGTTGAATGCTTCACAGACCTACAGTGCTTTGCGCCATTTTGGTAGCTGATGAGATCTCCAACGTGAGATGTTTTCAAGATGGTATTCACTTTGAGATTAGTTCACAGGTGAACATGTTCCGTCTGAGAAATTTTGTAGATGTGATGAATCAGACACTTATCACAGAAGAGAATCTGAGAGAGGCCTTGAGCATCGACCAAACTGTTTCAACAGTGAAAACTATGAATGCTTCTTCTAGTGGAAAGAAGCGTCGCTACAATAGTTTTTTTTCTAAGGAAGCATTGGTTAGAGAAGCCATGGAAGTGGAAATCCATCTTAGGATTGTGTTCCATTACAGTGCTATCAATGTGGAAAGTTGGGCCACAAATGAACTTAGTGTCTATACCCTCTTTGGAGTGTCATTATTGTGGAATATTGGTCCACCTAAAATGGTTTTATAGGGGAATGCAATACTAGATCAGTGTAAGGGGATTTGGAAAGGCACAAAAAGTCTGGGAAGGACTTAGCTACTCCACAACAGGTAGGTAGCTGGAGTTATATAGGATGTTTTGGTTGAGGTAAGGGACGTGATACCCTAGTGTAGGAATGATAGTACTGGGTATAGGGTATAGATCATGGGTTTCAGAATGGAGCCTAGGGTAGAGGGGATGGTCAGCTGCACGTTATGTAGCCTACTTTAGCTAGTGTGGATATAGGACCATCCACTGTCATAGATACGATTCTTGTATCATTTACCCTTACTTGTGTTTTTTTGATACAAGAGAACCATATTACTTTTTATATTCACTTTTTTCAAATGGTTTGGGCTTGGACATAGAAATATTGGATGGTGTTTTGACCATTGATACACTGTTGGGAGTGCAGTTAGAGAATATTAAATGTTGAAAGGTATGTTCTCTATCCTGAATGGACCGTAGGCCTTCTTTTTTATTTTATTATGGATAATCCCCCTTTTAAGGGTTGAAGGGGAACCCGGACATGACCCACAGGTCCAAGTCACAAGGCCCAACATGACCTGTAATACATGACCTGAAGGCCTGGAGGCATACTATTCTCAATACATGACCCATAGGTCCAACCCACTATAACTTCCCCTCCCCAGCTTCTACATCATTGATCTTCGAGCTCCCCACCTTGCATTGCTGATCGGTTAGCATTGCCTCATACAAAGCTGCATGGTGCCTGGTCCCGATGGCGGTTGTCATACCCTCTCATTCTTTCAATCTGATTAGCTCTACTTCTGGTGACTGCTCTTGTTCCTCTGATCCTCTTATGAGGATTTCTCTGTGTGAACTGGGATACTCCATGGTCTCTGTGACCCAAAGGCCCAAACCGGTGGCCCGAAGGCCCAAAGGTATGTTCTCTAGAGATTGGTAGTTACTATTTCTTTTGGGAACCGTTCATGCTAGAAATGTCAGGCTTCAATTTGATTCTTGTTATGGATTGGTTAGTTCTATACTAAGATCATATCGACTGTTACTGAAGGTGAGTTACCTTTTTATCTCCAGAAGGAGGCAGCTACTCTCACCAAGGTGAGTGGGATATTTTAGCTGGTCATATAGGACCAATTCTGTGTAGATTGGATTGTATCATGACTCAGATAGCCAGTATTGATCTAGATGGTGGTGGAATGCTACAAGATTATTTCCCTCTATTGTTGACCATTTTTAGGACATATTTCCAAACAAGTTATACGACTTACCACCCGAGCGAGAGATCGAGTTTATGATCAAGTTAGTGCCAGGAGTACAATTGGTTTTTATTCTAGCTTATAGAATGAAACTAGTAGATCTTCAGGAGTTGAAATTTCAGTTGAAAGATTTAGAAACTAAATGTTTCATAAGGCCTAGTTCATATCCTTGGGGTTCTCCAGTTCTCTTCGCTAAGAAGGCTGATGGGTCTTTGTGCTTATGTGTGGATTATTGGAGATTGAACCATATGATGGTCAAGAACTGGTATCCTCTTCCATGCATCGACGATCTCTTTGATCAACTGAGAAGTGATAATATTTTCTCCAAGATTGATGTGTGATTAGGATACCATAAATTGAGGGCGAGACTATCAAACATACCTCAGACTACTTTTAGGAGTAGGTATGGCTTGTATGAGTTTATAGTGATTCTGTTTGGTTTAACAAATACACTGGTGGTGTTCATGACCTTGATGAATAGAATATTTCAACCTTTTTTGAATCGATTATGTGGTGTTTTTTTTGACAACATCATAGCGTACTACTAATCAGAATACGATTATTCCCAACATCTTGACATCATCCTGAGTACATTGAGAGAGCATCAACTTTATGCTAAGCTAACCAAATGCGGTTTTTGGTTTGATAAAGTGAACTTCTTGGGAAATGTCATCTTAGATGAAGGATTGTTAGTGGACCTAGAGAAAGTTACAACCATGGTATATTGAGATCATCCTAAGAATGTCTTTGAGATTCAGAGCTTTTTGGGTTTAACAGGATATTATCAGTGCTTTATCCAGGACTTTTCCTACTTGGAAGCACTGATGTCTGGGATGACCAAGAAATGGGTAAAGTTTTTTTGGTTAGATGTTTGTGATAGATCTTTTAAAGAGTTGGAAGGAAGACTGAACTCAACACCTATCATCACTTTACCTATATTGGTTAAATCATATGCTGTGTACTATGATGCATCCAGAGTTAGACTTAGAGTAGTTCTAATGTAGGAGGATTGAGTGGTTACTGATGGCTTTAGACAGCTGAGACCGCATGGGAGGAATTACCCTACTCATGATTTGGAGTTAGTAGTAGTGGCACATTCCATGATATTATGGAGACATTATCTCATGGTTGAGATGTTTGTGGTATAAATGGACCAAAAGAGACTTAGGTACATCTTTTCTCAGTGGTACTTAAACCTTTGGAAGAGGAGGTGGTTTTAGTATCTTCAGTCTTTTAAATTCATGTTGGATTATACATCGGGAAAGGGAGATATAATTGACGATGTATTGAGCTGAAATACATAGACATAGGCAGTAAGAGAGTCTTTCTATGAGTGGTGGGAGATGTACCTCTTTACACACATGAATCTAGATGTTTAGGAGTCTCAAGGATGAGTAGCTCTAACTTTGACATTTGTTATACTCATGCTTTTTGAATGGACCAAGACTGAGCAATAATCTGATCTAGAGGGATTAGTTTTGAGATATAGCTTATATGGTGGGGAGACACCATTAGGATGGTATCTTTCTAATGTAAATTCTATTCTTTTTTGTGGTCGAGTATGAATTCCTATGGTCTTATGCGAGGAGATGATAAGAGTGTTTCATGCTTCTATATGAGAGATACATCCTAATTTGAAAAAGATGTATCATGATATCTATAGACAGTACTGGTGGTCAGGAATGAATAAATAAGTATCAGGATTTGTGGTGAGATGTTTTACAGGTTAGTAGGTGAAAGTAGATCATCATAGGACAGCTAGGATTTTATAGCCCTTACCCTTTCCTGAGTGGAAATGGGATGATGCCACTATGGATTTTGTGATAGGATTACCCAGGATGACCTGTAAGAATAATGTTATATGGGTAATTGTGGTTTGACTAATTAAGGTAGCCCACTTCTTACCTATTAGAGAGACCTTCATAGTTGATTATCTAGGAATTATTTACATGTGTGAGGTAGTTTGGTTGCACGGTGTTACGAGGAGTATCGTTTCAAACAAATATCCTTGTTTCACATCACAATTTTGTAAGGGTCTTCAAAAGGATCTGGGATCACATGTTCTTTTGAGAACTACTTATCATCCTCAGAATAATGATCAATATGAGAGGACTATTTAGGTTCTGGAGGATTTTTATATGACTTTGTTTTGGATTTCAGTGGTTCAGGGGATCAATATATGGAACTCATGGAGTTTTCATATAATAACAACTTCTACGAATCCATCCAGATGGAACCTTTCAAGGCCTTAAATGAAAATATGTGCCATTCACCTCATTACTAGATAGAGGTAGGTGAGTTAGTGCTTGTTGGGTCTAGTCTAGTGCAGGAGATTCCTAAGCAGATTCAGTTGATCAAATAACAGTTGGTGACCACGCAAAGTACGCATAAATCATATGCTGACCTCTAGAGTTTGAGGTTGGTCATTGTGTTTTCCTTTAGGTTTCACCTATGTTGGAGAAACACCGTATCATAAAATAGGGGAAGCTAACTCCCAGGTTTGTCGGACCGTTTGAGATAGTGGATACTGTCGGTCCAGTGGTGTACCAATTAGCTCTTCCATAATGCTATGATTCCATGCACGACATGTTTCACATTTTGTAGCTTCATATATATTATTCATACCCTTGTCATGTGATAGATGTAACATACATCAAGATTAGTGATTATGCATCCTTTAAGGAGCATCTGATATAGATTGTGGACCATAGTGAGAAGTATCTCCAGGGTAGGGAGATTCCTTTGGTTCGAGTGTAGTGGCCGCATGGGTGAGTTCAGGAGGAGACCTGGGGGAGAGAGTTTGATATGCAGGCATAGTGGCCAGAATTGTTCACCAAGACCCCATAATTATGATAGGATAAGCTAAAGGATGAGTTGTTATATGGTGTAGAGTTTGTAATATCTTTTCTTTTTCCAGGTACGTCCCTCTTTGAGTTTTTTTGTGTGAACCTTGGTTGCCGAGTCTTGTTTGGAGATAAAGATCCTTTTTTGGAGAAAATGACTTAAATTCTAGGGATGTATGTTTGTTTGAATCAATGGAGTCCAAGTACAAGGGTGTTAATTGGTTAATGAGGGATTTCTATGATTTGGGTGACTTCAGAGGTGGTTCGAGTTCTTTCCATAGGAAACTGGCTGAAGGCTGTCTACCGAGAAATTACACACTATTTAATGTAGTTACACGATGTGTAACTATTTCCATGCACAATCCATGATCTAAGTTTATGAACTGAGATGAATACACATCATTCATACATTACACATTTTTTAATGTTCATTAAGTGTTAAAAATTACCCAAGGTGATAGGTTTTTCGATGTATCCCTCTAAAAATAAATACACAACCTTTAAATGAGTTACATGCAGTGTAATTTCCCGAGTAGATTTTTAAAAGATACCGTACATGAGATTTTTCTCATTACCTAATGTTCAGCTTCCTCCTCTCTACCCTAGGTTAGTTTATAAGTGATTTTAGAGCGCCTCTCTTGATTCTGAACGTCCCAATCATGTATCCAATCCCTAGAAAGCGGTTTGGGTTAGGTTTTCCCTTATCTCCCTATTTTCTCCAACTGTTGCAGTGTAATATCTTAATAGTGGTCATTATTGGTTTTGATCTTGATTTTTTTTTATCTAGGATCATTATTTAGATCATCCCCACCTTCTTCCTTGGTGGCTTTTGTCATTGGAATCAATGTTTGATCATCGGTTAAAGGTAGGGGGTTTAAACCTTAACCCTATGGTCTATTTAATTTCAAGTATGTGCAATATTGAAATTGTGCCAACATGGTGTGCACCCAAATTAATTAAATGATTAATTGGATTATTACTTGGAATACCTTTAGATCCAATTGGTTATTGACCAAGTTTGTGTCTACCATTTGGGTGAATGAACCATTGATTATAAATAAATTGACCAATGGCTTAAAGTGGGTTTAGTATGACATGGATTTTGGGTGATTACTTGATATAGATTCACCTTGGCTTGGATTATTTATTGAGATGACTTTCATGTTATTGGTTTAAGACTAAATGATAGATGAAATGTGTAATTGAAAAATAAATGATAATTTTCACAATTAACCATTGAACCTTATGATGTGATATTGTGATATCCTTGTTGATAATGATATGTGTTGTGTTTTCTATACTATAATGCTTATATGGAGTGTTGGATTAGTTTGATTGTTGAAATGTTTCTATAGGGCAGTGACCCAATTTAAATGATTAAATTCCTATATAATGGGCTATTCCTAGTGACACATGATGAGATTATTATAAATTGGGATTGGTCCTAATTTTGAAATGGGTTTTCAAATACCGAAGAGGATTGGATTGGATTTGAAAATGTTTTATAAAATTGTGAGCATGAATTTAAAATTTATTTTGACAATTGGCATATTGAGAACCTTGGGAGTGTCAAGAAATAAACACGGGTAACCTTAGTGTGTGCAGAACCACTAGGAGGTAACCTCTTGAATATCAATGGACTATGGAAGGACTCGATAGTGGTAAGATCCAGCGTTATGCTAATTTAGTCTCTTGAGTGTCTAGTACATATTATCCCATAGGCTAGGGCCCAATACGATGTGCTTTTTCATTAATGGGTTTTTTATCACATGATTGTTTTTATCATGTATTGTTGCTCACATGTTTTTATATGAGGTTGTATCACATAGATTCACATTGATAGGTTATTTCATGGACATGTGTTTACTTGATTACTTCTTGATGCATGGATATTATTTTCTTATTTTATCACTTCTACTTTTCATATTTTTGGTTTTGAGAATATGAAAGGCTTTTATGAAAACCAAGGGGAAAATGATTTACAAATGGATTTTGGATTAATGAAAAATGATTTGTAAAACTATTCTATTTTAAATGATAAAATTATTTCATTCTTGATATTAAACCGTGCATAAAATTTGTGGTGGTATCCTACTAGTATTTTTTATCACACCCTAATTTTTTACTTGGGTGGTTTTTGTAACGCCCCAACCCCAGAAGCCCAGATCTGGTGCGTTGTTTTAATACATTATCATGATTACAAGGAATAAAATACCGAAGGACCGAGTAGTTTAGTAGTTTTGAAAACTAGATACATACATAGGTTCAACATTACAACTTGAAAAGAAATACAACATATAAGTTTTATTGGGATCATCCATAACTATCTTATCCCTGTAGGACAGTCATAATAAACTTCTTCATGTCTTGAGAAAATGAAACATGAGAAATGGGTGAGCTCAAATACTAAGTAAGGTAAGTAATACAATGGAATATAACATAAACATAAACATTAGGCATGGTGAATAACTAAAACACATGCCTTTAAAAATAAACTTGAACATATTATGGCAGGAGTAAGAGCTGAATAAATAATTCCATAATAAAACATAATCATGGGTATTCTACTAGTCAAATAACCACATGAACTATCAATACTATTTTCATAATGAGGGAAATTCATATGCCAGACATCATAACCATACCATCAAGGCCTCGTTCCAAGACCATAAATAACCATTTGTTAAGGCCTCGTGCAATGACCTAGTTTGTCTCATGAGACCTACCGATGCATCGAAGGGCTATAATGGGCCCCACCCATCACATAATAAGTCCAATTAATTCCTCATATGTATAGTAAGTCTTTTATTCAAAGTTTCCCATACCAATTTGAATAATTAAATTGTGTCTTTTATTCAAAGTGTCCTATACCACTTGGAATAATTAAATTCTTAATCCAAAAGTTGTCAAAATAATCATAAAAAATTCAATAAAACATGGTGGATGATATAATAGGAGATAAATATCTATGAAATACAAGACACATAAAAGGATTTTTACATAAATAAAGATACTTTTAAATGAGATCATTGAAAAATTCTTAAGGAAATAATCCTTAAACATTCCAAAGTGTGTCATACCACCTTGAAACATTCAAATATTAATCCTTTAGAATATCATGAGAATAAGGAGACTCTTGAAATGATATACCAAACGAAAGTACATACACCATAAGTAAGAAGTAAGTAGCGAACAAGGAATATATCTCATAAAATTTAAAGTGAGATGAGAAAAATCCTTTTTTACTTTGGAAAGAAGTGTTCTTTTGGAAAATCATTTGTTGTTGTCATGAAATCAGATTGTAAACATGTATATCTTAGAAAATAAAAGGGAAGGTCATTGAAATTATATTTTAGTCTTAAATAAATTATTATTTAGGTGAAATCATTTAAATTGAGTTTTTAAATAATCTTTAGAAATAAAACATTTTAGTGCGGTTTAAGGAATTCTTTAAAGAGATTTTAAAGAGAAAAGACATGTTTGCTTTCATAAAAAAAGAAATGAACCAAAATAGATTTTTTCAATTTTTATATTAGAAAGATAAATATGGATTAAAATATATTATAGAGTGAACTTCAAAATAGGTAAGAATTCAAGAAGTTCCTTGAATCGAGCTTGTATTTTAGGAATAATTTTTGAAAGATCCTTTTAAAAAATATAACTCCCCATAAATGAAAGTAGGATTCTGGTTGGTACAAATATATATAAAATTCACACATAATTTATGATAAGTACATAATAGTAAATAATAATATCATTGAGGTGAGTAGAGAATAAGAGCAACCCGAATGAAAATGGAGGTTCAGGTAGAAAATACTTAAAACTTTGTAATCAATTGAATCATATGCCCCAAAAATTAATAATCATCAATGATAAATTTATTATCATGAAAATAAATATATTCATGATATGAAACATCAATTAGTAGTATACATACACCATACACAATTAGTATTAGTGAATACAGAATGTCTCACGAAAAAATGGGAGTGAGATGAAGAAACCCCTTACCTTAAGTCAGATGGCATTCTTCACTTGGTCTTAGTGTCCTGGATAACCAAATTAAATTCATTAATTAATATTTCCAGAACATATTCTAAATGTAATTGTTTTATTATAACCTTATTAAGTTCATTAATGTCCTTTTTTATGGGTTAAGAGGTTCAATTTCATTGTTCGGGTCCGTTTGTTCATGATCGGTATACTTATATACATGAATGAAGAATCATGTAAAATGAGAATTGTTGTCCAGAATTGAAGTTATATGTTATTGGTGAAAATATATAAGGTTACATGGTTGTAAATTTCATTTGGTTACTTGTAGTGAAGTATAAATTATTTAATGACAACAGTTTGGGTTAATTGGCAGTTTTTGAACACCACAAAATCATTTTTATTTATAAATAAAAACCATGTGTACAAAAAGATTACAGAACCATAGATGAAACATAATACATATATTATAGTCTATTTAAACCATAATAATGGTTTCATGAACATAATTGAAGATTATAATACAAATTGAAAACCCATCATCCTTGAATGTGGTAAATTAGCACATCTCGGATGGTGTTTTTATTTTTAGTATAAAAGAATGGGAAAGGAGAGACGATGAAGAATTATTAATTTATCATGAAAAAATTAAAGTAAATGTAATATAATGGAGTTATCACAACATTTTGATGAAATGAGGTGAGGAGATAAAAATGAAGGAACTCAAAATAAAAGAAAAAGTTGAGAAATCCCTTACGAAAAATTTGGAAGCCTAATGACGTCGCTTAAAAATTCATAAAATATGTTGATGAGATACAAGGTGTATATCATAATTTTTAAATAATATGGATAGTAATGGGGATATGGAATTAAATATCCCATCATAATCCAAAATAAATTAAAAAGAATAACATAAAATGAAAGCTTGAAAAAGAGAAGGGTGGTAGATTCCCTTACCTTGTAGAGTAACTCCTAAAACTTGAAGGTTGGGACCTTGGGGGCTTGAGGAAACCTTGGGAGGATTCCTAGGGAGGTAAAAATTCTAGATATTCAAGGATGATGAGTTTTAAATTAAGGAAAATGAAGGAATGAGTGGGTATTTATAGTAAATGAGAGGGAGTTTTTTTATTAATTTCAAAGGATACATCATTAGTGGTTTTTTGGAAAACCATGGGTTTTCCCATGCTATTTTACCATGGTATTATATACTTGGGACAAATCATTTAATATTTTACTATAAACAAGCTAACCATAATTTTATATTAATTATTAAATCATTATGATGTCATTAAACATACTAAAAACTCAAAAATGTATTTTTTACTATTCAAGAAAAATTCAAGTATTTTAGAAAAATACCAAAAATTCACCCTAACCATTTTTTAGTGTGTAAAATTAAAAAATGAAATCTTTTTTTTGAAAATAATTTTCTAAATAATTTTAATTTAATTTTTAAATAAAATCATAATTTATTCCAAAAAAACAACTTTAAAACTATAACTCGTTTTATAACACCTTGAGAAATTAATCAAGGTCCCATAAAATTATCTTATAACCATAATAAAATAAATTAAAAATTTATGATTACATTTTATGAAAATAAATTTCCATTTTAAATTATTAAATTAATCATAAAATTTTAATTAAAATATTTATGACATACAAAAATACCAATACTTCTACTATGATTGTTTTTTCACTTATAAGATGTCTAAATTGTATTTATACATTCATGGGTGAAGTTTCTATTTTTTTGGCCATTTTACTATTCATTACTATTCATAAGGGTATGCTACTATTCATAAGGGTATGTTACTATTCAACAAAAATTAAGTTTTCTTAATAAACTCTAAATATCTTATTGAATGCAACTGTGTATGTTAGTTTTTTCAAAATTCAAATTACAGAAGTGGAAAAATTATGTTTATTGGTTAGGTTATAATAAAGTATTGTTTTATAGAGACTCACTATTTCAGGAATTCTATATTAAATCTATTTGTAAATTCTTGGGTTGTTATAGTTGTAGATGTTATATTACAGGATATAGGTAAAGGGAAGGTCATATTACAACATTTCAACTTCTCCTTTGGTCTTTGCCTTAATTTTTGTTCCGATAGGGAGCCGAGGATGGCAGGAAGCTGGTCAAGATGGTTGATAGGGGGTTGGGGTCATCATCAGAACAATAGAGGTGCGTCAGGAACTAGTTTATGGGCGGTGATGTGTGACATGGGGAGTGGTGGAGTAGGGTTGAAAAATGTGTGGGGAGAAGCTGAGGTTGAGTGGCGGGAAGAAGAAGGTGGAGCGGGAAAAATCTTGTGCTAAAATTAAAAAGGTTTTAGTGACTTCCAAAGGAAGGTTCTCACTTAGGCAGCCACAAAAAGAAAAAAATTATATTAGTTAATAGATCCCTATCACGTTACCATTTACCAAACACACACCCTCAGATTAGACAAAAGAAAAGTGTATTTGTAATAAAAAATGATTATTTTAGTAATACTCTAAAAAAATAAATGAAAGATAAATATGATAAAATATTGAATTAATAAAAATAAATAAAAAGTACAAAATTAATTCTTAATCAGAATACATAAATAAAAAGGATAACATAATACATAAATAAAATAAATTTCAAAGTAATACAACAATCAGAGTTCGTTTTCCCTGTTTTGAGTATGTGACACATTTTTAGTCATATCAGACACACTGTATGTTAGACTTACCAGAGGTTAATTATTGAACACCATAAATGAATTATATATATTTATACTAAATTATCAATATAATCCTAGCATTTTTTATTGATTTTTAGTGTGTGACACACATTTCAAACAAAAATGTTGCTTTTAAAGTAAGAACATACACTTTCAGTCATAATGACTACACTGTGTGTCAGATTTTCATGGGGTTAATTCTTACAAATAACAAATGAATTATTCATATTTTCCCTAAATTATAAATAAAATTATAATGTGTTTTCTTGGTTTTGACTTTGTGACACTTATTTTGAACTAAGATATCACTTTTATACTAAAATCATGATCTTTTAGTCATATCGACCACACTATGTGTTTGATTGATTTGTGGTTAATTCATACACATAAAAAATAAATTATTGATATTTTTACTAAAATATAAAGATAATTCTAGTGAATTTTATCATATTTGATTATATAATACACATTTTGAACTAAAATGTCACTTTTAAATGAAATCATGCACTTTCAATCATACCAGCCAAACAATGTGTCAGATTAACTTGAAGTTGATTCATATATGTCACAAATGAATTATGGATATTTTTGATAAATTTTAAATTCCATTGAGTTTTTTTTCTTAGTTTTGAGTATGTGACACACATTTTGAACTAAAATGTCACTTTTAATTAAAAACATGCAATTTCAGTCATACCAGACACACCCTATGTCAAATTAATGTGTGATTAATTCTTATACACCATAAATGAATTATTGATCTTTTTTATAAAATGTTAATACACTATGATCATGTATTCTCAATTTTGAGTATGTGACATGCATTTTTAACTAAATTTTCATTTTAAAATGAAAACATGCACTTTCAGTCATACCAACCACACTGTGTCATGAACTGGCCTAGTTCAACCTGGTACATCACCAAATTCAGATTCTAAAAAGGCTTTGGGTGCGCCTCCCCATACACCAGAGGCTACTAATGAAAGGTGAGGGCCTAATCCATCAAATGGGGTGACTATTCCCTCAGATTAGAGTACAAAAACAATGGAAAAATAATAAAATACACACACATCCATAAACAAACATTAGAGTAAACATGATAAATAACTATTTTTTTTATATAAATGGAATGTAACATAAAAACTCATGATCACACTATACACAATAACTGGTCACTCAATGGAATGATCAAATAGATATATAGAATAAATAAATACAACAAAATACACAAGGATCTACTACCAAATCCGAGCCAAACCACATACCTAGTTTCCACAACTGCTAAACTTTAGTAGATTGGTCCTCAGACTCTACATGAGTAACCCCGCTCAATCATGAAATACTGGGCCTCGACCCCATCCACTGTGCATCTTATGCTCAACCAGAAAGAAGACATAAGGTCTGCATACACACTGAGGTTCACATACAGAGGGTAAGAAATAAATCATAGTAGGACACCCCCAACTATGGTCCTAACATCTACTATCATAAAATGTGCATGCAACACATGATATTCCCAATCTAGTTGAACAAATACCACTATAACAAAATAAACAACTGTATAAATAAAAAGGGTTGAGTAAAACAAAAATATACAAAAAAACAAACCTTAGGTTCTAGCCTAACACCTAAGGAAAATCTACCCCCACTATATCCTAAATAACAGGATTTAAAGAACATGGATCACCCATCCACACAATGTCAAGAAGGTCTACTGGACCAAAAGGGATCTCTAGGAATCTAACACATCAACAAGAATAAATTACAGACCCTTGGATCTCATCCTAGGCATCCAAAACTGCCACACACATCCATCAGGCCCTAGGACTCTAATAGTATGATTTGGAATGGAGATAAAAATGTCTAGTTCAATACATATAAAGAATTTTTCAATGTAATAATAGTCCTTTAGAAATAGCAGGGCTATGTATTCCAACAAACAGGTGCACTCAATATCCATGACTACCAACCAGGAGGGAAAATTGAACACATGGGAAAACACAACCCACTTTGTGAATGCCTCAACACATCACAAGATCCAAGAACCTATCTATATCTAATACTAACCTTAGTGGGGGTTTCCCTCATCCAGATCATCAATTATCTCCCTAGACTGTCCAAACTCTATCCAACCAACAGAATAGGGAACTAATCACACTCAGGGCCAATACAACATCCAATAAATCCCAAAGTCACCCATTACATCCAAACCTGAATAGGAACTATCTCAAATATTTTTAGTCATAGAAACTCACAATTCAGACAATGACCACACCCATTATCTGAAACCACTAAAATCAGCACCAACCCTCTCAGGGTCAAAAGTTCATGAGGCACTCTCAGCTATCCTATGAACATCAATGAGAATAGAACACCCTACATGGGATCCTCTATCACAACCAAAACCTTAGGCCAATCTCATCACAATAAAACTTAGCCGACCTCTATAGCACATAACCCAACACTGAGCATCACCTCGCCCACAAGGGAATATCTCAAGAATTCCCTCAGACCTATATGAAACTTTACTCAATGACACCCACCCGTACCCAATTCCCCACGATGCCACCCCATCCCAAAGGCTCTAAGTGAACTAAACCCCAATCAACTAGATAAGAATCCCATCCAAGAACACGAAATGAACTCACTCAAAATCCTTTGGAAAACCTAAGCCTAGTCACTACTCAATATCACCTTTTAGGAAATTTCCAAATGAACCACAAGAAAAACCACTTTCCATCCACAATCCATATTATCCAACAATACCACAACCTTCATCTAGGCCTCATACTGCAACCCAACCCTCATCAGGGTTCTAAATCAAAACCTCAAATAAATCCTCCTTCCAAAGATCGATCAATCCAAAAATTCCTTCTAGATGACCTCTACATGTTGAAAGGATTCAACAATTTCTACCTATGTGAAAAATAATCAGAATGGACTAATCATGATTTTAATTCTAACTCTTGTGAAAAAACTAGTGAAAAACATCCAAGGAGGTCTCTCTATGTATCCTACATGGTGATGTACCCCTGACATGGAGTGTATGGCCAAGTACCCGACCACACCCCAAGTAACCACTACACAACGTGTCCCAAATAAACACATCATGTAGTCTTCTTATTCAACCCAAACCCAAAATAAAGAACACATGGCATTTTTTCTCTGAACCATATGATGTTTACTTAGGTTTCCCAAACAGAAATCCACTGCGATCGACCCGAAACCCCCAATTCACCCCAAAACACCCCAAATCGATCCTCTAGGTGTACCCAACAACCCCAAAATAAGATTAAATATTAAAAACAACTAATATATTGGGATTTATAGAAAAAACACAACAAATACCTACATTTGGTCCTAAAATGCCAAAGCTTCGATCTTAAATCCCCGAGACACCGCCACCGAACCTCGATTTACCTCCGAATATGCTCCACAACAACGATCCACTATCCCTCTACCTACTATTCCACATGGAAAAGTGTGAAACCCATGGGGGATGATAGTATACATGAAAATATAAATAAAATAAAATAAAATAAAAATAAAATAAAAATAAAAGAAAAATAAAAGAAAAAGAAAATAAAAAGAAAAGTGGGCCCAAGCCTGGCCCTAACACCCATGATGGGTTTATTATCAAATATCAATTTTTATTTAAGGTATTTACTTTCATTTTTTATAATATTTTTCTTGAGTATTATATCAGGTTATTTTGGGATACTTTTTTAATTTTTATAGGTTTCTAGGCCTATGCATGGTTGGCACATGTTTGGGGAAAACCATGTGGGTCTTCCTAGGAAACCGTAAACCTGAGTTGGTGTCCTAGAAGAGGGATAATGGTTAGGAATATAGTTAGTAAAAACCATGTGGAATCCACTTCTAAACACATGAACTAAGATAGTGTTATGTTACACGGTTAGTGAATGGTTTGTCATATAGTTAGTACAAATCATGTAGCCTACCCTTCTAACCGTGCAATCTAAGACAGTGACATGTTGTATAGTTGGTGCATAGTTTATCAAACCATTAATCCAAACAATGTGCCTATTCCAGTAGCCCCAAAAGGGGTGCATGTTTGGTTCATGTTTTTTCAAATCATGTGGCCAAACCATGTGAAATGATTTTAATTAATTTTAATTTTAATTTTTAGTCTCAAAACACCTTCGTTTTCTATCATTCTTCTTCTTGTGGAGTAGGATTTTGACAAAGAGACTTATCTTAGAGATTTTATGGATTCATTGCCTCCTAGTGATTATTATCAATATATATTAGGGTGTTGTATCTCTTTTTTAAAAGGCATGTTCCTATTTTTTTTATCATTCTTCATTGTTCTTATAGACCCACCATTGATTTCTTGAATAGAACCTTAGATCAGGAATGTTGATGCTATATATATGGTTGGTGAAGTGATCTAATGGGGTTTCTTATAGATACACCATGTATTTGGGTTTCTTTTTCCTAAATCTTCATTATACATTATTCATTCTTTATGAATTGTTATGGTAAGTGGTTTCTCTCTCTTTCGATGTTCTAGAAATTATGAACTAGAGATTCTTATTTTGGAATGATTGATTTTGGATACATTCTAATTTATTAAGACCCCTAGCTTATATTGTATTATTTTTTACCCATGGGTGTTTCTATTAAAATTGTTTAAAGGTAGGTGGTTTCATGATTTGGATTTATTCTTCAAACCTTGATTGCTTGCTCTTTGAATTTGAATTCTAAATGGTTGGAAAATATGGTTTTGTGTAATATCATGGTAATGGATTTTGAAATGGTTTTTAAAGGAATGAGAAATGTTTGATAAAATTCTTTGTATTTGGTAACATTTTTGAAATTGGATTTCTTCCTTGGTGTTCTTTACATAAATGGTTTCAAATCATGTTTTGTGTGGTTTCAAAGATGAAGTGCCCTTTGTGTGAATCTAATGTGGTAAACCTAAATATGATTGATAATGAGGCCTAGATCCATCCTCAGGTATGAAATCTTTCACCCTAGACCTATTCTACTAGGGTAATGTGTGTACTGGTTTTCTTATGTTATGGCTAGGATCCGCTCTGGAGAGTGTAGTCATACCCCAAGACCGGTAATGATAGGGTAATGTGTACACCAAGTGTCCTATAGATCATGATAATGTTACAAGGATCCTCACTAACCTATAAGTAATGTAAATAAATGGGTTGGTTTTTCTTGATGATTATCTTTCAAATTTGTGTTTGAAATATTTCTGGAAATGATTTGAAAATTAGATTATTAGTATGCTTTAATAATTTGTGAAAAGAGGTGCTTTATCCATGTTTTTTATCAAATTGTGTAAATTGTATCTCATGACTTAACTTTATATACTTAAGCATAATTGGTTTATTTTATAAAGTATTCTCATGAAACACTTGGTGGGATCCTAATGGGCTCTTTTTTTGACACCATGTGTATAGATTTGTGGGTATGTAGACTTTGTTTTATCTGATGTAGGAATGAGAAATGTGCTACATGGTGGCAATGATTTTTTTAATTAGAAATGTATGAGATTATATAGGAGACATCATGTCACATGGAGTTGGGTTTTGGTATTTTTGAGTACTTTGGTTATTCTTGTATCTTGGAACTTATTTTTCTGGATTCTTGTACCTTTCTACCATTTTCTTTTTTAGCCATACTGACATTATACCATATATTTTATCACCTTATTTCAAGTTCTTTGTGTCTAAATTATTCACAAGTGGTTGTTGATTCCTAGGCACCAATTTCTAGCCTATGGGGATTAGGAATTCCCTTTGGGCCATGTCAAGACCAGTTTGGGTTATGGATAGTTGGGTAGAATGGGTTGGTTCATGAAAAATTGGTATCAAATGTTAGTTTTCCCATTTCCATTGTTGGTATGAATTTTGGGACATCTTGGTAGATAGGAGATATGAATGTTGGGACTTAAGGGGAATTTTGTGAGTGAGTTCCTGGAAACATTTCATCATGAAGAGCCTAAAATTACAATGAGTTATTGGGAAATGTGTCTTGGGGGTTTGGAGAATTTTAATCTGGGTATTGATTTTGTATGTATATTGACAATTCCAGTTGCATTTTGTTATTATAAAATATAATTGATTCATGGATCTCATGTTTTCGTGTCACTTTTTCTATTGATGTGAAGTACCATCCCCCCAGAAGACTTCTAGCATTTACTCTAGAGGTTTCCATTGATGAACCATGGTAAGGAAACCCTCAAGTTAATCAAAACATGATTAAATTAATCATGTGTATGGTCCGAGCTATGAAACATGGTGTGCCACCTTCCCCTGTTTAAGCTATGGAGGTATAACCTTAAAGGGATGAAGATAGGAATTAATCCAAAAAATATATTTAATAGAAACCATTGAATTTATAGGTGATAAATGATCCTCAAGAGGTATATAATTTTTTGGGAAATCTTTAGAAACCTTTTGAATTCTTGGAGGCTCATGACTGAATCAAAGTGAAGTGCATCATATTCATGATTAATGGTATGATTAGAAGGTTTTAGGACTCAGTTTTCTTGGCTAATAAGCATGAGGTCTTAGAGTGGAAAAAATTCAAGACCATATTTACTAATTATTTATACAAAAAATCTATTACCAAGAAAAAATCCATGGATTTTCTCAAGTTTGAGAAAGGGAACCAGTCCATGATAGAGTATGCTACTCATTTCACCGAACTCTCTATGTTTTCTTTCAAGGTTGTGTCTAATGAGAATATTAAGGATCAAAGGTTTTATAAGGGTCTTTGAGTGCTGATGGTGGAGTTTGACCTATTGGGTAAGTCAAGTTTAATCGGAGTTCCTCTTTCCTATGGTGGTGGCTATAGTGGTTCTTTAAAGGGAAAGAGGAATCAAAGTGAGTTTCATGGGAGGGGGGAGTGGTGGTGCTTTTTAAAGGTCTCTTCTTACACCATCATCAATAGATAGGGGATTGAAATATTATTAGTCTGGAAAGAAAGAACACACAAAATAATTTTCCCCTATGCCTCATAAGGTTTGAAACTCATGTGGGTGTTGGGGTCACTTATAGAAGTTTTTTCAATCTATATGTTCTTCTCACTATGGCACAAACTCTTCAGAACCTAGAGGATAGGTGGTGTATCCATATGCTTCATGAACTATATGGTTCTTTCCATAAGTCTCCAAAATGAAGTAGTTACACATAGTTGAGGAGTTTATAGTGGAATTTTATGCAAGTCTAATGACTGTAGGAGATATCATTTCTATTGATTCTACCTTAGTGACTTATTTATTTAATATAGGTGCATCTAAATCCTTTATATATACTCATGTGTTAGATCTTGTAAGACTTACAATGGAACTCATTCCATACATTTGGTATTTATTTGTTATCAACTTACACCTCTTTGATGTAATTATTAGGATGGACAGGTTTTTCTCTTATAAGGCTCAGATCTATTGTTATCATTGGTGGGTGTGATTTACTGCTTCTAATGGGATCTCCCATGTGTTTCATAGAGAATGGTTTCTAAGGTCTATCCGTATAGGGAAATATTTTACAGATATTAGTAAGTTGATGTTTTTTTATGTATTCATTTTGGAATAAGAATCTAGTAGTGGTAGCCTTCCTCTAACAGTCAATGAGTTTCTGGAAGTGTTTCTAAATGAATTCTTGGGTTGGATTCTATAGCAGGAGGTGAAGTTCATGATCGACTTAGTTCTTGAAACTCAAATGAAATCAATTTCATCTTACAATGTGGATCCATATGAATTTAAATATATATAAATTTAATTGGATGATTTGATAGAAAATGGATTTATATTCCCAAGTGTGTAACCTTGGGTAGCCCCCATTATTTTTATAAAGAAGGATGATGGAACTCTTTGTTTGTGCATCAATTATTGGAAACTCAATTGAGTAAAGGTCAAGAAAAAATATCATTTGACTCAAATTGATGATTTTTTCAACTAGTTGAAAGGATAAAAGTGGTTTTCTAAAACCAATTCTCATCCTGGATATCACCAACTTAGAATCAAGTATCCAAATATTCCAATGACGACTTTCAAGATCATGTACAACCATTTTGAGTACCTTATGATTTTGTTTGGACTAACTAATTATCCTACTATATTTATGGAATTGATGAACCAGATTTTCCATCAATATCTTGACTGTTTTTCATGATGTTCATGGATGACATCCTAGTGTACTCTAAGATTGAAAAGGATCATGTGCTTCACTTGAGGCAAGTTTTGGGAATTCTGGGAGATCACTATATTTATGCTAAATTATCAAGTTCAAATTATGTTTTTGATAAGTTAATTTCTTGGGAAATGTGATATCAAAGCACATTATCTTATATGATCTTGAAAAAGTTATGGATTTTAGGTAATGGGAAGAACCAAGGCACATCTTTAAGACTTGAAGCTTCCTAGGTTTGGTAGAATATTATCAGCGGTTCATAAAAGATTTCCTAAAGCTTGATTCACCTTATACCACTCTCACCTAGAAAGGGGTTAAGTTCTTGTGGGATTCAAAGTTTTATGCTTATTTTGATGTGTTAAAGTGATGTTTTACCTTTACACTGACTTTAACTTTACCAGAGGTCGGTCAGGTCTATGTGGTTTAGTATGACACTTTAGGTTCAGGTTTGGGCTGCATCCTTATACAAGTAGATCATGTAGTGGTTTATGGCTCACATAAGACTCAAAATCATGATAGGAATTATCCTAGTCATGATTTGGAACCTACAGTGGTTGTACATGCCCTCAAAAGTTGGAATCACTATATTTTTAGGAAAATATTACTATTTATACAGACTATAAAAGTTTGGGGTATATCATTTAAAAAAAGATTTTAAAATTTGAAAGAGATATTGGGTTGAAAACCTATAGTCATTAAACTTTATCATTTCCCATACACCTAGTAAAGGTAACATAGTTGAGGATTCTCTTAGAAAGAAGTTTCCCTCTTAGGCTATAATGGAGGAAAATGATGAGTGTAACTTAATGGGATTCTTTACTCATATTCACTTGGGAGTTAAGGAAGAGGAGTATGGTAATTTAATGTAAAGTTTTCATGTGACATACTCTCTCCTTAATATTATTATTTTGGATAAACTATATGTTGATGAATTTTGGACTGTCAGTGACTCTTTATATAGCGAGGTGACCATCGGTGAGTGGGTTCTTTCCTTAGAGGGTATCCTTTGTTTCATGAGATGATATGTTGTCCCGTTGTTTGTGATAAAGGTTATTTTAGGAAATTTTCATCATACTTTTTTAGGATGTCCATCCTGAAACCACAAAGATGTTTTATGACACAGAGCATCATTTTTGGTGGCCTGTTATGAAATGAGACATATCCAACTTTGTCTCTTGATGTTATACATGACAATGGATTAAGAATAAGCACCACAATCCTTTTGTTTTTTTCTAGACTCTTACCACACCAACATGGAAGTGAAATGAAAATTTGATGGATTTTATTGTTTTCTTACATCAAAATCTCTGAGGTATGTATTCAAATTAAACAGTGATTGGTCAGTTGATCAAATTGGATCATTTCATATTGATCCAAAACAGAACTAAAATGGATGACCTAGGGAAGTTTTATGTGAAATATATGATAAGGATTTATGAGATTCCTATATCCATTATCTTATACAGGGACCCTCATTTTACCTCATGGTTCTATAAGGGCCTCCTAGAAGAAATGGTCACTCAGGACAGGTTGAGCACAACATGTTATCCTTAGATGGATGGGTAGACAAAAAGGGACAACCAAATTCTAGAAGATATGATTTTTCATGTGTCTTAGACTTTAGAGGTGATTGGGATAGCCATTTGGGCCCAGTTGACTTTTATTATAATAATATTTACCAATCATCCATTAGAATGACACCTTTTGAAGATTTGTATGTCCATAATTTTAGTTCTACTCTCCATTAGTCTGAGGTTAGATATGCTTCCTTGGTTGGACTCAGTTTGGTTCTGGAGAAAATGGAGAAAATATAGTTGATTTTTATTCATTTGGTGATGACTCAGAGTCACTAAAAAGTCTTATGTTGATCGATGCTATAATACTTTGGATTTTTTTAGTTAGTGATAAGGTGATCTTGAAATTATCTCCCTATTTGGGTTTCCAACAATTTGGAAAGTAAAGAAAAATCGCTCATAGGTACATGGGAAAATTTGAGATCATTGAACACCTTGGGAAGGTGGTGTATCACTTGGATTTACCACCTCATTTGTTTTTGGTCCACAACATTTTCCATGCATATCAAATCAAAAAGTATTATCCAAACCCATATCTTATTTTGAATTCGGAAGACCTTGACATAGAACCTAATATATCTATGGATGAATAATCGCATCAATTTTTTGATTCTCAAGTAAAGGTTCTATGTGAAAATTTTATACCCTTGGTTCAAGTTCTATGGAAGCATTGTTCTGATTCCCATGATACTTGGGAGTGGGAGTCCTTATTGAGGGAGTAATGGCCTCAACTCTTTATGGGACAACCTTCTTCAAATTTTCTTTCTATGGGTAGAAATAAATATGGTGGGGATAATTGTCACATATCAATGTTTCTTTAAGGTACTCACTTTACTTTGTTTTGATCATATTTTTTGGGTCTTCTCTCGATTTGTTTTGGGAAACTTTTGGAGTTTTTAGAGGTTTTTGGGATTATGAATGGTTGGAAAAAGTTTAGAGAATATCATGAATCTTTATCCAAGAAATCACGCACCTTGAGTTAGAGTCTTATAGGAGGGCATACAGTTCAGTTCATGAATAATAAAAACCACGTGACCTCCCTTTATAACCATGTGAAATGTTATAGGGGCATGTTTCATGATTTGAGCATGGTTTGGAATAATGTACAGCCAAACCATGTGTATCTTTTATTATCCCAAAAGGGGTGCATGGTTGTTACATGGTTTTCTAAACCATGCGTCTAAACTGTGTAGCACAATTTTAATTAATCCATTTTTTTAGACCTAAAACACCACCATTTTCTCTCATTGTTCTTATGGTGGATTAGATTTTCAACTAAGGATACTCCTCTTGGAGATTACTTTCCTCTCAATGATCATTATCAAAATATCTTAGGGTTTTAGATCCAGTTTTTCAAAGGTAAGATCTTATTTCTTGTCGTTCTTTATTGTTATTCTAAATCCTCTTGGTGTACACATTACCCTAGAAGAATACATATAAAGGGAAAGACTAAGATCCTGAGATATGATCCTTTCTGTAACTTAGGAAACATGGTGCACACATTTACCTATAAGAATAGGTTTATGGGGAAATATTTCATCCATGATAATGGATCCTTTCCTCATCGTTGATTACATTTGGATTTACCACATTAGAGTCACATAAAGGGTGGTGGCATTCAACCTGGCCCAAATGCCTTTGGTATTTTTTATATATTTTTGGATAATACCCTTTATTTTAGATTAGTTGATAGGGAATTATTACATGACTAATAGGACCATAGGAACAAGGCCTAATACATTACTCAAAGTCCTAGAGGCAAAAGGTCTAATGCATGACCAAAATCCCCAAAGACCTGACTATACTGGAACTGCCCCTCCCTAGAATCTGCACCATTGAAGGAACCTCACTCCCCACCTCATATAGTTGATCACCTAGAATTCCCATGTGAAGATCTGAATGGTGACTGGTACCAATGGAAATTTCCACACCCTCTCTTTCTTCCAATCCCGTTAGCTCTACTATGGTGGTTACTAATTTCTCTAAATCCTCTTCTGGTCCCTACTCCTGTGTGGTTCGACCTGGACTACTTCATGGTCCTATGGACCAAAATACCATGACATGGAGGCTTGTGGTGGGCCAAAATCCATGTGTCCCAAATTATAGTGGTTTCCCGAAGGCCATGAGGCTCATGGGCCCAAAATGATGGCTCGAAGGCCCAAATGAGATGAATAATTCTGACTGTTACAATATTTCATAGTACCTACTATAGTACTGATATAGTAACCCCAAAAATATCCCTCCACTAGTATTTTATCATGGGTTTCATGCATGATTATGGGGCCTATTAACCACTCTGCTACCAACCCAACTAAGAGTCACATAAAGGAAACTTAATCTTTAAAACCACAAAAAACAAGATTTAAAACCATTTTTGTAAACAACACCAAGGGAGAAATCCATTTTCATATATTTTGTAAAAGACAACACTTTTTATCTAACATTGATCATGCGTTTAAAAACTATTTCAAAATATATTTCCAAGATATTACCATAAACCATATTTCCCAACCATTTTGAAACCAAATTCAAAGATAAAGCAAGAAAGGTTTGAAGAATAATTCCAAATCATGAAATAAACAACCTTGAAACACTTGGAATAACAATACACATGGGTAAACAACAAGCCAAGCCAAGGGTATTAGGAAATGAGAAGGGATCCTAAATCAAACATTACAAAATAAGAATCTCCATTTCATCATCTCTAGAACATCATAATATCTATAAATCACTTATCATACCGATTCCATTACGATCGACCTGAAACCCCCGATTCACCCAAAAATACCCCAAATCGACCCTCCATGGGTCCCAAAAAATGTAGAAAAAAATATTAAAACTTAAAATAAAACCACCCAATGGGTATTTTTGTATTTTTTTTAACAAATTCCTACCTTTAATCCAAAAATTATGAATATTCGATCTTGAATCCATGAGACATAGCCACCGAACACATGATGAGTTTATTATCACATCTTGGTGTTTCTTTTTGATACTTAATTTTGTTTTTATCATATTTTTGGGTCTTTTTTTAGGGATTTTGGGTGATATTTGGGGTTTTTATAGGGTCTTGGGCCTGTAGAAAATTGGTGCATGGTTAGGGAAAACCTTGTGAGTCTGCCTAGGAAACCGTGTACCTTAAGTTTTCATTCTAGAGGAAGGTGCACAATTAGGTGCATATTTAGTAAAATCCATATAGATTCACCTTATAAAATTGAGAATTGGGATAGTATCATATGGTTGGTGCATGTTTTTTCAAACCATTAATCCAAACTGCGTGGTTCCTCCAGTAGACCAAGAAGGGGTACATGGTTGGAGCATAGTTTTCCAAACTATGTGGCCAAACCATGAAAAATGATTTTAATTAATCCAAAATTTTATTTTTAGATCTAAAAAAACCTCATTTTTATCTCATTCTTATTTTAGTAGATTAGTCTTATGACCAAGGAAACTTTTCTTTGAGATTTTGGAGATCCCTTACTCCCCGGTGATCATTCTCAATGGATTATAGGGTGCTAGATCTAGTTTTAAAATGTATGATCATATTTTTTTATCAATATTTATTTTTATTCTAGATTCAAATTTATTTTATAAAAAAAACCTTAGATGAAGTTTATTGATTCTATATTTTTTTTAATACATTATATAATAGAGTTTTTTATAAATCTATAGTATCTTTGAGTTTCATTTTCTGGAATCTTCGTTGGTCATTGTGCATTTTTCCAGAATCTTTTTGGTAAGTTATTTCTCTCTATTTTGTTGTTATATAAATGATTAATTGGATATTATTATTTGGTAATGATTTATTTAGGATCCCTTATTGTTTCATAATACCCTAATCTCATATTGGATTATTATTTACCCATGGGTGTTGTTATTCCAAGTGTTTCAAGGTTGGTGGTTTCATGATATGGATTTATTCTTTAAAACTTATTTTCTTACCCTTTGAATATGATCTCTAAATGGTTGGAATTTTTTTTTATGAAAATATTTTTGAAATGGATCTTGAAATGGTTTTAAAAGGCCTGAGGAATATTTGATAAAATGTGTTGGATTTGACAATATTTGTGAAAATGAATTTCTCCCATGGTGTTGTTTATAGAAATGGTTTCAAAGCATGTTTTGTATGGTTTCAAAGATGAAGTGCCCTTTTTGTGACTCTAATTTTATAAACCCGAATATTATTTATAATGAGGTAGGGATACATCCTTCAGGATGAACTATTTACCCATATACTTTTTTTCTAGTGTAATTTCCACACCGGGTTTCCTAAGTTTTGGTAAGGATATGCTCTCAGGAGCATAGTTTTACCCCCTAGACCTGTTTTAATAAGGTAATTGTAAAGAACTAACCCCAGTTTCCCAGAGTTAGTGTCTTATTACATTACATTGTCATGATTACAAGAAAGTAACATCTTGAAGGAACAAATATTTTAGTATATTTTTAAATCCGTATACATACATAAGTTCAACATTACAAAATGAAACGAAATACAACATATAAGTTTTAATGGGAACATCCACAACTATAAGTTTATCCCTACATGTCATTCATAATAAACTTCTTCATGTCCTAAGATAATGAAACATAAGAAAGGGGTGAGCTCAAATGCTCAGTAAGGGTAAGCAATATAGTGTAATATATCATAAACATAAACATTAGGCATGGTGAATAACTAAAAACACATGCCTTTAAAAATTATACTTGAACATAATACGGTAGGAATAAGAGATGAATAAATAATGCCATAATAAAATATAATTAAGGGTATTATTCTATTAGAATAAAAACATGAATTATAAATTAATAGTTTCATAATGAGGTAATGCATAATGTGGGACATCATAACCCTACCATCAAGGCCTCATGCTAAGACCATAAATAACCATTTTGTGAAGGCCTCATGCAAAGACCTAGTTTGTCTCATGAGACCTACCAATGAACCGAGAGGCTATAACAGGCCCCACCCGACACTTACTAAGTCCAATGAATTCATCATATGAATGATTAAATAAAAAAACAATATATACATTCATATTGAAACTAATATATGAAATATAAATAACTTTTCCTAAACATTAAGCATAAACACTAACCATTTAGAGTAAATTGGTGAATGGTTTTAAGATAGAACATCCATAGTCAAACTAATAATAAAAAATTAAATTAAATATGGTAGATTATATCATAAAATATTAATTCTAATAATACATAATAATCAACAAGAGTGTTTAAATAGATGAAGATACTCTTATAAAATCAACAAGTAATTCTTGAAATAAATACTCTTTTACTTTGAAAAGAAGAGTTATTTTGGAGAAATATTTGTTTAAAACCAGAATTTAATTAATATAGTATATTAATAATAAAATGGGTTATTTTATAAATATAATGGTTTCCAAAAATAAATTATATAGTTCCCTTGAAAATAGGTAATAATTTGAGAAATTCCCTTGAACCGGGCTTGTATTTCGGGAATAATTTTTGAAAGATCCTTTCAAAACATATAACTACCCATAAATGAAAGAAGTATTATGGTTGGTACACATATCCTGAAAATTTTAACAAAATATTTGATGAGTATATATGAATAAATAATAATTTAAGTGAGTTAAGTAGAGAATAAGAGTAACCTGAATGAAAATGGATGTTCGGGTAGAAAACCCTTACCTTAAGTCGGAAGGTGTTCTTCACTTGATCTTAATGACCTGAATAATAAAATTTAGGTTAAAAAATTAATGATTCCAAAACCTACTCTAAATATAATTTATTTATTATAACCTCATTAGGTTTATTCATGGCCTTTTGATGGGTTAAGAGATCTAGTTTCATTGTTTGGGAGCATTTTCTTCCTTGGTTTTCATGATCGGTTTACTTATATTCATGTAAGGATAAACATGTTGAATGATAATGGTTGTCCAGAATAGAAGTTTTATGTTATTATTTAAAAAACAAAAGATTACATGGTTACAAAATTCATTTGGTTTTTGGGAGTGAAGATGAATCATTATATAAAACTTTCAAGACAATTGTTTGGGTTAATTGGCGGTTTTTGATCATAAAAAATTCATTTTGATTTATAAATTAATATCATGTGTAAAAATGGATTCCATAACCTTAAATAAGTTATAATACATGTATTATATTATTTTTAAACCATAAAAATTGTTTTATGACCAGAATTGAAGATGATAATAGAAATTGAAAACCCGTCGTCCTTAAATGTGATAAATTAACACATCTCGGATGGTGTTTTCATTTCTAGTATAAAAGAAGGGGAAATGAGAGATGATGAAGAATTATTCCTTTATCATAACAAAATTATAGTAAATTTAAGATACTATAGTCATCACAACATTTGGATGAAATGATATTATTAAAGAAAAATAAAAGAAAGGAACTTGAAATAAAAGAAATGAAAAGAGGAATTTACCTCTTGAAGTAATCTTCCTTGAGGACCTCTTTAGGGGAGAGGTTTTGGTATTTTTATGAGAAAAAGGGAGTTTGGACTTGGGGTAGGATCTTGGGAGGATATTTGGGTAGAATTTAGATAAGAAAAAAATACTTTAGAGGAGTGAAGGGAAGAGGGAGTGAGGGGGGGTTTTTATAGTAGAGGAGAGGGGGTGATTTGTGAATATTTTATTCATTATTTTATTATTCCCTCAAGACAACCAATAATGTTGATTCATGTGACCCATAATATTAATAAGTGAATGTGAGTTCTAAACAAGCGTGATTACATCATCCATTATTCTAGGAATAGTGAATTTAACTAATAATGTATATATACGGTAAATTACCATATTTTACTATTCATAAAAAATTTGAGTATTTCAGAAAAATCCCAAAAATTATCCCTAACCATTTCTTGATGTGTAAAATTAAAAAATGAACTCTATTTTATCAAAATAATTTTCTAAATAAGATAAATTTAATTTTTAAATAAAACAATTATTTATTTGAAAAATATAGATTTAAATTTAAAACTGATTTTATAATACTTTAAAAAATGAACTAAGGCCTTATTAAATTATCCTAAAATTATAGAAAAAAAATATTTATTTAGGAATAAATTTAATGAAAATGAATTTTCTTTTATTAATTTAAAATTGTAATTAAATATTTATTTCTTACAAAAATACAAACACTTAATTATTAATTTCTAAAATACTCTATTTCATTTATAAGGTGTCTGAATTGTATTTATATCTTCATGGGTGTGGTTACTATTCATAAGGGTCATATTACTATTCATAAGGGTACATTACTAACCATAAGAGTCAAGTTTCTGTTGACCAAAAATGTAAGTTGATCTTATTAGACTCTAAATATCTTACTGAACACAACTGTGTATATCATTTTTTTGAAACTTAAATCACAGAGGTGGTAAAATTATGTTTACTGGATAGGTTATAACAAAGTGGTTTTTTGTGGGGACTTAGTATTTCATGCATTTATTTATAAATCCCTAGGGTGTTACATTCTCCCCTACTAACAAAAATCTTATCCTCGAAATTACCAGAATGTTACCTCACAAAAAGATTTGGGTACTTATTTATCATAAGATCCTTAGGCTCCCATGTTGCCTATTCAATTTAATGATTTTTCCAAAGTATCTTTTCTAGTCATGTCATCTGATTCCTCCAAAACTGTTCTTTAGTGTCCAGAATCCAGGTAGGCTCTTCATAGTAATATAAGTCAGGTTCCAATTCTACACCTTCATAAGTGAGGACATGTGTTTGGTCTGGAAAGTACTTCCTCAGTAATGAGACATGGAACACATTTTGTACTTTAGTCAGGCTAGGTGGCATATCCAAATGATATGAAATAGCTCCAATTCTCTCCATAATTTTAAAAGGTCCTATTTACCTAGGGCTTAGTTTCCATTTCTTCCCAAATCTTATAACACCCTTCCATGGAGATACTTTTAAGAAAAAATGATTTCTCACTTGAAATTCCAAATCCTTACTTTGATTATCAGTATATATTTTTTACTACTTTGAGCTACTTTGATATAGCCATGAATAGTCTTTACCTTATCTATTATTTCCTCTACATGCTCTGGGCCCACTAGCTTACTTTCACCAACTTCATCCCAATATGTTGGTGTACAAATTTTTTTTCCGTACAATGCTTAATATGGTGCCATTTGAATACTGGAATGGAAAATATTATTGTAGGAAAACTACACCAATAGTAAATACTAATCCCACATACCTTAAAATTCAAGTGAGCATGATCTCAACATGTCTTCTAAAGTTTGGATCATCCTTTCTGATTTCCCATCGGTTTGAGGATGACAAGCAGTAATCAAACGAAGCTCAGTATCTAAAGCTTTCTGAATACTTTTCCATAATTTTTATGTAAATCAAGGATTGTGATCAGAAACTATTGAAATAGGTGCTCCATTAAGTCTTAAAACTTCATTGATATAGAGTCGTGCAAGCCTCTCTAGTGGAAAATCCCCCCTTATAGCGAGGAAATGTGTAGATTTTGTAAGTTGATCAACAATTACCCATATTGCATTATTCTTTCTTGGAGTTTTGGGTAATCTAGTGTCAAAATACATGGTGATGTCATCCCATTTCCATGTAGGAATAGGTATAGGTTGCATGAATCCTATAGGATGTTGTCGTTTGGACTTCACTTTTTGACAAACTAAACATCTTGATACATAATCATCAATTTCCTACTTCATGTTGTCCCACCAGAAATGTTCCTTCAAATATCTATACATTTTAGTGATACGAGGGTGTATAGAGAAATTTGATCTATGGGAATCATCCAATAACTCCCTTTTCATCCTAGGTATAGAGGGAACACATAGCCTCTTCCCAAATTTCATAATTCTATCTTCACATATAAAGTCATCCAACATCCCATATTTCACAGCATTAATTTTATTTTGAAGGGTCTCATATTTTGGCTGAAATATTTTAATTATTTCTAATAAAGATGGTTGGAAAACCAATTGAAAATGTCATGATGTTTCACCTTCTTTGATAATTTTCATGTCCATACTTATTAGATCCATGAATACATGATCCCTTTCAATCCTCATTTTTTTAAAACTCCGTGATCCTTCCTACTCAATGCATCGACTACCTTATTTTACTTTACTGGGTGGTAGTGTATGGAAAAATAATAATCCTTGAGTAGTTAGAGCCCTCGAATTTGCCTCATGTTGAGTTCTTACTATGATAAGATATACTTCAGACTCTTATGATCTGTATATATCTCAAATCTTTCACCATAGAGATATTGTCTCCATATTTTTAGAGAAAATATCACAATAGCTAACTCAAGATCATGAGTATGATAGTTTTTTTCATGAATTTTTAACTTCATAGATGCATAGGAAATAACTCTATCATTTTGAATAAGGACACAACCAAGTCCTTTCTTTGATGCATCACTATAGATCAAAAACCCATCATTCCCTGATGGTAGAGTTAGGATCAAAGCATTCACTAATACCCTCTTCAATTATTCGAAACAATCCTCACATTATTTTTTACATATGAACTTAACCCATTTACGTGTAAGCTTGGTCATTGGGTTGGATAAATGAGCAAAGTTATGAACGAAACGCCGATAATAACTTACTAAACCAATAAAAATACGTACCTCAGTTATGTTCGTTGGAGTAGGCCATTATTTAACAACCTTTGTCTTCATAAGATCAATATATATTCCATCTTTAGAGAAAATTTGGCCAAGAAAGGAAACTAATTGAAACCAAAATTCACAATTTCTAAACTTCCCATATAATTCATTTCTTCTAAGAGTCTTTAGAATAGTGTGTGAGTGATTTTCATGATCATCATAGATTTTGGAGTATACCAAGATATCATCAATAAATACCACCACAAAGTCATCAAAATATTCCTTGAAAACCCTATTCATTAGATCCATGAAGACAAAGGGTGCATTATTCAGTCCAAAAGGCATTATTGTAAACTAGTAATACCCATAGCTAGTTCAAAATGCTATCTTTGGAATATCTTCCTTTCTTACTCGCAACTGATGATATCCAGATCGATGGTCAATCTTTGAAAAATATTGGTATCCATGAAGTTGATCAAATAAATTATCAATGTGAGGTAGGGGGTACTTGTTCTTTATTATTATAGCATTGATCTCCTTATAGTCAATGAAAAACCTCCTAAATCCATCTTTATTCTTAATGAAAAGAATAAGGTCTCCCCATGGAGAGACAATAGGGTGAATAAATCCTTTATCACTCAATTAATCTAGTTGTTTATTCAATTATACTAATTCCCCACTGTCCATTATATAAGGAGTCTTTGATATAGTTCTTGAACCTGGAATTAAATCAATCAAAAACTCAATTTCCTGCTCTGTAGGATGTCCAAGAAAATCCTCTTAAAACACATAAACATATTCTTAAAAAAATAGGTACATCCTCTATTTGAACATTACTTTCCTCTCCCATTGATATTTCATTCCCTTACTCCCCAATAGTTGAATTTAGTAGAGCTATAAGGGTCAGATCTAGATAATAATCAACTGGTGAGGTTTTTACTATAAAGATAAGGGATTCAACACCGTTCTCAAAAATTGTAACTTCCCTCTTCTTGAAATAGATCTTTTCATCATAATGTGAAAGGCAACTCATACCAAGGATTATATCAAAGTAAATCATGGGTATTATGATAAGGTCAGCAACTAAAGAACATTTATGTGTCATGAGGGGGACTAATCAACACATATTTGTTTCAATGATACATCCCCAAGGAGTTTTGATTGAAAAATCATTTGTTAAATAAAATAGAACATGTCTAATTTTCTTAGAAAACTGGGAATATATAAAAGAATGTGATGATCCAAAATCAAATAAATCAATGACTAAGTTTTAGGAAATGATTAAAGTACCTACCACCACATCATTAGGAACTTCAACCTCAGCAGTTGTGACCACATAATCTTAGACTTTCTCCCTTAGTCTTCTTTGTGGAATGTTTACTTGACACTTAGGATATTCATGTGAATAATGTCCCATATCTTTACAAATATAGAATTAAACATTGTTTCTTTCTTTCTTCCTCTTGAAATCATGATATTGGCATCCTTTTTCTCCTCACTTGTAACAGACTCCCATTCCCTTCAGGCATGTTCCAAGGTGTTTCTTCCCAAAATTACTGTAGGGTTGAAGATAAAATCTTCCCTTATTCCCCATTTCCTTATTTCATTTTCTAGAGTTTTTAGTTTCTCTATTCTTCTCTTTATTTCATTTAAATTAATAAGACTTAGAAAATTATTTTTCTGTCTTGATAACACATGAGACTACATCTTCATATGATGGGAAATTCTAGGAGACTAGTGCCCTTCAGAAACGGTTTTAAACCATCAAAGAATGGATCAATCTTGATCCTTGGATTACATATGTAGTTCGAAGCATGTCTTTCTAACGTTTTGAAGTTAGATTTATGCTTCATAACATTCTCATCCTCTTTTTTCTTTAGATTCAGAAATTTCCTTTCTATATCTACTCGCTGTTCACGAGGGAAATATTTTTCTAGGAAAATTTCCTTAAAAAACCTCCATTCCATATCTTATATTTCTTCCTCCTCCTTTGTATGTTGGATTAACGACCATCACTAATACTCATCTCCCAATAGATGATAAACTGCCATGACAACCTTCTCTCTTTCATTACATCCCAAAGAGAGAAATATCTTCTCTAGGGAACCTATCCACTTCTCAGATATAAATGGGTTTGTAGTCCCATTGAATGATGGAGGTTGTTGTCTCATAAATCAATTTAACATAGCTCTTTCACATTTTGGATTAGGATGCTCCATATGGGTAAGGTTATTGTTCATAACATGTGTCAGTTTTCCCAATATAGTTATAAGTTGCTCAACACCAATCGTAGCTCCAGAGCCAACATTAATATCTTGCATAAGAGGGAAATCCCTACATGGGATACACGCATTCATACAGTTTCCATTCCTTTAACTAGGTGAAATTTCTAAATAATTTCATACACTAGATTAGGTTATGACTTATAATGTATAATCTCAACTAATGAAAATACTTAGCATAAATTGAAATACTATTCATGGCTAATCCCATAATCATAAACATGGTTTCTTTGAGGAAAAATTTACATTTAAATCCTTCATGATGGCTTGTAACGAAAATGTAAATTATCCAAATGATATCCCACAGTAGTGTCAAACCAGGTGTGTTGTAAGGCCTATTGTCATGTACCAGGATACCCCAGTTCAAGCCCGAAACTCATTGTGGGAGTTTTCACTCCTAGGTACATCTGTGCAAGAACCACATCCACTTTTAGTATCTGGACATGGATTTATTCGCTAGAAAGATCCACATAATCTATTCCTTAACAAAATTCCAGGATTTTCTTGTATGTTTATACTCAAATACCATCTTAGGGTTTTGTTCCCTAATATACATTTTCTAATTCTAGTTTCCATGTTTTATACTAAACTTACTTTGATACCAACTATAAAGACCCAGACCTAGTTGCCCGAAGCCGGCGTCTTATTACATTACATTGGCATGATTACAAGTAAGTTGTATCTTGAAGGAATGAATAGTTTAGTAGATTTCAAAATCTAGATACATATATAAGTTCAACATTACAACTTTAAATGAAATACAACATATAAGTTTTATTGGGAACATCCACAACTATAAGTTTATCCCTGCATGTCATTCATAATAAACTTCTTCATGTCCTGAGAAAATGAAACATAAGAAAGGGGTGAGCTCAAACACTTATTAAGGGTAGGAAATATAGTAGAATATATCATAAACATAAACATTAGGTATGATGAATAACTAAAAACACATGCCTTTAAAAATTATACTTGAACATAATATGGCAGGAATAAGAGATGAATAAATAATTCCATAATAAAACATAATCATGGGTATTCTAATAGTCGAATAACCACATGAATTATCAATTATTAGTTTTATAATGAGTGAATTCATAATGCAGGACATTATAACAAAACCATCAAGGCGTCGTGCCATGGCCATAAATAACCATTTTGTTAAGGCCTTGTGTTGAGACCTAGTTTGACTCATGAGACCTACCGATGCACCAAGGGGATATAGTGGGCCCCAACGGACACTTACTAAGTCCAATTAATTCCTTATATTAATTAGGATAAACATAAAAAACATATACATGCATATTGAAACTAATATACAAAATGTAAATAACTTTCCTCGAACATTAAGCACAAACACTAACCATTCAGAGTAAATTAGTTAATGGATTTAAGATAGCACATCCATATTCCAACTAATAATAAACCATTAAATTAAATATGGTAGATGATATCATAAAATATTAATCCAAATAACACATAATAATCAACAATAGTATTGAAATAAATGAAGATACTCTTATAAAACTATCGAGTAATTCTTGAGATAAATACTCATTTACTTTGAAAAGAAGAGTTTTCTTAGAAAAACATTTCTATAAAACCATAAGTGAAGTAATATAATATTTTCATAATAAAATGAGTGATTTTATAAAGATAATGGTGTAATGCCCAAACCCCAGAAGCCCAGATTCAATGCATTATTTTAATACATTGACATGATTACAAGGAATCAAGTCCTGAAAGACCGATCAGTTTAGCAGTATTGGAAAATAGATTACATACATGAACGTTACATTACACATTAGAAAATAAAACACAACATAAATGATCCTTTGAGAACGCCATTAATACCCTAGATTAACCCAACTTATCAATCATATTACACTTCTTGGAATCCTGGGAAAATTAAAACATAGAAAGGGGTGAGCTCAGATGCTCAGTAAGGATAACAATATTTTGGAAGCTTTCATAAATAAGCAAAAACATTTTTAAGGAAATGTATAAGACTAAAACAAAAGCCTTTGAAACTTAAACTTCAACATAAAATGGAAAATATACAATAAAATAATTCCATTTACTTATTTACATGGATATTATACTAGTCGAATAATCACATGCAATATCAATAGCCACTTTCATAATGATGGAATGTATAATTCCAGCCTTTATAACCACATAGTCAAGGCCTTGTGCCAAGACTACAAATAAGATTTTGTCAAGGCCTTGTTCCAAGACACTAGTTTGTCTCATGAGACCTACCAATGCATCGAGGAGCTATAGCGGGCTCCACCCATCACTTACTAAGTCCAATGCATTCCTCATATGAAAAGGTTTAAACAGAACATAAACATTCATATTAAAACTAGCATATGAAATGTCAATACTTTATCCATAAACCCTAAATGGTATAAAAATAACACATCGAGAGTCAAACATATCACAAAACCTTCAATACAATATGGAAGATTTGTATAATAATAAATAAACTTCAAACAAGTTTAAAATCCATCAAGGGATGTTGATATAGATGAAAATGATTCGTAAAAATCATTGAGAGAAATATTCATTTTTCATAAAAACATTTAAAAGTCACACAATTTAGAAAGGAAGACATTTAAAGGAATTTTTGAATCAAAGTGTCCCATACCACTTTGAAACTTTTTAAAGGAATTAACATTTTAAAAACATTCATGTCCATATAAATAAATCCTTAAAAACCATTTTGAAAACATAGACATTAATGATAATGATTTAGAAGAATAAATATTTAAAACATTTAAAATGATGTTTTAGTAAAAATTTCCCCTAAAAAGGATCACTTTGAAAACTCTTTTATGATACATGGACATGGATAATAAATATGTCCCAGTATATACTTACACATAAACAATCTTGGATAATAATGATATTGAGGAATTAACCCTTACCTTGCACTTTCCTTTAGTAGAGGGTACATTTAACCTCCTGTAGGAAGACCGTAGTATGTTATTAAATTATACCAGAACCATATTAATATTTATGATATCATATATGATTCATTTATGACTTTATACTACCCATTTAATAATAATTTCCATGTTAAATCAACATTTCGGGTAATAATCCCTTTCTTTATCATACGTGTTTTAACTTGTTACTCTTGATTGTATCACTTAGATCAAGATTTAAATACTTCCAGAATATAAAACATGATTTATATATCATATATATTTAGAATATAAATATGTATAATAGACATATATATTAAATGGAAAACACCATTTATGGAGACGGTAGTCCGTACGTACGCATAAACGCTGTTTCCGTTTTCATATCGTATTGAACCGAACTAATTGAATAAGATATATGTAAGTACATACATACATACATACATACATACATACATATATATATATATATATATCCAGTAGAATTATTATGTCATATATTACATACTTATTAATGATATATATTTTATAGTCATCGTTGAATGGTGAACGTGGAAATGAATCTCATCACGTCGTGGAGATAGTAATTCGTACGTATGCACGAGAAAAATTATCATTATATTGATGAAAAAATCGTATGTAATTGGATGGTATATCATATATATAGAATCATTAATATTTTATATTTATTATTTACATTAGTTATACTCATTATTATACCCATCCAAATAATGAAGTGTTTGAATAAGAAACTACACCACGACGTGGAGACGGTAATCCGTACGTATACACGTATGGTGACTTTGTAATTTATAGGATGGATAGAATAATGAATATGGTTGGGCCATTTTTATAATAACATCACAGTATATATAAGATACTGGAGTTATTATTTTAGAATAGAAACAACAAAGAAATAGGAAGTGGAAGAAGAAAAGAACTTAAAAGAGGTGATGAAATATTTATCTCTTCTTCGGGTTCTTCCATTTGATTTGATCAAAAAGGATCCTTAGGTTGGATTTATGACCAAATTAAGGCCTCTAGGATGTAGGGGGGAAAGTTGGGAGGATATATGGGGAGGATTTTGCTGAGCCAAAAGGCTTTGGAGGTGTGAAATTAAGATAAGGGAAGTGCCCTTTTATAAGAGAGGTGAGGGTCACTTTAGGAAAAGATTGAAATATTATTTTATAATAAATTAATTTTCGGTTTTTAATGGCTCAAAAATGATTTATTTAGAGGTTAAGGTGGGGATGGGTCGAAAAACTCTCAAAAAATAGGTTTTAGACAGGTTTAGGTCACCATATTAACCTTAACTTTTAAATTTAACTCTTAGTTAAATAGTTTGACATTTACCATGTCTCTTTGTATTTTAATATTATATGGTTAATAAACTTACTATAAAATGCCAATCAAACCCCAATTGGTTCATTAATGTCATATATATTATTATATAATCCTTTTTGTCGAACCTTATATTTTTAGGACTATTATATAAATTAATAATATAATATGTTTTTAAAAAACTATTTTATGTCAATTTTGACACTATTTGGTATTTGTTTTTTGTTAAAATCATAAAAGCATGATTACTTCGAAAAAAATTTCTTGAATAAACCCTAACATGTCATATTAACCTATAAAATTAGTTTAATTCATCATAAGTCTCAAATCACATTTATTTGGGTATTTATATTATCAATTATTTTAATCTTTTATTAATAAGGTAATTACTACATCATCATTGTGTCATAAATAAATTTCATTATTTAATGTCTAAAAATTATAAATAAAATACCATTATGTATGAAACATTTTTATATTTATAATTAATATTTATAGTCTAATTTATCTTAGGTATAACCCTATATTAAAAATGTTTTAGTTATGAAAACTTGAATTTTAACACTTTTAACTCATCTTTAAATTAAATAATAATAAATGTCCTAATCTCATCCAAGTGGAACTAAAGGATCATATTTTATTCCTAAGATTTTTTTTGGTCGAATTACACTTATCCAATAGAATTAGAACACATTTTAGGGTAATAATAATATAATTTTTACCTTTAATTAGCCTATTTACTTTTAACAGTGGTAAATAAGTCAAAAGTTACTATTCACCAAAAATTATTTTTATCTTATTGAACCAAATTTTACTTACTGATATCAACCGTGATTCTAGGATTTTTCAAATTCAAATCCCAAAAGTGGTAAAATTAAGTTTTATGTAAATTTGCAAATGCTCTCCAGAGGCGGGTAAAAGACGGTAAAAAGTTCAATAAAATTTTTATATATCTAAACTTTTTATAAAATGACTCCAATGAATTACATTGAACTTATATAGGTATTATGTATCTATTTTAATCTAAAATAAATTTAAATGAAATAAATAATTATTTAAATAAAAAGTTGGTTTTAAACAATAACTCAGTGTTTTTCACTATTCATCAAAAATTGAAAGTTTTCAGAAAAATACAAAAAATTCACCCTAAACTAATTTTGATATTCCGAATTCAAAAATAAAGTCTATTTTACCAAATTCAAAACATATAAGTTGAATTTATTACTTTAAAATTAATTCCCGTTGTCAAAACGAAAAGGCGTATTTTTAAGAAATAATAACTATCAAAAGATTGCCACTTTTTTATGTCCAATTTCAAAGTGAAATTACTTATAATGACCAGTATTATATTAAATGGTAAAAATATAATCTATTTATACTTCCAAACTATTAAAATCAATAATTTAACACTATAAATTATTTTTATTAAAAAAGTTGTTTTCAGTTAAAATATAGTATTTTTCACTATTCACCCAAATATGAAAGTTATCAAAAAAACACAAAAAAATTATTGAAACTAAATTATTATGTTCCAATTCTAAAGAATAAGTTTATTTTGTCAAATTGAATATATAAAAGTTTCAAATATTGGATTTAAAAAGGGTTCACCATTAAAAGGCAATAAAAGTGCATTTTTTTGAAAAATACTTCTTTTTTCTGAAAAAATTGAATTTGTTCTTACATTATGTCTAAGAAACTCATAATATGGATTCTAAAATTATAAAGATTATATGAAGTTCAAAATTCAGTTAATACTATTCATAACCACTTTTGAACGACTAGTTTGGTAAGTCGTGGTGCGTTTGAACTCGGTGTTGCGTGTAGTGCAAGTTGTTGAATTACATTGAATAAATAATGTACTATGAAATCTTGGTGTGTTACATTATTATCTACTTCAATAAATTTCAACCTCACAATTTGAAATTGTTCTTCTAAAATAAAAGGTTGAAAATAGAAAATAACTTTGTGGGAAGACCCACATCGGAAATTGTGTTAATAAAATTTAGTCTTAATATGAGGAAAAGGGAAATGAAAGGGTCACCACAAAATTATGATCTCAATTAGGAGAACATTGGTGGAAATTTGAGAGTCATAATTGGAGGAAAAATGTAAATATTTATAGGGAGTGATTGAGGTCATCAATCACAACAATTGAAAAATTGACGGCCTCGAATCCATCAATCTATGATGATTTAAAATACCATCGGTTCAACAAAACATAAGGTATTAGGATAACACATTTTTGGTTTTAAGATCCCTTTACTAAAGTTTAAGAATTAATTTACCCATAGAATACGAGGAAAAAAAATTATATATATATATATATATATACTTGACAAGTATAGTTTCATCCTTCAACTAATTCCCACCACAAACTCATCTTTCACTCCAAAATATTTCAAAAAAAAATATTATATTTATCCTAATCGTATAGGGTTTCAAAAAAAAGAATTTATAATTCATATACCAGAACTTTTAAAAAAACTACATTATTCAATCTAGGACATCACGTGGGCCAGTGGTAGGTGATACACCCTTGTCGCCCTTCGGTTGCAGGTTCAAGTCTTGCGGCCTTGCCTGACGCGACATGTTGCCGCCCGACCTCTGGGTTGTCCTTTTTATGGAAATCCAAAAATAATCTCAAACTAGACTTATCCAAAATAATTATTTCCAAACTCATAGTCCAAAATTTATAAGGAAGGTAAACACAAGGAAGATCCTTTTTTCCACGTAATAACATGTGAACACCTTCATCATGTATTCTTTTAAAACACTGCAACATCCTGAATTACCATAAAACCTTATTGATTACATTCATGCTCCCTTATTCCTTATAGAATACTGGATATACTCCTTCTATCAAAAAATGTTGTAAACTCCAACAATTATGGAATAAACAAACCAATAACCAGTTCCAAGGATGTCAATAATATCCAAATCAATCATTCTAAAATCAATACATCAGTATCAGGACCATAATAATGTTTTGTCTTTCCTTCAACCATGTATTTTCCAAAAATTTTAACTTGGCATTGAGTCACTTTTCTTGGTTCCACACAATATTAATTCCTTAATGAAATAGTACTTCATTACAATCCTTATATACTCTATAATTCTTATAACATGTACATCATTAATACAATACTCAAATGACACAATACTTTAATAACAACATAAGAACTATTAATCATTTATCTTCATCTTCGGTAGTATCATAACTTGATTATTATCCAATTGAAGCATTTGGGGTATACTCGGATGATTTGGGCATTGATTCGCGTAGTGTCCCAACACCTTGTAGATGAAGCATTGTATATTTGAACCCTTTTTCTCACCCTTGCAATCACGTACTTGGTGTCCTTTTTCTCCACACTTATAACAAATTCCCATTCCCTTCAAGCATTTACCAAGGTGATTCTTTACACATTTATCACATATGGTAAAATCCTTCTTTTCCCTCTTCCCTTTATCCATCTTTCTCTCTACCATCCTTTTCTTCTCTTTCTTCCCTTCAAAGCCACAGGACTTAGAGAATTATTTACTTATCTTATTAACACATGATATTATTTCTTCATATGTTTCGAATAAATGGGAGACTATATCCTTTCTAAATGTTGGATTAATACCGTGAAAGATATGATCCTTCTTACTCTTTGGATCATACGTATTGTTGGAGTTCACATTCCTTATACTGGGCACCATTTCTATAAAATGGCATACACTAGGTCAGTTTATGGATTGAAATGAATAATTCCAAACTTGTAAAATACCTAACATAAATTGAACAGTTTGTGGATATAATCCATAATCATAAAAATATTTTCTTTGAGGAGGTATATACTCATAAATCCTTGATAATGATTTTTAAAGAAAATGAGAATTATCCCAAGCATATCCCCTGGGAGTTTCGTAACCAAGAGTGCAGCAAGGCCCATTATCGTTCACCAGTTTCCGTTCAAGTCCAGCTCAAAGCGGTGTTTTTGGGTTTTACCCCTAGGTACATCTGTGCCAAAGCCACCTCTACCTGCTCGTATCCAGGCAGGGATGTATTTTCTTAGAAAACTCACAAAATCTCTACATTACCAAAATTATAGGAAAATCTTCTACACTAATTCTCAAAGTCTATCTTAGGGTAATGTGCTCTAATCAAAGTTTATCTAAATCTAGTTTCCAAGGTTATTGCTAAACTTCCTTTGATACCAACTGTAATGCCCCGACCCCAGAAGCCCAAAGTCGGTGCATTATTTTAATACATTGGCATGATTACAAGGAATCATGTCCTGAAAGACAGATCAGTTTAGCAGTCTTGGAAAATAGATTACATACACGAACCTTACATTACACATTAGAAAATAAAACACAACATAAGTGATCCTTTGAGAACACCATTAATCCCCTAGATTAACCCTGATTATCAATCATAAGACACTTCTTGGAATCCTGGGAAAATTAAAACATAGAAAGGGGTGATCTCAGATGCTCAGTAAAGATAACAATATAGCAGAAACTTTCATAAATAAGCATAAACATTTAAGGCAATGTATAAGATTAAAACAAAATCCTTTGAAACTTAAACTTCAGCATAATATGGAAAATATACAATAAAATAATTCCATTTACTTATTCACATTGATATTATACTAGTCGAATAATCACATGCAATATCAATAGCCACTTTCATAATGATGGAATGCATAATATCAGACTACATAACCACATAGTCAAGGCCTTGTTCCAAGACTACAAATAAGATTTTGGCAAGGCCTTATTCCAAGACACTAGTTTGTCTCATGATACCTACCGATGCATCTAGGATCTATAGTGGGCTCCACCAGTCACTTACTAAGTCCAATGCATTCCTCATATGAAAAGGTTTAAACATAACATAAACATTCGTATTAAAACTAGCATATGCAATGTCAATAATTTATCCATAAACCATGAATGGTATAAAAATAACACATCCAGAGTCAAACATATCAAAAAACCTTCAATACAATATGCAAGATTTGTATCATAATAAATCAACTTCAAACAAGTTTAAAATCCATCAAGGGATGTTGATATAGATGAAAATTATTTGTAAAAATCATTGAGAGAAATATCCTTTTTCATAAAAACATTTAAAAGTCACACAATTTAGAAAGGAAGACATTTAAAGACATTTTTGAATCAAAGTGTCCCATACCACTTTTAAACTTTTGAAAGGAATTAACACTTTAAAAACATTCATGTCCATATAAATAAATCCTTAAAAACCATTTTGAAAACATAAACATTAATGAGAATGATTTAGAAGAATAAATATTTAAAACATTTAAAATGATGTTTTAGTAAAAATTTCCCTTAAAAAGGATCACTTTGAAAACTCTTTTATGAAACATGGACATGGATAATAAATTTGTCCCAGTAGATTCTTACACATAAACAATCTCGGATAATAATGAGATTGAGGAATTACCCCTTACCTTGCACTTTCCTTTAGTAAAGGGTATGTTTAACCTCATGTAGGAAGTCCATAGTATGTTATTAAATTATACCAGAACCATATTAATATTTATGATATCATATATGATTCATTTATGACTTTATACTACCCATTTAATAAGAATTTCCACGTTAAATTAACATTTTGGGTAATAATCACTTTCTTTATCGTACGGGTTTTAACTTGTTACTCTTGATTGTATAACTTAGATAAAGATTTAAATACTTCCAAAATATAAATCATTATTTATATATCATATATATTTATAATATAAATATGTATAATAGACATATATATGAAATGGAAAACATCGTTTATGGAGACGGTAGTCTGTACGTACGCATAAAAGCTGTTTCCGTTTTCATATCGTATTGAACGGAACTAAGTGAATAAGATATATGTAAGTATATATATATATATATCCAGTAGAATTATTATGTCATATATTACATACTTATTAATGATATATATTTTATAATCATCATTGAATGGTGAACGTGGAAATGAATCTCATCACGATGTGGAGTCGGTAATCCTTACGTACGCACGAGCAAAAATATCATTATATTGATGGTGAAATAGTATGAAATTGGATGGTATATCATATATAAAGAATCATTAACATGTTATATTTATTATTTACATCAGTTATACTCATTATTATACCCATACAAATAATGAATTGTTTGAATAACAAACTACACCACGACGTGGAGACGGTAATCCGTACGTACACACGTATGGTGACTTTGTCATTTATAGGATGGATAGAATAATGAATATGGTTGTGAAATTTTTATAATAACTTCACAGTATATAGAATATACTAGATTTATTATTTTAGAATGGAAACAATAAATAAAGAGGAAGTGGAAGAATAAAATAATTTAAATGAGGTGATGAAATATTTACCTCTTCTTCAGGTTCTTCCTTTTGATTTGATCAAAAGGGCTCCTTAGGTTGGATTTATGACCAAAAGAAGGACTCCAAGATGATGGGAGTAAAGTTGGGATGCTATTTGGGTAGAGTTTGGCTGAGAAAAAAGGATTTGGAGGTGTGAAATTAAGATAAGGGGAAGTGCCCTTTTGTAAGAGAGGTGAGGGTCACTTTAGGAAAAGCTTGAATTATTATTTTATAATAAAATAATTTTTGGTTTCTAATGACTCAAAAATGATTTATTTAGAGTATAAGGTGGGTATGGATCGAAAAACTCTCAGCCAATATGTTTTAGATAGGTTTATTTCACCATATTAACCATAACTTTTAGATTTAACTCTAAGTTAAATAGTTTGACATTTACCACGTCTCTTTGTATTTTTATATTATATGGTTAATAAAATTACTATAAAATGCCAATAGAACCCCAATTGGTTCATTAATATCATATATATTATTATATAAGTATTTTTGATGAACCTTATATTTTTAGGAATATTATATCAATTAATAATATAATATTTTTTTAAAAAACTATTTTATGTCAATTTTGACACTATTTGATATTTGTTTTTTGTTAAAATCATAACAACATGATTACTTCTAAAAAAATTGATTGAATCAACCCTGACATGTCATATTAACCTATAAAATTATTTTAATTCATCATAATTATAAAATCACATGTATTTGGGTATTTATATTATCAATTATTTTAATCTTTTATAAATAAGGTAATTACTGCATCATCATTGTGTCATAAATAAATTTCATTATTTAATGTCTAAAAATTATAAATAAAATACCATTATTCAGGAAATATTTTTATATTTCTAATGAATATTTATAGTCTAATTTATCTTATGTATGAACCTATATTAAAAATGTTTTAGTTTTGAAAACTTGAATTTTAACACTTTTAACTCTTCTTTAAATTAAATAATAATAAATGTCCTAATCTACTCCAAGTGGACCTAAAGGATCATATTTTATTCCTAAGTCAAAAGTTACTATTCACCAAAAATTATTTTTATCTTATTGAACCAAATTTTACTTACTGATATTAACTGTGTCTCTCGGATTTTTGAAACTCAATTTACAGAAACAGTAAAATTAGTTTTTATGCAAATTTGCAAATGCTCCTAGGTGGTGGGTAAAAGACGGTAAAAAGTTCAATAAACTTTTTATATATCTAAACTTATTATAAAATGACTCCAATGAATAAAATTGAACTTATATAGGTATTATGTATCTATTTTAACCAAAATAAATTTAAATAAAATAAATAATTATTTAAATAAAAAGTCGGTTTTAAATAATAACTTAGTGTTTTTCACTATTCATCAAAAATTGAAAGTTTTCAGAAAAATACTAAAAATTTACCCTAAGATAATTTTGATATTCCAAATTCAAAAATTAAGTCTATTTTACCAAATTAAAAACATATAAGTTTCATTTATTAATTTAAAATTAATTCCCGTTGTCAAAACGAAAAGGTGTATTTTTAAGAAATAATAACTATCAAAAGATTGACACTTGTTTATGTCCAATTTCAAAGTGAAATTACTTACAATGAACAGTATTAGATTAAATGGTAAAAATATAATCTATTTATACTTCAAAACCATTAAAATGTATAATTTAACACTATAAATTATTTTTATTAAAAAAGTTGTTTGTAGTTAAAATATAGTATTTTTCACTGTTGACCCAAATATTAAAGTTATTAGAAAACCACCAAAAATTTATTGAAACTAAATTCTTATGTCCTGATTCTAAAGAAGAAGTTTATTTCATCAAATTTAATATACAAAAGTTTCAAATATTGGATTTAAAAAGTGTTCACCATTAAAAGGCGGTAAAACTGCATTTTTTTGAAAAATACTTCTTTTATCTGAAAAAATGAATTTGTTATTACATTATATCTAAGAAACTTATAATATGGATTCTTAAATTATAAAGATTATATAAAGTTCAAAATTCTGTTAATACTATTCATAACCTCTTTTGAACGGCTAGTTTGGTAAGTCGTGGTACACTTGAACTCGGTGTTGCATGTAGTGAAAGTTATTGAATTATTTTGAAGAAATAACGTACTATGAAATATTGGGGTGTTACATTCTTCCCTATTTCAGTAAATTTCATCCTCGTAATTTGAATTTTTTCTTCAAAAATAAAATATTGAAAATAGAAAATACCTTTATGGGAAAACCCACATCAGAAATTGTGTTAATAAAATTTAGTCTTAATAAGAGGAAAAGGGAAATGAAAGGGTCACCGCCAAATTATGATCTCGATTAGGAGATCATTGGTGGAAATTAGAGACACATAATTGGAAGAAAAATGTAAATATTTATAGGGAGTGATTGAGGTCATCAATCACAACAAGTGTAAAATTGAGTGCCTCAAATCCATCAATCTATGATGATTTAAAATACCATCGGTTCACTAAAACATAAGGTATAAGGATAACACATTTTTTGTTTTAAGATCCCTTCAATAAAGTTTAAGAATTAATTTACCCATAGAATAAGAGAAAACAAATTATATATATATATATATATATATATATATATATATATATATACTTGACAAGTAGAGTTTCATCCTTCAAATAATTCCTACTACAAACTCATCTTTCACTCCAAAAGATTTAGAAAAAAATATTCTATTTTTCCTAATCATATAGGGTTTAAAAAAAATGAATTTATAATTCATCAACCAGGCCTTTAAAAAAAACTACATTATTCAATCTAGGAAACCATTGGGCCAGTGGTAGGTGATACACCCTTGTCACCCTTCGGTTGTGGGTTTAAGTCTCGCGGCCTTCCCGGATGCGACGTGTTGCCGCCTGACCTCCGGGTTGTCCTTTTAATGGAAATCCAAAAATAATCTCAAACTAGACTTATCCAAAATACTCCTGTCCAAACTCACTGTCCAAAATTTATAAGGAAGGTAAACAAAATGAAGATCCCTTTTTCCACGTAATAATATGTGAACACCTTCATAATGTATTCTTTTAAAACACTACAACATCCTGAATTACCATAAAACCTTATTGATTACATTCATGCTCCCTTATTCCTTATAGAATATTTGATATACTCCTTATATAAAAAATTATTGTAAACTCCAACAATGATGGAATAAAAAAACCATTAACCAGTTCCAAGGATGTCACTAATATCCAAATCAATCATTCCAAAATCAATACCTCGGTATCAGGACCATAATAAATTTCCGTCTTTCCTTCAACCATGTATTTTCCAAAAATTTTAACTTTCCATTGAGTCACTTTTCTTGGTTGCACACAATCTTAAGTCCTTAATGAAATATTACTGCAGTACAATCCTTATATACTCTATAATTCTTATAACATGTACATCATTAATACAATACTCAAATGACACAATTCTTTAATAAAAACATAAGAACACTTAATCATTTATCTTCATAATCAGTAGTATCATAACTTGATTATTATCCAATAGGAGCATTTCGGGTATACTCTGATGATTTGGGCATTGATTCGCGTAGTGTCCCAACTCATTGTAGAGGAAGAATTTTATATTTGAAATCTTTTTCTCACCCTTGCAATCACGTACTTGGTGTCATTTTTCTCCAAACTTATAACAAATTCCCATTCCCTTCAAGCATTTACCAAGGTGACTCTTTCCACATTTATCACATATCAAAAAATCCTTCTTTCCCCTCTTCCCTTTATCCATCTTCCTCTCTAACATCCTTTTCTTCTCTTGCTTCCCTTCGAAGCCATATGACTCAAAGAATTATTTACTAATCTTATTAACACATGATATTATTTCTTCATATGTTTAGAATACATGGGATACTATTTCCCTTCTAAATGTTGGCTTAATACCGTGAAAGATATGATCCTTCTTACTCTTTAGATCATACGTATTGTTGGAGTTCACATTCTTTCTAATGGGAACCATTTCTATACAATGACGTACACTAGGTCAGTTTATGGATTGTAATGAATAATTTCAAACTTTTAAAATACCTAACATAAATTGAAAAATTTGTGGATATAATCCATAATCATAAAAATATTTTCTTTGAGGAGGTATATAATCATAAATACTTGATAATGATTTTTAAAGAAAATGATAATTATCCTAAGCATATCCCTTGGGAGTTTCGTAACCAAGACTGCAGAATGACCCATTGTCATGCACCAGTTCCCATTCGAGTCCAGCTCAAAGCAGTGTTTTTGGGTTTTACCCCTAGGTACATCTGTTCCAGAGCCGCCTCTACCACCTCGTATCTAGACAGAGATATATTTGCTTGGAAAACTCATAAAATCTCTACATTACTAAAATTCTAAGAAGTTCTTCTATACTAATCCTCAAAGTCTATCTTAGGGTAATGTGCTCTAATCAGAGTTTATCTAAATCTAGTTTCTAAGGTTATTGCTAAACTTCCTATGATACCAACTATAATGACCCAAACCCAGAAGCCCAGATTCAGTGCATTATTTTAATACATTGGCATGATTACAAGGAATTAAGTCCTGAAAGACCGATCAGTTTAGCAGTCTTGGAAAATAGATTACATACATGAACGTTATATTACACATTAGAAAATAAAACACAACATAAATGATCCTTTGAGAACACCATTAATCCCCTAGATTAACCCTTCTTATCAATCATAATACACTTCTTGGAATCCTGAGAAAATTAAAACATAGAAAGGGGTGAGCTTAGAGGCTTAGTAAGGATAACAATATAGCAGAAACTTTCATAAATAAGCAGAAACATTTAAGGAAATGTATAATACTAAAACAAAATCCATTGAAACGTAAACTTCAGCATAATATGAAAAAGATACAATAAATTAATTCCATTTACTTATTCACATGGATATTCTACTAGTCTAATAATCACATGCAATATTAATAGCCACTTTAATAATGATGGAATGCATAATGCTAGACTTCATAACCACATAGTCAAGGCCTTGTGCCAAGACTACAAAAAAGATTTTGTCAAGGCCTTATGCCAAGACACTAGTTTGTTTCATTAAACCTACCGATGCATCGAGGAGCTATAGCGGGCCCCACCCATCACTTACTAATTCCAATGCATTCCTCATATGAAAAGGTTTAAACATAACATAAACATTCATATTAAAACTAGCATACGAAATTTCAATACTTTATCCATAAACCATGAATGGCATAAAAATAAAACATCCACAGTAAAACATATCACAAAACCTTCAATACAATATGGAAGATTTGTATCATAATAAATCAACTTCAAACAAGTTTAAAATCCATCAAGGGATGTTGATATAGATGAAAATGATTTGTAAAAATCTTTGAGAGAAATATCACTTTCTCATAAAAACATTTAAAAGTCACACAATTTAGAAAGGAATACATTTAAAGACATTTTTGAATAAAAGAGTCCCATAACACTTTCAACCTTTTGAAAGGAATTAACATTTTAAAAAGATTCATGTCCATATAAATAAATCCTTAAAAACCATTTTGAAAACATGGACATTAATGAGAATGATTTAGAATAATAAATATTTAAAACATTTAAAATGATGTTTTAGTAAAAAAGTCCCTTAAAAAGGATACCTCTGAATAATATTTTATGAAACATGGACATGGATAATAAATATGTTCCAGTAGATACTTACACATAAACAATCTCGGATAATATTGAGATTGAGGAATTAACCCTTACCTTGCACTTTCCTTTAGTAGAGGGTACGTTTAACCTCTTGTAGGAAGACCATAGTATGTTATTAAATTATACTAGAACTATATTAATATTTATGATATCATATATGATTCATTTATGACATTATACTACCCATTTAATAACAATTTCCATGATAAATTAACATTTTAGGTAATAATCGCTTTCTTTATCGTACATGTTTTAACTTGTTACTCTTGATTGTATCACTTAGATAAAGATTCCAATAATTCCAGAATATGAAACATGATTTATATATCATATATATTTAGAATATAAATATGTATAATAGACATATATATGAAATGGAAAACACCGTTTATGGAGACGGTAGTCCGTACGTACGCATAAACGATGTTTCCGTTTTCATATCGTATTGAAAGGAACTAAGTGAATAAGATATATGTAAGTACACACACACACACACACACACACACACACACATATATATATCTCCAGTATCATTATTATTTCATATATCACATACTTATTAATGATATATATTTTATAATCATCGTTGAGTGGTGAACGTGGAAATGAATCTCATCACGTCGTGGAGACGGTAATCCGTACGTACGAACGAGCGGCAATATTATTATTTTGATGGAGAAATCATATGTAATTGGATGGTATATCATATATAAAGAATAATTTACTTCTTATATTTATTATTTACATCAGTTATACTTATTATTATACCCATCCAAATAATGAAGTGTTTGAATAACAAACTACACCACGACGTAGAGACGGTAATCCATATGGTCGCACGTATGGTGACTTTGTCATTTATAGGATGGATAGATTAATGAATATGGTTGTGAAATTTTTATAATAACATCACAGTATATAGAATATACTGGATTTATTATTTTAGAATGAAAACAGCAAAGAAAGAGTAAGTGGAAGAAGAAAAGAACTTAAAAGAGGTGATGAAATATTTACCTCTTCTTCAGGTTCTTCCTTTTGATTTGATCAAAATGGATCCTTTGGTTGGATTTAAGACCAAATTAATGCCTCTAGGATTAAGGGAGGAAAGTTTTTAGGATATTTGGGCATGGTTCGGCCAAGCCAAAAGGCTTTGGATGTGTGAAAGTAAGAGAAGGGGAAGTGCCCTTTTATAAGAGAGGTGAGTGTCACTTTAGGAAAATCTTGAAATATTATTTTATAATAAAATAATTTTCGGTTTCTAATGTCTTAAAAATGATTTATTTAGAGGATAAGGTGGGTATGGGTCTAAAACCACTCAACCAATAGGTTTTAGACAGGATTAGGTCACCATATTAACCTTAACTTTTAGATTTAACTCTTAGTTAAATAGTTTGACATTTACCACGTCGCTTTGTATTTTTATTTTATATGGTTAATAAACTTACTATAAAATGCCAATATAACCCCAATTGGTTCATTAATGTAAGATATATTATTATATAATTTTTTTACTGTAACTTATATTTTTAGGACTTTTATATTAATTAATAATATAATATTTGTTTTAAAAACTATTTTATGTCAATTTTGACACTATTTGGTATTTGTTTTTTGTTAAAATCATAACAGCATGATTACTTTGAAAAAGATTGATTGAATCAACCCTAACATGTCATATTAACCAATAAAATTAGTTTAATTCCTCATAAGTATAAAATCACATTTATTTGGGTATTTATATTATCAATTATTATAATCTTTTTATTAATAAGGTAATTACTGCATCATCATTGTGTCATAAATAAATTTCATTATTTAATGTACAAAAATTATAAATAAAATACCATTATATAGGAAATATCGTTATATTTCTAATTAATATTTATAGTATAATTTATTTTATGTATAACCCTATATTAAAAATGTTTTATTTATGAAAACTTGAATTTTAACACTTTTAACTCTTCTTTAAATTAAATAATAATAAATGTCCTAATCTAATCCAAGTGGACCTAAAGGATCATATTTTATTAATAAGGTTTTTTTGGTCGAATTAAACTTATCCAATATAATTAGGACATGAGTTAGGGTAATAATAATATCATTTTTACCTTTAATTACCATATTTACTTTTAACATTGGTAAATAAAAGTCAAAAGTTGTTATTCACCAAAAATTATTTTTATCTTATTGAACCAAATTTTACTTACTGATATCAACCATGTCTCTCAGATTTTTTAAATTCAATTCACAGAGGTGATAAAATTAATTTTTATGTAAATTTGCAAATGCTCGTAGGAGGTGGGTAAAAGACGGTAAAAAGTTCAATAAAATTTTTATATATCTAAACTTATTATAAAATGACTCCAGTGAATTAAATTGAACTTATATAGGTATTATTTATCTATTTTGACCTAAAATAAATTTAAATAAAATAAATAATTATTTAAATAAAAAGTCGGTTTTGAACAATAACTCAGTGTTTTTCACTATTCATCAAAAATTGAAAGTTTTCAGAAAAATACCAAAAATTCACCCTAAGCTAATTTTGATATTCAGAATTAAAAAATTAAGTCTATTTTACCAAATTAAAAACATAGAAGTTTCATTTATTAATTTAAAATTAATTTCTGTTTTCAAAACCAAAAGGCGTATTTTTAAGAAATAATAACTATCAAAAGATTGACACTTGTTTATATCCAATTTCAAAGTGAAATTACTTAAAATGACCAGTATTAGATTAAAAGAAAAAAATATAATCTATTTATACTTCCAAACCATTAAAATATATAATTTAACACTATAAATTGTTTTGATAAAAAAGTTGTTTTCAGTTAAAATATAGTATTTTTCACTCTTCACCCAAATATGAAAGTTATTAAAAAAACACAAAAAATTTATTGAAACTAAATTCTTATGTCCCAATTCTAAATAAGAGGTTTATTTTTTAAAATTTAATATATAATACTTTCAAATATTGGATTTAAAAAGGGTTCACCATTAAAAGGCGATAAAAGTGCATTTTTTTTGAAAAATACTTCTTTTATCTGAAAAAAATGAATTTATTATTACATTATGTCTAAGAAACTCATAATATGGATTCTAAAATTATAATGATTATATAAAGTTCAAAATTTAGTTAATACTATTCATAACAGCTTTTGAACGACTAATTTGGTAAGTTGTAGTACACTTGAACTCGGTGTTGCGTGTAGTGCAAGTTATTGAATTACTTTGAAGAAATAACGTACTATGAAATCTTGGGGTGTTACATTATTCCCTCCTTCAATAAATTGTGTCCTCTCAATTTGAAATTGTTCTTTGAAAATAAAAGGTTGAAAATAAAAAATACCTTTGTGGGAAAACCCACATCGAAAATTGGGTTAATAAAATTTAGTCTTAATAAGAGGAAAAGGGAAATGAAAGGGTCACCAACAAATTATGATCTCGATTAGGAGAACATTGGTGAAAATTATAGACACATAATTGGAGGAAAAATGTAAATATTTATAGGGAGTGATTGAGGTTATCAATCACAACAAGTGTAAAATTGAGTGCCTCAAATCCATCAATCTATGATGATTTAAAATACCATCGGTTCAACAAAACCTAAGGTATCAGGATAACACATTTTTGGTTTTACGATCCCTTCACTAATGTTTAAGAATTAATTTACCCATAGAATAAGATGGAAAAAAATTATATATATATATATATATATACTTGACAAGTAGAGTTTCATCCTTCAACTAATTCCTACCACAAACTCATCTTTCACTCCAAAAGATTTCAAAAAAAAAAAATTCGATTTATCCTAATCGTATAGGGTTACAAAAAAATGAATTTATAATTCATCTACCAGAACTTTTAAAAAAAACTACATTATTCAATCTAGTACATCATGTGGTCCAGTGGTAGGTGATACACCCCTGTCGCCCTTCGGTTGTGGGTTCAAGTTTCGCGGCCTTGCCGGACACGACGGGTTGCCTCCCGATCTCCGGGTTTTCCTTTTTATGGAAATCCAAAAATAATCTCAAACTAGACTAATACAAAATACTTCTTTCCAAAATCAGAGTACAAAATTTATAAGGAAGGTAAACACAATGAAGATCCCTTTTTAAACGTAATAACATGTGAACACCTACATAATGTATTCTTTCAAAACACTGCAACATCCTGAATTTCCATAAAACCTTATTGATTACATTCATGCTCCCTTATTCCTTATAGAATACAGGATACACTCCTTCTATCCAAAAATATTTTAAACTCAAAAAATGATGGAATAAACAAACCATTAACCAGTTCCAAGGATGTAAATAATATCCAAATCAATCATTCCAAAATCAATACCTCGGTATCAGGACCATAATAAAGTTTTATCTTTCCTTAAACCATGTATTTTATAAAAATTTTAACTTTCCATTGAGTCACTTTTCTTGGTTCCACACAATCTTAAGTCCTTAATGAGATAGTACTGCAGTACAATCCTTATATACTCTATAATTCTTATAACATGTACATCATTAATACAATATTCAAATGACACAATAATTTAATAAAAACATAAGAACTCTTAATCATTTCTCTTCATCTTTGGTAGTATCATAACTTGATTATTATCCAATAGCATCATTTGGGGTATACTGTGATGATTTGGGCATTGATTCACATAGTGTCCCAACTCCTTGTAGATGATGCATTGTATATTTGAAACCTTTTTCTCACCCTTGAAATCACATACTTGGTGTCCTTTTTCTCCACACTTATAACAAATTCACATTCCCTTCAAGAATTTACCAAGGTGACTCTTTCCACATTTATCACATATGGGAAAATCCTTCTTTCCCCTCTTCCCTTTATCCATATTTCTCTCTACCATCCTTTTCTTCTCTTGCTTCCTTTCAAAGCCATATGAATCAGAGAATTCTTTACTTATCTTATTAACACATGATATTATTTATTCATATTTTTAGAATATATGGGCGACTATTTACCTTTTAAATGTTGGATTAATATCGTGAAAGATATGATCCTTCTTACTCTTTGGATCATACGTATTGTTGGAGTTCACATTCCTTCTACTGGACACCACTTATATACAATGGCATACACTAGGTCAGTTTATGGATTGCAATGAATAATTCCAAACTTGAAAAATACCTAACTTAAATTGAACAGTTTTTGGATATAATTCATAATCATAAAAATATTTTCTTTGATTATGTATATACTCATAAATCCTTGATAATTATTTTTAAAGAAAATGAGAATTATCCTAAGCATATTACCCGGGAGTGTCGTAACCAAGAGTGCAGCAAGATCCATTATCATGCACCAGTTCCTGTTCGAGTCCAGCTCAAAGTGGTGTTTTTGGGTTTTACCCCTAGGTACATCAGTGCCAGAGCCGCCTCTACCTGCTCGTATCCAGACAATGATATATTTTCTTGGAAAACTCACAAAATATTTATATTACCAAAATTCTAGTAAGTTCTTCTATACTAATCCTCAAAATCTATCTTAGGGTAATGTTCTCTAATGAGATTTTATCAAAATTTAGTTTCCAAGGTTATTGCTAAACTTCCTATGATACCAACTGTAACACCCCGACCCGAGAAGCCCAGAGTCGGTGCTTTATTTTAATACATTTTCATGATTACAAGGAATCAAGTCCTGAAATACCGATCAGTTTAGCAGTCTTGGAAAATAGATTACATAAATGAACGTTACATTACACATTAGAAAATAAAACACAACATAAATGATATTTGATAATGCCATTAATCCCTAGCTTAACCCTTCTTATCAATCATAATACACTTCTTGGAATCCTGGGAAAATTAAAACATAGAAAGGGGTGAGCTCATATGCTTAGTAAGGATAACAATATAGCGGAAACTTTCATAAATAAGCATAAACATTTAAGGCAATGTATAAGACTAAAACAAAATCCTTTAAAACTTAAACTTCAGTATAATATGGAAAAGATACAATAAAATAATGCCATTTACTTATTCACATGGATATTCTACTAGTCTAATAATCACATGCAATATCAATAGCCACTTTCATAATGATGGAATTCATAATGCCATACTTCATAACCACATATCCAAGGCCTTGTGCCAAGACTACAAATAAAATTTTGTCAAGGAATTGTTCCAAGACACTAATTTGTCTCATGAGATGTACTTATGCATCAAAGAGCTATAGCGGGCTCCACCCGTCACTTACTAAGTCCAATGCATTCCTCATACGAAAAGGTTTAAACATAACATAAACATTTGTATTAAAAATAGCATATGAAATGTCAATAATTTATCCATAAACCATGAATGGTATAAAAATAAGACATCTAGAGTCACACATATCACAAAACCTTTAATACAATATGGAAGATTTGTATCATAATAAAAAACCTCAAACAAGTTTAAAATCCATCAAGGGATGTTTATATAGATGAAAATGATTTGTAAATATCTTTGAGAGAAATATTAATTTTTCATAAAAACATTTAAAAGTCACAGAATTTAGAAAGGAAGACATTTAAAGACATTTTTTATTCAAAGTGTCCCATAACAATTTGAAACTTTTGAAAGTAATTAACATTTTAAAAACATTCATGTCCATATAATTAAATCCTTAAAAACCATTTTGAAAGAATGGATATTAATGAGAATGATTTAGAAGAATAAATATTTAAAACATTTAAAATAATTTTTTAGTAAAAAAGTCCCTTAAAAAGGATACCTCTGAAAAATATTTTATGAAACATGGAAATGGATAATAAATATGTCCCAGTAGATACTTACACATAAACAATCTCGGATAATATTGAGATTGAGGAATTAACCCTTACCTTGCACTTTCCTTTAGTAGAGGGTACATTTAACATCCTGTAGGAAGACCATATTATGTTGTTAAATTATACCAGAACCATATTAATATTTATGATATCATGGATAATTCATTTATGACTTTATACTACCCATTTAATAATAATTTCCATGTTAAATTAACATTTCGGGTAATAATCGCTTTCTTTATCGTACGTGTTTTAACTTGTTACTCTTGATTGCATCACTTAGATCAAGATTTAAATAATTCCAGAATATAAAAAATTATTTATATATCATATATATTTAGAATATAAATATGTATAATATACATATATATGAAATGGAAAACACCATTTATGGAGACGGTAGTCCGTACGTATGCATATGCGCTGTTTCCGTTTTCATATCGTATTGAACAGAACTAAGTGAATAAAATATATGTAAGTATATATATATATATATCCAGTAGAATTATTATGTCATACATTAAATACTTATTAATTATATATATTTTATAACCATCTTTGAATGGTGAACGTGGAAATGAATCTCATCACGTCGTGGAGACGGTAATCCGTACGTATGCACGAGTGACAATATCATTATATTGATAGAGAAATAGTATATAATTGGATGTTATATCATATATAAATAATAATTAACATGTTATATTTATTATTTACATCAGTTATACTCATTATTATACCCATCCAAATAATGAAGTGTTTGAATAACAAACTACACCACAACGTGAAGACGGTAATCCTTACGTTTGTCATTTATAGGATGGATAGAATAATGAATATGGTTGTGAAATTTTTATAATAAAATCAAAGTATATATAATATACTCTATTTATTATTTTATAATTGAAACAACAAATAAAGAGGAAGTGGAAGAATAAAAGAACTTAAAAGAGGTGATGAAATATTTACCTCTTTTTCGGGTTCTTCCTTTTGATTTGATCAAAAGAGATCCTTAGGTTGGATTTATGACCAATGGGAGGACTCTAGGATGAAGGGATGAAAGTTGGGAGGATATTTGGTCAGGGTTTGTCCGATCCAAAAGGCTTTGGAGGTGTGAAATTAAGAGAAGGGGAGGTACCCTTTTATAAGAGAGGTGAGGGTCACTTTAGGAAAAGCTTGAAATATTATTTTATAATAAAATATTTTTCAGTTTCTAATGGCTCAAAAATGATTTATTTATAGTCTAAGGTGGGGATGGGTCAAACACCTCTCAAACAATAGGTTTTATACAGGTTTAGGTCACCTTATTAACCTTAACTTTTAGATTTAACTCTTAGTTAAATTGTTTGACATTTACCATGTCTCTTTGTATTTTTATATTACATAGTTAATAAACTTACTATAAAATTCCAATAGAAACCTATTGGTTAATTGATTTCATATATATTATTATATAAGTATTTTGGCCGAGCCTTAGATTTTTATGACTATTATATCAATTAATAATATAATATTTTTTTCAAAAACTATTTCATGCCAATTTTGACACTATTTGGTATTTGTTTTTTGTTAAAATATTAAAAGCTTTATTAATTAGAAAAAAATTGATTGAATCAATACTAACATGTATTATTAAACTATAAAATTAGTTTAATTCATCATAAGTCTCAGATCACATTTATTTGGGTATTTATATTATCATTTATTCTAATATTTTATTAATATGGTAATTTCTGCATCATCATTGTGTCATAAATATATTTCATTATTTAATGTCTAAAAATTATAAATAAAATACCATTATGTAGGAAATATTTTTAGATTTATAATGAATATTTATAGTCTAATTTATCTTCTGTATAACCCTATATTAAAAATGTTTTAGTTATGAAATCTTGAATTTTAACACTTTTAACTCTTCTTTAAATTAAATAATAATAAATGTCCTAATCTAATCCAAGTAGACCTAAAGGATCATATTTTATTCCTAAGGTTTTTTTTGGTCTAATTAAACTTATCCAATAGAATTATGACATGTGTTAGGGTCATAATAATATCATTTTTACCTTTAATTACCCTATTTACTTTTAACCGTGGTAAATAAAAGTCAAAAGTTGCTATTCACCAAAAATTATTTTTATCTTATTGAACCAAATTTTACTTATTGATATCAACCGTGTCTCTAGGATTTTTGAAATTCAATTCACATAAGTGGTAAAATTAAGTTTTATGAAAATTTGCAAATGCTCCTAGGAGGTGGGTAAAAGAAGGTAAAAAGTTCAATTAATTTTTTATATATCTAAACTTATTATAAAATGAATCCAATTAATTACATTGAACATATATAGGTATTATGTATCTATTTTGACCTAAAATAAATTTAAATAAAATAAATAATTATTTAAATAAAAAGTCGGTTTTAAACAATAACTTAGTGCTTTTCACTATTCATCAAAAATTGAAAGTTTTGAGAAAAATACCAAAAATTCACCATTAGATAATTTTGATATTAAGAATTAAAAAATGAAGTCTATTTTACCAAATTCAAAACATAAAAGTTGAATTTATTAATTTAAAATTAATTCCTGTTGTCAAAACCAAAAGGCGTATTTTTAAGAAATAATAACTATCAAAAGATTGACACTTGTTTATATCTAATTTCAAAGTGAAATTACTTACAATGAACAAAATTATATTAAATGGTAAAAATATAATCTATTTATTCTTCCAAACCATTAAAATATATAATTTAACACTATAAATTATTTTGATTAAAAAAGTTATTTTCAGTTAAAATATAGTATTTTTCACTATTCACCCAAATATGAATGTTTTTTAGAAAAACTCCAAAAAATTATTGAAACTAAATTCTTATGTCCCGATTCTAAAGAAGATTGTTTTGTCAAATTTAATATATAAAAATTTCAAATATTGGATTTAAAAAGGGTTCACCATTAAAAGGCGGTAAAAGTGATTTTTTTTGAAAAATACTTCTTTTATCATAAAAAAATGAATTTGTTCTTAAATTATGTTTACGAAACTCATAATATGGATTCTAAAATTATAAGATTATATAAAGTTGAAAATTTAGTTAATACTATTCATACCTGCTTTTGAACGGCTAGTTTGGTAAGTCGTGGTGCGCTTGAACTCAGTGTTGCGTGTAGTGAAAGTTATTGAATTACTTTGAATAAATAATGTATTATGAAATATTGGGGTGTTAAAAATGGTTTCCAAAAATAGATTATATAATTTCCTTTAAAATATGTAAGAATTTTAGAAATTCCTTTGAACTGGGCTTGTATTTCTTAAAGAATTTTTGAATTATCCTTTTAAAACATATAAATCCACCTAAATGAAAGTTGGATTCTGGTTGGTACACATATATAAAACAATATCACAGAATTTATGAGGATTACATATAAATAAATTAGAATTTAAGTGAGGTAAGTAGAGAATAAGAGTAACCTGAATGAAGATGGAGGTTCGGGTAGAAAACCCTTACCTTAAGTCCAAAGGTGTTCGTCACTGGATCTTAATAACATGAATAACCAAATTAAGGTTCATAAATTAATTATTAAAGAGAAAAATCTACATATAATTGATTCATTATAACCTTATTAGCTTTATTCATAGCCTTTTTATGGGTTAAGATATTCAATTTCATTGTTTGGGAGAGTTTTCATCCTTGGTTATCATGATCGATTTACTTATATTCATGTAAGGATAAACATGTAGAATGAGAATGGTTTTCTAGAATATAAGTCATATGTTATTATTTAAAAACCATAATATTAAATGGTTAAAAAATTTGTTTGGTTATTGGGGGTGAAGATGAATCATTACATAAAACTTTAATGATAATTGTTTGGGTTAATTGGCGGTTTTTGATCACAACGAATTCATTTTGATTTATAAATTAATATCATGTGTAAAAACTGATTACAAAACCTTAAATAAGTTATAATGATTATATTATATTCTGGTTAAACCATTAAAATTGTTTCATAACCAAAATTGAAGAAGGTAATAGAAATTAAAAACCAGTCATCCTTGAATGTGATAAATTAACACATCTCATATGGTGTTTTCATTTCTAGTATAAAAGAAGGGAAAATGAGAGATGATGAAGAATAATTACTTTATAATAACTAAATTTCAGTACATGTAAGTTAATGGAGTCATCACATAATTTGGATGAAAGGATGTTAGGAAAGAAAAATGAAATAAAGGAACTTTAAATAAAAGAAATGAAAAGAGGAATTTACCTCTTGAAGTAATCTTCCTTGGGGGCCTCTTTAGGTTGGAGGTTTTGGTCTTTTTATGAGACCAAGGGATGATGTACATGGTGTAGGATCTTGGGAGGGGATTTGGGTAGAATTTAGACAAGGAACAAGGTTTTATAGGATTGAAGAGAAGAGGGAGTGAGGGGGGGGGGGGGTTATAGTAGAGGAGAGGGGTGATTTGTGAATATTTTATTCATCATTTTATTATTTCACTTAAGACAACCAATAGTGTTGATTCATGGAAACCATAATAGTAATATGTTCACGTGAGTTTGAACCACGTGTGCTTACATCATCCATGATTCTAGTAATAGTGAATTTAACTGATAATGTATATATACAGTAAATTACCATATTTTACAATTCATAAAATTTTTGAGTATTTCAGAAAAATCCCAAAAATTCAACCTAACTATTTTTTGACTTGTAAAATTCAAAAATGAACTCCATTTTATCAAAATAATTTTATAAATAATATAATTTTAATTTTTAAATAAAATCATTATTTATTTGAAAAATAAAAATAAAAATTTAAAACTAATTTTATAATACTTTCAAAAATTAACTAAGGTCTTATTAAATTATCCTAAAATTATAGGACAAAAAAATATTTATTTAGGAATACATTTTATGAAAATGAATTTTATTTTATTAATTTAAAATTTTAATAAAATATTTATTTCTCACAAAAATACCAACACTTAATTATTAATTTCTAAAATACTCTATTTCATTTATAAGGTGTATAGATTTTATTTATACCTTCATGGGTGTGGTTTCTATTCATAAGGGTCATATTAATATTCATACGGGTACATTACTATTCATAAGAGTCAAGTTACTATTTAACAAAAATGTAAATTGATCTTATCAGACTCTAAATATCTTACTAAATACAACTGTGTATGTCAGTTTTTTGAAATTCAAATCAGAGAGGTGGGAAAATTATGTTTACTGGCTTGGTTATAACAAAGTGGTGAATAGATATTCTCACAGTAATGTGTACACTATGTGGACACACATAGATATTCTTAGGGTGTTATAGTAATGTGTACACTATGTGGACTAAAGACCATGATAATGTTATAGATATTCTCACTAACTTGGAACTGATGTAAATAAAGGGGTTAGTTTTACTTTATGACTATATTTGAAATGTGTGTTTGAAATGTTTATGAAAATGATTTGAAAATAGGGGTTTTTCATGATTTACTAATTTATAAAAAAGGGTATTTATTAATGTTTTTGTGTTAAAATGTGTAAATTGTATCTCATGACTTACCATTATATGCTTGATAATAATCGATTTATTTTATAAATTCTGTTTATGAAACACTTGGTAGGATCCTACTGAGATCTTTTTCTCACACCCTGCATACAACTTTGGGTGTATGTTGAATTTGTTTTATCTAATGAAGGAAATGGTAAGGATCTATAGGGTGGAGAATGTTTTTTCATTATCAGAGTGTGGGAGTATGGAGGTGACATCATGTCACATTGAGTTGGGTTTTGGTAGTTTTGAGTACTTTGGTTGTTCTTGTATCTTGGCAGTTGTTTTTTTGATGGATGTACCTTTCTACCATTGTCTTTTTTTATCCATAATTACTTTATAATATATATTTTATCACCTTATTATTATTTATTTATGGATAAATTATTTCCAAGTAGTTATTTTTGATGCACAGGTGCTAGTATCCAACCTGTAGGGATCAGGAACGCCCTTCGGGACATGTCTGGGCCGATTTGGGTTACAAATAGTTGGTTAGTCTGGGTTGGTTCATGAAAAATTAGTATAAATGGTTACTTTTCCTATTTCTATTGTGGATATGCATTTTTATACATCTTGGTTTATTGGAGATAAGAATGTGGGGACTTAAGAGGCATGTTACGAGTGAGTTCCTAGATAGCTCTCATTGTGTGAGTCCTTAAGTTACCATGGGTTGTTTGAAAATGTGTCTTTGGGATTTGGAGATTTTTAATTCCTATCTTTATTTTGTATGTATTTTTATATTTCTAGTTGACCTATGTTATTATAAACTGGAATTAACTCATGGATCTCATGTTTTCATTCCTCTTTTTTCTGTTTATGTATAGTACTATGCCACCTAGAAGACTTTTAGCATTTCCTCAAGAGGGTTCCCCCATGAACCACAGTTGAGAAAACCCAACTTTATTAGAATATGATCAAATAAATCACATGCATGGTCTGAGCTATGGACTATGGTGTGGAAACAACCCCTATTCAAGATAGGGAGGCAGGAACTTGAAGGGATGAGGAAACGAATTGATCCTTGGAATTTATTCACCAGAAACCACCAAATTTCTAGGGGATGAATGATCCTCAAGAGGTGGGGGACTGGTTGGGAAGTCTTGATATTATTTTTGAATTCATAGAAACTCCTGACTCAATCAAAGTGAAGTTCACTATCTTTAATCATAAAGGTTTTCATATAAGGTAGTGGTACATGGTTCTCTTGGCTAAGAAGCAGGAGGGATTGGAGTGGAAATACTTAAAGTCCATATTTACCAAGTAGTTCTACATGGAACCTATGACCATGAAAAAATCCATGGATTTTATCAAGCTTTATAAAGATAACCAATTAGTGATGGAGTATGCTAATCATTTATCCAATATCTCTATGTTTTCTTTTAATGTTGTGTCTAATGAGATGATGAAGTCTCAAGGGTTTTAGATGGGTCTTCAAGATGATATAAAATCTCAGCTATTTATGTTAAACCTAAAAACCTATGCAGAGTTGGTGGATAGAAAACTGATGGTGAAGTTTGACCCAGTGGGTAAGTCAGGTTTGACCAGAGGTCTTCTTTCCTCTTATAAAATCCCATTATCGATCTACCGGGTACCTATTTAACCTCATCTTGGTTTGCTTTTTCTTGTTGTATGTATAGGGATGAGAAGGAATTGGGAGGATACTTATAATGGTTAAGTCAGAGATTTGTTGGACTTTTAACTTTAACCGTATTTTTCTACACGCTATAGGAGGATTTCACACTGTGTAACTAGGTTACACGACATATAAGAGTTGCTGGATGAAAGTTATGAAAGACTTAACACTGTGAAAGGTTACATGATGTGAAGAGATGTTTCACATCATGAATGTTTTAAATAATGGATTTTTAATTTGAGGTGACAGATTTCTCAGTGCACTTAAACACCATGGATCTCACGATATGTAAAGGAGTTACATGTCATGTAATTCCCTGAGTAGGGAAGTTTTATGGCATCGTTTGGGTTTTGGGTGACCATTTGGCTGCCACTTGTCCTTTTCTCTTGACCCATAATTCCTCTATGGTGATTATTGGAGACACTGTTCCTTTAAGAATAATCCGATCGACATTAAATCTTTGTTGTGGTTGCGGTGCATATCTCCGGGTAAGTGATATTTCCACTTCTTCACTGTCTTTGATTTTGGTAGCACCCTTTAGTTGCATTATTAGATCTATTGGTCTAAATTGGTCTTTTCTATCATCTTCTTTCAATATCCATTGTGTGATATTGTTTCTGAAGTCCATTCCTTTTTTGGTTGTGGTACGTCGAGCGTTCATCCTTGAGGTATGTGGGTTTCCTCCTTTCCACTGACCACTTGTTTTATAAATTGGATTAATCATGTGACGTGGATTTGATTCTAGGGCCTTTATAGATGTTTTTTGGTTTTCATTATTGGTGGATCCCATTACAGGCGTATGCGATCTGAGTTTCGAGGTAGGTGGTTCAATCTCTAGCCTATATTGATGAACCTTATTTTTCCTACTTATAAACTGATTTATACAAGGAATTTATCATGGTTGATTTGTGTGTGTTGAAAAGAGTTAAAAAAATATTTTTCCCCTGATTGTTGATAAATGGAAAGAAAGAGGGTATTTTCAAAGAATTTAAAATGGTTTTTAAATGATTTTTGAAACACTGAAATGATTGTGAAAATGAGCACATGGGTTACCTTGGGTATTAGGTGGAAGGTTTATCTTGAGGCCTCATCCATTATGGGGGTTTACTTTTTGGGGTGTTCCTCTTGTACTAGAGTGTAGATTATTGGCTCTAGGTATGTATATGATATTGGGGTTTCACTTTATGTGGTTTCTCCATGGTCATGGAGTGTAGATCATTGGCTTTAGGTACCACAGTGCACTATTTCATAGATTTTGGGTACGAGTAGTCTACTTCCTGACATGTTGTATTCCTTGGTAGTGCAATTCATGTGCTTCTACTTTTGTTTTTATATTTCTTGGATTTGTACTATTTTATCCTTGATATGCATGCTGCTGCTTGTGAAAGATGATATGGAAAAATGTTATTTAAAATTGATATACCTACTTTTGTTTTAGAAATGTGAAAAAGGGAAATGTTTACCATGTTTTCAATAAAACTGCTTTACTGCTTATCATGCCATGTTTTATTTAAAATGAACATACATGAATTGTTATATAGAGGATTTCTATGGAACACCTTGGTGAGATCCTGTTGATCCTATTAGATCACACCCTTATCACCTCTTCGGTGTTGTGTAGACCTTTATATGTCTTCTAATGGAGGGAAATGTAAGGCGCCACAGTGAGGCGGTGGGGTTTCATGTCAGTTGAGTTGGGTAGCTTGTGGTGAGATGGTGGGAGTTCTTCCCTACCATCACATGGAGTAGTTGTTTGGTTTTCTTCCTTTTTAGTTGGGCATTTCTATTGGAGTTTTGGATACTTTTAGAGTCATTTTTTCCATTGTATTTCTTACATTTATGTAATATATCTGTTGGATTTCAACTATTTATTCTTGATTCATGTATATATATTCCATGCATTTTGTTTAGGCTAGGTAAAATTGTTCCCTCTAGTTTTTCATTTGATGCTCGAGTGCTTGTCACCAGTTCGTGGGGATCGGGAATTCCCTTCAGGTATGTGATGGATTGGGTCAGGTTCTAGGTTTGAGGGAAACCTAGGTCATTTTTTCAAAATTTGGTATCAGAGGAGGTATTTCCTCAAGAGTCCTTATCTTGGGACATTGGTTAGAGTGGAGATCGAATTATCAGGACTTGAGTGGCATGTTACGATAAGTGCTTGTCCGGATCTTGTCATGACAATACTCAATTTACCATGGGAAGTTGTGATATGTGTCTCTTGTGTTGGGTTTTATTTTAAATATCAGTTTTTACTTATGGATTTTCTAGTTTAAGATTATATTTACTCTATTTTTTGATCATTACTTCTATTTTCGTGTGTAGTAGTATGCCTCTGAGATTTATTCCATGAGTTTATTAGGAAGGTGTAGCTGATGCTTCATAAGGAAATCTTCCAGTGGATTAGAATCTCATTGAGACTATCATACGAGAAGTTTGTGATATTGATCAAGATTCACCATGAGTTCAAAATGTGGTTGTTGAGGTATAGCCGGGAGATGGAGGAGAGAGAGATCAGTTGTGAGAATTCTTGTGCAAGAATCCACTTTCCTTTAAAGGAACGAATGATCCTCAAGAGGTGGAGGATATGATGGATAGGACTGATCAAATATTTGACTTCCTAGAGACACCTAAGAATATCAGGGTAAAGTGTACAATATTTAGGCTCAAGGGTTATTGAAAGAGATTGTCAAATTCTATGGTCTAGGAATATAGACACATAGACTTATATTGGAAGGGTTTCAAGACCTTGTTATTCTATAAGTTTTTTCCAGAGTCACTGATGGTGGAAAAGTATCTAGAGTTCCTATCTTTGTAGCTGGGAGAGGATTCAGTGTCGGAGTACACCAATCAATTTTCTAAGCTTGTCTGTTTTGCTCCGGACATGGTGAAGAATGAATAGTTGAAGTCTCAGAAATACCGTTAGGGTTTGTGACCAGATATCAGATCGTTGGTATTTCGGTTGAAACATTCTACCTATATAGAGATGGTATAAATAGATATAATGGTAGAGATGGATATGGAAGGAAGGGTTGGTTTTTTCTAAATTTTCTCTTCTATCTAGTGGCATCTTTAGTGGCATGCATGGGAAGAAGATAAAGTAATAGGATCATTGCAGAAGTGGTGGTTATGGGTCTCAGTAGTAATCCTCCTCCGCACCATCTACTACAACTAGCAGTGTGCCTCTGACTTGATATCAGTGTGGTAGGGTTGGACACATGATATGTTTTTGTTCTATACCCATGAAGACATGAAACAACTATGAATGCGTTGGTCATATACAATGATTATGTCATGCTATGACTATTCCTCATTATGGTCAGGGTTTTTCAGTTCCAAAGGCTATTACGGTGTAGTCAGAAGCTTTATAGACTATAGGGATCCATCCACAAGCCTCAAGAGTGAATCACTTTCACGCAGTAGATGAGTGTCCAGTGGAAATTGACGCAGGTCCCGTAATAATGAGAGGTACTATTCTTAATGCGTCTTTAGTAGCAATTTCTTTATTTGATACTGGTGACTCCCACTCATTTATATCTGCATGTTTTTTTTATGCTTAAAATTCCAACGAAACTTATGTTCTTTATAATGGAGCTAGAGACACCTCTTGGAAAGAGAAGAGATCAGGGGTTTCAGTGTCATTCTTCATTAACAATTGGTGATACAAAGTTGGTATGGGATTTTCTCATTCTTGATCTAGATCTATTGGAAGTCATCATCGGTATGGATTGGATTGTCACTCATCAAGATGAGGTTTATTGTTATCGTCGACATGTATCATTTCTTGCTACTGATGAGAGCTATCATGTGTTTCAAGGGGAGTGGGACCCGATATCAGGACATGTTGGGCCTTTCCGCTCAGAGCTCAGAAGTTTGTTGTATACTATTTCATTTGAACTTGGTGAAATTTCTCATATTGTTAACCTTTCCATTGTTGTTCAAGACTTTCCTAATTTTTTACTAGAATACTTCTCTATTATTCCTCTAGAGAGAGTGGTAGAGTTTACGATTGGCTTGATGTTAGGTACAGAAGCGATATCGATAAATTCTTATCATATGGAACCAGAAGAGATAAAAGAGTTCAAGATTCAGTTGGATGACCTATTTAAAAAAGGTTTCATTCACCCTAGAATTTCTTCTTGGGAATCCTCTATTCTCTTTGACAAGAAAATAGATGGTTCACTTCAATTATGTATGGAATATCAAAAGTTGAACTGGGTAACAGTTAAGAAAAAATATCCATTGCCTCATGTGGATGATTTATTTGATTAGTTAAAGGGGGGAAAGTGGTTCTTGAAGATTGATCTTCAGTTGGGTTATCATCAGATCATAGTTTGGGAGTCTGATGTACCAAATACAGATTTCAGGTGCAGGTATAAAAATTATGAATATTTTGTGATGCCTTTTGGTCTGAACAACTCTCCTACAATTTTTATGGATTTGATGAATCATATATTCCATCAATATCTTTAAAATTTTGTGGAAGTGTTTGTGGATGATATTTTGGTCTATTTAAAATACGAGTGTGATCAAGAGAACCATATAAGTTTGGTTCTGGAAATTATGACAAGTCACCGTTTTTATGGAAATATTTCAAAATGTAGTTTCTGGATTCAAGAAGTGAAGTTCTTAAGGCACAAAATTTCTAAATACAACTTATCAGTTAATCCAGATAAGGTGAAGGTTGTTTGGTTTTGGAAGGAACCACATAATGTCTTTGAGATACAGAGGTTCCTTGGTCTTTTTGGATACTACCGATGATTTTTTTATGGATTTATCTAAGCTAGCATCACCTTTGACTGATCTTACCAGGACGACGATAAAATTCACCTGGGATGAAAAATTTCAGTCTTATTTCAATGAACTATAATGAATTATAACATTAGATCCTATTATTATCTTACCTAAGCCAAGTAAGGGGTACATGGTATTTTGTGATTCTTCTGGTGTTGGTTTGGGATGCATGATTATACAGGATAACCATGTGGTAGCTTTCAGTTCTCGTCAGCTCTAACTGCATGAGAAGAATTACCCCACTCATGATTTATATCTTTCAGTAGTTATGCATGAACTTAAATGTTGGAAGAACTATCTTTCTGGGAAGAGGTTCACAATCTTCTATGATCATAAGAGTTTGATTTATATATTTTGCTAAAAAATAATTGAATCATAGATAGAGAATATGGGTAGAACACCTTCAGACATTTGAATTTGATATCACCTACACCTCAGGTAAGGGGAATGTTGTTTCCAATTCTATAAGCAGGAAAGTAACATCATAGGCTATTCTAGAATCTAAGGAGGAGTGGAACCTTATGGAGATTTTCACTTAGTTGCACCTATATACTCCGGAGGATGTTTCAGGTATGGTTTTGACCAGTATTCAGTTATTATCATCTCTTCTAAATTCTATTTTTTCGAGTTAATAGAAGGATGTTGAGTTTAGAAAATCTTGAGAAAGCCTTTATAGTGGAGAGACCTTTTTAGGTTGGTATCTCTCTTTAGATGGTCTACTCCACTTTAGAAAGTTGGTTTCCATCTCAGTATCTGTAAGGAGTTTAGTCTTGTTTTATTATCATAGATCTTTGTGGGAAATCCATCCAGGCACTAAAATGATGTATTATGACATGAGATGATGATTCTGATGGCTGGTTCTGAAGCATAACATTGAAGGTTATGTGTCCTGCTATCAAATCTACCAATAGATAAAGACAGAGCATTTGAAACCCTCTGGTTTTCTTCATCCTCTTCTAGTGTCGATCTCGAAATGGGATGAGGTGTCCATGGATTTTTTTTGGATTACCAAAGACTTCCTGAGGGAGAAATTCTATCTAGGTGGTTGTTGATCAGTTGATGAAACCTTCTCATTTCATTCTAATCAAGGATACCACTAAGGTTGAAGATCTGGGTAAGCTGTATGCACATGAGATTTTGAGGTTACATGTAAGTCCTTTTGCAATTGTTTTGGATTAGGATACTAGGTTTAACTTTAAGTTATGGAGGAGTATCCAAGAGTTAATGGGAACTCAGGTCAAGTTGATCACAACTTACCATCCACAGATTGACAATTAGAAAGAGCATGTGATTCAAATCTTGGAGGATATGCTTCATGCCTATGTCTTGGATTTCAGTGGATCATGGGATAACCATCTAGGACTGGTTGAGTTTGTTTAAAATAAAACTCATCATTTGTTGATAATAATGGCTCCATTTGAGGTGTTATATGGTCACCTGTGTAGATCACCTCTTTGTTGGGTGGAGGTGGGTGAAGTATATTTAGTTGGACCATGTTTGGTCCAGGAGACATCCACAAAGATTCAAGAGGTACATCAATGTCTGGTTACAACCCTGAGTCGATATAAATCATATGTGGATCGACGACATCATCCTCTGGAGTTTACCATTGGTGATTGGGTTTTATTGAAAGTTTCTCCTTAGTTGGGTCACTATTGGCTTGGAAATTAGGGAAAGTTGGCTCTGAGATATGTTGTAACGTTTGAGGTCACTAAGAAGCTCGGGAACATTGCTTATCAGTTGGAATTTATTGTTCATTTGACATGTATTAATGATGTTTTCCACATATACCAACTTATTAAGTACCATCATAATCCCGCTCACGTTCTGAGTTGGGAAGAAATTGGGTTAGATCCAGATGTTTCTATTTTAGAGAAACCAGTTGAGATCATTGACACTCAAGTGAAAGTATTGCATGGGAAGTTGATTCTATTAGTCAGAGTACTATGGAAACACAGATCAGATTGTCATGAGACTTGGGAACATGATTCATTGATGAGGGAGAAATGGAATCATCTTTTTCTAGGGATTACATCTTCCACATGACTTCCCAAGGATGGAAAATATTTATTTTGGGGAGTTTATAACATCCCATTAATGATATATTAGTTATTTATTTAACCTTGTCATGGTTTTCCTTTTCTAGTTATCTGTATAGGGCTAAGAAGGAGTTGGGAGGATACCTATAATAGTGAAGTCAAAGATTTGTCTGACTTTTATCTTTAACAAGATTTTTCTATAGGCTGTAGGAGGATTTAACATAGTGTAACTAGGTTACACGACATGTATGATTTGCTAGATGCATGTCATGAAAGACTTCATGCTGTGAAAGGTTACATGATGTGAAGAGATATTTCATGTCGTGAATGTTTTAAATAATGGATTTTTAATCTAAGGCGAAGGATTTCTCGGTGTACTTAAACATCGTGGATCCCATGATGTGTAAAGGAGTTACACATCATGTAATTCCACAAGTAGGGAAGTTTTAGGGTACTATTCAGGTTTTGGGTGACCATTCGTTTACCAATTTTCCTTTACTCTTGACCCAGAATTCCTCTCCATAAATTTTTGGAGACACCATTCCTTCTATAATGATCTGATCGACATTTGATCTTCATTATGGTTGTAGATCATCTCTTTGAGTAAGTGATCTTTCCAATTTTTCATTGTCTTTGATCGTATTAGATCCCTTGGGTTAAATTATAATATTTATTTGTCTAAGTTGGTGTTTTATCTCATATTCTTTCAAGATCCATTGTGTGATCTCATTTTTGAAGGCCATTCCTTTATTGGTCGGGGTACGGCGAGCATTCTTCCTTGAGGTATGTGGGTTTTCTCATTTCCTCTGACCCCTTATTTTCTAAATTGGATCAATATTGTGATGTGGATTTGATTTTGGGGACTTAATAGATGTTTTTGGGTTTTCATTGTTGGTGGATCCCATTGCGGGTGTGTGCGATCTGAGTTTTGAGGTAGGTGGTTCTGTCTCTAGCCCATTTTGATGAACCTTATTGTTCTTTCTTTATAAATTGATTTATACAAGGAATTTGGCATGATTGATTTGTATGTGTTGAAAAGAGTTTGTAAGGAAAAATGTATTTTCCCTGATTACTGATAAATGGAAAGGAAAAGGGTATTTTCAGATCATTGAAAATGGTTTTGTGAAATGGTTTTGAAATGATTTTTGAAACATTGAAATGACTTTCAAAATGATCACATGGGTTAACTTGGGTACTAGGCGGAAGGTTTAGCTTGAGGCCATCATCCATTGTGGGGGTTTACTTTCTAGGTTGTTCCTCTTGTCCTAGAGTGTAGATTATTGGATCTAGGTATGTATATGATATTGGGATTTCACTTTCTGGGGTGTCTCCCTAGTCTTGGAGTGTAGATATTTGGCTTCAGGTACCACATTGCATTGTTTCATAAATTTTGGGTACGAGTAGTCTGCTACCTAACCTGTTGTATTATTTAGTATTGTGATTCCTCTTTTATACTATTGTTTTTGTCCTGATTGGATTTGTACTATTTTAGCCTTGATATGTATGCTGATTCTTCTGAAAGATGATATGGAAAAATGTTCTTTGAAATTGATATAACTACTTTTGTTTTAGAACTGTAAAAAAGGAAATGTTTACCATGTTTTCTATAAAACTGGTTTACTGCTTATCATGAGATGTTTTATTTAAAATGAATATACAATAATTTTTATATATATAATTTCTATGGAATACCTGGGTGGGATCCTATTGAGCCTATCACCTCACACCCTATGCACATCTTCGGTGGTGCGTAGACCTTTATATGTCTTCCAATGTAGGGAAAGGCAAGGTTTTGTAGTGAGGTGTTGAGGTTTTATGTCAGTTGAGTTGGGTAGCTGGTGGTGATATGGTGGGAGTTCATCCACGCCATCACATAGAGTAGATATTTTGTTTTTTTTCCTTTGTATTTGGGCCTATCTCTTAGAGTTTTGGATACTTTTATAGTTATTTGTTTCCATTATCTTTCTTAAATTTATGGAATATATCTGTTAGATTTCTACTATTTCTTATTTGTGTATATATATTCTATGTTTTTTGTTTAGGTTGGAAAAAATTGATCTCTATGGTTTGTAGTTTTATGCTTTGGTTCTTGTCGCCATCCCATGGGGATTCGGAACACCCTTTGGGTATGTGATAGATTGGGTTGCATGCCAGGTTTGAGGGCATCCCGGGACAATTTTTCACACATCTGGTGGAGTATCCAATGGTTATTTTCAAGGGAAAGAGGAAAAATGGTGAGTTTCATGGGGGAAACAGTGGTGGTTCATCTCAAAGGTATATTCCTCCACTATAATCGGTAGATAATGGCTTTAATGTGGCCAGACAGGACACACAAAATATTTTTTACCCATGCCTTCTAAGGTTTGGAACTTGTGTGGGCACTGGGGTCACTTGTAGGAGTTTTTTCAGGATCTATATTCTTCTCTCCCTAGTACACCATTTTCATAACCTACAGGATCTACAATAGAGCCAGTTACTTCATGTAGTGTAGGGTTCCTACCACAGTCCTCCAAAACAAAGCAGTTACATGTAGTTAAGGAGTTTTCAGTGGATTTTGATGTGAGTCCTATGACTATGAGAGGTACCATTTCTATTGATTCTTCCATAGTGACTAATTTATTTGATATATGTTCCTATCACTCCTTTATATCAACTCTTGTGGTGTATATTATAAAAATTCAAATGGAACTCATGCCATATGTTATAGAATTGGTGATGCCTCTAGGAAAGGAGAGGGCATAAGGTTTCTGTTGTCCCTCATGATCCTTATTTATGTATGATATAGATATGGTTTTAGATTTATTGGTTCTTGAATTATACCTATTCAATGTAATTATTAGGATGGATTAGTTGGTCTCTCATAAGGATACAATTTAGTTTTATCATCGGCAGGTGTTCTTCAACACTTTCGATGGGAGTTCCCATGTGTTTCATAGAGAATAAGATCCAATGTCTAGTCAGGTATGGAAATATTTTACAAAGCTTATTAAGTTGATGATTTCATCATCAACCATGTTGGAATAGGGATTTAGAAGTGGTATCCTTCCTCAAGTATTCAATGAGTTCCTAAAAGTTTTTTCTGAATGGATTCTCAGGTTTTCTACTAGCGCAGAAGGTGGAGTTCTCAATTGACTTAGTTTCCAAAAGTCCTCTAATATCGATGTTGACTTACTATATAGATCTATATGAATTGAAAGATATGAAAATTCAGTTTTATTATTTTATATCAAAGGTATTTATATTCCCAAGTGTGTCACCTTGGGCTACCCCCATGCCTTTTTCCAATAAGTCTGATGGAACTCTTCATTTTTACATTGATTATCAGAAGATAAAATGAGTAAATTTCAATAAAAAATATCTTTTTCCTCAAATTATTGATTTTTTGACCAATTAGAATGGGTAAAGTGGTTTTATAAAATTAATATTTCAGCCTAGATATCACCAAATTAGAATCAAGGAGTCGTATATTCCAAAGACCTCATTCAGGAGTAGGTATGACCATTTCGAGTACCTTATGATTTTTTTGGACTAACAAACACTCCTACCATGTTTATGGAAATGATGAACTATAATTTACATCAACATCTTCAAAATTTTGTCATAGTGTTCATGGATGAAATCCTAGTGTACTCTAAGACTAAAAGAGAACATGTGTGTCACTTGAGGCATGTTTTGTTAATTATGGGAGATCACCATATTTATACGAAATTATAAAAGTGAAAATTATTTATTTGAGAATTTAATTTCTTGTGATAAGTGATATCATAACTTACTATCTCATTTTATCCTAAAAAATTGATGTATTTCATGTCATGTTAAGAACCACACAACATTTTTCAGATTTAAATCTTCCTGGGTTTGGCAGGATATTATCAATAGTTCGTAAAATATTTCTTGATGCTTGTATAATTTTTGACCTACCTCACTTGGAAAGGGGTGAAGTTCTTGTTGGATTCAGAGTTTTAGGATTATTTTGATGTGTTAAAGTGATGTTTTACCTTTTCATCAATTATAACTTTACCAGAGTTCGGTTAGCAATATGTGGTTTACTATGATACTACATGTTCAGGTTTGGGATGTGTCCTTATACAGGGAGACCATGTAGTGTCTTATGGCTCATTTTAATTTATACCTTTTGAGGTGAATTACCCCATTCATATTTTGTAACATATATTGGTTGTTACTTCCCTAAAAATTTAGTATCACCATCTTTTTTGGGAAGGGTTTACTATTTACTTTGACTATAAAATTTGGGGTACATATTTTCTCAAAAAGATATGAACCTTCCAAAAAGAAGTTGGGTTGAATACCTACATTCATTTGAATTAAAAATTTCCTATACACATGGGAAAGGTAATGTAGTTACTAACACTCTTAAAAGGAATTTACCCTCTCAGGATATAAAGGAAGACAATTATGAGTAGAACTTAATGAGTCTCTTTACTCAGATGTAATTGGGATCCAAGTAAGAGGAGTCTATTAATGTCTTGGAAAGTGTTCCTGTGAAATCCTATCTCCTTGAGATTATTATTTAGGAGAAACTATATGGTGATGAATTTTATAGTGTCAGGGGATCTTTATATTATGGAGAGACCATTAGTGAGTTTTCTCTTTCCTCAAAGGGTATATTTTGTTTTAAGAGATGATATGACGTCCTTTAATATATGAGAAAGTTTGTTTTGGGAAATTGTCATCATTATTTATAGGATTTCTATCCTATCACCACGATATTTTATGAAATATAGCATATTTTTTAGTGGTATAATATAAAATGAGACATAACGAACTTTGTGTCTTTTTTTATACATTCTAATAGATTAAGTCTAAGCATAAGAATCCATTTGGTTTTCTCTATTATATTACCATACCAACATAGAAGTGGATTGAAATTTCAATGGATTTAATTTTTGGTTTACCTTGAACTTCTTGAGGTAATAATTTCATTTGGGTAGTGATCAATCAGTTGACAAAATTAGCTCATTTCATACCGATTTTTGACACCACTAAAGTGGATGACATGGGGAAGTTGTATGTTAAAGGGATTATAAGGATACGTGGTATTACAACATCCATTATATTAGATAAGGACCCTTATTTTACCTCTTGGTTTTGGAAGGTCCTATAGGAGGAAATGATCACTCAGTTTAGGTTGAGAATAATATATCATCCTTAGATGGATGGGTAGACAAAAATGGATAACCATATTCTAGAATATATGATTCATTGCCTATGTCTTGGAATTCATAGGTTCTTGGAATAGCTATTTTGGGGTTTGTTGAATTTACTTAAAATAAAAGTTACCGATGGTCTATCATAATGGAAACTTTCGATGCTTTGTATGGCCATCCATTCAATTTTCCTCTCTGTTGGTTTGAGGTTATAGAAGCTTCCTTAACTAGACTAAGTTTGGTTCAGGAGATAATGGTGAAGATCCAATTGGTTCATTGATGTTTGTTGATGGATTATATTTAGTACAATTCTTATACAGATCTTACTTTGGTGTTTTAGTTGGTGATCACATGTTCTTGAAAGTATCTCCATGTTTGGGTTTCCAGTAGTTTGGAAAGCAAGGAAATCTCACTCCTGGGTATGTTGGACCATTTGAGATCATTGATTTTTTTTGAAAGTTGGCATATTTCTTGGATTTTCCACCTTAGTTTTCTTAAATCCACAATGTTTTCCGTATTTTTAAACTAAAAAAGTATCATCCAAACCCATCCCATGTTCTTAATTAGGATGACCATGACATGGAACCCAATATGTTTATGACTGAACAACCACTTTTAGTTTTTAATTTTTAAATAAAGGATCCATGTGGAAAGTCTATATCCTTGGTTCAAGTTATATGGAAGCATGGTTATAATTCCACGAGACTTGGGAGTAGGAGTATTTTATGAGGGGTCAATGGACTCAAATATTTGGGGAAAACCTTATTCAAAATTTCTTTCTCGGGAAAAAAGAAATATGGCGCAGAGAATTGTCACATCCCAGTGTTTCTTTAAGGTACTTACTTTGTAAGATCCCTACCTTTTCTGGAGATGTATTTATAGGTACTATTTAACCTTTATTTTTGTATATCTTGATTAGGTTTTTGTTTAGGGTTGATTTCAGTGAAAATTAATAATTTTGGAAGGAAGAGGGGCAATGCACAGTTGGCGCACAGTTTTCCAAACCGTGCGCCTACCCCCAACAAACTAGCAACCCCAAAAAGAGGGGGATTACACAGTTGGTGCATGGGTTTTAAAACTATGTTCCCTCTTATTAGTAACCCTATGGAACCTAAGTGTGGTTCATAGTTAGGGAACATGATTTGGAAAACCATGTGCCCCTGCCAAGGAAACCGTGCACATGATTTTTAATCCCTTGAAAAATTAGTTTAAAATTCCCGAACCCCCAAAATTTTACACTCATTCAAACTTGCTCAACCAATGATGATCTCCTTAGATTTTATAGTTTCTCATATGGATTAAAATGCCTTATAGAAACATTTATTTATGAATTAAAGATCTGTTTGATAGATCTACACCTCTCTTGGAAAGTAATCTCTTGCCAACTAGATTCCTTTCTCTCCCGTATCATCTTCCAGATGAAGAGGAGTGTTTTGTTACCCATTGGAAAGGGGTTTGATCTGGGTTATAATATATCTAACTTCATTTTGATCTTGGATCTAGTTTTTGGTTCTAGATGCTGTTCTTCATTGTGTAATTGAACATTCCACTTCAATTTAGGTATTTTATGGTTTGGTGAATGCTCTTCAGTGATATTGAGGTAGGTGGTCTAAATTAACAATCCCATAGTCTTGATTATAACTGTGTGTATGGAATTGTGAAATATCAATTTCCATTTTTGGAAATTGAATCTTGAATTGGATTAATTAATTGATTAATTAATTAACAGAATAATGTGATTTTGAAATTGATGGGATACTGGGATTATAAAATTGGAGAATTAATGGGATTGTTCATTTGATGGATAAATGTGAATTATGGAATTTATTAATTATGGGAATCAAGGTATGTTTGGATTAACCTTAAATGGTTAATATCTTAAATTATTAAATGTTGATAAATGGTTTAATGGTGAATTGTTCATATTATTCCATGTGATTAAAGTGTTGAACCCTGATTGTTTTGATATTTTAAATGGTATAAAATGATATGAATTTTTTTTAATAGGGTTAATGATGATTAATCTTATTAAATGTGATATATGTGAAATGTGTGATTAATTGATAAGAAGGTTGTGGGACATGAATTGATGCTTCGAATATCCATGGGGTCCTATCCATATAATTATAGGGCCAAAATGATGGCATTGGACAATGGTTCCAACTAGCCATGATATGAATATAAATTAAATGTATAATGAAATACCATGTGATAATGAATTGTGAATCCCTATGTGATATGGTTTTGTCTCCAAAATGGGTCAAAGCGGGTATTGGTGGTTTGGGTGTTATCATGAACCCAGGTAATTTATGTGGTTAATTAAAGAATGATAAAATGAGATAACTATTTACTTTGTTGTATTTAATTACTTATACAACCAAATACACTATTAGAGACTGGATATTTCTTTAGACATTGTTGGTGGTGGCTATTGAGTTGTACTCACACCCTACTCGTGTTCCTGATCGGTACCCGAATAGATTTCATGTTTATAGGATAGGATAAGGAAAATATCCCTATGTTGGATGGATGATTTGAGATGGAGCATGGATTATGGAACTAAACATGATGTAGAGACCCTCTTGGGAGTTTTCAGTGTTTATTTATTTTTAGTTTTTCATATTGACACTTAGAACTTATATGGCATGGCATATCTACTATTTTGGTTTGGATATTTTATTCCTTTTTTGGTCTCACGCGATACTGGTATTATTATAATTATGGTTATATCATTTATTTATTTTCTATTTATTTTTGTTATTGTGTTGCATTGATAAAGAGGTTATAGTCTTCCCATGTTATATATTATACCCTCGCTACTAGTTGGCAGCCTTTGAAGTATGGGGATTAATGCTTGAGGTCACATAATCAACCAGATTGGGGCATCGACATGTGGAACCCAGGTCAGTATGTTACATACTTTCCTCTGTTTTGATTATAATTTTTTGGTGTATTATTTAAGGTTTTTGGGTAAATTTTTGGGGGTTTTATAGGTTTTTGGGCTTGCTTACGGTTGGCATACATTTAGGAAAAACCATGTGGGTCTTCACAAGAAACTGTACATCTTGTGTTTGAGTTCCAGAGGATGGTGCATGGTTAGGTTCATCATAAGTAAAATTTTTTCCATACTCCCTTTCTAACCATATAAACTGAGATAGTGACATGCTTCATGCTTGGATCAAAGTTTTTTAAACCATGAAACAAAACCATGTGGCTCTTTCAATAGCCCATAAATGGGTGCAGAGTTGGTACATGGTTTTCCAAACCATGTGATTTGATTTTAGTTAATATGAATTTTTCTTTTTAGATCCAAATCACCTCTATTTTATCTCATTATTCTTCTAATGGATTAGGATTTTGACAAATAAGACTCCTATTGGATATTTTGGAGATTAATTTCCTATCAGTGATCATTCTTGATATACATTAGGGTGTTGGATCTAGTTTTTCAAAGGTATTGTATCATTTCTTATTATTATTTATTTTTCTTCTAGATCCACCCTTATTTTCTCAAACTGGACCTTAGATCAAGGATATTGATGCTAGATATAATGTTTGTGATGTGATATAATGGGAATTATTATAGATATATCATGGATTTGGGTTATGTTGTCTGAAATCTTCATTGGTCATTGTTTGTTTCTTGAGAATAGTTGTGGTAAGTTATTTATCTCTATTCTGTTGTTCTAGAAATGATGGATTAGAGATTATTATTTGGTAACGATTGATTTAAGATCCATTATCATTTCCATTGACCTTTGGATCATATTGGATTGTTTTTTACCAGTGGGTATTGTTATTCCAAGTGTTTCAATGTAGGTGGTTTCATGATTTGGATTTATTCTTCAAACCTTTCTTTATTGTTCTTTGAATTTGGTTTTAAGTGGTTGAAATAAATGGTTTATGATAATAACTTAGAAATGGATTTTGAAATGTTTTTTAAATTCATGATTAATGATTAATAAAATGTTTTGGATTTGAAAATGTTTTTGAAAATGGGTTTATCCATTGGAATTATTTATAGAAATTGTTTCAAAGCATGTTTTGAATGGTTTCAAAGATAAAGTACCCTTTGTGTGAATATAATGTGTTAGAACTAAATGTGATTATTGATGAGGTAATGAACCATCATTTGGGATGGAATCTTTCCCACTATATCTATTCTAATAGGGTAAAGTTTACATTGAGTTTCCTAATATTTGGTAAGTTTCTACTCTCAGGAGCATAATATTACCCCCAAAACTATTCTGCTAGGGTAATGTGTACACTAGGTGGCCAGAAAATCATGATAATGTTATGGGGATCCTAACTGACTTGTAACTAGTGTAAATAGATAGGATGGTTTTACTTGATTATTATATTTGAAATGTGTGTTTGAATGTTTATTGAAATTCTTTGAATACCAGTTTATTGGTATGATTTACTAATTTGTGAAAATAGGTGCTTTATCCATGATTTGTATTAAAATTTGTAAATTGTATCCCATGAATTACCTTTATATACTTGACCATAATGGGTTTATTTTATAAAGTTTTCTTATGAAACAGTTGTGGGGATCATAATGGGCTCTTTTTCTCACACCTTGCATAAAACTTTGGGTTTATGTAAACTCTTTTTATCTAATGCAGGAAAGGGAATGGAACTGCATGGTGGTGGTGAGTTTGTTCATTAGTAGGGTGTGGGAGTCTATAGGCGATATCAATTTACATGGAGTTGGTTTTTGGTAGTTTTGAGTACTTTAGTCGTTATTTTATATTGAAACTTTTTTTCTTGACTCTTATACCTTTCTACTATTGTCTTTGTTTAGCTATACTGACTTTTTACTATATATTTTATCACATTGTGTTTGGTTCTTTGTATCTAAATCATTCCCAAGTGGTTGTTGTTGATGCCTAGGTGATGGTATCCCATATGTTGGGATCAAGAACACTCTTTGGGCCATGTTATTACTGGTTCAAGTTATAGGTAGTTAACTAATCTAGTTTGGTTCATGAAATTTATACCTCACCAAGGAATAAACCCCCATTCCAAGATAAACCGAGAAGTCAAAATTCTAATTATAGACTCTAAACATAGGATATAACTATTTGAACATGCAAAAATAATTAATATTTAATTAATTAAGTATTATATATTCCATGAAAATACAAATAGCTTGTAATTCCATCAAAATCCTCTCCTAGGGTAAATACTGTAACACCCAAGGATTTAAAAATAAATTTAATATAGAATGTAATGACCACAACATTGAGTCTCTGCGAACCAACATTTTTTTATTATAATTATTTAAACAAGATAGTTCTAACCTATCCATGGAACATAATTTTTTTACTTCTGTGATTTGAATTTTGAAAAATGGACATTCATAGTTGCGATTAGTAAGAAATTTAGAGTATGATAGCATCAAATTAATTTTTTTTGTGAATAGTAACTTGACCCTTTTTAATAGTAATGTTACCCTTATGAATAGTAACTTTACCCATTAAAGTATAAATAAAATTTAGGCACCTTATAAATGAAAGTATGATATAATGGTATAAACAAGTGAATATTTTAAAAATTAATAATTAAGTGTTGGTATATATTTAATTACAACTATATAATTAATAAATTGATTTAAAAGAAAATTAATTTTCATAAAATTTATTCATAAATCAATATTTTTATATCCTGTTATTTTAGGATAATTTAATCAAACCTTAGTTAAATTTTTATGGTGTTATAAAATCAGTTATAATTTTGAAAACTACATTTTTTAAGTAAATAAATATTTTAATTAAAAATTAAATTTTGAATATTTATAAAATTATTTTCATAAAATGGATTTCATTTTTAAATTCTAAACATTAAAAAATTGTTAGGGTGATTTTTTGGGGGTTTTCTAAAACACATGAATTTTTGGTAAATTGTAAAATACAATAATTTAGAGTAAATGTTAAATACAAGATTTTTTGAGTCATTTTTTGATATAAGTATGAGGTAAGAACTAGTAGTTATAAGTCACATGTAATTATTACTATATTTTGTCACAATAATCAACACTATTACTTATCTTGAGGAAAATAATAAAATAATGAATAAAATATTGAGAATTCACCCCTCTCCAGCATTATAAAAACCACCCATCACCCCTATCTTCCTCACTCCTCTAATCCTTGAATATGGTCAAGTTTCTACCAAAATCAATTTCCTTAGTCTCTCCCCACGTCCAAGATCTCTTGATCTTACCAAAAGACCAAAACCCCTTTCCTTAAGGAGGTTCTCAAGGTGGAGTATTCAAGAGGTAATATCCTATTCATTTTCCTTTTATTTTCTTTTCATGTTCTTTATCTTATTATACTATCCTCACCTCATCTATACAATGAAAACTCTATTATAATCTATATACTATAATTATTTCATGTTAATGAAATATCCATTATCAATCTCCTTACTCTCCCTCTATTTTATTTTAAAAATGAAATCATCGTCCGAGAGGTGCCGATTTATAATCTTAGTGGATGACGAACTTTCATTCTTTAATTTATTCTTCAAGTCTAGTAATGATACCATTTTTATGGTTAAAACAGACTATAATAAATTTATTATAACTTTTTTAATGTTATGGAACCAATATATATACATAATACTAATTCATACAACAAAACTAGTTCTTGGTAATCGAAATACCACTATAATAATCTAAACGATCATCACTAAATGTCTTATCTAATGATTCATCCTCATTCCATATAACCAAATGATATTTATAACCATTTACACTTATATATTATAATTAATAACATTAAATTACAATTCTGGATAATTATACCCATTTTACATGAACTCCATTACTTATAAACAGGTGAACCGATCATGAAAAAACAAGAAAATGAATGCTCCCAAATGATGAAATTAAACTCTATAACTCATCAATAAGGACATAAATGAACTTAATAAAACTATTATGAATCAAATAATTATAGAATTTTTTTTGAATTAATTAATTAATGGATTTAATTTGATCATCCAGGATGTTGAGGTCATGTGTAGAACACATTTAAACATATAGTAAGGGTTTTTTACCCAAACCTCCAATTTATTTCCGGTTACTCATTTTCTCTCTTTACCAGAATTATATTCTTAATTATTCTTATTTAATACTCACAAATTCTATGTAAATGTTATATATATATATGTAACAATCATAATCCTTATTTATTTTATTGGGAGTTAAAAGTTTTAAAAAGATCTTTCTCAAATTCTTGCGGATAAATGAGCCCGATTCAAGGGAGCTTCTTGAATTATTACCTATTTTAAATTGAACTTTATAATATATTTAAGGCACCATTAATTATGTAAAATCACTTATTTTATTATGAAAAAATATATCAGTTCACTTCTGGTTTTATAAAAATATTTTTTCCAAATGAACTCTTCTTTGAAAAGTAAAAGAGTATTTCTCTCATCTATTACTCAATGATTTTATAATAGTATTTTCATCTATTTCAAAACTCTTATTGATTCTTATGATTAATTGGGATTAAAATTTTATGACATAATCTACCATATTTTATTTAATGGTTTGTTATTATTTTGAATGTAGATGTTCTATCTTGATACCATTCACCATATCACTCCGAATGGTTAGTGTTTATGTTTACTGATTAAGGAAAGTTATTTATGTTTCATATGTTAGTTTAATTATGAATGTATATGTTGATTATGTTTCTCCCCTTTCATATGAGTAATTAATTGGACTTAGTAACTGATGGGTGGGGCCCGCTATATCCCCTCGTTTCATCGGTAGGTAACATGAGACAAACTAGAATGAGTTTTTACCTATTATGTATGGTGTTTTGGCCAAGGCCTTGACAGTATGATTATGATGTACACAATTATGCATTCCCTCATTATGAAACTAGTAATTGATATTCCATGTGATTATTTGACTAGTATAATATCCTCGGTTATGTTTTATTATGCAATTATTTATTCATCTTTTATTCCTTCCATATTATGCTCAATATTTTGTTTTAATGGCATGTCTTCTTTAGTTATTCATTATGCCTTATTATTTATGCTTTTTCTGTATTACCTACCCTTATTGAGCATCTAAGTTCAACCCTTATGTTTATTTTCCCCAGGATTATAAGATTAATTTTATGAATGAAATTAAAATATAATATAGAAGTATAAGAATGTTTCTAAAGGAGTTTCTATGATGTATTTAATTTCAAGTTATAATGTTGAATGTATGTATGTATCTAGTTTTTCCAAAGCTAATAAACTATTTGTTCCTTTATGATGAATATTCCTTGTTTATATGACAATGTAATAAAATAAGGCACCATCTCTAGGAAACTAGGGTTGGGTTCCTTAAAAATACCATATTCTTGTAACATTAGAGTAGTCAAAAAAAATTATCCATGAACCTATGATAGTAGAAATTACCATTTTCATTCTCAATATCACCCAAGAATAAAAATTCAAATACATCATGATTTTATCAACCTATATTGACATGGGTAATTACAACCTACACACCATAAATTATCCTCACCCTCGAGAAGCATCAGTAGTCAAAATATATCCACAATTTTACCCAAAACACCAATGCATTCAACGCCATCTCGAGCATCAAATGACCAGTCTCACAATTACCTCAATACTTATAATATGAGGGTCATTCATCTGTGATAAATGATAAAACCCCCAATATAGGATTATTCATATCACCTCACCAATATCAAACACAAAACTCCACAACCCATGCTCTATCCACTACTGAATGTGATTACCAAACATAGTTGACTCGCTTACACTAGAACACTAACCTGAAACAGAAACCACCAAACATTCTTATCTCACTAGGGAAGATACCCCATGCTTAATAACCCAATTAAAATGAGTAATACAACCTCTAATATCCAAGGGTTCATTCCTCACCATATGGATTATTTTACACAACAAGTATTTTCCAAAAATCCATGATAACTACCACTCTCCTCCTCAAGGAAGAGTGATTCTCTAAGAACCTAATGGCTGCATGCTTCTGTGAAACATGAACACACAACCACACTCAATATAACATGATTAATTCCCTAACAACCCAAACCACTAACCTTGATCCCCACATAGGTTAGTTCTAATAATCCAGAGTCCCCTAGGTACTCCTCTTCAAAATCAAGGCATCTCCCTCATGCCATGACCAATCACATGACCACCCGCCACATGTGCATAAATCCAAAACCATGAGGGATTAACTATACTCCCATTGTTCCCCTAGAATAACAAAAAGAAATTAACATGGATAAGCATCCAACCAAACCTTACTTATCAACCAAACCAAGAAACCAAGAGTATTCCTAGTGCCCCACTTCTAAAGCCTAAGGAAACCACATGCTTAACCACTAAACTTATTAGGGAAACCACAACCTTAGGGAAACTTGTACCTGATCCAAAAAAATCTACGGAATCCTTTACCTTATTGAGATAATAACACTATCAGGGAATCTAAAGCCTAAACCAACCCACTAGGGTATCTATGAATACCTTAATGAATGGGTTTCTTTTCCACCACCAGCTAACATATTTTCATGATATCCACATGAAATATTATCATAAGAAATGTAAACATGATTTAGTTGAGTTGAATTCCACCATGGAGGTAAATGGTACAACACTATCTAAGTTATTTCATATACTTTAAACAACTAAACCTCCATTGTTAGTAAAATCATGCACAAACAATCACATGTCATGAAAATACTATGTACCTAGTATGATGCATGTACACGTACATATTTTCATTGGGATAAGAGAAAAAAACTCATAAATCATAAATCTAAAAATTTAGGTGAATCACCCATGGTGAAATCATACAATTTTAAAAATAGAAACCATGGAAAATAATCTGATAAACTTGGTAACCTGGAATTCCTACAAGAAAATGTGTTCATGAAGAACCATGCTGATATCCTTCACAAGATCCTACAAATTCCTAAAAAACCCACCTATAAACTCCCCAAATCATAAAACATGACAAGATTTGATACCATTTTATCAAAAAATGGATCAGGGTGACCTGACATGTAACTTGATCTAAATTGTGATAAGGTCTCAAGTATGATTCCACATATAAAAGAGGCTACTAACTAGAAGAAATGGCCTAATACATGAAATGGGGGGAACATGCCCATAGATCATAGTACATAAATAATGAAAAAAATAACCAAACAAATACACATAAATAAAAAAAATTAGAGTATACATAATAAATAACTGAAGCAAAATCATGAAATATTAATGGAATATTTAATATAGACTCACGGTCATGCTATACACAACAAATAATCTCTCATTGGGCTGATCACAGATATAGATATAATAAATAATGAAAATAAAATAAAAATGTATCTACTAATAACTCTAAGACAAACAAAATTTCTGGCCTACGCAACTACCAAACTCTTCCAGATTGATCCTCAGAATCCACACAAGAAATTCCACTCAATTATGAAATGTTGGTCCTTGAACCTATCCACTATGAATCATATTATAAACATGAAAGTTTACATAAGGTTTACATGAACACCGAGGTTCATGTATAAGGGGTTAGAAATAAATCTCAGTAGGCCACCCCAACAGTGGTCCTAACATCAATTGTAGAAACATGTGCATGAAACACGTGATATGACCCACCTATCCAAACAAATAATACTGGCATAAAATAAAGAAATTCATAAATAAAAAGGGTTGAAAAAAATGAAAAAAATAGTAAACCTTAAGTTCTATCCTAACACCCAAGGTACATATACCCTCAATCTGGCCTAAGCCAGAGGATTTATAGAATGTGGCCCACCTTCCACACAATATCAAGCATGCCCACCAGACTAAAAGGGAGATCAAGAAAACTAAGGCATCATGAAGTATGAATTTAAACCCTAGGATCTCATCTTAGGTGTCCAAAACAACTATGTGCATCTACCGGGCTCTAGGATTCTAATAGTATGATTTGAGATGGTGATAGGAATCACTAGGTCGGAAAAACTAGAGATCTTACAAATGGTCCAATAGACTTACAGAACTAGCTGGGATATGTAGTCTAATGGATGGGTGAATTTAACATCCACATCCTCTAATTGGGAAAGAAAACTATACCCACAAAAAAACATAAACCACTTTATTAAATCCTAATCACCTCAAAATCCCTAATCCCCTAGATAGAGATAATAATACACTCTAGAATAAGGGTTTCCCATATCTAGATCATATATTAGTTACCTAGAACCGCCTAACTCTAGCCATTCGATAAAGGAGATCAGTAATCAAACTTAGGACCAATGCCTAGACCAATAAATCCCAATGGTCTCCTCTCATATAAAAATATGAATAGGAACTAACTCAAATATTCTCCTACATAGAAACTCATAGGTTAGATAACTCCCACGCCCATTATCCAAACCAATTTAAACCATCACCAACCCTCTCAGGGTCAAAAATTCACGAGGAACCCCCAATGGTCCCCTAAACCTCAATGAGAATGGGACACCCTATAGGGGATCCTCTTTTATATAAAAAAATTCTAGCCTAACCTATCTTAAGAAAACTTATCCATCCTTCGTGGAACATAAACCAACATTAACCATCACCCTAACCTTAAGATAATTCCTCAAGACGTCCCTCATACCTATCTCAAACTCTGCTCAATGGAACCCATTCGTACTTGATTCCCCATGGTTCCACCCTAACCTAAAGTGTCAAAATGAACTAAACCTCAAGAAATTGTCTTGGAAGCCTATCTAAGAACACTAAATGAATTCACTCTAAACCCCATGGAATTCCTAAGCCAATTCATTTCTCAATCACACCTTTTGGAAAATGTTCAAAAGAATATCAAGAAAACCCACTTGGAATCAATAATAAAAGTCATATAATAAGATCATGACCTTCACCAAATCCTATCACCACAAACAAACCCCTGGGAGGATTCTAAATCAAAACCTCAATGAAATCCTCCAACAAAATCTCTCCCAATCTAAAAAAAATTCATATGGCCTCAACATGCCAAAACGATTCCCTTATTTTTATCTATGTGAAAAAACACTCATAATGGATTACTCATGGGTCTAATTCCATCTCTAGGGTAAAAAATATTAAAACATATCCAAGGACGGAGTACATGTTGGGTACCTTGGGTACATGATGTGTACCCTCAACAAACCTCCCTTGTCACGTACTAAAGCTTAACCTGGCATGTACTTTCCAAATTAGATGACATGTATAACTCATACATGGCATGTCACCCATATGGGGTTCTTGTCCATATTCCTAGACAGGTAACCCATATGGGTTCTGGAAATGTACTACACATGATCTTTGGCCATGTATCCAACATGGTAATGTTCCATTGACAAGGGGTGTCTGGATGAGTACACGACCACACAATGAGTCTCCCCTATATGGAATGTCCTAAACACACACGTAATGTAATATTGTTTGTTAACCCCACACCTAAAATAGAACATAGACAACATGTGTTCTATGAACCACACATCATGTAGTCGGGTTTCCTGAATGGAAATCCCTTATGATCATCATAAAACCTATGATTCACCAAAAACACCCAGATCAACCCTATAGAGTCCCCTAACAACCCAAAACAAAGATTAAAAATTTAAAAAACTACTCTATGAGTATTTAAGGTAAAAAACTAAACAAACATTTACCTCTAAGAATAAAACTCCAACACTTCAATACTGGATCCACAAGTCACCACCACCAAACCTCAATCTATATCCTAACAAGCTCCTCGATGATGACCCCTTATCCTTGATATTTATATAAAAAAAGATCAACCCATGGGGGGGAGTGGGTGTATATGAGAATCTATATAGGATAGGAGAGGAGGAGAGGAAAAAATAAAATAAAAAGAAAGAAAAATAAAAGGGATATTAGGACCAACTCTGGCACTCGTAATAGGTTTATGCCTCGACTAGGAAACCCCCTTTTTTTGAATCAACCGTAGAGTAAAAATTCCAATCCAAGACTATGGACATAAGATATCACTATTTGAATACATATGATTAATTAATATATATTTAATTTAGTATTAAACATTATATGAAAATACAAACAACCTTGAATTCCACCAATCTTCTCTCCTAGTGTAAACACCCTATTCTGAGAACAATGAAGTGGTTAGAAAAATTATTCGAGATTATATAATAGGATAAATTACCATTTCCACTCAAAACCATATAAGAAAAAAAATTAAGTTTCTCATGATTTTCTCAAAACTATAAAGACTCAGGTTGTTTCACCCTATTTATAAGATTGACTTGAATTTAATTCTGACACATAAAAGATGAAGAACATATTATTATCCTAAATTATCAAGATAACTAAAGCATTTTTTCTTAATGTTGACTATGTGACATGCATTGTGATAAAAAAATGTTACTTTTATACTAAAAACACACACTTTGATTAGTATAAAGGTATACAATCCATAATAAAACTATTAATAAACCCTTAAATACAATATGATAAGTTGTATCATATGAAATCAACCACAATTAAATATAATATCCAACAAATGATGTTAACCCATATGAAAATATTTTAATAAAATCATTTGAAACTTCTTTATAGAAATACACATTTTTATTGAAAATAGTTATTTAAAATGTAATATAATTTAAGAAGAAAATATTTTCATTGAAAATAATCTTTTAATCTTGTAAAGTAAGCTTAAAAAATTTTAAGGCATCATGACGACATAAAAATAATCTCATCACTTACCAAGTCCAATGCATTCCTCTTATGAAAGGGGTAAAACATAAGAAACATAAACATTCATATTAAAACTAGCATATGAAATATTAATACATTATCCATAAACCATGAATGTTATAAAGGTAGAACATCTATAATAAAACTATTAATAAATCCTTCAATACAACAGGATAGGTTGTATCATATGAAATAGACCTCAATTAAATATAAGATCCAATAAAGTATGTTGACATAGATGAAAATGTTTAAATAAAATCACTATAAACTTCTTTATAGAAATACCCCTTTCTATTGAAAATAGTTATTTAAAATGTCATACAATTTAAGAAGAATATATTTTCATTAAAAATAATCTTGTAATCTTGTAAATGAAGCTTAAAAAATATTAAAGAGTCATGATGATGGAAAAATCCACTCGCACCATAAAAGTTAAAAAAACATTCTTCTTATACTTTGTTGAAAACGTCAAACAAAGTACCTCATAAGAAAAATGAAAAAAAGATTCTTTTTATAAAATAGAAAATGGGTAAAAACGTCTTTGAAAAATTATAAAATAATATTAAGAAGGTTTTGAAATACATTCATAAGAAACATAAACATGGATGATAAATATATCCTAGTAAATTCTTACATAAAAGAAATCTTTGATAATAAAGAGGCTGGAAAATCAAACCTTACCTCATACTCTCCTTTAGTTGATGTTGGATTTGGTGTCCTATAACCAAATATTTGTATATTGATTACACTAATATTTAATGTATTTAAATATTAAACGTCTTATTACATATCCTTCATTGTTCTGCATGACTATAATGTAATAATTTCCTAGAGTAATTTTCACATTAATAAGGTCATATAAGTTCCCCTCTATAATGAGAACCTTGAAGTTCTATGAAAATATTATTAAATATAGTTATGTGGTTGGATGAAAAACTTTGATGGGACACATAGTATACAGACTGTTAGGTGCAAGTACTCATAAGCATATGGGACTTCTTGTCATGTAATTCACACTTGGTAATCTCCAAGATGAGAGATTATAAGAACATACCCTTCAGTAGGAATTCCACATTTTTTTTTGTGTCATTAGATTTTCCTATCTAAGATAATTTATAATGGTCCTTAGACTTTAAGATTATCATTAATACATGTCATGACTCATGCACTTATATTTTCTGAAGAAAACCATTTTCCATATATTTGTGGGAAGTAGGGTATGTTGGGTGTTCCATGAATGACATGTTATTAATGGATAAGTTGAGGAAGGATTTTTACCTTCCATTTATGGAAGTTGATATCTTAGTAATTTGATTAAAATAGAACCATCACCCTAAATTCCATGGCCATGGTGTAATGATGACTTTATTTTAGGTAGTCAAATAATGACATATCAAGCATATAGGTTGATGACACTATCTGAAGCCTGCCTGATGAGATATTATGACAAAGGGATTATATTACACAGTGAGTGTTCGTATGTGGATGTCGTCATTGTGACTTAAGTTCTTTATCTTGGGTTCATTGATCCCTTACTTGATAGTACTCTTGGACTTTAGGCAAGCCCGCCTGATGCCAATGAGAAAGAATCTCATAGGGTCACACACTAAGTGTTTCTTGTGGTCTCGATTAAATTCTATTTTAATTTAATTAATGGAATAAATATTTATCTCAATACCATGGAATAATTTTATTAATGTTAAAATGATTGCATAAATTAAATAAAATATATTTATTTTATTGAACATTTAATAAATATTATTTATTTATTCAGGTGTTCAATAAATGGATGTGAATTTTGATCGGACCAAGACCAGTCCAGTAGTAAAATAATTATTTTCCAGATAGTAAATAATTATTTGATCAGTTCACACAAGACAAAATAATAATAATGTCATTATCATTATGTTGTACACGATTTCATTTATGATTCCATTTTGCGTGAGTTCGCGCACCACGAATAATGGTGATATTATTGTTATTATGCAGTATAGGTTTTCTCTAAGGTTATGAATGTATTTAATTGCTGTTACGCAATTAAATATTATAACCGAAACCCCATGTTGTTAAATAGATATGTATGTCTATTATTTCATTACGCCCAGTGAACCAAATTACCGGTGGTGAGAGAATTTTTGAGCCAAAACAATTTCTCTATTTAATCCTCTCCTCTCCCCTCTTAAGAACAAGATACATTCTTCAAGACTGAAGAATAGATGATCAAGAACGTCTGACACAAGACACTCTCTTCACCATGCTAGCACCCGAAGAATGAGTGGTGTCGATCAGAGGCCATCATAGCACGTGTGGATCATTTCTAGAGGGATTCTAGTTTGGATCATTTCAAGTGTAATAATATAATCCGAAAGGGTCATTCCATATGATCAACATCATCAACGAAGAAAGTACCGAAGATCTAGGTATTTAATTTCTAAAAAAATTATTTAAAATAATTATAAACATACTACACAAGATCCTCTCTCTAGGATCTGGTGCCCTTTTGTTATTTTATCTAGAAATTTGATCTTAATCTATGGATACCAGAGTTTATTATCGTATTGATCCCAAATTGGTCATCGATTATGGAAAATGCAAAGTCGGGCCCTACCAACCGCCATGCTTCTACTGCGTCTAGATCCTTCAGTTGAGGGTGTGTTAACCTATTGTATAATGGTTAAATAATTTTATTAAGTTATACCAGAACTATATAAATTATTTACGATATCATATATTATCCTCTTTTATCATTTTCTTAATAATATTTCATTATTATCATTATTTCGGGTGTGAACTGCTTCATTTTCTTTTATTTATTTTGTCTCGTATGTCCTATTTCTTATGTATAGGATATAAATTCTTCATATCCAGAATGATATTAAGTTCATAAATATTATATTAATTAATTATATACATTTTCATAATCATTATTAAATGGTTGTAGTAGAGGATGAATCTCATCATGTTCTGGAGACGGTAAGCCGTATGTATGCACGAGCGATGGTATCATTCCATAATGGTAAATGGAAAGTATTTGGATGGAATATGAATTATAAAGTAACAATATAATGTAATATTTATTATTTAAATCCTTTATATTCATTGTTACACCCATCTAAATAAAGTATAGATGAAAAATAGTTTACACCATAGCATGGAGATGGTAAGTCGTACGTACGAACGCATGTTGATATTGTTTTTCATAGGATGGGTAAAAGGAGTAATATGGTTGTACCATAATCATAAAAACATATAATAATATATTATATAATGGATTTACTACATTAGTATGGAAACAGATTTAGAAAATTAAGTATAAGAAGAAAATAACATTGAAAGAGTTGGTAAAACAATTACCTCTTCTTTGAGTGTCTTCTTTTGATTTGCACAAAAGGACTCCTTAGGTTGGATTTATGCCCAAAGTATAGAATCTATGATGAAGTGAGGTAATTTTAGAGGATAAATGGGTAGTTTTTGGACTATATAAATGGATTCTAAATTGTGAATAATAGAAAAGGACATGTTCCCTTTTATAAGATAGGGGAGAGACACTTTTGGAAACTCCAAAACTATTAATTTAGTATAAATTATTTTTCGATTTAAAATAGTTATGAAGTGAGTTATTTCAAGGATAAGATGAGGATAGGTCTAGAAAATCTCAAACAATAAAATTTAGACATGCATGGATTTTATTTTGAACCTTATCATTTTGATTTATCCTTAATTAATCTATTAAATTTTAATTTTGGTAGTAATATTCTTAATATGGAAAGGTTATAAATATTTACTTATATGGTGTAAATTTTCCATAAATGGAAAATTTATGATATTTTAGACATTATAATTATAAATTTTTAGTTTTTAAATATTTTTATTATTTTTAAATAATTTAATAATATGTAATTTTTATAAAATATCAATAGTGTCAATTTTGACAATATTCCTTACTTTGACTTAAATTAAAATAAAAAAAGAAATATAACTTTGCATCAAACAATTGAATATACTCATAACATGTCATATTCACCTAGAAAATTTGTGTAGAACCTTAATTAATTAAAATTATATTTCTTTTAATATTTTTAAAACTGTTTATTTGATATTTCTATTGATAAAATAATTTCTATGTCACTATTGTGTCACCATTAATGGTAATTATTTAATCTCTAAAAATTATAAATAAATTACTATGACATAGTTAATTATTTTATATTTCCATATACTATTAATAATATATGTTATATCTTGTTTATCCCTATATTAAAATTAATATACTTATATAAATGAGAGTGTGATATTTTGTCACATTCTTTGATTTTTATAATAGCTATGTCATATTCATGGAAAAGTGTCCATTAAATGATTCCATTTCGAAACTTAGGTGATAAAGGAATAATTTAGTCATCCAATATGATTTTTACATGTGTTAGGGTAATTTTATAATATTATTTTTACCTTTAATTACATGATTTACCCTTAACTATGGTAAATAAATAAATATTTATTAAAGTTACTATTCACAAAAAAATTAAGTTGATCCTATTAGATCAAAAATTTCATACTAATTTTAACCATTTATTTCCATTTTTCTAAATTTAATTCCCAGAAATAGGAAAATTAATTTTAATGTTAATCATACATATGTGGCGGGAAAACGGGTAAAAATACGTTCAAAATTTAAATATATTTTTATATCTAATTCTATTACAAAAATGATTATAATGACCTAATTTTTATTATTTATATATTTTTTCTTTAACATAAATTTAAAGTAAATTAATTATTGAAATGAAAAATTCAATTTTTTTCACAATAATGCCGTATTTTTCACTATTCATCAAAATTGCATCTTTTCAGAAAAATACCAAAATTTCACCGTAAGATAATTTTGATATTAAAAATTAAAAAATGAAATCTATTTTGAAAAATAAAATTTATAAATTTCATAATTTGGTTAATTCTATTCATAACCTCTTTTTAAATGGTTAGTTTTATAGATCATGGTGCACTTGAACTCGATGTTGCATGCATCACAAGCTATTGGATTAAAATGAAATGTACCGTGGAAGCTTGGGGTGTTACATTTTTACCTCCTTCAAAAATTTCACCCTCAAAATTTCTAGAATATCACTTCATAAAAAGGTTCAGATGGTTCTTTATCATAAGTTCTTTAGGTTCCCACATTGCCTCTTCTAATTTATGGTTTCTCCAAATAACCTTTACCAGTCCTATCGTTCGATTCCTCAACAATTATTCTATATTATTAAGAATATCAATAGAATATTCACAGTAAGACAGATCAAGTTCCAGTTCTACTTCTTCATAGGTGAGTACGTACATTGGGTTTGGCATGTATTTCCTTAATAGTGATATGTGTAAAACATCATGAACTTTGGAGAGACCTAGTGGCATTGATAAACAGTAAGCTACAAATCCAATTCATTCCAAAATTTCAAAAGGTCCAATGTACCTAAGACTTAAGTCAACCTTCTTACCAAATCTTATAACACCATTCCATGGAGATACCTTCAAGAAAACATTATCTCCCACTATAAACACCAAATCCTTCCTTCAGTTATCGACATAGATATTTTTCCTACTTTGGGATACTTTGATATGGTTTTGAATAATCTTTACCATTTCCATTGTTTCCTCAACAAGTTTAAGGCCAAAAAGTTTTCTTTTTTCAACATCATCCCAACAAGTAGGTGTACGACATCTCTTTCCATATAACTCTTCATATGGTGCCATATGAATACTTGATGGAATACATTGTTATAGGAAAAGTATAATAGAGGTAAATACTAATCCCATATAACTTAAAAGTAATGTGAGAAATATCTCAACATGTATTCTAAAGTTTGAATTTTCCTTTATGATTTTCCAGCAGTTTGGGGGTGGTAAAGAGCACTCAAATGAAGCTCAACATCTAGGATCTTCTGAATAATTTTCTAGAATTTTGGTGTATAACGGGGATAATAATACTTGAGGAGTACATACAAGCCTAGGACAAACTGACCTCTTCGCTTGAAGTCCTAATAAGGGGAGATCTGCATACCCAGGTATTCGCTATATCCTGGAAGTTTTTTAGAGATACGGTATCAGTTAGAGTTAATTTTTTTTAATGATGCTGCTTTAACATTATTTTACTAATGCTGGGGTGCTATCTTTTTCTTGAGATGTTTGGATATGAGGAAGTGCTTCTTCAGTTTGTGTGTCCCGAGGTGATTTTGGGTGTTTCAATTCCAGCAAGTTTTATGGTCTTTCCTTAGATGAGGTTTAGAGCACAAGGCCGTCACTTCTGCATGTCACTTGGAGCAGAAGACTGAGAGGGTATGGCTTGGCCATTGGTACCATGCCCGTGCATCTTTGCATGAGACTGTTTGCCGAGTCCCATGATTTGGTGGAGGCCTTTTAATGATGAGTTGCTGGGAAGAGGCGGGACCAGTATTTGATTGGGGTTTTTGCTGTTTTTTGGATGTTTGATGGACTTGGGGTTTCTCACTTCCCCTTAAAAGTGATTTGATAATAAAATAAAAAATAATTTTCAGTTAGTCTAGAATGTTGTCTTCGAGCATTTACCTATTGAAAAACCAAACATATTGACACATGATCAGAAATCTCCCTCTTTATATTGTCCCCCCAAAAATTTTCCTTCAAATATCTGTACATCTTAGTGATACTAGGATGTATAGAGAAATTATAGCTATTCACATCATCTAATAATTCCCTTTTTAGCTTAGGTATAGAGGGAACCCAAAGCCTCTTCCAAAATTTCAAAATATCATTTTTATATATGAAATCAATCAATCTCCCATAATTCATAGATTTAATTTTCATTTCAATATCCTCATCATCAAACTGATAAATTTTTATCTTTTCTAGTAAATATGGTTTGGAAACTATTTGAAGAAGTAGTGATGTTTCACCTTCCATGGTAATTCCCATATCCATTTTCACTAGATCCATGAACATAAGATCCCTTTCAACTCTCATTTTGTTCATAACTCCATGGTCCTTACCACTCAAAGAATATGTGACCTTATATGAATTCCTTGAGTGGTAGTGTATTTTGAAATCATAATCCTTGAGTAGATCAAGCCATCTCCTTTGTCTCATATTGAGTTCTTTCTATGAGAAAATATTTTTAAAACTCTCACGATCAATATATATCTCACATATTTCACCATAGAGATAGTGTATCCATATATTCATATAAAATATTACTATAGCTAACTAAAGATCATGATTTGGGTAATTTTTCCATGAATTTTTAATTTCCTTGATGCATAAGAAATAACTTCATCATTCTATATAAGAACACAACTGGGTCCTTTCCATGATGCATCATTATAAATCACAAACCCATCATTTCCAGATAGTAAATTTGAGATAGGAGAATTGAATAATATTCTCTTTAATTATTCAAAACATTCTTCACACTCTTTTATCCAAATTAATTTAACCCATTTACGCATGAGCTTGGTTAACGAGTTATCGAATCGGGAAAAAATCTAGACGAAATGCTGATAGTAACCTACTAAACAAATAAAACTACATACCTTAGTTATTATCATCGATGTTGGCCATTCTTTTATTTCCTCTGTCTTTATATGATCAAAAAAGATTTTATCTTTCAAGACAATATGGCCAAAAAAAATAAATTTCCTAAAGCTAGAATTCACACTTTATAAATTTCCCATATAGCTAATTTCTTCTAAGAGTCGTCAGAATATTCCGCAAGTGGTTCTCATGGTCTTCATAGATTTTGTAGTATACTAAGATATCATAAAAAATACCATGACAATGTCATCAAGATATTACTTAAACACTTTGTTTATTAGACCCATGAAGATAGAGGGTGAATTAGTTAGTCCAAATGGTATTACTATAAACTCGTAATGCCCATACCTGGTTTAGAATGCTGTATTTGGAATATCTTCCTTCTTTACATAGAATTGATGATATCCATAATTAATGTCAATATTCAAAAAATATTGAGCTCCATGAAGTTGATCAAAAAAACCATCAATGCGAGGCATATAATACTTGTTCTTTATTGTAATATCATTGATTTCTCTGTAGTCAATTCACAAACTTATTGATTCATCTTTCTTCTTAACAAAAATAATTAGGGATATCAATGGAGAAACAATAGGGAGAATTAATCCATTATTATTCAACTCATCTAGTTGTTTATTCAGCTCTACTAATTCCATAGTGTCCATTCTATAAGGAGTCTTTGATATTGGGCTTACATCAAGGATTAAGTCAATAGAAAACTAAACTTCCCACTCTAGAGGATGTCCAGGTAAGTCATATAGAAATACATCAACATATTATTTTACAATAGGTACATACTAAATTTTAAGATTATTAGGTTTTATCTTCTCTTATTCCCCAATAATTTCATTTATAAGATCTACAGGAGGTGGATCTAGATAATAATCAGATGATGAAGTTTTTGATCTAAAGATAATGGATTCTACATCTTCCTCACAAATAATAACTTCCTTATTATTGTAATAAAATTTTACATCATATTTTGATAGCCAATCTATACTGAGGATTATATCAAATTAGACCATAGGTATGATGATAAAATCAGTATATAAAGCATGTTTATATACCATAATGGGAACTTCGTAACACATCTTTGTTTCAATGAGTCTTCCCTTAGGGGTTTTGACTAATAATTCCCTCATTTATGTGAATTGGAAATATCTATTTCTTAAAGAAAACTAGGAAGATATAAGTGAATGTGATGATACAGAATAAAATAAATCTTTATCTAAATTTAAGGAGATAATTAAAGTAACTTCCACTAAATTATTAGGAACTTCAACCTCAGTAGTTGTGATTGCAAAATCTTAGCCTTTCTCCCTTGGCCTTTTTTGGGAAAAGTTTCCTTGATGATAGGAAAATCATTTGAATAATGTCTCATCTATTTACAATTGTAGTATTGAACATTTGTAGCTTCTTTCTTTCCCATAAAATTGTGCTCTTAGTGGAATTTTTCTCCACACTTGTAACAAAAACCCATCCATAATAGGCATGTTCCATGACATTTATTTCTACATTTATTACAAGATGAAAAGTCAATTCTTAGCTTCTTACCCATTTTCTTATTTCCCTTTATAGAGTGTTCAACATCCCTCTTATTCTCATGATTTTCTTTAAAGTCATAAGACTTATAAAATTCATTTTTTGTCTTGATATCACATCCGAATATATCTTCATATGATGAGAAATATTGTGAGACCAATGACCATCATAGGAATGGTTTTAACCCATAAAAAAATGATCGATATCACTTATTGGGTTATGTATTTAGTTTGCAACATGCCTTGCTAACCTTATGAAGTTAGCCTCATACTTTGCAAAATTCTCATCTTCCTTCTGCCTCAAACTCAGAAATTACCTCTCCATATCCACTAGCTGATCACAAGGAAAGTATTTTTATTGTAAGATTTCTTTAAATTGTTTCTATTCCATATTTTATAATTATTCATCCTCCTTACTGTTTTGAATTAATGAGCACTATTGATCCGCATCTTTTGAGAGACGATAAAATTCCATGAAAAATTTATCCCTTTCATTACTCCCTAAATTAAGCAATATTTTCTCCATGGAACTTATCCATTGTTTAGATACAAATGGATTTGTAGTCCTATTGAATGTTGGGGGTTTTTGTCTCATGAAGCATTCTAACATTGATCCTCTATTTTGTGGATCAGTATGCTCTATACGGGTAAGGTTATTATTCATAACCTAAGGAAACTATCCTAGTATAGTTATAAGCTGTTCAACACCAGTTATAGCTCCTACTCCAACATCATTGTCTTTCATAGGAGATAAATCCCTACACGGATTACATGCGTTGATACGATTTCTATTTCTTCTACTAGGAACCATTTTTAAACAACAACATTCACTAAATTAGGTTATGAATCATAATTTTCAATTTCAAAATATGTTAAAAATTTAAAAAATTTAGTTATATATAATATCATAATCATAAACATGGTTTCTTTGGGGACATATTTACTTTTACATCCTTCATAATGGTTTACAAACAAAATGTGAATTATCTTAATCATATCTCCCAAGAGTTTCAAACTAGGTGCGCAGTAAGGCCCGTTGTTGTGTACCAGGTTACCCTGAGTCAATCTTGGAACACCTTTTCAGAGTTATTACTCTTAGGTACATCTGTGCCAGAACCACGTCCACCTGTATTATCCAGATAGGGATGTATTTTCTAGAAATACCTACATAATCTCTATATTAACAAAATTTTAGGATGTTCTTCTATACTTATCCTCAAAGTCTATATTAGGGTAGTGTTCACTAATTAAAGTCTTTTCTAAATCTGGTTTTCAAGGTTTGTACTAAAATTCCTTTGATAACAACTGTAATGTCATGACCTTAGATTACTAGAGCTAGTACATTATTTTATTACATTGGCATGATCACAAGAAATCAAATCCCGAAGGAGCAATCAATTTAGTAGCCTTAGAAAAAATATATACAAACATAAGTTTTACATTACATCATTAAATGAAAAGTAACATACTATTTCCATTAAAAACACTCATATATCTTAGAATATCCCTGTAGTTTAGTCATAATATACATATGAACATCTTGTGGAAAATGAAATATAAGAAATGGGTGAGCTCATATGCTCAGTAAGAATAAACAATATAGCAGAAGCTATCATAAATTATCAAAAAATTTTAAGAAAAGGTATAAAATTGAAACACAAGCCTTTTAAACATAAAATTAAGCATAATATGGAAAGAATTAATCATATAATTCCATTTAAACATTCACATTGACATTCTACTATCCAAATAGTCACATGTAAGATCAATAAATAATCACATAAAGAGGGAATGAATAATACCAGACATCATAACCATACCATCAAGGCCTCGTGCTAAGACCATACATAAATAGGTAAAAACCCAAACTATCTTGTCTCAGGAGACCTAGAGATGCATTGAGGGGCTATAGATATCCCTCATACCACTTACTAAGTCCAATAAATTCCTATTATTTAAGGGGTAAAACATAACAAACATAAACATTCATATTAAAACTAGCATACGAAATCTTAATACATTATCAATAAACCATGAATGGTATAAAAGTAGCATATACACATTCAAAATATTCATAAACACTTACATAAAATATGATAAGCTGTATCATATGAAATCAACCTCAATTAAAAATAATATCCAATAAAGGATGTTGACATAGATGAAAATGTTTTAATAAAATCATTAGAAACTTCTTTAGAGAAATACCCCCTTTTATTGAAAATAGTTATTTAAAATTCTATAAAATTTAAAAAGAAAAAATTTTAATTGAAAATAATATTTTAAGATTTTAAAGGAAACTTTAAAAATGTTATGGTATCCCGATGGTGGAAAAATCTTCTCACGATATATAAGTTAAAAAAACATTCTTCTCATACTTTTTCGAAAAAGTCAAACAAAGTACCTCGTATGGAAAATGGAAAAAACTTTCCTTTTATAAAATTTTACATGGGTAAAAATTTCTTTAAAAAAATTTCAAATAATATTAATAATATTTTTAAACACATTCTTAAGAAACATGGACATGGATGATAAATATGTCCCATTAAATTATTACGTAAAAGCAATCCCAGATAATAAAGAGGTTGTGAAATTAAACCTTACCTCATACTCTCCTTTAGTAGAGGGAGCGTTAAAATCTTGTATAAGGGTTAAATAATGTTATTAAGTTATAAATTAACTATATTAATTATTTATTATATCATATATGATCCTCTTATATCATTTTATTAATAATATTTCATTATTATCATTATTTCGGGCGTGAATTGCTTTATTTTCTTATGTCTATTTTGTCACGTAAGTCTTGTTTTATATGAATATGATATTTATTATTAATATCTATAATGATATTAAGTTCATACATATTATATTCACTCATTATATGAATTTTAATTATCATTCTTAAATGGTTGTTGTAGAGGATGAATCTCATCGTGTCGTGGAAACGGTAGGTCGTGCGTACGCATGAGTGATGGTATCATTCCATAATGGTGAAGGGTAAGGTGTTGGATAGAATATTAATTATAAAATAATAGTATCATGTCATATTTATTATTTAAATACTTTATATTGATTTTTATACCCATTGAAATAAAGTATAGATGAAAAACAGTTTACACCACGGTGTGGAGATGGTAAACCATATGTAGGCATGCGTGATGATATTATTTTTCATAGTATGGGTACAAGGAAGAATATGGTTGTAACATAATCATAAAAACATATCATAATATAGTATATTATGTATTTATTACTTTAGTATGAAAAAAACTTTGTAAAAGGAATTAAAATAAGAAAAGACATTTGAAAGAGTTGGTAAAACAATTACCTCTTCTTCGAGTGTCTCCTTTTGATTTTCACAAAAGGACTCCTTAGGTTGGATTTCTACCCAAAGTATGGATTCTAGGATGAAGTGAGGTAAAATGGGAGGAGAAATGGGAAGGGTTTTTCTAATAAAATTGGATTTATTGGTGTGGATAATAGATAAGGAGAGTTTCCCTTTTATAAGAGAGGGGACATACACATTTGGAAACTCCAAAATTATTAATTTAATATAAATTTATTTTCATTTTAAAATAGATAAAACATGTGTTATTTTGAGGATAAGATAAGGATAGGTCAAAATCCTCTCAGACAATAAAATTTATACATGCTTGGATTTTATTTTTAACCTTATAATTTTTATTCATCCTTAATTAATCTATTAAAGTTTAATTTTGTTAATAATATTCTAAATATTAAAAGGTTATAAATATTTACTTATATGGTGTAAATTGTACATAAATGGACACTTTATGATATTTTAGACCTTATAATTACCACTTTGTAGTTTTTAAATATTTTTATGAATTTTAAATAATTTAATAAAATGTTATTTTTATAAAATATCAATAGTGTCAATTTTGACACTATTCATTACTTTGACTTAAATTAAAATCCAAAAAGAAATATAAATTCGAACCAAAGAATTTAATATACTCCAAATATGTCATAGTCACCTAGAAAATTATTAGATCACCTTAATTAATTCAAATTATATTTCTTTTAATATTTTTAAAACCATTTATTTGATATTTATATTAATAAAATAATTTCTACATCACTATTGTGTCATAATTAATGGTAATTATTTAATATCAAAAAATTATAAATAAATTACAATGATGTAGGTAATTATTTTATATTTCTATATAATATTTACTATCAATGTTATCTCATGGTTATCCCTATATTAAACTTAATATACTTATATAAAATGAGAGTAACATTTTTCCACATTCTTTGATTTTTATAATATCTATGTTATATTCATGGACAAGTGTCCATTAAAAGATTCCATTTAGAATATTAGGTGATAAGGGTTGAATTTAGTCATAAAATAAATTTTTTACATGTGTTATTGTAATTTTATAAAATTATTTTTACCTTTAATTACCTGATTTACCCATAACCATGGTAAATAAATAAAAATTTACTAAAGTTAATATTCAGAAAAAAATTAAGTTGATCCTGTTTGATCAAAAAGTTTATACCAATTAAAACCATGTATGTATTGTTGGAGTTGGTGGCCTAGAACCAACTAATTTGTAATTTATTCATTAATAAATACCTTATCACATCTTGATTGTTCTTCTGCGTGACAATGCATGTGATAATGTCCTAAGGATAATTGTTTCATTGAAGGGTCATAACAGATCTGTGCTATGATGAGAACCTGGAAGTGCCATAACACTGTTCTTTAATATATGTTATATGGACGAATGATGTTATTTGAGGGACACAAATAATACAGTCCATTAGGGGTGAGGACTTATAAAACTTTGAGGCACCTTCTCATGGTGTTCGCCCTTGGTAATATTCAGGAGGATATTATGAGAACGAGACCCGCCAGTAGGAAATCCACATTTCCTAGTGTCATTGGATGTTCCTATCTGCGGACGTGTGTATTGGTACTTATACTTTAATATTATTATTAATGGGTATTAAAGATCATGCACTTTGATGTATTGATGAAAACTGTGATGGCACACTGCTCGCAACAAGGTATGATATGTTGGGTGCCCCACGAGTAATACTGCATTAATAGATAATGTGAGAAAGTATTTTTCCCTTATATTTCATAATGGAAGTAGATATTTTAGGCCCTTTGATGAAATTGATATAGCCAAAATAAATCCATTTCCATGTTGAGTAATGGGAAAATTCAATTCTGGGAAGTCAAAGAAAGAATAATCAAACACATGGGTTGATGACACCAACATGCAACCCGATTGATTTGAGATATCGAGACAAAGGGATTACATTACATGGTAAGCATTCGTAGGAGGTGACACGTCATTACGTCGTTAAATTCTTTCTCTATGGGTGCCTTGGCGTGTTTCTAGTCATTAACCTTGGAATTTAGGCAAGCTCTGCCTAATTCCACTAAGAAAGACGTCCAGAGGGTCGCACACTAAGTGTGTCCAAGTATCTCAGTTAAATATTAATTTAACAAGTTGAATAAATATTATTCCTGATTGTGGTTTAATAATTATTCAAGGATTCCTGATCACATTTATTTAAACACTAGTTATTTGAGAGAATATATTGTGGGTGAAATAATATATTTATTAGTGAGTAATGTAGTGATATTTATTTGAGAAATAAATATCCATTATTCAAGGTCTAATAAATGTGGTGGAGGAAATAAAGATAATGAAAAAAACAAAAGTACACGCTGTGTATATTATTATACACGCCGTGTATTTTTTCTGGGAATTTATGAGAAATAATATTACCTATTTAATTATATAATATTAGGTGTAATTCTCTGGGTGCATGTCAAGTAATAATAATAGTCAACTGTTATTATTAGACATGAGATATTACTAAGAATTAAATGAAATAAATTAATGATTTCGGGTAATTAATTCATTTTTTTATTCTAAGTAAATAAAATACCAATTATATAATTCTCATTAGCCTAGCCATTTTGAGGGGTTGTGTACAATAGATCTAGAGAAAGATCTCAATCTAAGAGAGAATTATTTTCTTCTAGGAATGATCTCAAGCAATGAGAGAGAGAGAGATCCTTCTCCACCGGATCAAGGCGATCGAAGGCGGACATTGAAAGCGAAGGCTCTTCCATGATAGCACCCAGAGATCCCTTTGGTGATGTCCGAAGATATGTGGAGCACGTGTGAATCACCAATAGAGGAATCATACACTTGGATTCTATGACGCAATGACAAATCAATTAACAAAAATGGTAAGATTAAGTTTAATGTCAATCATGTAGATGTGGTGGGAAAGTGGGTAAAAGAATGTTCAAAAGTTCAATAAATTTTTATATCTAATTATATTATAAAAATGATTCTAATTTCCTATATTGGATTATTTATCTATTATGAATTTAATATCAATTTAAAGTAAAATAATAATTTAAATGAAAAATTCAGTGTTTTACAATAGTGTATTATTTTTCACTCTTCATAAAAAATTGTAACTTTTTAGAAAATACCAAAAATTGACCCTAGGCTAATTTTGATATTTTAAATTCAAAAATAAAGTCTATTTTGAAAAATAAAATTTATAAATTTCATAATATGGTTAATACTATTTATAACAACTTTTTAAACGACTAGTTTGATAGATCACGGTGCGCTCGAACTCAGTGTTGCGTGCAACACAAGCTATTGAATTAAGAAGAAATATATCATGGAAGCTTATGGTGTTACAAAAAGCACTGATAAATGCAATATTTATCATCACTTAAATGAAAATCACTTCCAGAGAAGCTTTTTATCAGTGCTAAAGTCAACATTGTATAGTCATGGCTTTACCAGTGCTCGAAAAGTATAGATAAAGCTAACAATTATCAATGCTAACTGATAGGACTTGAGAAAGAGGCTTTTATTAGTGCTAATGTTAGTGCTGATAAATATGACTTTATCAACACTAAATTTAGTGTTGATAATTATTAACAAACAATAAAAATTTAAAATGAAATTTAAAAATTACAATAAATTGCTAATTATATAAAAATGAATTTTTAAAATTACAAAAGTAATTTATAATAAAAAATAAAAAATATTAAAAATTAATAAATTTAAAAAATATCAGAAATTAGTAATCAATATTAATTATATTAAATATATTAATAAATATGCTAATAATATGAAAAATGTATTGATGTTATGATAAATGTGTTAATAATATCATAATAAACGTTTTATTAAAAATTGAATCAATAAATGAATTAATATTATAATAAAAATTATGATTAAATGTATTCATATCATAATAAATTATAAATTACAAAATTACTTTATAATAAAAAAGAATAAATATTAAACATGAATAAATTATAGAAATATTAAAAATGGGTAATTTTTTTAATTTTATTGATTTTTTAATATTATTATGATAAATGTAATAATATTATGCTAAATGTATTAATAAATGTATATAATAAATGAATTATATTAAATATATAGATATTATTATAAATTTATTATATATATTAGAATAAGCATATTAATATTATGATATTATAATAAATGTATTAATATTCTAATAGATGCATTAATATTATAAAAAATGTTTTATTAGAAAACATATTAATATTAATAAATGTATTGATATTTTAATAAATATTATGAATTAATGCATTAATATTACAATAAATTTAAAATTAAAAAATTACCCAGTAATAAAATAAATAAATTTAATTAATTATTAAATATTTCTAAAATATTTAATTATAATTAAAAATAATATTAATTATGTAAATGTTTTTTTAAAAATATATCATTAATAAATTTATAAATAGTAATATCATGTATAAATGTTTTCACAATCTAAAATTAAAAGTAAGAATTTTAATTCTTATATTTAAATAGATTTAGATTTTCTAATATATTGATATATTAATATCACAAATTAATTGTATATAAGTATATATTGTTTTGATTGTATATATAAAATATAATTAATTGGTAACTACATTTTAATTTTTTAATTATAATTTACTATATTATTATTTATATAAATGTATAGATATATTTTTTATGTGTGTGTGTCATTTATAGGTGAACAAACATATACATGTGTGTATCCAGCTATACGCATACACTTGCACATACACACAGATACATACACATGCACATGCAAACACACATACATACACATACACATGCATGCACACAAAGGCACATACACATACACATGAATACACACACATACACATGCATACGGGCACATACACATACACGGACACACAGAGACACACACACACAGACACACACACACACACACACACACACACACACACACACACACATACACATACACATACACATACACATACAGATACAGATACACATACACATACACATACACATACACATACACATACACATACACATACACATACACATACACATACACATACACATACACATACACATACATATACACATACACATACACATACACATACACATACACATACACATACACATACACATACACATACACATACACATACACATACACATACACATACACATACACATACACAGACACACACACAGACACCTACACATACACATACACATACACATACACCTACACCTACACATACACATACACATACGCATACGCATACACATACACATACTGATACAGATACACATACAAATACACATACACATACACATGCGCGCACACACACACACCTACACACACACACATTCATAAACATATGTACGCATACATACACATACACACACACATATATAAATATACATACACATACCCATACATTCACATACATGAATACACATACATATACATATATACAAACATACACATATACATACATAACATACACACACACACATTCACGCAGACACACAAATGCATACATATTTTATATACATACATGTATTAACCCCCATTATTTTTCACTTTTTTTCTTTTGTTGTGTTGCGAGCTTTTGAGGCCATATCAAGGATTCACATTACAATACCAATGAACACACACACACACATTATAGATACATATTTTTAAATAAATATTTGATCATTTATATATATTTATTTAATTATTTAAATAAAATTGTAATTTATTACATATATAAATACAAACTATATTTAATGTATTTATATATTTATTTTTATAGTTCATAAGATATTTTATAATATGTATATCTATATATATATACTGTGTGTGTGTGTCAATCTATATAAATATATATAAACACACAAACTCACACACAATTATAAATATATATGTATATTATAAATATATATGTATATTATAAATATATATGTATACTATAAATGATTTAATATGAATATAAATATATAAATTTAAATATGAATATAAATATATACGTATATTATTAATATATATATGTTGTAAATTATATAATTTGAATCTAAATAGATTATAATCAAAAGTATAAATGATTAATATATATATATATATATTGTATTTATATAAATATATTTATTTATTGTTATGTAAATCACCTCTAATAATATATAAATATGTATATATAAAATATTTTATATATGGTACCCTTTATCAGTGCTAAAAAAATCACCAACAAAGGTTTCCCTTTTATCATCACTTTTTTTATCATTGATATAGATAACCTTTATCATCACCTTTTTATAGCACTGATAAAAGTACCCCCATTATCAATGTTTTTGTTTAGAACTGATAAAGGGTAGTGCTGACAAGGATTCTTTAATAGTGGGATGCTTGAGTTTTATGATTTCACATACAGTTTCAAAAACCACATAAAAGAAAAGAGGTCCAAAAAATGCTCAAAAAATATTATTAGTTTCTAAACTTGTAGTTACATTTATAAAATTTACTATTCAGAATATTATTTCATTTTTTGTTTTTTTTGTTTGAAATTACTCGTTTGTTGTTAATTCCTAAAAAATTAAATTAATTTTATTTATATATGTGCCTACATTGGGGGACCCATAATGAAGATATTTTAAAGATTTAAATAATAATAATTATTAAATTTAAGGTATAAAATATCATGTAAAGATAGAAGTAAGGTCATATTTAACCATGAATATCAAAATGTTACAAACTCTTTTTTAAAATAAAATATTTATAATAAAACACATATTTTTCTTTTAACTCTAAAAAATACATATTTAATTTTTTATATTAAAATTTTTGTGGGGGTTGCTGCTTCTAACAATATTTCCTCCACATGTATCCATTAAAGAATCACTAAAGATAGTGGTGGTTTATGTATTTGTATAAATGAATTTGACAAAACACAAAAACAAAAACTAATTGTTGAGGAGAGATGAACAAAATCAAGATACATGTACTTGACAATAAAAATACATTAAAGAAATTGATATAAGTACTTTAGATGATTTTCCCTATATTGGACCTATGTGAATGAAAAGAACAATACATTTATTACATATTTATTATGTAAGAAAAAAAAACAAAACATAATACAAAAAGTAGAAAAAAGAGGTCTGATTAAGCTATTCATGGTATAGATCTTGAAAAAAGGGGCAATGGTCTACTCTTCCATGATGAGATAACATATGATATCATTGTGAATGAACTCACACAATGCACATGGAAGAAGAAAATACATAGAAAATACAAGGAAAAATTGAAAAAGAATGAAAGAATACTTAAAAATCCATGCCTCCTACCAAGAACTTAGTTATACCTTAAATAAGTTGACATAAGACCAATCATTGAAATATCTCATGTGGCTATGTGTCCTCCACCTCAAGATCACGGGGTATGAGAAAATATTTCACCACAATGGACATTATATATCACCAAGAACCATGGAACAAAAGTTCAAACACTAGGAACCTTCTCCTATCACTATTCCCACACTATTCTCTATTGGAATGAAGATAAATAAAGGAAGTCAAGTGACTAGATAAATTTTTAGAAACCCCATTAATAGGTGAATAAAAACATATTGATTGTGCTTCAACTGAAGTGATGAGTCATGATGGTGTGTCAGGTGGCACAACCCATCACAGAAAGTAAAGAAAACATAGATATTGAGAAATGAATGGAAAATTAATGAAGATTTAAACTAAAATAAAAATTGTATTTGGAAAGTGAGAAAACATTATAGATTCAATAGATGATAGAACTCACGTTATCTGAAAGATTTCACTTGTTGATGGTTCAACACAATATAGACACCTGCAAAAATTCTCCACACCTTAAATCACCATAACTAGGAAGTGTTCATTAAACTAATCACTGCTACTAAGTTTAACCTCACACAACTTCTAAACAACTCACAAACAACCATTCATGAGATAAAAAAAGAGAACACAAAAAATTTATGTGGTTTTGAATTTTGTCTTACATCCATGGGAGAACATTGAAAAACTTTTATATCATGAGAAGTAAAAATAATTACAAACTCTATAGCTAAGGAGCTACTTGGATTCATCATACAATCCATTGTCTGAAACTGGTGCCACATCTATTTATAGAAGTTCTCGGTCGATTGATCCAGTTGCATGCCATTTAAGAATCATAACCAACCATCCATTAAATTCACCATTAAATAGAAGTCATCACTAACTCAACCAATGTAGCTGAATGAACACTCACAACCCCCATCCACTGAACTAACCAGTTTTCCAAAGCCCATCAGAAGTTCACCGAATTCTGACAACCATACCCATATCCTGAAGATGTTGCTACTAATACTTTTTAAGATGTTGTTGCTACTACCTTGATAAGATCCCAATGAACTTCTAGAGTTCCTCTTTCATGCATTATAAAAAAACATGGTGTTTCCCAGTGGGTTTTTGGCATTTAATAGCTGTTTAAACCATCACTAAATGATGTGCGATGCTTTCTAAAACTGATGCATATATGCATGTTGGGAATTATTTCGTGACTCTTTTTGTGCGGTGGTTTTTTTATTTCATGGCATTTCATTTGGCGGTGGGATATTTATTATTTATTATTTATTATTTATTATTTATCATTTATCATTTATCATTTGTTATTTATTTGTCATTTTTCATTTGTCATTTATCATTTATCATTTATTCTTACTTATTATTTATCCTACCATGCATGTATATTCCACACATGCCATGCACAAATCTGGAAAATATATGCACTGAGAGAGATTTAGACCCCTAACCTCTTGGATACACTACAAAGACTTTACCACCCCAACAAGCTCCTCATCTGGTGAATAAACAATATGTAATATACTTGTGCATATACAAATAATAAAATAATGATATTAAATAATAATAAATAACGAATATATATAATGAATATATAATAAAGAAGTAATAAAAAATAAAAAATAAAAAATAATAGATAATAGATAAATAATAAATAGATTATAAATAAATATTAAATAAACAGTAAATACTTAATAAATAAATAAATAAATAATAACTAAATATTAAATAAATAATAAATAAATAATAAATAAATAATAATAATAAATAAATAATTATAAATAATAATAAATGATAATAAATGATAAATGATAATAAATAATAAATAATAAATAATAATAAATTTAAATAATAATAAATAAAGAATAAATAAAGAATAAATAAAGAATAAATAAAGAATAAATAAAGAATAAATAAAGAATAAATAAAGAATAAATAAAGAATAAATAAAGAATAAATAAATAATAAATAAATAATAATTAAATAAATAATAAATAATAAAAAATAAATAATAAAAAATAAATAAAAAATAAATAAATAATACATAAATAACAAATAACAAATAACAAATAATAAATAATAAATAATAAATAATAAATATAAATAAGAAATAATGAATAATAAATAAATAATAAATGAATAAATAATAAATAATAAATAATAAATAATAAATAATAAATAATAAATAAATATTAAATGAATAAATAATAAATAATAAATAATAAATAATAAATAATAAATAATAAATAATAAATAATAAATAATAAATAATAAATAATAAATAATAAATAATAAATAATAAATAATAAATAATAAATAATAAACAATAAACAATAAATAATAAACAATAAACAATAAATAATAAATAATAAATAATAAATAATAAATAATAAATAATAAATAATAAATAATAAACAATAAATAATCAATAATAAACAATAAATAATAAATAAATAATAAATAAATATGTAATAAATAATAAATAGGTAATAAATAAATAAAAATTAAAAATGAAATTGGTAATAAATAAATAAATTTTAAATAAATAACTAATAAATAACTAATAAGTAAATAATACATAAATAATAATACATAATACATAATACATAAATAATAAATAATATATAATAAATAATAAATAATAAATAAATATTAAATGAATAATAAATAATAAATAAATAATAAATAAAAAATAAAAAATAAATTTAAAATAAATATAATATAAACAATAAATACATAATAAATACATAAAAATTAAATATTAAATAAATAAAAAATATATAATAAATAAACAATAAATAAACAATAAATAATAAATAATAAATAAATAAATAATAAATAAATAAATAATAAATAAATAAATAAGAAATAAATAGTCAATACATAATAAAAATAAACAAATAATAAATGAATAATAAATAATAATAAACGATAATAAATGATAATAAATAATAAATAATAAATAATAATTAATAAATAACAAATAATAAATAAGAAATAAGAAATAAGAAATAAGAAATAAGAAATAAGAAATAAGAAAGAAGAAATAAGAAATAAGAAATAAGAAATAAGAAATAAGAAATAAGAAATAAGAAATAAGAAATAAATAATAAATAAATAATAAATAAATAATAAATAATAAATAGTAAATAAATATGAAATAGTTATTTAACTGTAAATTCATAATAAAAATAAATCAATAACAAATAAATAATAAATAATAAATAATAAATAATAAATAATAAATAATAAATAATAAATAATAAATAATAAATAGTAAATAGTAAATAATAAAATAATAAAATAATTAATGGATATAAATATCTATAAATATATATACATATAAGAAAATTTACATAAATATATATAAACACACACTTATGTTTCATAAATATATATAAGCACACTTAGATATATAATTGTATATTAATATAAATATATATACATATAAACATAAGTAAATATATATATACATATGTATATGTATATATATATATCTACATATATATGATATAAAAATAATAAACATAAATATGTATAAATATTTACAAATATATATAAATATACACAAATACTTATATATATATTTGTATTATTTACATATATTAGAATATACACATAAATATAAATTTTTTTATTGACACACACATGTATATATATAAACATTACTTCTATATGTATATATATACAGATTTATGCATTTTTATAAGGTAAATAAAATTGATAATTATTTATTTTAAATGAAATGAATAAAAAATATTTATTTACATTTGGTTTATATGTTTAAAAATATAATTCTATGTTAGTATGTATTTATGTAAGTGATTTATTATAAGTAAATATAATAAAATATGCATATATTTAATTATAAATAAAACTAAATTTTTAAAAACAATAAAATTTTAAAACTATAATATCAATGTGAATGTAATACCTGGGAATAAGTTCATTCTTCACTAAAAAAGGCAATAAGACCCTCTTAAATGAGGCTAAAAATCCATCGAATGTTAAAAAATTGGGCACCCCGACTAAAAAATCAGTTTTGGAGGTCTTTATAGACTCTTTTTTCCTTGAAAAAATAGCGACCAAGGCCCCCTCATTTAATACAACATAGAGCTCATCACAGGCTTTGATTTGATATGTGGAGAGGCCAAACTGACACCTGGATCAAATGTTATTGATGTCTGAAGTTCATGTTTGATTTCTTACTTTTATTGAAACTATAATAAATTTTATTATTTTAATTATTAAAAAATTTAAATCTAATTTGGTTTTAGTTCATTTAATAAGCTTCGATATGACTGGTTGTGAAGCTAAAACGAACTACCGGATCAAAAGTTATGGTTAATTGATGCCGAAGTCTGATTTTCAACTTATTAAACATTTGTTTTAACTTTCAAATTATTATTAACTAATAATTATAAATATTTATTAATTAACACATTATAATTAATTTAAATTATAAATAATAAACTATATATGATATAAAATAATAAATAATAAATAATAAATCATAATTATATATATATTTTTTAAATTTTTTCCTTTTATTTAGTGGTGATTTTTTAAAACCGCTGTTATTTCCTAGTGTTTTTTTAAAAATACCACTAAAAACAAATTAATTTTTTTTGAAAAAAATAAAATAAAAATAAAATATTTAAAAACATTTTGCATTGGTTTTGCTAAGCACCATTAAAAAACCACCACTAATTTTTTTGGGAAAACATTTAGCAGCGATTTTCGAAACTTCTACGAAAAAACTACCATTAAATACCTATTTTAGCATAGTGATGTAAGTTAAATCAAGATATTTGGAGAAGTTTCAAGTTATCAATAATCTCCCACTTGAATATTTCTTCAAGTAATCCCCACGACAAGCTCCAAAACTTATGGAAAACTCATCCTCCTTTTCAATGCATGCAATGTTCTCCATCATCCTTAATCCACCCTAATCCTACTGAGGCACATCGTTGCCTTAGAATTTCAAATACTAAAACCTTTATGAACATGTTAATTATATTTTTTTCCCTCCTACCTTCTACACCTCTAACACCTTGTCTTATAGAAAATTTTGGATGAAATATAATTTCAATTTAATGTGTTTCATTCTTACATAAAACACTAAATTCGGGAAAAAGTGGATGAAACTATGACTATCACAAAATAATAGTACTCCTTTTAGTGACTTCCTAAGATACTTTCACAATAACTTTAACCAAACTAACTAGTTTTTAGATTTCTTAGCTGCTATGTATTTTACTTCCATTGTAGAAAAAGTAACCATAGGCTATAGCTGAGACATCTAATTGAATGATGTTCCCCCAAACATAAACGTGAATCAATTCATACTCTTATTTGTTCCTGAATACCTCATTAAATCCATGTTAACAAATCCATGAAAAGGATATTCTTCACCAAAATAGATAATTGTATCTTCTAATACCTTTAGGTATCATATGATCCACTTCAAAACTTCCCAATGTTCACTCACAGTGGTTGAGATGAATGAAGTTACCACTCCCACCATAAAGGAAATATCTAGATGTGTACATATCGTTGTATATATTAAACTTTTGATAGATGATGCATATGAAACCTTCTTCATGTGTTGGACTTTATCTTCCAACGGTGGTGCCTATACCTTGGATAACCTAAAGTTACTAACAATGAGAGCTGAGAAAAATTTACATCTAGTCATTTGATACCTTTCAATGATCTTCTAGATTTACTATTTCTGGTATAACATAAGATTATTGGATTTTGATCCATCTCTATCCCTGTCCCCATTATTTTTTTTGGCTTGACCAACATCCATTATTTAAAATTTTATGCAAAAATTACATTTTAACACTTGAATTTTTAAACTCTCCAGAACCTCTAGAAAAATATCATTCACATAGAATAGGAGAATAATAATAGTTCAATGAATAAAAATAAAAAAAAATGGATGGAGTCACATCTCAAGAAACCTTCCTCAGTCATGAAATTATCAAACTTTTAGTTCCATTTTTGAGGTTTCTATTTCATTCCATAGAGGCTTCGCTTCAACTTATAAACAAGTCCCTCCTTCTGCTGGTATTAAAATACCTTGGTCTACTTTATATAGATCTCATCCTCTAAGTAAACATAATAAAATGAATTATTAACACCCACATACTCTAATTACATATCATCAAAAGAAATAAGACCTAACATTTTCTGGATAGTTTCATACTTAACTACCGGGGAAAATATTTCTGAGAAATTGATTCATTCCTTATGTTGTAATCCTTTCTCTGTAAATCATACATAATATGTTATACTTCCATAAAATTATTTCTTCAAATAGAAAACCCATTTGATCTCCACTACTTACTTTACTTACAGTAATTCAGTTATCTACTAAGTTTCATTGAACTTCAAAGAGTTCATTTATTCCTCTATAGATGAATCCCACTATTTTGAATCACTAAGCATTTATACCTCTTTTAAACATTTATGTTCCATAGAATCTATTAAAAGTAACAAATTCACATCATCCTCATACATCTAGATTGACCAAATGGATCTATAAGATATTATTAAATTTTCTTGAGACTCTAATCTTCATGGTGCAACTATTTTTGATCCCCCTAATTTCATTCGTTTAACTTCCAAGTATTTTCCTCAGGATTTTTTTAAGTTTGATTATTTTGGAATTTCATTCACTAGATTAATTTTTAGTGAACATGTACTGATATTTGGAGTCACCAAAACCTTCATGTTTCTGATGTTTTTATCTGAATCAACTTTTACTTCAGTAGTTGGATTCTTTACCTCAAATTTTGATTCATACATGTTTTGATCCTTCCATGGGATATTCTTATTGAAGATAATGTTTAATCTTCTTATTATAGCATTCTTATCATTGTACCATAATTTTAAACAAAAATATTCATTTGCAAAACCCATAGGAATACAGTCTTTAGAATTAGCCTTAATATTTTCTATGTCCTTTTCATAAAAAAGATCATATTTTATGCTTTAAAAGATTTTAGGTGTCCAAATTTTGGAACTTTTTTAGACTATATATATTTTGATAGACTTTTTCCCATTGCAGCTATATAATTTTGTTAGTCAATTATACGACCATGTTAATTAATTATAACCAAATAGACTTAATTATTCTAGAGCACACACACAAGGATCATTACTTCTGGATAAAAGTATGGTTTGTTCTCCCTACCAATCCATTCTATTATTGAGTTTTAGGAACTTTACTCTTGATCTAGATAATTTTTTTTTCAGATAGAAGTTCTAGAAGTTTCTTCCACAGTATTCAACAATATTTTCTAGCCCGAGCCATTTTAACTTCTAACTGTTATTTATTTCAACCATTTATATACACTATATTAAAGTAATAGAAACATAAAATTTATTCTTAAGGAATACATACATACCTTCATTGTCTCATCATCAATGAATTTTATGAAGTAAAAGGATCCTTTGGGATATCAAACTAAAACAGTTCCCTATATGTATGGGTGAACAAGCTCTAGCTTCTAGGTTATGGGTTTTTAGCCACTCAAGTTTAATGACACCCTTTTTTCTTTCCTAGCACATATATCTCACAACATATGATATTTTTTGTGGTTGTAATTTATAATTACCTTCCTTGATATAATATTCATGTTCTTATCACTAAGGTGACCCAACCTATAATGCCAAACTTTTGGATCTTCCAATGTTGTACTTACATATATTTCACTACAGAGGTTTTCCTTCAAACCTTTGGTATCTATCTCATCTATAGATGTCACCTATGTCATCAACATAGAGAGGAAATCAATCACTTATTTCTATCTTATGCCAAAACCACTGCTCTTTGGAATTTTGTTACTGACATTTTTGAATGTAGATGGTTAATTGCTGACTCTATTTTCTCTTTACTCAAAGGTTGTGTGGAGCTGAAGCTCTCGCCTCAGATTAAAAATCTCTTTCTATCTGCAGTTGCAGAGCTTATCCATATTATCTGGTATGATAGAAATGATATTATTCACAATAGATCCTCACTCAATCTTATTTCAGGGGGGGTGAGAATTCTTATTGATATCAGTGACACATCCACCCTTCAGAAGGCGTCCTTTTCTAACTCGGTTGGCGATTTTTTCATCCTTCATCGGCTTAGAATCAAAGGGATCTACAATCAACCAAAGCGCTTCCTTGAAGTTTTCTAGCAAACTCCGATTACTGGCTGGATTAAAATCAACGTTGATGGCACTTATAAAGGAAATCATGGTCCTGCGGGTTGTGGTGCCATCTTCAGGGACTCTCATGGGCATATTCATGGCTGCTTATTTGGTGGTTGTGGATCTTCCTCTTCCCTAGAAGCTGAGATGATGGAAGTGATTCACGCAGTCAACTTTGTAAAGCTTAAAGGTTGGAACAATATCTGGATTGAATGTGACTCCACCACCATTATCCAAGCCATTTGGAATGGCGTGGTTCACCTTGCTTGGTCTCTCACAATGCGTTGGAAGAACTGTCTCAGCTCGCTCCAGAAGCTTAGATACATTGCCACACATACCTATCGTGAAGCAAACATGGTGGCTGATGGTCTTTCCAACAAAGGTATCAACCAAGACATTACGTGGACTGACGATTTACCAGTTGAGCTTCTTCCTTTTTATGAAAAATATTATAATAAAACTTCCTCTTTCACACTCTTGTAATTTTTCCTTCCTTTTTTTAATAATATTTTCTGTCTTGGTCATTGACCAAGACATTTCCTTTAAAAAAAATCCATCATCCAAATTCCCTATAGATATGATATTATTTTAGAGACAAGGAATGTGTCTCACTTCCTTCAGTCTTAAGAAAAACCCATTCTTCATCTAAAGATTTAAATCTCCATTTTCGATCATTTTGAAAGCTTCATCATACACTTGATGAACTTTACTAAGGATTATAGATACATAGCTTGTCATGCAACATCAATCGACCATTGAGTGGAAGGATTCACCAGTTTGAACTACCCATGACTCCATTGGGAGACTCGTTCTGAGTAGTAGCTCACTACCTTCTTTTGTTATGTTAATATATTTTGAACTTTAGAAAGTTGTTATTCATTTATATTAATTTTTAATTTTTTAATTCCATTAAATATATACACGATTCACATAATTCTAGTATTTGATTCATGGAATAGATTAATTTCATTGACTTTTCTCCCTATACTTATTTTTTGATCATCGATAATTCATTATCTGAGGTGAGATTCCTCTTTGTCCAATATTTAGTGAATTTTTGGAAGGTATTTAGACATTTTTATCTTGATTTCCCCATCAAGGTTCATGTTTCAGATGTATTTGAACACCATATCATTTTTTTATATTAGTTGTTTACTATAGTAACCATGTCATCTAATGATTTCACTAGCGATTATAGTGAAAAAAGTTCCCACATATCATCCATGAATATTACTTTTAATTCTTAAATCTAGATTCAAATCATGTTTAAGTCATTAAAAAGAACTATTATTGACCTTCTTTTAGATAAACTAATGTTAAATAATCATCACATTAAAAGAACCTTATTTAATGCCATTAGAGTTTCATAAATGTCCACCATGGACACCATCAGCTTAGATGTGGTCTTATTTTCCTGGATGTTGAAGGATATATTTTTTTCCAAAAACATCCTCACAAAGCCTAATTATTTTATATCCATATTTTTACATTCACCTTTCCCCATATTTTCAGATTTATCTCTATCCAAAAGCACTTAAATATCCTTCTAGATGAGATAGACTTCTATTTGAATCTTCTTGATGACACAACCAGTTATGTCAAACTAATTAATCTAAACCTTTCCATATTACATTTTCACATCTTCCAATAAAATCATACATAAAATAAACAAATATAAATATAAGGAAAGTGATAATTCTACCTAGGTTTCTAACAGTGTCTAACCAAGGTTTGATACCAATTATTGGGAAAGAAAAAAGTCTTTGTACAATCAACAATTAGAACTTATGTTCTATAAAATATTGAACTTATTGATGATTCATCACAATAGAGAAAACCACTAGGAATTACCCTTGTCTTTGAGAACTATAACTAGGAAGTCTAAATCAACCTAATCATTGATACTAAGTTACACCTCACACATCTTACAAGTAACTCACAAAAAATCATTCAAGGAGACAAAAAAAGAGAACACATAAGATTTATATAGTTCATAGTTTTGTACTATGTTTATGGAAGAACACTTCAAAAATTTGATATTATCAGAAGTATAAATAATAAAAAAAACTACAACTAAGGAGTTAGTGGTACACTTTGATTCTTCATACAATCCATTATCTGCAACTAGTCCCACCTCTATTTATAAAAGTTCTTAGCAGGTTGATCCGGTTGCACTGCCATTCAAGAATCATAGTCATCCATATATTTCCTTCACCATTAAACTTAATTCACCACAAAAGAAGCCACTATATCAGGTTGAATGTTCAAATCCGTCATATAGAAACCCATATCTAGTAATCCAAAGTTGGTGTTTACTTTATTACATTGATACAAGATATAATGGATCTCACCAGATAAGATTGATCAATTTAGTAGTGTTTGAAAACTAGATACATACATGATTCCAATATTGTATTGGAAATATAAAAATAACATAGAATAATAAATATTATTTCATCCTTGATATTATTTATAATATTCTTTATATCATGGGGAAAGGAAAACAAATAAAGGTTGAGCTCAAATTCTCAGTAAGGGTTATGTATAGTGGAAGATATCATAAGTAAATAAGGTATAATCAATATGTAAAGTGTTATAACTAAAAGAACATGCCATTTAGTAAATAACTTAATCAAAAAAATGAACCCATGGATAATATTAATGAAGTAATATCATTGATAATAATAACAGAATTATCAATGAATAAAATGATTAATGTTTGAAATCATGATCTAAGACAACATGAAATCATTACCATAAAGGAATTATGAAAAGAAGTTTTAATATATGATTATGAATACACCAAAAAACAATTTAATAAGTTTGAAAAACTGGTTTGTCTCATGAGACCCATCACTGTATCGATGATATATCTATAACCATGCTCCACCTATCACTGTATTTCCAATTCATTCCTTATATGTATAATTATCAATTTAATTCATAGACAATATTCCTTATTAGAAAATATATGTATTGATTAAATAATATGAAATATTAATATTCCTCTAGTTAATCTAGAATATTTCATAGTAAAAAACTGTATGTAGAAATGGTATACAATTTAGAAAATAATCTTATCAATGATTAAAATAATATACGTATTTAATATAAATGTAAATTCTAATGAAATATGACTATAATAAAGTAAATTTTTGAAGATAAATTTAATGACCATAAAATTAATTAGAGATAAAATATGACCATCAATTTATCAGAAATATAGGTTTTATATTAAAATCACACCCTTTTGAGAAATAAAAAAAATTTAAGAGAAAAATTAAAATAATATTTAATTAAAACCATTGAAAAATTTTATAAGATTATAAATAGTGTAAAATAGTTATGGTAGTGGGAAAATCCCTTAACGTCGTATATGTTAAAAATAAATATTGCTTTTGACTTTTTAAAAATAAAGTTGAAATTTTCCCTTTTAGAGAACACTATAAATATTACTTTAATGCGTTTTAAAAAGTCAAGGATAATATAAAATGTCCTTAATAACTCATTTGAGTAAATAAAAAGTTCTTCTGTGAAATAAATATGAAAATTATGGATATGGAAGAAAAATATACCTGACTAAAAAGAGAAATAAGATCATATTTCATTTTAAAAATTTATTTTATTATTAAAAGTTCCAAAGAGAGGTAAATTTTGATGAAAATATTGAAAATAATTAAATATCTATTGTATAAGAAAATATATGGAGTTTATTTAGGATTTATAAGAATATTTCTTCAATAAAAATATAAGTAATCCCAAAAAATGAGATTGTAAAATAAATTCTTACCTGTTTGGTAAATTTTAAATTCTATAACCTTGAAAGTGTATACTTGAAATGAAACATAAAAAATAATAAATAAATATTTATTTATTTTAAATACATCAAAGGAGAAATATATACACCACATAAAAGTAAATAAATGTATAGTACCAAATATGTATCAATGATGTCAAAATTGAGATGAAATCCATTACCTCGATTTTAAATTTTCTCATAAGTGATTATAAACTCTTTTATAATAAATTTATATACATAAAATAACCATATACATATCTATAATATCATATATGTTCTATTTATAACATCTTATCACCTATTTGTTAACAATATTTTATTATTACATTTGTTTTGGTTGTTAAGTGCTTCATTTTTCATGTTTATTTTGATTTGGAAGCTATGATCCTTGTATCCTGACCATGGTTATATCATATAATTTATTTTAATCATTATATAATAATTATAAATATTCATTATATACTTATTTAAAATCATCCATGAGAAACTGACATGAAAAATGAATCAGATCACTTTGTGGAGATGGTAGGTTGTACATACGCACAAACGAATTTACCAATTTTATTAGGTGTAAGGGTAAGGAATTAGTTGATATATTATACTTAAATAGTTATATTTATTTAATATTTATCATATATATTCATTATTTTCATCATTATGAAAAACCATGTGAGCCAGTAATGGAAAACAATTTTCCCCACTTCGTGAGGTGGATGTCCACCGTACATACAAGGGATGGTTTTATTACCCATTTGATGGAGAATGAGATGAATAATTATTATTACATATATATAACAAAATATTATTATATGGAAGATACTGGTTTTATTATATTATAATGTTTTGGATATAATTAAATGTGGTAAAATAAGAATAGAAATGAAAGTGCTCGGTGGAGATGATCGCCACTTCTTTGAAAGAGCTCCTTTGGATCACCTCTTAAGGAACCTATAGATGGTATTTTGGGAATACTATCACCACTATAACTTATCTAAATATTTTTATAAGATTTTTTATTAGGGTTTGGTCAAGATAATTGGCTCTAGTTTTTGTATAGAAGAGAGGAGAGGTGTTTCCTTTTTACAGTGAATGAAAGGACGCACATGAAATTAATAAAAATATTTATATATAATAAATTAACTTTCATGTAAAAATGGAACTATGTTGACATAATTTAGGATATAAGATAGAATATTATTGAAATACCTTCAAACAATAACATCTGGATAGGTTAACTAGTATATTAAACCCTATCATTTGGTTTAACCCCTTCGTTAAACAATTTTAACCTTAATCATAGTAATGACCTTTTCAATCTTAAAGGGTTACAATTTTACATAAAAGGTAATTCTTTTCTCATAAATGAAAAAAGGGATAAAAATTTCAACCAATTATCATCATACTTTTCCTCTTTCAATATTTTTATGATTTTTAAATAATTTAATAAAATATTATTTAACATAAAATATTATTATATTTATTTTAAGAACTATTCACATAATTTCAAATTAAAGATATCAATACAAATTTGGAATTAGAATATAATCCTTTTCACTATAAATAATAAATTATTATTAACTATATAATATTTTTGGAACAATAATTCATCCCAAAACATTAGTGTTAGTGTATTTAAAAATTTTTACTTTGATTTTTCTATTTCTTGCACAAGCACTATGTTAGCATTGTATAACCATTTAAGGTAATTAAATAATCACTAAAAATTATAAGTAAATTAAAATCATGAATTTTACCACGATTACTATTCATAATTTCTAAAAATAAAAAGGAAATATTTACCAAATTTTAACTTTATAATTAATAATATTGAATCCATTTTATCAAATTAAAAACCTATAATTTGAAGAAATTAGTTCAAAAATAAAACCACAAAATGCGATGAAAAAAAGTTTTCCAAAAAAATATGTTTTAACCCAAAAAATTGAATTATTTAAAAAACAAGTAAAATAATAATCCTAATTGAGTTAATTAGAGTATTTTAACTCAAATGAATATTATTTCACTTTAATTAAGCAATAAATACATAACTAATAATTTATTTTCAAGTATCAATATTGGAAAAATATTTTCAAATTATGAAAATCCTATCACATCATTTTCAAGTTTAATATTTTTACAAAAGTATAAACATAAATTAGGGGAAATATATATATATAATTGATAAAATATAGTAATGATCCATGATGTCAGTGATTATCCTAACTAGATAGAAACTAATATTCAGTGGAATTGAAGCTAGGGGTGTTTTTTTTGAATTTGGGAGGAATTCTAGACATTTGAGTGTAAAAAGGAGATGATTTTAGAAATATTTGGATGTTTTAAATAAGTTTAAAAGGTTAAAATTATGAAATTGAAGGGTTTATTATTACTTTCAAGGGTAAAAAATCACCGACTACCTGGTGGTGGTGTACCAGGTGCTCTATTGAGCATGTTTGTGCTAATATTATGTTAGATACTATAATGTACTCATTAGTAGTGTATTGTGTACCTGGTGGAATGAATATTGGGGAAGTAATACCCATTATTGATATTGATCATCCTATGAACATACATCAGGTATATGGTGATGTAACAACCTGAGATTTAGTTTTATTATTAGTATAATTACTTATGTTTCATAATGATTATTTTAATATTTTTTGCACTTAAAGAACATAGAAATAATATTACATTTCATAGGAACATTAAAAATCATGAAATAATATTTTTTTACTCTAATAAACCTACATATGGATTGAGGATGGATCCACATTCTTCTGGGAGCAGCCCTCTCATCCCTCTCAGTGCCAGCTAGGGTTTCCCCTGAAACCTCGAGTGGCCATGTTGGTTCCTCCTATCCATGGGGATTTCTTCTCGAGTATCGCTTATTATCTTTTTCTGTGTTTGTTCTTTCACCTTGTAGTTTTGATCGGTTACTTCTGGTTTGTTTCATGATCGAAGCCTTGGTCTCCCTCCTCCTATGCTCTTTTCATCTTCCCTATCATGCTAGACCCCATATTGGTCCAATATGATGGTTCTGATGATGGATTTAGAAAGTGATGGTGGAGCATTGTTTTGGGGATTTAGTCATTCTTGTTTGGGTTTTTTTGTTTCTGTTGGGGTTTTCCCTTTTCATCACCACCACAGTCTTGTCCATTCTCATTCCTCCTCTGCCTCTGTTTCATAAACCATCCTGTTGGATTCCATTCTGATCTGGTATGGTGGATCTCTCGGTGGCTTGGGATTGTGTAGGTGGTGCATTGGTGGGTGGCTCCTATGTGCGCCTTTTGGTTTCTCTATACGCTATTTTGGTTTTTTTGTTTATAGTGTTTTGTGCTTTGATTTTGGTGTTCTCTTTGTGTTTTGACTATCTGGTTGCTCAATTTTCTGGTGTTTTTCGACATTACGGGTGGTGTTGGTGCGACATAGGGCTTGATTGGACACTCCTGCTCTACTCTAGCTTCTAAGTTCCATCACTCCCCCTGGTGTGGTTTAGTGCGGTGGTTCTCCAAGTGGATTTGGGATGTACTATTCGAGCGGCCAATAGTGATCTTGGAGGCTCAAACAGTGTAGCTGAAGATGGTGGTTTTGACAGTGTTGGTTGTTTGAAAACTACAATGGTGTTTTTTTCTAGTGTTTCTACCTTGAAGAAGCTATAGGCATTTCATGTAATGTTTTCTTTGGTGTGGGGTTATCCGACATCCGTCGATGATCGGTTCGGTGTCAATGACTGGAACGGTATGAGGTTTTCATCACGTGAGGCTCGGTGTTCTGAAGTCCTACATGTTCTGTGATGATTGTTTGGTGTTTTGGGGATAATGGTAGGCGGGTTCTCATTCTGGTGAAGTGGAGGCGACGATGGTGATTTAAACTATCAAGGGGAATGACTCAAGGTGATTCGGTAGGACGATGACTGGTGGGTTCCACTGATATCTCAAAAATCATTCAGCTCTAGCAGTTTTAGGGTAACGAAGGAGACTTGGGTAATCAATTGTCTATGGTGTATTTTTTTGATAATGGTGATTCGTTTCAGAGAGTGTGGATCAAGTATCTCGTAATCCAAGGTGATTAGGTGGTGCAGGGATGCATGCAGTATTTTCAAATTTTGAATTTGGAACTTTGGTGTCAAATTTTTTTGAATCCTTAATCTGATTTTAGTTCAAGTTACTATATGGTTTTTATTTGGAATCTACGGTTACCATTTACCCTTAAAATTTCTTTTTGAAAATAAAAAAATATGGAGATGAAATAATATTGACCATAATCGATATAAACTTCAAGAGGTGATAAATAAAAAATAACAACACCCACATAAAGGTAAACTCCATAGGCTTGAATTCCCCCATCAAGATCACTCCTTCTATAAAGGCTATCAAAAGAAAGAGAAGCGTTTAGAAAATAGTAGACATTATCAAGATAAGTGTATAACCTTTATAATTAAAGTAGTTAATGATGAAGTATGAGAATGGTGGATTATAGATAAGGTATAAAAGGAAATGTGACCATTATGATCTAACTATTATATATCCTATACCCAATCATTGTAACATGAGTGTTATATTACCATTGAAAAAATAAAAATACCCAATAGAATAGTAAAAGAATTGTTTAAAAGAAAATTAAAATGCATTATATATAATAATTATATTTTAAAAATGTTATTATATATATATATATACTCTTTAGTAGTAAATATGTATGATATTATAAAATTTATAATATTTTAAAGTGAATAAATAACACGTTTCCCTTTAAAAATTATATTTTATAGAAAATAAGTTTTTTTATCTAAAACAATAATTTATAATACTTATAAATTCATTTTTATAAAATAAACATTATATTTTAAATCATTAAATTAAAATTTGGTCAATGTGAATTATTGATAATTTTCTAAAATACTTATTTTTTAATGAATAGTAAAAAAAAATACAATTTAGTGTTTTTTAGTATATTTTATGAATTCATAAATCCAAAATATTGTTATGGTAAGATATATTATACTTTTAATGAACTTAATTACATTAAAATAATTCCTTTCATTATTCTATAAGTATTAAAATGATTTTTAGAATCTATAGAGATTCCAAAGTCTAAAAAGAACTTTTTGCCTTTTAAAAATCATTTTAATGAATAAATGATACTTTTGTGGACCAATTAATATATACAATATGAATTCCATTTTAAAATTGAAATATATTAAAAACATGTTAATAATTACATAAACTTTGCTCCAAAACCATGTGAGACCCATAGGAAATGTATTTTTGAAAACCTAGAATTCAAATGGCTATATTTGAAAGATAATAAGCAATCCTTTTATTTTTTCTATAAATAATTACATCTCCATCCCATTTAATTCACTATTAATAAAATTATCATATCCATACCTCTCTTAGGCTTTCATTATTTCCTTTATATTACCTCAAATCCCTCAAGGAATCTCCTCACTAAGCTTAGGAAGCGATACTTAAAGTAAGAGGTTCTCTTCCCCATTCCTTATTTTCATTCAAGTACTTTTTTAATAGTAAACCTTTTTTATTTTCCAATTATTATGTTTCACATATTTATAATCATTCCATTAATTTTTAAATTATTTTATATTAATGATATAATACCATTATCTCTGAATAATCCTATTATATAATTCATTTTGTATACCTGGTATGCTGCTGAAATAATTATTTAATTTTCCAAGACATACTTTTATAGTGTGAATACCTGACCCTATTTTCATTCAAGGGTATTCATTTTAATATACTTTATTGGATAAGGGTTTCCATTTATTAAACCCACATTCCATACCCATGGGTTAAAAATGATGAAAATTTATTTCCTTTAAACTCTTATGAACTTAATGATTATACATATAACCCATTATTTATTCTCTATGAGTTATAGATGAAATTAATTTTTGTGATATATGATATTTTTAGAACACATAAATATAGTAATTTTAAAGGTGTGATATTATAGAACTCCAATGCATTGGGTAAGTAATTAATATATAAATATAACATGTTTATAATACTTTAATATCACACCTTGGTAATGTTTCATGATACCTTGGTAAATAACCTTGGTAATATATTCTATGAAACCTTGGTGAAGAACCATGGTGATATTTTTATGAATGTATCATTTTTATATTGTACCCACATTTCTATATTTGGTATAATAAACTTATTACCATTCTCTTATGTTATGCCTCATGATTTATCCATGATGATTAATTACATTCCATTTCCTTAATTTATCCCCTTACCGGGCTTTATGATCACCCTTCAATTTTTATGTATGTACCTTGGAAATCATATGAAGCAAGGTGACCTATGATGGAATTATAAAGGAGTTTTTAAAGAGGATTAAATACTATTTATGATTTTTTATGTGATATATGTACATCATGTATGATATACCTAGTTTCTAAGACACTGAACCTTAAAAGATACTATGGAGTTTATAAATGTAATATTTTATTAAAGAATCATATTAAAAATCATTTATAAGAAATTTGGGGGTATCAAAGAAAGTTTTAGTTATTTATGGAAATTAGGACTAAAAAATTTGTGAAAACCCAAGGGATAAGTGTAAATATAAGAAAAAAATCCTAAAATTTTGGTAAAGTATAGAGTACCTGATTTTATATTAATGAAATCCATGTTTGGATACTAAAAGAGGATAAAATAGTTGGTTCATATTAATCTAGGGGTAATAAAACTGAAAAATATTGGTTGGGTCATAAATTGGTCTTCACTCGGTGGACAAAAAGTGAGCCTAACTATACATCTAGTTTGACACTCTCGGTGGACATTTTTTGGTTTATCACATGGTAATTATGAACTATTAGGAAGGATATATAGCTAAATATTTTTTTTTTAAATTTATAAAATATTGAATTATATGATTCTATTAGTGTGATATTATAAATTTTTTGGATTAAACTCTACTTTATAATAATTATTATAAAATTTTTAATAATAAAAACTTTATTATTTAAGTTTTCTTCTTTTAGAAAAATTGTGTGAAATAGAATAATCTGTGTAAATAACCAATGTGATGGAAAATTCTATGATAAAATTTCCAATATGTTGTAATCTAGAGTTTAAAATGTCATGATAATTATTAATCTTCCCCAGACCCATATTCCCAGATCTAGTACTAAAAACATATACTCTACACATTGGATTTGACACAAACTGAGATGTACATAATATAACATACATACATTTTTCATAATTTACATATTTTAAACATTACATTTTTAAAATAAACACATAATCCCATAACCAAAAGATTTTGTTTCTTTCAAGATTATCTATATATATATATGTATTATTTCATATAATTTATTTAGCTTCTCCCAAAAAATTCTCCTCACATGAATTCCTTCTAAACATAATATTGTATATAATTCCATGTATAAATGGAAAAAAATAAGGAATGATCTCAAATACCTAGTAAAGAAAAAATTACCAATGATTCATAAAGGATAGATCATAAGAAAATGGGAAAACATGATCACGAGAGAAATGTGTGATTAAAAAAATATGGAATTATAATATTTTTCTATAAGGCAATATTAAAGAACATATAACATAAAAATATCAAACATGTACCACATAATAAGAATTCAAAGACATGATACAATACTCATTATCAATAGGTCATGACATAGTCATGTTCCATAACATCTAAATATGGTATAAGTTTGTGTATAAAACATGTTTTAAAATTAACTACTAAGATAATAAACACATAATGGTCTAGGATAAACACCTTCATATAATATAGTATACTTGATATAACCACCATGAAACTTTTTTGGGCTTGGGGTAGCCACCCATGTACCCTTTTTGGGATTGGTTTGACCACATATGTACCCTTTAGTTTGGGATAACATCCCATATACCCTTGGGATTGGGATAACCTTTCGTATAGCCTATTGATATCATGATATATAAAATATTAATAATGAATTGGAGGGATATATAGGACCTAAACAATTAGATAATGATAAAATATACATATGGGTTCCATATAACATCAATCATACATCATATCATGAAATAAAAATGATGGAAATAAAATGGGTTTCAAACCATTTTCAAAAGGTGTTGTATAAAATGATATCAAGAGTTATATCAGTTGATACCAAAATTCAATATCCAAATTTTTTTATATAATCACTTAGAGTTTTATTATGAATGTTACCACATAATAGATAAATCCTTTACAGATAAAAAGAAAAATGGAATCATATTAATAAAAACAATTTTTAGAAAACATTTATATCATTATTGTAAAAAGATAAAGTTACAAGTCACATTCAAAAAACCATTTTTAGAAGGTGAGAGGAATAATTTTTAAAATATCTATTTAAAATAATATCCAATAATGGAACCTTAAAGAGAAATACTAATTATGTAAATGAATTTATAGTAGAAGATAAAATATAAAAAATGAAAATAAATCGCATTTTAAGCTTTTTAGGCAGCACTAAAGTTCCCTAGACCCACACTCCCAGATTTGGTGCTAAAATTACAAAATTTACACATTAGATTTGATACTAATTGAGACATCATAGATATGATGTACATAAATTTTATATCATTTACATAATTTAAGAATTACATCTTAAAAATAAATGGAAAATCCCAAAATTAAAAGGTTTATTATCCTTGGATATTATTTAGAAATATGTCTTATTTCACATTGGTTTTTCAACATCTCCCAAAAAATTCCCCACAACTGAATTCCTTATAAATTTAAACCTACATATTATTCCCTGGGGAAATGGTAAAAAAATTAGTGAGATAAAACACTTAATAAGTTAATACCAATCAATGATTTATAAAATTTAGATCATATGAAAATGAGAAAACATGATCATTGGAGAAATATATGATTAAAAAAACATGGAATTATAAGATTTGTCCATAAAGCATGAATGAAGGATATATAACCTCAAAAGATTAAACACATACCATGGAATAATAATTTAAAGACATAAGCCAATAATCATGATCCATGTATCATGAAATATACATGTGGAATAACATAGAAGTATGGCATGAATATGAGCATAGAACATGTGTTAAGATTAACTATAGAGACAACTATCACATAATCGGATAAACTAACCACCTACTTGTAATATAGTAGGATTGGGATAACTATTTGTGTAAATATTTGGGCTTGGGATAATGATATTTAGACCATTTTTAGGCTTGGTCTAATAACTTATGCACCCTTGGTCTTGGGCTAATCACTCATGTACCCTTTTTGGGATTGGGCTAACCACCAATGTACCCTTGGTCTTGGGATAATTTCCTTTTTACCCTTGGTGTCACACCCTAACCTTAATTTATTAATTATTTATTAATTATTTTTAATTATTTAATTATATTTATCTCTATTCTTGAATTTTAGGCCGTATGAGGTTTTTTTTTGGATTTTCAGTGTAAGCGCATGGTTGGTGCATGATAAGCGCACAATTAGTATAAACTATGTGAAAACCATTCAAGGGTGTTTTTAGTTTTCATAAGGTCATTGTATGGTTGAAGCATGATTTCCCTAACCATGTACCCTGAACATGTGGGGTTATACTGAACTTCTAGTTTATGGTGGACAGTTTGTACAACCATGTAGCTAAACCGTACACAGTGTCTAGGGGTATAACTTTTGAAATTCACTCTTTTCCCTTAATAAAGTAAAACCCCAAAGGGGTATCACTCCCCGTTTACCCTCTATTTATTTATATAACATACCAAGGAGGGTCTCTCTCTTGGATGTAGATTATTTCTCCCCATCCTTCCATTTTTTTTCTTTTTTACACTTCAATTCTTGGTGTGATCATCTCATTTTATCATTTGTCCTCCTTTATCTCATTTTTCTTCCTCCTTATTTCCCTCACTATGGAACGAGGATAGCCGAACCCTAGGGTGTTCTTATGGTTTTATGTTTTTTTTATTTTCTTTTCGCATAGGGTTTCTTTTCATTTTTATATGTTTATTTGAGTCAATTGAGATGGATTTGGGCCTCACACATCAAAGGTAGTGAGTTCTTCTTTGATTCAAGGTTGGTTACCCCTTATTTCAGGGCTTTAAATTTAAGAACCTCAATTGTCTATGTTTTTAATCAATTTTTTGATATATATTAACAATATTAAATATATCAAAAATATTTTATTAAAATAAAATCATGATTCACATGATTCTTATTCAAATTTAGAATATCTTCCCCTAATTTCTATTTAATTAAAATTCCATTTTAGATAAATTTATCTTGTTTTGAATAAATCTCAAATGTAACTTGTAATTTTCTTATGTATCTCTTTCAAAATTTTAATGGATATTTGAATTTATATTTAAATTAACCTTTTTATTATACTTTTCATTAAATTTTATTCTTTAAAGTACAAGTATCAATGAATTATATCATGGTTAGTTTGAAATTAAAAGTGTGGATTACAAATAAATTTTCTCCCACTAGATGGTTATACCCATATACATGGGTATGCATATATATATATACACATGTGTATGTACAAATTAATATATGAGTGTATGAATTTGTTCAATGGATGAAATATATATATATATATATATAATTGTATATGAGTTTAGCGATGAAAGTGGAAATTTTGAGATTTAAATGGGAAACTAAAACTTGGTATCAATTTTATTTTAAGTGTATTTTATTTTTAAAATAAAATTACAATCTTGGTTGGAACCTTGAAATTATGGTTTGATTTTTTTCCTTGGTTTTGTAATTGGTTTTGGAAAGAAATAGGTTCTATTGGAAATAATTTTAAATTTTAAAAATTCTAAGGCATGGTTGGTACTTTTTAAATGTTTATCATATAAGTGAACAACACTATGGAAGTCCATTGGTTTGGGGAGGGTCTCCGCATTGATGTTGTTGGTAGGTGATCTAAGTTTGTATGATGGCTTGTAGAGACTCATGATTGAGATTATATATTTGTGCTTGCTTACAAACCTCCCCTTTACTATTATCATGGGATACTAGCCATATTAGCTAGATTCAAGAGACCATTTCTATTTAGTCCAGATTAGATAGACAAGATCCCCCATGTTAGGGAAAATATAGGGTGGGCGGTACCACTGGTGAGGATATTTTGTTACAGGTGGGTTGGTTGTAGATTTTGGATAACATTGATAGGATGACTGATAGTTCCAAACCGAGCACATCTAGGGTCTCCTCACTTGATGTTTAGGATTTTCCCATGATCACATACTTTGTATTTTATTATACTTGAAGGAATGTGTTTTCATTTATCATGCCTTAATTTTTATAACATGTTTACATTATTATAAAATGGTTACCTTAAAGTGTATTGAAAAGCATGTTTTTAAAGAATGATTAAAGTGTTAGTTTTAAATTTGTTATTTTTATAAAATGGGAGTTGGCTCGATTTTTTTTTCTGATTGATTTAATTTAAATAAATTGAAAGGGAATGTTTATAAAAGATTAATGATGTGTGATTTTCTTTGAAAAAATTAAGACCTATTTTGATTATTTTATTTCAAAATATCATGATTAAGATACTATATCCAAATTATTTTACTTGAAGAGTGGTTACTTGGAATTCCTACTAAGATTATTTATCACACATATCTTTATCATTTTCAGTTTCTAGTTTAAACTTATCTATTATTGACTACGGGGTGTCGGAGTAATATTTATTAGAGGGTAACTTATAGAGTAATAGGTAGGTATATTTTTGTGGTTATTTTATTTTATTTTAGTTTCTTTTGTTGCATTGGTCACATATTATTTTTAATTATTTCTTTAGATGAAGTGTAAATATAACTACTGGTGGCTGAAGAAAACACATTTAGTGGATGATTTTTGGGTATCTTTTCCTTGAGGGGGTGGGAGACTATGGGTGAGGGAGAGTTTTGTTTTTTTATTTATATACTTATTTTATATTCCATTGTTTGTTTATTATTTTATATAGTTTTATTGTGGTATGGACATCCAACATACGAATGGGAATGCCAACATTTTATTTAATTTGTATTGATTTTTTTATTAATTATTTATTGAGAGAAATAATTCCCAATTGTTAATTATAATGACCACAATACTTCTCACCACCCTGGGGTGATTGGGAACACACCTTAGGGATGTTTCGGGCCTACTCAGGCATTCTATGGAGGGAAAACTTAGGTTGGTTTCTAAAAAAATGGTATGAGACACTAGGTTCTAAAGAGGTCCGATAATTTAGAACACCCATTGTTTTTAGGGATTTAATGGTATATGGAGATATATCTTTCAATATTTGGAATTTATGTTCAGGAAAAGTATATCTAGATCTTTAACATTCATAATCCCTAGTTTTTAGGGGAAGTTGGACTCGAGTCTTATGTTTTGTGATTTTTTTTAATGTTTTGGTAATTTGAGGATGAAAGAGGAGTGAATTGGTGGTATCTGATGAGCTCTCAGGGCCTATAAATCCATCCAAATCATGAGTACATGTTTATGATGAATCCTAGTGCTAGTTTTGATATTAGAACTAGGTCCTCTATTCCATGTATCCAAGATGCGCACTGACACAAGTCTCCTCTTGAAATTTTGTTTTGGAATTGTTTTGTATTATTATTGTTGATTATGGAATGTTGTGTTGTTTTTAAAAAAATATGAGTTTAAATTATGAAAATATTGATTTTAAAAGGGTGATATTTTTTATTTAAAAGGAAATATATTAATTTTCATTGATTAATTAAAATATAAACTTGATTTTGGATTTCTAATGAATGGGTTTGTTAAATAAATTTATAATTGGATTTAAATGGGTAAATTTTTATTTAAAACTAAAAAATTAGAGTTTTAGTAATGTTTTATGCATCTATGTATATATATGGTTGTTTTAAAATGTAAAAACTATTTTAAGAGTAAATTTTATGTTTTAAAATTAGAAAGAGGGTTTCTAAAATATTTTGGAATGACGATAATGTTTTGGATCTTGATAGAAATTTTGATAAATTATTTATAGAAATTTAAATTGATTTTAAAGTGGTGATTTTAGAATATTTTAATTTACTAAAAACTATATGGGGTTTATCATTTTGAAAATTCTAGAGTTTATTTTTCTGATAAAAAACTTGGGTGTATAATTTTGAATTGATTTAAAGGGAAAAATGGGGGTTTTGTTTGTCACGAACCAAATCTGGTCGCCATCAAAACCAACACCCAAACTGGCCCTTGAAAATTCCCAAATGGTGTTCCCGATCACCATAGGCTGTAACAAGTGCCCAGGTATCATAAAATTAATGTTGGGAATGATTTACCTGAGTTTATAAACATACAACAACAAACAAATCTAATAAACCGAATCTGGATTTTCCAAATCAATACATATTTTACTAAAATTCAGAACTGAATTACACAATTTAAAACAATGTATAATGACCATTACAAAGGTACAAAACTAAGAAGGACATCCCAAGAACCTGCACATGGCATGATGAACCACCCTGAAGCCATCTCCACAACACTACATAACTATGGACCGCTAAAAACCCAAACCATTAGCACAAAATCTGTACCCAAACCTGTGACAAAAAATAACCAAGTCTACTTACACCCAAAGGAGTAAGTATGGTATGACCCAAATCCTCGTAGGATAACAAAACTAAGAGATTCCATGTGATAAACATTCAAATATGAATATCCTACAAGTTTTCATAAACATGGAATGATTGTAACAATTTCTAAAAGATGCAACTTTAAATAAAAACAGTTTTGAAGTGGGCTATTTTAAAGATTTTTTTTAAATAAAATACCAAAGACCCTGAATTTTCCATCCCATCATACCATATTCCAATGGTAAGAATAAATCATCCAATGAGCACAAGCAACAGAAAATAACCCCTAGGCACTAGCTCGCTGTGGGTACTAGGTACCTCGTATCTCGGTGAAAGTAACCATCACAATATCCGTTCTCACTCACCACACCCACTAATAGGGATCATACCCATAAACTAATGCTCCCACATCATCATAATCATCATAATTTAGTTAGTTTTTTCAGCATCAAACTTTCTATGTGAAACTGAGGCCAAACCCCAGGGGATCACTGGCATAATAGTACACGTCCACCCACCTAGATACTCAAGTTTCCCTCTTGTGATCAAAAAAGTTAATAAAGACATGAAATATAATTTTCATATGAAAATACAAATTCCACATCACACATTCACCAAATATCCTACACTTATATCACACAAGTCACATAACCCCCCTTTCATTAAAATTTGTTTTGAAATCATACTCACACCAAAATAGCCCACAACACTTTTCACATATCTTTAACTCTTCAACAAATCCTTTAAAAATTTTTATAAAAAATTTCCAAGGTGATACACATCACATAATATCTCACACACACATTCCACATAATACCCTTTTTACCTTCAAATTAATTTTATCATCATACTCACACGAAACATCCCACAAACATGTTTCACACCCACATCAAAATTTAATAAATCATCTTGAAAAATTATAAAACATTCCCCAAATGTTTGACATTAAAAATCACCAAATTCTCTTTAAAAACCCCATTCTAAGAACACACACCCACCAAAATAGTACATATACATCCTTTTCACACTTTGTGTAACTCATTAAACAGTTTAGGATTTTTATAAAACACTTTCGAGAAGCATGACAAGGTTTTGCACCTATAACCCATTCAAAAACTCCATTTTAAAACAAAAAGAACACCAATACCGTACCAAAGAAGAATTAGTAGCCCAAAAACATTTATTAAACCATTTTCACATGTTTTAAAACAAACACAAATATTACCACAAGAGTTACACATTTAAAACACCCAATTTAAAACAAAAGTGCAACTATAAAATTAACCGCTTAATAAAATCCATCAAAAATGGGTTTTTCACAATTCAAAGCATATAAGGAACATTAAAAATAATTAAATCAAGCATTATAACTCATAAATAAATTCTTACACATGGAATCACCTACCCTTTGTGTCAAAACCCCCAAATCTTGGTGCGAAACATCAACCACACCACCGCCACACCACAAGGAAGTGAAAATGAACCATAAACCACAATATTTCACCAAAAAGACCCCAAATAAAACCCTAGTTATAAAAACTAACTTCTAGACACTCTATAATTTCATGAAATAGGGAGTAAACCCTAAGGAGAAGGAAGAAAATGAAGAGAGAAACACTTACTTGAATAAATCTGGAAGAAAATGACCCAAATACACAAGTAACTGAATTTAAAAACATAAATAAATTCAAGTGAGGTTATAATAATGATGAGGAGGTCATGTAGGAACTGGAATGGGGGAAAATAGTAAAAATTTAAGGATTTATGAAAGAATCAATTTACCTCTTCAAATCTAGGACATTTGAGAAATCTTGAGACCTTTCACCCAGATTTGAGATGAAAATGATCTCCAAATAGGGGGAGGAGAGCATGGGGGTGCGTTTCGGTAAGTGGGATCATGTGAGAGTTTAAATCACCAAAAAAACTTAAAAATTGAATGAGATATTAAAAAATTAAAAAACAATTTGAAGGGGGAAATGGGATTTCGGGCTGGCCCAACACCTTAATCAAAAAACCCAAATCCATCATTATTATGGATGCCTATATGGTCAAAATTGATATGGCGGTTTTAATATAATAGGGTATTCCAATTTTGAAGTAGAATTAGTGTAAAATGTTGAAAAATTAAGGAGTTATAAAAGAAACAAAATTTAGTTTTAAATTTGGAAATGAGCTCACGGTTTGGGTCAAATTCTGAAAACGCACAATTTCCACAGAAATGCATATAAAACCCCCAAAACAAAGAAATAATGGAAATTAAATGAAAAATACCCTTAAAATAATTCATTTATGTGGAATTTTTTGAGTGTCTTAATTTATCAAGAGGTATTTTGGGACTTTATTTTATATTGTTTTACTTTGGCCTCCTATAATGTTTTGGATGAAAGGGGGTTAGTGTTTCCATCCAGGATGTCTTTCTCCCATGGTTTTGATGAAATAGAAGTCTAGATTAGCGGGGTTTATCTATCTAGGAGACTTGTATTTATTGATCTCAATTATTTTATATCTTTAATTTTAGGAAACACTTGGTTGATATGGTTCTTTAGGTTGTATCTAAATTTTCTTAACAAAATGATGATTTATTTGGATATGTGTTTATCTCAATGATTGATTGTGTTTTGAGGATTTTATGGGATTATTGTTTTTATTTATTATATTTTTACTAGGGGTTGGAAAGTGGAAGTCTTGGGTATGTTCATGGATAACTGGGATAGGCGTTACACCAATATAGGTTATCCCCTAGTTGGAACCTTGATTGTCCAGATTGGTGAATAAGGGTTTTGGGGTTATGGGTATGACACCCCAAGTTACTTCCTCTTCCACCTCTATTCTCAGGATATAATTTGTTATAATCCTTAAAGCATATTACATTTGAGGAAATTTTATTCAGGTATTTATTTCTCTCATTAGTTTACCTTTGTTGTTCTTATCTAGGATGGGGGTTATAACTAGTTCTTGATATAATGTTTTATTATGGTACTTATGGATTTTTGGTTGTGTTATTTGTGAATCCTCCTTTTCTTATGGTGGATTTTGTGAGCCCCTATCTTTTCTATTTATTTTTCATGCCATTTATAATAATCTTGATCTTTATCATTCCCTAGAATAATTAGATGCCTAGTGCGTGAGTGAGATTCTTATATAGCTGGATACCACCATGGGTAAACATTTATGGGTGTAATCCTTTTTCTGAAATTTTAGACATTTTGATCTTGTGTGTAATTAATTTTGAGGTTGAGTAGTATCGTGTGGCTGGGGACTCATTCTGTGTTTTTCCCCAACTGCCCCACCCAAAGGTCAAATCTTAATGATGGTTTGTTTGTGACTCTATTCTCATAACATCAGTCTTTTCTCTTGTCATTGAAGTTTTTCCTTATGTGTTGAGGTTTCTTCTAATAAAATTAAGATTTTTCCATTATTTAGAGCTCCTTTCAGGATAGGGGTCTTTTATGGTTGTATGATTTAAGGGAATTGGGAATTAGAGGTATTTACTATTTCTATATTTTGGAAGACATCATTAATAGTTAGAGATAATTTCAGTACATATTTATGTTTTCTATATTGTGTTCCAAGTGTGAGGGTTGGACCCCATTTCTTTTGAATCAACCATTTCATACAAAGGATTTATGGAGGTAGAAAGTGTTATGGTGGGGAGAAGTTTCACAACCTAACCTTACCTTATTAATTATTTTTAATTATTTAATTATATTTAGATACATTATTTAATTTTGGTCTGAATAGGGTTAAAATTTTATTTTTTTCGACTTCCATCATAGGTGCATGATTCATGCACAATTAGTAGAAACTGTGTGAAAACTATCTGAGAGTGTCTATAGTTTTCATAGAACTAGTGAAAAAACAACACACAGTTTCCCTAACTATTTTCCCTGACCATGAGAGGTGCTTTAGAACTTCCAGTGCAAGGTTCATGGTTTGGCCAACCCTGCAGCCAAACCATGCATAATGTCTAAGGGATCAAACTTTTGAAATTCCATATCTTCCCTTAATGAAATAAAACCCTAAAATATATTTCTCTCTACCTTCATCCTATCTTTCTTGACATAGAACAACCAATAGGAGCTCCATATCACACATGGAATCCTACCCCATAACTCTGTTGTTTTCCATTTTCCACTTAGATTCTTTATTCTATCATCTTAGGTTAACATTTCTTATCCTCCATATCCTTCTTATTCCACTTTTCCCTTACTATAGCCTGAGGCTGGCTGAATCCTAGGGTGTTCTTAAGGTCTATTTTTGTGATTTTCATTGTTACTAGGGTTTATTTTTATATTTAGGGGTTAATTGAATTTGATTAAGATTAAGTTGTTCCTTGTATATAATAGGTAGTGAGTTCTTTGATTAAAGTTATGTTGACCCATATTTTAGGGATTTAAATTTCGGAACCTTAATTACTTGTGTCTTTAGTCTCTTTTTTTGATATAAATTGAAAAATTAAATATTTTTAAATATTTTTGAAAGAAAATTAATTCATTTCTTGATTTTAATTTCAATTTATGATATTTACCTCTAATTTATATTTTGTTAAAAATCCATTTTAGATAAATTTCTATTGGATAGTTTGGAAGAAATCCCCAATAGCCCTTGAAATGTTCTTATGTTTTTTATTATAATTTTCTTGGATCCTTAAAGAGATATTTAAAATAAAATTTTTATTATACTTGTCATTTCAAGTGATTATTTAAAGGCTAAGTATCAATAGATTATTTCATGGTAAGTTTTAAATTAAAAGTGTGAGGCTTTCTAATATCTTTTGTTACATTGGACGATTATAACCATATAGATATGTATGTCTATATATACATGTGTGTATAAAAATTCATATGTGAGTATATAAACTTGTGAAATGGATTACATATATATATATATATGTACACACACACACAAGTGTATATGAGTTTTACAATGAAAGTGGAACTTTAGAAACTTCAATGGGAAACACAAACTTGGTTTCAAATTGGTATTGAAGTTTATTTTATTTTGAAAATAAAATTATAAGGCTTATTTGGACCCTTTAAAATATGGTTTTATGTTCTACTTGGTTTTAGAGTAAACTTTTGAAAAGAAACTAGTTCCCATGGAAATGATTTTGAATTCTCAAAACACTAAAGCCTGGTTGGTAATTTTAAAATATTTATCTTAGAAGTGCACACCTCTATGGAAGTCCTCCAATTTATGGATGATATCTACATATATGGTGTTAGGAGGTAGGATTAGCACGTGTGATGGATTTTTATTACTCATGATTGAGATGTTATATTTTTCTTTCTTCCTCACCTCTAGTTTACCACTATCATGGGATCCTTGGAATATTAATGGGATTTGATAGACAATTGTTATTTAGTCCTGATTAGATGGACTAGATCCACTATGGAAGGGAAAGTACGTGGTTGTCTATTACAATAGTGAGGCTAGTTTAGATAAGTTAGGATGGTTATATTCCCTAGATCTCATCAATTGGTCAATAAATGGTTCCTAACAAAGTATGTATGGGGTCTCCTCACTTTGATGTTTTGGATTTTACCATGATTACATACTCTATATTTTCTTATACATGATGGCATGTTTTTTCAGGGACCATGCCTTTATTTTTATAACATGTTTTTATTCTTATAAAATGGTTACCTTAATTTTTATTTAAAAGAATTTTTTTAAAGAATATTTAAAGTGTTAGTTTTTGATTGGTTATTTGTATAAAGAAGGGTTTTGTCCTGAAGATGTTTTCTCAGTGATTGTTTTCATTTAAAGAAACAAAAAGGGAAATTTTATAAAAGATTAATAGTGTGTGATTTTATTTTACTAAATGAAAACCTATTTTTATTATTTTATTTCAAACTGTTATAATAAGGATCCTCTATCTAAATTATTTTACATGGGGACTGTTACTTGGTATTCCCACTAAGATTTTTTTCTCACACTAATATTTATCATTTTCAGTTGCAGGTTTCATCTTATCTAATATTTTCCATGGGGTGTTAAGGTTCTTTTTGTTAGAGGGTTATTTTTTGGATCAGAGTAAGGTATGTTATTTAGATTTTTTTATTTTATTTTAGTTTCTTTTATTTCATTGGCCATGTAGGCCATTTACTACTTTATACGGATAGAGGGAAACTATAGTAACTGGTGTTTAAAGAAAAGGCCTCTGGTATCAGAATTTTGGAAAATTTTCCTTATAGGGGAGAGAAACTAGGGGTGAGGGAGAGTTTTATTTATTTTTTTATATACTTATTTTATATTATGTTTTTTATATATTGTTTTCTACAATTTTCTTTTGGTGTCGATGGCCGATGTATGAATGGGTCATACCAAAATTTTATTTAATTTAGGATGGAGTTTTTACTAATTATTTATTGGGTGAAATCATTCCCAATAGTTTATTCTAATTCCCAAAGTTTTTGTTTCCACCATGAGGTGATCAATAATTTTCCTTAGGGATTTCATGAGACAACTCGGGCAACCGATGGAGGGACGACTCAAGTGGGTTCATGACACTTGGGCTTGGGGTAACCTTCTGTGCACCTTTTTGATCTCATAAGATATAAAACTTTAACATTTCATTGGAGTGATATATAAGACCCCACCCATTAAATAATTATAAACCCTACATATGTGTGCTATATAAAATAAATCATACACCATATCAAGAAATAAAACCAATTGAATGAAAATGGATTTTATAACATTTTTAAACCATATCATAGAAAATGACATTAAGGGTTAGATCAATTGATACCAAAATTCAATATCCTAGAATAATTATAAAAAATATTAGAAGGTGATCATGAAAGTTACTCCATAATAGGTTAAATCCTTTAGATATAGATAGAGGAAAATGGAATCAAATTCATAAAATGGTTTTCAAAAAAATATTTTTATCATTATCTTTAAATGATGAAGTTATAAGTCAGTTAAAAAAATAATTTTAAAAAGATGATAAGAAGAATTTTTTAAAAATAACATTAAAATAATACCCAATAGTGGAAGCTTGAAAATAAATAAATTTTAAGTAAATTAATTTATATTTGAGTATTAAACATTTGAATGTGAAAAGAGACCCCTTTATAATCTTTTTAGGAAGCATTAAAGAAAAACCCACATCGATGAAATCATTATAAATCTTCATTTAAAGGATATTTAAAGAAAAATATGGAGTTTATAGAAGATAATACATATTTATCTTTCAAATCAATTGGAAAAATCATTGGTGAAAGGTAATAATATAGACATAAAAGAGAAAGATTCTCGACCAAACAAAAGAGATAATGTTGACTCCACTTACAAACATCCATTCGGTTGGGTTTTCAACTAAAGAGAGGTGAAATGGTAATAAAACATATAAAATTTAGAATTAGAAATATATAGAATACAATAAATGGGGTTTAATAGATAAATAACAAACAATTTCCCCAAATAGGAGTTCAAACATTTACAATCTTGATTCAAAAGTGAGATTGGAAAGAAACCCTTATGACTTTAGTGACTTTTGAATAAAAAACCTTTGAAAGAGAGAACTTGAAATAGAAATTTAAATAACTCAAATATAAATTGAATCATTATAAAATATATCAAAGTGGTAGTGTATTCAATATATAAATGAAAATAGGTTTATAATACTAAACATGTATCAAATAAGGGAAATTGAGATAAAAAACCCTTACCTCAAATTATCTATTAGTTAGATTAATTATGACATCCTTTATAATAAAATAAGACCTGTTAATAACATATTTTAAAAACTTATTCATTTACCCAAAAATATTAGTCAGAGAAAAACCTCTGACCATTTATTAAAATAAAGGAAAAGTACAGTAAGCAATCCCCACAAGGCCAAAATAGAAACTACATACCATCAAAATCAAACCCGTCACCACCTCCATGAACAAAATTTTCATCCATAGTCTCCGATTACCATTCTGAGCATTCGTAATGCTTTAGAACCCTGGTGTACTTCCTTCTAAGACTCAATCCCTCCAAAGAAAGTAATTCATTAGTAGCTTGCGTACCTTTATTAAATGACCTAGTGGACATCAGCTTTGGAAAATAAGAGTAATCATTTCGTGACCTCCTTCGCAGTGAAGCAAGAATATCATTCTGGTTCCCATCCAACACCTTCTTACCTCCTAGGAAAACATCACTATACAAGGGCCTAATCATTCCACTATTGTTTTCCTTGTCTCTATCAGTTATATCCCCCCATTTTCTAGGGATCTGTATATCCTGATAGCTCTCTAGCTGGTTCTAATGGAGCTGACAGTCAGTGTCAATCATAGCTAGGCATTGTGGGTTTTACACCACTTCCTTACCTTCATATATATATTTTTAGTATCTCATTCACTGTATAATCCTCCTGCAAAGTGATATCAGTCTACATGTTGGCACCATCCTACATAACCTTCTCCACACCCTCCTGCTCCATCCCTTGAAACTGATTTCCCGTGGGAACAATGACCGTCACACCTTCCTTAGCCTAGACATTGAACCCATCAACACAGACCTCTGAAATCCCCACCAAAATATTATCACCACATACATTAGACTCCAAGTTTCCAACTACCCCAGGCCGCTGCCCCTCAGCCCAAACAACATCCTTGTTGCTGCTATATAGCCTGCCTTCAGACCCAAGGGCACCCTTACCAGAGACACCCTTGAAAACAAACTACTTCACACAATCCCCCACCCTCTGATCAGTTTTAAGCCTATCAAAAACTACAGTGACCATATGATTGGAAGAGTCCACTTCATTTCTTCCCACTGTAACTGCATCTCGGTTCTCAATACTAGAAACCTTGTCGTTATCCACAACGGGAAACTGTCTCTACCCCTCACTTGGCCTCACCTTTAGATTAGACCTCATACTCCTACCTTTAGCATGACAATGTTACACCAGATGCCACATACGACAACAGTTCAAGCAATAGTTAACCCAAGACTCAAAAACCACGGCCTGTTTCCATCTAAACTCTACACCAACAGCAATCCAAATCTACTCTATCAGGGGCTTCGACACATCCACCTCAACAAAAATGTGAGTTTTGATCGGGTGACTCATGGTAGAGGTGCATAAATCAGAATAGAGAAAATGACCCACCATGTTTCCAATCATATGGATAATTTCAGGATTTTGAAAGGCTAAAGGAAGTTGAGGAAATCTTCCCCATGTCTCAATAGAGGATGGGTTGTGATTCATGTAGAGGTCAAACGACCATTGAATAAGGAAGAACTTGCATTCGTTGTAATGACAGGGAGCACTGGACTAGGCCTGAATCAGATCATCCTCCAAGGAAAACCAGATCATGGGATGTTACTTATCAAGAAGAACAACATTCGCATGGTCTTGCATGTTGCATTTACCAAACACAAACCAATCAAAATCATCAACCTAAGGCCGTAGATGGTTGAAATGGGATACCAATGTCAAATCCACAAGGCTCAATGATTCGTGAAACTTTGACAGAGAGATCGGGAGTTGAGGGCCACCAATATGTAGGTTAAGGACCTTTATTCTTAGATAAATCCTAGGGAAGTCCAGGAGAAAGCTAGGGTTAGAAAAGGGAATAAACAGTTTCCTCAAGTTTGGAGGCACAAGAACGATTTCATCCTCCCCCCTCCTGCCTCCAGGAAGGGGGGGGGGGGGTACTCTGCCTCAATCATCTAGGGTTGCATAGCCACTAATCCCCAATCTCCACCTCTTCGGTCTTTTATATTCATTTATTATATATATTTTTACTTATTTTTAGTTAATATTTTTCATCGACTATTAGTAATTTCAATCGTTCCTTTTAATTATTCTGTACAATGATTTTGGTATGTTGTGAAAATGTTGGGAGGTCTAATGAAAATAAATTATAGAATATTAAAAGGGATAATAATAAAATAACAATAAGAATATTGAAAGACATCAAGATTTACATGGATTAAGAAGGATCCTATAATGTCCCTTGATCCGACACTTTCTCACGTGGCCAAATTAGGTTGGTTACTGGAACTCAAACTCACCTCCCCATACAATAGAGGCTATCGAATAGTAGTGGGGGTATAGAGAACATATTTTGGAGACTATATTTCTAGTAAAAATTTGTAATATATTGGAAATAAACAAATATCATAGTAATTGAAAATAGAGGAAACAGTACCTCAGAGCAGATAAACCAAAAAAAAGTCAATTAAATAATCTAATAATAATAAAATGATAATGTAATGATGGATGGAAATTATATAAATTTAAAATATAAGTAATATAGATAAAACACCATGCTAACACAAATAAACTAAAAATACCCTGGTCCTAATCCCTTATCGATCCCGCCTCCATGCTTTAGATGATCTAGAAAGAAACAATAAACAAAAAGTTCCTTATCCATTGCCCAAACCTGCATCCATGTAATCTAATTGGGGTACCAAATTACAACTGAATATGGTGTGAGTAATACTCATTAGGTCGAAACCAATGTGTCTAAAAAAACCAGTTTGATAAAAATTGCATGCTGTAATGCGATAACCAGAAGTATTAATTAATAAATTAATATGATAAAACAGTCATCCTGCTTCGGCATCATGTAGGAATATCTATGATCATGTAGAAAAACTATTCCAACCATAACCATAGTTACATAGACTAATAACATAACCAGTTAAATCCTTTTAAGCACTACAACATTACTGAGGAAATCCCTTTATATAATCATTTCAACATAACTGAGAAAATCCATTTATATAAGCATTTCAACTTTACTAGACAAGGGCCTTTATATAAAAATTTCAGTATCATCTTTATATAATCATTTCATCATGAATAAAAACTTATGTCATAATGGGAGAATAAAACACCATAATATCATAATCCACAATGGTCAATTCACCCAATTACTAATTTTATTCCAGTTACCCATTCATTCATTAAATTAAATCTTAAGCTGTTTCCATGCTAAATTTCACACCCATTTTATATAAAATTAACACCACTCATTCAATAATCAAAGAATACATTTTAAAAGGTGAATATATCAAAAATAATCACTTGAGATTTCATGTCATGATAATTCATATTTTAAGCCATTATCCAGTTCATTATTGTTCTAGGGCAGGCTCACCCTATGGATAGCCACAAGCAAGGTCCCAACACCATTTGATCCAAATGGATCCAAAGAGTAGTCCAAACAATTGATTATCATCACCCATTATTCTATTTGTTAACAGACATGTTTTTTTGGCCCAATAACATAATATTTCACATACTTGAACAAATAGAAACAGACCATAGGGCTTTTTTCTAGACCACATACCTTTATTCGGAGATTCAAGAAACACTCTCAACTGGAAATTCCAATGAAAAATAAAGGATAAAGATATAACAATAAGAAACTTATATCATGCAAGATCAAAACCTAGTTTAATAAAGATCAAGATATTTCACCGTAATAATAGAGAACAAGTGGAAGAGAGGGGATAACTAAAGAAAAGAAAACCACTAGAGATTAAATGCTTAATTGATATGACCAGAAGGGAACAAATGGATCCAAAATTTCCTAAAGTCACCTTAGTGTTTAAGAGAGATATTTTCAAATTAGATGAAATAAAATCACAAGAATTTCATGGTTTAAAACCAATGATATTGAGAGATTCATGACATGAAACCCTTTCAGGATGTGAATTTCTCAATTTAAGTGATACGCTAAAAAATGAATTACTGTAGGTTAAAATAACCCTAATTTATCATTTCAAAATGTAAATTAGTTTCATGGTGTAACATTTCATTCCTCGAACCTGAACTATTGAAAAAAAAACCTATACCAATAGTTTGGAATTTTTGGTATAGCCCCCAAAACTATTGGTATAGGTTATGCAAATGGTTTTGGTGGCCTTTGGATTGTATTTCATTATTATATACCTATACCAATAATTTTGGGAAACCATTGGTAAAAGTGGGCTATACCAATGGTTTGAAAACCATTGGTATAGGTAATTAAAAAAAACCCTTAACAGGTTATGATCCCCACACCTCCAATTTATATTTCAACAACATAACCACTAAGCTATAACGATTTTTGTAAATATAATATGATAAATATGCATTTGTATATTTAAAAGTAAATTATTTTTTTATTTATTCAATGTTATTTGATAAATGAATTCATTAAAAATAAATTCACATATACCAATGGTTTTCCAAACCATTGCTATAGGTATTTTGATTTTCGGGACATATACCAATGGTTTGGGAAAAACTATTCATATAGGGTATATAAATGGAAGCTATACCAATGGTTTTAGCCAAAAAATTGGTTTAGGGTTATTTTATGGAAGCTATACCAATGGTTTGTCCAAAACCATGGGTATAACTATGACCTATACCAACGGTTTTTCCAAAACCTTTGGTATAGGGTCATATTATACTACCTATACCAATGGTTTTGGAAAAACCATTGGTATAGTTTCATTTTAATGTACCTATACCAACTTTTTGAAAAAACCATTAGTATAGGTCCATTGGTGTAGGCCCAATTTATAATAGTGTTGTTCCAAACATATTCCCAAAAACATGTCATGTCATGTAAACTATTCACTACGTGAAAGTATCCAATAGATAGTTTTCAACCCAAATCCCATAGGAAAATCCCGAACCACCTCATAAGCCTTCTAAAACAAGGTTAAACCTCATAATCCCATGAAACATTTACCCAAAATCCATTAGTTAAAAAAAGATCCCCAACTTTAGGTTATTTTCCCCCAAAAAATCTCTCAGTCCCCAAACAAGACTCAACCACCAAGGTTTAATGAAGAATGGAAATGAAAAACAAAGTGGATCAACCAAAAACTCAAAGAGGGACATACTTAGAAAAATATGGGATCTTACAACCTCCCTAATATATAACAACTCATCCTAGAGATACTCCAAGTACCACCAAAGGGTCTCAGTAAACAATTCTAGACACTATGCTTGCATATTAGATTCTCTCCCCCAATTATACTATTGAACACACCCATGATGGTATTCCACTAAAACTAGATGTATGGTCTTTCCCTAGAGATAATTCTCACTATGTTCCACAATTCGTATCGGATGCTTCTCAAAGGACGCATCTACACCAAGCTCAGCATCATTAAATTACATCATGTGAGAAAGGTCTAAAGGATATCTCTAAAGCTATGATACATGAAGAATTTCATGCCTGGAAATGTAGCACTGTGGAAGGGACAATCGATACACCAATGGACTGACTCTTTCTACTATATTAAATAACCCAACAAACCCGAGTGATAACTTTACCTATTTATTGATAAAAAACTTCCCCAACCTAGATGACACTAGAAGGAAAACATAATGACCCAACTCAAACTCTAGAAGTCATCTCTAATGGTCTGTGTAATATTTCTTCCTTATTTGCGTGGTCACTAACTAAATCCTGATCAACCGAACCTACTTAGATGCCTCCTACATGAGACTAGGTCCAACAACCACCAACTCACCTACCTCCAACAAACAAAGATATGAATAACACATCCTACCATAGAAGGCCTTGAAGGGTTCCATTTGGATCAATTATGGGAATATGTTTTTAATGGTGAACTTCATGAGTGCCTAATGATACTCCCATGAACTAATGAAATCCAAAACATAGGCTCATAAAATAACCTCCAAAATATGAATAGCCCATTCATATTGACTATCAGTCTATGGATGATAGGATTTACTCAGAAGAACCTATGATCCTAGAGCCTTATGAAGACCCTTCTAGCACTGAGACATGAAACAAGGATCTCTATCAGATATAATATTCCTCAAAACCCCATGAAATCGTACTATCTAAGACATGTAAATACTATTGAGATTATCTATAGTGAATTGGTATACCTTGGTCTGTCGATCTATGATCACCCATAGTGCATCATTCTTATAAGGGCTCCTGGGTAATCCTGTCACAAAATCCATGGTTACATTATCCCATTTCCATTGTAGTATGGGAAGAGTCTACAATAACCCAAAATACCTATGATGCTCAGCCTTCACCTCATAACAAGTGAAACACCTAATCACAAAGCTTTCCACCTCCTTCATTCCTAGACACCAATAATATCTACGGAGATCATGATACATCTTTATCATCCTTATATGTACCTCCCATATAGAAGTATTGAACTCTATCATCAGATCCTCATGAAATACCATATAAATCCTTACTCATCCATGGATAAGAAAAAAATTGAAACTACTAAGTGACCATCCTGGTGATGGCTCCCTACTATATATGTTATCCTTAAGAGATAAGTTCTCCTGATTAGATAACTTCTCTATCTTGATCTGGCCAAGAATCACAGGTATAACCAATATAAAAGTCATAGGTACTCATCTTTGGGACTCCTAAACATCTAGATGCATGTCTTCAAAGAGTGACAATATCTCCCACTTATTACAAGACTCATGCACTTCCCACTATATGCATATTATATATTAAGGAATAAATAATTAAATTTACATTTCCCAGTGAATAGTCCAACTTGAAGTCAAAATATTTGAGATACTTGATCCACCTCCCAAGCCAAAGGTTCAGGTCTTGCAGAGAAAGGATATTCCTAAGGCCCTTTTGATCTATGTACAACAAAAACCTATCACCAAAATATAGTGTCTATTATATCTCAGGGAATGTAATGATATATCTAACCCCATATAATGAGTATTATAATTCATCTCATGCGGTCTCAACTATCTTGAGCCATAATAAACCTCCCAATCCTCCTTCATCATAACTATTATGAGTCCAAATTTGGATGCATGATGATCCACAATATATTCCTTACCCAATACAGGTAAGGTGTGAATCAGTGATGAGTTTAACCTTCTCTTTATCTCTTGAAAATATCCCTCATAAGCATTTGACAAAAAAACCTTCACCCCTTTCATTGTCAGCTCAGACATCGGTGCTTCCAGATGGGATATTTCCTCTATAAAGCATAGATAATAACTAGTTAAACCTAGAAAACACTGAATCTCAAAGACTTTCTTAGGGAGATACCAATATAAATCTACTCCAACCTTCTTTGGGTCCACTAAAACTTCATCCTATGAGATTACATTACCCATAAATTTCACTTTATCAATCCAGTAACTACATTTGGTTAGCTTGGAAAAAGCTGATGTTCTCTCAATATACTCAAGATGATGTCAAGATGTTGGGAATGATTATCCTCTAGCTGGGAGTACAATAAGATTTCATCTATGAAAACCACAAAAAACTAGTCTAGTTAAGGATTAAATATCCAATTTATGAAGTCGATAAATACTTCTGGTTCATTCATCAAACCAAATGACATCACTACAATTTTGTACAAGCCATACCTTCTTGTAAAAGAAGTCTGTGGTATATCCAATGGTCTCACACTCAACTAGCGGTATATTGATATTAAATATATATTTGATAAGATATTATCACCTTTAAACTGGTCAAATATATAGTCGATGTGTGGAAGGGGATACCGATTCTTGATCGTTATCGGGTTCAATATTTGATAATCTACACATAAGTGCAAACTCCCATAATCTTTGTTAGATAAAAGAACTAGAGAAACCCATGGATATGTACTAGGCTGTATGAAACCTTTAGATTCTATATCTTCCAACTAATCTTTCAATTCACAAAGCTTTTCTGGTTCTATTCTATAAGGCAAAATAGAAACTGGATCTGCTCCTGGTAGCAACTCAATCATGAACTCGATCTACCGCTCTGGTGGTAAGCTATTAAAATTGTTAGGAAATATATATGGGAAAAGTTCTACTACTAGAAGAAAAGTATCCTTCAATATTTAACAATCATTTTGAGTAATTCCTATCTTATAATTCATGATATAATTCAATATTCACTGAATTGGTCTTGTACGATGATCCTGAAGATCTCACTCACCCTGGTGGAAATAACTATCTCCTTCTAGAGATAAAAAGGTAAATCTCATCTGATAATAGTTTATATGATCTTAGTATAGAACTAACCAATCTACACAAAGAATAAAATAAAAACCTATCATTTATAGAAAAAACAGTTCCTAAAAGAAATGATAACCGCTAATTTCTACAAAACACGCCTTTCATCATTTGATATTTTCTAACCGCACTCCCAACTGTGTATCGATTGTCACGACACCATCCAATATTTCCACATCTAAACCCAAACCATTTTAAAATAGATAAGATATAAAGTAATTCGATGCTATTATATAAAAAAACAAAATAAAGGCTTTATGATACATGAATCATACCTCTAAAGGTAGAAGGTCCTGCATCCAAACTAGCCCGGGCAGACTGCATAGTGTGAAAATAACTTTCCCCTATTCTCTAGTCTTCAATATGAATCCCATGGGATATTCCCTATGCCTAGAATTATAACTCCTGTACTGGGCTACCATGTACCCTTCCTCAACTAGAACATCTAGTGAAAATTTAGATGCCAGTCTGTTGAGGGGTAACCATGTCCTTCCAATAATATTGTAACTATCTTTATCCCAGGATAATTCTCTTCTATTGCATGACCCTAAAAAACCCGTGTAGGTGACCCAACCTACCATAAACACGGTAATCCAATGAAATTTACATACATCGAGGCCTCTTGTGAAAAAAATTTCCACACTGATCAAACTGCAACAAAACACAGTTCTGAGATGAATTCCTATAGTCTTGACTACCATAAACACGGTTTACTTTGTGATAACTATCATAGCATGGTTTTTGCTACCAGTAGAAGAGCTCCTAGTTCACTCTACTGAAATAGCCTGACTACTTGTCAGGTCCTCTCTTATATTACCTTCTATAATGAGAGTATCATTCATTATGTCCAGAATTATACTCAATCAAAAAACATTCACCTATGACCTTATATCATAATGAATCCCATCCTGAAAATGCCTCTCCCTAGAAATCTCATCAATATCTATATATAGAGAGAAGGGATACTAGTCAGTGAAATGTCTAGTGTAGTCCATCAATGACATGCTCTCCTATTTTAGGTATATGAACTTGTGAGTCTTCTCATATTGTAATGTTTCAGGATAGAAGTGACTCAAAAGTTATACTTGAATTATTTCCAGGATAAATTCTATTTCTTCCCATATTTCTCTATAATATACCACAAACTCTTGGATAGTACATGAAGAATATATGTATAAAGATTCACCCTCTTATCTGTGGGTTTCTTAAGGTTCTTGAAGATTGTATGGACTGAATTGATCTATAACTCGACTTCATGGGGGCCTCCCTCCCTAGAGAATGTAGTTGAATGTTGTTGTTGAAATTATCTCATCATCCCAGGCATCAAAGCATGACATGAATAATATCCCTTTCCATGGACTGCATGATCCTTAGGAATCTATGATGGAGAAAAAAATACATCTAATCCTTAGGAGCTATAGGAATCTCCATTTCATTTTTGTTAGGATCATGCTAATTCTATCCCTCTTGAGACTCAATTCAAAGAAGAAGATAAGTCATTTTATCTACAAGACAAACACACTTCTTATAACACTATATAAGAACATGGTAAACCTCAATAGGTGAAAAAATAGAGAACCATTATCTTATGGTCTCTTTAAAAATGGATTACAATTGAATTATAATTAAATAACCTGTATTTCATTTCATTTATCAGTTATAATAAGTTTCTCATTTCACAATTCATATAGGAAAATATATCACATGAAATAAATATGTGCCTATCATGAAAAATACATGTAAATATATATAACTATTTTCCCATAATGATGCATTCATACTCATCTCACACCATACCATTACACAGGTAAAAATCTCAAGAAATAATAACACCACACAATATGTGAATCACCCAAGGTGAAATAACATCAATCACAACAATGAATAGCATGAATAACAATCCCATCCCCGGGTAATTGAATTTTACCCTACACATGGGTTAGATAATCCCATAAACAAGTTCATTACAATGTCCCGAAACATCCTAGTATCCTTTATACATTTCCCAAATATTAAATAAATAGAAATGTACAACCTACTCCTCTAATATCACTTTGTAAAATCCCCCAATATAGCACTCTCTCATGTGGACAAATTAGGTTGGTTATTAGACCTTAAACAAAACTCCCCATACACTAGTGGATTTTAACTAGAAGCGGGGGTGTAGAGAACATAGTGGGGAGACTATACCCCTTGGTACAGAGTTGTAATTAAACAATAATAAAAAATATTAGAGTAATGGAAAGTAGTGGAAACAATATGTATTTTAGATTCATTAGGAAAATCCCTTTATATAATAATTTCAACATGAATCACAACACAAGTCACAAAATAAAGAATAACACATCATACTATCAAAATCCATAATGGTCAATTCATCCAATTACCATTTGTCTTTCAATTACCCATTCATTCATTAAATTATATCTTAATCCGTCCCCATGCCAATTTATACACCCATTTTATTTTTAATTATCACTAGAAATTAACTAATCAAGGAATATATTTTATAAGGTGAATCTATCAAAATTATTCACCTAAGATTTCATGTCATGCTAATTTATATTTTAAGCCATTATCCAGTTCAATTGTTCCAGGGTAGGCTCACCCTATAGGTAGCCGAAAGGCAGGTATAAACACCATTGGATCCAAAGTGATCTAAACGGTATTATAAATAAATTATTATCATCACCCATTATTATTTGTTGTTATTATTCATGCTGTGTTGTTGAAATCATATAATATTTCACATACTTAAACAAATAGAAATATACCATGGGGATTTATTCTAGACCACCTACCTTTATGTGGAGATTCAAGTAACACTCTCAACTGAAAAAGGCCTATAAGGAAGGAAGGGAAAGGATATCATAAGAAGCAACCTAGATCTCACAAGATCAAAACCCGGTTCAAATAGTGGATAAGATATTTCACTATGATAATGGAGAATATACGGAAGAGAGGGGAAACTAAACCAGAGCAACTCACCTGAGATTAAATGCTTAATCAAGACTTCTAAAAGGTAAGGAATGGATACAAAATATGCTGTATTCTCCCTAGGTTTTGAGAGATAGAGAGAGAGAGATGCATGATAGATAAAATAAAATCATACACACATCATGGTATAAAACCACTGAGACTGAGAGATTCATGATGTGAAATACTTTCATGTTGTGAATATATCAATTTAAGAGATATTAAAAAATACACATCTAATCCTATTAAAATAAACCCCATCAACCATTTCATGACATGGAATACTTTCATAGTGTGTAATGTTCTCATTCCTTGAACTAATTCATGAAATTTTCCTGACACCTATTCACGTCATTTAAACTGTTCATGATGTGAAAGTGTCTAGTAGACAAATTTCATCCCATCATCCATAGGAAAAAACCAAACCACCTCTAAATCCTTATAAACCATGGAAAAACCTTATAATCCATTAAAAAATTTACCCTAACTTTATTAATTTAAATAAACATACATCCCCAAACTTTAGTTCATTTTCCCTAGAAAAAGATGTTCATCCCCAAATGAGACTCAACCACCAAGGTTTAAAGAAGAAGAGAAACCCAAATGGAAATAGGTTCAAACAAAAAATAAAATATGGATGTACCTAGAAAAATTTGAGATCTTATATACCCCTATGTCTATAGAGAGGTAGAACACTTCACTAAAATTTAGGAGAATAATTACAAGGTTAAATCTGAGAGTGTGAAACCTTATCTTAAAATGATCTCATAAAGCAACATAGTGCGATAATAACCTACATTGTAATTGATTAAATCCAAAAAATATGTATAATATACTATATTAATGGGTGGATGTAAGTCCATAGAGCTATAGTACCTTATTGGTGTCACCAGTTAATCATGCCATAGTAACCATGTGGAAGTCCTCACTACTATAGTACCACCATTAGTGTCGCTGGCTAGCTTTTCTATAGTGGTCAACATTTCTACAATTCCTCTATATTTTAGGCAAGGGGCCTTTTAACTTTGAACCCTAGAATAGGGGTTCACTATTCCATATAACCCCAATGACCTCACCATGGAGTTTGAATTGTGAGAGTTTTGGTCTGGTGTTTTGTATGGGCCACTAGCAGCTGGTCCAACTTCATCCAATGAATTGGATATATCATTCAAAAAATATCCTAATTGGAGTTTGATCTAGAAAAATGGTATCCTTCCATGGTTCCAACATTAGACAACTTAATTAATCTAATCTTCTCCTCTTCTTCACTCAAAAATGAGAACATTCCCAATAAAGATTCAATTTCAAGCTGATGATTCATGAAATACCAACTAATTTCTCTTCCATGATCCTACAATATTCTTTCATACTATTTCATATTCTTCCTCTTATCATCTATTCATCAATTAAGAACAAAATAGGAATAATATTTCCTTAAATTTCCAATCACCATTACCTTATTCAACATTTCTACTAAATTTTTAGTTCCATTAATCTTATGCAATGTCAACAACCCATCATGTATTAATATTCTAATAAAATGGTACATGAACTAAATATTATTTATCTAGGTAGGAAATATTTGGTTCTTTTCAAGATTTATCACACTTTTAATATCATAGTGAAATATATTTTTCTCTCAATTTCTATCCACATCCTCCAAGAAGTTATTCATCCAAACTGTCTCCTACCTAGTTTTTATTACAATAATATATTCTATATCAGTGGTAGAAAGTGCCTCCACATCTATAAAAGAGATATCCATCTCACTATAATTCCTCCATAAGTAAACACATAACCTATTTTCACCTCATTATATCAACATCACCTCTATAGTTAGCATGAAAATACCCTTGTAATGAAATTATTTTTCAAAAGAATAGAGATACTTCCTTACCACCTTTTAGATACCTCAATATCCAATTCAAAATTTCCCAATGATGCTTTCTAGGGTTAGCCATGTACCTTTTCATAACTCTCACATCATAAGAAATATCAGGACAAGTACAGACCATGAAATACATCAAGATTCCAACAACTGATGCATATGAATCTTTTTCCATGTACTTAACCTCATATGAAATATTTGGTGATGACTCCTTTGATAATTTTAAAATGAATTTAAAAGTAAATAGAGACTTAATTTTCTTCTAGTATAATAAATCTGATAAAAAAAATTCCAATCCAATAAGCCTATGATAACATTAAGGTTCCATCTGGATAGTCACTCTTGATCTTCATCCCCATAATATTACTAGCTTCTCTATGATCTTACATATGGAAATCCTTAGCCTTCATCCCTTTCAACTCATCAATAATATATATACATAATCCTTCAATGATCATCTCATGCACATACAAAATCAATACAATGTATCCATCACCAACATACATAAAATAAAAACATTTATCCATGACACACCATTTTTATGATTTATTTTCATGAATGAATCAATCCTATTGTTCTACTAAATGGGTACATAATTTGACCCACATAAGATATCTTAGAGTTTTTGTAGCACCCCAACCTGATTTCCCCTCCAAACAGTGATCAGGTCGGAGTGCCACTAGGCCTTAAGCACGCCTCCCTATACGCCAAATGCTACCAAATAGCAGCGAGGGTGTAAAGAGGTGATAGTGGAGAGACTATACCCAATGTTTATGATAATAATAATGTTATATATAAATATAACACAATTTAATTAAATAATAAAACCAACTAGACCAATAACCTGCAATATCATAAGCAATAACATACAATAGTGTAATCATAAATAGATAATAGTAGAAATAAAAAATACCATTTGTAGATTCAAAAACCATTTGTATCCAATCAAGAATAACATAAAAAGTCATTAAAAATAGTAATAAAGGATGGTAACCTATGACCGACCTCAGTGTATACATATATAATCATGCTGATATAAGAAGAAAATCAAAAGTAAACTCCAGTTAATGAAAGGACCTCCAAGGTCCCTTTACATCCATCCCATTCTAGCAGTATGACATGATCACTACGGTTGAACACCAGAGCTCAAAACCTTACATGATCATAGAAGCCTGACATCTACACACGTCTCTAAGGGCCTATGTAGGGTGTGATAATGAATCTTAGTATAACACCGCCAATGTGTTCCTATATTATACATGTGATAAAGAATGTGTATCTAAATGTAAATAAAACAGAACATGAATATCATATAAATAACATACATCCCTTCTTCACAATAGCCACAAGGAACCAATCACCTTATTTATCCATCTCCAGAATACCATGTTCCCCTAGTCATATATATGGAATACAATGATATGTCTACATATATAAAACTATAGTGTAAATGATCCTTAGTGTAAATCCCAATGCATCCCCTAATGAGTAACAAGGTGGAGAGCACTCAGGAACCTCCTATAAATGTATCACTGAAACCTCATGCCCCCAGTCATAAAATATGATGTATAGAAGACACACCCAAAAAAATAACCTAGTCTCTTTGAACTCAGCTCAGAAATCCCCATCAACTCAAAGCCCAACATCCGAGGCACATCAATATTTGTCCTCCAAATAATAAACACCGCCATCTCAATAGCTTTTGTCTTAAAGAATGGAGATATTCATCCTCCCTAATAATCTTGGAGCATTGAACTCAATAATATAGTGAGGATTATCCCATAACTGAAAATCTCAAAACCATCAATCGATGGTCCATAAAAATCCATGTGGATTTCTATGGAAAGAACCTCCAAGCCCACTGATGGTTTACACCATCCTAAGCCGTAAATAATAGTGGCCTCTACCCACACAAGTGGTCATCACCACATCATCATCTGAGTCCTATCTCTGCGAACATGACTCTAATGATGCATAAAACAATCACTTTGAGTAGAAATAATCAACCTAGTACCTAATCCACATCATCCCAACACTGTGTTCCCCTAAGACCGGATTGCTCATCTTGAGGGTCACACTATCCAATATCACACATTCCATGCCCGTAACCTGATGACTTCATCTCCTCAATTTTAAAATATCATCTCCCAACCTGTGATCAACATCACTCATGGAATCTGTGCCTCGCCCAACCTTATGAACAAAATCACCTCATCCAGATGGTCAAAACCATCTAAATCCCCAAGTCATGTCCATAACATTCCCATGAAACTCATTACAATCGTCATAAAGAATTTAATTTAATAAATAAAAACTCATGACCTAATATACCAAAGGTCTGAAGCCTCTCACCAGGATCATACCATTTTTATTCATGGAATATCATGCCCATATGCATCTCATTATTTTAGTTAATTATTTAAAATAAAAGCATAAAATCCCGAGGGTCTCAATTGGACAACCCAACAGTGTGATCAAGAATGTACCCCCTAAAACATAAGAAAAATTATATTGGAAGCTAGGAAACACCTACCTTGTACTGGTAGATGCTCACTTGTGTGATATTATCCTCTAACGTGATCTGATTTGGAAGAAATCAGGGTTTTAGATGAACACCTTGAAAATAGGATAAAATGGATCACATGTATTTAGAGAACAATATGGAAAGATAAAATAATAAAAGATTCTAGTAGATCAAAGGCCCTACCAAGATGAATCCGTATCCACCAACGACTATAATATTAGAGCTCAGATGTGAGACTTGGCTCAAACCCTAGAAGAGGGAGAGGAGAGCTCTCTTTGCTATTGGAGAAGAAACCCACACATAGAAGAAGAAAAATACTGGAATAATATTAGTATAAAGATTGTGAAATTAGTAATTTAAACACTTTAAGTGACCTTCATGGTTTGGCCAAATGGTTTGGCTAACCATGAACCAACCGTGTGTCACCCATTATTCAGGCATCACACATATCATGGCTGGACCACACAATTTTCCTAATCATGTGAAAACTGTATGTGAGCTCTCTATTAAAATTGATGAATTCCACACAAGTCTGTGTTCCCCCACCTACACAGTTTTTTAAAACCATACATAGTAAAGAAGGAGGTCCATATGGTCACACATGGGAGGCCACATGGTTTTTTAAAACCATGTGCCTCTTTCTTCACACCCTAAAAGTTATGTTTCAGCCTCCATTACACCCAAAAACTACTATAAACCTTGAGGAACTTTTAGATCCTCTAAACACATCTATGATCATTATATTGGGTCAAAGGAACTCTTGTAATTAAGTTATGAAGATCATGAAAATAGTTGGTCCGACCACCAAACTCAAAAAATTCAAACCGGTGGAGGATTTCGGCCCACTTCAAAAAACCCATGATGTTACAATCTCCCCACCTTAACATAACAAATCCATGAGCTATAAATAATTAATCAAAGATGGTACTAAACACACCCATCTTGTTTAAAACCAACTCGGTCTACCTCGATCACAAGTTATAGGTCAACTCTCTCAAGGCAATCATCACCTTAGGAATTTCCTACCTCGATCACTTCCCTACCTAAAACTAAAATATACCAATGGTATATCAACCATACCTAGACTCAATAGTCCTCCCATGAATCATCATAACTCTTAAACCTCATTAGGTTCCCACATAACTCCCATGGAACATATGAAACCCATCAAGTACCACACCTCATTAGATGCGAAACTCATGCCCATGTCAAACATATAACCTATGAATTTACACATCTCATAAAATTCCCATAATAAGTCCTGGTTGCTCTCACCTCACATAAATCCCACATCTCACTAATGCCCAGATGCCAACACACCTCAAAGAAACCCACATCGCATCGATGTACATAGATAATCCCGATTCCACAGACCTCATATATATATATAACACATCTGAGACAATGCTAACCAACTGACCATAACCTGGTTAGTCCAAAATTACATTGTGTGCACCCTATACATCCAAACTGAACATTCCCACATAATGGACATGGAAAAATAAAAATAGACTCTGTCACACCCATGGTGTACCTCTAATTTTAGTTGGATACCCAGCCTACTATGCACCAAGAATCTCTACAGTGGGAACCTTACTCGAAGCCCAACTACCTACGACCTGGCCTCCCAGATGACTTACACAAGCTGCCATCCACTGAGCCCACTATTGGGTCACAATGTCTCTACCATGACTTCCATGTGCAGTTGCATCCTGGATACCATCTCTTGGTACCGCTCCCAGTCCAAATTTGGATGCCTAACCCAGTCCCTGGATCCTGAATATCTAATAATAATTCCTATAAAACCACTTGAGATGCCTGATCTGGACACAAACTTTGCACTCCTTTGGCATTCGATCACACTGCATCTACACATGTCCCAGATTCCAGAAATTGAATCACACCATTGAAGACCCACTATGTGGTGGTCTTCCTAAATCTTTGTCCTGAATGACCTACTGAGACTCCTCTCATCCTCTCTTCTTGCTATCTAAAGCATCATTTTTACATCACCTGATGCCGTCACCCATCTCATGTATGACCGGTTCATCAAATTACCCTTGGATATTAGCACCTTATTCACCTCCTTTGAGAATGAGACCAACCTGAAGATATTTTCCTATACCCTAATGGAATTCCATAAAACATCCTCAAAATACCTCACCCTTGAGGTGTTTTCTCCCACCATACTAGGAATGAAATGAGACAAATTTGTGAAAGTATCTGCATAGTCCATGATAGACATTTTTCCTTGCTGAAGGTTCAAGAACTCCAACTATCTCTCCACCCTTAGTATCTCAAGGAAGAAGTGATCAAAGAACATGGCCTCAAAGTCCTTCCAATCCGGTACCTCATGTTTTCTTTCTTGAAGCTATAAATCCCATCGAAACTTTTCCAGTCCTATGGGCATGTACATAGATAGATTCAACCTCCACCCTAGGGGTGTCTCAAGATGCTTGAAGATGGTCTGGATAGACTTGATGTAGTTATTTGTCACATGTGGTCCAACCTCACCTTGAAATAGAGGTGGGCATTACAACTGTAACTCTCGAGTCAAGTACTCCACAGAAGGATCTACACCCTGAGATTCCCTATCAATCTCCTGTATGACATGAACTAATCTCCCCTTGATCTACTCATCAATCCATATACCAAAATATTCCATATCCTATAGATTTCTTGCCTATATTGAAGTCTATATATGTACCTAAATCTCATGATTATCCTGACTGTCTAGGTATTCATCCCAACCCTCATCTCGACCCTCAGGGGCCTCAACTTGTGCACACTCATGTGACCCCATATCACCAGCTTCCTGACACTACATCATAAACCTCCTACATGGTGATATAGTGTCGCATGAGTGTACACAAGTTGAGGCCCCTGAGGGTCGAGATGAGGGTTGGGATGAATCCTTAGATAGCCGGGATGATCATGAGATGTAGGTACAACTGGCACTCCATCAGAAACCTCCTACATGGAAACCCACTGGATAAATATTCCATGGTCATAAATACACAATAACAAATAGATATAGCATATATAAGGAAATTTGTAACAAGCCTTGCAATGTCACCACCTTTACACTCCCCCATCTATACTATGTCATATGACATCTAGAATCATATCCCCTTACCCACCCAAATCGGAGCCAGATATCACATATAAATCTAGACTTATGGCCCCTTTGTTACCCATAATAGATTCATGTATTATATATCATCTATTGTAGCTAAGTATAATTCCATCAAAGAGGATATACAGGGAAACACTGTTTAGCTTGTTTATTAAAATTTTAAACAACTTATCCCCTATCATCATCCTTTCCTACTCCTATCATATCTAGGATCATATATATAAATATATATTACATCCCATATAGATCTCATTGGAACCATGTTCCTGGGTTGGATGAGTAGAATTCCACCAAAGAGAGACTAAGTATGATTACACTATTTAGCTTCCTTTGTTGACACATTAAACAACCTAACCCATCTTAGTGAAATCTAGGTTCCCAATTGTGATCGTAGGAAATTTATTATAGGAATATATATATATATATATCAATCATCCTATGTGCCTATCAAGAAATCATAACCGATAATCCCTTATCACACTAGGCTAAGGGTCCAAAATAATCCCTTGCCATACCAGGCCAATGGTCACTTATCATAATAGGTAATAATTACACCCAAGTGCACCACTCTTGGTGGAAATCATATAAACTATAAAAGAACATAGAAGAACAGTAATTTCTCACCTATCTAAACTTGGTCTATCCCCCATGCTTGGGGTTGCAGGTTCCCAAACATGTGCTCTAAACCCAGTTCCAAATACATCCTAGTCCCTAGTATATCATAAAACAGATATTAAGACCCAAAATGAGGCAATTGGAACACCTATGATACCATTTGTAGCACCCCAACCTGATTTTCCTTCCAAATAATGCTCGGGCCAAAGGGCCACTAGGCCTTAAGCTACCACCCTATATGCCAAAGGCTACAAACTAGTATACAGGGTGTAAAGAAGTGATAGTGGATGGACTATAACCTATGGTGATGATAATAATAATGATCTATATAAATATAACATAATGTAAGTAAAGGACAAAACCAATTGGACTAGTAACCTGTAATAACGTAAGAAATAACATACAATAACGGAAGCACAAAAAAAATAGTAATTAAAAATTCCATTTATAGATTAAAAAACCATTTATAAATAAGCATTCATATCATAATAGGTCATGAGAAATAGTAATAAAATAGGGTCTCTCATGGCCTACCTTAGTATATGCACATATTAGAATGCAAATACAAGAAGAAACTAAAAACTAAACTCCTTCTAATTCAAGAACCTCCAATGTTCCTTGCCATACATCCCATGATAATAGTATGACATGATCACTAAGGTCTAGATCCAGATCCCAAACCCTTACCTAATCGTAGAAGCATAATATCTAGATGCATCCCGAAGGGCCCATGTAGGGTGTAGGAATGAAACCCAGTAGGCCACCACCAATGTGTTCCTATCTTTCATCTATGATAAAGAAAGTGTATTTAAATATAAATAAAATAGAACATGAATACCATATAAATAACTTTCTTCCCTTTTTCTCATCATCTATAAGGAAGCAATCAACTTCTTTATCCATTTTCAGAATACCACGTTTCCCCAATTATATATATTTTATATAATGACATTTATTTATATATATAATTGTAGTGGTGATGAAAATTTTCATAAATCCCAAGGAATACCATAATGACTTAAAATATGGAGAGACCTCAAAAACCTCTTGTAAATATATCACTTGAAACTCATTCCCCTAGTCATAAAATTAGACATCCGAATGACATGCCCAAAAAAGTACCTAGTCCCTTAGACCTCATATAAAAAATACCCATCATCTTGAAGCCTGAAATCTAAGTCACAATGATATTGATCCTCCAAATAATAAACATCATCAATTCAATAGAAAAAATTTTGAGGAACAATTATATCCTTTCTCCTAAATAATCTCGGCCCAACAGCCTCAATAATATGACTAACCTCATCCCCGAACTGATGGTCTCAACACCATCAATCAATATTCTTTCACCATAGACGTGGATTTATATGGAAATAATATCAAACCTCACTGATGGTAATCACCATCCTAATCCACAACTAATGGGGGAATCACTCACACAAGTGGTCAAAACCACATCATCATCTGAGTCCTATTTGTGTTCACATGAATCCAATGGCACGTCAGCCAATCATGGTGAGAAGAAATCACTAACATATTACCTAATACACATCATCCCAACACCTCTTGACCTTGTGACCATGTCACTAATATTGATGGTCAATTCCATCCAATATCACATTGGCCATGCCTATAACATGAAGACCTTGTTTCCTCAATCCAACAACCACATCGCCCAACCCATGATTAACATCACTCATAGAATCTGGGAATCTCCCAACCTAACAAACAATGTTCTATAATCCATATTGTTAACACCATCTCAATCCTCAAGCCACACCCGTCACATTCCCATGGCACTCATCACAAGAATCATAAATAATGTAATTTAACAAATAAACACTCCTGGACTAATCTTACCAAGGTTCAAAGCCTCTCACTAGGATCATATAATTTTTATTCATGGAAGATCATGCTCAAAGGCATCTCATGGGTGTAAATAATTAATTTAAATACAATAATAACATTATGAGGGTATTCATCAGAAACCCAAAAACACACTGAAGAATGTACCCCCAAAAAATGAGTGAAATCAAAGATAAATATAGGCACCGCCTACCTTGTTTTGGTAGACTCTTTCTCATAAAATGTTAGCCTATAACTTGATATTATTTGGAAGAAATCAATGATTTAGACAAATTCCTTGAAAATAAGGTAAAACATCTCACACGGATTTAGCACACTATATAGAGAGAGTAAAGAAGAAAAGAGGCTATCATATTGAAGGCCTTACTAAGATGAATCCATAGCCACCAATAGATCGATGATCAAAGATCATACAAGGGATTTGGATCAAATTCTAGAAGAGGGAGAGAAGAGCTCCCTTAGTCGATGAAGAAGAAGACCACATGTGGAAGAAGAAAAATGGGGGAAGAAGCTTAAAATGAAGGAGGGGGTAAATATGTAATATTATCACTTTAAGAGAACCACATGGTTTGGTCATACAGTTTTTCTAACCACATAGTAACCAAGTGGCACCCATTTTCTAGGCACCACACCTCTCATGGTCGGACGACATTGTTTGTCTAACCATTCACAAACTATGCATGATCCCTATGTAAAAATTGAAGAACACCCCATATAGAAATGTTCCCCTCCTGCACAGTTTGTAAAACCACACCCAGTAAAGAAGGAGGGTCACATGATTATAGCTGGGAGGCTGCACAGTTTGTACAAACTATACACCTCTTTTTGTGAACCCTAAAAAGTTGTTTTTTTTCAAACTTTGAAACACCCAAAACCCACTCAAAACCCCATGTAACTTACCAAGACTCTAAAAAAATATAAAAAAGGTATTGGGTCAAAGGAACTCTGAGAATTTAGTTACTAAGATCAAGAAAATATTTGTCTTGACCACCAAACTCTAAAAATTCGAACAGGTTGACGATTTTGACCCGCTCCAAAAAACCTAGGATGTTATAGTTTTCACACCAGGTTTTTATTTCCCAAGTCAACATATCCCACTATATGATTTATATAAATGTTCTCATCTATATATACCTAAAGAAAAGTATTTTTACATAAAGATTATTATAATGTAAATCCTTTGATGGAGTAATATTAAGAACCACTAGAATGGTGGTATGCTTCACTATAGGTGAGAAAATTTTAGTAAGATACACACCTTCCTTATATTGAAAACATTTCACCACCAACATTTCCTTGTATATCATCTTTTCTTCATGTTCACAATTGACTTGATATACCCATTTTTTTCAATGATTTCTTTCCTTATAGAAAAGTTTTCATATCCCAAGTATTGTTATCATGTAATGAAGAAATACCTATTTTCATATCCAAATCCCACTTTCTATACTCCTTAAAATAAATTTCCTCTTTAAATATTTTTGTCTCATACTGTTATTAAATAACTAATAGTGTAAGGATGGTGAATACCTATAAACAGTACTTCTTACCCTTATTTATTTCCAGAAATACACTTGAGTAGTAGGCTCCACTGGTTTTGGTTTCACAAGTTCATATAAACTGTCAAGATCCACTTTCTCTTATAAATCTAATTATTTATTCACACCACCAGTTTCAACTATATGATGGTTTTTTATACAACACCTTCATTAAATATCATGATCTAGCTTTTGAGGATCATATTGTTCTTATCATCTCAGAAGTGATAACCAAACACCTCAACACTATAAACAACAGAGAAACATGATTTGGACTTATGATCAAGATTTTACCTTGTATAAGGATTTACATTTATATATTACAATAAATAAAAGACTCATAAATGATAGTCTTACCTCATTTTATGACCATAGATCCTTGAGTATAAATTATCCCACTGGTACTAATGGAATCATATATATGAGATATAATTTTATATTCACTGCCTCTACCAAAAAGGTATTGGGTAACCCAAAGTGAATCCTTACACTCTGGAAACATTCATTCAGTTTACTATTCATCCTTTCAACCAAACCATTCTATTATGGTGTACCTATAAGTGTATTCTCCTATTGAATTCCATTATTATCATATAACTCTCTGAACTCTTTAATTATTTACTCTCCTATATTTATTGACCTCAATAATTTCAACCTTGATCTTTACTCATTCTTCACCAAAGTCTTACACTTCTTAAATATTTTAAATACATCATATTTTATTTTTTAAAAGTAAACCATCACCTTCCTTATTGAGTAATCAATAAATGTTGTATAATTTTATAATCCTCAAAGGGAATGTACTGGTGTAAGCCCCCAAACATTAGTGTGAACCAAGTCTATCTTCCCAACCTTTGGTTTAATGCCTCCTTTTTTAAAAGATACATTATTCTTCTTTCCAAATATACTATCTTCACATAATCCAACTACCAATAAATTTAAATTCGTTGGAATTCCTTTTATTTCCAGTATATTCATCAACTTCTCACTCTTGTGGCCTAACCTGAAATTACATAGTTATTAATCCATGATATAATTTGTTACTGTAAACATTTATCTACAATTTCACATCATATTGCATAGGGTTCCATTTTTTACTCCCCAATCTATAACCACAACTCCTTTAGTACTTTCTCATGAAGCACCAGTGAATGTGGTAATAAAACCAGTATCATCAAGATTACCTATAGAAAAAAGATTACTTCTCAATCTAGGAATATTTCAGGAACTCTTCAAAATAGGAAAAATCCCATTTTTGGCCTTGATCCATGCATCTCCCTTCCCCGCAATCTACCGGTGTTTATCATTGGCAAGATGTACCTTTCCAAAATTTCTAGAAACATAATTTTTTAGGAATATCTTCTCTAATGTGTAATAGAATATTGGACCCAAGTCTAAAATACAGGACTCCATAGATCTATCTACAATCAATAATAATACATCATTGATTCCTTTACCTGCTATGTTTACTACATTGGTATTATGTGGTTTCCACTTTTCTCTAAACTATTTATTGACGTGTCATTTGTTCATGAAATTCTAGTTGGTTGTACCATTCCCATTTTATGTGAATTGGATCTTTACTCTTAACTTTTGATCATCATATTTGATTATATTTTTTATGTATCTGCCTCTTACTTCCATGAGTAGAGAAAAACTAGAGAATCTGCCCGATTCTTCCTTGAATAACCACACCAAGTCTCACAGATCATGCATATTTAACCTTTTATTCATAAAAGAACTTATCACAGATATTATAGCTACTTATCAACTATCAATCAATGAAGATAGTAAAACTAGTTCACATACCTTTTCATTTAGTTTAGTTACCATCGATGAAAAATTACTTTTGATGGAGTTTAATTCAGTGACATGATCAAAAACAATATTCCCTTCAATCATATTTAGATTCAAAAACCATTGAATTATGTACACTTTGTTCGATAAAAACGTATTCTTGTACATATTCATGAGATCATTCATCAACCTATCCATATTCTTCTCATCTTTAATACTGAACATCATGTTTTTTTCCAATGTAAAGTGTAAAAATCCCAAAAACTATTGATCTAGTAACACTTACTGAGTCTTCCCCATCCCCATTGGGTTTTTACCCTAAAGCAGCAATTTTATATTTTTCTAATAAAGATAATATTGGATCTAAATCATTTAGTAACTGATATAAAATACATCAAAATAATTGATCTTAACCTTACTTTATTCCATATCCATCTATCAATTCAATAAATTTTACCTCAATCATCCAAACTAAGGCTCTGATACTAGTTATTTCAAAAATACTGGGATGTCCAATGATAGTTAATTATAGAATAGTAAATGGTATAAAAAAAATAATAAGATGATGATTACAAGACACACATATTTACATGGTTTAGGAACAATACCTACCTCTACATAGAGGTAGAGCACTTAACTAAAATTTGAAAGCTAAATTACAGGGTATAATATTAGTGTATTAAACCCTATCTCAAAATAAATTCCTAAAGAAATGTGATGATATAGTAAACCATGTTGTTGTAGTGTCAATATACACAATAATTCCACTACGCTATAGTAACCAGTGGTAGGATGCCCTAAAAAATATTGTACCCTATAAATGTTTCTAATAATTCATGCTATAATAACCATGTGGAAGTACACATAGATATATTATGATTTTCAGTGTTATTGATTAGCTCTACCACAATGGGCAGAGTTTTAGTTTGGTTTATAATATGGGATGCTGGAAGTTATCCCAACTTCATCCAATGGATAAGGCTACACCATTTTAACATGGGCATAGTTTTATTTTATTGAGTTCATAATATCTATAATTGTCATGGTATTGGATTATATTCTCCTTAATGAGTTATGAAGTTCCAGTTTGATTCCATTGTAGTTTCAGGTATGATTCTCCATGATGAAATCAATAACTTTCTTATTTCAACACGTTTTAATGAATAAAATGTGGTATATTAATAGTGTGTTAAATATTAATATTTCCATTCAATAATTAATAAAAAACTAAAATTGATCATTATTACATTATATCACTATAATATATGTTTTCTTAATCATTTATGATATAATTATTATAATTATATTCATATAGGTGGTTTAATCAACCCAAACAAGAAGATGTTATAACAAATGAATGGGTAAGAATAGTCACTTATGTTATGATAATATTATTTTCACATAAGAATAATGATGTTAATTGAACATAATTGGAGTGGTGAATGAATTCTAGGATTATTTTATGTGATAATGTAAATGAAAAAGAATGAAAAATAATGAAAAAGAACTCATTACTGTTGAAATAATGGGTGCCCTAGACCCAACTATGCAGTACCTTTTGATTACTATATCATGTGTACAGTTAGCTATGCATGATGTTATCTTACCATTATAGTGCATACTTTTCTGCGTCCACAATAATATTGGTAATGTAAAAAGGTTAATTGTTGTGTTGATAGGTTATAACAGATCCCAGGCTATAATGAGAACCTAGAGATACAATGACATTGATCTTAAATATATGTTCTATAGTCTAGATACATTTTACTGACTAGACACAGTAGATGTCTAACTATCAGGTGCTGGGGGATCATAAGCATTGAGACTTCTTCTCATGAAGTTCACACTTGGTGATCTCTAGTAGTGAGATCATGAGGACAGACCCATCAATAGGAACACCACATGTTTTGGGTGTCATTGGATGTTCCTATCTATAGACATGTGTATTGGTCTCTTTACTTGAGACCATTACCAATGCATATCCTTTGATTACGTAATTTTATAAAAGATGAAAACCATGACAGTGATGTCGTGGCAAGGTAGTTTGTGTTGGGTGCATCGTTGGTGGTATGACATTGGATGAATGGTCAAGAAATTATTTGTCGCTTCCAAGTTCAAGAAGTTGTATATCTCAGGCCTAGTTGATCAAGATGGTGCTGCCTTCATATGTCTTTGGCCAAATCAGTGGAAAGGAAAATCCATCCGGATAGATCAACAAATAATAAAGCAAGATAAGGACGATGACACAAGAGTGCGTCCTTCTTTATGAGATATTTAATGACAAAGAGATTATAGTACACAGTCAATGTACATAGGATGATAGTCGTTGCTATGACTATCCTTATCTCTTTAGGGGCCATGATGAGCTTCTAGACTCCGCTCTTGGTCTGTGGATTTTATTCACTGTTATCTAGATAAGGGTCTATAGGGTCACACACAATAGCGTATTCAAGAATCCGCCCTATTCAGTTGAATAGGTATATGGACATAGTGGGCCCCACCATGGGGTCCGAACCTTTTTGCAAGTTATCGATCACCGATGAATTAAATAAATTCATTAATATTCAAGTTATTAATATTTGGGATTTAATTTATTTAATGTATTTACAAGATTAGTAAATATGGGAAAATATTAATCGAACGAATATTATTCAAGGTTCGTTTAATATTAAGCGGGATAGCGAGTCGAGTTAAATGACTCAGTTTTATCACGTAATATATTATATATATATATATATTAAAAGTATGTGATAAAAATAATAAATAATATTGGCGTAGTTTAGTCTGTCAAAATTATTTATTTAGTGAATGTTGATATAAACAGGGATTAGGGAACCCTACCGGGTATTTATCAACGTCACTATAAATATAGGTGGGGGCTATCTCTTATGTTGTGAAAATCACTATTCATTCATTTATGGAATGAAAATTGAGAGCCTCCCTCTACTACCACTTCCTAGAGAGAGAAGCTGATGATCCAAGAGTTCGGATCAAGTTCTTACTCAAGCATTGAAGAGATCTCGATGCGGTGATCGCCGGAATGTCGAAAGCTTTTTTGGATCACCGCACTAGCACCCAAAATTCGATGATAAAAGTTCCAATGGATTTTTGGAGTGGGTGTGGATGAGCTAGAGGGATCATACTTTGGATCCTTCAAGCGACGATCATGATCGACTAGTTTTAGTCAACCACAACTTCAGATTAGAAATGGGTACGTTTTCATTTTAGTATTGTGCTCTTAATAATTTACGTGAGATCCTCGAAACTCTATGGGGCTCAGTTCATTGGTGATGACAAGTTCCGTCATCCCGCCAATGAAAAATTTTAAAATCCCCGGCCCACCGACTTCCGTTGCGAGCTCCGGAACCTAACAATTACTTTTATGAAATCACTCCTCATGATGAATTCCCTAGAATGAAGGGCTTAGGAATAATTCCTGTGACCAAAGGATTTCAAATGTGACATAAGAATATAGGATAGAAAAAATGGGTAGGTATTATATAGGGATTAAAAGTATAATATTTTATTTTATTGGGTGTAAGAGAGCTCCTTTTATATGTGAAATTGAGGGACATTTCCTTGGAAACTTAAGTTAGGTGCATAGTAAATATGGAATCAGATTAGAGTTAGGTGAGTTAGGTAAAGAAAAATTGGTGGGAATCTTAGGATTAACTCCCACACCCAATATTTTTTTTCTATAATGACTATATATCAAATTAATTAAACAAAATTTGATCCATGATAAATTACCTCTTTGAACACCTTTTAAACCTTTTTAATTATTTACTAGGGTAATTAATTTTTTACTAATAATATAAGATACCCCCTCTTACACAATTTAAAAGTGATGATTTTAAATTTTTAATCCATTTAATCAAATTCAATTTATAGATATTATAAAATTAAATTTTAAATTATATCATAAGAAATATAGGAGAAACTATTTTTGTAGGAAAAAGACTTTTTAAAGAATAAGAGTTATTATTATTATTTTATATCAATTTATAATTAAATAGATGTTAATCCATTTTTTTTAAATTTATTAATTAAATTATATACATAATTTAAAATATATCAATTTAATTTATTTAGATAAAAAACACACAATACTGATAAAAACAGTTCTTTGAAGATAAAGCTTTTTTCCTTTACCATGGTAACTAAATTTTACCTCAATAACTTCTATTTATACCTAAAAATTAAATTAAACATACTACTTAATTTAAATATTATGATAAAAAATATTAAATCCATTTCATTTTCTTCAATTTCTAATAGTTATATAAATTAATTTTAATATAAAAAAGCATAACACAAAAAAAAACATTTATAAAAAATAAATTTTAAGTATAAAATCAATTTATTATTATAATTTTACATTTAATATCCATATATGAACGATAATTTATTTTATAGTGTATATTACTGATATATTTAATTAATATAATTCTTTATTAGTGATTAATTTAATTTATTAAGATAAAAATACATTATACACAGAAAACAATTCTTTAAAAAAATTCTATTTTTATAATTAAATGATTTTATCTTTATTTATAACCAATTGATAATAAATATAATAGTTATTATTAATTTTTTTATATATAAATAAAAAATATCATTTAATATACCAAATGTGTTAAATTTATCTTTAAAATTAAAACATATAATAAAAAAAGTTTTTAAATATTTTTTTTATTTAGCTATGAAAAATTAAATCAGTATTTATTATAGTTAATTATTTATTGTATGTTATTTATTTACTTTACCTATCATTCATTTTCATTAATGCATTTTATTGAAATCAATATTTAAAAGTAATATTTTTAATAAAATTTCATAATTTATAAATACAATTTTATTAAAATAAAAGGTATTTCACAAATGAATTAGTATCCTTTTATTGTATCAATTTTTTTTATTTATTTCATATAAATTACTTATATGGTAAACAAATATTTTTTAGGAACTAAATAAATATAGGTATATTAATTATACACCAATAATTCTAAACTGGCCACATGTTTACTGGTATAATAACCAATAGCTATACACCTTTACAACGACTATATAAAAACTATATTACCTCTTATAAATTCATTCCATTATAACATCATAGATCACACTTCTCATTCATATAGTTTTATTTTTTGATTTTAAAATGTTCTTTCTCCTTTCATGATGTCTTTTTCATTATAGTTCTAGTTTTAATAATGGTGATTTTCAAGAGTGAATATGATATTTGAGATTTCCTACTTGTAAATTGTTTATTTTAATCTATATATTTTCCCCTTTTAATTTATGCACTTATAATAGGTATAATTATCCATGGTATGTTATACATTTTTTCATGCTTTTTTTTGTGACGTTCCATTACAAATGAATAAAGTGTTTTTAGTTCGATTCATACCTTTTATGAATTATTTTCACCTCCAATTATTTTAAAATAATATAAAAACATATTCAAGAATTATATACATATAATTTAAAATGTGTTCTAAAACCTAGGTTGTTATAATGAAGAATAAGTTATCTTAGTTTATGAATAATAACCTAAACCACATGGAGAATTCAACTTCACCAAGGAAGGAATATTTAATATTTGAATCCTTTATGCGCAAATTAACACCTATTATAGTGGACCCTATGATTAATTCATTGAAAAATAATGAATCAATACTATAGAAAATATATTTTCTATACTCTATTATATTCAGTAGAAAAAGTTACTTTTTAAGTATACTTATTAGAGGGAGAAGCTGATCAGTGGTGGAAATTGATAAAAAAACAAAAATCCAAAGTATGAATTTGAAGCTATGGAGTGAGAATAGTTCAAAAAATCATTTTTCAAAAAGTATTTTCCTCATACCCTATAAAAAACTGAAAATGGAATTATTGGAACTAATGAAAAAGGATAATTAATCAGTTGGAAGTTATGAAATGGACATTATAAGGCCTGCACAATATGCTTCATGTTTTTTCATCGATTTTTATGGGAATTTTGAATGATTATTTAGTTGATTAAAACCCCATCTATGAAAAAATTTGACAATATGAGACTTTGGGATTTATGGGTGGATAGTGAAGTGTTCTTTTAAACTGAAAATATAGTTTGTATATATATAGTGATTTCATGGATGGAATGTTAAGAAGAGAAGGATAAATTAATTTTTTTTGGGAGGATTTACCCATGAAAGAGAAGATAAGAGAAGAAACTATAACTACCCATGTGCAATATGTGGGAGAATAAACATTCAAGGAATTTTTTCATCCTAGTGGAATTCTCATGAAGGGGGTGAATTTAGATTCAAATTAAAAATATTACTATTTTAAAAATTTAAAATAAAATCCACTCAATTTAAATATATCCTTGTTAACAAATACTATGGATATATATAATTTGATATTTTAAAATAATTTATCAAAGGAACAATAAATACATAGTAAAAAATAAATGGTATTAATTTATATTTTGAAATTATTATACTCACACCAAGTAGTATATATATATATTTATATATATCAAAAATAAATGTTAAATATGATAATTTTACTTTTCAAACACACTTTGAAAATTCTTAGTTAAAAAAACTAGTGAAAGAAAAGAATAAAAACACACAATGGAATTAAAAAAAGTGGTTAGTGAAAATATGAAACATCGTTCTCTCCAATTATAGTGAGATAATGTAAAACATGTTTATTAAAAATTTATTTATCAATAACCTAAATCTGGTAGATTGACCCTAGACCGCGTTACAAACATGATGTTGTACACAGATAGTCCAGGATAAACACATCCTATCCCAAAATTATTAATTGGAAAAAAAGTAACAAAAATAAAATAAAATATTATCTGAGTACTCTTATTTAAAGAGAAGGAGAAGTGATAAACATATTTGTAGAATTTTTAATGAATAACTCGATAAAAAAATAGAGAGAATGAAGAGTGAATAAAAATTTGATGAATATATTTATTTGATCAAATTAGGTTGATCATCAGGGTTCTCTTATAATTTTATGATCATATAGTAAGATCAAGAGTATATGAGGAAGTCATAAGAGGTTTTGCTTAGTTTTTAGTGTACTATAGAAATATAGAGTGTCAGAGAGTGTGAAAAATGAATCTAATTAGATAGTATTTTGTTTAGCACTTTACAAGTGTGAGGATTACTCAAATTTGTAGAAAATTATTCTCTAAGTAGTTATTGAAAGAAAATAATTTTTGATATCCTTGGACTAATAGATATCAATATATCTAAAACCATCAATCAATACTATGAAATATAGCTATTGGAATTATATACTTAGACATGGAATTTTTGAATAATCCTATACAATCAAGTTAGTTTCTTTGACTTATGGGAAATAACATCCCTAGTTGGTTAGGAAGATCAATAATTTAGGTCAATCAATGACTTTTGGTTGGTCTTGAATTCCTTCATGTTATAGCTTCATTATGAATTCAGTCCATTTGTGGTTAATTTGAACACCTAGCAATCAATCCAAGAATTCACTGAATTTTTATCCATGTAATGTTGACAATTGAAATTGATATACTAGAATGTTTAATTGAATCTTATTCACATGGTTAATGTTCTTATTCATGTGGTATCTTCAACACTTAGAAAAATTTCAACTCTATCTGGAATGGTTGCATGACTGTCTTCTTGAAATCGATAGTCTGTTCCACGGTCAATCATCTGTAGTATTGTGAATGATCTAAAACATATAGTTCTTTTCCATGGTATTCATGTATTCAATCATCATTATCACTTTTCCATTTTGATTAATCAAATAATTTGAATTTTTTTATCATGCGTACAATCCATTAGTCTTACAATCGATCTAGTGAAACACACGATCGTTCAACTATAACATACAGTCAATCCAATGCATAGATTTACTTCATCAAAAAATAGTTTTATATCATAAAACCAAAAACTTATTAGAATTAAAATAAACATTATTTTATATAATTAAAACAATGAATTTCTAGATCAATCCAATAATCTACCACTTTTGGATGATCAAAAATTATGGTAGGAAAAATTTCAAATTAAAAAAATCATTACTCAATACTTAAATAAAAACATAAATCAATTTCCTTGAAGTTATATTACTGAAATACTTATTCTATCCCTTTTAGTATTATCAAAAATTTCATATAATAGGTTAGATAAAACAAATAATATATATATAAAAATTAATTATTGAAATAAGTAAAAAAATGAAAATCAAGAATAATTAATAAATTCTACATTCATTAAAAAATAAAAATAAAATAAAAAATATAAATATTCCTAATATTATATATTCATTCATGATTTTACACTACTCCCATCATATAATAGTCACTAAGATGTGATTAATTTCCAGTCAATGTTTATTTTTTGATCATAAACATATAAGAAGAGCATTGTTTGAGTTTATTTAATTAAACTACTGTTTAATGTTTTGACCATATATCTCAACATAATAATGAATTTTTTTGATTCTTCTTTTTTAGTGTTTATGATGAAAATTCCCACATATAGTTAGAAGGATTATTTTGAAATTCATCCATTTTAAAGGCCATACGGACCACATAAGAAGGCCCAAAAAATCTGTTGAGAAAACTAGACCATCCCTGATGATAAAATATTTGGGCTCAATTTAGATTCCCAAATTTTATGAAATTCCTTAATATATTACATAATATCAAAAAAAATCATATATAAAAATTTTATGGCTTAAATACACCAAAAAGGTTCCCAACTGATTCTTTTAATTCTAGCCCACATTTCTGGATGGGAATTAAAAACATCCCACCATTATTGAATTTTCTACCAATAAAATATTCCAATTGAGATGTTATTTTGTGGTGTGAAATACAATATATAGGCATCAAATTTTTTATAATAAATGTTTCCTAATTTAGGGAATATTCCCAGCCTAAAATTCATTCACATTTATTCAAAGTAAAAACTCGATAGAAAAATGGAGATAATGACATTGTTTAGTAAAATATCCATAAAATTTGGTAAAAAAGTATAATGGATACAATTTTTTGAGATTTTAAATTACACATCAATATATAAAATTTTTAAGAAGAATATATCTCAAGATTCAGATGTATGAATGGACAACTATCTATATAACTTGAGGAAAACATTTGGAATGCAAACAGTCTACTACCTTAGGCTATAAATACATACCCCACTTATCCTTGTGAGGGGTTGACATTTCAGAACTCAAGGAGGATATTTTTCATGAATAGAGACTTTAAAATTGACTATTAGTACTTTCCTTGATCTTTTTTCAACAAGATATACCTCTCCTTCACTTTTATTTTTGGGTTCATTTGCGTTTATTTTCAATTGTAATCATGTAATATTGTTTTCATTTCAATTAAATATTAAATCATATTTCTTAATCATAATTTATAATTCTCATACTCCCTATATTTTTTAATATTAAAGCTTTTTAATTTTTTTAAATCAAGTTTAACATCATTCCATTCTTTCGCTTTCTCATTCAATCAAAAGTTTGTGTTTAATTATCTTCACCGTTTATGTGTGTGTTCAACACATTACTCTTATCTTGCCCCTTTATTTTTATTGCATTTTTAAATAATCACCATAAAAATTCCAAACATATTATTAACCACCCAAATGGATGAGTAAATCAACCATTGTGGTGAGTTATTATTTGGTTATGTTAAGTGATTGAGATATTTTTCTCAATGAATATTATTTAGGTTAACATTGTGTATGTTAAACTTAAAATGTAATTTATTATTGACATATTTTGTTTAAAATGTGGATTAAATGGATTATTGGAAACATAAATAAAGTGCCATAAATAAGATTTTATTTAGATTATAACCATAATTAATTTAAGGCTTGGATGAAAGCCTCTATACTTGTGAATTTCGATCAAAATTATCTTATGAAGTGGGTATTAATTTAATGCAATATAAAACATTGATCAAGGATATCATAAGCTTAAATCACCAATAATGAACTCACCCCAGTCATTATTAAATTTTTGAATCAATATACATCAATTAATCAACCTAATTAAGCTCTATAAACAAACCCCCCCATTAAAAATACAAACAAAATAGAAACAATCGACTCTAAATTTTTTTCCATTGTTGAGGATTCAAACCTAGTGTTATTATAAACATTAGTAGAGTACCAAAATTTTGAACAATCAATAAGAAAAAATTAGCTACACCTCATTTACTTATTAATAACTCTAATAAGAATCAAATTTATCTTCTCTAATGGATTGGGGATCTATAGGAGCTTAGTATTTTTCTTTGGAATGTGAACATGTTGGATTTGGAGTAGGAGCAGAAGATTCAACAATAGAAAAAATTATAGTAATTTGTCTAAGGTGTTACACTTATTGAGTGGGTGAATAGCCAAATTATGCAGAAGAATTCTCCATAAGGGTAGGTAAGGAATATGCAGTTGGGGTGGGTGGTCTGAAAGGAATATCATATGGTATCACCGTTTTATTATTGGAAACATACCAATAGAGTTCCATCATCTTGGTAAAGTTAATCAATACACAACATAAACATAATATAAACTAAAGAAATTATTTATTTTCCTTAAAAAATACCTCCAAAAGAGGTTCTATAACTTTCATCTGGTCAACTTGAGTCTTGAATGTACTAATCATTGTGGAAATTTTGAGATCACTATCCATATTATGGAAAAAATATTTCGGGCCACCATTTTTGAAAATCTTTAAAAAATAATATTAGATGGAATTTTTAATGATTCTTATATATTTTCCAATAATCTTAGAATCATCCCATACTATATCCAAAATATCATCATCATAGGTTTTATAAGTATATTGTATAATCTCTTAGGTGTTTTAAAATTCATTCAAAATAGTCTTAAAATCACCCCTTACAGTTGTCTTGACGAAATCTTCATTAATAGAGACAATAGAAGGAGGTGTATATGTAGAAAAGGCATAGGAAACAAGAGGTTTTCTAAAATAAGTGACCTATTAAAATAAACTAAGGTCTCTATGAGTTTAATCCCTCTTTAAATATTTAAAGTTTAATTTAAGAACTCTCATTTATTCATTCAGCCTATGAATTCCCATTTTCCATGATATCTATCTTATAAAATAGTCTTGGATAGATATACTTCACAATGGAAAATAAGTACAAGGATATACCTTCTTCTCTAGCTAAATCAAAGATAATTCCAAAACCTAGAAATAAATGCTTCAAAATATTCAACCAATTGACGTCAAACTCATTCTAATCATATATTTTAATATAAGAAGATGATGGGGGGAGGTGAGGGTACAAATTTATTTTGAAGTGATGCCATACCGGTCACTTTGACATCTTATAATGAAGGTGCTATTTATATTTTCACCAAAGATTCAAACAATCTTCTGAAACTTTTTAGTTCAGATTTAGATTTAGGTACTTCAATTGGCTTAACAAGGGTTGGTCCAAACATATCATTTAACACTTGGTCCAAAATTTTATCCAAAACTTCATCTCCATTAGTTCTTCCATCTCTAGAATAATGCACCTAAATATTATTCTCTAGATCAATCTTATCCACTAAAAATCCTTCAATAGAAGTAGGTGAAACATATATGGAAAGTACACCATGCTCATGAGGATTTATGCCATTATGATCATCATCGTCATTTGAATCTGGGTGATCAACACCTAATAGGGAAGATCCAGGGGACTTATACCCCTTATAAACTGGAGTATCAAACAAGGGTCCCCCTATCTCATTCACTTGTAGAGATACTTTCCCAATTTCATCCATTAAAGGAAAAAAATCCTCATTAGACCCACCCTATTAAATTCTTCCATTTTCATCAATAAAGGGAAGGGACTCCTCATCATAGTCATCAAAATCATATTATGTTGTTTCCTTAAGATATTTTATATGAAATTTAGTTTATTTAGTATAAAAATTAATTTATTTTTCAATATAAGGTAAATATTTAGGAGTATCCATAGGTCAATAAGACACAACTCCATAAACTTTCATTGGTTAGATGAATTGACTTCTACTAGTTCAAGAGGAGAACTCCTCTCTACTAATTCATGAGTATAACTTCTTTCCAAATATGATCTTAAAACTTCATCATGATTAATAACCATTTATATTTGTAATTTTCTTATATATTCTACACTTCGAACATCTATTTATTTCTCAGAAGACTACTCTACAACTTCATTAGATTCTAAACAAGTATCTTATTTTTCCTTTACCCTCAAAGGTTTATTAATAAGATTATAATTCTCATAAATATTATCACTATTATCTACCCATAAATATTAGTATGAGTTATAATTAAATCTAATTCACCTATAGATATTTTAATTTAAGAACATCCCACCTAAATAGATAGACTATTCCTCCAACTTAGAAACAAGTCTCTTTGACCTAAGGAAAGCAGATATCAAGTTAGGATATGGAGGGAAGTTATACCTAGAAGAGGGATTACACACTTATTATATGTTCCTCATCATGAATCTATTTAAACTTATCTTCACATAATTTTTAACTGATATATAAAGAAAATGTCTTGTGGCCTTATAATGCTAAAATCTCCTTAACTTCAGAAAAATAGATGTTGAGTCAACTTTATCAACCATCTGCATTCTCCATATAATTCCATGGAATTAAGTCTCCCTAGGTTTCCATTCCAGTCAAATATCTAAGTGCTTTATCAATTTAAAAACACAAATTACTATTAGGATGATAAATTTGGAAATCATCAAATATAGCTCCATGAGGAACCATCAGGTGTTTTGTCCACTGATTTGAAGAAAAACCCAATTATTCTCCATTCACTAAGGTTTGGATGGAATATTTCTTATCAACAAATTCAAAATTATAATATAAATATAAAACCTCAACTAACCTCATATAGAAAGGTCATATATTCTTAATATACTATCCACTACATCCTTCTTACTACATCACTTTCTAAACTAGTTATTTTCTCGATTCTAACTACTCAGCATCTGCTTATTTCTCTATAATTTATATTTTATTTGAGAGATAAGAGTTACATGTTTCAATATATGAACTCAATCTATCTTTTAAATTCAATTCAAGAGTCTTATCATCTGTTGGAGTGAGATAAAATACTATCTTTTCATGCACCGTCATTTCATAAGATTACAAGGATCGGGATTTTATAAGAAGAGGTTTGTAAAAGGAAATGTAGAAAAGGGTGAGGATCAAGGGTTTAGGAGAAATTAATTCAATTTTTAACTATGTTATTTTAATCCACTCATGGAATGAAAATTTGAAACAAAATAAATTTTGAGAAAAACAATCAAAAGAACACTATGTTTTTTAAAAAATCTTCCTAGATAGTCATAGTAGCTTGAATAATAATGTGACTTGTCTTATTGTTTCTCAGGATTTTTATAGTGGGATGAAATATCACACAACTAAATTATAATAACATATAAAACCATAGTAACTCAACCTATCATATGACTAATATTTAAAACAAACCAGGACATACAATTACCTGTGATATTTTGACTCGAATACTATAAATTTAATTTTGAACATGAAATACCAATCAATTATAATTAATCATACCTAAATAATGTATGATATAACTAATTATTTATATATTGAAATTATTTTTGAAAATATCAGCAATTTTTCTTTTGGCTCCAATTAAATCACGAGTGATATAACTTTTTTTGAAAATTATCTCTCCAAAAGTGATGTATTATATCAATATGTTTTATCCTAGAGTGTTATAAAAGATTCTTATTAATGTTAATAGTACTTGTATTATCACATTTTATAGGATTATTTTAGAATTGATATCCACATTCTAGTAAAGTGTGTTTTACCAAAAAATATGTCCTAAAAAACTACCTTTATTATATACTTAGATTTAATAGTGTAAAATTCAATTGAATTATGATTTTTTACTACACCTATATACTAGATACTTTCCCAAAAAGTGAAATTTTATAGGGGATCTTTTTCTATCTAACTTAAAACCATTAAAATCAGCATTGAAATAAATAACTAATTTAATTTTATGTCCTCCAGAGTAAAATAAAAAAATTAGTTGTATTCTTGAGGTATTTGTAAATTATTTTAACATCATTTAAATGATATTCCATGGGTTTTACTTGAAGAAATTTCCACATGCGCACCCTAAACATAATATCATTCCCGTTAGTAGTTAACAATAATAAACTCTCAATAATGACTCTATAAACCATTTGGTAAAATATTTTCATATTTTCATCTAAATGTAATTTATAGGTACTACTCATAGGAGTATCACAAACTTTAGTGTTATCCAATACAAAATGTTTTAGTATATATATTGTGTATTTAACTTGATTTAAAACAATTACTTATTTAATTTAAGAAATTTGAAAACTTAAAAATAATTTTAACTCACCCCTTAAACTCATTTCAAATATATTTTTTATATGTTTATAAAATTCAACAATCAAATAGTTTTTAGATGAACAAAAAATAATATCATCCACATTGATTTGTATAACCAAAACATCCTTTGAAATTATTTTTATAAATAGGGTAGGTTTTTCTATACCTTTTAAAAATTTATTTGAAATTTTAGAAGAGATAAACCTATCATACTAAAATCTTGGATCCCATATTAAAACATAAAGATATTTTGAAGGTTTAGAAACATGATTTGGTTAATGAGGATTTTAAAATCCAAAGGGTTGTTCAACCAAAACATCCTCAATAATATAACTATTTATGAATTCACCCTTAACATCCATTTGATATAGTTTTAAATTAATATGAATTGTATATTTTAGTAGTATTAAAATTGATTCTAGTATAGATACTAGTGAAATGGTTTCTTTATAACCAATCCATTTTTCTTGACTATGGCCTTGTGAATCCAATCTAGATTTTTTTGTAACTATAGTGTTAGATTCATCAACCTTATAAACACCCATTTAGTGAAAATAGCAAGATAATATTTTGGTCTCTCAACTAATTCCCATAATTAATTTCTTTAAAATAGATTAAATTATTATTGCATGAATATTACCCTGTGTTCATCACTAATTGATTCAGTAAAGTTCTGAGGTTCTAGGAGAGACAAGTAAGCTTTATGTTTAACCATATTTCTAAGATATTACATTATTTGAGTTCCATTATCAAGATCACTGACAAAAAAATCTAAATTGAGGTGACCCAGACATTTCATACATAAATAATATATATTATTAGATAGATATTCACTATATATAATTATGATCAATAATGGAATTGTAAAGTTTTAGTGTCTTTGGAAAATTTAATACATAAATATTTAGTACAAAAAGACCAATTCCATCTCCCACATAATTCTTCACAACTGGAACAATTCTTAGAAATATCATACATAAAAACTTTTTTCAAATCATGGGGAAAAAGAAGCAAAATAAAGGGTGATCTCAGATTATCAGTAAGGGTAAACATGGGTGATATCAATCAATGATCATTTTTAAGCATAAAATGAGAATAAGGATATGCGAACATGAAATTAACATTTTAAAATATAACCCAAAAAATCAAAAATAATAATTATAAGTCACAGAATAAATCTTGGCAGTTCATAATACCTGAACCATAATGGAATTGAATAACATAATCCATGAGATCATAACATTGGCCAGAGATCATATCATAAAAGAGTGGCATAAAGTGTGGAAAAACCATAATCATAGAACTCCTATGTCAAGGAAATCCACCAAAAATCCCACCATATGTTTATCTTGGGAAAACCACACATGCACCTGCTTCAAGATTGGGAAGACCTCTCATATACCCTCTTTTGGTCTTGGGATAACCTACTATGTACCCTATTTTGGGATTGGGATAACCACCCATGTACCCTTTGATATCATAAAACACTATTCTTTACCCAATGTATTGGAGGTCTATAACAGACCCACCCATCACATAATCATAATCAATTAATATGTGTTGGGACCAAGATAATGATCAAGGTGATTAAGGTTTCAAGTGTTGTCTTTTGTTTTCAAGGTATGTTTTGAAGAAAGGAAATCACTTCACTTTGTTTTTTGGATATAATTGTTTTTGGTTTGTTTTGAAAGGAATCAGGCACATGTTAATTGTGATAATGATTTGCTGGTTTGTATTTTATATAAATCAAGAGTTTTATGGAGAACTTATGATGAAATATTGATAGAAGAAAGGGAGAGTGAAAGAGTTGCTACCAATTGAAAAAGAATTGTATTCAGATTGTTTTTCAAAACAATTAGAAAAGAAAGTGGTGGAAGTAAAAGAAGTGGTGCTGTTTTCGCTGAAGCTAGTTATGATTATAGAGTAAAAGCTGGTTACAAATTCAGAGTAAAAGCCAGTTATGATTTTAGAGTAAAATCTCGTTACGATTTCAATATAGAATCCGGTTAAAATTTCAGTGTAAAAGATGGTTACCATTTCGAAGTAAAAGCTGGTTACGATTTTAGTTTAAAAGATGGTTACAATTTCAGAGTAAAAACTGGTTACAATTTCAGAGTAAAAGATGGTTACGATTTTAGTGTAAAAGATGGTTATGATTTCAGAGTAAATGTTGGTTATGATTTCAGAGTAAAATATGGTTATGATTATAGAGTAAAATTTGGTTACAATTTCAGAGTAAAAGCTGGTAACGATTTTAGAGTAAAAGCTGGTTACGATTTCAGAGTAAAAGCTGGTTACAATTTCAGAGTAAGAGCTGGTTACGATTTTAGAGTAAAACCTGGTTACTATTTCAATGTAAAAGATAGTTATGATTTCATAGTAAAAGCTGGTTATGATTTTAGAGTAAAATCTGGTTACAATTTTAGCATAAAAGCTGGTTACGATTTCACTATAGAAGTGTAGTTACGATTTCACTATAGCAGGGGGTTCCAATTGAAAACATGATGTCGAATGAAGAGTAAGAGATATTTCTTATTGTTAAAGGATCATACCTAGATGTATCATAAACAAGTATTATAAATAATGAAGTGGGACCGATGGAAAGTGGTGCCAATGGAAGAGATGGTGCTGATTGAGAATGAATCAAATTCAGATTGTTTTGTATCATGACGAGAATGATCGTAACCAGATGTGATCATATTTAAGATAATAGTATCCAGACCATTTGTATTTATAAAATATCATGGTTGGGTTGAGATGAAAATAAAGAATCATGAATGGATGGAAAATTACAATACTTTACAAGATAATTCAGACGATTATAAATTCAATACTCAATGATTTCAAAGTCATGAAGGTAGTAGAGATACAAGCACATGTTGGTGAATGAAGTGTGTTTTCTCATGTGGGTAAAGAGAAAAGAAAAGAGAAGGATACTTATGATTGAATTGTCAAAGGGGGAGCCTTTATTTTGAAAGAGTAATTTTATCTCAAGTGGAGAAGTACATTTCTTTAAACACATTCAATTGGATTTGTATCAAGCATTATTTTGAAGAAATTAGTATGAGAGAATCAGATTCTGACACATGTATTTATCTTCAATTGTAATTGTATTAACCATAGAAATGAGATTATAGAAAAGAATAGATGAATATTGTAGAATATTTGAGAAGAATCGAGAAGCATTGACAAATTCATAATTGCTCCATGATTTCAGGAGAAATTCAGATTTGGGTGAATTTAAGTAAGCGGTAAAGTGTTTTAGGATTCTCACCTAAACTTGTTTTGGGTCAACTATAAAAGGAGTGATGTAAATTGTACTTGTGTGACTTGAAGAAGAGAGAGAAGCTACATGTTTCTAGAGAGAAGAAGAGATCAATTCCATTCGAATTGACAATTGTTTTGGGTGGTTCAGATTCATTTGTATTTTATTCAACTCAAAAATTGTATTCAGGAATTGAAGTGGTGATGATTATTCTATATTTTTTTCAATAAAATAATCAGAATGAGATATTTTTATTAAAATAATCGTAATGGGAGATTTGTTTTGAAAGAATCTTATTCAGAGAAGATCGGATTCAGTGCTTCATAAAAAGGTTAATATGGTTCTTTCCTTTCTTCTGGGTAAGGAAAAGATGAATTGTTTTACAATTTGAATACATTTATTGAATTCAAAAGAAGAGCAGGTAACATTAGTTGTTACAAAGCAATTGTATTACCCTATTATTCTAAGAGGGTACACATGTACTAGCGGGATCGTTTCATAGTTCTACACAGGTAAAATGGTACATCCTACTCTTTGTAATCCACAAATTGTTTTCTTAGTGGATTGTGGTATTGTATCATTTCCAAACCATACCAAGGACATAACTATTCTTATTGAATAATGAATCTTTCAAATCTTTGTGTTCCTGTGGATGTGTGTTGATTTGTTTCTCATCATGGAATTGAAATCCTTAATAGGAGGAGAAAGTTGTTTCAATTGAAAAGAAACATAAAAAAAAGAGCATCACTAATTCCCCCCTCCCCCTCACAGTGATACAATACTCTGACTGGGCACTTTCAATTGGTATCAGAGCCTAGTTCCCTTCATTATTATTTGCTGATGGAGAATGTAAACTGTGTGAATAGTAAAGGTATTCTGGTCTTTGATGGAAATAACTATCATATCTGGAAAGATAGAATTCTTTTATATCTTATGTCTATCAGTTATGATGTTCTTGAAGCTGCAACAGTTGGGTTTCCTCCCATTGATGATAGTGCTCCACTTACACCTATTGATAAGAAATTTCTTGAGAATGATGGAAGGTCCAAGAATTCTATATTATCATCACTTTTTGAAATACAATTCTTGAGAGTGAAAGGTGCTACCAAAACTAAAGGTATATGGGATATGTTGAAAAACATATACGAAGAAAATACAAAAGTGAAGAAGTAAAAGTTAAAAATATGGAGATTGAAGTATGAATATTTGAAGATGGTTGGGCATGAATTTTTTGGAGAATTCTTTACCAGGGTGAGTGACATTGTGAGTACTATCAGATGTCTTAGTGAAAAGATGAAAGACTCTACAGTTGTTGAAAAGACCTTGATGATATTTCCTAAACATTTCAATTCAAAAGTTTCTTCATTGGAAGATAGATATCATGAAACATTGTCTATTGATGATTTACATAGCACTCTTATCACTTATGAAATCAGAAGAGAGAATTCTATGAAGAAAAAAACAAAGGTTGATAAAGAAATTTCCTTCAAGTCTATAAAGAAAGAAAAGTCAAAGAATATTGTTATTAAAGACGAATCTGGTGATTCTGACTCTAAAAAATAGGTATGTAAAATCTCAATGAAATCTTATCCTGGTTTTATAACAATGTGAAAATAGGTACATGGAAATACAAAGGGAAAATTACCTTGAAATGTTTTGAATGTGGAGGTTTTGGTCACTTTGTGGCTAATTGACCTCGAAGAAAGAAAGAATATGATAGTGATATTAAAGAAAGGAATAAGAAAAGATCATGGAAGAAAAAGGGAGACACAGGAAAAGAAAATAAATTCTTCAAATAAAAAATGAAGAACTTTATTTTCCAAATATGAAGAAGAAGAAGAGAGTGATGATGAATCCGAAAAATACATTGAGTATGGTAATAAAAAAAACTTTCATTTCAACAATTAATGATGAAGAATTCGGAAGCATTAGTTATGAAGAAAAAGAAACTCATCTTGAAACTCATCTGAAAGAAGAGTTGAAAGAATGTCCGAGAAAGATCAGAATGATTGAAGAGGAAAACAAAAAGATAGAAGATTAATGTTCAAGAAACCTAAAATTCTTTGTTAGTGAGAAAGAAAATATGATTAAAGAGATTTATGATTTGAAGAAATCTATTGAAGAAGAAAAGAATCGTAATGATCATTTAGAGGTGAAGTTGAAAGTAAAAGAACAAGAGTTGGAACTTGTCTAAAAAAACTCTCTAAAATTGAAAATAAAAGTCTATGATTCCAAAAATCTATCACTGAAGTTGGTGAATGTTCTCATAATGATAAAATTGATAAGGATCAAAAGAAGATACCTTCAAAGTGTGAGAAGAAGAATGAAACTTTTTTTGAAATGAAGAAAGCTGGTAATGTTATGTATGTGGATAAGACCAACAAGGATGGGAATGTTTTGAAACATTTTAAGTCTAAAAATGTTTCCAATGCTTCTAGTTTGGATAATTCTGAAATGAAAAGAAATAATCCGATTGATAATATAAAGGCTGGTGAGTCGGAAAATAAAGAGAAGAAGGTGGCTGAGAAACACATTTACAATTCTAATCAGTATGGAGGTTTTAGAGGAAAATAATCTCTCTATGGGTATTGATGGTATTGTGGGGGATTTGGGTACCCATTATGTATGTGTTGGTTCAATCAACATCATTACTATTATCCCATAGGTTATGAAAGTAAGATACTGATGGGGGAGTCAATATCTTCAAAGAAAGAAAAATGAGAAGGTTGTATTGTAGAAAACTGAAAAGAATGAAGTGAAGAATAAAAATAGTTTCCAAACCTTTGCAACTATTTGTGAAAGATGTGAACAACCTAGACACATTGAAAAAGGATTTCTTGTTTTGTTACCGGTTCAGAAAAAGATTCTCAATTCTCAAAAGCCGAAGGTGAAGAATGAAAAGAATGGAAAAATGATTTTTTTTATTGAAACTGCCTTAAAATCCATGAAAGGAGAATGACCCTGGATACTTGATAGAGGGTGTTCTTCACACATGAAGGGAGAATTGAAATTGTTAAAGGATGTGAAATATTTTAAAGAAGTAACGATGAAATTTGGAAATGATGAATCATTTAAAATCAAAGGTGTTGGGTCAGCAATCATTGTAAAAGAAAAGATGAAATCTATGAAAACATTATATGTTGATGGGATAAAACCCAATATGCTAAGTGTTTCATAATTGTGTGATGAGGGTAACAAAGTTATCTTCATGAAATATGGATTTGTTGTAAAGAGTGAAGAAGATGGAAAGATTCTTACAAGAGGTCATCGTACGAAAGGAAACTTGTTTCAGGTTGGTGACTCACAAAACTTTTGTTACATAAGTATAGTGGAAGAGAATCAGTTATGGCATAAAAGTCTTGGACATATGTGTTAGAGAAACATGAGAAAGTTATCTAAAAGGGACAGTGTTCAAGACATTCCTGATTTTCCAAGAAGTAGATATTGGTGTTGCACTATTTGTCAAAAAGGAAATATTACAAATGTTGTGCATAAGAAAGTTGATATTTGTTCAAAACAACCCATAGAGAAGATCCATTCCAATATATATGGGATAATGAGAAAACAATCAACACATTAATATAATTACTTCATTACTTTCATTGATGATTTTACTTGCATTACTTATGTTATGTACATGAAACACAAATCTCATGCTTTGAAAATGTTTAAAAGTTTCAGAAGAAAAGCTAATAAATAATGAGAGTATTCTATGAAGAAGTTGAGAACTGATAATGGTGGTGAATAAAGAAGTGAATAGTTTAAAAACTATCTTGATAAGCATGTAATTAGGTGTGAGTACAACTGTCCATACCCTCCCCAATAAAATGGGGTTACTGAAAGAAAGTATAAAAGCCTAGTATAAATGGGAAGAACCATGTTAATTGAGTATGGAATTTCTCATTACTTTTGGAGGTAATCCATGAGGACTACTATTTATATTCAGAACCATTATTTCTATAGGCCTCAATCATGTATGACTCCCTATGAATTGTTTTATGAAGAAACTCCAAGTTTGAATAACTTTCGAGTTTTTGGGAGTCCTTGTATTATAAAGTAGAAAGGTGTAAACTATGGTATGTTTGAACCAAAAGGTTAGGATAGAATCTTTCTTAGATACTCTCTAGAAGGAAGAGGATATAGATGCTACAACAAAGAAAAAAATAATTGTTGATTTAGTTGATGTGAAAGTGATTGAAGTATCTGAGAAAGAGAAACATGTTGTGGCAAACAATGAAGTTGAGAAAGTTGATGGAAACAATTTTGATAAGGATACAAATAAGTGTATTCCTTCCCAAGAAGAAGAATCAGACTCATTTATTTCAAGTGATGAAGAAAATCAAAAATATTATCCAAGGTTGAGGAAACATGTGGAAGTATAGAATATAATTGGTGATTGACATCAGAAGGTTCAAATAAGAAGAACAACCAATTCCATTACACATACTTCTTTGTATTCAAAGGTGGAACCGAATGATGTGAAATAAGCTTTTGAGCATCCAAAATGGGTTCAAGACATGAATGAAGAATTTGATCAGATTAAAAAGAACAATACATGGGAACTCGTACCCAAGTCTGAAAACAAAAACATCATTGGCACAAAATGGGGTTTACGAAACAAGCTGAATGAAGAAGGTTAAGTTATAAGAAAAAAATCAAGATTGGTTTGAAAAAGGTATTCACAGATTGAGGGTATTGATTTTTATGAAACCTTTTCTCCAGTGGCAATAATTGAGACAATCAGAATATTTGTTGCGATTTCTGCACAACGAGGATACAAGATCATTCAAATGGATGTTAAATCTTCATTCCTTAATGGTGATCTTGAAGAAGAGGTTTATATTGAACAACCTTCTCGTTCAAAACATATTGATATCAAAAATCATTTCATCAAAGAGCATGTGGAGAAGAGTGAGTTGAAGCTAGAGTATGTTCCAACATTGGAACAAGTTGCTAATATCTTCACAAAACCTTTATCGAAGGAATAATTCTAAAAAATGAGGTTGAACATTGGTATCCAACCTATTTCTCTTCAAGGTTGTGGTATCTGTATCTATCCCCTATCTCATGTTAAATCTGTATTGTTTTTCTAAGGAGGATATTTTTTCTGTATCATAAATTTATTGCACAAAAGAGAGAGTTGTGGGTAATTTGTGAATTCAGTATTGTTTAGTGTGTGAAATATTCGAACTGTTTGTTGGAGTGTTTATAGGAAAATAAATTGAATTGTATTTCAAGAATAATGAAGAAAAGAAATAGGTGTTCATGATCACTATTTTGGATATCATGGTTTTGTTATTAATGATTCTTGTTTCCAATAATGAGTCAGCTCATGTAGGATTAGAATTGTTGATATCTAATCCATTTCTTGAGTTTACAAAGTTCAGTGACTTATGAAACTTGGTTGACAAAAAAATACAAATAGGGAGATTGTTGGGACCAAGATGATGATCTAGGTGATGAAGGTTTCAAGTGTTTTATTTTATTTTCAAGGTATGTTTTGATGAAAGGAAATCACTTCACTTTGTTTTTTGGATACAATTGTTTTGGGTTTGTCTTGAAAATAATCAAAACCATGTTAATTATGATGATTCTTTGCTAGTTTGTATTTAATATAAATAATGAGTTTTATTGAGCACTTGTGATGCAATCTTGATAGAAGAAAGGGAGAGTGAAAGAGTTACTTCCAGTCGAAAAATAATTGTATTCATATTGTTTTTCAAAAAAATTAGAAAAGAAAGTGTTGGAAGTAAAAGAAGTGGTGGTGGTTTCACTATAGCTAGTTATGATTTCAAAGTAAAAGATGGTTACGATTTCAGAGTAAAAGTTGGTTATGATTTTAGAGTAAAAGTTGGTTATGATTTTAGAGTAAAAACTGGTTATGATTTCAGTGTAGAATTTGGTTTCGATTTCAGTGTAAAAGCTGGTTATGATTTCAGAGTAAAAGACAGTTACGATTTTAGTGTAAAAGCTAGTTATGATTTCAAAGTAAAAGCTGGTTACGATTTCAGATTAAAAGCTGTTTACGATTTTAGTGTAAAAGCTGGTTAGGATTTCAGAGTAAAATCTGTTTACAATTTCAATATAAAATCTAGTTATGATTTTAGAATAAAAGCTAGTTATTATTTTAGAGTAAAAGATGGTAAAGATTTCAGATTAAAATCTGTCTACGATTTCTAAGTAAAAGCTGGTTATGATTTTAGTGTAAAAGCTGGTTATGATTTTGTGTAAAATCTAGTTATGATTTCAGTGTAAAATCTGGTTACGATTTCAGAGTAAAAACTGGTTATGATTTCAGAGTAAAATATGGTTAGGATTTTAGTGTAAAACCTGGTTACAATTTCACTATAGCAGTGTGGTTATGATTTCACTGTAGAAGGGGGTTCCAATAGAAAACATGATGTCAAATGAAGAGTAAGAGATGATATTGATCGGTAAAGTATCATACCCAGATGTATCGTATCTAGGTAGTAGAAATAAAGAAGTGGCACCGATGGAAAGTGGTTCTGATAGAAGAGATGGTGCCGATTGAGAATGAAACAAATTCAGATTATTTTGTATCGTGACTTGAATGATCATAAACTGGTATGAATGTATTCAATATAATAATATCCAGACCATTTGTATTTAGAAAATATCATGCTTGTGTTGAGATGAAAATAAAGAAGCAGGAATGGATGGAAATTTACAATACTTTCCAAGTGAATTCAGACAATGCTAAAGCTGATCCTCAATTATTTTGAAGTCATGAAGGTAGTAATGATACAAGAACATGTTGGTGAATGAAGTGTGTTTTCTCATGTGGGTAAATAGAAAATAAATGAGAAGGAGACTAATGAATGAATTGTCAAATGGGGAGCCTTTATTTTAAAATAATGATTTTATCTCAAGTGGAGAAGTGCATTTCTTCAAACACATTCAATTGGATTTGTATCAAGCATTGTTTTGAAGAAAACAGTATGAGGGAATCAGATTTTGACTCATGTATTTCTTATAAATTGTAACTGTATTGAAAATAGAAATGGGAGTCTGGAAAAGAAGATATGAAGACTGTAAAAGATTCCAGAAGAATCGAGAAGCATTGACAATGTCATAATTGCTCCAATATTTTAGGAGAAATTCAGATTTTGGTGAATTTAAGTGAGTCGGAAAGTGTTTTCGGATTCCCAAATAAACATGTTTTTGGTCACCTAAAAAATGAATTAAGTACATTGTACTTGTGTGGATGGTAGAAGAGAGAGAAGCTCTGGGTTTCTAGAGAAAAAAAGAGATCAACTCCGTTCAAATTGACAATTGTTTTGGGTGCTGCCGATTCATTCGTATTTTATTCGTCTCAACAATTGTATTCGGGAATTGAAGTGGTGGCGATTATACTCTATTATTTTCTATCAAAGAATCAGAATGGTAGATTTGTATTGAAAGAATCGGAATGTGAGATTTGTTTTGAAAGAATCTTATTCATAGAAGATCGGACTCGGTGCCTCATAACAAAATCCAGGTGGTTCTTACCTTTCTTCTGGGTATGGAAAAGAGGAGTTGTTTTAAAATTTGAATACATTTTTTTAATTGAAAATAAGCGTAGGTAACATGATTTGTTACAAAACAATTTTATTACCCTGTTGTTCTAAGAAGGTTCACACACACTAGTGGGATTGTTTTAGAGTTCTATACGAGTGAAAGGGTACATCCTACTCGTTGTAATCCAATGATTGTTTTCTTAGTGGATTTTATGGTATTGGATCATTTCCAAACCATACAAAGTACGTAGATATTCTTATTGAATAGAAAACCTTATAAATCTTTTTGTTCTTGTTCATGTGTGTTGATTTGTTTATTATCAGGGAATTGAAATCCTTAACAGGAGGTGAAGGTACCTTCAATTGAAAATAAACATAAAATAAAAAAAGAGTATCACTAATTCACCCCATCCCCCTCTCAGTGATACAATACTCTGACTGGGTACTTTCAATATGTATTCTATAAGATCATGAAAACATTTACCATGACATCAAATCTTAACCCATGGAAAAGAAAATGGGTTTCATTAATATTTCATCATCATAATCATAAACCATACATAGAAGTAATAAATATGGTAACATTGGATTATATTACTATTAAATCATATAAATCATAAAAGGACATTATTATATATGAAAAAACCATTAAAAGATCACTTAAAACATTCCTTAATGAAAATAATCTTTTTATTTTGAAATCATATATTTAAAACTAAAAATTTCCTAAATATTAAGGAAAAATTTTCCTTGAAAAGAGACATGGAAACTTGTAGTGGAAGCTTCAAAGTAATAATAATTCATTATGGTAGGGAAATATATTCATGTGGTGCACACTAAAATAAATATTCCTTTCACATTTTTGGTAAAAAGTAAAAATTACCTAATTTAAAAAAATATAAGATTCCTTTTAAAGTTTTTTAGAAAGAAAAATAGATAAAAATGAAATCATAAAATCACTGGGTAGTGGTAAAAAAATTCATAAAAATATTTTAAATAAAACATGGATATGAAAGGAAAATATTATCTCCTGAAGAGAGAAATAAAGTTGTTTTTTCTTAGAAATATTATTCTAGTCTCTTGAGTACTTAGATAAAGGAAAATGAAATTAAATCATGAAATATATAGAAATAATAATAGGATAATAAAATTTATAATATTTGTAATGGTATATTATATAACTTCATCATCATAAATTTAAACATAAAAAATCCCATAAAAATGAGATTGCAATATAAAACCTTTACTGAATTGGTAACATTAGAGTCGTAATTCCCATGAAAGGAATAAAGTGAAATAAAATATTAAATACCATTAAAAAAATATATTCATCAAATAAAATAACAATTTTTTAGGAGATAAGACTCATAAAATAATATAGTTTTTAAAATAACATATGCCCCAAAGATGAAAATTTGAGATGGTAAACCATTACAAATTTAGTAACTTCCAAATAAAATCCCATTAGATGAAATAATTTGAATTGTAACTTTAAATTTCAAAAATTAAGAATTATAGTTTATATAATAGTTAAAAGTATCATTATATACACCTCATATGTGAAAATAGGCACATAACATCAAACTTGTCTCAACAAAACAAAATCAAGATGAAGAACCCTTACCTTATGTCCGACTTGTTCATAAGTACTATAATATCATGTATAAAAAATTTTGATTTATTATAATACTATGAAAAACTATATAAATACTTATAATATCATATATGATCCACTTTTAATATTTTAATACCAATTTATTAATAATTATTTATTAAAATCATCATTTAAGGGGGTTAACTATTTCATTTTCCATGTATGTTCGAAAGTTACAGTCCTTACACCTTGATCATGATTACATAATATACCAAGTATTAGTATTTTAATAATTAATATTTTTAATAATTATATACCCTTTTATATCTATTTATATAAATAAGTTATGAAGAATGAATTACATCACTTCCTAGAGATAGTAGTCTGTATGTACGCAAGAGTGATATTTACATGTTTCGATGGATGGAATGAAAGAAATGTAAAAAATAATTTTACTTCATAGAATCATTATTATATCATAAATATAATATATATTTATTAAATCTATCCTCATTACCAATCTTGTAAATTTTAAATGAAAAAAAATCACTTCACTTCTTGGCGGTGGTAGTCCACACGCACACACAAGAAATGTTATCATTTTATAATAAATGGATTAATAAATAGGTAGATAAGAAATTATAATTATAGAAGAATAATTATTTCATAAATTTTATTTATAAAGATTAAATATATCATAATAACCAACCTTGAAATATGTTGATGGAAAATGAATCATAACGCTATGTGGATGTTGTAGTCCACTCGTACGCACGAGAAGTACTTTCATTTACCATTTAATAAAGAAAATGTTGGAAATGGTTATTCCATCATCATAATAAAATACAATTATATTTATTATTATTAATTAATAATTTTAATATATACACAATAGTTTTAGTGAAGGTTGAAGAATAAATAAAATTGAAGGATCTTTGTTAAGACTTTTACCTCTTCTTTGAGATACCTCATTTGGTTTAAACTTTAAACCTTGAAAGATTGGTTTTAAGAGATGAAAATAGGATATAGGATGATGGAAAGGAATATATTAAGGTTTTTAATTAGGGTTTTTATGATATATAAGGATCAAATTTTGTGAATAAGGAAGGATAATATGTTCTCTTTTATAAGTAAGGGGAGGGACACACATGAAATAGCTTAAATGACTTCAATAATATAGGGACACTTTCATTATAAAGTTAAAAACATGAAATAATTAAATTAAAATATAAAATAAAGTGTAAATATATTTAAATAATTACAATTATACATGTTTATGTGGCATTAATACCTTTATCTATTAGTTTAACCCCTAATAAACCCATTTTAACCTTGATTGTGGTAACAAAATTTTACTATTTTTTCTATTCATTATGACTAAAAATTAAGTTGAAATTATTAAATTATATTAATTATTTTTATTATAAATATTTAACCCATTTTAAAATATTCAATTTTAATAAGTTTTATAACTTAATTTTAAATGAGTGGAAAAATGCAACGAAAACCCATTTTCTGGAAAATGCATTTTAAGTATGAAACTGAATTTATTTTCATTCCTTGAGTTGAAAAAACAATAAAATTAATGTTAATTTTTTTATTAAATATATAATATATAAATAACATTAAAATAATTAATAAATATATATATTAATTAATTTTGTTAAGATAAAAGAACATTGTGCACATAAAAATAGTTTAAAAAAAATGTTTTTAAGCCCAAAAAAGAGATTATACCAGAATCAAGTATAATACTAATTCCTATGTAATTAATTAGATTATTTTTAATGAAATGAGAATTATTTTAATTTAAAACATAAAATTACTATAAAATTACATGTTTTTATTAAAAAATGATAGTTTTAGAGAATCAGAACTTTCATTATTCACTTACAAATAATTTTTTTTTTCAAAAAATCTCAAAAATTGACCCTAAGATAATATTGAAATTATTATTTAAAAAATTATATTCATTTAATAAAATAAAATTTATAAAATTTATGGTAATTAATTATAATATTCTTACATAAAATGTATTCAGAACCAATTTTTATGAAATCATATTATTGATGTATACAATGACTTTACTAAAAATTGAGTACTTATATATTATGAATTAATAATTAAATTAACTCACCAATCCATTTTTTTATTTCTTAAGAAGCCACTTTTTTGGAAAAGTGGGAACCATACAAAAACCTCCACAAGTACCCACACATCCCACTTAGACGATCATCATAACATACAAAATACCAAATTTAAAATCCACACCAACGAAACCCTACCACCACTGCAGCGATCCAAAAATCCACAAAATTCACCTATCAATCTATAAACTATGTAATAATGGCCATATTTAAATAATATTTTTTATTGTATATCACAGTTCTCTTAAAGCTCAATGTTGCGTGTTAAAAAATTTATTGAGCATAGTATTATTTTAAAATAAATTTTTAGGGTGTTACATTATTACCTATTAAACAAATTTTTTCCTTGAATATTTATCCCATAAATAAAGGTTTCAATATTTTAACACACCATTGTTAAAAAATCATGTCATATAAAGGGTTAATAAAATTTTCTTTGAAAAGAGAAAGTGGTAAATATAAAGGTTACATAAAATAACACATAATCAAGTTATTAGATTAGGAGAACATTATTGGGAAGTGAAAATATATCCATATAAGAGAAATATAAAGTCCAAATATTAAAATAGAGAGATTGAGAGAAAGATCATGATAATTTTAATGAACACAAAACCATTAGTCAATCACGGGTAAAAATGACCATTAATCCCTCCGAAAGAATTGTACGAAGGAAAAAATTTTAATTTTTGAGGATACTTTTTCCTATATTTGAGTAATTATTTTTCCATGGAATGTTATAAAATCTAATTTATTTCTTCATATCTATAAATTTAATATCATCATTTGGTTTCATGTTTCAATTGGATTATACCTCTTTTCAAACCATATTCCATTTATGAATGGGGAATATGATTTTTTCATTCCTAAAGCACTAAAATAATATTCTAATTGATCATAAGATCTATAAAAGGATGAAAATATATCCTCCTATCTCTATTTAGTTACTAAAACCATAAATTTGTAGAAAATTATAAGATAACTAATATGAACAAACCTTTATTTTAAATATTAATCTCTAATTTTACCATAGCAATAATCAAAGATCTACTCCATTATTTCCACAAATATACAAATTCCAAAATCCTTAAAGAATGATTAAACAGTATTCAAAAGACAAAAAATTAAAAAAAGGTCATTAAATTTATAAAATAAATTTAAAATTAACCCCTAAACAACATAAAGTATCTCTTAATGTAATATACCAAATATGTGAATAATTTTTTCACATGATCAACTAATACATGATAATAATCCAAATCACCATAAAACCTTAATAAAAAAATATATTCTTCCAAACATTAACTCTATCCTTACTCCTAAAATTAAATAGAAAACTATCCATTATATTCCATAAATCAAAAAATTCAATAAACTTCATAAAAGATAGAATAAATCACTTTTTCATAAAATCACTAATAAATTTCTAGGACACCAATACTATTTAATTTAATTTTCCAATGTCAATCATAAATTTATCCAAACTAAATACTACTATTTCAACATAAAACACATATCAATGTTTATATATCCATTAATCATGTTTTTTTAAAAAATATCACCTTAACACTAAATCAATTTTATAGGTTATTGGTAACATTCTACATGTAATAAAAAATTCTTAAATAAAAAATACTAAAAAACAATCCTTAGATGATTTATAATCTTCATTAATTTTGTAGTAAACTATAATATCATTATTAAATATCATAATCCTTTAAACACAATACATAAAAAATTTAACCATTTATCTTTCTTCATATAACTTTAACCATTTGTTATTATCTTGTTTCTTAATTATTACTTCTTACAATATGGAATATAAATCATTTCCTAAGATCCATTAATCCCAATTTAATCATATATCATACTTTTAACCTAAAATTTACAATTAATACATTTTTTCCATTTCATATGTAATTTGTACTCTTTTAATCATCAAAGGAAAAAACTTTACTCATACAGCCATGGTGATTATCTTCTAGAGATTTTACCCTAGGACATCGATTTGCATAATGTCCATAATTTCCAATTTTAAAACATTAAACTATCTATGATAAATTATGGAACCATTATTATCATCCCTTAGGTTAATTGGGATTTTAATTTTGTTCTTATTAATTTACCTATTTATTATCTTCTTTCTCACACATAAAATATATCCTTATTCCATTGATACATTTAACCTAGTTCTTATTTCCATATTCTTGACATATATGGAGATACATCTCTTTCCTCCACAGTCTTCATGAAAATCCATTTTTATATTATTTGGTTCATTAAAAAACTAACTTATGTTCAAGTTGTTGATCATATATTAAGATAAATGGTTAGACATAATAACAAGATTTTTCATTCCATCTCCTATTTAATTAGGTTTTCTGTGTGTACATTCATTTAATCATCTATCATAATCAGTGTTAACATGATTCGTCTTAGTTTTAGTAATTAACTAAAACCCAAAAAGAAAAATTTGGGAAATAAAAATAAAAGTGATTAATCATATAATCATGAAAAATATTTCATAATATGTCTAATTCATGACACCTTATTTTCAATCTATGACACCTTAGTTTTATATTAGGTCATCCATAATAATTTTCTATCGAGATCCTTCATAATGGTTTATAAAGAAAATCTGAATTAACCCAAGAATATCCCTTGAGAATGTCTAGCTAGATGTGTAGTCTTAGGCTGACTCATCATGAATCAACGATGATCGAGTTAATACCTAATCAATCCTATTAATATTTTTTACCCTTAGGTGCATCTATTCTATATTCATATCTACTTTTTAGTATCTATATAAGGATGTTTTTGCTGTGAAACTACATTCGTGTCTTTACCATAACTTAAGATGTCCTCCAACACCTAGACTTATCCAAAGGGTTTTGACTAATGTTTTATCATCCTATTTTCCAAAAAATAACTAAACCTTTCTCTAATACCAAATAAGGTGACACAAACATTACATACATAAATGTTAAATCTTATTTGATGAATATTAATTACATATCATTACGATCCATGATAGAATTTTAAAGGATTTTTGTGTTTGGAAATTTGGTTACATAAACAACTCGTACAAAAAATATTTACATCACCTACCACTTTGTTCTTGACAACTAGAACCCTTTTTTTGCATATAACACTTAAAACCTTTTTTCATATCACGGGGAGAAGGAAACATAATAAAGTGTGTGCCCATATGCCCAGTAAGGGTCAACAAGAGTGATATCAATCAATGATCAATTTTAATAATTACATGAGCATAAGGGTATGGTAAAATGACCTTAACATTTGAAAACCATACCCATTAAATCATATATAATAATAATAAGTCATGAAATAAATTTGGGTAGTTCCTAATACATGAATCATAAATTAATCAAATTACATGATCCATAGATCATAACATTGGCATAATATCATGTCATAAAAGAGTGGAATAAAGTGAATCATAATCATAATCATAAAAATATTATGTAAAGGAAACCAAACAATATATTCATAATATATTAGGCTTGGTATTAAAACACTTTCACCTACTTTGTGTTTGGGATAATCTCCCATGTACCCACTTTTGGGTTTGATATAACCTCTCATGTACCCTCTTTTGGGATTGGGATTACCTCTCGTGTAAAATTTGAGATTATAAAACATTAATATTCACCAAATTAATTAGAGGGATATAATGGGACCAACCATAGTATAATCATTATCCACTCATATATATTATACAAGTCCATGAAAACATTTATCATGACACTGAATCTTAACCTGTGGACAAGAAAATGGGTTTTATTAATGTTTTATCAACAAAATTATAAACCATCCAAATAAATAATAAATATAGAAAAATTGGATAATATTTCCATTAAAGCATAAGAAACATAAAAGGATATTATTATAGATTAAAATAAATTTAAAATATCACAGGAACATTTCTTGAGTAAAATACCCTTTAAATTTTGAAACCAATTATTTAAAATATAAGAATTTGTAAAATATTAAGGGAAAAATTTTCTTTGGAAATAAACATAGAAAGGATTATATTTATAAACTATCTTTCTATTATTTTGAATAAAAAACCATATTAATTATTGTTTTGAAAATCTAGGTTTTTATTCCTTTAATAAAATCTTACATTTTTTACTTAAATGGTTTTGTTTGAAAGGAATTTTATTTTGAACCTTGTGGAATCCTTTTTTAATGGATTTATAATTTGACCTGTATTTCAATGAATTTGAGAAAAAAGATTTTTTTTGGTTTTGATAAAAGGAATTACTAAATATGGACTTTTAATACAGGGTGGTGTGTGTTTATATTGCATTGTATGAAGTCATGTTAATAAATATTTGGTTCTTGGTACAAGACCAAAACGAACATGAGATTATCACCTTGTAATGACTTGGTGAAGGATGGATCACCAATCCTGAGTATTTGTATATTAATTCAAACTAAATATGTGTGATTTGTGTGTGAAACGTGTCATGGGTATGCCAATAGAAAAGAAATAATGAACCAATGATTTTAATTGAATTTTTTTATTGAACCATTTTATTTTGGTAAACTATTTTGTTATTCTCAGCCTCTGATTTGTATAAACATTGAGATAATTTGTTTTTGTTCCTAGTGGAATGTGTGGGAAGTTTATTGGGGATAAAATATTAGGTATGATTACTTACCACCTGTATATTCACTTTGGTGTGTATACATACATTATTATTTATGAAATGGGTAAAGGAAATGTCTCATAATTCTTTAGTGGGGAACCATTATGCTAGTTTCTCAAGATAGAGTTAGAGTTTAGATTTTCTATTTCAAAGTCTTTGGTGTGATGCCTCTTTGGTGTTGCTATATTGAGACAAAATTTATTTTTATTGATTTTTTTGTTTACTTTTTCACTCTTACTTTGATATTATTATTTTATTTGTTTTCATTTGAGTTGTAATGTTTATACTCATGCAACATATAATTGGTCTTTCTATTTTTATTTTATCTTATTAAGATATGTTTTTTATTTAAAATCATCCCCTAATGTTTTACTAAGACCTTGGAATTTATTTCCATCTTTTCGTGTCTTGGCGATTTCACCTAAAGTTAGTTGCACCCTGACCTAGCCCAAGCCAATGAGTTGGTTAGAGATGTTACAAATGGTATCAGAGATATTATGTCTATCATATTTGAATGGTATCAAGGAGATATGAATGTAAAAACATAAAATTTATAGCATAAAAATATGAAACTAACCTCTTTATGAAGAAATTAAATTTTCCAAAGTAGTTCAAGTACAAAAATCTTTCTAAGAAACTTCATGGTGTGTTGTTATATCATCATTACGGGTTTAGCCAATGAGTGTATCATGTCATGCATTGGTAGTTAGACTTACCAATAAGACTAAATTGTTCATTATATGTTTGATGATTCTCACAAATTGGTTATAATTATTGTTTCTTTTATTCAGAGTATTGTTCAGGATTTTAAAGATGTTGATAAGGGAAATTGAAATGATGAACCTCAACAAGAGAATCATACTGTGTAATTTCAAAATCAGAATACACTAATATTTTGGGGGTATTTTGAGCCTAAAATGGTAGAAGTTTGGATTAAAATAAGGATCTATACATTTGATTTCATAGGAACACCATCTTATCTAATGATCAAGTTAGTAATATACATCGTAGGGGATCTTATACACTAATATTGGGGTTTAACCATCCATTCTAAAGTCGGCATATGATTTATATGGGAGGAATTTGAATAATTTTTCAACACACAATTCTACCCCCACACTTTAAAGATATAAAAAATGATATATTTCTTTATTATAAAGCCTGATAATCTACTGATGTAGGAATATGAAGCTATGTTTATGAAATTGTTTTATTTTTATCTAGAAGTAGAAGCCAGTGAATCTTTGAAGGAATGCATATTTGAGTGGGGATTGTAACGAGAAATTATTTATAAGATAGATATGATCATATTACTAATTATACAAAGATTATTAATATATATATATATATATATATATATATATATTAGTGTAAATGGATATCTCTAGAAATAAAACTAGATGGATTATGTTTGTATCTATGGGAATTAGTGGGAACTTTAATGATAGGAACATGAAGATGAGGAATACCTTATAAGGTGGTGTATCATCTTAGAATCAGAATTGAATAAGTTTACTTTACTCCTTAACATAATAATAAGCCTAGATGTTTCCAATGTGGTTTGTTTGACCATATTAAGTGAGATTGTTTGAAAATCACCTAGAGAATGTCACAATTTTAATAAGATAGGGCACCGTTAGTGTTATTTCCAAAGTTATTTGAAGTCAATTGATAGGAATAGATTTAATATCTCTTAGAAATATTTTTCTTTGACAAAATGATCATGTTAGAATAGTTATCATCCTAAAATATGAGTGAACCAGGGTGATTCTAGGAACATCCCAACTCCTTAAACAATGAAACCACAACATGAAAGCAAACAATAAGGGTGAGTTAGTAAACATTTGTAACTGAATCCCAATCAGATCCTTTAATTGTACCAAGTAACATTATTCTTAACTCAACACTTTTAAAATTCATGTTTTATAATGGTTCATCCTAATCTTTTATTAATTTTATTTTTTTAATAAAAATGGGTTTCTTATCAAGATGATTCCACACGTGATGCATATCCAAACACCTCTCAGGAAGTGAGTACAGTGGATTTAAATGTGCATATTTTTATATAAAAATATATGGAGTCTAGTTTGATTTATATTTTCATGTTTTCAGAATGTATTTTGTTTACTTGATAATAGGAATGAATTGGTTAGTTTCTTTCAAGGTCTATATTGATTATTATACGTGTTGGTCAAAGTTTACAACTCTTGATGGGACAATGCACCTATTTAAAGGAGGATATAATGTGAATGAAATAAAATTAGTTCTTTTAGAACCAATAGTTGTAAATACTTCTTATAAATTAACATTAGTCACTTTGGAGACAAATGACATAATTGATACTAGAAATTTTCCTACCATTGTGGATCTATTTCTAGATATGTTTCTTGGAAAGTTCACTAGTTTTCCACTAAAAAAGTGAAGTGTGATTTTCAATTGACCTCATTTTGGAGAAAAATATTATTTCAATTCCATAATATAGAGTGACACCGACATAATTGAAGGATTTAGTGATCCAATTAGAAGAATTTGAAAATAAAGGTTTTATAAGTATAAGTACGTCTCCTTGGGTTGCCCCAATTCTTTTTGTTAAGAAGGAATATAGTTCATTATGAAACTATGTTGATAATCATAAAAAGAATTTGATTATGATAAATAATATATATCCACTAAATTATACTGATAACCTTTTTGATCAACTTAAGGGATATCAATGGCTCCCCGAAATTGATTTATGCTCCGAGTATCACCCACATTGTGTTAAGAAAGATGATATTTTGATTAAATCTTTCTCGAGTCATTAGGGAATTTATGAATATATAGTTATAACCTTTGGGATTACAAATTTAGTATATGTTTTTATGGTATTGATGAATAATGTCTTTTAGTGGTACCTTGACCCTTTCATTATTGTATTTGTAGATGAAATTATAGATTATTATTTTACATAGAAATAACTAAAGAACATTTAGAGATTTTTTTGGGAATTTTGCGTGATAACCAGTTAAATAATAAATTCTCTAAATGTGATTTTTGGATACAAGAATTTTGTTTAGTTATCCATGAAAAATCTAAGAAATTCTTAAAAATAGACACTGAAAATATAAAAGGTACTATCTTTTGGGAGCCTCCAAATAAATGATTTGATTTTCGCAACTTAATAGGCTTAGAAGGTTACTATCATCTCTTTGTTTAGGAATTATCATGACTTGAATATCCTATAAAATTTCACCTAAGAAAGGTAACTCCATTCCATTAGATCGATTATTTTCAACTATCCTTTTTATATCTAAAAGGGAAGGATAAATTCCACAAAAAATATTGGTTTTCCAAAACTTGGGAATGGGTATATGATTTTTTTAAGAATTTAGATTTGAAATCGTCTGTGTTCTCATTCAAGGATATCACATGTTTTCTTATGGATCACAACCATTTTGAATTAATGAAATAAATTATCTAATCCATGATTTGGAATTAGTTGTGGAAGTCCATGCTTTGAAAAAATGGAATCATTAACTTTTTGGTGATAAGTTGATTGTGTTAATAGATTATATGAGTTTGAAACAAGTATTTTCACAAAGGGATTTAAACCTAAAGAAAATACAATAAATAATATATCTTTATATGTTTGAATTTGACTTCTTTTATACTCTAGGTAAATGGAATTCTATAGTAGATACTTTAAGTCAAAAATTTTACAATCAATTAGTCAAAGAGGCTTGTCATCAGTGACAATTGATGAGTATGATTTTCAATATGAATTTAGATTGAACTAATCAAAATGAAGTTTCCATTTTCTATCCGGTGACTCTAATTCTAGACTTGTTTGAAAAACATAAGGATGTTCAAATATTAGATCCTAATTTACTTTCTATTACGTCAACACTTAATGGTGGGGAGGGATTTGATTTCTGGAAATAATATTGGAATTTTATGTTTCGTTTTCATGATCAAATCATCATTCCAATGTCCTTTCAACAGAAACTCATTTCTAAATACCAAAACTTTAAATTAGTTGTTAGTATTAGAATTAAGAAGTTGAATAAGGTTCTAATAACTCATTTCTAGTGGGATTTCATGAAAAGAAATGTGGCAGAGTATCTCTCAAGATGACTCACTTGTCAGCAAGTCAAGGTTTTGCACCAACAACCAGCTGATATGTTGAAATATTTACCTATAATTATTTGTAAATGGAAGTAAATAACTATGAATTTTATTAAAATAATACCAATAATTGTTTTGAAAAATTATTCCATATGGGTGATTGTTGATCAACTCATAAATCATTTCACTTCTTCAGTTTTCATGAATCTAATACAATGGAAGACTTGGAAAAAATATATATTCAGGAAGTTGTAATGTTTCCTGGAATACCGGTTTCAATATTCTCTAACTGATATCCTCATTTTACATCTTGGATTTTATGTTCTTTATAGAAAATTTTTGGTACCTAGTTAACCCTGAGACCTACCTGTCATCCTCAAATGGATGGATAATCGGAACAGACAATCCAAATATTAGAGGTCATGCTCCGAGCTTGTGTTATGGATTTTAGTGGATCATGAGTGGATCATATAACATTAGTGGATTTATCATAGAATAAATCTATATGGCCTCGATAAATATGTATCCTTTATAATCATTTTATGGAAATCCATTTCTGTCTCAACCTTTTTCGGTAGATACTAGAGAATCTTCATTATTGGGAGATAGCCTTGTTCAGGAGAAGATTAAGAAAATTCAGATGATCAGGAAAAGGTTGAAGATGGATCAAAGTCATATGAAATAATATGTGAATCATTTTCATTTTACGTTATTGTTTTACATGGGATATGATTCGTTCTTGAAGGTATTTTCAAGAATGGGGAATTGAAGTTTGGGTTATTATGGTAAATTGTGTCCTTAGTACATAGAACCTTTTGAAACACTGTAATAGATTGGTGATGTGTCTTATCAGTTAGATTTACATCCACAATTAATATCCATACATAGTGTATTTAATGTATCTAAATTGAAGAAGTTATGGCTTGATCCCTACTATATGATTTTGTGGGACCACATTGTTCTTTCACAAAATTTTACTTCAATCCATGCGCCTATATGTATAGTGGATAATAAATAGAAATTATTACTTTGAAAGAGTATATGTTTGGTGTAATTTTTATGGAAACATGGTCATATTTAGGAATAGTCATGGGAATGAGAAGACATTATGCTAGACCAATTTCTGATATATTTCCAAAAAACAAAAAAAAAATATCTTTTCGGGGACAGAAAGCCTATTGTTGGGGATAATGTAGTAATTTTAGTTTCATGTAATTTACCATTATATTATGTATTTTTAATTTATATAATACTTCTGTTGAGTTCCAAGAGTTTATAAATGGTTTTGGAATGTTTTAGAAGGGGTTTTAAGGGTGAAAATTTTGATCATAGTTAGGGGAAACCATGCAGTTTCTCCATGAAACCATACAAGATATTCTAAAAGTTTCTAGGTAGGTGAATTATTTGGATAAACTGTGTATGTTCCAGGTGAAACCATTCAAGTATATATAGTAGAAAAAATCATGGTTAGTGCATAGTTTTTCAAACCTTGTGAGACAACCATTCAAAGGGTGGTTTATAGATAGTATCATTCACACAGTTTCCCAAAATTTATAGCCTAACCATATGATATGAATTTATTATTATTAAAATTAGAGTTTAAGATTGTGTTTATCCATGAAAACCTAAGTTTTGTTCTTCTATGTTAAAATATTAAACGCACATCCTTCCCATAAGTATTCTTTATGGTTAATTTTTATCTATAAACCAATTTTAATTAATCTAGGTTTGTTGGATCTCCAATATCATTGATAAGTATTGAATTTCTCTCTTTCTATTTATATATTCTAATCTACTCTCAACTAAGATGTTAGACCTAATAGGTGATGGATAGATCTATGATCTATAATGTTTTTATGTGATATTGATTGGATCTATTTAAGGAAATATGTTTTGATCCTAGATATAGAGGTTTCTTACTGTTGTTCTCTGTTTTAGTCACCCATTGAGAGGTAGGAGGCTTCTCTACCAGTCCATTATTTTTGTAATTAGAAGGATAAAATTTATAAACTCTCTTGTTTTGATTTTCAATTGAAAATCCATACTATTTTTAGATTTTAAAATCATGGTTTACATGGCTTTAAGAAAATCGTATTTATTTTTTGTTAAATGGTTGTATTTCAAAGTAATTTTTTAGAACCTTATGGAAGCCTTATTTGAATGGTTTGAGAATGTAACCTATATTTGAATACCTTTATTGAAAAGAAAAAGTATATAAGAATATATAAAGAGAAATATAGAAAATGGAATATGGATATTCATGATAAAAAATATCAAAGGGGTAGTAGATACAACTTACAAAAGAATATAGGTGTATAACATAACACATGTCTCAAATAAGACAATTTGAGATGGCAAACCATTACTACTTTAGTAACTTTAGAATAAAATCCCCTTGTATGAATTAATTTCAATTGTAACATTGGATTCCATGAATTAATAAATATTCATTATATAAAATATAAAATAATTAGTATTCACACCTTATAAACAAAAATAGGTTCATAAAATCAAACATGTCTCAACGAAACCAAATAGACATGAAGAACCCTTGCCTTATGTATGACTTAATTTATAAGTACTCTAACCTAATGTATAAAAAATTGATATTTATTAAAATTATATAATATAACCATATTAATAATTTTAATATCTTATATGTTCCACTTATAACATTTCAACACCTTTTTATTCACTATTGTTTATTAAAATCATCGTTTCAGGGTACTAACTGTTTTGTTTTTCATGTATGTTTTATTTAGGTAGTTATAGACCTTACACTTTGATTATAGTTCCACCATATAAAAAAAATTAATCATTTCATAATTATCATATTTAATCATTATAAATATTTTTATGACTGTTCATATAAATTGGTTATAAAAAATAAATTACACTACTTTGTGAAGATGATAGTTTGTGTGTATGCATGAGTGATGTTTCCACTTTTTGATGGATGTAATAAAAGAAAGTTATATAATAATTAATCTTAAAAAATGATTATTTTATCATAAATATCATATATATTAAATAAGTATATCTTTATTACTAGACAAGTAATGAGTAAATGAAAAATGAATAGCATCTCTTTATAGGGGTGGTTACCCACACACACACACAAGCGATATTATCATTTTCCAACAGATGGGATGACAATAAGGTAGATAAGATAATCTAATTATATAAGAATAATTATTCCATAAATATAATATATAAACATTATATCTATCATAATAAAGAACCATGAAATATGGTGATGGAAAATGAATCATATCACTACGTTTATATAATAGTCCACACGTACGCACAAATGATACTTTCATTTCCCATTTTATAGAGAAGAGGTGGGAAATGGTTATTCCATATTAATAATATAATTTTATTATATTTATAATACTATATTAATCAATTAATTATGGATAAAATAGTCTTATAGAAGGTGGAAAAATAAATAAAATTGAAAGATCTCAGTTAATATTTATACATATTCTTTGAGATACCTCCACCAACTTACACCATAATCCTTGAAATATTGGTCTTAGGACAAGAATACAAGATATAATATAAAGGAAAGGAATATACGATTATTTCTAAGTAGGTACATTTTTTTATCTAGAAGGCTTAAATTTTGTTAATAAGGGAGGAGAAGTGGTTCCCTTTTATAAGTGAGGGGAGGGACACACAAGAAATTACTTAAAAGACTTCAATAATATAAGGTTAATTTCATGATAAAGTTGAATAAAATGGAAAATAATTAAAATATAAGATAGGATATGGTTAAATTATCATTAAACAATAATATTTATATATGTTTATGTAGAATTCCTACCCTTATCTCTTAGTTTAACCTCCTGGTAAACTCATTTTAACCTTAACTGTGGTAACACATTTTTTCTTTTTTACTATTCATTATAGAAAAAAATTAATTTGAACATACTAAATTATATTAAATAAAATTATTAATAATATGGAACCCATTTTACCTAATTCAATTTCTATAAGTTTCAGAATTTAATTTTAAATAAGAATGCAAAACACAATGAGAATCTCTCATTCCATGTTTTTGGTATTTTCTAAAATTACATATTGAGGTTGAGTGTGAAACTTTACATAATCTCCAATATAAAATGGAGAAAAAAATTTTAAAACTAAAAATTTAATGCACTTCAATTTCAATTCTAAAATTCAATTGTAATCTCAAATTTCAAAAAACAAACAAAAGACCTCCATATCTATATGATCTCTTCTCACGACGACCGAGGGGCACCAGTTTTGATGCCAGCTGTGTCGACACCATGATTCCTCCATGATGGGTTCTCACCTATATCATAAAACATAAATAAAATCCCATCCACAATTCACCACTATCAGGACACACACCACCGATCCATTTACCGTTGTATGCCAATCCTTGACTCCATCATTTCCAAAACATCAACTCACTATCGAACCAACAAACTGTCAAACCATCCATTTTTTAGAGAATATCCACCACAGAATAAAAAAAATTATATAACCACAAAAAATCAGAACAAAATATTAAAAAAAACACAAAAACACCATAATTGGAAGTCAGATGTATCAAATAAGTAAACATAAGCCACCTTCTCTTATGTTTTTATGATGAAAAAACCTAGGAACCTAAACCAAATGATAATGAAAAAAATTAGAAACTTCTCACTTGAAATGCCTCTAAAAGTAACATTACCAACCCAAAAAATACTAGGTCACCTTTGATTTAAGGAATACAGTACAATGATACTTTGGGTTGGGAGTATCAAAACCAAAACCGAAGGGAACCAACTAGGTTATATATGGACAAACCAGAGATGAGAACCACCAATTTAGGCTTGAACTTCATATCTAGCCAAGATAGAGATGGGAATGAAGGTGATAGATGAAAAAACCAGTTATTGAGTTCAAAAAGAATAATAGAATAGGAAACAGATCCAACCAAGAAATATGATGCTGGGGAAGGAAAAGCGAAGCATGAGAACGAAGGTTGAAGCCTGTGTGAAAAAAAGGAAGAAAATATAAGGTTGAAGCATGAGAAAATAGGGAGAAGGAAGCCTGATATAATATAAAATAGAAGAAAAAATAATAATACAAAAATTTACTAGATAGTATTACCAAGAGACTGTGACACCATTCTTAGAGTCCCAACTTAACAAGAACCCGTTATTTGAAAAATGTGTTTTTAATCATAAAACTGAATCAAAATCCATTACATACCTTTTAAAAAACATCAAATGAATGTTAAAATAATTTATTGAATAAATAATCCATAAATTTCATTTAAACCATGAATCAATAAAGATTAATTTATTATATTATGATAAAAACACATTATGCATATAAAAATAGTTTTAAGAAAAATTTGTTTTTGAACCAAAAAATGAGTTTATACCAAAATAAAGTATAATTATGATTAATATGTGTTTAATTTTATTATGTATAATTAAAATAGTCTTATTATACTTTAAAACACAATTATACCTTTAAATTACTTTATTTAATGAAAATAAATGATAGTTTTAAAAAAATAAGTTTTTTCACTATTTACTTAAAAATTAATCTTTTCAGAGGAATACAAAAAATTCACCCTAATATAATATTAATATTATTATTTAAAAAATTATATTCATTTACTCAAGAAAAATTTCTAAAAATGGTATAAATTAATTATAATTTCTAATAAAAAATGAAATAAAAACCATTTTTGGAGAAAACATATTTTTTAGGCATAAAACAACTTTACTGAAAATTGATTACTTATTTATTATGAATTAGTAAATACGTTTTCATTATATCATAAATTTATAAATATTTTTTATAATATAATTATTACTATTCATGCATTCTAATTTAATAGATCGGTTATAATGGTTACATTTAGATAAATCTATTTTTATTATGTATCATAGAACCATTAAAGCTTGGTGTTGTGTATTAAGTAAACTATCAATCAAAGTATTTTTTTTAAACTTAATTTTTGGGTTGTTTCATAAAGGATAATTTTTAAAGGTCTTTATAATTTTGGAATCAAATTTCTCAATTATTCCATGTCATATTCAAGGTTAGGATGGTCTGTTTGTTCTATAATAGAATATTTATCATGTAAATTAGGAGCATAACTAGAGGTATTTGAGGTATTATTGATATTCTGATTTTATATATCATCCTCAAGGTATTCTATGGAAAACTTAGCTTCATATGGATATGTATTATCAAAAGTGAAATGAAAATATTCTTACTCCTTATTTATTTCATTAATGAACAAATAATAATTGTTGGAGGTTGAATAACCTAGAAAAAATCCTTCATTACTTTTAGTTGAAAACTTGTCTAGGTTTTCTTTTCTATTGAGAATATATACTTTATAACTAAAAAATTTAATGTAATTTACCTTGGGTTTTATACCATTCTATAATTAATAGGGAGTATTATTTAAAATATATCTTATTAAAACCCTATTAATTATATAAATAGTTGTATTCACATCTTCTACCCAAATTTTAATAGGTAATTTATATTCATTAAGAATGGTCAAAGAAATTTCTTGGAGATTTTTGTTTCTCCATCCAAAAACCCTATTTTTTTGAGGTGTTTGGGTGTATAGAAATTATTTCCAAATACATATTGTGAAAAAAGTTTCTCAGAGTCTTGGTTATCAAATTCATATCCATGATCACTTCTTAAGGTTTTGATGGTAATTCCACTATTATTCTCTATTGTTTTGTCATATTTTGAAAAACATTAACAAGATTCAATTTTGTGAGATAATAAAAATGCCCATGTGAATCTTGAAAATTCATTTAAAAACACATAAAAATAATTCTTTCCATATATAATTTGAAATATAAAAGGTGAAAAAAAATCTATGTGAACTAGTTCTTGGGGTTGAGTGGTAGACACATATTTCTTTGGTTTGAATGAAAATTTTTTTTCTTTCACTTTTGATGGGGATTGAAGACATGATATTTTGGGAATTCAGGTTTGGGTATATCATTGATTATACCTTTTCTAGTTATATTTTTAAGTGAATTTATATTATAGTGACCTAACCTCCTATGAAAATACTAATATTCCCCTATAAATTCATTTAAATAAGACTTTTTTTAGAAAATTGAGAATTTAAATCTACAACATAGACATTATCACTATTGAAGGAATTAAATAATAAATCATGATATAAATATAAATCATTAGATCATTATTATCAAATTTAACATGATAAAAATCATAACATAACTAAAAAATTAAAATAAAATTAAATTCTAAACCACCAACATATAAAACACTATAAATGAGATTAATTTTAGAGTTTTTGATTTTCCAATTACAAATTATCTTTCCTTTAACATTGTTACTAAAAGTGACATGTCCACTATGAATTTTCACAAAATTCTTGAAATATGAGTAATCTAAAATAATATATTATAAACATTCACTGTATATATATAAAAATATTTTAATGGATTTCTTCAATAATTTTTCCTATTAAGTTAACCCGAAAATGATTTTGGTACCCAAAATTTCTTGGTTTCAAATAAGTTAGAAAATAATTTCTTAGTTATCTCAATCTATTTTATAGGCATATTAAAAGTATAATTAAATTATTTTTGATAAAAATTACTTTTTTAGTTCTAAAAGAATATTAATTATTTCAATATCCATAAGCTCCTTGATCCTTTCAAATTAAGGTATTATTTTTATAACTAAAAACAAAATAAGTTTTATAAAATTTCCTTTATTTTCTAGACTGATGTCCAATATGAGTTTTTATTTTAAGTGTTTTTTATTACCCAAAATTATATTCAAAATATATATTCCTTTATTAAATTTCAAAAAATCCTTTCTGAGATGTTAATTTTTCAATTTATAATCCACATTTTATTTTAACAGTTTGGAATCATTTTCCTTTTCATCAAAAAATCACTTTTATTAATAAAACATAGATCATGAATCTTATTCATATTTTTAAATTTATCATTATGTTCATCCATATTTTATTCAATCATAGAGTGGTTCTACTCAAATTACTTACTTAACATTTTAGAATAATATGATCCCTTTTCATCAGAATAGGTATAAGTAATTTCTACCTTAGATACAATGTCCATGAAACAATGATTAGATTTTCACTTATAGTATCCCTAGAATAGTTTTAACCTCTTCAGATATCCTCATATTCACTATGTGTTCCTTTTATAATTTTCTTCAGTATTTATCAAAATACTTATTTTTTTACTTTATCTTTAGGTATTTATCCTTGATGTGTCCTTTTATTTTACACTCACTGTTGTTAAATTCTCTAGTAATGTTGTCTTTCATCTAATTCTACTTCTTGTCATACTTTCCTTTATAGTTTAATCATTTGAAATTTTTTACATTATTTTAGATTTTATTAAATATTCTTTCTAGAAGAGACATATCCGCATTACATTTAGAGTCAAATTCACTTACACATGAATCAAAATTCATTACTTCCTTTTATTTAGACTTAGATTCCCTGAATGATATATTTTTCTTTTTTTTGTTTAACATCCTCATTGTATACTTTGTGTTCATATTCATACATTATAAACTTTAAAATTAGTTTATTTACTTACAACATACTGATGTCACATGATTTCCTAATGGAAATTACTATGATTATCCATCTGTTAGGAAGAAAAATCAAAATTCATAACACTTTGTTTTTGGAATCCATAGGTTATCTAAGTGAAATAGTTGTATCAATGATCTCATTAAACCTAAAATAAATTTAATAAATAATTTCATCAGGTTTTATCTAAAAAGAATCATATTTAGTAGTGTAAGTATTTAAGTTAATTTCATTGACATTTGATGTGAATTAATTAGACACATGTAAGGTATCCTAGATTTCAAAATAATTAAAAAATACTGAAATATGATTAATATCACTACACCCTCCCCAAAAAGATACCAAAATGAACGGAGAGATATGGTGACTTCCTGACTCCTGCCTCTTGTAGGCCTTTGGTTGGTGACAAGCATCATGGGTATAATAAACATGTATATGTGAGGCATTTCCCTCTAAGAAAAGCATACCGAAGAGAAAGATAATAAGGATACACAAAAAACCCAACTCAGACATAGATATATATAATAAAATCCCAAGTGAAGACATGCAATGTCATGTAGTACTAAAACAAATGAAATAAAATGACATGTACCAAAATGGTAAAGATGACAGTGAACACAAATCCCAAATAGATCCTACAAAACTCCGAGCTAGTAATATCCAGCCTGATCTCCAACATACACTGACTAACCTGGAAAAAAAATTATATATATATAGGGTGAGAATAATAGTATACTCTGTAGGATCCTCCATGGAGCCTTTCAGGTAAAAGATAAAGAAAGTATGCTAATTCATAGTGAACAATAGTGAAACTAACTCATCACATAAGTAGGTATACTAAGTTCCCAGCCTCACCATGGCTAACTCTCACTAAGTATCACATACAAGAGATCATATAATATAATAATTTAACATCAAGGGTACCCCTATGTTGATTCCCCATTAGTTTTCCTCTATTCCTCAATGTCACACATCATAATTCATCTCTCTCTAAAAGTAATCCGACATGAAATTATCTAGGAAATGCATCACTACATGCACCTCATGCATCACTTAACCACACCATCCCATATCACATATACACATATGATAACCTAGTAGTTTATGGTATCCACCATATCTCATATAAAAACTATCAAATATCATATATTATACTTAAATCCATTACTACCCATACACCAAGTAAGTACCTCAAACCATCACAACCTATACACGTCATACCTATTATAATTCTTTGGATACTATATTCAGTAATACATGTGTGTGAAATAACCACAATCCATCACAACCCTCAATACACATATATGGGAAAACTAACTGTCATGCATACCAGCACAAGTAACTACCAAGAGAAGAGAGTGGGGCTCGAGGGGATAGTCAGCCATCCATCCTCCCACTGAGATTTTGCGGAAAATGCACTCATATAGTCTATTGGGTTTCAGTTTACCTAATTGATATGGGTGTGGTAGAGTATGAAATCATAGAATAAACATGATATAATATTTCTCACAACCAAACTATGGGAATAACCTAGTCTTAGACTCAACTGCATCTAATGTTTCTCAGACTCCTGACTGGAAATGCTAAGACCATATGTCCTATAATCACAGAAACATATATGATAGAGCTAAATTAATTACTTCTTTTAATTTTATCATTTTCCGTGCATTAATTAATTCATTATACATTAATTAACCATTAAAATTATTTCGAATCACATTATATATAATTACATTAAACGTCAAAGTAAATTCTATGCCCTCTAGACATAACCCAAACCAAGTCCACAGATTATCAAGATTAACATATTTTAAGAATTTTCAATCCATCACTAATCAATCACATAGGTTAAGAACTATTTATTCATTATTAGTATCCTTTCATATCTTGGTACTTTAGAAAAACCATCCAAAGAAAAAAACCAAGAGGAAATATGAAACCAAGAAAATTATGCTACCTTAATTAGTGGGGAAAATAATGTAGATAAATAAGAAACCAGACCATCAACCATTAAAAAAATTCATAAGAAATAATAACAGATCTCAAAATCTCATAAATGAGTAATCCCAACTTTAACCCATTTAATTATGTCTGATTCCATCCCCTAAACCCCGATGTATATACTGATGCATCTTTCCATCACATGCATCAACTACTACCATATCATCTAGGCCTCCATTTCCACATATATCCAATCATACATCCTAGGCTCAGCCATACCAAGATCACATCACATCTAGGACTCCCCACCCCATAGCACACATCACCCCTCTAGGATCAGCCAAACTAGGCTCACATCACATGGATCGCATCCAAATCATATCAAAAAGTAACTGGAAATAAACAAGTAATTACTGATGTAACTAGTCCCTAAAACAAGGCGTTAGACCTTCTCATATAAATTATTTCTCATGGATCCAAAATAAGGCACTCAGACTTCTCAAGGGACCAGGAAACTCAGGCCCTAAAAAATTATCTTTATCATAAAACTGATTCTTATTCCACCCTAAATTAACCTATTTTTTATTAATAGGTTAGCACTATGGGAAACCTATGTAATCAAGCTATAAAAATATATCAAGGAAAAACATGCTCTAGAATTTATTTCCAGTTTCAGAAACATGGAGAAGTACCATTCTCAATTAACATGAATTTTTAATTATTATCCCCAAACATAAACATGATTCATGTAATCTATCAATCACATGAAATTTATGGAAGATCAATTCCTATTAAACATGCTCCTTGAATGAATTTGATTATTATCAAATTTCATTAACCATTAGATTAGAAATATTCATCTTCTTTAAATTTTAAAGTCAATTAATTATCAATTAATTATAGATTTACATTATTTACCAATTTCAACAAGATAACCCCAGAATAAAAATATTATAAAAAATAATAGCACATATATATCACACTATCTACCAAAATAAGAGGAAACCACTATCACAATATAAAGAAAAACATCATCACCATGCGATCACTATCCAATTTCTTTAATCTAGTTCCATATTTATCAGGTTAATTAAATTTCCATACAAAGAGCTAAACCATGATTAATTTAATATTTAACATAAATAAAAATAAGAGAATCAAAAAATCCCCTACCTCAAAATATTTGAACGTTATTCACACTAGAACAAACCATATAGGGGATCCCGATCACCTCTCTAGTGAGAAGCTACATCCATCCAATGATACCACACCACAACCACATCAATAAACAACCAAGAACAACCCATTTGAAACGTGGGAGATGATACACCATCAAATGGAAATAATAATGAGATAAAAATGAAACCTAATGAAGTATAAACCATAAGAATAGAAGTAAAACTCACCTTGAATCACCAAAGATCGAAGATGGATGCCCAAGGACTGATACCTGTCGAATGGATCTGAAAATTCCCAGGGAGGGGGCCACTAATTGCCTAAAATAAGATAGGAAGGCACTGCATCCATGGGGTTTGTGAAAAACCTGAGCAGATTCACCCTTCAATGATACAATGAATAGGGTATTTATATGATGTGTAATCCTATTTCACATCATGTAATCCCTAGGGGTTAAATTTATGACAAAAAATGAATCACCATTTATCATTTAACCCTAAAAATTTACACCTCATGAACTGAATCAACATGAGTCATGAACCACACTTACATAATGTGTAAGATTTACACATCATGTATTCACCTTACTCCTATATTTTTTATCAACCGAAACTTTCAGACCACTTCTAAGGGAACTCAAAGAACTATGTGCCTCATAAACAAACAAAGGGTTGGAATACACAGATCTTGGACCTTAAATTAGATTCCTATCAAACAATTCTCATCCTCAAGAATTAAAAACCAAACCAATAGAGGGAAACAAAAAGGGGTTTTTTGAACAACCACCACACGAGATACCTCTCAAAGGCACCACCATATTAGGAGATCAACCACTTCACTCATATGAAACAAGCACAAAACCGTGCAATAATAACAACCATCTCTTAAACACCCTCCCTAGGAAGATACATTTCTAATGTTCCACAATAATAAACCATATATGACTATATCATAAACTAGAAAGGTCTACATCCATAAGAGAACAATGTTATAAGAGAAGAGATAAGCATAAAATTTCTTAGGGTACTAAGCACGTATCTATGACTCACATTCCCTGGTTCTCACCTCCACACCATATTTACTCCATAAGACATGATTTGAGAGAATATAATTCCCATGAAACACCTTCTCCTCGGAGTCCTAGATCTCCAGAGGCTTCTCCTTGAAGGTCACATTGTTATAAACATCATTCGAAACCCAATTGATAACATGAGAGTCGTTATGAAGATAACAACGGAGCTGTGACATGTAAAAGAATTATGTATCCATATCATCTATGGGAGAAGTTCTATCTGATACACCTTTAATCAAAAACTATTTAACACATTGAGAGACCCAACAAATCAGGGAGAGAGCTTACTCCCATTACCAAGCCTTTTTTGTCCCATGATGAGGAGTCACATATAGGAACACATTTTCTCCAACAAAGAAATATAGAGGTCTCCTCCTATGATCGACACAATATTTATAATAAACCTTCCCCGCCTTCATACTATTTTGAATTACTTGAACTATATCTATAATATTTTTTACTAGTTTTATATTGAGAATTATATCCTCTACAACCCTAGTCCAAAACAACAGAGAATGGGAAGGTCTTACATACAAAGCTTAAATCGATTCCATACCAATAGTGTAGTGGAAACTATTATTGTAAGAAAACTAAACCAAGGGTAGGATCCTCATCCAAAAACCTCCAAAATCTAGTATAAAATAGTACTACATTTCTTCAAGATTCTAGATAATCCTCTTTATTTAACTGTCGGTCTGACTATCCATCTGTGGTTGAAACGCAGTGATAAATAATAACTAAGAAAAAAAGCATACTGGAGACCTCTTCACACCCTATAGGTAAAACAAGGATCTCGGTCAGAAATGATCATGATCAAGACTCCATGGAGTCTCACTACCTCCTCTAGATACTACCTTGACAAAACCTCCACTGATATTGACTCATAGATTTCTTTAAAGTGGTATGATTTCATGAAATGACCCATTATTACCCATATTCCATTATAGCCTCCCTGATCGTTAGGTAAAACATTAACAAATACCATTGAGATGTCCTCCCACTTCCACTAAAGAATATTTACTAGCTAGAGAAAACCACTAGGAACATATTGCCCGAACTTCACCTTTTGGAAACTCCGCAACTGCACGTTTCAACCCAAGACACCAAAATTAACCTCTCAAAGATCGATACATCTTGGTCATGCTGGGATGTACCTCCAAAGGTGAATTATAGAACACCTAAAGAACCATATCACACACATCCAAGGGAATATAAATCCTTCTCTAGAATGACACCCAATGATGTCCATCCTCAAACCAACCATCAGGGGAATCACCAAAAACAAATTTGTCTCTCCCGATCGCCGCCTTAGAATCCCCCAACTAAGTATGATTCACTTCCTGCACCAAGGAAGAATGCACTATCATCTGGAAAAGGCTACCGCTACCTCAAACCTCTCCCATATCAAGATTAATAATGTGAGTTTTTAAATCACTCTCCATGAATCCCCAAATTCATGGATGGCATCACTACATGGCTTCCTCCTCAGCATATCAACTACAATATTTCCCTTTCCAAGAATATTTGAAATATAAATGTCATAATCTTGAAATAATTCCATCCAAAAAGGTTGATGTATATTCAAATCACATAGGGAGAAAATATACATCAGGATCCTGTGGTTAGTCAAAACCAAAAAACACTCACCGATGAGGTAATTTCACCAAAACTTTAAATAAAATTCTACCACCGCCAACACAAGATCATGGATGACATAGTTCAAATTATGGGGATGTAACTACCGAGACCCCTAAGGAAAAAATTATCTCTGATGCATTATAACTCATCCTATTACAAGATGAGAAGCATCACAAAAAACCACAAACTGAACTCCCTCAGCTGGAAAGCAAAGGATTGTCTTAAATGAAAGGATGTCATCAATGAAAACCACCATGAACTTATACAAGAACTCCCAGAACATTGCAATAATCAACCCCATGAATATTACTAGGGAATTCATCACACCGAAAAACATTAACATGAACTCATAATTACCATCATGAGTACAAAATTATGTTATCGATGAAAACCACCTTGAACTTATACAAGAACTCTCGGAACATTTTGTTCATGAACCCCATGAACATTACTAGAGCATTCCTCACACCGAACGACATTACCATGAACTCTTAATGCCCATGAAGACAATAGAAAGAAAACTAATATTCGAGATCCAAATCGATCCCTTCATTTGATCAAATAAATCATCAGTCCACATAAAAAGATAGTGGTTCCTCACTACCACTTGGTTCAAGAGATGGAAAGCGATACGAATCCCAAAATTGCAATCATCCTTCTTCAAGAACAAAACTGGTGCACCCTAAGGTGACACACTCATAAAAGAAAAACCACATTGCAATAGATAATTGATCTATACTCACAACTCTTGAAACTCATAAGGCACTATCTTATACAGACACATCGAGAGAAGAGACAGACCTAGCTATAAGTTGATCCCAAAATCGATATCTTATTGAGGGGATAATGCTACAACCTCCTCTGAAAAGACATTAGGGTACTCTTACACAACCTTGGGTGTAACAAACAAGAATTTTATCAATGAGATTTCACTTATTATAATTATGTCATGTATTATAAAGTAGAAACATCAAATAGAAAAACCAACAAAACATTACTCTCATAAATGAAGAATGAATGAAATTAAGGAACCTATGTGATCATTATAAATATGCTCGTTGGAATAGAAATGTGATCGTTAAGAATAATAATATGGCCATTAAAATAGTAACCTCACTTATGAAATTATAAATAAAATATGGACATCCAATAAATGAAAATATGATATATTTATATCATGTTATAAGTAAATAATTGTTTTAAAAATGATAAATTACGTGTTGTTTTTTTGTAACATGTAAATGTTTATTTACAATTTTATAATTAACATAATGATTTAAAATAAAATTTATTATCCTAAAATATATTCATAAATTAATATTTTTTTGTATTATAATTACAATATAAAATTTTTGAGACCTTACTTTTTTTAAAGGGTTATAAAATTAAATATAATATTGAAATAGATATTTTTTAAATAAATGAAGATTTTATTTAAAAATTAAATTCTCATATTTATAAAATTATTTTCATAAAATGGATTCCATTTTTGAAATATATTCAATCAAAAAAATTGGGGTGGATTTTTGAGATTTTCCTATAATATTTGAATTTTTGGTGAATAGTGAAATATGGTAATTTGCGGTATTTAACATTTTAAAAAAAATACTTGAATTTTTGAGTCATGGATGATTTTAGAACCCATTAGTTTGATCTCACATGCACTATTTATGGTATTTAGTCATATTAATCAACACTATTGATAGTCTTGAGACAAAATTATATACTATTAGATAAAATAATCAAAAAACACTTGTCTCTGCCCCAATAAATACCACCCTTACTACCCCTTATCCTCACACCTACTAAGACTTATATATTGTCTAAATTATACCCATTTACCTTCACAAGACCATTAACCAATTCCAATAGCTGATATTCTCTACAAAATACCAAAACGAAATAAGTTAAGGTGGTTCTCAAGGTGACGATATTTAGGAGGTAAAATCCTCTTTTATCTTTTAAATTATTATTTTCTTCTACCTCGTCCTTTTCCCCGCTATCCAATGTGACAAGATAAATATAGTTTCATACATATAATATAGTTTTATTGTGTTAATGTAATATCTATCATCAATTTTATTCTATACTCCTTTTATTTTAAAAAAGAAAACATCATCTATGATATGTCGATTCACTGCCTTTGCAGACTGTAACACCCCAAGCTTCTACGGTACGTTTCCCTTCGAATAATGCGATAGCGTGTGTTGTACGCAACCTCGAGTTCTAACACACACCACAACTAATTAAACAAGCCGTTGTGAATAGTAATACCTACTTTTTGAAATCATATATATTCTATATTTCAAAATGGACTTCATTTTTGGATTCGGAATATCAAAATTAGCCTAGGGTGAAATTTTGGTACATTTCGGATAACTTTCATATTTTGATGAATAGTGAAAATTTCTAAATTTTAATTAAAAACAACTTTTTTAATCAAATTAATTACTAGTGATAAATTATGAATTTGAGTGGTTTTAAAGTATATTTAGAATATATTTTTACCATTTAATATAATTTTGGTCATTGGACATAATTTTACAATTAAACCAAACATAAACAAGTGTCAATCTTTTGATAGTTATTATCTCTTAAAAACACGCTTTTTGTTTTAACAGCGGGAATTAATTTTAAATTAATTTCTGCCACTTCTGTGTTTTGAATTTAGGAAAATGGATTCCATATTTGGAATCAGGATGTTCAAATTGTGTAAATAGGTAACTTTTATTTTTAGACATTTTGAATAGTTACTGTGGTAAATATTTTATTTACCATGGTTAAAGGGTAAATCCGGTAAATAAGGGTTAAAAAATAATATTATAATAATACAAAATTACCCTAAAACGTGTCCTAACCTTATTGGTGGACACATACCCGACCATGGGCATCCTTGGGTCAATTTGGGGACCCCTTGGAGCCACTTGTATGTGGTAGGGACACTTTATATTAATAAAGTTAAAATAAAAATAAAAATGGCATAAGCTTACATCTTTTAGAAGAACAATTTTTACATAGGGTTATACATGTTGGATTTTCGATTATAAATATTCATTAGAAAGCTAAAAAGATTTCCTACATAATGATATTTTATTTATAATTTTTAGACATTATATAAATTAGTTTATTTATGACACAATGATGATGCAGTAATTACTAAAATAGTGAAAAATAAAAATAATTGATCTTATAAATACCCAAATAATTATAATATGAAACTTTTAATGAATTAAACTAATTTTCTATGATAATATGATATATTAGGATTGATTTAATTGACTTTGTTCGAAGTAATCAATCTGTTAGGAGTTTCAAAAAAATCAACTATTGAATAGTGTCAAAATTGACATAAAAGAGTTCTTAAAACAAATATTATATTATTAATTGATATTAAATTCCTAAAAATCTAAGGTTCGGCCAAGAGACTTATATTATGATAGGTTCCTCATTAATGGACCACTTGGGGGTCGCTTGGATGTATATAGTAAGTTTATTAATCATATTATATAAAAATACAAAGAGACATTGTAAAAGTGAAACTAATTAACTTAGAGTTAATACTTAAAGATAAGGTTAATATAAGTACCCAAACCTGTCTAAATTCTATTGGATGAGTTGTTTTCGACCTATCCACACCTCATCCTTTGAATAGTCAACTTTGGAGCCTTTAGAAACCGAATATGAATTTATTATAAATTAATATTTCTAGCTTTTCCAAAGGTGCCCCTCACCCCTCTTATAAAAGGGCACTCCTCCTTCTCATTTCTTCACACCTTCAAAGCCTTTTGGTTCGGCCAAACTCTGACCAAATACTCTCCCAACATCCCTCACTACAACCTAGAGGCCTTAGTTTGATCAGAAAGCCAACCTAAGGAGCCCTTTTGATCAAATCAAAAGGAAGAACCCGAAGAAGAGGTAATGATTTCACCACCCTTTTCTAAGTTCATTTCTTCTTCCACTTCTTCTTCCTTTGTTCTTACCATTCTGAAATAATAACTCCAGTATCTCACATATACTGTGATGTTATTATAAATATGGTACAATCATATTCAGTATTCTATCCACCCTTTGAATAACATGTCACCATACGTGCGTACGTACGGTTTACCGTCTCCACGTCGTGGTGTAATTGTTATTCAATATAATATTATTTGGATGGGTATAATAATGATGTGTAACTCATGTAAATAATAAATATAACATGTTAATGATTCTGTATATATGATATACCATCCATTTATATATTATTTTAATATCAAAAGAATGATATTGTCGCTCGTGCGTACGTACGGACTACCGTCTCCACGAACGCGATGAGATTCATTCTCCATCGTATCCATTCAAGTATAATTATCATTTGATGATTTAAAAATGATGTTTAAGGACTGTATATCATTCTGGATATGAATAAGATACAACAACCATGGCTTATGTAACAAAACATATAAAAGAAAATGAGTAAGTTAACTCCCGAAACGACGATAATTCTAAGATATTATTAACAAATCAATGTTAAAAGATCATATATGATATCATATTAATATATATGATTCTTGTATAATTTAATAACAACTATTTCACCATTATACAGGAGGTTAACCTACCCCAACCAAGGAAAAGTACAAGGTAAGGGTTATTTCACAATCTCTTCTTTATCCGAGGTTGTTTATACGTAATAATCTACTGGGATCTCGTTATCATCCACATCCATGTTTCTTCGAAATGTATTTCAAATTTTTTTTACTATTTACAAGAATATGGGTTAAAGTCATTTATACCCTTGTTTGACTTTTTATAAGAGTTTTATAAAGGAATCTTTCCGTCGTTTTCAAAACAAGGTCATTTTTAACCTTTTCGACGGAATTGAGGTAAGAATGTTTTTTTAACTTATACGGCGGGTGCGGTTATTTTCCGCCGTTATAAAATTGTCGAAGCTTTACATACAAGCTTATAAGAATATTTTCAAAGAAAATGTTTTATTTTATATGGATCTTAAATGATTTCAAAATAAAAGGAGATACTTCTTTAAAAAGAATTTTGATTTCATCTATGTCAACATCCTTTGATGGATTTTAAGATTATTTGAAGTTGATTTATTATGATACAAAACTTCTATATTGTATTGAAGGTTTTGTGATATGTTTGACTGTGGATGTGCTATTTTTATACCATTCATAGTTTATGGTGAAATTATTGACATTTCGTATGCTAGTTTTAATACGAATGTTTATGTTATGTTTAAACCTTTTCATATGGGAATGCATTGGACTTAATAAGTGACGGGTGGAGCCCGCTATAGCTCCTCGATGCATCGGTAGGTCTCATGAGACAAACTAGTGTCTTGGCACAAGGCCTTGACAAAATCTTATTTGTAGTCTTGGCACGAGGCCTTGGCTATGTGGTTATGATAGTCTGGCATTATGCATTCCAACATTATGAAAGTGGTTATTGATTTTTGCATGTGATTATTCGATTAGTAGAATATCCATGTGAATAAGTAAATGGAATTATTTCATTTTACTTTTGCCATACCATGTTGAAGTTCAATTTTAAAAGGCTTTTGTTTTAGTAATGCATTGCCTTAAATGTTTATTCTTATTTATGAAAGTTTCCGCTTTATTGTTATCCTTACTGGGCATTTGAGCTCACCCCTTTTCTATGTTTTATTTTTTCCCCAGGATGTGAAGAAGTAAATTATGAATGACCTGCAGGGATATTATGAGGGGATAGTAGTGTGGATTATGGAGACATTATGTTGTTGTAGTAGTTTTTCATTTTATGATGTAATGTAAAACTTATGAATATATCTAGTGTTTCCAAGGCTACTAAACTAATCGGTCTTTCGAGATTTGATCTTTCTTGTGATGATGCCAATGTTACGAAGTAATGCACCGACTCTGGGTAGCTGGGGTCGGGGCGTTACAGTTGGTATCAGAGGAAGTTTAGTAAAAACCTTGGAAGCTAGATTTAGATAAACTCTGATTAGAGCACGTAGACCTAAGATGAACTTTGAGGATTAGTATAGAAGAACTTCCTAGAAATTTTGGTATTGTAGAGATTTTGTGAGTTTTCCGAGCAATACATCCCTGTCTGGATACGAGCAGGTAGAGGCGGCTCTGGCACAGATGTACCTAGGGGTAAAACCCGAAAACACCGCTTTGAGCTAGACTCGAACGGGAACTGGTGCACGACAACGGGCCTTGCTGCACTCTTGGTTACGACACTCCCGGGGGATATGCTTAGGATAACTCTCACTTTCTTTACAAATCATTATGAAGGGTTTATGAGTATATACTTCCTCAAAGAAAACATATTTATGATTATGGATTATATCCATATATAGTTCAATTTATGTTTAGTGTTTTATAAGTATGGGATTATGTATTTTGATTCATAAACTGATCTAGTTTATGACATTGTTTAGAAATGGCGCCTAGTGGAAGAAATGGAAACCGTATCAATGCACGCACTCCATGTAGGGATTGCCCTCCTGCTCAAGATAATTATAGTGGGGCTGGTGATGCAACTGGTGCTGATCAGCTAATCACCGTACTGGGACAACTTACTCAGGTTATGAATAATAACCTTACCCGTATGGAGCACCCTGATCCGCAGCGTGGAGGATCAATGTTAGATCGATTCATGAGACAACAACCACCAACGTTCAATGGGACTACAAATCCCTTAGTAGCTGAGCAATGGATATTTTCCCTAGAGAAAATATTTCAGGCTTTGGGGAGTAGTGAAAGGGAAAAAGTTACCATGGCAGTTTACCGCCTCACTGGAGATGCTGATCAATGGTGGTCATTGATTCAAAACATGAAGGAAGATGATGAAGTATCAAACATGGAATGGAGGGAGTTCAAAGATCTGTTTTTAGAAAAATACTTTCCTCGCGACCATCGAGCAGATATGGAAAGGCAATTTCTGAGTCTGAGACAAAAGGAGGATGATAATGTCACAAAGTATGAGGCTAACTTTACAAGGTTAGCGAGGTACGCTGGTGATTATATTCGCAACCCAAGAAGTAAGATTGATCGTTTCTTTGATGGGTTAAAACCATTTCTCCGTCGAGCATTAGTCTCACAATCCTTTTCGTCGTACGAAGACATTGTCTCATGTGCTATCAAGACCGAAAAAGAATTCTCTAAGTCTTATGACTTTAAAGCAAAGCAAGAGAAGAAGAGACCTGCTGATCAATCTGGGAATGGAAATAAGGGGAAGAAGGGAAAGGTTGAATATCCATCTTGTGGTAAGTGCGGGAAGAAACACCCCGGTGCTTGCCTGAAGGGAATGGGAGTCTGTTACAAGTGTGGTGAAAAAGGCCACCAAGCTCATGATTGCAAGGGGAAGAAGGAAGCTACCAATGTTCAGTGCTACAATTGCAGGGAGATGGGGCATTATGCAAATGCATGTCCTAAGCGTCAGGAGAACTTACCTCAGAAAAGGCCAAGGGATCAAGGCCAGGCTTATGCTATCACTACTGCTGAGGTAGAAACTCCGAAAGACGTGGTGGCAGGTAATTTAATGGTTTCCTCAAGTTTAGCAAATGCATTATTTGATTCTGGATCATCGCATTGTTTCATATCTTCCCAGTTTGCTAAGAAAATTAGATATTTCCAATTTGATTTAATAAGGGAGTTGTCAGTTAAAACTCTTAAGGGAAGTATCGTTGCAACAAAGTTTTGTGAATCAGTCCCCATTAGAGCACATAAATTTTCTTTATCTGCTGATTTCATCGTCATACCTATGATTGAGTTTGATATAATCCTCGGTATGGACTGGCTTTCGGACTATGATGCGAAGATTTATTGTAAGAAGAAAGAGGTTACGATTCTCGATGATAATGATAAGGAACACCTTATTTTTAGAGCAGAATCGTCACCACCTAATTCTTATTTAGACCCACCCCCAGTAGCTCAACTTAATTCAATTATTGGGGAGGAAGAGAATGAAGTAACTATCGGTGAGGAAAGGAATGTTCAAATAGAGGGTGTACCTGTTGTGAAAGAATTTGTAGATGTATTTCCGGAAGATTTACCTGGACATCCTCCAGAACGAGAAGTTGAGTTTTCCATTGATTTGATTCCTGGATCAAGGCCTATATCGAAGACCCCTTATAGAATGGCCACTGTAGAGTTAGTCGAACTAAAGAAACAACTAGAGGAATTGAGTAATAAGGGATTTATTCGCCCTAGTGTTTCTCCATGGGGAGCCCCTGTTCTTTTTGTTAAAAAGAAAGATGGATCTATGAGGTTATGTATTGACTACAGGGAGATCAATGCTATAACGATAAAGAACAAGTATCCCCTACCTCGTATTGATGATTTATTTGACCAACTGCATGGAGCTCAATACTTTTCAAAGATTGACCTTCGATCTGGATACCATCAGTTGTGTGTGAAGAAGGAAGACATTCCGAAAACAGCATTTCGAACCAGGTACGGGCATTACGAGTTTACTGTAATGCCGTTTGGATTGACCAATGCACCCTCTGTATTCATGGATCTGATGAATAGAGTTTTCAAGGAGTATCTCGATGAATTTGTGGTGGTATTTATTGATGATATCTTGGTATACTCCAAAACCTACAAAGATCATGAAAATCACTTGCGCATTATCTTGAAGACTCTGAGGAGGCATGAATTATATGGAAAGTTTAGCAAGTGTGAATTCTGGCTTCAGGAGATTTCTTTTCTTAGCCATATTGTCTCTAAAGATGGAATCTCTGTTGATCCTTCTAAGACCAAGGCAATCCAAGAATGGCCAGCACCTACGAGTATAACTGAGGTACGTAGTTTTATTGGTTTGGCAGGTTATTATCGACGTTTCGTCCAGAATTTTGCCCGATTGGCTAACCCATTAACGAAGCTCACACGTAAAGGGGTTAAATTTGTTTGGACAAAAGAGTGTGAAGAATGTTTCGAAGAACTGAAGAGAAGATTAGTCAATGATCCTATATTGACTCTACCATCGGGGAATGATGGGTTCGTTATTTATAGTGATGCATCAAAGAAAGGACTTGGCTGTGTCCTTATGCAGAATGATAGAGTTATTGCCTATGCATCACGACAGTTGAAAATTCATGAACAAAACTATCCTACTCATGATCTTGAGTTAGCAGCTGTGATCTTTGCTTTGAAGATATGGAGGCACTACCTCTATGGTGAAAAATGTGAGATTTATACTGATCACAAGAGTTTGAAGTATATTTTCTCACAAAAAGAACTCAACATGAGGCAAAGGAGATGGCTTGAATTACTCAAGGATTATGATTGTACGATACACTACCACCCAGGGAAGGCAAACAAGGTGGAAGATGCTTTGAGTAGAAAAGACCATGGAGTTTTGAACAATATGAGAATTGAAAGGGACCCAATTTTCATGGATCTAGAGAAGATGGACATGGGAATAACCAGGGAAGGTGAAACATCAATGCTTTTTCAAATGGTTGCCAAACCATCTTTACTAGAAAGGATTAAGAGTTCTCAGACCGATGATGACGAATTCCAAAAGAAGATTAAAGCTGTGAATGATGGGAGATTGAGAGACTTTGTGTATGAAGATGGAATTTTGAAATTCGGGAAGAGACTTTGTGTTCCCAATATACCTGATCTAAAAAGGGAATTGCTGGATGATGCTCATAGTTCCAATTTCTCTATACACCCTGGGAGCACCAAAATGTATAGAGATTTGAAGGAACATTTTTGGTGGGACAACATGAAGAGGGAGATTGCTGAATTTGTGTCAAGGTGTATGGTTTGTCAACAAGTGAAAGCTGGAAGGCAACAGCCTGGAGGAGTCATGCAACCTCTTCCCATACCGGAGTGGAAATGGGACAATATTACGATGGACTTTGTCATGGGGCTACCAAAGACTCCTAGAAGGAACGATGCAATATGGGTTATTGTTGATCGTCTTACCAAGTCAGCACATTTTCTTGCTATAAGAGAAGATCTACCCCTGGAACGTCTAGCAAGACTATACATTAATGAAGTTGTGAGACTTCATGGAGTTCCCCTATCGATTGTTTCTGATCGTGATCCCCGTTTTACTTCAAGATTTTGGAAAAGTCTTCAGAAATCCCTGGATACTGAACTTCATTTGAGCACTGCTTACCACCCTCAGACAGACGGACAATCAGAACGGACTATTCAGACCTTAGAAGACATGTTGAGATCTTGCTCACTTGATTTTCAGGGTATGTGGGATCAATATTTACCTCTGGTAGAATTTTCCTATAACAATAGCTTCCATTCGAGTATACAAATGGCACCATATGAAGCGTTATACGGAAAGAGATGTCGTACACCAACCTGTTGGGATGACGTTGGTGAAAGAAAACTTGTAGGCCCAGAACTGGTGGAGGAAACGGTGGAAAAGGTGAAGGTAATCCAAAATCACATCAAAGCAGCTCAAAGTAGGCAGAAGAGCTATGCTGATAATCGAAGGAAGGATTTGGAATTTCAAGTCGGTGATCATGTTTTCCTAAAGGTATCTCCGTGGAAGGGAGTCATACGTTTTGGTAAGAAAGGTAAATTGAGTCCCAGGTACATCGGACCTTTCGAAATTCTAGAACGAATTGGGGCTGTAGCTTACCGATTGGCAATACCGCCAAGTCTCTCCAAAGTTCACGATGTGTTCCACGTATCTCTGTTGAGAAAATACATGCCTGACCCAACGCATGTACTCACCTATGAGGAATTAGAACTGGAACCCGATCTGTCTTATTGCGAAGAGCCCGTCAGGATTCTTGATACAAGAGAACAAGTACTGAGAAACCGGACGACGCGTCTGGTAAAAGTTTTGTGGAGAAATCATAAGATGGAAGAGGCAACGTGGGAACCCGAGGAACTTATGATGAAGAACCACCCGAGTCTTTTTATGCAGTAATACCCTAGAAATTGCGAGGACGCAATTATTTGAAGGAGGGGAGAATGTAACACCCCAAGCTTCTACGGTACGTTTCCCTTCGAATAATGCGATAGCGTGTGTTGTACGCAACCTCGAGTTCTAACACACACCACAACTAATTAAACTAGCCGTTGTGAATAGTAATACCTACTTTTTGAAATCATATATATTCTATATTTCAAAATGGACTTCATTTTTGGATTCGGAATATCAAAATTAGCCTAGGGTGAAATTTTGGTACATTTCGGATAACTTTCATATTTTGATGAATAGTGAAAATTTCTAAATTTTAATTAAAAACAACTTTTTTAATCAAATTAATTACTAGTGATAAATTATGAATTTGAGTGGTTTTAAAGTATATTTAGAATATATTTTTACCATTTAATATAATTTTGGTCATTGGACATAATTTTACAATTAAACCGAACATAAACAAGTGTCAATCTTTTGATAGTTATTATCTCTTAAAAACACGCTTTTTGTTTTAACAGCGGGAATTAATTTTAAATTAATTTCTGCCACTTCTGTGTTTTGAATTTAGGAAAATGGATTCCATATTTGGAATCAGGATGTTCAAATTTTGTAAATAGGTAACTTTTATTTTTAGACATTTTGAATAGTTACTGTGGTAAATATTTTATTTACCATGGTTAAAGGGTAAATCCGGTAAATAAGGGTTAAAAAATAATATTATAATAATACAAAATTACCCTAAAACGTGTCCTAACCTTATTGGTGGACACATACCCGACCATGGGCATCCTTGGGTCAATTTGGGGACCCCTTGGAGCCACTTGTATGTGGTAGGGACACTTTATATTAATAAAGTTAAAATAAAAATAAAAATGGAATAAGCTTACATCTTTTAGAAGAACAATTTTGACATAGGGTTATACATGTTGGATTTTCGATTATAAATATTCATTAGAAAGATAAAAAGATTTCATACATAATTATATTTTATTTATAATTTTTAGACAATATATAATTTATTTTATTTATGACACAATGATGATGCAGTAATTACTAAAATAGTAAAAAATAAAAATAATTGATCTTATAAATACCCAAATAATTATAATATGAAACTTTTAATGAATTAAACTAATTTTCTATGATAATATGATATATTAGGATTGATTTAATTGACTTTGTTCGAAGTAATCAATCTGTTAGGAGTTTCACAAAAATCAACTATTGAATAGTGTCAAAATTGACATAAAAGAGTTCTTAAAACAAATATTATATTATTAATTGATATTAAATTCCTAAAAATCTAAGGTTCGGCCAAGAGACTTATATTATGATAGGTTCCTCATTAATGGACCACTTGGGGGTCTCTTGGATGTATATAGTAAGTTTATTAATCATATTATATAAAAATACAAAGAGACATTGTAAAAGTGAAACTAATTAACTTAGAGTTAATACTTAAAGATAAGGTTAATATAAGTACCCAAACCTGTCTAAATTCTATTGGATGAGTTGTTTTCGACCTATCCACACCTCATCCTTTGAATAGTCAACTTTGGAGCCTTTAGAAACCGAATATGAATTTATTATAAATTAATATTTCTAGCTTTTCCAAAGGTGCCCCTCACCCCTCTTATAAAAGGGCACTCCTCCTTCTCATTTCTTCACACCTTCAAAGCCTTTTGGTTCGGCCAAACTCTGCCCAAATACTCTCCCAACATCCCTCACTACAACCTAGAGGCCTTAGTTTGATCGGAAAGCCAACCTAAGGAGCCCTTTTGATCAAATCAAAAGGAAGAACCCGAAGAAGAGGTAATGATTTCACCACCCTTTTCTAAGTTCATTTCTTCTTCCACTTCTTCTTCCTTTGTTCTTACCATTCTGAAATAATAACTCCAGTATCTCACATATACTGTGATGTTATTATAAATATGGTACAATCATATTCAGTATTCTATCCACCCTTTGAATAACATGTCACCATACGTGCGTACGTACGGCTTACCGTCTCCACGTCGTGGTGTAATTGTTATTCAATATAATATTATTTGGATGGGTATAATAATGATGTGTAACTCATGTAAATAATAAATATAACATGTTAATGATTCTGTATATATGATATACCATCCATTTATATATTATTTTAATATCAAAAGAATGATATTGTCGCTCGTGCGTACGTACGGACTACCGTCTCCACGAACGCGATGAGATTCATTCTCCATCGTATCCATTCAAGTATAATTATCATTTGATGATTTAAAAATGATGTTTAAGGACTGTATATCATTCTGGATATGAATAAGATACAGCAACCATGGCTTATGTAACAAAACATATAAAAGAAAATGAGTAAGTTAACTCCCGAAACGACGATAATTCTAAGATATTATTAACAAATCAATGTTAAAAGATCATATATGATATCATATTAATATATATGATTCTTGTATAATTTAATAACAACTATTTCACCATTATACAGGAGGTTAACCTACCCCAACCAAGGAAAAGTACAAGGTAAGGGTTATTTCACAATCTCTTCTTTATCCGAGGTTGTTTATACGTAATAATCTACTGGGATCTCGTTATCATCCACATCCATGTTTCTTCGAAATGTATTTCAAATTTTTTTTACTATTTACAAGAATATGGGTTAAAGTCATTTATACCCTTGTTTGACTTTTTATAAGAGTTTTATAAAGGAATCTTTCCGTCGTTTTCAAAACAAGGTCCTTTTTAACCTTTTCGACGGAATTGAGGTAAGAATGTTTTTTTAACTTATACGGCGGGTGCGGTTATTTTCCGCCGTTATAAAATTGTCGAAGCTTTACATACAAGCTTATAAGAATATTTTCAAAGAAAATGTTTTATTTTATATGGATCTTAAATGATTTCAAAATAAAAGGAGATACTTCTTTAAAAAGAATTTTGATTTCATCTATGTCAACATCCTTTGATGGATTTTAAGATTATTTGAAGTTGATTTATTATGATACAAAACTTCTATATTGTATTGAAGGTTTTGTGATATGTTTGACTGTGGATGTGCTATTTTTATACCATTCATAGTTTATGGTGAAATTATTGACATTTCGTATGCTAGTTTTAATACGAATGTTTATGTTATGTTTAAACCTTTTCATATGGGAATGCATTGGACTTAATAAGTGACGGGTGGAGCCCGCTATAGCTCCTCGATGCATCGGTAGGTCTCATGAGACAAACTAGTGTCTTGGCACAAGGCCTTGACAAAATCTTATTTGTAGTCTTGGCACGAGGCCTTGGCTATGTGGTTATGATAGTCTGGCATTATGCATTCCAACATTATGAAAGTGGTTATTGATTTTTGCATGTGATTATTCGATTAGTAGAATATCCATGTGAATAAGTAAATGGCATTATTTCATTTTACTTTTGCCATACCATGTTGAAGTTCAATTTTAAAAGGCTTTTGTTTTAGTAATGCATTGCCTTAAATGTTTATTCTTATTTATGAAAGTTTCCGCTTTATTGTTATCCTTACTGGGCATTTGAGCTCACCCCTTTTCTATGTTTTATTTTTTCCCCAGGATGTGAAGAAGTAAATTATGAATGACCTGCAGGGATATTATGAGGGGATAGTAGTGTGGATTATGGAGACATTATGTTGTTGTAGTAGTTTTTCATTTTATGATGTAATGTAAAACTTATGAATATATCTAGTGTTTCCAAGGCTACTAAACTAATCGGTCTTTCGAGATTTGATCTTTCTTGTGATCATGCCAATGTTACGAAGTAATGCACCGACTCTGGGTAGCTGGGGTCGGGGCGTTACACAGACGATGATTTTCCATTTTCCATTAACACATTCATGGATGGTAATTCAACCTTTATAGTGGTTAAAAAATATTTTAAAATGTATATCATAACTCTTTTCATGGAATTTAACTAATATATAGACATAATATTAAATAATAAAACACAACTAGTTCTTCCTGATAAAAAAACACGAAAATAAACTAAATGCTTATCATTAAAATTTTATCAAATGAATCATCATCATATAAAAAAAATGATATACATTACCATTTAAAATTTTATAATTATATTAATACCATATCATTACACTTCTGGTGTTTTTATTCCATTTTAAAATAACATCCAAAAACAGACACAAGTTAGCCGACCATCAAAACATGAAAACAAATGCTCCCAGAATGATGAAATTGAACCTTATAACTCATAAAAATGGCCATAAATAAACTTAATAAAATTTTCAATTACATGTATAAGTGTTTTTTTAATAAAATTATTAATTAATATAATTTTATTATCCCTAACATTAAGTGAAAGTGTGGAACACTTTAGAACATAATGTAAGGGATCTCTCTAAACCTCCAAATTACTTTTAGGTTATGCTTTATCTCTTTTTACAATAATTAATTTCTCAATTATTCTTATATAATTCTTCTAAATTAACTTTATGTGTTCCAAAATTTTGTATCTAGATCAATTAATCCTTATTTTATGGTGAAATATTTATTTTATACGGAGCCTTTATCAATTCCACCCAATAAGCAAGCCCGTTTAATGGGAACTTCCCAATTTTTTTATGCATTTTAAAGTACACTCCACAATATATTTTAGGACACAATATTTTTTCTAAAATTACTCATTTAATGTTGTAAAAATATATTAGTTCATTTCTAGTTTTAAAAAAATAATTATTCCTCTTTAAAGATTATTTAATATCTTCTCCTTAACCACACTAAAGTGGATAATTTATCAAGATTTTTAAACACTCTTTTTACATATTTTCATTTTAGTTGGACATAATTTATCATTATATACAATTATTTTCCATTATAAATGTCCAAGTATGATTTAAATACATTTTTCTTGTACACCATTATGATACTCCCATTGGTTATTCCATATGACATGATTATGATAACCATTTCTTTCCATGGGTAACCCTTATGTGTATTCCTTATGTCTGATTCTTCATGTGTAACACATATTCAAAAACATTTTATGATGGGTTCACCCAGATATTTCTCTAATTAATTGTGTATATTATTTAATTATGATCAAGTGTAAGGAGTAGGATGAATCTCCTTCAGAATCATAATATCAATTATTGATATTATTGCTTCATGAGCAAGCATATATTTCTTAAATGATTGAGACAAAGGGTAGGATCATTCTCAAAGACATGACCATTGTGATGGACTAAACTGATGTATTCCATGAAGGATTTCCTAGTCTTCCTCAGGAACAAGATGTTTATTTCTCAATTGAAATTATTTCCTGTATCTCTATCTATATCAAATACTCCTTACGGAATGACCACCATTGAGTTAGAATAACTAAAGATCTAGTTACAAGAGAGTATGGACAAGGGTTTTATATTATAGAGTGCTTCATCATGGGGTGCATCAGTCCTATTCATCAAGAATAAGGAAGTATTAATGCACCTCTATATTTATTATATTGAGATCAACAAAATCCCGATAAAAAATAAGTATCCCCTTCCCCAGATAGATGACTTTATAAATAAACTGCATTGAGAAAAATATTTCTATAAGTTTAACTTCATTCAGCATATCACCAATTAAAGGGGAGGTGGGAAGTTTTTTTCTGCCTCTGAGTGGCGGGTTCCTCCTTTTCGGCGCATCTAGGGTTTCTTCACGGGCGACAGTTTCCTCCCATCCTCCGGCGTCGCTCGGTGGCTTGGCGCATGCCTCATCTTGATATCGTCTCGATGGTGGAGGAGTTCGACGACGTCTTCTTCTGGACCTCGTCTCGGAGGTAGCATTCGGTGTCGGCTTCAGCGCTATTTCGGTGTGGCATGAGCTGTCTCCAGATCTCTCTCGGCTTGGCGACGTCGCGATTTGGCCCCGGCTCCGGTGGTCTGTATCGTGGCTTGGAAGCGGTGAATCTCGACGGGCTCCAGCAGTCTGGATCTTGGAATCGGCTTTCGGTGGATGGATCTCGGACTGGCTTCAGCTCGATGATTTTTTCTTCAGATACTTCGGTGCGCATTGAGTGGTTCGGCGATGGATTTTGGATTCGGGACCTATCTCAGATGTCTTTCAGATTCGGATGCGTTCAGATGAGGCTCAACGTCTTCTCCGAAGAAAATCGGAGGGGGGGGGGGGTTTCTTTCAGTTTTCCTGGTTTGATTTCGGTGCATTTTTGATGTTCTTGCGGTGGTGTCATGGATTGAAGGGCCTCTGGTTTCCTGCTGGTCACTTCTACATCCTGCGGTTTGACTGATTTGGATGCTAGGGTGGGTTCTTACGTGGTTTCTATCTAATCCGCTTCAGCCCAGAGTGGCGTTGCTGGCTCAGATCTGCCCGGTTCCCCTCAACGACGATGCTCCATTGACGTGCTGTTGGATCTTCCAATCCCTGGTGATGAAGATCTGGCTTCATTTTCCTTGGTTTGTCCTCCATTTCAGGTTGATGCAGATATGTTTGAAGTGTTCCTTGTGGTCGTGACGAGGCTCTTCTGGTCTCGGTTCCAGCGGTGTTTTGGTTGACTTGTGGTTGAATTTGTCACGTTAGAATGGTTGATTTATGGAATCTCCACCTTTGGATGGGTGCTGCTGCTTGGAATGCTTAGAGTTTGAGCAGTGTTTTAGGATTTTAATGTGTGGAAGTTGTTTTGTTTGTTTGGTTCGATCCTGGAGGTGGGATGGTGCAGCTAGTCTCGATCACTTGGAACAAGCCCAAAGGAGGATTCAGATTCAGCGGTTCAACTTTGCAGTGCTTTTCAGATTTGGTTGTTTGAGAGGGTATGAATTATGTCATCGGATCGGGCCTGTTCTTTGACATAGGACACTTTCTTTCCAGTTATCCTTTCATTGATGGAGTGCTTCAAATTGTCTTTATGCTAGGGTGGGGTTTGCTGTGGTTTTCATTCTGGTTTTCACTCTCTTTGTCCTTCAGATGTGTTTGTCCAAAGTCCATGTAGTCCATTGGATTTCCTCCTTCTTCCCTAAAAGGGGGATTTATTAATAATTAAAATATTTTAAGGCCTTTGGGCTGTTGGATGGAGGGTGAGGTAGGAATATATTCCCAAAATTGCCTTTCAAATGAGGTATGGACTCTATGAGTTCATAGTGATTCCCTTTATACGCATTAATTATACCATAATTTTCATGGATTTATTGAATAGTGTCTTTAGAGATTACCTCGAAAAATTTGTGGTAGTCTTCATAGATTATATTCTAATATACTCCAAGAGTAAGGAGGAATACAAGGAGAATTTTAATACTATTTTAATGACTTTTTGAAGGGATAAAATATATGAAAATATAGTAAATGAGAATTTTGGTTAGATGAAGTATCATTCTTGTGGATATGTTATCACCAACAAGGGGATATCTGTGGACCATTCTAAAACAAATTAAATTGAGGAGTGGCCCAAGACAACATCTATAATGGAGATCCATAGTTTCCATGGTCTAGTTGGTTATTACCAATGATTTTTTTGGAACTTCTCATGATTTTCAAATCCATTAACCAAGATGAATCAGAAGGGAGTAAGGTTTTTATGGACCAATGACTATGAAGACGACTTCAAAGAGTTAGAAAAGAGACATATCACTACACAAGTACTTACACTACCAAAAAGTGGGGAATGATTTGTGGTATAGAATGATTATTAAAATATAGTATTAGGCTATGTGCTGAGTAAAAATGATAAAGTGATAGCCTAATCCCCAAGGAAATTGAAAGTTCATGAGAAAAACTATCCCACACATGATTTGTATTTGTAAGATGTTATCTTTGCATTGAAAATATGGTAGAATTGTCACTATGCAGAGAAGTGCGATATATATACTAATCATAAGAGCCTCAATTATATATTCAAATGGAAGTGGATTAATATGAACTGGTGAAGTTGGTTATAGCTAATCAATGATTCTGACTGCTCCTTCCACTACTATCTTGGTAAAGCAACTTAAGTTTCATATGCTCTATATAGAAAGGATATTGTATATTTGTCGATGATGAGAATTGAGAAGGATAAAATCTTCTTATAATTGAAAATTATAGACATGGAAATCAATAAGAAAGGAACATCATTAATCTTTTATAAAATGATTTCTAAACTATCCCTTTTAGAGATGATAAAGGATGCTCATAGAGATGATGTGCAAATACATAAGAAGGTGGAAGCTACCAAAAAAGATAAATCCTCAGAGTTGAAAATTGATGAGGAAGGAGTCTTAAGATTTGGGTCACAACTATGTGTAACATCAAACCATGAGACAAAGAAAGATATTTTGAATGACTCACATAGCTCGAACTTCTCTATCTAACCAGGGAGCACAAAGATGTATCGAGATCTCTGAGATAACTATTGGTTCAACACTATGAAGAAGGAGATCATTTAATATACATCAAACTTCCTAGTATGTCAGAAAGTTAAGGACGAATGAAAAAATTCTAAGGGGGTGATAAAACCATTACCCACACCAGCATGGAAATAGGAAAACATCGCCATGGACATTGTCACTGGACTTCCAAAGACATCCATAAGAAATATTGATATATGGGTTTCTTTGGATCAAATAATAAAGAAAACTCACTTTACCAAAATTTAAGAGGACTTATCACTCAATCATATAAAACATATATACATTAGATAAGTTATACGGTTGCATGGAGTACCATTATAGATTGTATATTATCAAGATTTTTGATTTACCTCCAAGTTATGGAAAAGTCTCCAACATAATCTAATCATTGAGCTAAACTTTAGTACATATTATCATCCTCAAACTAATTTAAAATCTAAGAGTAATATTCAGAAACTAGAAGACATGTTGAGATAATGTTTTATAGAATTTAAAGGAGTATGAGACCAATATCTACATCTGGTCGAGATCTCTTATAATAATAGTTTCCACTCAAGAATCTAAAGAGATCCATATAAATCCCTTTATGGGAAAAGATACAGAAAACCAAAATGCTAGGTTGAAGTTAGTGAACATAAGATTTTGGGACCTATAATGGTCAAAGAAATGGTTGAAAAGCTGAAAACCATTCAGCAGCACATCAAGTCAACCCAAAGTGGACAAAAGAGTTATGGAGATAATCATCGACATGACCTAGAGTTTGAGGTTGGAGACAAGGTATTCCTATGAATGTATCTATGGAAGAGAGTCATGCGAATTGGGAAGAAAGGAAATTTAAGTCATAGGTACATTATCCCCTTTGTGATTCTTGATCATATCAGAGTTATGGACTATTGACTATAAATTACTCCATCTATGTCTCAAGTACAATATTTATACCACATATCTCTCTTGAAGAAGTATATAACAGATCCCTCACATGTTCTGAATTCAGAGGTGGTATAGTTTGAAAATTTCCTCTCTTGTGAGGAGAAACCAGTGAAGATCTTGGAATTTAGAGATAAAGTTGTATGCAAAATGACTACTCACCTGGTAAAATTACTATATAGAAATCATAAATATGAAGAGGTGACATGGGAACTAGAGAAAGAAATGAAAGAGAAATACCCTCACCTATTTTAACCTCTGTTTCTAAAATGAAATTTTTGAGGGTGAAATATCATAAGGGGGAATAATGTAAAGATGGAAAATTTTATCAATGAAATTTACCTTCTTATTATTATGATATTAATTATAGATCAGAAACATCAAATAAAGAAACAAACAAAGAAAAATTATAAATGAATAATGAATGAAATTAAGGAACCTATATGACTTTTATAATCCTAACCGTTGGCATAATACTGTGGCTATTAGGAATATTAATCTAGCCATTATAATAGTAACCCCATATATTAGAGTATAAATAAAATTTAGGAATCTTATAAATGAAAATATGATATATTTATACCATGGTATAAGTAAATAATTATTTTAAAAATGATAAATTAAGTGTCAGTATTTTTGTAAAATGGGAATTTTCATTTACAATTTTATTATTAATATAATTATTTAAAATAAAATTTATTTTCCTAAAATAGATTCATAAATTAATATTATTTTGTATTTTAATTATAAGATAAATTTATGAGACCTTAATTAATTTTTTCAAAGGGTTATAAAATCAATTATAATATTAGAATCAATATTTTTTAGAATAAATGAAAATTTTATTTAAAAATTAAATTTCTCATATTTAGATTTTTTTTTAGAAAATGAAGTCTATCTTTGATATCTAAAAGTAGAAAAATGGTTGGGGTGGATTTTTGGGATTTTCCTAAAATAGTTGAATTTTTTGTGAATAGTGAAATATGGTAATTTATGGTATTTAAGAATTTAAGCCAAATACATGATTTTTTGAGTCATGGATGATGTAAGAACCAATTAGTTCGAAATAACATGAACTTGAAACTATATTTAGTCATAATAAATAATACTATTGATAGTCTTGAGCCAAAATAATAAACTAATGGATAAAATAATCAAAAAACACCCCTCTCCTCCCCTATAAATACCACCCCTCACTACCCATTCTCATCATAACTCCTAAACCTTGTATATTGTCTAACTTTTACTCAATTAGCTTCCCGAGACTCATCCCCACATACAAGAACTACTTGTATCACTAAAATACCAAACCCTGGTGCCTTAAGGAGGTTCTCAAGGAGACGATATTTAGAGGTAAAATACTCATTCTTTCTCTTTTAAATTATTTCTTTCTTCTACCTCATCATTTTCCCCACTATCTAAAGTGAAATGATAAATATAATATCTTATGAATACTTAATGTAATTTTTTTAATGCAATATACATCATAAATTATCTTCTCTTCTCCTTTTATTGTAAAAATGAAAACATTTTTTGTGATATGTCAATTCAATGCCTTCATGGTTGATGATTTTTTGTTTTCCATTAATTCCTTCAAGTATGGTCATAAAACCATTATAATTGTTAAAAAATATTTTAAAATTTATATTATATCTTTTTTCATGTTCTTGAACTAATATATAGACATAATATTAGATAATAAAACAAAACTTCTTCGTGATGATAGAAAAACCACCAAAATAAACTTAATGTTTATCATGAAAATTTTATCAAATGAGTCATCCTCATACTAGAAAACAAAATGATATATAGGAATATTAAAAATTATATAGGTATATTAATACCATCTCAATCAGCTTCTGGTGTTTTTATTCCATTTGAAAATAACATCCACTAATATACACAAGTTAACCAACCATGAAACTATGAAAATGAACGTTCCCAGAATGATGAAATTGAGCCTTATAACTCATAGAAATGATCAAAAATAAACTTAATAAAATTATAAAAAATATGTGTAATAGGTTCTGAATTAAATTATTAATTAATATAATTTTATTATCTAGGAAATTAAGTGTAATTGTAGAATACATTCAGACATAAGTTAAAGGATCTCTCTAAACTTCTAAATTACCTTTGGGTTATGCTTTCTCTCTCTTTAACCCAACGTGTTTCTTAATTATTCTTATATAATTATTATAAATTATTTTTATATGTTCTCAAATTATGTATCTAGATCAATTAATCCTTATTTTATTGGAAAATACATATTTTATAGGGTTCCCATCTAAATTCCTCCTGATAAGAAAACCAGATTAAAGGGAACATCCCAATTTCTTTCCCAGTTTCAAGTACACTATGTAATATATTTTATGCCACTATTATATTTCTAAAATCAATAATTTCATCATGAAAAACTATCTTTGATCATTTATATTTTTATACCAATAATTATTCATTTTTCCGCTTTAAAAATTCTATAATTTTTTCCCTAAAACCACACTAAAGTGACTCATTTATAAAGTTTCTTAAACACTATTTTTACATGTTGTCAGTTTAGTTGGACATAATTTATCATGATGTTTTCCTATTTTCCTTTATTAATTTCCAAATATGATTTAAATCCACTCTTTATTATACGTAATTATGACACTCCCATTGGTTATGCCATATAACATGATTATGATGCCCATTTATTTCCATGGGTGAACCTTATGTTTATTAATTATGTTTGATTCTTCACATGACACACATATTCATGAACATGTTATGATGGATGCACCTAGATGTCACTCTAATTCATTGGTAAATGTTTTAGTCTCACGATACATAATGTATTAGATTAGGGAGTAAGCCTAATCCATAATGGGACTTTGTCTACCATATGATATAGTCTTGGAAGTTATACTAGACTCATGTTTGTGTCATGTTATATGTTTATAACACATTCCTATGTTTCCATGATCTCATGACCTTATGTTCTATATTTTAATACCTTATTATGTAAAATCAATATAAATATGTTTTATTATATTTCAATGTTTTCAATTTTATGTATCTAGTCTTCCAAAGACACTATACATAATGATCCTTGGTTTGTATTTGATGGTTACTTATGCTTAAAATCATGTTATAATATTCATAAAATGATAGGATCACTATATTGGGAAACAATTACTATTGAACCTCTGATGGGATCCTTATTATCCTAGTCATCAAAGATAATAAGGAACGAACACACCTCTGACCCACCCAAGGGTCTCACTCACCAAAAGACACCATGGGCTCTTCACCATCACTATAAAACAGAAAATTCATTATAAATAAATCCATGATATCCTACACCGAATACAACCAATCGATGATGAATATTATGTAATGTGGTTGAATCCAAAAACATAGGAAGTCTCCAAAAGAACGGTGCTTCCCTGTACTAGCTCGCAGTCCCTACATACTTCATACAAGTCAGCTCAACCTCCAATTAGTGTAGTCAATGCCAAGGGTGTTAGAAGAATCTCTACATAAAGTACCAAAGAATGGATTAGGGTAGGTGATATAAATTATTACATCACTCCTAAATAAAAAAAACATGCACCCATGTAGAAAACATAAAAATGGTACCTCGAATGATGTTTGGATCTCATGGTACTGGCAATGCTAAAGCATGAAACTAACCATGACCTACTCCAAAAACCCTCTGACGTTGCCGATGAACACCTTCACAGACTCATTCTTATCCATGTGGATGATAAGTATCTCAGGGATGCACTCTAATTTCCCTAACTCATCCTTATCGATCCTATACTAAACCACCTTATCGTTGCTGTCTTAGATGAAACCACCTCAATGGAGGAACTTGAAGTAGGAAAGTTGGTACATGATGAATTCTCATAGAGTATAGTCAGTCTTACCACTGATGAACTCATCCTCCATAATAATAAACACATGCTTGATCCCTTTTAATAGGTATGAGAGAAAACTCCCCAAGAGAAATGAGTTGATGAGGGAAGGGACCTATCTCCGGCTGACTGAAATCTACAATATCCTGACAACTGGGAACCCTGAAACACAGATATACTTCATGAGGAATCCTGAAGACTCCAACATCATGATGACCCAGTTCTGGAAAACATCCTATCTATAACCTATAATCTTTCCAAAATCTCGATATACATCTTCATTATAAATGGGGTGACCTAGAACTAGATCTCTGGACATAAAGACTCCTCAAAATTCCTCGCCCTAGACTCCTCATATAGAAATAGGTATGAATCATATATGAAAAGGGTAATAAAATGGATCCCAAAATCTTCCACACTATAGATCCCCTACTGAAGGGTAAGCATCTTCTTATGACTGGCCACCTTTGCAATTGAAGAAAGAAACTCTTCTCTAAATTGGTTTGAGAACTTCTCCCATGAGACTTCCGAGTCCTTTCAATCCCTGAGGAAAAAGAACCACCACTTCCTTGTTGCTCCACACAGTATTGTCACAACCAATGAAACCCAGTGATCCTCCCAAGAATGGATCAAACAAAAATCTATATCAACCTCCTCAAAATAGTATTTTGTGATTGTATATAAAATATATCCCTCATACTTTTATAGACTATGGCACTAAAACTCTCTAAGCGTCTTCTTCTAAGTGTCATCATTGTTGACATATACTCTATGACAATCTGTTGGCACATCCTTATGAACATCTTCTGTGTGAACCTAACAAGGATGTTGACCAGAAGATATACCTTCAAGAAGAACAAACTATTAGATCTCTTAAACCTGTAATATGGAATATTTAACATTAATTAATTAATTAATTTTATTTCTTTGGGTTTTAAACTATACCAAGGAATACCAATTAAAATACAGTTGAAAAGAAGTGTGATGCATGATCCTTTCCTAGGTATCTACCCTAACACCAGTATCACTTCATTTAGTAGTCTTAGTAAACATAAAGTTCCATGCATCAGATTGTAGGGGGCCCTAAATACCCATGTCTCATCTGGTCTCCAGTGTCTATAATTATTACTAAACTTACTTGACACCATTTTCCTAGAAACCCATGAAACCTCACCTATGTCTAACTCCAAACTACATCCTATCTGGAAACCTGAAACTTTGATACCACTCCATCATGATCCCCTCTTCAAGAAGATACCACAATGAGGGGAGAGAGATAGTGAATACCCATGTCCCGCCTCCAATAGGCCTCGGGTTGGCGACTAGCACTAAGGATATAATAAAAATGAATATGGGAGGTATTACACTCTAAGAGAAAGGTGTGAAAGAGGGAGATAATAAGGATACACCAAACAAAACCTTCTCAAACATAGATATATGTATAATGAAATAACAAGTGAAAAAAATGAAATTTCATACAATAATAAAACAACTGAAAGGAAACTATAAGTACCAAAAATGTAAAGATAGTAGTAAGCACAAAGCCCAAATAGATCCTGCAAAACCCCAAGCTAGTAATATGTAGCTCGATATCAGACCTACTATTTTTGAACTGAAAAAAGGTTATATATTCATAGGGAGATAACAATAGTATACTAAGTAGGATCCTCCCTAAAGCCTCTCACATAAAATATAAATAACTCATGCCAAATCATAGTAAACAATAGTGAAACTAACTCATCACCTAAAAAGGTATACTAAGTTCCTATGATCATCATGGATAACTCTCACCAAGTATCACATAAAAGAGAGCATATAATATAATAATAAAACATCAAGGTTACCTTGCTCTAGCTTCCCCATTAGTTTGATACTCTTCCCCAACATCACATGTCTTGAGCCATCTCTCTCCAAATGTAAGATTTCCTGAAAAAACATGGGAAGGGCATCACAACATGCACCTCGTGCATCACATAACCACACCATCCCACACAAAATATCCACATATAGTAATCAACTAGTTTTTAGGATCCACCATATCCCGTATGAGGTATATCAAACATCAATTATTATACCGCAAGCCATTACAACCCAAAAAACGAGTGAGTACCTCAAACCATCACAGCCAATACACAACATACCTATAATAATCCTTTAGATACTATATCCCATAATACATGTGTGTGAAATAACCACAAGAAATCATATCCCTCTACACACATATCTAGGAAAACTAACCACTGTTAATACCAGCAAAAGTAACACCAAGAGAAGAGGGAGGGGCATAGGGTGTATTTAGCCATCCATCGTACCACCAGAATGTTGGGGAAAACACCCTACTAGAGTTTAATGGGGGTCAATTTCCCTAACTAACATGGGTGGGGTAGAATATGAAACCACATAATACAAATGAAATAATATATATCACAATATCAATGCGGGAATATCCTAGTCTTAGACTCAACTGTTGCTAATGTCACTCAGAATCTCGACTATCAATGCCAAGACTAGGTATCCTATAAGCACATAAGAAGATATGATAGATCTACATTAATTACTTTTTTACTTTTATTGTTTCTTATGCATTTATTAATTAATTATCCATTAGTTATCCATTAAAGTTATTTCACATTACATTTTAAGTAATTACATTAAACATCATAGTAAAGTCCATTCCCTCTATAAATAAACTATACAAAGTCCTTGCTTTATCAATATTAACATACTTTAAGCATTTGAAATCTAGAACCAACCAACCCCATGGTTTAAGAATTATTTATTTATTATTATCATCATTCCATATCTAGATAATCTTGGAAAACAATCCAAAGCTACCAACACGAGGAAACATTCAACTAAGAACATCCATCATCATCAAGCAGTGGGGAAAGGAATGAAGATAAACAAGAAAACCAACCATAAAACATTAAAAGGATTCATAATAAATCATACGAGCTCTCTATATCTCATCAATTGGTAAGGCCATCTTTAACCCATTCCAGCACCTCCAGTGCCATCCCCGACACCACCATGCATATACTGATGCATTTCACCATCACAGGTTCCAACTTCTTCTACATCATCTAATCCTCCATAACCACATATATCACATCATAAATCCTAGGATCAACCATACTAGGATCACATCACATCTAGGCATCCCCAACCCATATCACACACAATCCCTTTAGGATCATCCATACCAGGCTCACATCACATGGCTCGCCTCCAGAGCACATCACAAAGAAGTAGGAAACAAACAATGAATTTCTAGGGAAATTGTCCCCTAAAAAATTCATTTTTCCTTATCATGCAAACAAGCTATCATGGATCCAAAAAAGAGTCGCTATTACTTCTTAAGAAAACTGGAAACTTAAGCTCTAGCTTAAGAAGGACGAATTCCTTGTTTTTAAGCCATTAAAACTTATTTTCATGATAAGGATTAATTCGTTGTTTCGAGGGCCCAATTACCCCAAAAATTTATTTTTTTATTCCAACTATTTTGTGATATGCTCTGGATGTGAGCTATGTGATGTGAGCCTTGTATGGATGAGCCTAAAGGGATGATGTGTGATATTGGGTGGGGAGGCCATGATGTTATGTGATCCTAGTATGCCTGAACCTGATATGGATGATGTGATATATGTGGGATGTGGGGATGAGATGATGTGGTAATATTTGATGCCTGTGATGGAGATATGTATCAGTATATGCATAGGGGTGTTGGGGATGGAATCATAGGTTGTGTAGTGGGTTAAATCTATACTTACCCATTGATGAGATGATGAGAGATGGTATGATCACTTATGAATTTGTTTAATGGATTATGGATGGGTTACTTGTTTATATATATTCCTTTCCCCATTGATTGAGGTAGTTGTATGTGCTTGGTTATATGTTTCCTCTTAGTGGTAGATTTGTATGGTTTTCCTAGAGTACATGGATATAAAATGATGCTAATTGTGAATAAATAATTCTTAACCCCTAGGGTGGGTTGGTTATGGATTGAAAATGATTAATGGATATTAATATTGATAAAACAAGGACTTGGTTTGGGTTATTCTTGGAGGGCATGGGCTTTACTCTGATGTTTAATGTAATTCCATGTAATTTAATGTGAAATAATGTTAATGGTTAATTATTGGATAATGAATTAATTAACACATAGAAAATAATAAAAATAAAATAAGTAATTAATGTATCTCTTTCATATATTCTTATTTTATTATAGGATATCTATCTTATAATTAGCAGTTGGGAGTCCGAGCAATGTTATCTATAGTTGATTCTAAAACTAGGATATTACCATTGTAAGGTTATGAGATATATTATATAAAGTATATTATGATATATCTTAGGCTACCCCACCCATTTTGTTAAGGGAAACTGACACCCAATGGACTTTGGGAGGGTGTTTTCCCCAATATCCAGGTGGAAGGATGGATGACAGACTACACCCTCTAGCCCTTTTATCTTCTCTTGGTAGTCACTTTTGTTGGTATGCATTACAGTTAGTTTTCCCATATATGTGTGTAGAGGGTTTTGATGTCTTGTGGTTATTTCAGACATTTTTTTTCTAGATATATTATCCAAAGGATTATTATAGGTATGATTTGTATTGGATTTTATGTTTTGAGGTACTTACTTGATGCATGGGTTGTAATGACTTGAGGTATAATACCCAATGTTTGATATATGTCATACATGATATAGTTGCTCTGGGAAACTACTTGGTTACTATATGTGGATATGTGATATGGGATAGTGTGGTTATGTGATGCATGAGGTGCATGTTATTATTCCTTGCCCATGTGTTTTTTGTGGGCTTACTTTTGGAGGGAGATGGATGAGGACGTGTGACATTAGGTATGAGGGGAAAACTAGTGGTGAAGCGGGATTGGGGTACCCTTGATGTTTTATTATTATATTATATTCTCTCTTGTATGTGATACTTAGCGAGAGTTATCCATGGTGAGTCTATGAATGTAGTAAACCTATTTATGTGATGATTTTTTTCATTATTGTTCACTTTTATTTAGCGTGATTTCTTTATCTTTTGCATGAGAGGCTATATAGAGGATCCTACTAAGCATACTGTCATTCTCATCCTATGTATATATAAATTTTTTTCAATTCAGATGGAGCAGATTGAAGACTGGGTTGGATATTACTAGTATGGGGGTTTTCAAGATCTTTTTGGGATTCATGGATGTTTTCATCTTTACATTTTTTGTACTTGTAGATTAATTTCAGTTGTTTTAGTACTGTATCACATTGCATGTTTTCACATGGGACTTATTTATATATATTTATGTATTAGAAATTGGTATTTATGTATCCTTATTGCCTCTCTTCCAAATGTTCCTCTTAGAGGTTAATCCCCCCCATTTTCGTGTTTATTATACCCTCGATGCCAGTCTCTAACTCAAGGCCTATGAGAGGCAGGACTTAGGAAGTCACCATATCTATCCCCTCATTGCGGTATCTTTGTGGAGAGGGTGTCATGAAAGAGTGGTATTAGTGGTTTTGGTTGAAGGATAGGATGAATTTTGGAGTTGGGCACATGTGAGGTTGAATGGATTGGTTGGGAAATAATGTCAACTAAGTTTTGTAAGCTCTATAAACATGAGAGGCCAGATAAGACATGGGTATTTAGGTCCCATTATGTTTTGATGCATTGAACTTTAAGTTTACTGAGCCTACTAAATGAAGTGATACTAGTTGTAGGGTAGATAACTAGGAAAATACCATGCATGTTTCCTATTTGCACCTGTGTTTTAATTAATAGACCTTGTGAAAGGTTAAAACCATAATCAATATAATAAATATAATTAATTAATTTTAAATATTCTATATTACAGGATTATGAGCTATGATAGTTTTTTCTTCTTGTAGGTACGACTCTAGGTTGACATCATCATCGGTTTTGTGTTGAATATTTTTAGCAGGATGTGCTATCAAATTTCCCTAGAGTAGAGGTCAATGACGATGGTAGTTGGAGGATGGTGCTATGAGAGTTTCAGTGATAGAGTCAGAAAAATTATGATGGCTCCATTTTAGATGTAGTCATAGATGACTAGTTGGAGGAGGTTGAGATAAATTTCAGTTCGATCCATACTCAGGAGGATTATTGGGTTTTGTTGGATGTGACCATGCTATGAAGAACAATGAGGTAGTGGTGATTATTTTTCCTTATGGGTCATGTGTATTCAATAGTATCATGGGATAAGTTATGGGACTAGTTGAGAGCATATTTTATTTCTTAGAACATGAAGGAATCTAGTCACCACCTTTAGTAAGGGAGATATAGTGTTCAAGAGTTTGAGATCCATTTCAAGACCCTTATGCGATATGTTTCAGACCTGTTTCCAGATGAGGAGGCTAAGGTGAGAAATTTCTAGGAGGATTTTCATCTAGATATGCAGCACAAGGTCATACCATTTATGATGTAGATGTATCTAGAGGTGCTATTAAGAGAAGTGGTTATAGATAGGATGCTGGAAAAAATAGAGTCATCATGTGAGGGAAGTCATGATGATTCCTCATGAAGCAAAGTTGTGGCTCAGGGTTCCCAGCTGTCAGGACAGAAGAATTTTTTATTAGTCGGAAGGTAGGTACCATATCTTACCATCTTGTTTCTCTAGGGTTAGTGCATCTCAGAACTATTCCTAAGGATAAAAAATGTGTTTTTATTGTGAATTTTGAGGTCATTAGTGGTGAGAGTGCCTGACCTTTCTGAGTAGTCAGCGTGCGCCAGGTGTCCCACTTTAGGTTCCTCAATTGAGGCATTTTTAGATGAGGTAAAAACACCTTGGTGGTCTAGTATATGATTAGTAGAGATGAGATAGGGTAGTCATATTGTATCCCTAAGATTATCCTCTTCCTCAGAGACTAGAGAGTGGCCATGGAGGTGGTCTTCAGTAGGGTTAGATGTGTCGTAAATTAGGTCATGGTTAGATTCATGCTTTAGCATTTCCAGTACCAGGAGATATAGACATAATTTGGGTTACCCTTTTCTTATTTTCTACATGGATGCATGATTTTTTTGATCCCAGAGAAACACACTACTTTATATCACCTAACCTCATCCTTGATTTAAAACTTTAGGTAGATAGGATTATCATTACCTTAGAGTTAACTACACTAGTTGGAGGTTGGACATACTTTTATGGAGTATATAGGGACTGTGAGGTAGTGAAGGAGCAATGCCTCTCTTAGGGAGACTTTTTATGTTTATAGATACTACCATATTACATCATCCATAACATGGATTGGTTATATTTAGTATAGTATATCAGGGATTGATTCACGGTGAATGTTGTTTTTTATGATGCTGATGGTGCAACATCAATGTTTTTTGGCATGTGATACCCTCATATGGGTCAGTGGAATGTTCCATCATTGTCATCTTTGATGAATGAGCTGATGATGAGTTCATATGATATTCAACAGTCAGCATTTCCCATGGTTATAGAAGAGTACCCTGATATCATTCTAGTGGAGGTTGTAGAGTTACCCCCTCAAAGCTAGATCGAGTTTGGGATCACTCTATAGCTAAGAATTCCTCCTATAACAGTTCATCCATATAGGATAGATCATTATAAGTTGCGAGAGTTGAGAATACAACTCGATGATCTATTGTAGAGAGATTTTTCTAACCGAGTGTGTCACCTTATGGTGAAATAGTTTTGTTCATGAAGAAGGTTTATGATAGTTTTGCAGCCTTTATCGATCATCGTCGCTTGAACCAAGTGATAGGGAAGAAATGATATTCCCTTCCATGTATTGATGATTTATTCAATTATATGAAGGGAGGAAGTTGGTTCCTAAAGATCAATTTTTGGTCAAGATATCATTAGATGTAGGTAAAGGATGAGGATATTTAGAAGACTACTTTCCATTATCATCATGGGAATGAGTTCTTGGTAATTCCATTTGGTGTGAAAAATACTTCAAAAATGTTCATGGGGTTTATGAGTGAAATGTTTATAGATTACCTGGATAAGTTCATGGTGGTTTTAATCAAGAAAATCCTTGTGTAATCCACATCTAAGGAGGAGCATGAAGATCATACATGTGCTATCTTGGGAGTTTTTAATTTTGAGCATCTATTTGGGAAGTTGTCAAAATGTGAGTTTTGGGATCTTGAGGTCTATTTATATGGTAATGTGGTATCCCAGTAAGGAGGAGATGTAGACATTTTAAATAGAGGTAGCTGTATCTTAGGAATTCCCCAAGACAGTGGTATAGGCATAGAGTATCCTTCGACATGTAGGATATTATAGGATATTCGTAGCCTATTTCTCTAAATTTTTGACTCTTCTAACAACCCTGACCTAGAAGTATCAATTTTTCTTGTGGACTGACCCATGTTAGGAAACTTTTGAGTACTTGAATGAGAAGTTTGTTAGTGCTCCAATACTTTTTCTTCCTACAGAGGGAGTTCAATTTGAGGTTTTCATAATGCTTTAAATATTGGATTGGGTTATGTTCTGATGCACTAGAGATCAGTTATTTCTTATGGGTCTTATAAGTTATTTCCGCATGAGAATAAATATGACACCCATGATCTTGATTTGGTGGAAGTGGAGTTTTCATTGAATTTGTTTCAACAGTACCTCATCAGAGAGAGTTTTTTGTTTTTAATGACCATAAGATCCTGAAGTATGTATTCTCCCAATGTGAATTGAAATTTCATCAGAATCAGTGGTTAAAAATATTGTAGTATTACATCTTTGAGATTTTGTATATGATAGGAAATGGAAATATTATAGCTGATGAACTAAGCTTGATGTCATGTAGTGATGATGTGCATGAATCTAGGGATTCTGGAAAAGTGATAGAAGAACTCTTAGTGATGTATCTTGATATAGGATAGGTTAGAGGTATAGTTTGTCTATTCTATATGATAGTATAGTCAACCTTAGTGAAAAAAGTTAAGGAGTCCTAGTTGGGGGATTCTAAGGTGGAGTAATGAAGAGAATGATTTGTTTTTGGTGATTCCCATGATGGTTGGTTTGAGGATGGACAACACCAATTGTTGTTCTAGGTAAGCCTTTTTGTTTCTTAAGTGATACATGAGATGGTTATTTGGTAGTTCCATAATTCACACTTGGTTATACATCCCAAAATTAATTAGACTTACTTAGAATTAAGAGGTTAGTTTTGGTGGTCTAGGTTGAAGTGTGAAGTTAGATAGTTTGTTTCTTGATGTTTGATCTTCAATAAGGTGAAGGATAAACACTATGTTTCCAGTGGGTTTCTCCCACCATTAGATATTTCCCAGTGTAACTAGGAGGATATATCAATGGAATTTATTACAAGTTTACCTCAATATTAGGGAGGCAATGATGTTATATGGGTGATAGTGGATCATTTGATAAAATCATACCACTTTATAGTGATCAGGGAGTCAAGATTAGTGGAGGTCTTGTCAAGGAAGTATATGGAGGAGGTGGTGTGACCCGATGAAGTCCCGAGGATTATCATTTTAACTAAGATCCTTGTTTTACCTCAAGGGTTTGGAGAGGTCTCCAACATTATTTTTGTTCTTAGTTATGCCTTATCACTGATTTTCATCCATAGATGGATGGTCCAGAAGAACAGACCATCTAGAATCTTTAAGACATTTTGAACTCTTGTGTACTAGATTTTAGAGGTTCATGGATGAGGCATATTCCATTGGGTAGAGTTTTAATACAATATTAGTTTTCAATCCACCATTAAAATGGAACCATTTGAAGCTTTTTATGGGAAACCGTTTTGTTCTCCATTATACTAGACCAAGGTTAGAGATGCTATAATTCTTGGGATGGAACTGGTATAGAACATGATAGAGATGGCTCAAATAATTCACAAAAGGATGAAGGTAGAGCATGATCATATGAAATCCTCTACTGATCATAGTATGATACCTTTGGATTTCTATGTTGGAGATCACATGTTCCCGATGCTGACTCCTCATCATGGGTAGTAAAGGTTTGATCATTAGAGGAATATTTCTCCCCATTTTTTCGTTCCTTTCGATTTGTTGGCACGTATTGAAGATGTGTCATATCAAATGGTATTTCCCCAAATAGATGATCCGGAATCCTTCTGTCTTTAACATGTAGTAGCTCCATCATTATCTCCATGATGACTCTCATGTCATATATTGGGGATAGATCGATGTTGATGATGATTCCACCTTTGGTGATTGTCCTAGGGAGATTCAAGACCGCCAGGAGAAGATGTTTCATAGGAATTCTATTCCTTTAGTTTGTTTCTTATAGTGACATGATGGAATGGAGGAGAGTACCAATAAATGTGAGTTAAATATGTGCGCTTAGTACCTTGAGATGTTTAATGTCTGGCTCTTATCTGTTGTAATTTTGTTTTGTTGTGAACGTGAACCTTTCTAGTTTATGATATGGTTTTCTATTGCTTCTTTTTGTGGATTTATTCTCATTTTAAAGGTATTTTCCCCAGGAGAGTGTTTAAGAGCTAGTTTTTTTTCTTGTTTTTCACTCATTTCACCTGAGTGATGTAGTTGAGCTCCTAAGATGGTGATTCCTTTGAGTGGTATCTTGTGTGGTGGCTATTTAGACAACCCCTTTTCATTTTCCTATATGGGTTTGGTTTTGGATTCTTGAGGATGATAATTTTTTGAGAGGTATCTAATGTAAGGGTGTTGTATTATTTTAGTATGAACCTTTTCATGTTTCTAAGGCACGTGGTGTTTAGAGTAGTCTTGGGAGTTGTTTGGAGGTGCTGGCTACTGAAAAAGATGGGATCCAGGTGAATACACGACATGTAAATGTTACATGCCATGTAAGAATGGTTCCTGAATTGTGTAGGTTTGGTTCATGATGTGAATTTTTTTTGGTTAACTAATAAAATATGACACCCTTTTTAGTGTAAACTTTACCCTAAGGATTACATGACATTAAATAGGATTACATGTCGTGTAAAACCCCTGTGCATTTCATCTTTAAGGAGTGCAACCACTCAGTTTTTTAACAAACCCTACTGTTTAAGCACCTACCTTTCTCATTCCAAGAGACCAGAGACTCCCTGCCTTAGGGTTTTGCGATCTCTTTATTGGGGATTAATCCCTGGGAATCCTTTTTCAATCCATGGTGATCCAAAGTGAGTTATACCTACATTATTCTAGTTTCTCCTTCATTCAATCTTTTTTTCCTCCAGTTCTTATTTTAATGTAATGGAAGATCATATATAATGCCTCTAATGGGGTTTTATTAGTTTTTTGTGGGTTATGTTGTGGTGCATCATCCTTGGATGGATGCACCTTCTTGCAAGAGAGGTGATTGGTATCAGTAACATGGTTTGTTCTTATGCGAAGAACGTTGATGACTTTTGAGGTTGGGGATTTATTTCTTCTCTTATTTTTATTTATGTGAATTCATAAATTGATAATGATTTATCTCTTTTTATGAAAATGAATTAACCTAATAAATAGGTAACTATATTAAAGAAATTGGATAACGATCACATGTTGATGATGTTGTTACTTTATACCATGATAGCGGTTTGCCACTTGTTTTACTAGTTAGTGTGATATATATTAAGTATGATTTATTATAATGTTGTTATTTTTAGATTATCATGTTGAAATTGGTAAAGAACATAAATCCATAATTAATTGATAATTAATTAGTTTGAGAAAATAAAGGAGATACATGTTTGTAATCTGACGATTAATGAAATTTGATGATAATCAAATTTTTGCAAGGCGCATGTTTAATTGGAATTGATCTTCCATATAGTTTAATAGGATTTATAGATAATGTGAATAATGTTTATGATTGGTGATAATAATTGAAAAGGTATCTTAATTGAGAAAGATACAACTCTAGGTTTTTGAAACTAGAAATAAACTATTAGAGCATGTTTTTCCTATGATAGATTATTACATCTTGATTCATTTGGTTTCCAATAGTAATAAAAGGTTAAATATTAATCATTTAATTAAATATGGAATAAGAACTGGTTGTGTGATAAAAATAATTTTCTCAAGTTTGAGTTTCTCATTTTCATGAGAAGGCCAAGTGACTTATTTTGGATCCCTGAGAGATCATTTTCATGAGAAGGATGAATACCTTATTTTGAGGGCCCATTTTCCCGGGTAATTACTTTTTTGTTTCATACATCTTTGTAATGTGATTTGGATGCAATCCATGTGATATTATCCAGGTATGGCTGAGACTAGAGGCTAAATGTGTGATATAGGTTGGGGAGGCCTCGATGTGATGTGAGCCTATTATGACTGATATTGGGATGGATAATGAGATATATGTGGATAGGGAGGTGCAAATGATGTGATTGTAGTTGAAACCTATGATGGAGATATGCATTGGTATATGCATGGGGGTGTCGGGGGTGGAACCAGAGGTGATGGAATGGGTAAATCTGGGCTTACCCATTGATGAGATGTTGATATATGGTATGCTCTCATATGAATATTTTTAATGGTCGATGGACATGGGATTGGTTGGTAATGTATTGAAAATAATTAAAGAATATTAATCCTGATAAACCATGGACGTGGTTTGGGTTATGCCTGGAGGGTGTGGGATTTACTGTGATGTTTAATGTAATTCCATGTAATGTAATGTGAAATAATGTTAATGGCTAATTAATGGATAAATAATTAATTAATTCCTTGAAAATGATAAATATAAAATAACTAATTAATGTAGCTCTTTCATTTATTCTTATGTGATTATAGGATATTTGTTCTTAACATTAGCAACAAGGAGTCTGAGGGACATTAACTGAAGTTGATTCTAAGACTAGGTTATTCCCATAGTGTGGTTGTGAGATATATTATATCATATTTATTATATGATTTAATATGATACCCCACCCATATCAGTTAGGGAAAATAACACTCAGTGGAATCTGGGAGGATGTTTTCCCCAACATACTAGTGTGAGGATGGATGGCTGAATACCCCATTTAACCCCGCTCTCTTCTCTTGGTAGTTACTTATGATGGTATTAGTGAGGGTTACTTTTCTTGTATATGTGTGCAGAGTGATGTGATGAATTTTGTATATTTGAAACACATGTATTAATATATATAGTGTCTAAAGTATTATTATAAGTTTAATATGTATAGGCTATGATGGTTTGAGTTACATACTCAGTGTACAGGCTGTAATGGCTTGAGGTATAATACCTGATGTTTGATAAACATGATACGAGATATGGTGGATCCCAAAAATGACTTGGTTACTATATTTGGATATATGATATGGGATGGTGTGGTTATATTATGCATGAGGTGCATGTTGTGATGCATTTCCCAGGTGTTTTTAGGCCAGATTACTTTTGGAGAGAGATGTATCAAGACGTGCAACATTGGGACAGAGCGGAAAACCAGTGGGTAAGAAGGAGAGGGTACACTTGATGTTTTATTATTATATTATATACTCTATTTTATGTGATACTTGATGAGTGTTATCCATGGATAAGATGGTAACTTAGTATAACTATTTAGGTGATGAGTTAGTTTCACTATTGTTCACTTTTAGTTTGCATGATTTATTTATCTTTTTCATGAGAGGATATAGGGAGGATCCTACTGTGTATACTCTTATCCTCACCCTACATATATATAAATAGTTTTTTAGGTCATCCAAAGAAGGCTGGCGATTAGGCTGAATACTACTAGCTGGTGGTTTTATAGTATCTGTTTAGGCTTCACGGTCGTTTCCTTCTTTAACATTTTTGGTATTTGTAGTTTCCTTTCATTTGTTTTAGTATTGTGTGGAATTTATTATTTTCACTTGGTATTTCATTATATATTTCTATGTTTGAGAATGTGTTTTTGGTGTATCCTTATTATATCACTCTTTCACATGTTTCTATTAGAGGGTAATTCCTCTCATATTAATGTTTATTATATTCTAGGTGTTAGTCACCAACCTGGAGCATGCTAGAGGCGAGACATGGGTAGTAACCATCTATCTCCCATCATTGAGGTATCTTTGTGGGGAGGGGGTCGTGACAAGTGGACTAGACTAGTTCATGATAAAATGGTGTCAAAATGCCTTACTATTTGAGGATTCTGGTAGATGGGATATAAGATCATCATGGCACATGAGGCAATTAATTAATGGGTTCTTGGTTATGACCTTTCATGATTAAAATAGAGTAACCATGGGATTTCGAGTTGCAATTATTAAATTTCTAGGTTTCTTCATTTATTTATTGTGTATTTTGACATGAATCAATGGTGTTTTGAGTTTTTTTAATGTTGTGTGACCTATTTAGGAATTTTATATATTATTTTTGTGAAATGTGAGAAGTAATAAAAGCTTAATATTTTAATTCATGGTCTAAAAAATTAAAGAACCCATGAACATGGTTCAATGATTATTCCAATGGAAGTCACATGGTCGATGGATGTTCTATAAAACTATGCGGTAAAACCATATAATATCACTAACATCTTAATTTTTTGTCTTCAAATCCATTTTATATTAGATTAATTTTTTATAGGTTTTATTTCTATTTGATATAGATTATGAATAATTTTATGATGATTTGGTGATTTATTTTGTTTACTTATATTAATATTTTTTAGTTTTAAACTTGATTTTAAAATGGAAATATTTTGTATTAAAATTTTATAAATATATTTTATAAAGATGATTTAAGACAATTTGGGTGTTTTAAATTGTAAAATGATTTTTTTCGTGAATATGTGATTTAATAATTATTTTTAAGTGAAATTTCATTATATTGAAAAATAATTAAACTTGAGTTTTATAATTTTTTCTAAAGTGGTGTTTTTTTAAAATGGTGTTTATGATTTGATTTCATGGGTTATTTGAATTAAAATGATTTGGAATTTTAATTTTTTTGATCTTTATGTTTAATTTTGTTATTTAGATCATGAATCCGAGAAAATTATTGAGGGGTTATTGAATTTATGTGTCATGGAGTGTTCCTCATATTAGTTCCTCTTAAGTCCTAAATATATTTTTTAAGCTCTCAACCCTATATAGACTCCATGTAGAGTGGTGTAGCTAACCACTTATCTATATTCACTCATATTCCTTGGTGATCAAGGACCTCAAGTGTCCATGGAGTGTATAGAAAAAATTGAAGGAGCTTTTAATTCATTTTAAACTCTAGAAGCCTCATGGGTGAAAACTATTTTAGATGTGTTTCAAACAGCATGTTATTAATGGTGGATGACCGTTGCTTCACTTTATATGTGAAGTATTATGTATTTAGAATTATTTTAGAAAAAATTTATTTGATGGAATGTTTCTGAGGTGGTGAAAGTGTAGAGCACTATGGAGATTATGAACCTCTAGTAAGGTGATTAGATATTGATTGAGTATATCACCTATTTTAATAAGTTGATACCTTTCCCTCTAAATTTAGTGTTTGAAGAATCATTGAAGGTTAGAATTTTTATGAGGCTTCTTCATCCAGACATCAATTTTGAGATTCCTCTATTTAATCTAAATTTTCTTGAGGACATTGTCAATAATACTGTAATGACTAAGATGATCTGTAGGGCCCAACCAAGTGGGGGTGATGATGATATTCTTTATGAAATCAGTGAATTTTCAACATCTTACGAGACAAAGAATTATAATGAGCCTGATTTTGGAAATCAAAATGAATTAGGGAGAATATTAATATTATACTTCCATTAATTTAGAAAAGAAGTGGTTTGTTATATACAATCATTGTAGTTATCTTGGAAAATTTTATCTCTCTTGTTCGAGATCCCTGAAGACCTACCACAACTATGGTTGATTTGGTTATCTTATGAAGCTATTTATGTTTAGACATAAATGAAAGTATGAATATTTATCTTACCATTGATATCAGTAGTATTCCATCTATTTTTTCATAGTATTTCTATTATTATCTCTTTATTCCTTTGAGTTCACTCAGTTTCTTGATCTGTTTTTTTTTGGTTTATTCTTCTCGTCATGCTATTTTGGAGAGACTTATGATTGCTTGATGAAATTATAGATGGGGTGTCAATTTTTGTGATTTGTTTTATATTCCATAACTTTGAGGTATGAGTAGAACCTTGTAGTTCCTTATATTTAACTACGAGATTCATTTGACCCATTAAGTTAAGTGGAAGCCTTATATAGAGGGGAGACTCACAAATAGTCTCATCTCTTGAATTCCTCCGTGTTGTTTCTCTAGTTACCTTCATAGAGATTCTTATTCCTATGTTGTGGGACAAGATATATCTCTCTTTACTTTGATATATTTATTGGTCCATTTAGGTGTCTTATTTTATTTATCTTTTCATTATCTTAGGATGAGTTTTAATTATTTACTTATTTGGTTTTCCTTTTATATTATAGTCTATAATAATTTATCTTTTATGTTTTTGAACTTTGTACCATTATCCATGACATTAGTGACTTATTAAGGACATAACTATTTTTAGTGGGTATAATTTTCACACACCAACATTTATTTTCCTTATTATTAAATTAATTTATTGATTTTTATTCTTATACTTGAGTTTCAATTCTATTCCTTTTGATTTTTTTGGTGGGATTATGAATTTTTTCCATAAAATGGTTATCACATGGTTAGGGTAAATTATTAAATAACTATACTGAAGGTGTATATAGGTTTTGGTAGATATATTCACATAATTAGGTCATTGTTTTTAAAATCATGTGGTCAAGCCACACAACATATACTAGGAATTTCTAGTGAGGGGTGCACTATTGGAACACAATTTGGTAAACCGTTCGGAAACCATACATTCTGCATAGGTTTTTAAAATCTTGAAATTACCTTTATAACCTATCAAATTTTAACTTCTTATACCATTAATCTCCTCTACACTCATATAAAACCATCCCATGGATCCCTAGGCATGAAACCCTCTAATTTCTCCTTGGATTTTTCCTTATTTTATTTTATTTTTGATGGATTATTCGAGGTTTGTTCCTCTTTTCACTGTTACTTATTATTTACTTCTTATTTCTTACTTATCATATTAATGTAGGGTGGTGTTGGAATAAACCTAGGAGGGAGTTTTTCCCATTAATTTTTGGTTGTGAGGATTTATCCTCATACCCTTCTCTCTTTATATTTGAAGGCTTCACTTTAATAACACATGACCTATGTTGGTGTCTCTATATTTTTACCTTTTTTATTAGAAATTTATATTATACTTGGGGATTTATAAATTTATTTCCTTATAAATTAGGTATAATATTTATTAATTTAAATTCATAAGTAGTTTTCAAAAGGAGTTGGTATTTATTATGTTGTTTTCAAAATTTATTTTTATTTTTCACTGGGTGAATACATGGCTTTTGAGTGGTTATCATTTGGGACTTGTTTTCATTAGACTTATATGTGTATTTTAATTTTTTTTGTAATTTTTTATTGATAATAAATTTTTATAGTGTTTTTATAATTATTTATAAATATTTTTACTTATTGTTATGCTAATTTAATTAATGGTTTTGAATTGGGTCTTTCCCTTAGTTTCAAAGATTTTTTTTGTAAAAATTGTTTTTATAATACAAAAGGGGATTTAAAATGAAATTTAAATATTAATTTTTTTTTCAAAATATATTTTTAATTATATTTATAATTTTTTTCAAGAAGGAACATTTGGTACCTTGAAAGGAGATTTATAAATGATTTTTTTTAAAATGGGTTTTAATGATTTTTTTAAAGATATAATGATTTTTTGAATTAAAGTCCTAATTAACACCTTATAAAAATGTTATTTAATTTATTTAGCTAAACCAATGAATTAATCCCCATGGATCCAGATTTATTATAAGTTTTTAATGTGATTATTGTTGATGTTTATGAGAATTTGAGTGAGGGCATAATGATAAGTGTGGTTGAGGTTTTTTATTTGTATGTTTTCCTTGTATTTTTTATTGATGTGTGTATGGTATGTAATGAATCCTTCCTCACCCTCTACTACTTGTATTACAGGAATATTGGTAATTTTAGTAAGATATTGGTAGATTTTTTATATAATAGTTATGTTTATTAACTGACTAGTATCCCCTAGCCGTGTGTTATGAACCTTAATAGGGGAGTTCCACCAGTGACGGTAGTTAGAGAATCAAATGGTTATTTTTTAAAAACTCCATCGATTAAACTAAAAAATGGTTCCACTTGAGTATGTATAGGATCTTTTTAGTAGATGTTTAAAAGTCACCCATTATTATATTTTCTTTTCCTTGACTTGTATTTTTTTATATGTGACTGTACTTATACTTTATTAGCTATATTATTATTCCATATGTTGTATACTATTTATCCCAATCCTTTTTACGGTTGAATTTAGTGTATCTCTTATTTAGTAATTGTTTTTTGTTGTTTTCCACTATTTTATATTAATTTATTGAGTTACCTATTTAAATTTCCTTATAATTAGTTATATTTATGTGTTTTATGTTTACTTGGGTAGGTGGGTTTTCTCTATGTCATTTTTCTAAAATATTCTTTGCAATTTTTTTGGGATGTAAAATTTAAAAGGGTTTTTTATAAAATTTGATTGTTTTATTTTATGAATTATTTGGTTTTAAAAATATGAGTGATTTTTTCTCATATATTTGTTTTCTAAAATTTTAAAAAACTTAATTTCAAGTAAAATATTTAAAACTAGTGTTTTTGGAATGTCTTGAAAAAGATAATGCATATAATCTTTGGTGAAATCCTACTAGGATATTATCTCACACCCAACATACACAACTTAGTGTCAATAGATTGAGGGGAATTTGAAGGTTGAGGTTCTAAAGAAGCACTACCTTTTAGGTAACTCATTCTTGGTTTCTCTTGGATTTAGTGTCATGGTTTGTGACCTATGGACATAAAGTGATCATTAGTCTATATTTTTTGATTTAATTAGGGTTTTTAAAACATTCATGCATCGATTAAGCTTCCCATTTCTATATTTTTGGTTTTTTTCTTAATTATACTCTATTGATTTTCAAATGGATGTTTATTTTTATTATTCCCTTTTTGGATTGTATTTTTTTTCTATATTACTTAGTTTTATCATAGATTTCCAACATATGGATTCACTATTCCATATTCTTGAATGAATTTTGTTTCATGTTAAATATTATCATTTTGGGTGTAATTGTTCTGAATGTGTATATTTTGATTCCCTATAATAAGTTTCCAACTCATGGGTTTTAGGAACACACTTTGATCCTTACTACGGGTTGACTTGGGTTCCTAGTTAAGGGGTGGACTGGGTTGGTATTTTAAAATTTATCATCTATAGTGATTCATCCTTGAAAGGTATTGGCTGTATACTCATGAAATATGACAAGGTAATTGCCTTTTCATGTCTACCATTAAATTCTAATGAGAAAAAAAATTTTTACCCATGATTTGGAGTCAGCTATGGTAATTTTTTAATTGATAATATAGAGATATTATCTTTATAGTGATACATGTGATATATATAGAGACCACCAAAACATGAAGTACATATTCACATAAATGGAACTAAACAGGAGATAAAGGAGATGGTTGTAGATTCTTAAGGAATTTGTTTATCCTATTAATTATCACCCTAGAAAATAAAATAAAGTCACCAATACATTATGAAGGAAAGACCCTAGTGTTATTGAAATTATTAGGATTTAAGGAGATCCATTGATCAAGGGAATAGTACATATTTACTTGGAATTAATATGGGAGGGGACATCATCAATCCTATAATAAATGATTTCCCAACCTTTATTATAGGAGAACATCCAGAAATAACAAGAAGATGATCCTTTTTTTACAAAAATAGAAAAATATATATACAAAATGAGAAGTTTTCTAAGTTCTATGTTGATCAAGATAGAGTATTTAGGTTTAGTATTAGTCCATATATACTATCTATTTTTGAGTTATAAATAGATGATGGATAAACTTATGGCTCTGCATTATCTATATTTTACCAATGAAATAAAACGTTTATATATATGCGTAATCATTATTTATTGGATAATATGATGTGGGATATTTCTAATTATACTAAAACATATTTGGTATATAAGAAAGTGAAGGAAGAGAGACAAATTCCAAAAGGAGTATTGCATCCACTTCCCATACCTGTATAGAAATGGGACAATATCACTATGGAGTTTGTTACTGGCCATCCTAATACATCCTAACGAAACAATTACATATTAGTAATCATTGATATATTGAATTTTTTTCCTATTTTATCACTATGTGATAGGATTTATACCTTGAGTGAATTTATTTTCTATATATTCATGAATTGGTAACACTTTATAGAGAACCACTATCAATTGTTTTTGGACATGATCCAATATTTATTTAAAAGTTCTAGAGGATCTTTCAAATTGATATGAATACTTAAGTAAACCTAAGAACATAATATCATCCTCAAACTAATAGTAGTTTGAGCAGACTATTCAAAAATTGGATGACTTGTTAAGGGAAAGCTCCTTGATTTTCAAGGGAGTTAGAATCAATATATTCCACTTATTAAATGCTCATATAGCAATAGTTTCCTATAAAGTGTTAAATTGGATCCTTATGATGAAATCTATATAAAAAGGTATAAAAATACAATAGGTTTGGATGAATTTGGATAAGGAAAACTATGGGGACCATAAATTCTGATATATATTGCATAAAAGATAAAAGTAATCTAGAAACTTTTCAATACTTCTTAGAGTTGATTTTTTGTCTTCAGAAAATAGAAGGAAGGATTGAGAATTTCAAGTTTGTGATTATGTATTCCTCAAAATATCACAATGGAAATGATTCATGAGATTAATAAAGAGTGGGAAACTAAGTCCAAGTTACATTATACTATTTTAGATTCTAGAGTATGTTGGATTAGTTTCCTATTAGTTAACACTGCCTCTAAATCTTTCAAATTTCCATGAAATCATATTTATGTCCTTATTAATAAATTATATGTTATATCCAAAACATATAATCAACCTAAATGGTGTATAATTTGAACCTAACCTATCATATGAAGAAGAATAGATCAATATTATATATTAAAGGGAAAAAATTGTTGAGGAACAAGACAACATGACCCATAAAATTGTTGTGGAGAAATAAAAAGTTCCAAGAAGTGACCTAGTATCTTGAAGAAGCATTGAAGGAAAAATATCTTTTTTTATTTGGAGGAGAGTCATAAATTTCAAAAGAAAATTTTATTAATGTGTGATAATATAAGAGTCCAAAATTTATTTCTATTATATGTAAAAGAAATCATGTTTCACTGGGAATGTTTTGTTATGTTTTAAAATATAAGATCATATAAATCCACTTACATTGCATAGGAAAATTACACATCATGAAATAATATTTACTATAACATATGTTAACAATACATGGAGATAAATACTAAATAATAATGCACAAAAAAATATAAACTTCTAATCTTGAATTATTTCTTGAAGATCTCTCCTTCCATAAAGATTTTTAAAAGGAACATAAGCACTAGGAATATAGTATAAATTATCATGGTAAGTGTAGAACCTTTGGTAAAGAATAGTAGTGAGTGATCAAGTATGAGAGTAGTGGATTAACACAAGATCCTCAACCTAGTTGGTGAGGACTCAATAAGTGAATCCAAGAGACCCGAGTTCAAAACCGAGCGGAGAAATATTTATAGGTTACTGTAGCAGTACTATAGCAAGAACTATTCGGTATAATAGTAGCCAAAACTATTCATCCGTTTGGGCTTTCAGGCCACCGGTTCGGTCCTCAGGGCCTTCAATCCCTTTGGACCACCCAAGGATTTCAGGCCAGAAAGGATTTCAGGCCACCTTAAGGCCTTCAGGCCACCTCAAAGACTTTGAGACACCTCAAGGCTTTCGGGCCACCTGAAATTGTGCTTAAAGGACCAAGAAGACTCTACAAGGATTAGACTCTAGATAAGGATTCAGATCAGGCGTATTCACTAGAGAAAAAACTAATAGATGTTGAAGAAAGAGAGGGTATGGTGTTTCCATCAGGACCAGCTTGTGCTTGCACAGGATGCCCAGAAAAACATCCATGAGAAGGTGGAGAGATGATATCATGATACAAAATTTGGGGAGGAGAAGTTCTATATAGTTATAGTCTAGATATTTCCTCTAAATACCTATGGCTCATGTAATCTCTAAATCCTATCGGCCTTGTAAGGGTTCCCCCTCATCCCTTGAGGGGGGGGGGGGGGTTATCAAAAATCAATAAAAGGAAGACCTTCAGGCCATTCGGGATATGAGAGTAGTGGGGTATATATAAGGTGTAAAAGGTAATGCAACCATTAGGAATTAGCTATTACATGATCATTGTCATACCATTGTAACATGATCATTAGAATACTAAAATTACCCAATAGTTTAAGAGAAAATTAAAAATAATCTTGTATAGTAACAATATTTTAAATAATTTATTATATGTTCATATACTATTTAAGAATCAATATGAATGACATTATAAAATTTAGAATTCTTTCCTTAAAAAATTAAAATTATTTAAAATGAATAAACAAGGTGTTTCCCTTTAAAAACATAACCTTATAGAAAATTTGTAATTATTTATTTAAAATAAGTATTTCTCATACTTTATAATTTATTTTCATAAAATACATATTTTATTTGATATAAAAAAATAAAAATTAGGTTAGGGTGAATTATTTATAATTTTCTAGTATGATTTATTTATTATAAAATATTAGAAATATAGATTTTTATTTCCAGCTAATGAAGTGGAAGCTACTAGAATGACGGGGCGGTCATTGAGGGTGAAATTCATTGGGAATCAATATGAATGGATTGACAAGCATGATATGATTATTTTTGGGGGATTCAATAATTGGAAGATCAGTCTTGATGATTACATCCACTCATGGGACAATTTGACCTTTGAGTTTGAATATTTGATCATGGATAAACCTCACACTCAGGTAACCAATATCTCCAAGAAATTGATTAGGGAAATTAAATCTAAAAGGATTAAATTTTCCTTTAATGGATATATTATTTCCTTTTGTGGTTAAACTCATAGTTTCTCACTTTTTTCTTAAAAGTGTTTGAATAATAAAAAATTAATTTTCAGTGTATAGAAAAAGATTTGTATTTTTAGTATATTTAATGAATTAATAAATCTTTAATAATGATATGATAAGATATATTATGTTTTAAAAATTATAAATATGTTTAATTAATGATTTTTATTTTTTATAAGTATTAAAATCAAAATTTTAGAATCTATAAAATAGTTCCAAAGTCTAAAAAGTTTTTTTTGACCATTGAAAAAAAATTAATGTATAAAAAAACCTTTTTTCGTAAAATTAATATATATAATATGAATCCAGTTTTGAAATTTTAATATGTGAAAAATAATGTTCTTAATTTCATAAACTAGAAATAAAAAACCATGGGTGGCCCAAGAAAAATTTATTTTCCAAAATCTAAAATTCTGAAGGATAAATTTTAAAAATAATAAAAATATCCTCATTTTGATGCAAATATCCACCTCACCATCTAATTTCATTCACTCCCAAGAACATTAGTGCATCCACCCTATCTGATTCTATCATTAAATCCTTTGTATAAGGCCTTAAGCTCTCAATGAATCACCCCTCTAAGCTTAAGAAGTTGTAATTTAAGTATAGGGTTCTATTCCTCTTTCATTATTTTCATTCAAGGACTTTCTTTTTTGAAAGTTTATTAATTTTAATATTTTTTTAATACATTTATAATTATTCTATTAATATTCAAATTATGTTTCATTAATGAGATAATAATATTATCTCTTAATAATACCATTCTAGAATCCATTTTATATACCCGTTATGTTCCTGAAATTATTATTTGATTTTCCATGCCATAATTATTTATTATGAATACCCAATCCTATTTTCATTAAAGGGTATTAATTTAGATATAATTAATTCATTAGAGATTTCTATGTATGAACCCCACATTTGTACTCATGGGTTAAAAATAATAGAAATTTCATGTCTGTAAACTCTTATGAAATCATTGATTGTATTTGAAACCTGTAATTTATTCTCTATGGGTTACAGATGAAACTATTTTTTTGATATACAATCTATTAAGCACACATAAATTTATTTATATGAAGGTTGTGACCTTAAAACACTCTAATTAAATGGGAAAAGAATTAATCTATTGAGATAACATGTTTATGATTACATAGAAGCATGCCTTAGTAATGTTTCATGATACCTTAGTGAATATATTTGGAAATATTTCTTATGAAACCTCATTGATGAACTATAATGAAATTCTTATGAATGTATCTTTTTTATGTTGTAACCACATTTCCATTTTTTACCTCATATACTTATGATCATGCTGTTATGTTATTCCCCTTGATTTATATATGATGATCACTTATATTCCATTTCCATTGTTTAACCCATTACCAGGATTTATTCTCACCCTTCCCTTTGGATTTTTGTCACTAGGAAAACAAATGAAGTGTAGTAACCCATGATGGAATTATAAATGATATTTTGAATAGGATTAAATAATTTTTATGATTTTTATGTAAACTATATACTTCATGTGTTATGTACCTAGTTTCCAAGACACTAAACCTTAAAATTTCCTATAGAATTTATCAATGGAATATTTTGTTGAGGAATTATATTGGAAATCTTGTATGAAAAATGTGAGTCATCATAGGTGAAACCTGTTTATTATTTTATGAATGGTTGAAATGGGTATTTTCCTCATTTTTACTTAAAACACCAACTTAGGGGTCCTTGGTTCCAAGAAACCAATGGGAGGGAGGACCACCCCTCCCACCCTTATTCTTCATTCCTTATTCAACCTTTATTCCTTTGGGTGATATTTTTTTATCGATGCAAATGATTTCTCTTGATTTATCCCTATCCTCCTTTCTATTTCTCTCCTTATTTCCTAATTTTTGTGAGATATATTTATATATTTTATTAAGATTCTAGTGGATCATAATGGAATCATTATATAACAAAGTGGTTTTCATTTATAAATGTTATAGGATGCCAAAGAATGATGAAATCATTACATTCATCATCATTTTAGTGTATGTATCATGTCCAGTGAGTTATTCTTAAGTTCTTAGATTATTTGGAAAAAATTATAGTCAAATTTTGTTTATAAATTGGGGATTTTATTGTATATATGCTTTGGTTATATTGGGGGAATACAACTTATTTTTATTGGTGGTTTTAGTGAAGTTATACTGAAAGCTAATAATTTACCCCTTTATATTGATTATAAAATTAAGTGAAAGATTATTTATAATTATTTTATAATTAATTAATTTAGTATTTGGATGATTTAGTTTCCCTATGATTATAATGGTAATTAATGATGGACAATATAAATCATAGAGAGGGGTTATCTCTATAATGGATGCAGGTGGTCCCTAATTGCATGGATTATGTGATGTAAAAGTGAGGGTAAATTTGTTTGACCAACTTGGGTGAGAGATGATTGTCTTTAGTATTTAAAGGTAATGATGTATAACCTAATAAATTCGTAGAAGAAATCTATTTTATGTTTCATTGAGAGTTTAGTCACTCTATGAATTCGAGTTGAGGAAGAACTTGTCTTAAATAGTATAGCCCACTATAATGGGCGATCTGCATTTGTTAATGATTCTATTAGCATAGTGAGGTTATGTATGAGTCTACATAATACATTGTAGATAATAATGTGACAAAATGAGCCAATTAGGGGTCACTTGAGAAACTATATGGGTTATCAGATACTAAATAGGGGTAACCAATGATTTTGAATAGGTATTTATAATAACAGACATAAGTAGCCTAAACATGTTATGAAAGGTGTTATTCTAAGGGAAGACATGGGAGGTAGTCACCTAGTGATTGGTCCACTATAGGGGTTAGTTTTTGGTATGTTCTAGTGATGTGGTTTCCTATATAGGTCCTAAAGAGGGGTGGCTTGTGGGATAAGAGTTGGATTTTGATATTTACCAATGATGGTCATTTATGATTAATATTTATGACCTACCAAGTGTAGAGTGGCATGTGGTTACACTATAATGGTTATACTCCATGACCTTGGTATGAGAATTGTGTCTTATGGAATATGGTACTACATCCCCAGATAGGTGAGGGATTAAGGAATGGATGAGATTCAAATATCCTTTCCCACTTAGTGTATCAATTTTAGTGATGCATGTGATGTGCTAAACTACATCAACCAATTTCTATGAGTCGGTTACATCCAGATATGTCCCAAACAAGTGGTTTTCATTATAGATGTGGGATATGATTTGGGAGAGGATATTACTATTATTGTAACTATGATTATCTTGATATTTTTTTATTATGTGATACATTGATCGACTCGAGGGATGTATAGAGGTAAAGCATTCTATTTCAGTGATTGTTTTATGACTTGAAGAATGGATCTGATCACCATCACAAGGATGTTTTCAAAAATTTACATGGAATACTGATGCCTATAAATATTTATCATATTGTCCAGTGATATCATGCTTACCATTATTTTGTCTTAAAAAGGTGATGAATCATTCACCATTATATTAAGGATTAGTGATACCATATTCACTAATACCTGGTTTATTATTGGTGATACTTCATTCACTATATGTTTTATCTCATTCATATGATTTAATATTTATGATACTCTGTTCCCCAAAGGTGATATCGAATTCACTCTATTTATTAATGATGATAATCCATTCATCAGAGGTGATATCACCTTTAGATAATTTATTATTAGTGATATTATGATTGGTGGTTCCCCATCCACCATAAATGATATTCCATTCACCTAATTGATATTGGTGATATTGCGTTCGCCCATTTTGGGGAGAATATATCCTACTAGATATTAAATTATTACATAGAGGTTTTATATTGTTTTTGTGATCATATATTTGGAAATTTGGCCTATTTTTATCACTGACCAAATAAGTTTTGAGTCGACTACCATGGTGTCTTTTTTTACCTGGTATTATGATAGGTGGATGCATGTGTTTTTTATAAATTTAATTTCATTTATTACCTATATAAACATATAACTTGGTTATTTTTAGAGGCATCATTGGTGATAAAATACTATGTTTTATGCTCACACCATACACATTCACCTTAGTGGACATGTATACCCTAGTTTTTATGTACAAGTTTGAGCATGGTCCCTAATATAGGTAACTAGATCAGAGGAGGTCGATAGGGTCCTAAATACAGGTTTGAGGCAAGGTTGAGGATTGGTAGTAGTGCTTCATTTGTTTGTTATTTTATTTACGTTTTATTATTATTGGATGATCTATATTATGATATATGATTGTATGAATTTAATAGATTCATTTTATTATATTATAATGCTTGTTTCATGAGCATCCCCCATTAGGAACCCCTCATAGGACTATAGTGAATACAAGGGTGACCTTGGCAGTTTACCTTTAATAGGCCATGGGTTGGTAACTAACACCAAGGGTATACAACATAAAAATAGATATCATTTGTCTCATAAGTCCTAGGATCATATAGAGGAACAAAAAATAAACACCAATATATAAATTAAAACAAATATCCCATAATGTATTTAATTTCATACAAATAACAAGGTACCTAGAAATAAAATAACAAAAGGAGCACCAAAGGGAGAAACTATGAAAAAACACCCAATCCCCAAGCTAGTAATGTACAAATAATTATATAAATATCTCATGGAAACCTGTAAAATATATTTACATTAATAATGGTGAGAATAAATGTATTCTTAGTAAGTTCTTTCTCTATACCTCTAATGAAAACTTGGAATAATCATACTAATGCTTCGGTGAATAAATAGTAGAACCAACAGGCACCTAATGGGAAAAATATCACTCAACCTCACCAAATATTTCTCACCTAATATCAAATCCAAATATAATTACATAATATTAAATTAATATATCAAATAGGCACAAAAAAATAACTTACCCACTATTTTTTCACTCCCAATCTCTAATAGAAAATGTCTTGGCATTCCTAATACCTTCCATAGCCATGAAAAAACACATAATATCTTATATCAAAATCATATACCACATACCATAACCATATCATAATAATAATAGTAATAGTAACATCATCACATATAATATCCTAACGACATATCATATTATTTCATATTAGGGTATCGTGAACATGAAGAATATCAACCTTGTCCCCTCCTATAATGCATGGCCCCTAAAATAATCTTAATCTCAAACTCATAAAAAAACAATCCAATATATCACATATTATAAGTTTTATCCATTACAAACCATATTATTATACCTACTTTGATATAATCAAAACCTATACAACATATAGAAGAGAGAGTAGGGAAGAGGGTTTAGTCAAATAATCATTCCCTCTATAACCAGTATGTTAGGGAAGATAGGGGTCAATGAGGTTATTTTACTTGGGTGGGGTTAACATAAAATCACAAAAAAACATATAATAAAACCACAAAAAATCCATACAATAGATCACACACAAATAACATGATTAAAACCAAAACTACCACCACACTAATTATACTACACACAAAACATCACTTTCGATTATCAATCCAAAATCTAGCACTACTTTCAAAATAAAACATCCAAAAAACCCTCTCAATTTCACATTTAATAATATTATATATAAATTTCTAGAATGAACATTTTACCTATTATATTAAATTCATAATTTCTTTTATTAAACATATTTATTGAAAAACCATACATTAGATAACAACCACATTTAATCCAACTGTTTCCCATACATATAAATTATTAGCATTCCATTAATTTCCTATAATTAATCAATTAAATCACACACCCATTACTATATTCATTATTACGGATCACATATTCCATTACACTAGGTAACTATATTTCACCTACATTACAGTCAACTAACTATTGTATAACTGTCCCATAACATGGGATAATAACCTCCAAAATTACCACAAAACCATCCCTTTATATTGAGTCCAGTAGGTTCTTGATGTGTTTCAAAGAAACCTTTATATGATTATTTTAGTTGAAGATGGTTAGGATTGAAGAAGGTTTGTTCATAGTGTTGTATTTGGTTTTTTAAACATAATTATTTAACATTATTGAGAACATAAGTCACTTAATGTTTCTGAGTTACAAAAGTGATGAAAGAAAGTCCAATTACTTGAGGATAATGGAAATAGTCCATATGACTAAAGTCAATGAATAGAGTGTGGAATATAATTTCTATCCATGTTTTTATACAATTTCATTTGGATCAAATATCTAGTGAAGTTAAAATTAGTCTATTATTTTGCATTCTGAAATTTTAAAACACCATGACTATTAAAAATTTTCATGATCCAAGATTGAGTAAAAGAGAGGGATTTGAGGTTCATGATATGATGTTTTTTGAAGTAAACTAGACTAATGTTATTATAAAAAGGTTTTACTATGAATAGTTCAATATGTGAAGTAATGAAGTTTCATATATCAAAATTTGAGGTTTAGGAAGAGAGTGAGTTTTAGTGGTATAAAGTGTAATTAGATAGAAATTTTTTAAGTCTTCCATTCAGAAAAAGTTTGAAGATGCAATGAAAATAGTTCTCTAGGAAATTTCATTGGACAAATTCCATAAAATTATATTTTATATGTTCATCAGAAAAAAGAATATTTTATTTTATATAAATTCTATTGGATAGATTTGTAAAAATATACGACGTGAAGTGGTAACATATTTTTCAAATAGGATAATCTGTACAAAGTCATTAGATAAATGTTTCAAAATGAATTTCATCAAATTAATATTTCCAAGAGAATTCAACATAAATATATTTCTGAATCAATTCATCATAAATAAGAAGTGAATTGAAAATACTTTCTAAGTTGTTACTATGATGTTTTCAAGGAGCACGAGATAATGTTTTTCTAAATGAAACATTTTCCATGAATTTATACCCAATGTATGATTAAAATATCTTTATAATGTTCTTATAAAGTCATTAATGTGACAAAACTAAGCTAGACATTAAATGTTTCAATAATCCTAAAGTAAAAACTATGATTCTAGATGAGATTGCATAATTTTTGAAGAATTTTTTTTATATCAGGTCTTAATGAAAGTTAATATCTTTTTGTAATTTGAGTGTTATTAAAATATAAAAATTTTAGATGGATATTCAATGTTTCTATGATATATTTGAATAATAATTTCATGCTCCTCCCTTAAGTTCCAATGATGAGATACCTTTATAAAGGGGGTTGGTGCACAAATATGAGTGTGTAGAATTTTGGTTGTTGGATGAGGTACTACAAAAGTGAAGATATAATCAGATGAATAATTTGAAGTGGAATTGATATAAAGGATGCCATAGAAATTTTCTTATTAGTTAGTATCGGATGAAAAATGTGTAGAGATGGTCAGAAAAATAGATCCTTGGTTGGTATCGGATAAACAGGACATCAAAACAAGTTCATCCGACCAAATGTACTATATGAAGAAGGGATCATATAGAAATTTTCATATATCAATCTTAGAATAATTTCATTCTCACTACCACGAGAGAAAGTGAAGCAGAATGTCGGGAATTTAAGAATCACTATGACAACTTTGAAGAATGTTGGTGAAGTTTCTTATTGCTATTGAAAAATATTGTCATATATTTTTACTCATACTAGGAGAATAAATACTATCAATTGACCATTTTTCTATGTAAATGAAATTATACTCTCTAATTACTTTAACTAAAAAATCGATTATTTTCTAGTAGGTTTTTTTGGGTTTTTTATTACTTACAAACCATGATAAGGACTAACTACACTTCTTGAGTGGAAAACCTTGTAAATACCTATGTCCTTGTGGTTATACTTGTTTTTTAGTAGGGAAATTTATAAATAATAGGAGTTGAAGGTTGTTTCTTATGAAATAAAACATAAAAATAAAAGATCACTTATTCACCCCTCCCCCTCTCAGTGATCCATAGATCCTAATTTGTACTTTCAATTAATATCAAAGAGATTGGTTTATTCTTTGACTCTTTTCTAATGTTTTAAGAAATAGGAATATTCCATGGATATTCAAAACTCTATGATTAGAAAGTGGAATTCTATTTTTTATGGGAAAAATATCATATCTCAAGGGAAATAATGTAACCATATCACACATTCATTGGTTATGAAGTTCTTAAAGCTGATATAGATGGTTTATATGCTTATACTTAGGGTTATTTCTTAACAACTATTGATGAATAGAATTTTTAGAATTTTGGGTGAGATAGGAATACGATAATTTCCTCACTCTATGAAAGTGAATTTATGAGGGTTAAAGGGATTGGAATAAATAAAGGCATATGGGAGAAGCTAAATAAAAATTATGAAGGAAATAAAAATGTTAATAAGGAAAATTTATATATATGTAAATTGAAGTATGATGATCTAAAAATGGGTGAATATGAATCAATTATTGATTTATTTACACGATTTTATGAAATTGAAAGCACCATAATATTTTTTAGTGAGAATTTGGAAGAATAATTTAATGTTTAAAAGATTATATGAAGTATTATAGATAAATATTAATGTCAAGGTATCATCATTAGAATATAGATATCATAAAAATATATATCCAGATTGTCTGTACAACATTTTCATCACTTATGAAATGAGAATAAGAAAGGTTATGAAGAATAAAGAAAAGGTTGATCAAGAGATTTCATTCAAATATACTAAGAAAGGAAAATATAAGAATGTTACTGAGGAAGAAGTCATAAAATATGATACTAAATATGAGGTATGTATAAAATTTTATGAATTTATTTATTTTCTTTATAAAAGTGTGAAATTAGTCACAGGTACAAAGGAACATTACCATATAAGTTGTTTAGTTATATATCCTTTGGATGTTTCATGTAAAATTTTCCATGGTGAAAAGAAGATAAATAAAGTGATCATGAAGATTGAAAGTTAATAAGATCCCTAATGAAGAAGGTAAAAAACAAAAATCCCATTCAAAGGGAAAGTATAATAAGTTATTTAAATATAAAAGGATAAACACATTGTCTAAATGATAGTAAGTTGATGATTGTGAAGTTAAGGATGAAAAATCAAGAGATGATGCTAAAAAAGATTTAATTATTGAAAAAGTGAATAATGAAAATTTCATCAATGATGAAAGGAGTAGATATAAATAAAAATAAAGGAAATTAGATGAAGTTTATGATTAAAAGAGATTTGAGAGAATATCTCTCTATGATTATCAAACTTGAAAGATATAAGAAGAAGTTAAATAAAAAATATGTTTTAGAAATTAAATATGAATATTTTCATGAAGAAAAATACATGTTTCTAAATAATATTAATGGTAGTAAGAAGTTACTTTGTCACGACCCGTCCCCTGGGGACCGTGTTGTTACTACCCCAAGCCCGCCTTCCATAGTCTAGGGGCTGGTGACTAGCACTGAAGGCGTATTCCCTAAAACTGGGAAGGCATAGCCTTTATGACCTGTAAACACATGAAACCAAGCACACAACAAGATATGAACTCAAGAAAACTGTATAGTAAAATAGAGAGTACAAAAAACAAAAAGGGGCCAGAATACAAGCCCAACTAGAAAGTACAAGAAACTAAAAGTACAAGTAAACTGGAACAACTCCTGTGATCACCCGCCAAGGATCCTACCTGAAGGGTAGGTACAACTCTTGATCAGTCGTCTATGTGGTATGCCTTGTCTAATGTCCATCTTCGAGCTACCTATAGTCCTGGTACTCTCGTCCTCAGTCTGCGTTGTCCATCATCTTCACCAAACACAACGAGGTACACGCATAACCCATGCATGGGTGAGTATAATAATACTCAGTAGGGACCCAGAGACCCTCATGGTCTCACAAAATCCACCAAGGATAAACTACAAAGCATGAATTCCACTATCAACCCTACTTTGGTATATGCCCATACATATACCTAAGTTATCAAGTATACCCATCTCAATCAAGAGGAAACATAGGGTCCAACCAAAAATCCCAAAGCTCAACTGTTCCACAAAGGAAGGAATACCATGAAGGTAAGTACCACAGAGGTACGCCACGCAGAAGAATACCACCAAGGTATTACCATGAAGGAAAGTACCACACACGTACGAAATCAGCCCACACAAGGTATAATTTAAGTAAAATAGTAGAGAAGATTATATGTAACTGCTAATCATCTTACTCCATTAAGAGGCTCTGCTGCTGACCCACACATGATCGCTCGGTGCTGACCCACACAGGATTGCTCGGTGCTGACCCACAAAGGATCACTCGGTGCTCACCCACACATGATTGCTATGTGATGACCCAAACATGATCACTCAGTGATAACCCACACATGATCGCTAGGTGCTGACCCACAAAGGATCGCTCTTCATTCTTCATGTCACAACCAGCTACTCGGTTCCCGCACTAGGCACACTCATCTCTGGGAGGGCCCACTCCTTGAGCCACTGGTCAATACTCCAAATACCAAGAAGTCCCACGAAGAAGTATCACAATGGACCACCACTCCATAGTGGTATCAATGTAGCAGACGATGCGTCAATCGGATGCCCGGTCTGTAAGTTGTTTGCCTTTTAGTCTCGAGGGCCCAATTGGATATTCAAGCTCGATCCAACCTGACCCTACTCTAACCTTATACAAAACTCTAGTGAGGTATACTCAAAGGGACTGTCTCGCTCTAAAGTTTCCAGAACTTCTGAAGGTTCATCAAACGGGCACACGATACCAAAGTTATGGCCGATAGAGAAAAACATTCATAGTTGGCCCACATCTGATCTGACCCGGTCGGACCGACCTGGCCCGACCCTGCCTGGGCTGTACCGACCAGATTCAGGATGACCAAGCCCACTGGGTCTGGTCCGGCCCACTGGGTCCGGCCCAGCCCACCTTGGGCGGCCCGACCTAGGCGGCGGCCTGCGGTGCGGTGCGGGGACCGCAGGATCGCGAGTGCGGCGCGAGCCCGCGGGGGCCGCGAGGGCGGTGCGAAGCCATGGGGGGAATGAGGGAGGCGCCGATGATGTGGGGGGCACAAGGGAGGTGTGAGTCCACAGGCGGCACAGAGGGCCGCAAAGCGGCGAGGCCGCGAGCGACACGAAGGGCCGCGATGCCGGTGATGTAACGCCCCGACCCCAGTTATCCAGAGTCAGTGCATTATTTTAATACATTGGCATGGTTACAAGGAATCAAGTCCCGAAGGACCGATCAGTTTAGCAGTCTTGGAAAAATAGATCACATACATGAATGCTACATTTTCACTATAAGACGTACAAAACAACATAAATAATCTTTATGAATGCCATTATTCCGTTGGTTTAACCCTTCATATCAATCACATTACACTTCTTGGAATCCTGGGAAAAATAAAACATAGAAAGGGGTGAGATAAAATGCTCAGTAAGGGTAAGCAATACATCAGAAACTTTCAAAAATAAGCATAAACATTTAAGGCAATGTATAAAACTAAAACAAAAGCCTTTTAAACTTGAACTTCAGCATAATATGGCAGAAAGAAAATGAAATAATTCCATTTACTTATTCACATGGATATTCTACTAATCTAATAATCACATGCAATATCACTAACCACTTTCATAATGATGGAATGCATAATGCCAGACTATCATAACCACGTAGCCAAGGCCTCGTGCCAAGACTACAAATAAGATTTTGTCGAGGCCTCGTTCCAAGACACTAGTTTGTCTCATGAGACCTACCGATGCATCGAGGAGCTATAGCGGGCTCCACCCATCACTTACTAAGTCCAATACATTCCTCATATGAATAGGTTTAAACATAACATAAACATTCGTATTAAAACTAGAATACGAAATGTCAATACTTTCTCCATAAACCATGAATGGTATAAAAATAACACATCCACAGTCAAACATATCACAAAACATTTAATGGATGTTTTTTATAATAAATCAACTTCAAATGAGCTTAAAATCCATCAAAGGATGTTGACATAGACGAAAATGATGAGTAAATTTTTTTGAGAGAAATATCCTTTTTGTAAAATCATTTAAAAGTCAAACATTTATAACGGAAGTAATTTTAAAAGATATTTTTGAATCAAAGTGTCCCATACCACTTTGAAACTTTTGAAAAGAATTATCATTTCAAAACATTCATGTCCATATAAATAAATCCTTAAAATCATTTTGAAAACATGGACATTAATTAAAAAGATTTAGAAAGATAAATCTTTAAAACTTTTGAAATTCTGATCTTGATAAAGAGTACCATTCAAAATCCTTAAAACCTTCATTTTGAAATCATTTTTATGAAAAATGGACATTGATGATAAAAATGTCCCAGTAAATACTTACACATAAACAATCTCAGATAATGTTGAGATTGAGGAATTAACCCTTATGAATTTGGTAACTTACGAAACATAAAACCCATGAAAGAGGTATCATACAATGAATATGTAAATACACATAAATTAAAGTGTATTACACAAAGAATACAATTATGGGCAGTACATACACCACACAAAAATTAATAGTGGAAATATGGCATGAATCTCATGGGAATAAAGAGTGAGATGAAAACACCTTACCTTGCACTTTCCTTTAGTCAAGAGTATGTTAACGTCCTTTATAATGGTGAAATAATTGTTATTAAATTATAAAAGAATCATATACATTATTATGTTATCATATATGATCTTTTAACATTGCTTTGTTAATAATATCTTAGTATTATCATCGTTTCAGGTGTTAACTTACTCGTTTTCTTTTATATGTTTTGTTACGTAAGCCATGTTTTTCAAGGATAGGTTGTATCTTATTCATATCCATAATGATATCAAGTATTTAAAAATTATTTTTAAATCATCAAATGATAATTATACTTGAATGGATACGATGGAGAATGAATCTCATCGCGTTCGTGGAGACGGTAGTCCGTACGTACACACGAGGAAAAATATCATTCTTTTGATATTAAAATAATATATAATTGGATGTTATATCATATATATAGAATAATTATCATGTTATATTTATTATTTACATGAATTACACATCAATATTATACCAATCCAAATAATAATTTATTGAATGACAATTACACCACGACGTGGAGACGGTAAGCCGTACGTACACACATATGGTGACATGCCATTAAAAGGATGGATAGAATACTGAATATGGTTGTAACATATTTATAATAATATCACAGTATATATAAGATACTGGATTTATTATTTTAGAATATAAATAACAAAGAAAGAAGAAGTTGAAGAAGAAAGGAACTTGAAAGAGGGTGGTGAAAACATTACCTCTTCTTCGGGTTCTTCCTTTTGATTTGATCAAAAGGGCTCCTTAGGTTGGATTTATGATCAAACTAAGGCCTCTAGGTTGTAGTGAGGGAAGTTGAGAGAGTATTTTGGTAGGGTTTTTCCGAAACAAAAGGCTTTGAAGGTGTGAAGAATTGGTTAGAAGTTGGGTCATTTTATAAGGGGGAGGAGGGGCTCTTTAGGATAAACTTAAAGTATTAATTTATAATAAATTCCTATTCGGTTTCTAATGGCTCAAAAGTGGATTATTTAAAGGTTAAGGTGGGGATGGGTCGAAAAACACTCTACCATAGAATTTAGATAGGTTTGGGTTATTATATTGACAATATCTTTAAGTATTAACTCTTAGTTAATTAGTTTCACTTTTACAATGTCTCTTTGTATTTTTATATTATATGGTTAATAAACTTACCATATACATCCAAGAGACCCCCCAAGTGGCCCATTAATGATATCCCTATCATGATATAAGTCTCTTGGCCGAAATTTATATTTTTAGGAATTTAATATCAATTAATAATATAATATTTTTTTAAAAAACTCTTTAATGTCAATTTTGACACTTTTCAATAATTGTTTTTTGTAAAAATCATAAAAGAATTATTACTTCGAAAAAAGTTAATTAAATCAATCCTAACATGTCATATTATCCTTTAAAATTATTGGTATTTATAAAAAGTCTCAAATTACATTTATTTGGGTATTTATAATATCAAATATTCTAATTTTTCATTAATTAGGTAATTACTGCATCAACATTGTGTCATAAATAAATTACATTATATAATGTCTAAAAATTATAAATAAAATACCATTATGTAGGAAATCATTTTCTATTTATAATGACTATTTATAGTCAAAAATCCAATATATATAACCCTATGTAAAAATTGTTTTTCTAAAAGATATATGCTTATGTCATTTTTGTATTTATTTTAACTTAATTAAAATAAAGTATCCCTATCACCTACAAGTGGCTCCATGGGGTCCCAAAATCGACCCAAATATGACCATGGTCGGACATGTATCCACCAATAAGGTTAGGACATGTTTTAGGGTAATTTAGTATTATTACTATATTATTTTTTAACCCTTCTTTACTAGATTTACCCTTTAACCATGGTAAATAAAATATTTACCGAAGTAATTATTCAAAATGTGTAAAAATAAAAGTTCCATATTTACACAATTTGGACATCCTGATTCCAAATATGGAATAAATTTTTTCAAATTCAAAACACTGAAGTGACAGAAATTAATTTAAAATTAATTCCCGCTGTCAAAACAAAAAACGAGTTTTTAAGATATAACAACTATCAAAAGATTGATACTTGTTTATTTCCTGTTAATTGTGAAATTATTTCCAATGAAAAACATTGTATTAAATGGTAAAAATATATTCTAAATATACATTAAAACCACTCAAATTCATAATTTATCACTATTAATTATTTTGATTAAAAAAGTTGTTTTTAATTAAAAATTTAGTAATTTTCACTATTCATCAAAATATTAAAGTTATCCGAAAAGTACCAAAATTTCACCGTAGGCTAAATTTGATACTCCGAATCCAAAAATGAAGTCCATTTTGATAGATAAAATTTATAAAATTTTAAAAATTAGGTATTACTATTCATAATGGCTAGTTTGATTGGTTGTGGTGTGTGTTAGAACTCGAAGTTGCGTACAACACACACTACTGTATTATTCAAAGGAAAGCGTACCGTGGAAGCTTGGGATGTTTCATTGTAAATTTTTGATGTCCCCATTCTAAAAAGTAAATTTATTTAAACAAATTGTATATATAAAAGTTTAAAATATTGGATTTAAAAAGGGTTCACTATTAAAATTGGTAAAAGTGAAAAAAATGAATTTGTTTATACATTATGTCTAAGAATATCATAATATGGATTCTAAAATTATAAAGATTATATGAAGTTTAAAATCTAGTTAATACTATTCATAACCTCTTTTGAACGGCTTGTTTGGTACGTCATGGTGCTCTTGAACTTGGTGTTGTGTGTAGTGCATGTTATTGAATTGTTTTGAAGAAGTACATACTATGAAATCTTGGGGTGTTACATTCTTACCTCCTTCAATAAATTGCTTCCTCACAATTTTGATATTGTTCTTCGAAAATAAAGGTTGAAAATAGAAAATATCTTTGTGGGAAAACCCACATCGGAAATTTGGTGAATAAAATTTAGTCTTAATAAGAGGAAAAGAGAAATGAAAGGGTCACCAACAAATTATGATCTATATTAGGAGAACATTGGTGGAAATTAGAGACATATAATTGGATAAAAAATGTAAATATTTATAGGTAGTGATTGAGGTCATCAATCACAAACAAGTTTAAAATTGAGGTCCTTAAATTCATCAATCTATAATGACTTAAAATACCATCGGTTCAAAAAAACATAAGGTATTAGGATAACACATTTTTGGTTTTAAGATTCATTCAATAAAGTATAAGAATTAATTTCTTTATAGAATAATAGGAGAAAAAAAATACTTGACAAGTAGAGTTCCATCCTTTAACTGATTTCTAAAACAAACTCATCTTTCACTCTAAAAGATAATTGAACTTAAAAAAATATATTCTATTTATCCTATTCGTTTGGGGTTAAAAAAAATGAATTTATAATTCATCTACTATACCTTTTTTAAATAAACTACATTATTTAATCCAGGACATCTCGTGGGCCAGTGGTAGGTGATACACCCTTATCGCCCTTCGGTTGCGAGTTCAAGTCTTGCGGCTATACCGGTCGCGAAGGGTTGCCGCCCGACCTCTGGGTTGTCCTTTTATGGCAATCCAAAATTTATCTTAAACTAGAATTATCCAAAATACTTCTGTCCAAACTCACAGTCCAAAATTTATAAGGAAGGTAAACACAGTGAAGATCCTTTTTTCCGCGTAATAACATGTGAACACATTTATCATGTATTCTTTTAAAACACTGCAACATCCTGAATTACCATAAAACCTTATTAATTACATTCATGATACCTTATTCCTTATAGAATAATGGATATACTCCTTCTATCCAAAAATGTTGTAAACTCCAACAATGATGGGAATAGAAATCATTAATCAGTTTTAAGGTAGTCAAGAATATCCAATATAATTTTCCCAAATCAACCATATCTTATTCCAAAATCAGTACCTCAATATTAGGACCATATTAAGGTTTATCATTCCTTGAACCATGTAATTTGAAAAAAAATTAACTCACTGTAGAGTCACTTTTCATAGTACCATAAAATCTCAAATCCTCAATGAAATAGTACTGCAGTACAATCCTTATTTATTTCCAGTACATCATTGATACAACACTTCAATGAAATAATTCCAAAATAACAACAAAAGAACACTAGTCATTCCTCTTCATCTGTGGTAGTATCATAACTTGATTATTATTAAATAGCATCATTTGTGGCATAGTCTTATGAATGGTACATTGGTTCGCGTAGTGTCCAAACTCCTTGCAGATGAAGCATTGTACATTTGAAACCATTTTCTTACCCTTGCAGTCACGTACTTGGTGCCCTTTTCCTCCACACTTATAACAAACCCCCATTCCTTTCAGGCAAGTTCCAGGGTGTTTCTTCCCATAGTTATCACATATGGGGAAATTCTTCTTTTCCCTCTTCCCTTTATACATCTTTCTCTCTTCCATCCTTTTCTTCTCTTGCTTCCCTTCAAATCCATAAGACTCAGTAAACTCTTTACTTATCTTATCAACACATGATACTATTTCTTCATATAATGATAATACGTGGGAGAATATTTCCCTTCTAAATGATGGCTTAATACCATGAAAGATACGATCCTTCTTACTCTTTTGATCATACGTATTTTTGGAGTTCACATTCCTTCTACTGGGCGACATTTCTATACAATAACATAAACTAGGTCAGTTTATGAATTGCAATGAATAATTCCAAACATGTAAAATATCTAACATAAATTTAATAGTTTATGGATATAATCCATAATCACAAAAAAAATTCTTTGAGGAGGTATATACTCATAAACCCTTCATAGCGGTTTGTAAAGAAAATGAGAATTATCCTAAGCATATCCCCCGGGAGTGTCGTAACCAAGAGTGCAGCAAGCCCCGTTGTCGTGCACCAGTTCCCGTTCGAGTCTAGCTCAAAGCGGTGTTTTTGGGTTTTACCCCTAGGTACATCTGTGCCAGAGCCGCCTCTACCTACTCATATCCAGATAGGGATGTATTGCTCGGAAAACTCACAAAATCTCTACAATACCAAAATTCTAGGATGTTCTTCTATACTAATACTCAAAGTCTATCTTAGGGATATATTCTCTAATCAGAGTTTATCTAAATCTAGTTTCCAAGGTTATTGATAAAATTCCTCTGATACCAACTGTAATGCCCTGACCCCAGTTATCCAGAGTCGGTGCATTATTTTAATACATTGGCATTATTACAAGGAATCAAGTCCCGAAGGAACGATCAGTTTAGCAGTCTTGGAAAAATAGATCACATACAAGAATGTTACATTTGCACTTTAAGACGTACAAAACAACATAAATAATCTTTATGAAAGCCATTATTCCCTTGGATTAACCCTGCATATCAATCACATTACACTTCTTAGAATCATGGGAAAAATAAAACATAGAAAGGGGTGATCTCAAATGCTCAGTAAGGGTAAGAAATACAGCAGAAACTTTCAAAAATAAGCATAAACATTTAAGGCAATGTATAAAACTAAAAAAAAAGCCTTTTAAACTTGAACTTTAGCATAATATTGCAGAAATAAAATGAAATAATGCCATTTACTAATTCACATGGATATTCTACTAATCGAATAATCACATGCAATATCACTAACCAATTTTATAATGATGAAATGCATAATTCCAGATTATCATAACCACGTTGCCAAGGCCTCGTGCCAAGACTACTAATAAGATTTTGTCAAGGCCTCGTGCCAAGACACTAGTTTTTCTCATGAGACCTACCGATGCATCGAGGAGCTATAGTGGGCTCCACCCGTCACTTACTAAGTCCAATGCATTAATCATATGAATAGGTTTAAAAATAACATAAACATTCATATTAAAACTAGCATACGAAATGTAAATACTTTATCCATAAACCATGAATGGTATAAAAATAACACATCCACAGTCAAATATATCACAAAAACTTTAATGGATGTTTTGTATAATAAATAAACTTCAAATGAGCCTAAAATCCATCAAAGGATGTTGACATAGAAGAAAATGATGAGTAAATTTTTTTGATAGAAATATCCTTTTTGTAAAATCATTTAAAAGTCACACATATATAAAGGAAGTAATTTTAAAAGATATTTTTGAATAAAAGTGTCCCATACCACTTTGAAACTTTTGAAAAGAATTATCATTTCAAAACATTCATGTCCATAAAAATAAATCCTTAAAATCATTTTGAAAACATGGACATTAATTAAAAAGATTTAGAAAGATAAATATTTAAAACATTTGAAATTCTGATCTTGATAAAGAGTACCTTTCAAAATCCTTAAAATCTTCATTTTGAAATCATTTTTATGAAAAATGGACATGGATGATAAAAATGTCCCAGTAAATACTTACACATAAACAATCTCGGATAATGATGAGATTGAGGAATTAACCATTACCAATTTGGTAACTTACAAAACATACAACCCATGAAAGAGGTATCATACAATGAATATGTAAATACACATAAATTAAAGTGTATTACACAAAGAATACAATTATGGGCAGTAAATACACCACACAAAAGGTAATAGCGGCAATATGACATGAATCTCACGGGAATAAGGAGTGAGATGAAAACCCCTTACCTTGAACTTTCCTTTAGTAGAGGGTACATTAACCTCCTGTATAATGGTGAAATAATTGTTATTAAATTATACAAGAAAAATATACATTATTATGTTATCATATATGATCTTTTAACATTGCTTTGTTAATAATATCTTATTATTATTGTCGTTTTAGGTGTTAACTTACTCATTTTCTTTTATATGTTTTGTTACATAATATATATTTGTCATGGATAGGTTGCATCTTATTCATATCCAGAATGATATCAAGTCCTTAAAAATTATTTTTAATTCATCAAATGATAATTATACTTTAATGGATACGATGGAGAATGAATCTCATCGCGTTCGTGGAGACCGTAGTCCGTACGTACGCACGAGCGAAAATATCATTCTTTTGATATTAAAATAATATATAATTGGATGGTATATCATATAGACAGAATAGTAATCATGTTATATTTATTATTTACATTAATTACACATCATTATTATACCAATCTAAATAATAATTTATTGAATGACAATTACACCACGATGTGGAGACGGTAAGCCGTACGTACGCACGTATGGTGACATGCCATTCAAAGGATGGATAGAATACTGAATATGGTTTTACCAAATTTATAATAACATCACAGTATATATAAGATACTAGAGTTATTATTTTAGAATAGAAATAACAAAGAAAGAAGAAGTTGAAGAAGAAAGGAAGTTGAAAGAGGGTGGTGAAAACATTACCTCTTCTTCGGGTTCTTCCTTTTGATTTGATCAAAAGGGCTCCTTAGGTTGGATTTATGATAAAACTAAGGCCTCTAGGTTGTATTTAGGGAAGTTTATAGAGTATTTTGGCACGTTTTTTTCGAACCAAAAGGCTTTGAAGGTGTGAATAATTGGTTAGAAGTTGGGTCCTTTTATAAGGGGGAGGAGGGGCTCTTTAGGAAAAACTTAAAGTATTAATTTATAATAAATTCATATTCAGTTTCTAATAGCTCCAAAGTGGATTATTTAAAGGTTAAGGTGGTGATGGGTGAAAACCACTAAACCAATAGAATTTAGACTGGTTTGGGTTATTATATTGACCTTATCTTTAAGTATTAACTCTTAGTTAATTAGTTTCACTTTTGACATGTCTCTTTGTATTTTTATATTATATGGTTAATAAACTTACTATATACATCCAAGATGCACCCTAGTGGTCCGTTAATGATATCCCTATCATGATATAAGTCTCTTGGACGAACCTTAGATTTATAACAATTTAATATCAATTAATAATATAATATTTGTTTTAAAAACTCTTTTATGTCAATTTTGACACTATTCAATAATTGATTTTTGTAAAAATCATAACAGAATGATTACTTAGAACAAAGTTAATTAAATAAATCCTAAAATGTCATATTATCCTATAAAATTATTGGTATTTATAAATAGTCTCAAATTACATTTATTTGGGTATTTATAATATCAATTATTCTAATTTTTCATTAATTAGGTAATTACTTCATCACCATTGTGTCATAAATAAATTAAATTATATAATGTTTAAAAATTATAAATAAAATACCATTATGTAGCTAATCTTTTTATCTTTCTAATGACTATTTATAGTCGAACATCCAACATATATAACCCTACGTAAAAATTGTTTTTCTAAAAGATATATGCTTATGTCATTTTTGTATTTATTTTAACATAATTAAAATAAAGTGTTCCTATCACCTGCAAGTGGCTCCATGGGGTCCCAAAATCGACCCACATATTCCCATGGTCGGACATGTATCCACCAATAAGGTTAGGACATGTTTTATGGTGATTTAGTATTATTATTATATTATTTTTATGCCTTATTTACCGGATTTACCCTTTAACCATGATAAATAAAAAATTTACCGAAGTAATTATTCAAAATGTCTCAAAATAAAAGTTGCCTATTTACACAATTTGTAAATAATGATTACAAATATGGAATACATTTTTTCAAATTCAAAACACAGAAGTGGCAGAAATTAATTTAAAATTAATTCCCGCTGTCAAAACAAAAAGCGTGTTTTTAAGATATAATAACTATCAAAAGATTGGTACTTGTTTATGTCCGGTTTAATTGTGAAATTATGTCCAATGACCAACATTGTATTAAATGGTAAAAATATATTCTAAATATACTTTAAAACCACTCAAATTCATAATTTATCACTATTAATTATTTTTATTAAAAAAGTTGTTTTTAATTAAAAATTTAGTAATTTTCACTATTCATCAAAATATTAAAGTTATCTGAAAAGTACCAAAATTTCACCTTAGGATAAATTCGATACTACGAATCCAAAAATGAAGTCCATTTTGAGATATAAAATTTATAAAATTTTAAAAAGTAGGTATTACTATTCATAACGACTTGTTTGATTGGTTGTGGTGGGTGTTAGAACTCGAAGTTGCGTACAACACACACTACTGTATTATTCAAAGGAAAGCATACCGTGGAAGCTTGGGATGTTTCATTGTAAATTTTTGATGTCCCCATTCTAAAAAGTAAATTTATTTAGTCAAATTGAATATATAAATGTTTACAATATTGGATTTAAAAAGGGTTCACTATTAAAATTGGTAAAAGTGAAAAAAATGAATTTGTTCTTACATTATGTATGAGAAACTCATAATATGGATTCTAAAATTATAAGGATTATATAAAGTTTAAAATCTAGTTAATACTATTCATAACCTTTTTTGAACGGCTTGTTTGGTAAGTCATGGTGTGCTTGAACTCGGTGTTGCGTGTAGTGAAAGTTATTGAATTGTTTTGAAGAAGTACATACTATGAAATCTTGGGGTGTTACAGGCGAGGCCGTGGGCGGTGCAGTGGCCCGCGAGGCGGTGAGACCGCGGTCGGCCTGAAGGTTTGTGAGGCCATGATGCCGCGGGCGGCAGAGAGGGCCTTGAGGCGGTGTGGCTACAGGCGGCGCGGAGGGCCGCGAGGTGGCGAGGCTGCAAGCGGGGTTGATTGCATCGAGGCCAGGGGCGGCGTGGAGGGCCGCGAGGCCGTGGGAATTGGGGATCATGGGCGGCGGAGGCCACGGGGTGGCGGTGGCCGCGGTGCAACACCGTTGTTTCGTCGCCTTCGTCGTGGCCAACGGTGGTGTCGGTCGTCATTCTCGTGCCCCACCGAGGTTGGTTGGCATCCTCCTCCATCACGAAGAACACAACAATTAAACAAAAGATTTGCGGAGAGGTCGGTCCATGTTTGTTTGGCCCGCACTCTCTGCATTAGAGAGGTAGAAAATGGCTTTAATCTCTTCTTTTTTTTTTACGATGAATTATCAAGAATGGGTAAGGGGAATAAATTCAAATAGCCACCCTACCTAGAAGGTTCGTTGATGTTGGTGCGAGAAATAATTCGTATATGTCAACGTTCATCGTTCCCACCACACGCCTCTGATCCGAGATCATTCATCAGACAAACACTCTTCGATGGAGGTGGTTCTTCATTATTGAAGATGTCCACCATTGGAGGATGTCTCGATGAAGAAGTTGAAGTCATGTGTTGGTGTTCCTAGTAGGAGGATGTGTTCCTCCAAGTTCTCACAAAAGCTTTGCCAACCCTCTTCCCAACAAATGCTCGCAAAAGAATTATCCAACCAAAATAAAAAGTGTTTGTACAAATTTTAAATTGTTGGAACAAATCAAGTTTTCAACACTATTTGAATTGATGAGGCATAATTAAATGGGAGAATAATTAATGGGGAGGAAGTCCATGGGTTAATTCCTCATTAATGAGAAAGTTGAAGGGGTTTCTCCCATCAAGAGGGTTCGGGTGGTCCCCACCATAAATTTCAAATTGGGAGGTTAGTTCAGGTGGTCCCCACCTCTTAACAATCACATGAGAGGTTTAGGCTTGGGTGGTCCCCACCACCATAACCCATGATGAGGGTTTCTAAAATAAAAATGTTAGACATTTTTATTTTATTTTATTATTTCCCGAAAAGCACAAAAATTATCTTTCACTCTCGACCCACTGCGGTCGAGGTGAAGGTCTCCTTAAGTGAATATCGGCACTGTGAGTTCAATGGTTCCCTCAGATTTCAATTCCAAGCACTGGTTCGGAAGTTACAAAAACCTTCTCGTACGTTTGGTGAACGTACCCGAAAAAAAGTTCAGAAATTCATTCTCGGAACTCCGAGTCTTGGAATCACACGCCGTCAATTTTCACGAACTCCGAAAATTCCCATATATTAAAAAAATACATGTAATTTCTGGGTCTTTACATTCTCCCCACCTCAGGGATTTGTGTCCCCGTAAGACACAACTCAAACTAAGGGAACAAGTTGGGGTACTGAGCACGTATCTGAGCCTCCCGCTCCCATGTGCTCTCCTGGAGGTTCCCGTGCTGCCATCAAACGTGCACCAGCGGTATCGACTGCCCATGAAGGACCCACTCCTGTCGATCATCAATCTCTACTGGAACCTCTGTAAAAGTTTCCCCATCGTCTATGTCCAGCTCTCCATGGTCGATGACGTGGGAAGGGTCGTGCACGTATCTCCTCAGCTAGGATACGTAGAAGACGTCATGCACCTGGTGCAACTGATGTGGAAGAGCTAAGCGGTATGCCACCTCTCCAAATCTACTGAGAAACTAAAAATGTACGATGAATCTCAGAGATAACTTTCCTCCTTGTCCAAATCTCTGCAGACCTCGTCGAGGTGAGACCCATAGAAATACATGGTCGCCATCCTCGAACTTCAGAGGTCTTCTTCTCTTGTAGGTATACAACTTCTGCCTGCTCTGTGTAGTCTTCATCCGCTCCTGAATGATCTGCACCTTCTCTGTGGTAGCCCGGACTATCTCTAATCCAATGAGTGCTGACTCCCCTAGGTCAGTACAGTATAATGGTGATCTGGAAGTTCACCCGTAAAACGCCTCAAAAGGTGCCATCCCAATGGTGGAGTGATAGATGTTGATGTATGCAAACTCCAGCAAAGGAATGTGATCCTCCCAGCTATGACCAAAGTAAAGGACACAAGAACGCAACATGTTCTCAAGAGTTTGAATGGTCTGCTCAGTCTGGATATCTGTCTAAGGATGGAAGGTGGTGCTCAAATGAAGCTGTGTCCCGAAAGCCTCCTGCAACCCCTTCCATAGTCGGGAAGTAAAACATCCATCATGATCAGATACAATCGTCGAGGGTACCCCATGTAGCCACAAAATCTCCTGCACATAGAGGCATCCCAAACTCTCTACTGAACCCTAATATCTGATCAGTAGGATGTGGGATGACTTGGTGAGATGGTCGACGATCATCCAAATAGAGTCATGACCCCTAGATGTACATGGAAGTCCTGTCACGAAGTCCATGGATATCTCATCCCACTTCCACTCTAGGACTTCTAAAGGATGAACCAAGCCTGCTGGTATCTGATGCTCTGCCTTCACTTGTTGACAAGTGAGGCATCGAGAGATAAACTATGCTATTGCTTTCATCATTCCCAGCCACTAGTGTTGTCGTCAGAGATCCTGGTACATATTCAGCACACATGGATGTACCGCTAGAGGGGATGTGGAACTCCCTCAACACTTCCTCCCGAAGTGACACTGGCACCATGGTACATCCTCTGAAGAGGATGACATGATCCCAACCTTTAGAAAATCCCTCAGGTGCCTATCTTGTGGATATCTGAGCACGTTGAGTCTCGCAGTCAGCATCCCCGTGCTACGACTCCCTGAATCACTAAAGAAGTGGGGGAGTGACTGCAAGAGACTGATGGAAAGATACTCCATCTCGATCCACAAAGGATATCTGCAAAGTGGACAGCTGCTCCATCTCCTAACCTAGCAGTTGTATACCAGATCTCCTGCTGAGTGCATCTGCTACAATGTTCCCCTTCCCAAGAGTATAGACTATCTCTAAGTCATAGTCCTGGAGGAACTCAGTCCAATGTCACTGTCTCAGGTTCTGGTCCTTCTGAGATAAGATATAGCCGAGAATCTTGTGATCAGAGTACACTGTAAAATGCTTGCCCATAAAGTAATGTCACCACATCTTCAAGGTGAAGAACACTGCTACTAACTCCAAGTCATGGGTAGCATAGTTCTTCTCATGTTGTCTCAGTTGTAAAGAAACATATGAAATCACTACTTTCTCCTACATCAGGACACATCTGAGTCAGATCCCTGATGTGTCACAGTAGACTACATACCCTACACCCTCATCTAGATGCCTCAAGATGGGGGCACTAGTCAGCCTCTGCCTCAGCTCCTGAAAACTCCGCTGGAATCTCTCCAACCACATGAAGGGTTTCCCATTATTTGTCAATGCTAATAAAGGTTCCTCAACTCTAGAGAAATTTGACACAAATATTCGATAGTATCCGGCCAAACCCAGGAAACTCCATATCTCCATCACACTCCTGGGTGGCTCCCAAGCAAGTACCACCTCAATCATCGCTGGATCCACTGCAACTCCAGCCTCTGAGATGACGTGTCCCAGAAAGTGAAACTCTCGAATCCAAAACTGGCACTTCGAGAGCTTACCATAAATCTAGTGCTCTCAAAGTGTGTCCAATACTACCTACAAATGATAGGCATGCTCCTCCTTAGTAGCCGAGTAGATCAGAATGTCATCGATGAAAAATAATAAGAAGCGATCAAGGTATGGCTGAAACATCCTATTCATGAGTCCCATGAACACTAATAGAGTGTTGGTTACACCAAATGACATAACCAAGAACTCGTAATGGCCATACCGACATCTGAAAGTCGTATTCTGCACATCCTCGTCTTGTACTCTGAGCTGGTGATAGCCTGATCTGAGGTCTATCTTCAAGAACCACCGTGCTCCCTTCAGCTAATCAAAGAGGTATTAAATCCTCAGAAGTGGGTACTTGTTCTTCACGGTCACCTGGTTCAAGCGCCGATAGTCGACACAAAGTCTCAAGCTCCCATTCGCCTTCTTGGAGAACAAAATCAAGGATGCCCAAGGAGAAACACTAGACTGAATGAATCAATTACCCTGTAACTCCTCTAGTTGTACCCTCAGCTCACGAAACTCCGTGGGAGCCATCTGATATGCTGGTGTAGATATCGGTGCCGTCTCGGGGTACAAGTCAATGTAAAAGTCCACCTCTCTGTGAGGAGGTAGACCCGGAATATCATCAGGGAAGACATCTGTGTACTGGTCCCCCACTACAGGATAACTCAGACTCTCCACATCAACTGCTTTGAGGGTAAGGCCAGCCAACTGAGGAGTGATTGGCTGAACTCTCCTCCGGGTAAGTTCATCCTATGCTGCAAAGGCTCCCTTCTCACTAGTGAAGGTAAACCTGGTTCCATCCGTGCAGACACACCGCACTTTGCGCCTAATAAAGTTAATATGAGCATGAACTGTAGATAAATAGTCCATACCCAAGATGACGTCGTAAGGCCTCGACGCCGCTACTGGGAGATCCCAACCGAAGCTCTCGCCTCCTAGAGTAAGCTTACACTTCCGACACCAGTGTATAATCATTGAATCCGCTCACATAGGAGTCTTTAGCCGTAAGGATCGAGCCAACGACTCCGTCGAAATCTCCGAGCTCCAAAAGAGGGAAGTGGAAATAAAATAATTACTGGCACCTTTGTCTATAAGTACTACAACTAAGGTGGAGTAGACACAGATCATACCTCAAATTATCTCCGGAGCATCGTGATCGTAGGCCTTAGTTTCCTGGAGAGAAGCTTTCCCCTTGTCCTCCTACTCCCTATGGTTGGGGTGGACCACCTAGTGGTGGTGGTGATAACATCTCGAATCGTCGTCCACCGCCAACTGCACAACCAACTCCTCTTCCACGTCCACCTGCTCCCTGCAGACCTCCTCGGTCGAATCTTTGTCTCTACCTAGTTGGTCCATCGACCGTCTGATGATCATCCGTATAGCGGGTTGGACAGTCACGAGCCATGTGACCCTACCCACTGCATGCATAACACTGCCCACTTCTGGCATGATTGGCTCTGCCTCGGGTGCCCTCCACAATCGACCCTGAATCCTACGGTCGTCCACTTGTAGGTCTAGTCCTCTTGGACCTCTATGACATCTGTCTGCAACGAGCTGCAGAAGACTCCACTACATGATGACTGGTGGTGGGTATCGCTGCTGGTGACTGCTTATCAAGGAAGCTCTCTAATAAGAGGACTCTCTCTAACACCCCTCTAGCATCGGGATGCTAAGAGAAATCATCGAAGCCTTGATATCTCGCCTGAGTCCCTACTCAAAGGTATGAGCTCTAAAGAATGGACCCCACACCATATCTGTGGAGTAGCGTTAGAGGTCAGTGAAACTTGCTGAGTACTGAGCTACAGTCATGCTTCCCTACTGCAAATGAATAATCTTCTGTATGCGCACTGCGTGAAGAGTCTCTGGGGAAAACTCTTCCCGAAATAGGCTCTCGAAGTCTACCCAGAGAAGCGTCACCTCATCGTGAGCCTGCAGCATCAATCTCCACCATATGCCTTCTACTACTTGTAGAATGCTAGTGGAAATGATCACCATAAGATCGAATGGTGTCCCTACTATTCGAAAGACTCTCACCACATCCTCCAGCCAATCCTCAGCCACTTGTGTGTTCATCTCTCCCCCGAACCTGGGTGGCCTCTAGCGCTGGAACTCGTGCAACGTGCTCAAGTGGAATGCACCCTCTGCTTCTAGGGCTGGTGGAATTAGTGGCCCAATGGGTAATGGTACCGTTGGTGCCTCTACTAGAAGGTGGACCTGTATCGAGGCCTCATCGCTCGGTGGGCTATCAGTGCATACTACATCAGAAACCCAAGATGGCTGTCTGCGTGGAGGCATCCTAAAAAGAAACAGGTGTTCCATGGTCAAAAAGTTATACCTGGTGAGCTGAATCAAAGAGATCACAAAGAAAACTCTTCAAAACACACACACAATTAGTGTTTTTGTCCACTGAGTCAGAAATCAGAAGTCAGGGTCCTGTTGTATGGATAAATCGGCCACCGCACTGACACTGGATTCCCTGAACTGATAACCACACTCACTACACTTAACACTATTTATGTTAAAAAAAAGATCAGATTCATATGTTCTATAGTATAACGGACTCCTCTGATACCAATTTTCTACGACCCGTCCCCCGGGGCCTGTGCCGTGACTACCCCAAGCCCGCCTTCCATAGGCTAGGGGCTGGTGGCTAGCACCGAAGAATTATTCCCTAAAACTGGGAAGGAATTTCCTTTATAATCTGTAAACACACACAACCAAGAACACAACAAGATACGAACTCAAGAAAACTATATGGTAAAAGAGAGAGTACGGTAAACAAAAAGGGGCCAGAATACAAGCCCAACTGGAAAGTACAAGAAACTGAAAGTACAAGTAAACTGGAATAACTCTTGTGACCACCTGCCAAGGATTCTACCTGAAGGGTGGGTACAGCTCTCGATCGGTCGTCTCTGCGGTATGCCTCGTCTAAGGTCCACCTATGAGCTACCTCCAGTCCTGGTACTCTCATCCTCGGTTAACGTTGTCCGTCGTCTACACCAAACACAACAAGGTGCAGACATAACCCGTGGTGGGTTCAGTATAACGATACTCAGTAGGGATCCTGAGACCCTCATGGTCTCACAAAATCCACAAAGGATAAACCACAAAGCATTAAGTCAACTATCAGCCCTACTTAGGTATATTCCCATACATATACCTAAGTTATCAAGTATACCCATCTCAATCAAGAGGAAACACAGGGTCCAACAAAAAATCCCAAAGCTCAAGGAAGGAATACCACAAAGGTGAGTACCACACAGGTACGCCACATAGAAGAATACCACCAAGGTATTTCCACAAAGGAAAGTACCACAGAGTTACGAACTCAGACCACACCAATTATAACTTAAGTACAGTAGTATAGATGATTAGATGTAACTACTAATCATCTTACTCTATTAAGAGGCTCGACTGCTAACCCACACGGGATCACTCGGTGCTGACCCACACAGGATCACTTGGTGTTGACCCACACATGGTCGCTCACTTCTGACCCACACATGATCTCTAGGTGCTGACCCACATAGGATCGCTCGGTGCTGACCCACACAGGATTTCTCGGTTCTGACCCACACATGATCACTAGGTGCTGACCCCCACATGATCGCTCTTCATTCTTCATGTCACAGCCAGCTACTCGGTTCTCGCACTAGGATTGCTAGTCTCCGGGAGGGTCCTCTCCTCAAGCCAATGGTCAATACTCAAACTGCTAATAAGTCCCACAAATAAGTATCACAATGTACCGCCATGCCATAGGGATCACAACGTAGTAGACAGTGCGTCAATCGGATGCCTGATCTGTAAGTTATTAGCCTTCTAGTCCTAAGGGCCTGGTTGGATTCATGCTCAATCCAACCCGACTTTAATCTAAACTTACCCAAAACTCCAGTGGGGTATATTCAATGGGGCTGTCTATCTCCAAGGTTTCTACTTACACTTAAATTTCATCAAACAAACACCTGGTGCCAAAGTTATGGTCGATAGAGTGAAAAGTTCATAGTTGGCCAGTGTCTGGACCGACCCGGCCTGGGCTGGCCCAACCTGATTCGAGTCAACCTGGCCCACTAGGTCCGGCCCAGCCCGGCTGGGCGGCCCATCCTGGGCGGTGTCTTGCAGAGAAGTGCAGGGGTCGTAGGACCGTGAGGGAGGCGCGAGGCCATGGGGGCCACGAGCGACACGCGGAGGCCGTGGGGGGGGGGGGTGGCACGAAGTTGCGGTGGCCGCGAGGGTGGAACGGAGGCCACAAGGGGCTATGAGGGATGCACGAGGCTGCGGGCGGTGAAGAGGTTCACGTGGAGGTGAGGTCGTGGGATGGCGGTGGCTACGGGAAGGGCGAAGGGCCGCGAGGAGGTGAGGCTGCGGGCGGGGCGGAGGGCCACGCGGCCGTGGGCGACGAAGGCCACGGGTGGCGGAGGCCGCAGGGCGGTGGTGGCCGTGGGGAGGCACAGTTGCGCCGTCACCTTCATCGCGGTCGGTGGTGGTGCCAGCCACCATTCTAGTGCCCCACCGAGGTTGGTTGTCATCCTCCTCCATCGTGAAGAACACAACAATTAAACACAAGATTTGCGGAGAGGTCAGGCCATGTTTTTTTGGCACGCACTCTCCGTGTTAGAGCGGTAGCATGAGGCTATAGTCTCTTCATGATTTTTAAAATAAATTATCAAGAATGGGTAAGGGGAAGAAATTCAAACAACCAACCTACCTCAACAGTTCGTTGATGTTGGCGCAGGAAAGAATTCGTAGATGTCGACATTCATCGCGCCCCCCACACGCCTCCAATTTGAGGTCGTTCATCAGAAAAATTCTCTTCAATGGAGGTGGTTCTTCATTGTTGAAGATTTCCACTGTTGGAGGATTTCCTGAAGAAGAAGTCGAAGTCATGCTCCGACGTTCTTCGTTGGAGGAGCGTTCTTTTCTGGAGGATGTGTTCCTCCAAGTTCTCCCAAAAGCTTTTCCAACCCTCTTCCCAACGAATGCTCTCAAAATAATTAGCCAACAAAAATAAAAAGTGTTTGTCCAAATTTTAAATTATTGGCACAAAAAAAGTTGGAAAAATTAATTAAATTGATGTGGCATAATTAAATGGGAGAATAATTAATGGGGAGGAAGTCCATGGGTTAATTCCCCATTAATGAGGAAGTTCAAGGGGTTTCTCCCATTAAGATTTTTCAGGTGGTCCCCATCATAAATTTCAAATTGGGAGGTTAGTTCAGGCGGTCCCCACCTCTTAACACTCACATGAGAGTTTTAGGCTTGGGTGGTCCCCACCACCATAACCCATACTGAGGGTTTCTAAAATAAAAATGTTAGACATATTTATTTTATTTAATTATTTCACAAAAAATCACAAAAAATATCTTTCACTCTCGACCCACTTCGGTCGAGGTGAAGGTCTCCTTAAGAGAATACCGAAACTGCGAGTTCAACAGTGCATCAGATTTCAATTCTGAGCACTGGTTCAAAAGTTACAAAAACCCTCTTGTACGTTTACTGAACGTAACCAAAAAAAAGTTTAGAAATTCTTTTCAGGCACTCTGGGGCTTGAAATCACGCGTCATCAATTTTTCCGGACTCGTAAAATTCCCATATATTAAAAAAATTACATGGAATTTCTAGGTCTTTACATACTTGATGAATAAAAAAATCGCAACATCATTATTGAAGAAAAAATAATGGTGAAGGATATAGAATTAGATCTTATTAAACCAAATCTTTTTGAAGTTGATCAAGGAATAAATAACATCCAAAACTTAATTTCAAAATCTGGTGAAAGTTATAAGAAGTTTAAACCTTATAAAAAACAAAAAAAATCATACTCAAAGGTTAAAAACAAGGTTTAACATGTTTAGAAGAAAAATCATGTAAATAAGACCATGTATGTTTCCAAAATAAGTGGAGTTTAAAATACTAAAATCTATAATGTTTTAATTTTTCAACCAAAAGATTATACTACTTGATATCTTGTTATAGTTCAATAGATATATTAGAAGAATAATAATAAGAAGAAGATATTGATAGGATACCAAAACTTTGGTACAAAAAAAGTGTTAAGGTGGATGGGAAGAAAGATAATGTAAATCATGTATGCAATTATGAACAATATGTAAGTTATAAAGGAAAATATGCTTTCTATGGATTTTTTTTGTACTTTTGAGGCTTTAAGAATATGAAAAATATGTGATGGTCTACTCCTAAACACTATAGTGAATATGAGAGGAACTAGAGGTTGAGTTTGAGGGGTAGTTAACCAACTCAATGAAGGTATCCTTGAAAGGTATGTTTGAGGATTGAAAATAAATTCCAAAATCTAGAAACTTTTTGAAAAAGATGTGACCATCATGGACATCTTGCTAAAGGATTTCTTGTTATGTTACAATCATGACCGGGTTTATATCTAAAATCTAAAAATCAGCAAGATAAGGAATAAAAAGGAAAGGAAAAGGCCTTTGTAGTTGAAATATATCTTAAGGATATAAAAGCAGAATTAAAATGGATACTTGATAGTGGGGGTTATTCATATATAACTAGAGATTTTATGTTTTTAAAGAATATGAAAGATTAAAAAGAAGGGATATTTTTGTTTATAAATAATTATCTCTCATAATAAATGGTGTTGGATATTTTATCATTGGAAAAGAAAAGATAAAATCCAAAATATCTTTATTTAATGATAGAATGAAACATAAGTTGTTAATAATTTCAAAACTCTTTGATGAAGGAAAAAAAGCTATTTTTAGAAGAGATGGATTTTTTCAAAATCCTTGAAAATGGGAACAGTTTTATAAGAGGGAAACAAACCAAGAGAAAATTGTTTCATATTGGTGATGTGTATAGTTCATTCTATATAAGTGTAATAGAATAAAAATAAATCCTCGCATAAGAGGTTTGTAAATATGTTCTAGAGGAGTCTAAGAAATTTGAAAAAGAGAGAAATTATTTGTGATATTTTTGACCTGACAATGATAGGATACTGGTGTTATTTTATGTGCAAGAAAGAGAAGATTACAAACATAGTATATAAGAAAGTTGAGATAGATTCAACTCATCCCTTAGAGATTATACATTATGATATATTCTAGCCCATGATAAATAAATAAATAAAATTAATAAAATTACTTTATTACCTTTATTAATGATTTAAAATTACATGTATTATGTTTTTGAAACACAAGTCAGTGTATCTCAAAATTTTTAAGAGTTTCTAGACAAGTACTATAAAATAATATGTATATTTTGTGAAGAAGATTTGAACTGAAAATAGTAATGATTCAAAAAATGGGAAGCTTAGATATTTTCTTTCAAAACATGATATTCAACATGAATTTAGTGCACTATACACACCACCATCAAATTATGTTACTAAAATAAGAAAATTTATTTTTTTGGAGATAGAATGAAATATGTTGATTGTACATGATACTTTTTGGTTTTTTAGAGCCAAGATATTGGACCATTAGTTCAAATTTAGAATCAATGATTATATAGGATAAAATATAATATAACTCCTTATGAGATGTAATATAAAGAAACCCTTGTTTATAAATACATGAATGTTTTTGGAAGTCCCTACATTATCAATGTTAAAGGTGAAAATCCTTAGAAATTTTATCAAAAGGGTGTTGATGGAGTCTTTATTGGATACCCTCCTAATGGAAGTGGATATGGGTGTTATAATAAATAAACATGAAATATTATTGAATATGCATTTGTGAAAGTGATGTAACATTATGATTGAATGTTTTTGTCGGTTAATGTAGATGTTGATGAAAGTAAAGATGGATTTTTTTGTTAAAAAATTAAAAAAATATCACATGAGTAATAATGAATAAATTGAAAAGGATGAAGATGTTTATTCATCTAATTCAAGTAATTGGTAATGATCTCATTCATCTCATCCTAGGTTGATAATATAGGTAGAGGTACAAATTATTATTAGAGATCAAGGAAAATAGGTTCAAAATAGAATAACATTGAGGTTAGTTTCACATACTTCTATATATTCATAGGTTGATACAAGAGATTCTGGAGAAGTTTTGAAGCTTTAAGAGTGGATTGATTCCATGAATGAAGAGCTAGACCAAATTGAGAAGAATTATAGACGAGAAATTGTACCCAAACCATAAATTAATAATCTAATTAGAAAAAATGGGGTTGCTTGAAATAATTTGACTAAAAAAGGAGAAGTTATAAAAAAAAGGAACAATTAGTTTTTAAATGATACTCACAGGTTGAAGGCATTGATTTTGATGAGACCGTTTCTCTAGTATCAAAACATCAAACCATCAAAATGATTATTTTTATTTATACACATAAAAAATATAAGATATTTCAAATTGATTTCAGTTCTTCTTTTCTTAATGGGGCCTTGGATGAAGAAGTTTATATCAATTAATTAATTTGTTACTTTGGAAAATATAAAGATATGTTTTCAAGTTAAATAAATATTTGTATGGATTGAAACAAGCTCTAAGAGCTTTGTACTCTTAGATGGATAATTTATTGAACAATTTTAAGTTTTGAAAAGGAAGAGTTGATAATAAAATCTACCTAAAATAAAATGAATAGTGTTCCTTTATTGTGATTATTTATATTGATGATATCATTTTTATAGGGAATGGTAGACAAATGTGTGAAAATTTTATAGAGGTTATGAAGAAGTTATTTGAAATTTCCATGTTGTCATAAATTTAACACATTCTTAGATTATAAATATATCAAAAAAATAAATAAATTTTCCTATATCGAGAGAAGAATAATAAGGATATTTTAAATAAGTTCAACATGGAAGATTCAAAGCATGTTTCAATCCCCATTTTATTGAGAAGAAATTTGGGAAAATATAGGAAAGAAAATGGGGTTGACCCAAAAGATTTTATAAAGTTGATTGGTATCCTTATGGATGAATACAAAATTCTTACATATATCAAAGGAATAATTTATTTTGGAATAATATTTCATAGTATATGAAATATTGATTTGTTTAGTTAAGAATATGATAATTTTATTGGCTCTGTTGATGATATAATATCCTCATATTGTGGAGTTTTCTTATTAGGAGAATGATATGTGAGTTGGAATACAATGAAGAAAAATTAAAATACCCTCAGCAGTTAATTATCTGAGTATACAATTTCCACTCAATCTACAACATCAATAACGTGGATGAAAAAATAGCTGGAAAATTTGTTGGTTGTTGTGAAGTTTTCCCTTCTCTGGTTTTGTGATAATCAAAGTTCTATAAATTTCAATAATAATCCAGTGTAATATTTTTACTATGAATATTGATATTAAATATCACTTCATTAGAGATCTTGTGGAAATAAATGAACTAAAGATGGAAATTGTCCCTATAAATGAGAAAGTTTCTGATATCTTTACTAAAACATTTACAAAGGAAACATTTCATAAGATGTGGTTGATTTTTTTTATACAACCTTACTCTCTCCAAGGACGAGGTATGTGTTATTTTTCCCCTATCTCATATTATTATTGGATAATATTGATAAAAGGGGATAGAATATGTAATATAAATCTATCCATTGGGTTTTTTACCCTTTGCAAGTGAGAATATATTTTGGGGGAGTTTTTAAAAGGGATAAGTTGTGATTTATGCATATTTGAACTATTTTGATTGTTTTTTGAAGTGGATGTAGGAAATTTTTATTCCAGTCTAAAAGTCCAAAGTGAATGAATAAGTTTGAAAAGATTTTAAGAAAATTTTCTTAAATCATTTCCTAAGGACAACATGGTATTGTTGTTCTATTAATATTATTTCCTACACCGAGTTCAATATTATAGGATTAAAATTGTTGGACATGTGTACCATTTCATTATTTACAAAATTTTAGTGATTTATGTTCCCTTGTTACAAAAAAAAATCTAAAGGGTGTGGTTCTTGAGGCAAGTAGGTTCCTGATGTGTTTTGAAGAAACTTTGAGGTGATTCGTTAAGAAGATGTTGGTTAATATGGATGAAGGTTTTCTTAAAGTGGTTTCTTTTGTTTGTTAAAATTTAATTCACATAAAATTATTGATAACATAATTTAATTTATATTATTTAGTTACAAAAGTTATCATATGGAGTCCAACGACTCGAGGATAATGGACGAAGTTCATTCAATTGAAGTCAATGGGTAGTGTATTATAAAATTTTTATCTCGGTTTTCTTAGAAGTTCTATAAAAAAAGAATATTTTGTGAAGTTAAAATTAGGTGATGATTTATTTTTGTTAAAGAATCTAACATCATGAATAGTGAATGTTTTTATGTCCCAAGCTTGAGTACAGAGGAGGTGTATGTGGATCATGATAAGAAGTCTTGTGAATTAAACTGTACTAATGTTATTAGAAAAAGGTGTAGATGTGGAAAGTTTATAAAGTGAAGTAATTAAGTTATATGAATGAAAGATCAAGGTTTATGAAGATATGGATTTTTAGTGGTATAAAGTGTTATCAGATAGACATTTATTATGTTTTCTGATTATAATAAGTTTGAATAAGTACCTAATAGAGGTATCATAGAAATTTCATTGAACGAAGCCCACCGAACAAGATCTCATATGATTATCAGACAAAATAATGATTTCTTATGAATGAATTCTACCAGGAAGGCATGTGTGAAGATAAAATGTTAAGTGAGTATAATTGTTTTTGATGGAATAATCTATTTGAAGTTATCAAAAAAAATTTCCCAATGATTTTCATTAGACATATATTTCATAGAAATAGAAACAGATAATGATTTCCAAAGTAAGTCATCAGATAGAGGAAGTGTCTCAAGAATAATTTTCAAGATGTTCCTTTAAGTTTGTGAAGGAGCCCTGAATAAAGTTTCACTAGATGGAAGAGTATCTATGAATTTGTATCAGATGGATGATTCCAATAACATTATGAAGTTTTCATCAATTCATTACTGTGATGATGCTGAGTTGGATGTTCACCATTTTAATAATCATGAAGTAATGACCATGATTCTAGCTAATATTATAGGATGTTTGAAGAAGTTGGTTGAAACTGGTCTTAAGGAAATTTCATATCTTTTAGAAAATTGTATAAATTATTATAAGTGAAGATACAATTAGATGAACATTGTGAAGAGTCATAAACCTGATAGATATTGTAAAGAGATTCCTATCACTTAGTATTTAATGAATGATGTTCATAAAAGACTTGAAAAATAGGGGGTTAGTTAGAATCAAATGAACATGACATCAGAATAATTTCATCAGGATAATTTTACTAGATGAAGAAGGGATTGATCAAACAGTTTCATACATACTTCTAAAAAGAAGTTCTTACTCACTACTTTGAAATAAAGTGAATTTTAATAATAAATTAAAAACAATAAAGTGTTTAGAATCGAATCGAAACAATGAAATTTTTTAATCCCATTGTTGAAGGTTATTATTTTTATTACAAAACATTATTATATTTTTATTATAAATGAGGATCACACACAAAATAAATTGATTATAGTATTATGAAAGTGAAAGGATATTATTTTCTTATTGTAAACACCCAAATGATTATTTTCAAGTGATTTGTGTAGTCTTGGATCACTTCCAAACCATGTGAAGGACTAGTTACTCTTATTTAGTAGTGAACCTTGAAAATACCTATGTTCCTATGGTTTATCTTTTTTATTCTTTTCCAGTATAGTCATTTCTCACCAACTAGAGGTGGTGGTTGTTTCTTAAGAAATAAAAAATAAAAAGAGAAGATCACTGATTCACCCCTTCCCCTCTTAGTGATCATAAAGATCCTGATTGATCCTTTCACTTTTCCACAACCATATATGCCACTACTTCTATATCACATAACAACCTATACACTTTTTCAACACTAACAACCACACATCCCAATTATATCTATGGAAAACTAGCTACAAAACACAGTGCATGAAGATAACAAGAATATAGAAGAATCCCCAAAAGGTGGGATTTTAAAAAATTTCCACTGAAAATCGACAAGACTTCATCACCTTCAGTGGAACACTACCGGATTACCACCTGGGGATTGGACATGAAGAAGTTTTAAGAAAAAAATAATAAACCAAATTAGTTGGTTAGATATGAATCCACATTGAACGTCTTCTCATCATTGGTGATCGTTTCTCAAAAAATTTGAATCCAGATTCTTATAGATCATCCACACATGATTCAAAAATATATGGGAGCACCGATAATCAAATTGTGAGTGCTAGCACGGAGATCTGACGACTCCTTCGATGCTCCAATGATCATCGCATCACCTTTCTTGTGATGCATGAGAGAGATATCAATCTGAAATCCTAGATCCAGGTCCTATCACTCTAGATTGAAAGGGAGAGAGTAAGATAGTGGGAGGAAGTGAATAGTGATTGGTGAGATCCTCTCCTCTTCTATTTATAGATTGTTAAGGAATTACATAGTATTGCCTCTCTGGACATTGAATAATTAACACACTATAAATGACATAATATGACTATTATACTGAGTCATAAATATCATATTCACTTTTTGGTAACATAAATATGTATGTTACATAATAATAATAGAGCCATTAACTTGAATCTTCATTCTCATAAATATTAAATTAACCATGAATATTTTTAACTAATATTCATTCAAATAATATTTCCATGTATTTACATTAAAACATGTAAATAAACTTAATATATAAATTCAATTCCAATTATTATTAACTTGAATAATATGAATTTATTTATTGATTTTGTGATTGTGTATCCTTAGACAATTCCAGGACCCCAGTGGTTGGGCCACTATATCCAATATACCCATTCAAATGAATGAAGAAGATTCTTGAATATTTTACTGTTTGTGAACCTATATTCCCCTATCTTAACACTAGTTAATACTATTCATAGACTAAGAGTGGGATCTAGAAACCCATCATGGCCCTTAAAGATATAAGAATAGTCATAGAAACGATAACCAACCTATGAAAATGCATTGTGTAACCTAATCTATTTGTCTTTAACATCTCATAAAGTAGAACACACACCCAATTCATCACCCATTCTTTCTTCTTGTTTGTTGATCTAACTGGATGAATTTACCCTCAACTACCATGAACATGGTCTTATGAAGGTATTACCATCCTGATCAATGAGGAATGAATTTTAATTCCATAATCTTGAATAAAAAAATCATTTTTTAACCATTCAACCAATTCCATACCACCAATGACACAACCAACACAAGCTACCTCGCCACAATTTCATTATCATGGTTTTTTCCTTGCATCAAAGTACATTATCAAATGGGCAGTGATCTCATGTATGGATACCAATACACATGTCTATAGATAGGAACAACCAATAAAATACAAAACATGTGGTGTTCCAATTGGCAAGTCTATCCTCATAATCTCGCTACTAGATATCATCAAGTACAAACCTCATGATAAGTCTCAGTGCTAATGGTCCCCCAAAACCTAATAGTCAAACATCTAATGTGTCCAGTCAGTAAGATGTATCTATACCATATGAAATATTTTTATGATTAATATCTTAGTATCTCAAGGTTCCCATTATATTCTGGGATATTCTATAACCTTTTGATACAACCATTAATCTATGGAAATTACCATTAAATGGTGGATGCTGAAAATTTTACACTAAATTGGCAATTAAACATCTTGTATATTTAACTGTAGACATGATATGGTAATCAAAAGCACTGTATAATTGGGTCTAGGGCACCCACTATTACAACACTCCCACATTAAATATATCAAACTTATTAACCAACCTTGTTATCTTTTACATGATTATAAATAATATTTCTAATGAGTCATAGATTTAGTTTCTGGGTCTTTCATATTTCCACCATGTGGCTATTCTTCTATTTGGGACCTCATCTCCTTCAGTAAAACTTCTCAAGAGATGGGATCCCCCATAATATACCTTTTTCCCACTATCAGCAACTTTAAATATTTTCTAGTAAGAGTATCATAATTTAAATTATTATAATTCTTTACTTACTAGGTTCACTTCCAAGAACTAGAACAAATTGTTGCATTTAATTTCTTCTTAGCTTCCTTAGAAGCTGCAACATACTCAGTATTTTTAGGTATGGACACCATTGGATTTTATGAGAATATATCACTCAACATAATAGCCTGAATATGATACTAGATCAAATTGATCTAAGGAAGAATATTTTTTGTCCCCTGAACACTAGTATCCTTTCTTCTCCTCATCCCAGGTACATATATTTTGTACTTTATAAAGTACAATCATATAGTTTTGATGGATTCACTTTCAGTTCTCCTGGATATAACTGATATTTAACTACTATAAATTATATCTTAGAAATATCAATTCTTGTACATATCATGACATACATGATTTATCCATCACTAAAGAATACATAATTCAACTTACCATGTTAATATACTCCCAGGTCTCCAACATGTCAACATAGAGGGATATATTCCATGTGACATTGGTAACCATTATCTCTTGAATTGTTACAACTTGTATTTTTCAATACCATGTTACTATATGTATTATTGAATAGGTATATGAAACCATTATATCTACCTCAGTAGATCATGTTCCCTAGAATTCAGATTGATAATTTATGTTAGTCACTAGATAATATATTTTCAACCTGGTCTTAACTAACTATAAGACAAATATCTGTTTTCCATATGTTGTTAAACATATTTTACTTGGAAAATAATGGATCAACCAATAACCTTTAGTAAACACATGGAAATGATTCATTCTAAATGAATATTATATGACCCTATTTCTTACTTCAATCCTAAAATTGATTTTAGTAACTTTCAACCTTTATGAGCATTCTGTGACATGACCATCCCTTTCCGGTTGCATCGTATAGACACCTTACATGATTTGTGGTCATGAAATCCAATTCTAAATTAATGATCATATAAATTAGCTAAGAGAAGTAAAATTCTAATGTATTTTGGAATAATGACTTGGTATAACCAATCGAGCCTTATTAATACTATGCTTGTACCATCCAATTATAATTTCATTCTAACACCCACCACAGTATTCAAAATAATAACCCCCTTTCACTTTGATACATGGAATCCATTATTGAATTTTAATTAGTCTTTTCAATCTTAGATAATTTCCTTATACTAAATACTTGTATGATTTATTATTCTCAATGAATAATGAAACACTAGCCATGGTGAATACAAAAACCATCACTATGGTTTTATCCTTCCTTAACAGTATGTGTCTCTGAATCATTCTTGTTCAACATAAACTTTTAGAACTAGTTCCTATGCTATCTATACATGCCTCTATATCATTGACCACACAAAAGTCACTTTGGATCCTACTATCTATAATGGATATGGGAATTCTTATAAAGAAATTTAGTCTATCACTTACCAATTTTATATCTTAGGGATTTCTGTAATATCTTAAACAACCATTAGGATAATTACTTTTGATTCACTTTATATTTTAATTGTTACAAGTTTTTTTATATCCTAACAAACTCTTTGCATAGAAACACATGTCTTATTACATAATAAATTTACATCATACTATATCTCATATGATATCCTTTTTTCATTATAGTTGTCATATGGTTTTGTGATATCACTATTATTTACAAAGCACGTCATGAAATATATTGGAAGTTACTAAAAGTTGTAACATTGATTCTCCTTAGATCATAACTGTGATGTATAAAATGTTCATTTAGAAATTACTCCACACTACATTTTTTATCAATGTTAACATGTAGGAATTCATCATCGATCCTCTTAATTATCATCTATTCCATGATGTAGATAACATAATGTGTGTTTAGGAATTACTCCAGGATACTTTATATTGATAAATGATTGATTATTCAAGATATTAATAAGTATACTCAAAGAAATGAATATATTCTAACCATTCATATACCATAATTCACTTTTATGTTCCTTAAACACTGAAAATAATCTAATGAAGTATATGTACCACTATCTTGCCGTTGGAATAGTTCAGGCTCTCTTGTTGAACTAAATCCAAAAGATTTGTTGCTTACATATATTTCTAAAGGTTCATCTGTCCAAAACTATGTATATAAATCGATAATAACTAAGGTTTTTACCACATCCAAGTCTAAATAACTTACTAGGTATATCATAGATGTGTAATTTTTGGTTTTTCTTGAAAATGATTATTTGGCCACAACTGGGTAAATAAGTCTTACATTTTATATTCATCAGATATTGAATATGATTCATGTAATGCAAAACTATTAGCTAAGTATGAAACACCACAAACAACATTCATTCCTAAATCTGGAATAGTGTCTCCTTATGTCTAATGTAATGACCAGAACTTTTTGAATGCTAATTGTTTCCTGAAATTGTGTGTTATATTATTCACAAAAATATAATGTTTTTTAATGAAGTGAATATAAAGGGAAATATGAACATCAGAATTCAACCATTATACGACCATTGGTCAATTATGAATGCTGGTCAATATGACCATTTGGAACTATACTCTTGATAATAATTTTAAATCATTAAAATTTTTTATAAAAGAAAACTAATATAAAAATAAGAGTCGATGGCCTCAACCCATATAATTGTGCCATATGAAGCCCATTTTTCAAAACTTGGGAGGTAGTTAGCATCATTGAGATTCGATCTTTAACATGACTAATATGAGCTTCTACAAGTGAATCTTGAGTGAAATCTCCTTTAGGAGAATTTCATGTTAGTGGAAATTACCACTCAGGCGATGTTAGTCGAGATGCCCCATGAATCTATCACCATATCACACCTTAACCTTAGGTTGTATGTTGGTTTTATAAGGGGTTATGTTTCAATACCTTAGTTACTTAATGGGTAATCCATTTTTATAAATAAAATTGTAATTCCATCAATTCTGTTTTGAGAACAGTTTTTCTTAAAAATATAAAGAATTTGATAAATTTATTTTTGGGATAGAAATTGAAATCATCATAAAAGATATAATTATTATAATAAACTATTTTATTATTAATATTTTTTATTTTAATGAAATAATACTATTAAAACACTCAAATTTTAATATAAATGATAGAAACTTTTAATTTTTTTCAAGTGTCTGAAATTTCACTATGCATTTTCTATGAGCTATTATTTTTAATAAATAAAATTTTTTATATTTAAAAGTTAAAATTATTATATTTAGATAATTATTATGATAAAATAAACATATTTTTTGAAATAATAATGTAGAAATTAGGTTTGGGTTAATTTATGAGAATTTTATAAAATTCTTTAGTTTTTCGTGAATAGAAAAAATATAATTTTGGTTTTTTGGTAAGTTTAATGACTTCATAATTATTTACTAATGATGAAATATGTAATATTAAATACTTATATAATATTTTGTATTAAAATAACAAAATATGTGTCCCTAGTGTCCAATACCATAGGAAAATACCATGCTAAAGGCCATGGTTTTCATTTACCACTACCTAGGTGTCCAATGACTTTATTTAGAAATTAATAAACAAATCCCCCAATTTTTATATAAATAACCACTAATTTCCCCATTTAAATTTTCTCCCATTTCATCCTCCATGAATATATGATAGTTTTACCACCCAAGGAGTCCTCCCAAGGTGTCCTCAATCCCCCAAGGTCCTGATCCTCAATTTTTAGGATCAACTCTTCAAGGTAAGGGAAATCTCAACTTCTCCTTTCATTTCAAGTTACCTTTTTATGTAGTATGTCTTTAAAATTTCCAAAAAAAATGTTCTTATTTCCATTTATTATATTTATTTAATATATTAAGATCTTTTATGATTTGGAGACCCTTGTCCCCAATTGTTTTTCTTTTTTTCAAAACCACATTTTATACACGTTATGTTGCAAATTTTACTTCCCAAAATTTCTTCCTTCTACCCAATAAATTCTCTTTTATTTTCTTTTTCTGAAGACTCAAACCTATTTATTTTATAGGTTTATTCAAAAAAAAATTAAATAATTTATTTTATTCTGTCATTTACATACATGAAACCCACATTCCATTTCTGTGGATTAAAAATGATATAATGATCATGTTTTTAAATCACTTTTCAAACACCATGATTTTGATATGAAATTTTTTTCTCTTATTACCCCAAAGTTATTTATTAAATGATTTATTATGATCTATGTAGATCAAATGAAAATTAATACATATTAATGGTTCACCCTGTTAGCACTCCAATGCATTAGGTAATGAATTTAATCTCTAAAGATTAAATATTTTATGATACCTTGGTAATTTTATGACACCTCGATAAAAAACATTGGTCATATTCTTATGAATGTCTCATTCAATTTTTTTTCCAAATTTACATGTTATGATCCATGTTATTTTTATTATGATGTTCCACTTGTTCATTTTCTCAATCCTTTATGATATTCCCCAAGTTCTTATTGATATTTCTCAAAATCACATTTAAATGGTTTCCCATGTTTTCCCTTACTAGGACTTATTCCCATCATTTCCTTTGATGTATGTACCCAGGTTATGATATGGAGTAAAAATACTTAGAATGAACCTATTATGAAACCTTAAAAGTGTATTATAATAATGTTTCAATTTTTCATGAATTACATACATTTTTTTCCAAGAAACTAAACTTTAAACGATCCTCTGTTTGTACCATGTCGATGAAAATAAATGTAATAAAAATGAGGGATGTTATAATTGGTATTAAAGAATGTATTAGTATTATGTGGAAATTAAAATTTGAAAAATTTAGGAATAACCTTATATAAAAGTTAAAATATAGGAAAACATCATGGTGTTTTGTTAAAGTATTAAGTAAGTGGTTTCTGAGAAAAGAAATCCCTTTATGGATACGAATAAGTGGATGTGGTTCTGGAATAGATGTACTTAGGGGTAACCACACTGAAAATGTATGTCGGGGTTGACTCGGCGTAACCTGGTACATGAAAACGGGCCTTACTTCACACATATTTTGACACTCTGGGGGGATATGTTTGGTTAATCACAAGCTTTTTATAAACCATTATAAAGGATTTATAGAAAATTTAATTGTTGTTAATGAATAAAATATTTAAGAATGATGTTTTAAGAGATAAAAAATCCTTTATAACTATATTATTATTTAAAGAAACACATCTCTCACTAAGTTTATCTTCTTTTAGAAAATGGTGGTAAATAGGAGGAACCATGTAAATGGTGAGCGCAAAAGACCAAGCACCAACGACCCTCTGATGGATTTTGGAATGGAAAAATTAATTACAATGATGAATCTACTAACCCGAGTTATGAAAAATAACTTTAATCAATCCTAGAGACCATATTCACCTCAAAGGGAAGAAATTTCCATTGCGTCCTTTATACGTCAACGACCACCTTATTTCATTGGATCTTCTGAACCATTTATTGATAAACAATGGATAAGCTCTATAGAAAATATATTTTCTATATTCTATTGTTTAGAATAAGAAAAGGTCACCTTGGATATTTAATTCTTAGAGGGGGAAGCTAATCAGTGGTGGACACTGGTTAAAAACATGATGCCAAGAATGTAAATTGAAGCTATGGAGTTGAAAGATCTCAGGTGAACCCTTTTCAAAACATATTTCCCCTGTTCGATGCAAACAAAAATGGAGAAGTAATTCCTAGTGATGAAGTATAAGGAGAATGAATCTATGGTAATCTATGAGATGAACTTTACAAGTATTTCTCACAACAACTCTAGTTTTTTCATGGACCCTAATAGAAAAGTTGATAGATTTTGTGGTGGACTATAACCACATCTACGAAAGAATCTATTCAATAGTGAATATGATAGCTATTAAAAGATAACTAGAAGTGCTATTAAGGTTGAATGAGAGTTCTGTGTGATTCCATGGTATCGAAAATTGAATGAAAATAAGAGATCATTGGATCCAAACTTAGGGAGGGACTTTGATCATGGAAGAGGGGGAAAGAAAGTGAAACTTCCCATGTGAAACAAATGTGGGAAGAAGTACTTGAGTAACTACTTTCTCAAGAGTGTAAAATGTTACAAGTGTTTAAGAGATGACTATATTACTCAGAATTGAAATAGTTAGGTGAAGCCTCAACTTCTCAACACTAAAAATAAAGGAAAAATAGTGTAGACCTCGCCTGAAGTCCAATGCTTAAAGTGTGGACAACTTGGAAACTTTTCCAATCACTTTCCAAATCCAAAGATAGTGTAGGGGAATCACCATCAACCTCAACATAATCCAAGGAATAAAGGTCATGCTTTTACGATCACTAAGGATAAAGTTGAATCTCTAAATGATGTGGTGGAAGGTACTCTCATTGTTCGCTCAAATATTTCTAGTACATTATTTGATTCATGTTATATGCATTCCTTTGTTTCATCTTAGTTTACAAAGAATATAGAATCAATACCTAAACTACTAGAATTATAACTGTTAGTAAAGACCCTTGAAGGGATTATTCAAGAATCAAAAGTGTATAGAAACTCTTGTATTTACTTTTCAGAGAATAATCTCATAAAAAATATTATAGTCATTCCTATGCTGGAATTGGACGTTATAGTAGGGATGGACTGGATCTCAAAGTATAATATGAAGATCAACTAAATAAGTAAGGAAATATCAGTAGTCATGAATGGATAACCTACAATTGTTTTCAAATGTGAGATATCCCAACTCAAGATTTGTCTAGAAGCACCTCCCATAGCCATATTTATGGACGTGATCGGTGAAGATAAAGAATCAAATGAAAGTATATGAATATAAAATTTCCCCATCATTTAGGAACACATCAAAGTATTTCCTGAGGAGTTACCTAGACCTACTCCAGAAAGGAATTTAGAGTTATCCATTGAAATACTTCTTGGGTCTAAGACGATATCAAGACCCAATATAGAATGGAAAATGTGGAGATGAAGGATTTAAAGAAACAACTCTAAGATATTTTGGAGAAGGGGTTTATCAGACCAAGTGCATCTCCTTCGGGAGAACCTGTTCTCGTTTTGAAGAAGAAGGTTGGATCAATTCACATTTTCATTGATTATAGAGTACATAATGGGATCATAGTGAAGAACTAGTACCCTCTTCTAAGTATTGATGATTTATTTGAACAAATTCATGGGTCTTAATTCTTATCCAAGTTTGATCTTCAATATGGTTGTCATCAATTGGGGGTGAAGAAAGAAGGTATTCCAAAGAACACATTTTGATCAAGATATGGTCATTATTATTTTGTTATTATTTCCTTCAGTTTGACTAATGAACCTTCTATATTTATGGATTTGATGAATAGATTCTTTAAGAACTACCTTGACAACTTTGTGGTGGTTTCTATTGATGATATTTTGATATATTATAAAATTTTTGATGAGCATGAGGATCATATAAGGGTTATATTACAAACTATGAATAAGGAGATCCTATTTGGAAAGTTCATAAGATGTGAATTTTGGTTACAAAAAGTTTTTTTCTTGGGGAACATTGTAACCAATGAAGGAATCACAATTGACAAGATGAAGAGAAATATTTTGTAGGATTGGACTCATCATACAATAATAAGTGAGATTCATTTTATCCTTGGTTTTGAGGGATATTGTAGGAGTTTTTTGAACAAATTTTCTCAAATTTATAATCCACTAACCAAGTTAACTCGAAATGGAGCCAATGTTATTTTGAAAAAGGAGTGTGAATAAAGTTACCAAGAGGTAATGAAAATATTGGTTACTGTACCCATGTAAACTCTACCCTATTTTGGGGAAAGTTTCATTATTTTTAGAAACAAATATTTGAAAGAGCTTGGGATCATCTTCATGAAAAACGACATGGTGATTGCTTATGCATATAGATAGTTAAAGCATCATGAGAAGAACTATCCTACACATGACTTGGATCTACCAGTGGTTGTTTTTTCTATACAGAAATGGAGGCACTATATTTATTGGGGGAAATGTGATATATAAATAGATGAAAAAAGTTTGAAGTATATTTTCACACAAAAGGAATTGATTATGAGTTAGGGGAGAAGGTTGAAATTTCATAAGGACTATGATTGTTTAATTCTTTATCATCCTGGAAGAGAAAAAAAAGTCACTGATTCATTAAGTATGAAAAATCATATTGTTCTAGAAATTATGAGGATTAAGGGAGATACTTTGATAAAAGACCTAGAAAAACTTGATATGAGAATCATAATAGAATGGGAATCGTCAACTCTATCCCAAATTATTTCTCAACCACCGTTACAAGATATGATCAAGAAATCTCAAAGAGAAGATACTTTATTATAAAAGAAGATAGAGGATGTGAAGAATGTGATGTTTTTTTCAATATTGACCAAGAAGGTGTAATGAAATTTCATACAAGGATATGTTTTCCATATTTTCTAGAAATAAAGAAAGAGCTTATGGATGAAGGTCATAGCTCTACATTCACTATATATCCAGGAAGCACTGAAATATATAGGTACCTTCATGATCATTATTGGTGGGATAACATAAAAAGAGATATTGTAGACTATACTACAAAGTGCCTGGTGTTTCAATAAGTGAAGGAAGATTGAAAAATTATTAAAGGGGTATTACAACCATTATCCATACCATCATGGGAAGTGGGACAATATCACTATGGACTTGGTCATTGGTCTATAGATACCATCTAAAGGAAAAATTTTGATATGGGTTATAGTGGACCATCTCATAAAGAATTCCCATTTTGTCTCTATCCAATAAGACTTATCTCTTGATAAACATGCCATGATTTATGTAAAGAATGTAGTGATGTTATATGGAGTGGCACTTTCTATCATATCTGATCGTGATCCAAGGTTCACATCAATATTTTGGAGAAGTCTTCAACATGCTCTGAGTATCAAATTGAATTTTGGTACAGACTATCACCCCCAAACTGATGGGCATTCTAAAAGGACTATTCAAACACTCAAGAATAGGCTCAATAGAATTTAAAGGTGGATGGTATCAATATCTCCGATTAGTTGAGTTTTAATACAACAAAAAATTCTATTCGAGTATTTAAATAGAACACTATAATGATCTATATGGAAAGCGATGTAGAAATCATATGTGTTGGGATGAAGTTGGTGAGAGAAATATTCTTAGGCTTGATCTTGTGTAAGTGATAATATAAAAGGTACATTCCATACAACAACACATAAATGTGGTTCATAGTCGGTATAAGATCTATGATGAAAACTGATGAAGAGACTTGGAGTTTGGTGTTGGTGGCAAAGTGTTCCTTCAAACATAACCTTGGAAGAGAGTGACGGGGTTTGGAAAGAACGGGAACCTTAGACCTAGGTACATTTGACCCTATGAAATCTTTTATCACATAGTAGCAGTGGCCAATCAGATTTTACTTCCTCCAAATTAAGCTCAAGTTCATGATGTATTCCACAAATCTCTCTTGAGGAAGTACATACCTTACCCTTCACATGTACTAAATCCTAAGGTGGTACAATTGGAATATGACCTCTCTTATGAGGAGCATCCAATATAGATCTTAGACCATAGAGACAATGTTCTACGCAACAAGACTACCAACAATATCAAAGTGTTATGGAGGAACCATATATATGAAGAAGTGATGTGGGAACCAAAGGAGATAATGAGGAAAAAGTACCCACATATCTTCTCAATTGAGGGAACAATTTGAAAATTTTTTGGACAAAATTTCTTAAGGGGGGAAGAATGTAACGACCTAAAATTTTCGAATGATAATTGTTTCCTAAAATTGCGTGTTTTATTATTCACAATAATATCATGTTTTATGAAGTGAATATAAAGGGAAACATGACCATATAGATTCAACCGTTATATGACCATTGGTAAATTATGGACTTTGTTAAATATGACCGTTTATAACTATACTCATTATAATAAATTTAAATCACTTGAGTTTATAAGTAAAATTTTTGACAAAGGAAAATTGATACAGAAAGAAGAGTCGATGGCCTCAACCAGTATAATTGTGCCATACGAAGCCCATTTTTCAGAACATGGGATGGAGGGAGTGTCATTAGGATTTTCTTTTGACCAATCCCAATTTAAGGTTCAACAAGTGAAGGTTGAACGAAATCACCTTCGATAGAAGTTCAAGTTAGTGGAAATTTATTCCCGGGCGATGTTAGCTGAGCTGCCCCATTAATCTATAACCATCGTACACTTTAACCTTAGGTCATATGTGAGTTTTATAAGGGGTTATGTTTCGAGACCTTATTTAATTAAAGTTTAATCCTTTTTATAAATAAAATTTTTATTCCATCAATTTCGTTTTGAGAATAGTTTTTCCTAAAAATACAATGAATTTGATAAATTGATTTTTTGGGTAGAAAATGAATTTTTCAAAAACGATATAATTATTATAATAAACCAAGGTACTATTTATAATGTTTATTTTAATGAAATATTGTGATCGAAAAACTCATATTTAAATATAAATGATAATTGTTTTTTAACTGTTAGAAATTTCACTATGCATTTTTGATCTGCTATCATTTTTAATAAATACTGATTTTTATATTTAAAATTAAAAATTATCATATTTAGTGTTAGGACCAATAGGGGCCTATATAACCTGAGAGGGGGGGGGGTGAATCAGGGTATGGATATTATTTTCTAAATTTGTAAGGACCCAAAGTATTTCAATGGAAATTCCCTTCTTAAAAATATGTCATAAAATCAGATGAAAACACAACATAATGAACTACTAAGTGCTAAGTGACCTTTAAACATAATTTTGTCCCGTTTGTGTTTGGAATTTCAAAAATCCGACATACGCGGTTGTGTTCAAGATGATTTTTGGGGTCCAATAAGAAAAACATAATTTTTGGTGAATAGTAACCTATCCCTATGAATAGTAACCTACCCTTATGAATAGTAGTATTACCCTTATGAATATACATCATCCAAATAAGAGTAACCTCACCCATGAATAATTAAATAAAATTTATGCATCTTAGAAAGTGACAATTTGACCATAGTAAAAATTTTGGTATTTTTTTAAGTTATAAATAAATAATTATAATTAATAAATTAATTTGAAAGAAAATGTATTTTCTTAAAATGTGTTCATAAATTATAAAATCTATGTCTCCTAGTTTTTATATAATTTTATAAGACCCTACGTAATTTTTGAAAGCATTATAAAATCAGTTTTAATTTTTAAAAACTGTATTTTTCAAGTAAATTATGATTTTAATTAAAAATTAAATTAATCATATTTAGAAAGGTATTTTTGAAAAAAAATACTTCATTTTTGGATTCTACACGTTGAAAAATGGTTAGGGTCAAATTTTGGGATTTTTCTGAAATACTTCAATTTTTGGGTGAATAGTAAAAAATACAGTTTTTCGCATAATCGGTGTATCCTAAATTGCATCAGTAATGATGTAATGATGACATAAACATTCTATAACTTTAAGTTCGGAAACATTATATTAAATTTCATAAATGGTTCCTTATAATACAATAATCTCAATTCTCAAACCTAAAAAGAACTTTCCAAATCCTAAAGTCAAAAGGTGATTTCTTAAAGTGTCTTTTTCTATTTCTTTCACTTTCCTTTTAATAAATTAATGAATTCGAATTATAAAGATGAATTAAACCTAAAATTAATTATATTATATTAATATATGATTTAGGATGTCAAAAAACTACTATTACAAGTCTAACTTTTGATATATTATTTTATTTAATATTTTATACTAAAAACATATCCCTCCTCATGTATAAATAACCCCTCCCCCTCCCCTTGCCAAACCACTCCTCTAAAGCTTCAATAATTTTCTAAAATCTATCCAAGAATCTCCCCTAGCCCCTCCCCCATTTCCAAGAGATTCTGGTCTCATCAAAAGACCAATCTTAGGCCCCTTAAGGAGGATCTCAAGAGGAGGATTCAAGAGGTAATTTATCTTCCTCTTTCCCTTAATTCCCTTTCAATTTCAAGTCCTTTTCTTATTCTCTCCCAACATATATTTGTACAAATTGTATGGTGAAACCAGTATCACAAATATTCTGGAATGTTATTATACTAATGGGATATTATACCATCCAACCCCCTTCTCCTCTTCCTTTTATTTTATAAAAGAAAACTTTGTTCGTAAGGTGTTAATCTATCACCTTCAAGAATGACATGTTTTTTCCCATTTATACCTATATATCTGGTCATGAAACCATTTTAATGGTTGAACCAGAATATTATATATTTATTTTGTCCTATTTTATGTTCTTTAACTAACTTATGCACATATTACTAGATGAGTAAACAAAACAAGTTCGTTGTGGTCGAAAAACCACCCAAATTAACCCAAACGATATCATTAAATTCCTATCTAATGATTCATCCACATGGTATAAAATGTAATTCATATTAAGATCATTTTAACTTCTGTAATATCATTAGTAAAATTTAATATATGCTCTCGATGTTTACCCATATTCTACACACACTTCAATTCATGAATACATGTGAAACTCTCAAGAAAACCATAAAAACGAACATTCCCAAACAATGTTTTTAAACTCTATAACTCATCAAAAGGCCCATAAAATAACATAATGAAACGTAAATGACCCATATTAAGGTATAAAGGTTATTTAATTTATAATTAATGAATATAATGTCATTATAAAGGACATTAAAGAGAAGGAAGAATTCAGATACAAGGTAAGGGGAAATTCTCGAACCCAACTTTCATCCTTTGGGTTCTCCCTCTTTCAGTCCTTTTTGATATGGTTACTCCATACAAATATTTTGTTCATCATTGAATTTAATTTTTTTGGATATACATGTTTGTCACTGGTATTTATGAAAAATCAAATGATTTCCAGAAGAACTCTTCTTTCAAGAACACACCTTTTACCTCTCATTCAAGGTTGATGGTTCTTGTATCAAGTATGTTGTTCCCTCTTTCTTTTGGGAACCCAAAGTTTATGAATGTGTTCTTATGAGATGAAACCCATTCCTTTACATGGGTTAGTTATGTTCATTATTGATATATGTTCTATGTGGCATGCATGATAATGATAATGTTATGATGTGACGGGTGCACCTGAAATTATATAGCGCAATATGAATGTTTAGATGTGATGGGTGCCCCCGGAATTATATAGCACTCCAATACATTGGGAAAAGTGATGAATCTCATGAGTAAATGTGAAATGATTTGTGAACAAGATGCTAGCTTTTTTCACAATCATGTGTGGTAGTTAACCACTAAGACATGATGTTTAATTTTTATGCATTGCCACATTTCAAGTCTCTTATTAATGCTTCCTCTCATGTTCATGATTCTTCACCTATGTTATGAATATGCTCACGCCATGTTATATTTTTCTTATATATCCTTTTACTGGGATTCTAGATCACCCGTTTTGATGTATATCCTTAGGTGGCTACATGTACTAAGGAGAGGTCAAGTGCCAATAAGAAGCTAGAGAATAAGAAATGAACAAGAAATTTTATACTCGATGTTGTAATTGTTATGTATGGTCTTAGTTTTCCCAATAAACTAAACTGTTGGATCATCTATGTGTAATAATAATATGTTGTTTATCTTTAAAATGATGTAATAGTAATGTATGCAAAGGTTGGGTTGCTATAAAATTCTTCCTGCCCCCTGGATCTTGACCTCTTTATTACAAGGGTCACTTTATTTGCACCTGTGTGTTTATTATGACCACTTATTTTCTTTTTTATCTGATGATGATGCTTTAAATGCAATGCAGGGAAGCAATCAGGAAGACACATATATTTTTAATTGGTTCACCCTCACTAGGCTACGTCCAAGGAGCATATAACGATGATTTTTCGCTGTACCAAATCCACTAAAGATCACTGCCAATAATGTTTGGGCTAGATCACTTCTATGCCCAAGTTCACCACCTTTACAATGTTTAGGGTTAGCTCACTTCTTTTCCAAGGGTCACTCCCTATTTCTCTCTCTCTGGCTCACTACCGATATAAAGGATAACCTTCTTCCTCTTCCTTTGCTCATTGCACTTGGAAGGGATCCACTCACAGTTTATAGATCTATAAGTATCTTCATTATCTCTAATGAAATATGCATACTTAACTATTGATAGATGCTCTGTTGATGTCCAACTTTCACCCGAAGATGAATCTCACTTTGCACCGGGTGTACCAGGAAACTCCAATTTTTACGCGCAACCCTACTGCACCTTGCGCGTAATTCCCTTGACTTGCGTGAAATACAATTTTTTCGCAACACCTTCTTTTACGCGCAACCACTTCTTTTTCGTGCAACCTCTTCTTTTTCGCACAACCTCTAGACTGCCTTGCGCGTAATTCTCTGCTTTTTCCCAAAATTCACTTTTTGTGCAACACCCCTTTTACGTGCAACACCCCTTTTATGTGCACCCTCTACACCATCTTGCACGTAATTCTCTTATTTTGTGTGAAATTCACTTTTCACGCAACAGTATTCTTTTCGTGCAACCTCTGCTTTGCGCACAAATAGTTCTTTTATGCACAAAATTGCTGTTTTCAGGTAACTCTCTTGTGCACCCCAATTTCGTGCGCCAGAGCTCAGATACTCTCTATGTCTTGAGCTACACCGAATGGAGGGGGTCACTTAATATTTATAGGAAAAATTGACCATGTGCGAAAAACCCTCCTTGAGCGCGTAATTCACTTCAAGCGCGAAAAACAAATCTTCCGCGCAACACCATTTTTCGCGCACTACTCCAATATTTATTAGCTGAATAAATGATTATTTATTTATAAATATAATATACATTAATTATAATAAATATGTAATTACTTATAAATGTAATATACATTTATATATATAAATATACATTTATTATAAATGTAATATACATTTATTTATATAAATATACATTTATTATAAATTTAATATACATTTATTTATTATAATAAATATTTAATTATTTATAAATGTAATATAAATTTATTTATTATAATAAAAATACATTTATAAATGTAATTATAAATATAAATTTATTTATTATAATATTCATTAATAAATATAAATTTATTAATATCCATTAATAATATTTATTTATAAATATACATTTATTATAAATATACATTTACAAATGTAATTATAAATATACATTTATTTTTTATAATATTTATTAACAAATATTCATTTATTAATTTTTATTAATAATATTTATTAATATACATTTATTTATATAAATATACATTTATTATAAATGTAATATACATTTATTTATTATAATAAATATACATTTATAAATGTAATTATATATACATTTATTTATTATAATAAATGTAATATGTAATTATTTATTTATTATAATAAATGTAATATGTAATTATACATTTATATTTATTATATTTATTATACATTTATATAATTATAAATATACATTTAATATAATTAAAAAATAAATGTATCATATTACATTTATTGTACATATTTATAATAATAAATGTATAAAATAAATGTAGATTTATTATAATAAATAAATTTATATTTATTATAATAAGTATTATAATATTCATTATAAATATTAATATAAATATACATTTATTATAATTATATTATATAATATTTTTTATAATTATGTAATTACACTAATTATATATTTATTATAAGTATAACAATTATATAATTATTAATAATTATAACAATTATATAATTTTTAATAATTATAACAATTATATTTTTAATTATATATTTATTATAATTATATAATAATTATAAGTGTATATTTTTTATATTTATAATTCTATAATTATTAAAATTATAATTGTATATTTATTATAATTATATAATTATTATAATTATTGTAATTATATAATTATTATATTTATAATTATATATTTATTATAAATATACAATTATTATATTTATATATTTATTATATTTATATTTATTTAATTATAGTAATTATATAATTATTATAATTTTATATTTATTATAATTTTATATTTATTATAATTATATAATTGTTATAATTATATTAAACATTATTATAAATTTATTGTATTTATTTAATTATTATATTTATTATAAATATATTTATTATAATTATAATTATAATAAATAAGATATATATATATATATAAAGGGGTTGGGGAGGGGTTGCATGGGATTTGGAAACAAAATCCCAAGAGCGCCAAATGAATTGGCGCTCTTGGGTAAAAGTGCCTAACACCAAATGAATTGGCGCTAGACACACCCAGTTTTCAAAATAAAAAACAAACCGACCCTTTAAATTAAAAAAAAATAAAAAGACCCCCTGTTCTAAAATTTTCATCCAATAAAGGTGGATCTTTCATGAGAGGGGATGCCCTCAGCTGGCATGCAGGATGACTACAACTACCCAGGGTCATCTCCATTAGGATCTGAATTGAGATGTTGGGATGAAAGCGGGAAGCCACGCGTGAGGAAGCGTTACACCATGTAGGGCCCTAAATGGAGAGTTTTTTTTTACATTTTTTCAAATTTTTTTTTGAAAATACATCTAGGTTAAAAAAAATTATTTTTTTACCCCTCAAAGGCGGCACCTGGTGTGCCTTCTTTGCCCAAAAATAAACCGTAAAGGCGGCACACCAAGTGCCGCCTTTGCATAAATATTTTTTTTAAAATTTTATTTTTATTTTTTTTGTTTTGTTATATATATATATATATAATAAAACTTTTCTGCAGAATTTTTCTGCTATTTAATATCCAGCAGCACTACTATTACAGCAGTCTGGATTCTGACAGAAACCCTCACCCTGGACTCCCTTTTATAAGGGGGCTTTCCCTAGAAATCATACTGCATTTCCGATTTGGGATTCTGGTTCTTTTTTTTTTTGCGCAGTATATTCTGTGTTTCTGATGTGGGATTCTATTTCAAGTATGCAACTTTGAAAGACTATAAAACATAAAATATAATACCAACATAAATGAAACTTTAAACATTGATTAAACATATAAGGAATAGTTGAAAGCCAAAATAATTTCCTAAAAAATATTGATGAAAATTAATCTATAATCTTTCAAAACCGACTACTGGAAACTTAAAAATGTTTCAAGTACGCGACTTTGAAAGATTATAAAAGATAAACTATAAGAACAACATAAATGAAAATTTAAACACTGATTAAACATATAAGAAATAGTTGAAAACAAAAATAATTTCATAAAAAATGTTGACCAAAAATAATTTATAAGCTTTCAAAACCGTCAACTTGAAACTTAAAAATGTTTCAAGTTCCTGACTTTGAAAGACTATAAAACATAAACTATAAAACCAATAAAAATGAAACATTAAACATTGATTAAAAATATAAGAAATAGTTGAAAACAAAAAAAAACTTCCTAAAAAATGTCCATAAAAATTAATTTATAATCTTTCAAAACCGTCTACTTGAAACTCAAAAATGTTTCAAGTACGCGAATTTGAAATACTATAAAACATAAAATATAAGACCAACATAAATGAAACATTAAACATTGATTAAAAATATAAGGAATAGTTGAAAACCAAAATAATTTCCTAAAAAATATTGATGAAAATTAATCTATAAGCTTTCAAAACCGCCCACTTGAAACTTAAAAATGTTTCAAGTACGCGACTTTGAAATACTATAAAACTTAAACTATAAGACCAATATAAATGAAACGTTAAACATTTATTAAACATATATGAAATAGTTTAAAACACAAATAATTTCATCAAAATTGTTGATTATAAATAATTTTTATACTTTCAAAAGCACCGGCTTGAAACTTAAAAAAGTTTCAAGTATGCAAATTTGAAAGACTATAAAATAAAAACTATAAAATGAATATAATTGAAACATTAAACATTAGTTGAAAAAATAATAAATATTTTAAAACAAAAATAATTTCATAAAATATATTGATGAAAAATAATTTATAAGCTTTCAAAACCATCTACTTGAAACTTAAAAATGTTTCGAGTGCGTGACTTTGAAAGACTATAATTATATTATTAATTAACTAATTAATTATTATATAATTAATAGTTATATTAATAATTAACTAAATAATTATTATATAATTAATAATTATTGAGTAATAATTAATAATTAACAATTAATCATTAATAATTTAATGAATAATTATAATTAATATTTATATTACTAATTAACTAATTTATAATTAATAATCATTTATTAATAATTATTAATTACTAATTAATAATTATAATGAATATTTATAATGAATATTTGTATCACTAATTAACTAATTAATAATTAATAATTAATAATTACTAATTAATTACTTATAATTATTAATTTATATTACTAATTTCCGATGTGAGATTCTGTTTCAAGTACGTGAATTCGAAAGACTATAAAATATAAAATATAACACCAATATAAATGAAACTTTAAACATTGATTAAACATATAAGAAATAATTGAAAACAAAAGGAATTTCCTAAAAAATGTTGATGAAACATATTTTATAATAATTATATTACTAATTAACTATTATATAATGAATACTTATATTACTAATTAACTAATTAATTATTAACTATTTATTATATGTTTAATTAATGTTTTAGGTTTCAATTATATTACTCATATATTTTATGTTTTATATTCTTTCAAATTCGCGTACTTGAAACAGTTTATGTTTCAAGTAGATAGTTTTGAAAGCTTATAAATTATTTTTCATCGACATTGTTTAGGAAGTTATTTTTATTTTCAACTATTTCTTATATGTTTAATCATTGTTTAAAGATTCATTTATATTGGTCTTATAATTTATATTTTATAGTTTTTCAAAGGCATGTACTTGAAACATTTTTCAGTTTCTAGTAGGAGGTTTTGAAAGCTTATAAATTATTTTTCATTGATATTTTTTACAATTTTTTTTGTTTTCAACTATTTCTTATATGTTTAATCAATGTTTAATGTTTCATTTATATTGGTCTTATAGTTTATATTTTAAAAAATTTTCAAGTACACGAATTTGAAATACTATAAAACTTAAACTATAAGACCAATATAAATGAAACTTTAAACATTGATTAAACATATATGAAATAGTTGAAAACAAAAATAATTTCATCAAAATTGTTGATAATAAATAATTTATATGCTTTCAAAAGCACCAGCTTGAAACTTAAAAAAGTTTCAAGTATGCGAATTTGAAAGACTATAAAATATAAACTATAAAATGAATATAATTGAAACTTTAAAAATCAGTTGAAAAAATAATAAATATTTGAAAACAAAAAGAATTTCATAAAAAATATTGATGAAAAATAATTTATAAGCTTTCAAAACCGTCTACTTGAAACTTAAAAATGTTTCAAGTGCGTGACTTTGAAAGACTATAATTATATTATTAATTAACTAATTAATTACTATATAATTAATGGTTATATTAATAATTAACTAAATAATTATTATATAAGTAATAATTGTTGAGTAATAATTAATAATTAATAATTAATAATTAATAATTTAATGAATAATTATAATTAATATTTATATTACTAATTAACTAATTTATAATTTATAATCATTTATTAATAATTAATAATTACTAATTAATAATTATAATGAATAATTATAATGAATATTTATATTACTAATTAACTAATTAATAATTAATAATTAATAATTAATAATTAATTACTTATAATTATTAATTTATATTACTAATTTCCGATGTGGGATTCTGTTTCAAGTATGTAAATTCGAAAGACTATAAAATATAAAATATAACACCAATATAAATGAAACTTTAAAAATTGATTAACCATATAAGAAATAATTGAAAACAAAAGGAATTTCCTAAAAAATGTTGATGAAAAATATTTTATAATAATTATATTACTAATTAACTGTTATATAATGAATACTTATATTACTAATTAACTAATTAATTATTAACTATTTATTATACGTTTAATCAATGTTTTAGGTTTCAATTATATTACTCATATATTTTATGTTTTATATTCTTTCAAATTCGCGTACTTGAAACAGTTTAAGTTTCAAGTAGACGGTTTTGAAAGCTTATAAATTATTTTTTATCAACATTTTTTTGAAAGTTATTTTTATTTTCAACTATTTCTTATATGTTTAATCATTTTTTAAAGTTTCATTTATATCGGTCTTATAATTTATATTTTATAGTTTTTCAAAGGCATGTACTTGAAACATTTTTTAGTTTCAAGTAGGAGGTTTGGAAAGCTTATAAATTATTTTTCATGGATATTTTTTACATTTTTTTTTGTTTTCAACTATTTATTATATGTTTAATCAATGTTTAATGTTTCATTTATATTGGTCTTATAGTTTATATTTTATTGGCTTTCAAATTCACGTACTTGAAATATGTTTAAGTTTCATGTAGGTGGTTTTGAAAGCTTGTAAATTATTTTTTATCAATATTTTTAATGCAATTATTTTTGTTTTTAACTATTTCTTATATATTTAATCGGTTTTTAAAGTTTCATTTATATTAGTCTTATAGTTTATATTTTATATGCTTTCAAAGTCATGTACTTGAAATATGTTTAAGTTTCAAGTAGGTGGTTTTGAAAGCTTATAAATTAATTTTCATCAACATTTTTTATGAAACTATTTTTTTTCAACTATTTCTTATAAGTTTAATCAGTGTTTAAAGTTTCATTTATATTGGTCTTATAATTTATGTTTTATAGTCTTTCAAAGTCGCTTAATTGAAACAGAATCACACATCGGAAATGCAGAATGTACTGCGCAGGAAAATGAGAACCAGAATCCCACATCGGAAATGCAGTATGGTTTTCAGGGAAAACCCCCTTATAAAAGGGAGTCCTGGGTGATGGTATCAGTCAGAATCTAGACTGCTGTAATGAAAGAACCGCTGGATATTAAATATCATAAAAATTCTGCTGAAAATTTTTGTTATATATATATATATATAACAAAAAAAAAATATTTATGCAAAGGCGGCACCTGGTGTGCCGCCTTTGCGGTTAATTTTTAGAAAAAGCTAGCACACCATGTTCCGTCTTGCCATGGGCAGAAAAACCCCCAAAGGCGGCACACCAGGTGCCGCCTTTGGGAGGTAAAAAATAATTTTTTTTACCCTGGTGGTATTTTAAATAATATTTTTGTGAAAAAATGCAAAAAAAAAACCGCAAATGGATGGTGGCGAGCTAGCAGCTGACCGGTAAGAAATCTGCGTAGAAGGGGAAGGTGGCGACACTGGGCGGTGGTAAGAATCGAGTGGAGAGAATGCACTGGGGGCACTAGTCCTACAGATGGTGGAGGAAGGCGGGTTCGGCTGTGGTGCTGCCGGTTTGGGATCTTCCAGATAGGAGCATGCTTCTGAGAGTTTTTTTTTTTACATTTTTTCAAATTGTTTTTTGAAAATCCATCTAGGAAAAAAATATATTTGTTTACCCCTCAAAGGCGGCACCTGCTGTGCCGCCTTTGGGGGTTTTTTCGTTCAGGGTAAGGCTGCACATGGTGTGCCTCCTTTGCATAAATATTTTTCTTAAAATTTTTTATTTTTATTTTTTTGTTTTGTTTTGTTTTATATATATATATATATATATATATATATAACAAATCTTTTTAGCAGAATTTTTCTGCTATTTAGTATCCAGAAGCACTACCATTACAACAGTCTGGATTCTGACAGAAACTCTCACCCTCGACTCCCTTTTATAAGGGGGCTTGCCTTGTAAATCATACTGCATTTTTGATGTGGGATTCTGGTTCTTTTTTTTCTGCGCAGTATATTCTGCGTTTCTGATGTGAGATTCTGTTTCAAGTATGCGACTTTGAAAGACTATAAAACATAAAATATAATACCAAAATTAATAAAACTTTAAACATTGATTAAACATATAAGGAATAGATGAAAAAATAATAATTTCATAAAAAAAGTTGATACAAATTAATTTATAAGCTTTCAAAACCACCTACTTGAAACTTAAACGTATTTCAAGTACGTGACTTTGAAAGCTTATAAAAGATAAACTATAAGACCAATATAAATGAAACTTTAAACATTGATTAAAAATATAAGAAATAGTTGAAAACAAAAGTAATTTCATAAAAAATGTTGACCAAAAACAATTTATAAGCTTTCAAAAACATCAACTTGAAACTTAAAAATGTTTCAAGTTCCCGACTTTGAAAGACTATAAAACATAAACTATAAGACCAATACAAATGAAATTTTAAAAATTGATTAAACATATAAGAAGTAGTTGAAAAAAAAACTTCCTAAAAAATGTCCATAAAAATTAATTTATAATCTTTCAAAACCGTCTACTTGAAACTTAAGAATGTTTCAAGTACGCGAATTTGAAAGACTATAAAACATAAAATATAAGACCAACTTAATGAAACATTAAACATTGATTAAAAATATAAAGAATAGTTGAAAACCAAAAGAAGTTCCTAAAAAATATTTATGAAAATTAATCTATAAGCTTTCAAAACCGCCTACTTGAAACTTAAAAATGTTTCAAGTACGCGACTTTGAAATACTATAAAACTTAAACTATAAGACCAATATAAATGAAACTTTAAAAATTGATTAAAAATATAAGAAATAGTTGAAAACAAAAATAATTTCATCAAAATTGTTGATTATAAATAATTTATATGATTTCAAAAGCACCAGCTTGAAACTTAAAAAAGTTTCAAGTATGCGAATTTGAAAGACTATAAAATATAAACTATAAAAAAAATATAATTGAAACTTTAAACATTAGTTGAACAAATAATAAATAGTTTAAAACAAAAATAATTTCATAAAAAATGTTGATGAAAAATAATTTATAAGCTTTCAAAACCGTCTACTTGAAACTTAAAAATGTTTCCAGTGCGTGACTTTGAAAGACTATAATTATATTATTAATTAACTAATTAATTATTATATAATTAATAGTTATATTAATAATTAACTAAATAATTATTATATAATTAATAATTATTGATAATAATTAACAATTAATAATTAATAATTAATAATTTAATGAATAGTTAATATTAATATTTATATTACTAATTAACTAATTTATAATTAATAATTAATTATTAATAATTATTAATTACTAATTAATAATTATAATGAATAATTATAATGAATATTTATATTACTAATTAATTAACTACTAATTAATTACTAATTAATTACTTATAATTATTAATTATATTACTAATTAACTAAATAATTATTATATATGTAATAATTATATTACTAATTAATTATGACATATTTAATTATTAATAATTATATTTAATTATTATATTACTAATTAACTAATTAACTATTATATAATTAATAATTATATTACTTATTAACTAATTAATTATTATATAATTAATTGTTATGTTAATAATTAACTAAATAATTATTGTATAAGTAATAATTAATAAGTAAAAATTAATAATTAATAAGTTATAATTAATAATTATAATTAATATTTATATTACTAATTTACTAATTAATAATTAATAATTACTAATTACTAATTAATAATTAATAATTATAATGAATATATGTAATTAAAAATTATATTACTAATTTACAAATTAATTGTTATATAATTAATAATTATATAACTAATTGACTAGCTAATTATTATATATTTAATTATTAATAATTAATAATTAGAAAAAATTATTTTTCATCCACATTTTTTAGGAAGTTATTTTTATTTTCAACTATTTCTTATATGTTTAATCATTGTTTAAAGTTTCATTTATAATGGTCTTATAATTTATATTTTATAGTTTTTCAAAGGCATGTACTTGAAACATTTTTCAGTTTCAAGTAGGAGGTTTTGAAAGCTTATAAATTATTTTTCATAGATATTTTTTACAATTTTTTTTGTTTTTTTCAACTATTTATTATATGTTTAATCAATGTTTAATGTTTCATTTATATTGGTCTTATAGTTTATATTTTATTGGCTTTCAAAGTCACGTACTTGAAATATGGTTAAGTTTCATGTAGGTGGTTTTGAAAGGTTGTAAATTATTCTTTATCAACATTTTTTATGAATTTTTTTAACTATTTATTATATGTTTAATTAGTTTTTAAAGTTTCACTTATATTGATTTTATAGTTTATATTTTATAGGCTTTCAAAGTCACATACTTGTAATATGTTTAAGTTTCAAGTATGTGGTTTTGAAAGTGTATAAATTAATTTGTATCAACATTTTTTATGAAATTATTTTTGTTTTCAACTATTTCTTATAAGTTTAATCAGTGTTTAAGGTTACATTTATATTGGTCTTATAGTTTATGTTTTATAGTCTTTCAGAGTTGCGTACTTGAAACAGAATCACACATCGGAAACGCAGAATGTACTGCACAGGAAAAGGAGAACCAGAATCCCACATCAGAAATGCAGTATGGTTTTTAGGGCAAACCCCCTTATAAAAGGGAGTCCTGGGATAGGGTATCAGTCAGAATCTAGACTGTTGTAATGGTAGAACCGCTGGATATTAAATAGCAGAAAAATTCTGCTGAAAAGTTTTGTTATATATATATTTATATATATAAAACAGAAAAAAACAAAAAAATAAAAATAAAAATAATTTTTTTTTAAAAAAATATTAATGCAAAGGCGGCACCTGGTGTACCTCCTTTGTGGTTAATTTTTGGGCAAAGGCGGAACACCATGTTCTACCTTGCCCTGGGCAGAAAAACCCCCAAAGGCGGCACACTAGGTGCCACCATTGTGAGGTAAAAAAATATTTTTTTTTACCCTGGTGGTATTTTAAAAAATATTTTTTCAAAAAAATGTAAAAAAAAACTCTGCTTCTGATCAGTTCTTTAGGAAAGGGGAGGATCCATAGTGGCTCAAGTAGAGAGGGAAGCGCCGATCCAATCCAAGGGGTGTCCACCACAGTCTAGAATACCAACTTTTGGGTCTTATTTTTTTTACTTTATTGACCATCCAAACCCCCAAACCCCCAAACCTTTTTATTTATTTTTTATTTTTAAAACATTTCCAGAGCCTATTTACTATGCGATGGAAAAATTATAAAATTAATTTATGAATTTACACATATGGGTGGAACCTACTGGGGAATGCTATTCCGGCCACCAAAAAGAAGATTGAAAAATTTGGATTCACTGAAATCCATTTTTTTCGGACAACATTGGGTATTTTAAACATATATACAAATATATATGTTCCTTATAATTAACCGATAAATATAGTTTTCAATCTTTATTTAAAAGCTTATATGGTCGTAAAATTACCATCTGATGTTAGATTGAAGTGTCGTCTGCAGTGTAGGGACTAGATCGATTCCCTATTATAAACATCATGCAATTTTAACTTTTTATTGTATTAAAACAACATGGGTCCCTCTAATACCAATTGAATGTACCAAGCACGTAGTTGAAGCCCCAAAAGGTTGGATTTTAAATTTTTTCCACTGATGATCGACATTACTTCGTCATCATTAGTGGGATGCTTCTTGATTACCTCCTGAAGATCTCACGCGAAGAAGTTTTAATCACAAAATAATTAACCAAAATACTTGGATAAATCTAAAGCTGTGCTCAACGTTTTCTCATTGTTGGAAATTGTTTCTCAAATAATCCGAAACTGAATTTCTCTAGATCATCCAAACTCTCTTCAAAAAATCTATGGGCGTGTCAATCGTTGAATTTTGGGTGCTAGTGTGGAGATCTGAAGATGCATTCGACGTTCCAATGATCATTGCATTGCCTTGCTCTTGATGTGTGAGAGAGAGACCATTCTAAACTCCTAGACTGATAGCCTCTCTCTAGAATGTGGGAGAGAGAATAAGTGAGAGAGAGAGTGTGTCATTGAATAGTGATTGGTGAGAGGCTCTACTCTTCTATTTATAGCATGTTAAGGAATTACCCGGTTTTGCCTCTCAAACCCCTGAATAATTAACACACTATAAACAAAATAATATGACTTTTGTAATGAGTCATAAATATTATTATCACTTTCTGGTAATATAAATAAATATATTACGTGATAATAACAGAGTCATTAACTTGAATATTTTTTCCCACAAATATTAAATGAACCTTTAATATTTTAAACTAATATTCACTAAAATAATATTTCCATGTATTTACTTTAAAACTTGTAAATAAATTTAATAAATAAATTCGATGCTAGTTTTTCTTAACTTGAATAATGTGAATTTATTTATTTCTTTGGTGATCATATCTCCTTGGACAAACCCCGGACCCTAGTCCTAGGGTCCACCATGTCCAATATACAAATTTAACTAAATAGTGAAGATTCTTGAATACGCTATTGTGTGTGACCCTCTAGGCCTTTATCTCAATAATAATGAATACTATTTATAGAACAATAATTGGATCTAGAAACCTATCAAGGAACCTAAAGATATAAGGATAGTAATAACAATGAAAACCAACCTATGAACACATGCTATTTAATACAATATCTTCATTTTTAATATCTCATAAATCAGGATGTGCACCTATGTCATTACCCTTTCCTGCTATTGTTTGTTGATCTAACTAGATGGATTTACCCTCAACTTCCATGGACATGGTATTATTAAGGTACTACCATCCTGATCAATGAAGCCTGATATATATTACTTCCTTAACATGGAAGAGAAAATTTGTTTTTTTACCATACAACCAATTCCATACCACCAATTATGTATCCAACACAAGCCACCTGGCCGCAATTTCATTATCATGGTTTTTTCCTTACATAAAAGTACATGATAAAATGGCACACAATGGTAATGATCTCAAGTCTAGATACCAATACACATGTCTGTAGATTGGAACAACCAATGATACCCAAAACATGTGGTGTTCATATTGATGGGTCTGTCCTCATGATCTCACTACTAGAGATCACTAAGTGCGAATCTAATGATAAGAAGTCTCAATGATTATGAGCCCCCAACACTAGATAGTCAAACAATTTCTATTTCTAGTCAGTAAGATATATCTAGACCATATGACATATATTTAAGATTAATTTCATAGAATCTTGAGGTTATCATTGTAGCATGGGATCTGCTATAACATTTTGATACAATAATTAATCTATGGAAATTAACATTAAATAGTGGAAACAAAAAATTCTACACTAGAATGTCAAGTAAACATCATGTATATTTAATTGTATAGATAATATGGTAATAAAAATCATTGTAAAGTTGTGTCTAGGAAAGCCACTATTACAACAGTGCACACCCCATTCCAACATCCAAAAACATTCACAACCATCCACTATCATAGCCACACCAATCACAAAAACATAAAAAAATACCAAAAAAATCTAATAGAAAATTTCAGCAATAAAGAACTTCCACAATTCCTCTTTCATAATATGGATTCATATTAAATTTAGGAGAAATCACATGGGTGATAAAAAATTCTTCTTTTCACAAAATGATTCTTTACTATCTTTATGTAATTATCCATTTATGAAAAGTGATTATAATAAAAAAAAATAAGTTAAAAGATTCACATCAATAATAATTATTCCTAATAGAAACCATAAAAAACCATCAATCACCTATAATTTCAAGGAATCATGTAACCACCTGTGAATCACCCCATTCCCGTCAATTTTTGTTATTCAATTTCATTATCATCATTAGTTTAATCCTTACTATCCACCCAAATCAAGAAAAATCATGTTACTTTTTCATTATATACAAAATAAGAAAGTGTTCTAAGATCCTATACCTTAACAAAATCTCCTCATCCATTTTACAATTACATGTTGAGGAAGTGATAATACAAAATCTAAAATCCTGATGAAATTCTTGAAAACCTATATCACAACAACCCCCATCAACTACTCATCAAAAAATAAACCACACAAAACCAATTTAACTAACTCAATCACCCATAAAGGTAAAATAGTAGGAAATTCAAGAATAAGAGAGGGGAATATCAACCAGATCACAAGTAACCAACATCCAAGATATAAGGTTTAAATCCAATCAAATTGTTCCAAAATGTATCTCTAGACACACCTCTAGATGCCTAAGGTTCCTGGAAATCTAAAGAAATACGGATAATTCAGTGGTAATTCAAAATTTATATAGGTGTAGGAAATTCATAAAACCACATTTCAATGTTAATGGACATGCTGCAGTTGGACTAAGTTGAACCATTATCTATAAACAACATCATGATTTACCTATATTTACCACATTTAAAACTCAATCAACTCCTTGATCCAATTTATCTAATGATGTAACATCCCAAACCGAGACCCACTTAACCTGTGCCCCAAGGCGGTGGTCACATGGTCTCAGGCATGCCTCCCTGTACGCTAGATATTGCCGACTAGAAGAAAGGGTGTAAAGGTTGTATGGTGAGGAGAGTATACCCTCTTATCAAAGTGGAGTAATGGATAAAATAGATAACATTCAACATCAGAATCATAATATAAATAGACAATATAACAATGTAATAGAAGAATAAATATAACTAATATAATATACAAGTGTATAAGAAACAATAAACATAAAAATTGAATAAATATCTCAAAATCCACCAGGAAGTGTCTAATACATGGATTCATGGCATCATGATAATAAAACTGGGGAACATAGGTTATAAAAATACAATAATTCTATATAAACAAAAAAAAGAACAAAAAATTCTCCACTTTCATCTCAGGCTATATCCCAGTCCTTTTCTCATAATCTCTATCTATAAGTAAAATAATATCAACTACATGTAGAAGGGAGCTTTCCCTTATCCATACCTATAGATAGATAATCTTCTTGGGTACCAAAGGAGGACCAAGTAGGGTGTGCGATAAAAATCTCAGTAGGCCACCACCAATAGTGTCTACGTTTAATCTAATAAGTTCTCATAGATAAATAGTGTGCAGGTATAATAGAATAGGAAAACAATACTGAAATAAATTACCATCCCACTCCGGTTCCTATAGGACACCTATCGAGTTTACCTATTTCGACGCGTGGACGAAATGGAGGCAAACCAATCACTATATATATATATATAACATAATTATATACATTTCATCCGCCTATATGAACCAATTATGTGGGGATGTAAGTATCCATATACCTGGAGTACTAGTGCTGGCTGGATTAAGGTGTAACTTAGACATCCATGACTAGTCTAACGAGCCTCTAAGATTAAGCAATAGGGTACATGACATAAATCACAAGAAGAGTGTGAAACATCATGCACCAAACATGATATGGTGAGTGATCCATAATGTCATCACTCAAAATAGGGATGTTACACATAAATCCCAATGCCCAACTAGAGTCAATGGTGTGAGACATCAGGCTCAACACTCGATGTAAGGGGAGCATGATACCGTCATTCTCAAAAAGTCCCTTACCATCATGTCAAAACCTCTAAAAATGCATATTCATAATGATAATATTGAACATGATGAAATAACTCTCATATAATATGTTTACCAATCCTTTATATATAGATAAGGAATATTCATGTTTATAACATAACACATGAGGTAATACCTCTCATGTGTCCCATTATCCAAGTCAAATTAAATTCATAGAATCAACATTAATAATAATAATTTAAAAAAGATTAATCAAAGGTGCATCCTTACCACCCATCATAAAATATTTTATTTTAACTAATAGATTCATTTTATTTAAGGAAAAGTATACCATCTTGTATAATCCATCCAACGTGATCAATTCCATTTAATTCACTAAGTAATTGTAGTTCGATTCATAAGTCTAGAAAGGAATTTAATGGTTCCATTATAAATAAGGAAATTGCCTACATTGAAAATTGAAACTATAAAAGGTCTAAACACCTAAGGGGTGCCTTGGGTTCCGTTTAATACTCGTGTCTCAAGGGAAATTTCAATTAGAAGTTATGTCAGAAGTTAATTAGGTGTTCTGAGCAATTTGACCCATTGAACATAATAGAAAATTCCACTTGGCACACCTAAGGGGTGACCATATAAGGTGTATACAACCTCTAAACTACCCATCAAATATTAATATGATAGTATTAAAGCACAATGACCAATTAGATATGAAGGAACAAAATTAAAGGGGATGCTCAGCAAAAGAAATCATGAAACACAATAGTTTAGTTACAAAACATTAAAACTCAAAGGGAAAAGAGCCTGACCACCTACCTTAAGGATATATATGATGCCATGCTCTATATGAGGCTGGGATTTAAAGTAGGTTAAAAGAGATCTGAGAAACGGTCCAATTCCATGAAAATAGGGAAAATGATCCTTCACCTAAATAGTGTGATGGATTCAAAGATAAACTTGAATAGGAAGGTAGAGGATTTGAGAACATACCATGATGGATCCAATGATTCTAAAGGATTGAGAAATGGATATTGAATCAAAGATTTCTATGAATGCCTAAATTTGGAGGATTTTGGAGTTCAAAGGTGAAATAGAGGGGTGGTTGGTTTGTTGGTGGAAGAAGGAGAAAAAAAATAAGGTTTTAACTTAAGTAAGGGAAAAATGTAATTTCAAATCAAAATACATAGGTGCACAGTTTGGACAAATCATGTGAAAACAATGCTCTATTCAATAATACAATGTCCATATTGCACGGTTAGGTTCATAGTTTGATTAACCATGCACAAACTATGAAAAACAGCTTTGTCTAAAACCTGAAACCGGCCACATGGTTGTAAACCCTAGGTTGCATGGTTGCCTAAAAACTGTGTGGCTTAGTACTTTCTTCCCATTTTAGGGATCTAGGATCTGAATGAGCCTCGAACACACCCATTAACTCCTTGGATTGATTATGACTCAATATTATGGCCATTTAAGGAATTAAAATTGAAAAACTAATGATCCGTACCTTCATCGAAAATATTGGTCAATAAAACCTCCCCTCATTAAAGAAACTCATCCCTGAGTTGGAGTTATATGGGTAAATATGTATTGCTAGGAAATAGTTCTGGCCACTAAGCTTGTATTTCATCTCCCCATTTCATGACCCGACCCATGCTAGAGCTTGATCTGCAACTACCCCAAGCCCACCTCCATAGTCCAGGGATGGTGACAAGCGCCGAAGGAACAAGAAACTCCGGGAGGCCTTTTCCTAAGAACATGTACACACACATACACATAGACAACTCAATGAAAAAATGTAGAGGGAAAGTAAAAAAAGATACAAAACTACTATATATAACCCAAAACATGCATCGACCTCTAAATAGTCCAAGTATAGGTGTTGTAAAGTAAACTGAATAGAAAAGGGGGAAAATACACACCCAACCGAAAAAGTGTCACAACCTAACAACAACTGAAAAAGTAAAACAACTGAGAGATCCCTGCTCTTGGATCCCAAGATACAACCACCATACGTGGTCCTAGAACCCCTTATCCATAAGATCATCTGAAGTCATGATCAACTTGTCTGTCATCTACATATGGCATGATATATGCGGGCAAAGATCATATAGGGGTGAGTATAAACATACTCAATAAGACACTCCGAAAAGGTGAGGGGGGGGGGGAAGTAAGAGATACAACTGAAGAGGAAAGAAATAAATAGAACAAGGTACAGTGAAGAGTATATCTCAAGGAATCAATTCTATATGAGGCATGTACCATTGATCCCTGAAAAAAATGTTTCAGGGTGATGAGTCGACAATCAGGTAGTCAGGGTCCTGGTGAAAAAGTGGTATTAGAGGTGGTTCGACCCTTGGGATGTTGTTCCGACATTTCCCTAAAAAGGTCTTGGTTCGGTCTTGGGAAACAGTTTCAAAGTGTCTCAAGTGTGGATCTCAGGACTGGGAGTCCAGTGATTTGTGCAGACCAAAGGCCATTTGATGGAGTCCCAGGAGGACCTAGAGAAGGAGGAGATTAGTGAGAGAGTCCGACCAAGGTGTTTACTAGAACATGGATAAGGAGCAATATGGAAGTGCTTTTGATAGTGATCTCCCTCCATCTAAGAAATTTGGACTCTTTTTTAGCATTCTTTTGGCAGGCCCTGTATTTTCCCTTTTTGTACTTTTATTGTACTCTAGTTTGGGATAGATGTATGCCTGATTTTATTTTCAGTGTTTTATATATCTATACATTGTTTCATGGAGGTGTATGTGGGTGCACGCATATAGGTTACTTAGGATAAGGCCTCCTTATGTGTTATAGCCTTCTCAGCATTGGTCTCCAGCCCATGGCCTATGGAGGAAGGCTTGGGGAGTAGTGTCTCGAGCCCTGTTGGGTCAGTTTGTGACATCTCGCTCCCGAGTCTTGTCATGTACTTGCCCGTGCTTCCATAGAACCCATACTAAAGGAATAGTCCTACCTCAGAGTGTTTTCATACTCAAATCCATAATAATAAGTGGATACTCCTTTAAGGAATCACCCAAATCCAATTCAACCTGATCAGGCTGAAATACATGTGATGGGTTTTGGATATTATCAACAATGATGAGATACAAGAAACACATCATGCATTGACTAGTATCTATGAGGAAGTTCTAATTGGTAAGACACTAGTCTGATCTATTTCACAACCTCAAAGGGTCCAAAAAACCTTGGTGAGAGATTACCCTACTTTCGAATACGTCTATACCCTAATCTGGGTGAGACTCGTAAGAAAACATGGTCCCCGACCTCGAACTTGAGAGGTCACCAGTATCTATTCACATACCACTATAGTCTTGGTTGAGTTGCCATCATGCACTTTCTGATCACCTGTAACTTCTCTATAGTCTTCTACATGAGACATGGTCCAAGCAAGAAGCTTTTCCTACCTCTATCTAGCACATAGGTGAGTGGAAATGCCTATCATATAAGGCTTCATAGGGAGCCATCTCGATGGTATCCTAAAATATGTTATTATAAGAAAACACTATGAGGGAAATGTGTTTCCCACAGGAACCCTCAAATTCAAGGACACGTGTATAGAGCATTCCCTCTAGAACCTGGATCGTACTCACCATTTGTCCATCAGTCTACGAGTGATAGGCCGTGCTCAGAAGTACCTTCATACCCAAGGCCTTTTTCAACCCCTACCCAACCATGACATAACGTGAGCATCTCTGTGATAAATGATAGAACATGGAGCTCTATGAAGATGTACAACCTCTATAATTTATTTTCTTACTAGATCATCTACCATGATGGTCTCTCGTACAGGTAAGAAGTGTGTGAAATTCATTAATCAATCAATGATAACACATAATGTATCATTTCGATGAGGTGATCTAGGTAAAATAGTCGTGAAATCCATCAAAACAACATCCCATTTCCACTCGGGAATAAAAAGTGGATGTAGAATACCTTCTAGTCACTGGTTCCCCACCTTCACCTACTGAAAGGTAGAACCCTGAGTGATGAAGCCAGCAATCTCACATTTCCTACTAGGACACCAGTACTAGCACCAAATATCTCAATACATTTTGGTGAAATTGGGATTAACTGTCCATGGTGAGGCATGTAATTACCACATCAGCTCCACTACGATATCTATTGGGACCCATACATGACCATAAAAGAGTATAGTATCATACCCATCCATTATCCAACCATAAGATGTATCATCACATGAAACACTTTCCCTTAGGATAAGGTATCCAGGATCAAATAACTGTCTCATTCTTACCCATTCTATAAGATTAGAAGAAACAACTAAGGCCAAGAGGATAGTCCAAACTTCATCCTCCTGAACCTAAACATACATATCTGAGAATAAGGCCATAATCTACCATTCACCATAGGATTCCTGAACTACCTATGTCTGAGTCTTATGGATCAGAGAATCAACTATAGAATTGCATTTACCAAGAATATAAGCAATCTTGAAATCAAATTATTGTAGGTAATCAACCCACATGTGCTGCATGAGATTAATATCTCGCTATGTAAATATGTACTTGAGGATTTTTTGATCAATGAATACCAGAAAATTATCTCCAAGTAGATAGTGTCTTCAATAGTGTAAGGCATGTACAACACTAGCGATATCAAGGTACTTCATTGGATAATTAATCTTGTGAGGCCACAACTAATGAGACCCGTATGAAAAGACTTGCTCGTTCTGAATTATAATAGCTCTGAGACCAAAAATTAATTCATCATAGTATACAACATAGATCATGCCTGGGTCTGGAAGAATTAGTATCAGCACTGAATTCAAAAAGACCTTAAACTCTTGAATGGTTACTTTACAAGATTCTGATCATAGGAATTTCACACCCTTCATTATCAAGATCATAAGCGGAACTACATGGTGTGAGAAATCTTCAATGAAGAATCTATAATATCCAACTATCCTCAAGAAACTCATGATATCAAATAAGTTTGTGGGCTTCTCTAAGGAAACTACAAGTCTCACTTTCTGTGGGTCTACTAAAACTCTTGATTATGAGATAATGTGACAAAAGTGAACTTTATTGATCCAAAAGTGGCATTTACTATGGTTATTATACAGCTGGTGATATCTCGGTGTATTTAACATGATATCAAGATGGGTTTCATGGTTATTTATGGAGTGAGAATACACCAAGATATCATTAACATAGACTACAAAAAATGAATTCAGATACGGGTGGAAAACATGATTCATAAGATCAGAGAAGATAACATGTATGTTCATGAGTCCAAATGGCATAACCAGGTACTCATATAGACAATACATCCTCCTTAAATTTTTTCAAGGTATGTATGATGTCCTGACCCGCACCTGATGATAGCTCGACATCAAATCCATCCTTGAAAAAACATTCATTCCTTAGAGCTGATCAAAGAGGTCATCTATTATAAGAAGTGGATACCAATTCTTGATTGTGAGCTAATTAAAATGACAGTAATCCACATATAGACTAAGGGTACCATCTACCTTCTTGTTGAAAAGGAGTGGTGCACCCCAAGGAGATGTGTTGGGGGCATATAATGTCTTTAGTCTCTAGATCCTCCAACTGCTTCTCGAGTTCTAGAAGATCCTTTGGTTCCATCTTATAAAGAGAAATGGTATCACATACATGTCTTCTTTTAAAGTAATTTTTCATTTAATTTCTATTATAGAATTGTTTTGGGGGTTTACAATGCATTTTGGTGGAAATGGTGGGTTTTTGAAATTTTGGCAAAACCGTAAGCCCATTTCCAAATTTAAAAATAAATTTGTGTTTATTTTATAACTCATTTTTCAACATTTTACACACATTTCACTTCCCAAATGGTATCCCCTAGTATATTAAAATCACCATATCAATTTTGAATCCATAGGAATCCATAATAATGATGGATTTGGGTTTTTTATTAAGGTGTTGGGCCAACCCGAAAGCCCAATTCCTGTATTAAAAATATTTTTTAAATTATTTAATATCTCATTCAATTTTAAAGTTTTTTGGGTGATTCCAAATATCACCTGAGACCACTTACCCAAGGCGCACTACCATGCTCTCCTCCCCCTCTTTGTAGATCATTTGCATCTAGAATTGGGGAGAAACTTCTCTGGATTTCTCAAATCACCCAGATTTGAAGAGGTAAATTGATTCCTTCATAACTCCTTCATTTCTCACTATTTTCCCCCATTCCAGTTACTACATGATCTCCTCATCCTTTTTCAAACCTACCTTGAATTTTTGGCTGTTTGAAAATTCAGATACTGGTGTATTTAGGGAGATTTCTCCAAGATTCCTTCATGTAAGTGTTCCTCCCTTCCTTTTCTTCCATTTCCTTAGGGCTTCATCCCTCTTTCCTAATGTTCCAAAGTGTCCAAAAGTTAGGTTTTGTACCTAGGGTTTGACATTGGGTCTTTTTGGGGAAATCCTGAAATTTTAGGTTTCTCTTCACTTCTTTGTGGTGCGGTGGTGGTGCGCTTGAGTTTTCACACCAAGATTTGAGGGTTTCGACTAAAAAGGTAGGTGGTTCCATGTGTAAACAATTATTGATGAGTTATGTTGTGGTATTTACACATTTTTCATATTATTCTTATGTTTTTTGTGGTGCAAAACCCTTTTATGACTGATTTGGTTAATCTTTTAACTTTATAGTTTCATTTTAGCTTGAAATTGGGTGTTTTCATGTGTAACTATTGGGGTATTATTTGAGTATATTTTATAACATGTGAAATTGGTTTAATAAATCTTTTTTGGGATGCCAATTCTGATTTTGTAGGGTATTGGTGTGCCATTGGGTTTGAAGGAGGGGTTTTTAATGGTTTTTATGTGTAAAACCATGTTATGCCTCTTGAAAGTGTTTTATGAAAATGTTTGTGTTTTCACGTGAAACTTTTGTGGTATTATTCAAGGTGATTTTATAATACTTGAGAGTGGTTTATGAAATCTTTATCATGATTCCAATTCTATTTTGGATTGGTATTGATGTAATTTTGTCATTGCAATATGGTTTTGAAATGGGTTTTATGTGCAAAGCTTTGGTATACTCCTAAGAATTGTTTTATGAAAGATTTGAAAGGTTTACTGATTTATGTAAGAGGTGAAACCATATTGGAAAACAATTTTATATTGTGTATATTTTGAAATGTTACATTTTAATTGTGAAAGGGGTTTTCTTGTGATTTGTATCATCTTGTAAATGTTTTATAAAATTGTTTAACGGATTTACCGAAATGTGAAAGAGATGTGAACGTGATGTGGGTTGTTTTGTGTGAGTGTACTGTGAAAAATGGGTTTTGTTTATGAAAAGGATATTATGTAACATGTGAGTGGGATTTTATGTGATGTTTAGAATATTGGGAAATATTTTATAAATTGTTAAAGGATGTGTTGAATTGTGAAAGAAATGAAAAATGTGTTGTGGGCTATTTTGGTGTGAGTATGATTTAAAAATGCATTTGAATGAAAAAGTGGATGATGTGATTTTGTGATGTACATGTGGGATGTTTGGTTTTGGTGTGATGTGGAAGTGATATTTTCATGTGGAAATTATATTTCATGTCTTTTTGAACTTGTTTGAGCACAAGAGGGAACCCGAGTATCTAGGTGGGTGGACATGTACAAGTATGCTAGTGATCCCGTGGGGTTTGGCCACAGTTTCACATAGAAAGATTGATGATTAAAACACTATATAAACTATGATGATGATTATGGGGGACCACTAGGTTATGGGTATGTTCCCTAATAGTGGCTCGTGAATGAGAAAAAATATTTGTGATGGTTACTTTCACCGAGATATGAGGTACCTGGGACTCACAATGAGCTAGTTCCTAGGAGTTATTTCCCATTGATTGTGCTCATTAGTTGTTTTGTACTTACCATCGGCGTACAATATGATTGTCTGGAAAAATTAAGTAGATTTGGATTTTATTTTAAAAGTTTTGACTCTTTAAATTATCCCTCTTGAAAACTGTTTTTATTCAGGGTTGCATCTTTTAGAAATTATAAATAGCATTTCATGTTTTTGAAAACATGTATGCTTTTAATATTTAAATGTTTATCACATGGAATATTTTAGTGGTGGTATCCTACTAGGGTTTGGTGTAAGTAGACTTGGTTATTTTGTTGTCGCGGGTCTGGGTACAACTTTTGTGCCAACAATTTTGGTTTTTACTATTTGTTTGTGACGCGGTGTTATGGAGATGACTTGAGGGAGGTACCTCTTGCCATGTGGAGGTTAATGGGATGCCATTATTTGGTTTTGTACCTTTTTCATTCTTTTTAAACATAGTTTTAACTTATGTAATTCTATTCTGAAATTTTTTAAAGGACAGTTTTATTTTAAAAATCTAGATTTGTTTTATTGGGTTTTTTTGTTGTTTAATGTTTATAAACTTAGGTAAATCATTCCCAAATTTCATTTTATGATACATGGGCACTTGTTCCAGCCCATGGGGATTGATAATTACATTAGGGCCTTGTCGTAGGATGGGTTGGGTGCTTGTTTTTATGGAGACCAGATTCGGTTCATGACAAAATTGTATCAAAGGAGGTTCAGGTTAACTCTTTGGGTCATGTTATTTAGGGAAAATTCAGGATAGTTTGGAGCTAGGATTTTCAGGACTTGAAATTTTGGTTATGGGTTGTGTGCCTATAAAACACACCTCATGACGAGATTCGAGTCACCGGGGGAAGTTAGGATTCATTTGAGTCCTTTTGGTTTTCTTGGTTTGACGATGATCTGGGGAAATGAAAAGAGAGTTGGGATAATGGTCTCAATGAACTCACAAGGCCTGGAAATCCATGTGGAGCTGAGGATACTTCCCTTGAAAACTCTCCGTGATGGTGAAGTTATTGGCATATGGCCGCCAACCATATGTTCAAGTCACCCATCGAAGCTAGTTCCCCCTCACATTATCTTGTGTCCTTTAGTTTTGAAATCTTTGAAGTTAGGTTTTAAAGTAAAAATGAAATGGTTTTAAGAAGCCTATGGTTTTTGTGAAATGATTTTAAAATATAGAGGGAAGGTTTTGATTATTGAAATGGTGTAACTGAAATTTCATAATTCTTTTTTGAATTAGGAAAATTGTGTCTTTACGACTCTTTTGAAACCAAGAAGTATGTTAAAGTTGGTTTTGAAAAAGTGTTTCCAATAGAGTTTTCTAAACTGTTGAAAGGTGTTTTAATTGGATGGGGTATTTTTAAAATAAAGTGTTTGAATTGAAAGTGAGTTTCTATTTGAATGATTTTTCCTTTCTAAAATTTTTTGTAAGCTGTAATTTGGGTTCGATTTTGTGGTTAGCGATATTGAGAAAAAGGAAGTATTGGTTGATTGTTTTGGTTTTGAAAAGTTCAAAGAGTTTTTGTTTTAACCTTTGGTATTTTCGTGAGTGAACACATGCATGTGGTTATATGTGATGATGGATGGTTAATGGCACAATTAGATGAGTGCCAAGATGGATATGAGGAGGGTAGCCGGTGTGGCACAAAAACACGCATGTGTGGGGCCCATGGGGTACCATTGGTGGATACGCTAACCGCTAAACCGTTTGTTTTCAAAGAAATATTTTTAAAAGGAAAACTTGATGTCTTGATGAGTGGTTTGGGATGGTGTGTAATATGTGTTTTTGGAAATGTTAATGTTGTGGAATTTTTGGAGTCCAAGAACCCCTCTTGTTTGAATGGTGTTTTGGGTTTGTGTTTGGTCAGTAAGCTGGGTTGAAGGCTGGATAGTGGTCTCTTCTAAGAAAATTTTGGGAAGAATTTATGGTGGTTCCCCTCATCTGTTTGGATCAAGTTGTGTTATTTCTTAAACAATGGATCAGGTTGGTTGGGTCCTTTGGTTCTCTCATTGGATAAGGTACACCCCCATTAAGGGTTAGTTCAAAACTGAAGTGCAACACTGATTGTTTCGATGTTGGAAAATCCTCCAGTTTATCAATGTTTGTGATCTTTTCTTGATATTTATAGAATGAGTCTACACCCTTTCATTTTTGGGTTTGGGGAAACTCTTGTAGTGGGAGAGTGCTCATGGAAGGTTGAAAGAGACCACAGTTTCTTAAGTTCCCTCATTTGTTGAAGGTGGAAGTCGTCTGGGATTGTTAGTGTGGATGAGTGTTTGGATGGTGTCTAAGAGGGCCTCAGGGTCCGTCATAGTCTCTTTGAAGTAGTAGTTCACGTTAAACCACCAGTGTGGGAAATCTGGTCACGAGAGGCCATTATGGCCACCTTCTAGACTTGTGTGTTGTTTGGGGGCTTGGCATAAGGTCCCTTTCCGTGTATTGTTTCTATCAATTGCAATGGTCATGTTTGGTGAATCCATGTGATGTCTTGTGCTCATTTGATTGTAAAGATGAATGTTGTGCAATCCTATGAGGGTTTCTATTATGTTGGTAGTATGTCTCCATTAGAAAAACTTCAAAATAGACTAATATAGAGTAAGTTGTCTATATGTGTCCTTTCCTTCTGTTGTTTCTCACCCAAAGAAACAAGGTGTGATGTGTGTGCATATTCTAAGCCCTTATTTCACTAAAATGTCAGGTTTTGGTAAAGTGAATTCTAGAGTGTGTTATGTCTTGGTGAACCCATCTGGGATTGCGGTGTAGTTTTTTTATAGCACTAGAAGGAGAATTTCCATTTAGGGGGTTTCGAAAGACTAACTATGAGGCTGAAGATGCTTCAATCCTTTGATCTCTAGCCATAGATCCTGGAGAGAAGCTGGCACGTATTCAGGTGAAATCCCAGTGTTATTCATACCCTTGTACAATGTCTTGTCCTAAGTATGAGAGATGGGAATAGTTTAAACTTATTGTGTCATCGTCTTTATTCTATTATTCCCGCTTTATGGAAAGAGGTGGAGGGCATCGTGCCCATGTTTTTCACCTAATGTCTTTCCTTCCCCCTTTGGTTTACATTGAGTTTTTGGAGAGAGGTTTAAAATTTCACTAGACAGGTTGAGCACATGGTTTTCACATGGTGATTTGTAACCGTGCCCCAAAAAACTAGGAAGATATAAGGATCCACATGGTTAGCATAGAGTTTCCCAAACTATGCACACTAACCATGCAGCCATCCCAACTCTTTGAGTTTTGGGGTCTTTCAGTGCCTGCCCATGCTGGTCAATTAAAATGGTTTGTTATTATGGTGGGGAGACCCACCATGGGTCTCATGTATGTTATTTTGGAAATGTATAATTTAATTTTACCCCTTATACCATGGAGTTTGTTCGGGCCTCCCCCTGTTAGTGTCCTGATTCTTTATGGGAAAATATTTAAGTTGTCTCTTATGGTGGGGAGCCCATTTGTGTCTCCTCATACTAATAACTCAGTTTTGTCCTTGGTCATGGCTTGGAAGTGGGTAGTCTCGTTCATAGCTATCTAAAAACCCACATATTCCTTTGGTAAATGTTGAGATTAGAGATTTCCTATTGGTTTAGTTTTATCAAGGTAAGTGTAACCTTGTTCTATGTTGTTGTTTGTTTAGGTAAATTTCTTGAGCCTTGTTCAGATAGTGTTTGGGGGGTTTTATTTTAGGAAAAATCTTGAATGTGCTTGATCATTTTAGTAAACTGGTGTATGTTTTGGTTGTGAGAGTATTCCTTCCTTAATTTATCATTGGATGTGTTTTGGATTTTGGGGGCGAAACTTGGCAAAGGAGTCCATTTCGGCCTTTTGGTTGGGTTCAGTTTTTGCTTTTGGCCTTACTGTGGCTTTCCGAGGAGGGAAAGTTTTATAGTGGGGAGAATTGTCACATCCATGAATTCTTTTAAATTCATTTTCATTTAATTTCCCTTGCTGGTTTGTTTTGGGGGTTTACCATGAATTTTGGTGGAAATTGTGGGTTTTCGAAATTTGGGCCAAACCGGAATCCCATTTCCAGATTTAAAAACAAATTTTTGATTATTTTATAAATCCTTCTTTTTAAAACATTTTACACCCATTACACTTCCCAAATGGTACCCCTTAGTATATTAAAATCACCATATCAATTTGGAATCCATAGGAATCCATAATAATGATGGATTCAGGTTTTTTATTAAGGTGTTGGGCCAACCCGAAATCCCATTTGCTGCATTAAAAATATTTTATTAATTATTTAAAATATCATTCAATTTTAAAGTTTTTTCGGTGTTTCCAACTCTCACCTGAGCCCACATACCCAAGGAGTGCTACCATGCTCTCATCCCCCTCTTTGGATATCATTTGCATTAGGTATTTGGGCGAAACATCTCTCAATTTCTCAAATCACCCATATTTGAAGAGGTAAATTGATTCCTTCATAACTCCTTATTTTCTTACTTTTCCCCCCATTCTAGTTCCTACATAATCTATTAATCCTTTTTAGAATATCCCTTGAATGTTTGGATATTTGAAAATTTAGATACTGGTAGATTTAGGGATATTTCTCCAAGATTTCTCCAAGTAAGTGTTCCTCCCTTTCCTTTTCTTCCATTTACTTAGGGTTTCATCCCTCTTTATTGACGTTCCAAAGTGTCCAAAAGTTAGGGTTCGAACCTATTGTTTTAAATGGAGTCTTTGTGGTGTAATATTGATATTTTAGGTTTATCTTCACTTCCTTGTGATGCAGTGGTGGTGCGCTTGATGTTTCACACCAAGATTTGAGCTTTTCAACTCAAAAGGTAGGTGGTTCCATGTTTAAACAATTATTGATGAGTTAGATTGATGTATTTACCAATTTTTAATATTACTCATATGTTGTGTGTGGTTAGAAAATAGTTTATGATTGATTTGGTTAAGAGTTTAACTTTATAGTTACATTTTAGCTTGAAATTAGGTGTTTTCATGTGTAACTCTTGGGGTATTATTTGAGTGTATTTTATAACATGTGAAATTGGTTTAATAAATCTTTTTGGGCTGAAAATTATTCTTTGGTAGGGTCTTGGTGTGCCATTGAGTTTGAAAGATGGGTTTTTAATGAGTTTTATGTGTAAAACCATGTTATGCCTCTTGAAAGTGTTTTATGAAAATGTGTGTGTTTTCATGTGCAACTTTTGTGGTATTATTCAAGGTGATTTTATAATACTTGAGAGTGGTTTATGTAATATTTATAGGGATTCAAATTCTATTTTTGATTGGTTTTGCTATAATTTTTTCCTTACAAGATGGTTTTGAAATGGTTTTTATGTGAAAAGCTTTAGTATACTCCTTAGAATTGTTTTATGAAAGATTTGAATGGTTTAATGATTTATGTAAGAGGTGAAATCATATTAAAAAACTGTTCTGGATTGTGTATATTTTTAAATAGTCCATTTTAAATGTGAAATGGGATTTCATGTGATGTGTATCATCTTGGAAATGTTTTATAAAAATGTTTAACGGATTTACCGAAATGTGAAAGAGATATGAACGTGATGTGGGTTGTTTTGTGTGAGTGTAATGTGAAAAATTTGTTTTATTTATGAAAAGGGTATTATGTAACATGTGAGTGGGATGTTATGTGATGTTTATCATCTTGGTAAAGATTTTATAAATTGTTAAATTATGTGTTGAGTTGGGAAAGAAATACAAAATGTGTTGTGGGATATTTTGGTGTGAGTATGATTTCAAAATGAATTTGAATGAAAAAGTGGATGATGTGATTGTGTGATGTACATGTGGGATGTTTGGTTGAGGTGTGATGCGGAAGTGATATTTTCATGTGGAAATTATATTTCATGGCTTGTTGAACTTGTTTGAGAACAGGAGGGAAACCTGGGTATCTGGGTGGGTGGACATGTACTAGTATGCTAGTGATCCCGTGGGGTTTGGCCTCAGTTTCACATAGCAATATTGACTCATAAAAACCTAAATAAACTATGATTATGATGATGGGGGAACACTAGGTTATGGTTATGTTCCCTACTAGTGTCTCGTGCACAAGAACAAATATTTGTGATGGTTACTTTCACCGAGATACGAGGTACCTCAGACCCACAACGAGCTAGTGCCTAGGGGTTATTTCCCATTACTTGTGCTCATTAGATGTTTTGTTATTACTATCAGCATATGGTATTATTGGATTAAAAAATTAAGTATCTTTGGATTTTATTTTAAAAGTTTTGACTCTTTAAATTATCCCACTAGAAAACTGTTTTTATTCAAGGTTGCATCTTTTAGAAATTATAACTAGCATTTCATGTTTTTGAAAACCCACATTATTTTCATATTTAAATGTTTATAACATGGAATATTTTAGTAGTGGTATCATACTGGGCTTTGGATCATGCTCTACTTACACCTTTGGGTGTAAGTAGACTTGGTTATTTTTTTGGCATAGGTTTGGGTACAACTTTTGTGTCAATAGTTCAGGTTTTTACCGGTTTCTCGTGATACGGTGTTGTGGAGATGGCTTAAGGGTGGTGACTCTTTCCATGTTTAGGTTCTTGGGATGTCCTTATTTGGTTTTTTACCCTTTTAATGGTCTTTTAAAATTGTTTCAACATAAGTAATTCTGTTATGAAATTTTGTAAAACACGGTTTTAGTTGTAAAATCCAGATTTGTTTTATTGAGTTTGTTTATTGTTTAATGTTTATAAACTCGGGTAAATCATTCCCAAAATTCATTTTATGATACGAGGGAACTTTTTACATCCCATGGGGATCATTAATTTCCTTAAGGCCTTATCACGGGCCGGGTAGGATGCCGGTTTTGATGGCGATGAGATTCGGTTCGTGACAAATGGTCACTGGTGATGATCGTAGAACTTACTCAATATTGAATTCTACCTATTGCATTAGACGTATACCAGTGAAGATATCAGGAAATAAGTCTTTCAAGTGATCCACTAAAGGTGAAAAAACAATAGGTCATAACCGTTGATCATCAAGGAAAATACTGGAAATCTGGGATTCCACATTACCTACCCTCTATTTCTTGGGTCTAGCTCGAGTTGCACTGATATCACATTCCCCCTTATGCATGTTCCTAACACACTTTGATGATGTAAACATAAACATGTAATGATAAAAGTCAATATCATCTCAATAGGGAACTAACCTATCTATAATGATGATTATTTCAGAGCTCGTCATGTCGGGGATATAAATATTCCACATGAAAAGGTAATCGCCTATATCAAGAGGATTATTCTTAAAATGGATAATTCCCTTTGAATAAACACCCAACAAGATTTATACCATCATAAAACCATAGTATTGATCGATCTCGAGGCCCAAAAACTTATTTATTACCAAATAAAAAAAAGAGTGAGATGTGCCAGTGTCAAATAAAGAAGACACTAAAGTAGATGCTACTTGAATAGTACATAAAACTATAGAAGGATCGGTACTTTTATCTTTTGGAGTAGGCTAGACTGAATGTAACTGGCCTATACTATTCCCTCAGTCCCTTCCTGACTACCCTGAATACACCTTCTCTACTGGCACTGATAATCATAATTCTGACTACCTCTTCCTTAACTTCCATCTTATCCTGATTGGGTGGTGGTATTCTAGCTCCCTGTCTATCATGATCCCACTAGCCCCACTTTTGATTGCGGAGTAGGTTTAGATCACTGCTTGCTAGAAATTATCGAAAAATTCATGCAGATACACTGGATATGGCCAATTCTACCATAACCTCTTCACCCCACTAGATCCCACAGGCACTGAATCATTGTGTGTCCTGACTTCCCACACTAGTTAAAAATTAAGAATCTATCAAAATGAGGATCCGGGTTATTTATACCCCTATGAGAAACCTCGAAGAGATTCTTGCTCCTATAAAAAGAACAACTACTAGCTTTAGGTGTTGAACTACTGTGAGTCACACCATCAATTTCCCTCAAAATCCATTCTATAATAAGGTCATGTTTGATGATTTCAGAAATAGTTTCCAACCTAAACACATTGACCTACTATAGGATGGCGTAAACTAGACCATCCCTAAATTTTCTAGAAGTCATAACATCATCACCATCTAAATTAGGAGAGAACTGTAGCATTGCAATGAAATGGGAAAAGTATTCCATAACTGAAAATATCCCATGCTGTAGGTTCATGATTTCTCTGGATCTATCAACCCTCATAGTATGAGAATTTTTTTTTGTAGAATATCATCTAGAAAAATTACCACACCATATCTCTATGCCGATCTTCTTAGGTGATTATGTCCCACCACCGCTTGGCTGAGTCATGTAGCATATATTCCACAATCTTGACCCTCCACTAAGGATGCCTCTCATTATGCTCAAGTATATATAGGATTTATTTGAGCCAAGACTCTATAACATTAGGGTCACTATCCCCCGAAATGGTGTGTTTCTACTACTAGTATAATTTTTGAGTCAAATATACCATGTTTGGGGTAGGTTAAGAAACTCATTCATTGAATAGATCATATATAGAAAAACCTCCCAAAATAGGGCACGAGGTCCCATATCAAGTATAGGAAGAGGTTCCATAGGTGTCACTAGAGGAGGAATCACTACTGGATCAAGGCCCACCACCTTAGAATAATGGTCATCACCACATTCAGGGAATACTATAGGAGGACATCCTAGAAGCATGATAATACAATTCCAAATTCTTTCCTAAGAAGTGATTTAAGAAATTGAGAAGATTACATTTAAGAAACTAGGAAAGAAGTAAATCCTTCCTATAGAAATAACTAGGCCTCTATGCCTTTTTTAAAAAGCTATCTCTATATGGTAGAAGAGACCATAATAGGCCATAAAAATGTAAGAGATACCACACTACCCACTATTAAGATTAGGTTCAGGTCTAAGTATTTGTTTCACATGTATAGGATAACCAATTTCACTTTAGATGTCATATTATTTTTAAATATGTGCTTGTTAAATTGTGTAAATCACTTAAAATGTTTTATTTATATAGTATACCACTTTTGATACATAAGTATCCATACTCCTTAAGAATCAAAATATGATATCCATTCAAATCACACTATAACACGTCCAATCCCATGTTATTAATGGTCCACATATCAATATTCCATAATTGACTGATTAAGGTGTATGCTTTAACCTATTTAGGAAAACACTATTGGGATAAGTTCGGAACTTTAAGAATCAATTATGTTTTCCAATCCCTACAAGAAGTGCCAACACAATTCAATATATATTCATGGAACAATAAATTTGAAACCGGAAAATATATGCTAAAAATAGACGTGACATGAAAAAATGTATGGAATATTAGTCCTAGTGTGCCAAATAAATATGCATGTTACAATGATACTTTCCCTCATATAATTAGGCCAAGTATGAAATAAAAACTCAATCAGAACAATAATAATAACCACAACACAACATATGCATTACCCAATAGTGAAATGATATCAATAGTAAAAGAAAAAAGAAGAACAACAATTATAATTTCAGGAAACTTAATATTTACCCCAAACATGGGTTCATGACACCTAAGAAAAACTTATGGCCAAGTTCTAAGAATTACCAATATTTAATCTATTATATCCAAATTATAAAGCAAGAAAGGAAAACTCTTATGATACCACTATGTAACATCCTAAACTGGGACCCACTTAACCCATGTCCAAAGAAGGGGGGTCACATAGCCCCAAGCATGACTCCCTGTATGCTCGAGGCTACCGATTATCAGTGAGGGTGTAAAGGTGGTATAGTGTAGAGATTATACCCTCTTATCAGATTGGATCAACATATAGAACATATAACATTCAATAGTGGAAGCATAATATAAACAGAAAGTATAACAATGTAGTAGAAGACTAAAATATAACTGATATAATAGACAAGTGCGGAAGCGAATATAAAGATAACAAATAAATAAGTATATTTAAATTCACTAGGCAGTGTTTGATACATGTATGTATGGCATGTTGATTAAAAAAAGTGGGAACAAGAGTCAGACAGATACAAGTATGCTATACAAACTACAAAAAGAACAAAAAATGATCCACTAGAATTTTGAGCCAATTCCCTATCCTATGCTCCTAAGATTCATCTATAAGCAATAACATATCAACAAACTATAGAAGCAAGCTTTCCCTTATCCATAAATGTAGACAAATAGTCTTCTCAGGTACCAAAGGCAGACCGAGTCAGGTGAGAGATATAAATTTCAGTAGGGCACCACCAACGATGTCTACGTGTACTCTAAGTAGTACTCATAGCTAAATAGTGTGCATGTATAACAGAATTGAAAAAAATGATGAAATAAATAACCATCCCCCTCATGTTCCTATAGGATTCCAGGAAGGTCTTCCTTCTTTGGGGCATGGCTAGAATGAAGTCTGATCAATCACAATATATATATAGTAATATATATATATATATATATAACATAATTATATATATAACATAATTATATATGTTTCATCCACCTATATTGTCCAAGTACATGCGGATGTAAGTGGTTATATACCTAGAGTACTAGTGTTGGATGGACTGGGGAATTAATCCAACATTTGTGACTAGTCTAATGAGGCAATAATATCAAGCTATATGGTACATGACCTATATACCAAAAAGATTGTGAGATGTCAAGCATGACACTCAGGATGGAGAGTGAGCCATCATTTCATCACTCAAAATAGGGACATGACGTGTAAATAACAACACCCAACCAGAGTCAATGGTGTGAGATGTCATGATCAACACCCAATGCAAGGGATCAGGATACCTTCATTCTCAATAGGCCCCTTACCATCATGTCACAACCTCTATAAAGGTGTATTTATAATTATAATATTCAACATGAGGAAATGCCTCTCATGTGACATGTTTACCTAGCCTTTATATATAGATAAGGAATATTCATGTTTATAACAAAACACATGAGGCAATGTCTCTCATGTGTCCCATTACCAATTTAATTGCATTCAAAGAATATCAATTTGTAGTAATCATTTAACAAAGCTTAAATAAAGGAATGTCCTTACCACCCACCATAAACCATTTTATTTTAACCAATTGATTCATTTTATTTAAGGAAGAGCATACCATCATTCATAATTCATATTATGTTATCAATTCCATTTAATTCACTATGTCATTGTAGTTCAATTCATAAGGCTAGGAAGGAATTTAAAGTTTCCATAGTCAATAAGGAAATTTACCACATTGGAAATTCCAACTGTAAGTGGGATAAACACCTAAGAGGCACCTTGGGTTCCATATAATACTTATATATCAAGGGAAATTTCAATTAGAAGCTAAGATGGAAGTAAATTAGGTGTTATAGCCAATTTTACCGATTGGATTTAATGTCTAATTCCACTTGGCACACCCAAGGGGTGACCATATAAGGTATGCACAACCTCTAAACTACCCATAGAGGTTCAATTGGAATATATTAAGGTGAAATGATTAATTTGATATGAATTAACCAAATTAAATTCAATTCTTGGAAAAAAACGATGTGCAAAATAATGAAATAATTATGAAACATTAAAACTCATATGGAAAATGATGTGACCTCCTACCTCAAGGCTGTAGAGAACACCTCTCTTGATATCTGTCTCATATTTGTAGTAGGATGGAAGAGATATGAGAAATGGTCCAATGAACTAAAAATTTGGAAAATGTTCCTGAAACTAAATGGAACGATGGATTCAAAGATAAAATTGAATATTAAGGGATAAGATTTGAGAACATAATGAGACAGATCCATTAATTCCAAAATATTGAGAAAAAACACTAGATCAAGGAGTTGTCCTAATGCCTAACTTCAGAGGATTTTGGAGCTCAAAGGTGAAGGAGAGTGGTGTTAGTCTGTTGGAGGAAAAAGGATAAAGGAAAATAATTTTTTAACTTAAGTGCAGGGAAAAAATGTAATTTAACTTCAAAATACAAAGGTGAATGTTTTGGCCGCACAATTTTTCGAAACTATGTGCAAACCTTGATTAGCTCACTACTACAAGGGGAACATTACATGGTTAGGTGCACGTTTTGACTAACCATGTGAAAACTGTGAAAAATTTCTATGTACCAAACCTTTAACTAGTCACACGACTCTATTCCATGGGTCGCATGGTTGAAAAAAAAACCATGCAGCTTAGTCCCTTCTTCCCATTTTAGGGATTCGTTCTCCAAACGATCCCTGAACTCACACATGACCTCCTTGGCTTGATCTGGACTCAATTTTGGGACTGTTTAATGAATTCAAATTTAAAAACTAATGATCCATACCTTCATTGAAAATATGATTCATTACAAATGAAGTTTTAAGGTATAACCAAGACATCATGGAACAAAAATCCCCATATTATTAAATTCATAGAACTATACCTCTGAAATTCTAGGATGTATCCAAGGATTTGTAGTACAGTGGACCCTATAATGGAAAAAATCACATAACTAGATATTCTATGATCTATGTTTTGAAAACTATGGTCACACTGCAATAACCATTTTTTGAATTAAAACAAACTATGTATCCCCACTTCATTTTATAACCAAATACACCAAACCTGACTAGAAAATGGAAAGAGAATACATAAGAGTAAATAAAACTATACGTAAGATTCTTTTTGATGAAATTTATGGTTTTACACTTTACTAAAATCCTATTCTTAATTTTCCATAGTGAAATACCCATTTACTTACCATAATACATCTCATTTACATTAAATTTCATCTCTATTTTCACCTCCCTTCTTCCATCCTTCACCTAACACCCTAAACACTTGAAATATACAATGTAATAGGTTGGGAAGGAGTGGGAAATTCTATTAGATTCCAGTAAAATAATTATCATCCATGTGGATCAAAAAAATAGTAGTAAAACATAAACCACTAACCCAACACTCCCCTAAGAGGTACCACTCAAATAGAATAAATCCATCACCAAAACCCAATATAATAGAGAAAATAAATAATATCAACCAAATCAAAATAAAATAAAACATCTCAATCATCAATGAAAATGAGGGTTAAAAGAACTTTGGGTGCTGAGAAAGAATATGTTATACATTTTCCCACATTCATTCCTCTAAACCACCATGCCTCAATATAACATGAACCAACAGAATGACATGAACACACAGTACATTCTCCATATGATCTTGAATCACAAACAACCACTCCAAAAAAATTTATATCATCATCTATATCCAACTATCCCTAATTAATGACATGTGAGTCATCGTAAATATAATTATGGAACCTAAAAACATTAAATACATCATGGATCGATTTCAATTTTTGGAGAAGCACTAATCGATAAACTATCTCACTGATATTCCCAACACCTCAAAAGGATATATAAATTAGGGAGAAATCTTACTCCCTTTACCAAGCCTTCACTAACCATGATGGGGAAATTTTTTAAGAAAACATGATCCTTGATCATTAAATTCATAGGTATTATCATGCTATCGACATATGAATTATAAAAATATTTCTCCACATTTAAACACTCTCAAATCATTTGAACATTTTCATTAGTGCTCTTGACCACATTTGGTGTAATGATCATTGAATCCCCAACTTGGTCCAGTAAAAATGAGATCTGAAAGGATGCCCATTAAAATCCTATAATAGAGACATTCCAATGGAAGAGTGTAGGTTATTATTATTAGAAAACTCAACCAAAATTTTGTGCTTCAATCATAAACTATAAAAATACAAAACACAAGTCTATATCATATCCTCTATCATTAGAATGGTATCCTCCATCATCCGATATTTTTAATAGTGGTATTAAGTTCTAAGGAATATATGAGTGTGAAAACCATGATAAAGGTAACCCTAGAAAAATGAGGTAAACCAAGGATATTGATTAGAGATTATTTTCCTTGGTACCCCATGAATCTCCACTAATTAATCTATATAATGACTTTCCATGATATCTATAGTTTGATTGTCCCATATCACCAATAAATGATCTAACATCATCAACTAGTCCATAATCACCCAAATAGTTTCACATCTCCCTTGATCATGAGGCAAAATAATTTTGAAATCCATAAAAATGGCCACCCACTTCCACTTAGGGTCATCCAATTTCTATAGAAAACCTCTAATAACATGATTCTCCACCATCACCTACTGACAGATCAAAAAACATGAAACAAAATCTACCACATACCAGTATATCCATTGCTACCCAATCTAACTCCTCAAAACATGATACAACTCATTGTACCGGTATTCACTACAAAGGTTGAGCTATGAAACTAATGAAAAATTTATTCTTACATCAGTAAATGATAAAATATTCTCTCTTAGAATACCACTCAATACCAATCATCCTATGAAAATCCATCAGGAGCATCATCATAAAAGATATAATCCTATATCACTTATACCTTTGAGTCCCCCTATTGAGATTCCTACACCAGTTGGAACAATGATGATTTCACTATAATATGGTATAAAAAAATCTACCATAAACCTCTAACACATCAATATTCATCACTATAAACTCATCCATTACACTACAAGCATATTTAGACTCTAGAAAATAATCTCCTCCTAAATTTATTCTCAGCACATCAGTAAATACATTCTTTTTTCTTAGGGTGTAGGTGATCTCAAAGTCATGGTACTGTAATAACTCCATCCAACTCCACTAATTTTTATTAATATCATACTGAGAGAAGATATACCTAAAAATATTATGATATATGATGCCCAATTTTTTTTTTCCAATGGGGTAGTGCCTATATAACTTCAAATAAAATACCACGACTATTAACTCTAGATCAGGAATGAAATAGTTATTCTCATGGGGACATAACTACCTAGAACTATATGAGATCATAACCCTATACTACATAATGAGACATCCAAAATAATTAAAATAACCATTGTAGAAAACCTAAAAGATTACTATCTAATTTGGAAACAAAATAATGAGATCACTAATCAATTTCACCTCCAGGTTGTTGAAAACTACCTAACACTGATCAGTCCATATAAAATCTTGTTCCTTCATAGTTAATGCTATGAATGAAGACAAAACTTGAGATAAATATGTGATGATTATATATTAATAGCCTATATGAAAATTGAAACTATGGACCTATAAAAAATTATTGGGTTCTTCCAAATAAACAACAACCTCAATCATTGATGGATCGATTTCCACTACCGACCGAGACACCACATACTAAAGAAAATGCATCTCACACATATAAAACCAGTAACTAGATAACACACCACATAGATTATGGTTATAGTGGATTTATTTTATATCCCTAATGTTCTAATCATGTTACTCTTCTAAATTTGAGTACATAATGATGAAATCAATGAAAAATTCCATGAACTATTCCAGGAACTTGTGCAACATAGAGTTATTGAATACCATGAAAATATCAAGGGAATTTTGACACTGAATGACGTAACCACAAACATGGAGTTATATAATGATACTTGAATGAGTCCTATGGGATATTCTACTCATTAACCCCCATGATATGATACCCAAACCATAGTTCAATCTTCAAAAACTAGTTGGCTCGTGTTAACATATCAAACAAATCACTTATCCTCAAAAGGGGATAATGAATCTTGGTTTTCACCTAATTAAATAATCAGTAGTCTATGAACAACCTCAAACCAATTTCATCCTTTTTGAAGGATATCACTCTTTTAAACCATGATTACACACTATTGTTGGGACTTTGAGGCCTATTTAAGTCCTTATATTTAACTTATAAAAATGAGGAACTCTGGAAGTTCACTTCAGTTTTTTCATGGAAGACATATTCGACACCTTAAATATGTGAGTATCATTACTATAAGGTGATTATATTCCAATGAGTATAGTTTAAATCCCTATTTACATTCAATGGATGTGACAATTGAGTCATTATAGCTACATGGAATTAGAGTTTGACAGACACCAATAAGGGGTTGAACAAAAGATTCATTTGGTGGCGTAACCTATTTCACAAGCTAATTATCTTTGCAAAGTAGAGATATGACTAGTTTATGATGTGTATATTTAAAAAAAATGTATTTGTAACATTATATCATTATCTATAGTGTTTTTAATCCTTTTCAATTCTGCTAATCTTAGAGTGTGTAGTGTTCTCCCATGGACGTAGGATGAAAGGTCAAACCATGTAATCTTGTTTGTAGACTTTACTTTTCTTATACCTTTATTTTTCTGGATGTTTATGTGAGAGTTTTTTTTGGATATTATATGAGTTTTTTGAGTTAGTGAAGTCAGTGGGGTGCCGATTCTTACCACCATAGTATAGGATACCTGACACGTGTGATCTTTAGGTGGATTGAAGTTTCATCTTCCAGTGCTTGAATAAAAGGTTCTCCCCCAATAAGTGGTATTAGAGCTCTAAAATTTACACTCATACATAATATATGATATAATTCAATCTTGTATCATAATTTTACTAACTATAATTGTTTTTACCATCATCATAAGATATGGTAATGAAGGAAGGAAAAGTTTGAATCAGTTAGTTTGAAATAATTCATAATTATTTTTAGTGGATAAAGATAGAATATTATCTCATCTAAATAGATATAGAATATCCATTGGGTGGTGATAAGCCTGAAAAGATAGATAAAAATAAATTTAAAAATATGTATTAGAAAGAATTAGGTTCAGTGAGGATGGATTGGAAACTAAATGTAACCTTCAACATCTGAGATAAGAAGACTAAAACTAAACTAATGAAAGACTAGGTGGACATGTATGATAAAGAAACAACATTAAAAAGTATTTATAATGTGAATCTTTTTTATTTTATGTAATAAAAAGGTAGGTTAATTCCAAATCATGTAAATAACTTCAAAATTCTCAAGATTTATCTTGAAGTAGTGAACGTTACTTTGACGAATGATGTATGGGAAATTGTACCTCTTTTGTATTTACTTGAATATTTGGATGGTATGGTTACTATAATAAGTTAATCCTATGGAAAGATAAATATGGTTTTCTAAGATGTCTGGAATTTTTTACTCAATGAGTAGCTTTAGATAATAGGGGTATAAATACCTTATGGTGGTTCATTGAATGGTAATGGATGGGGACTTTCACCATAGAGAAGGAATCCCTGATGATTGAAAGATTATTCTAGGGATATAAGTCATAGAAAATTGACTAGTATAGGTCTCACCTTTTTGAATCATGGTAAGTATGGACATATACATTGGAATTAAATTAATTTTGAGGGATTCACTAGTAAGATAATTACCAAAAGTTCAAATTTCATTAAAATAATAAAAGGAGGAAAAAATATGCTACATAGTGTTCATTATAGGATGGAGTTAAGGGTGGTTGACTGTAGTTAATACTTCAACTTTAAAGTTGATAATAGGGTCATGGTCAATTATATATCTATAATCCTTGGAAAAATTTACTAGGCAGATGATGAAGCTTTTAAAGTTACCAAAAAAATATATGTAAACACCTAGATACAGAATGGGTATTTTCTATGACTAAAATAAGTAATACACATTATAGTTCACTATAATAACTTCATATATATAGGGTAGATAGATGATTCAAGCTATGGAAACAAATTATTAAATGCAACGCCCTGACCCGAATTACTATTGAACTGGTAGCTCGACTGGTGGGTCACATGGCCTTAAGCGCCTTACTCTATATGACAGAGGCTTCTGAATAGTAACAAGGGTTTTAGGAGGTGATAGTAGGTAGACTATAACCTCTTATCATATATGAACAATGGTATTATCATATAGTAAACAATAGAAAGTATAGGAAGTAATATAAATCAATAGAAAATTATCAGAAGAAAAATTTTATATAACTGAATAAAAGTGGCCAATTCTAGTTTATACAAAGTATTCCTGTACAGTTGATGAAATATAACTAAAAATAGAAAACAAACTACATGATTTAAAATATGGTACAAAAATAAAGAAAATAAATAAAATCCCCAAGGGATATCTCTATGATCATATAAATCTCTAGCTCAATACTTTGCTCTTAACCCCCATGTATAAGCTATAAACCAATCTACCAAGATCGGAAAATATAAGGTATAATCAAGTACCAAGGGTACTCGAGTAAGGTGTGAGATAAAATATTTTTAGGCTGGAACCTATGATGTCTAGCCCGATCCATATAGTTCAACATAAAATAAATAGTGTGTTGGTATAGAAGAATAACAACAAATATGAATAAATAAATAAACACCCATCCAAGTTCTTAAGCAACACCTGACTGCTATACCATCTTTATATCATTGCCGAAATAAGTCTGAACGAGTAAATATATATATATATATATATAGTATATTTATATATATATAGATACACACACACACAAAAATATATATATTTTCTATAGTGGATGGGGTCATAACACACAAGCATCCAACAACCAATGTAAGATCTAATAATCTCTTCTCACGAGGTAGTAAGTCGGACACTGATGTAAGGGAGCATTGAGTCTCTATGTTCATCAGAATCCCTTACCATTATTTCAAAATATATAATGGGCATGGGTTAATAATTCCTCTCATCCATACATTTATATATATAGATCATAACTGGCATGAGTTAAAAATTCTTTCCACCCATACATGTATATATATAGATCATAACTGGCATGGGGTAAAAATTCCCCCCACCCATACATGTATATATATAGATCATAACTGTAATGGAGTAAAAATTTATCCCACCCATACACATATATATAGTTCATTATAGGTAATAAGTATATCTTGATTCAATCCATGAGGTAGTACCTCTCATGCTTTACATTAGCTATATTCAATTCCATTTTAAGGAATCCATTTCATTTAAACCATTTAATACAAGGAAAGAAATTAATTATGACTAAACCATTTATTCAAGGTATTCCATTTGGTATGTGCCCTCCTAGTCATGGTCATCTCACTCAATTTTCCTAAAACATGGAAAATTGATTTAAGGATCAAGTTTCTTGGAAACCACTCACATACATACTTAGGAAATTCCCATCCTAATAAATCCAAACACCCATGGGGTGTCTTTGGTTAAATAAATTACACACAAGACAAAGGATATTTCATTAATAAGTCAAGACGATAGCTAAACCTTCATGTAGTGGCATAACGTGATATCTACCAAAAAGGGGAAACTTATTTGATAACATCAATACGACCAAGTCTCAACATTCTCTTTACCAAGCATAACATCAGGAAAATAAGGTAGGAAAGAAAAAAAGTCCACTCACTACTTTTTAGCATGAAGGAAACACACCTCTATTGGGGGTGTTTTATTATAAAAACATGACTTTGTAATAAAAAAAATCAATTATCACATTTAATCATTTCATTAACTTTATAAAAAGAAGAACTTAATCTAAATCCACACTACATTAATTAAAAACTATGAATGGCGTGATAATAAATTAATTAAATCATTAATAAAGATAAATGGAAATGAAAGGGACCCTACCTTAGGCAATAGACCAAGCCAACACTTTGGAACTTGACAGTTTTACCGGTGACCACTTGAAACTATTCCACCCATGCACGCACAGACAGACAGACAAACAAACACACACACACACACACACACACATCCCTTAACCTAATGAAATTATTCCCCATGCCACGAGGGAATACATACATGGAAGATATAAATATATTTATATATACACACATACATAATAATATTCTTACGTGCCTTAAAAGATGATAAAAACACCCTATAAACAATTATAGAGTCTCAAAAAACATAAAGGACCTAAATTAAAGGGTGAAAACCCAAACAGAGAGAATAGAACCTCACCTCGGATAGTAGTAGTGAACTAAATCAACCCAAACCACTTTGCCTTCAGTGGTGTGTAATGACTAGGATTTTCATAATTTTATTTTTAGAAATTATTTGGGAAAATTATAAGATCATGCGCTAAGATGGAATGCAATTATGAGGCCTGGTGTACTTGGAACAATTCATTGAAAAATGTCATGTTTTTTATATAACTCACACTAGGATTTCTAGAAAAAGAATAATATCTTATAAATGGGTTACAAGATCAGAAATTCAAGGGAACCATTGATCTTAGAATGGAGAATTTACCCTAGGCATGACCTATCTTTGGTCAGTGTGGGTCATTTGAAGAAAAATTCACCAAGGATGTAGTCATAAATAAAAAAATTAAATTAAATTACATTATTTTAAAATCCTAATAACTCATGAAAGGTGACTCAGATTGGAAATTCAAGACCAGCATTGAGTTCATAATGTAGTTTTTTTCCTAGGTGAGGCCTAACATCGGCTAACACAGGTCATCTATGAAAAATAGTTTTTGAACATTTCAATGAATATAATAAACTATGAGTTTATTTTATTTTAACATTACATCGACGCAATGATTATATTTATTTTAAATTAATATCTATAAAGGGATCTAGGGTTTGTGTCATAACCCTAAAAATTACCTAGAGGCTCTGGATAAAATCCTTAGAGAATTCTATTGGAAGCGTCGACAAACACCGGGATCAGAGATCATTGTTGATGGATCACCAATGAAAATCAATCATCAATAGTGAAAAATAAATATCACAATTAGGGAATTTTATATATTATTACTTTTCCCCATCTTATTTCCATGATGAACATAGGTCAATCCAAAAACAAATTGATTCATGGTTTGATCGTTGTTGCGGGATGAGTTATTATTGGGGGATTATCAGGTGATTAGTTTAACCTCTTCATTTATCCTTATAATGATAATGAATTGAGACTGACATGAATAAATTCCAATGTTTTTTCTTTGAGAATTTTTTTCCATTATCTCCCCCATTCTTGGAATTCTTCACCATTAGATCCTCATGATCGTAGTTTGACTTGTTGGGAGGCTACAAATGTGATCAGACCCCCAGATTGGAGGGAAGAAAAAACAAAGGATAGATCAGTGTATATTGGGACTTGAGTATGATAGAGGTGTTTTATTTTTAGAGATTGGAACAATGGAGGAAGAATTTAGGACCAAGGAATGATGGGTGTTGGCGATGCATGGTGGTGTAGTGCGTCCAGCGCCATGTGGGACACGACATGGTCGTGGACACGGCTAGCAATGGTCACCACGGGCGACCACTGGAGCCGCTTCAACCTGGAAAGTGAACTGGGTTGGGTGAGTGGGTTGGGATATCATGGTGGGATTGGTTGACCCAGTGGAATGGGTAAGAGCCGGTGGGTCGGGTTGGACCCTGAGGGTTGAGGTGGAATGAGGTCAAACCTAGGGTGGCCGGATTAGGCCATGGTCGATCGTGGTAGTTGACTATGAGCTGTGGTTGACTGAGAATCCATGCATCTGAACCGAGATATTAATCTTAATGGTCGACCGATGGACGAGTCCATGGCCCAGTAAACCAGCTTCTGAAATTTTCAAATGACCATAAATTTCTAACTGAACGTTCGTTTGACGTGTCATTTGTGGATTTGGGACCCTTCTGATGAGATGGTCAGTTAGAGATATACTAAGTGGGTTTTTTGGAGTGTGCATATAACCTAATGGATTGAGGAGTTAATTCTTCTGGAATGACCATGCATCAAGCAAACATTTTTGTGGCTGCCTGTGACCAAGATACTATGTGCCTTATGGAGACTGTGTGTATTATGGAGACTATGTGTCTTCTGGAGACTATATGTCTTATGGAGACTCTGTGTCTTATGGATACTATGTGCCTTGTTGAGACTTTGTGTCTTTTTGGAATGATTATTTCTAGATGTTTTGATATATTTTTTTGTAGACATATATCTATGTGGAGATGATTATGCATTCCTTTATGGTATTCATTTGTGGTATTCCATGGGGGTATTACTTTATGGTATTTACATTGTGGTATTCCTTAGTGGTATTTCATTCATGGTATTCCTTTGTGGTATTCCTTGGTGGTATTCCTTCGTGGTATTTACTCTGTGGTATTCCTTTGTTGTATTTCCTTTTTGGTATTTCCTTTTCAGTTTTGGGGTGTCCTAATGAGTATTGTTTTATTCACCCATGTATGGGCTTTTCCCGCATGTGTCATGTCCTGTGAAGATGATCGAATCTTCAATGGAGTTCTAGTTAGACCAGGACCAGGTAGTGCCTTGTGAGACTGGACATGACATGGTGTGTTCCGAAAGGTTTTCCGATGATAGTCCCAGTACCTCTTACTTTATAGGTTGGACTTGTGGCTACAGACTCTTATCTTTTGTTCGGCATGTTTTGGCCCTGTTTACTTTTCAGTACTTTCACTATTGTACTTTTATTGTGGGATATAGTGGTTTTCATGCATTTTTTACTTTGTGCTTTTTACATTTCAATATGTGTGGCTTGGAGATGTGTGTGTACGTATAGATACATATCCAAATGCCTCCTATTTGTGGGATATAACTACTCAGTGCTAGTTACTAGCCCCTATCCTATTGGATGTGGGCTTGGGGTAATCACAACATGCGCCCCTTTGGAAAATATCATGAAAAAGTTGTATAAGAGTAGGTCAGTTCAACTTTAGTACCAGGAGTCTATGAGGTTAGTTTGATGCAATAGTGTTAAGTGTTTCTAGTTTGGATTTTAGGCCAAGGAATCTAGTATTGGTGCAGTGGTGGATGTATCCATACACCAGGACTATGGGCACCTAATTTTTGACTCGGTAAATAAAAACATTGGTTGTAGAGAAAAAATGGAACATGTATCAAATAGGAATGGGTTGTTTCTTTTATGTTCTTCTTGAGTCAGCTCTCCAGATATACTCTATTGATTGCGATACATCTTGTTTTATTATAGGATGCCTCCATAGAGACAGGCAGCCAAGATTCCATTATATGATCATGAGGATGATTCTCCTAGCGACGAGGCATCACTATATGGACTTGTACTAGAGATAGCACCTCCGAGTGGTTTACCAGCTATACCACCACCCATCGAGAAGCAGTTACTACCCACACTACTAGCTGAGGATGAACACATACTAAGCATAGTGCATGAGTTTCAGAGGTAGTGACCTCACAGGTTTTGGGGTAAGCTAGGACCCTAGGTAGATGAGGATTAGATGGAGGTAGTTTGGTTGCGCCCAAATTTACCCAACTTGTATGGTGTAAGCGGTCATTGTAGTACGAATTGGGTTATCAATCCTCAGAGACCTAAAAAGAAACCTATGAAACATAAATTATAAGAAGGTGATTTGATGATGTTGATTTTACTATGAAGTGGCCAACTTGGGTTTGAATTTATTGGATTATTTGATATTCTAAAGACGTAATTTAATTTAATTTAAAAGCATGAGTTGATCCATGGTTATCTCATGGGGTGAATTGGATTAATTTCATTTTAAATTATTTCAATGTTTTAAGTTTGAGAGTTTCCTTTAACAAAATAAAAACATCCAAAATCACACAGCGATTTTGAGATTTAACAATCCTATGGATAATCACCTATACACTTTTAGTATTATATTGATGAGCACTCCAAGGTATAGGATCATTTTAGCACTCGGGATGTGTATCCTTAAAATTGGTGAGTTTAAAGGAGAACGTAAACCATTGACGGAAAATATCAAAAATAGAATTGATTAGGAATTATTAAATTAATCAATAACATCCCATTAACCCCCTTTATACTCCCTTGGATAAACCAATTAGGGGATTATCTATCCATTGATGCTATTCTATCAATGAAAGTGGGTAGTAGACTTACAATGGTAGAATTGGAGAAGAAAAAAAATCACTCCACCGTTGTGTGAAACGTTTCAAAAAATATTATGTGAATTAGCTCACTCCCTAAGGAAATGCTATCAACATGATATAAAAAAAATAAGAAATTAATAAGAAGAATATAATGATCTTTTATTAATTAAATGAAGGTGAATGAAAAACTTACATGGGAGAAATTGACAAATTGATTACAAAATGAATGCATGATAATACAAATGAAAGAAAAAACTTCGATCCCCATTCCCTTCACAACCGGCTCCTTATATAGGCATATTAGGAGCCTTAGAGACACCCCAACAATAAATTCAATCCCCAATAATTTAGAGAGTAAAAAGGAGGTTGAGAAAATCAAGGGAATTTGAAATTTCGAAGTTGACCCCACAAATCGTCCAGCTTCATCCCCCTTATTAAAGTGTGAATTTTTAACTGAAGGATGCAGAATATAGAGGTGTCATCGAAGAGAAATTTTATCTTCCATTTATCCTCTATTATATGTAAAAATTTCAAGTCATTTAGTGCAGCCGTTTTTATGTTATGATCGAAATTATGGTAAGACATTATGGGCGTTTAGGTCAGGCCCACCATTTAAATGTAAACTATGGATCCATTTATCTCCATGAAAATATGAGAATTATATCTGGAAATAGTTGAATAAAATTATCCCCATATTTTTCTATTTCTACAGTAAAATTTGAGCTTCATTGGTCTTGGTTTGTAGGCCCCACTTTTGTTTGATGGGTCTTAGGCCCATTATGCTTTGTCCGCAAAATTTCTGCATTCATGCTGAAAAATATCCATCATCTCTTTGGATTCATCCATGAATCCTAAAAGATAAAATATTACAAACAAAGTGATAAATCATATTCAAAAATATAAAATTTAAAAAATGAATATAATGTTCTCCACAAAAAGATGATTGATTGGGCCCAAATTTTCATTTTAAACATGAATTGCATTTGAGATAAGAAATGAAGTTCAATTTCTATAATGCACTAAAATTGATGTTTATGGACATTGGAACATATTATTATTATGATATTGAAAATGAACATTACCCACTTTAAGTGGCTAATCACACCCCCCAATGTGAGTTTTTCTAGTCCTGAGCAAAATATATTTCAAATATGAAATTCAAATTCCCTTTTCCAAAAACATTTTAATACATATTGCTCACCCAAACACCTCATACCAAAAAAATTATGAAACCCATCAAAATCATTTAAAACAAGCTAGGTCCATAAGTATATCTCAAGCCCAAGCCCATTCCTTTGTTAAAATTCATCATCACATTTCATCCAATTATAATTAATCATGATGATGTGTTGTGCATCACAAAATACATTGGGCCCATTTTATTGTTCAAGGGGAAAAAATGGAAGCGCTAGGTGGGAATCATGTTAAACCTTAAGATGAGTGTCCAATTTTTTTGATTTTTTTTGATTTTTTTTGATTTTTTTGTTTGTTTTTTTATTCTATTAACCACAATATATATGAAAAGACTAACTCTGGGCAAGACAACTATGGAGTCATGATCCCCAAGTGTTGGATTCCACACATATTTTTAATTCCATGCTCTGCAATAGAGATATCAAGCCTAACTCTGGGAAAGACAACTATGGAGTCATGATACCCAAGTGTCGGACACCACACATTTGGACAAAAAATTTCTCTATGTGGTCACAATTTTTTTATGTTTTTTTTGGATACTCAAATTAAACTAAAAGTGACCCCAAGCCCTCTGCTATGATGGAAGGGACCCAATAACTCAAATTTACTCCCAAGATCTAGTAGACGTGCGTCGTGGAATTTTGATTAAGAGGATGAAAATGTAAACTTTGAAAAATCACAATGGAAAACCGCACTTTCCAAAAACTATGCTCATGAACATAAACTTGCATTAAAATCAGAATCAAGGCATGAAAAATTATTAGATATCCAATTTAAAAGTTTGAAATGTGTGTTATCATGTCCATGTTTAATGGAGTTTTTCTTTCCACACATGTTCTTATTCAAAAAAAATCATTTTTATTTAATCTCCCCCCAACATAGAATAACTCTATCCCCGGTGTTTAAAGAATACTTAGAAGGGGGTATGGGAGAGGTTTTCAAATAGTAAATTGAAAATAATAATCATGGAATGAAGTTACCAGGTGGTTGATGATGAAATCACGTTCCACAGTCTCCCTTCAATCATGGGTTCAAGTCTCAGCGGCTGGGACTGTTGTGACATAATTTTCCCCCCGACCTATGATGTGTCCTTTTAAATTTTTTTATTATATATATATATTGTATCTTTTTGACCTAAAAAACATAAAAATAAAATGAAATAAAATAAACTGATGATACATTGTCTTCTTTTTAAATTTCTGGGTAAGGTATTACTCAGAGCTCACGCCACATGACACAGATGAATATGGAGCTTCCCTTTCATACCCATCCATACTCATAAAATAAGAACATGTCAAAAATATATGGTATTTTTTTACTTGATAAAAAAAATAAAAAAATGATTCACAATGATTGGAAACATGAAAACCATGGTTTTCCTCCCATTCAACGCTTTTTTAACGTCGTTAACTCGACTTAAACCCCCAAAAATATCCAATTCCAACTTTCAACATTTTTAGGACCCCATTTTTCTCTACTTAAACAAGATTGAGATTAATTATTATTTTTATAATTTTTGTTATGTGACATCCCATGTTTAACAATGAGTGTGAATGTCCAAGGAATTTCTGTAATGGTTGATTGAGTTTCATTTGGAGTACTTCCTAAGATTTCAAGGTTCGTTCCTACTTTGTGAGGTTCTTGATGAAAATGGATGATAATTTAATGGTCTTGGTTATCATAAATGGTGGGATTTTTGAGAATGGAAGGAAGGATCACAACTTTGAGTTCAGTTTGATTGAATTTTCCCAAAGAAGAATGGAAATTTGAATCCAAATTTGTTTCTTCTACAAAACTTTTTGAAAGAAGAGGTTCCTTTTGAAAATATGATTCATCCCCAAAATTGTCCATTTGAATATCGGGAGTGGGTATATACTCAATATTTTTTATCCCTCCCCATGGTTCAATGAAAGGTGATTCTAAAAAATCATTATTAGAGAAATATTTTGGACACTCAATCCATGAAGACAAATTTTTCCCTTGTGAATCCAAAAAATTAATTTCCTCCTGATTTAAATACCCTTCAACATTTCCTTGATCTTCTTTAGTTATCCCATATCCAAAGTTTAGTTCTTTTTTAAATTCATTAGTGGTTTTTGGGATAAAATATTCTTCTATCGGTGATGAGGAAAGGACATCCTGAGTGGGAATGGGTTCCTCATAAGTCTCAATGCTTTGTATTTCTAATATCAGTTATGAAACTTCTGAATTCATTTTAACCATTTTTTCACACAACTATTTAAGAATTTTTTCAGGATTAGGGTTGATAGATGTTTGGAAATCATGGACTTCCTCATTATTTATCTTTTCAATCATTCTTTATAGGGCTAGAAATTGATCTTTTAAACATTCATCATTACAAATATCATTCATGTTATCAGGTGTGGGGTATTCATTCAAAGGTTGATCAATGTAATTAAAAAATACTGGTGATTCCTAATGTGGATTTACTAATTGATTCCATCCTATGTTTCTGAAGGGATATTGTTGATTATACTCCATTTTATGTATTTAGAAATTTGGAATCATGATTTTCAGAAGCCAAAAAAATAGAAAGGGGGAAAGAGAAGAGAAATGGGATAAGAAAATAGAATTGGGGGAGAATAGAAAGATGTTATAAGGTAACTTACTTGGTCCCCAACAACAGCGCCAAAATTTGGTTGCGCCCAAATTTACCCAACTTGTATGGTGTAAGCAGTCATTGTAGTGCTTTTTGGGTTATTGATCCTGAGAGACCTAAGAAGAAACCTATGAAACATACATTCTAAGAAAGTGATTTGATGATGTTGATTTGGCTATGAAGTGGACAAATTGGGTTTGAATTTATTGGATTATTTGATATTTTAAAGATGTAAGTGAATTCAATTTAAAATCATGAGTTGATCCTTGGTTATTTAATAGGGTGAATTGGATGAATTTCTTTTTAAATTATTTCAATGTCTTAAGTTTGAGCGTTTCCTTTAACAAAATACAAACATCCCAAATCAATCACCGATTTCAAGTTTTAACTATCCTAAGGCTAATCACCTATACACTTGGAGGATCATATTGATGAGAACTCCAAGGCAGAGGATCGTTTTAGCACTCGGGATGTGTATCCTTAAAATTGGTGAGTTTAAAGGAGAACTTAAATCATTGAATGAAAATATCAAAAATAGAATTGATTAGGAATTATTAAATTAAGAAATGACATCCAATTCATCCCCTTTATACTCCCTTGGATCAATCCATTATAGGATTAGCCCTCAATTGATTCTATTCTATCAATGAAAGCGGGTGGTATACTTAGGAAGGTAGAATTGGAGAAGAAGAAAAAAACAATCACTTCACCATTGTGGGAAGAGTTTCACAAAAGATTATGTGAATAACCTCACTCCCTAAGGAAATGGTATCAAAATGATATAAAAAAAGAAATTAATAATAATAATATGATATTTTATTAATTAAATAAAGGTGAATGAAAAACTTACATGAGATAAATTGACAAAGCGATTACAAAATGAAAGCATGATAATACAAATGAAAAAAAAACTTTGATCCACATTCCCTTCACCACCATCTCCTTATATAGTCATATTAGGATCCTTAGAGACACCCCCAATAATAAATTTCATCCCCATTAATTTAGAGTGTCAAAAGGAGGGTGAGAAAATCAAGGGAATTGGACATTTCGAAGTTGACCCAGCAAATCGTCCAGATTCATTCCCCCTTATTGACATGTGAATTTGTAACTGAAGGAAGCCGAATCTGCAGGGGTTGTAGGAGAGAAATTTTCTCTTCCATCTGTCCTCTATTATCTGTAAACATTTGAGGTCATTTTGTGTAGTCTTTTGGAATTTATGATTGAAATGGTGGGAAGACATTATGGGCATTCAGGTTGGGCCCACCATTTAAATGTAAATTTTGGATCCATTTGTATCCATGAAAACTTCAGAACTAGCTCTGTCCATAGTTGAATAAAATGATCCCCATATTTTTTGCTTTCTAAAATAAAAATTTGAGCTTAATTGGCCTTGGTTTGTGGGCCCTACTTTTGTTTGATGGGCCTTAGGCCCATTATGCTTTGTCCTCAAAATTTATACATTCATGATGAAAAATATCCATTATCCCTTGGGATTCATCCATCAATCCAAAAAGATCAAATATTCTAAACAAAGGGATCAATAATATACGCAAATATCAAATTTAAAAAATGAATATAATGTTCTCCACAAAAATATGATTGATTGGGCCCAAATTTGTATTTTAAACATGAATTGCATTTGATATGAGAAATGAAGTTCAATTTCTATAATGGACTAAAATTGATGTTTATGGACTTTGGAACATATTATTATTAAGATATTGACAATGAATATTAGCCACTTTCAGCGGCTGATCATGCCATAATTTGGTTGCGCCCAAATTTACCCATGTTGTATGGTGTAAGTGGTCATTGTAGTACGACTTGGGTTATCAATCCTCAGAGGCCTAAGAAGAAACCTATGAAACATACATTCTAAGAAGGTGATTTTATGAAATTGATTTGGCTATGAAGTGTCCAACTTGGGTTTGAATTGATTGTATTATTTGATATTTTAAATACATAGGTGAATTCAATTTAAAAGCATGAGTTGATCCTTGGTTATCACATGGGGTGAATTGGATGAATTTCCTTTTAAATTATTTCACTGTCTTAAGTTTGAGCATTTCCTTTAACAAAATACAAACATCCCAAATCACTAACCGATTTTGAATTTTAACTATCCTAAGGCTAATCATATATACACTTGGAGGATCATATTGATGAGCACTCCAAGGTAGTGGATCTTTTTAGCACTCATGATGTGTATCCTTAAAATTGGGGAGTTTAATGGAGAACATAAATCATTGAATGAAAATCTCAAAAATAGAATTGATTAGGAATTATTAAATTAATAAATAACATCCAATTCACCCCCTTGATACTCCCTTGGATTAACCCATTAGATTATTATCCCTCTATTGATGCTATTCTATCAATGAAAGCGGGTAGTAGATTTAAGATGGTAGAATTGGAGAAGAAGAAAAAAACAATCACTCTACCGTTGTGTGAAGAGTTTCACAATAGATTATGTGAATAAACTCACTCTCTAAGGAAACAGTATCAAAATGATATAAAAAAATAAGAAATTAAGAATAATAAGATTATGATCTTTTATTAATTAAATGAAAGTGAAAGAAAAAATTACATGGGAGAAATTGACAAAGCGATTACAAATTGAAAGCATGACAATACAAATGAAAGAAAAAACTTTGATCCTCATTCCCTTTACCACCAGCTTCTTATATAGGCATATTAGAAGCCTTAGAGATACCCCCAAAAATAAATTCCATCCCCATTAATTTAGAGAGTCCAAAGGAGGGTGAGAAAATCAAGGGAATTGGACATTTCGAAGTTGACCCGACAAATCGTCCAGATTCATCCCCCTTATTGACGTGTGAATTTATAAAGGAAGGAAGCCGAATCCATAGGGTTCATAGAAGAGAAATGTGATATTACATATGTCCTCTATTAGATTTAAAACTTTTACGTTATTTGGTGCAGCTGTTTGGATGTTGTGATCGAAATGGTGGGAGACATTATGGGTGTTTATGTCGGGCCCACCATTTAAATGTAAAATTCGGATCCATTTATCTCCATGAAAATATCAGAATTATCTTTGACCACAGATGAATAAAATGATCCCCATATTTTTATATTTATACAGTAAAAATTTTAGCTTCATTGTGCTTGAATTTTGGACCACACTTTTGTTTGATGGGCCTTAGGCCCATAATGCTTTTTCCGCAAAATTTTTTCATTCATGCTGAAAAATCTCCATCATCTCTTGGGATTAATCCATCAATCCTAAAGATAAAATATTACAAAAAAATTGATAAATAATATACAAAAATATCCATTTTTAAAAATTAATATAATGTTCTCCACAAAAAGATGATTGATTGGGCTCAAATTTTCATTTTAAACATGGATTGCATTTGAGATGAGAAATGAAGTTCAATTTCTGTAGTGCACTAAAATTGATGTTTATGGCCTTTGGAACATATTATTATTAAGATATTGATAATGAATATTAGCCACTTTCAAGGACTAATCACAACCCCAACTTGAGTTTTTCTTGTTACCTATGTCTTCCACCTTTTGAGGATGCCTTTCGACCAGATTGAAGTCCTTTTCGTTAGTCTTTTTCCGGGCTCTGTGGGACAATGGTGGAGATTTGTGACCTAGAAACACGATGAGATGACTCTCTCTTAGCCATAATTGAAGAATCCTTTCAGTTAGGAGTTATTTATGGCCACGATACAGTCGGTGCACATATAGGAGCTTCGGCATCTGTAGTAGGGCAGTCAGACTGTGGAAGAGTATTCAGCGATATTTATCGTTTTTTCAAACTACTCCACAAATATGGTATGAGGCCCATTATTTATGGCTCGAACCTTTGAATTTGGATTACAATGGATGATAAGGGAATCCATGATATCCCATATAATTCCTACTTATGATGGGTTAGTTGAGAGATCCCTTATAATGGAGAGATTTCTAGTGGAGCAGGCACCGACAGTGGGAGCTACCAATGGGAACTAGGTAGCTGAGACCTTGGAAACAGGCAGCCGATGATAGTGGTAGGTATCCAATCAGGTCAGTCACTTCAGGAGATGATCCCAAGACATAGAATTAGTGGTGCATGGCTCCTAGGGTAGCTCGAGTTAGTTGAGGGACAAGCTATGTTACACATGCAACAGTTGGGGATATATGGAATGAGATTGCCTGGCCCGTCGTATGGCCGATCAAGAGATGGTCGAGGGGACACCGAGGTAGAGGCGGAGGTAGTATAAAGGTGTAATTTAGTTTTATAGGCATGGAAGGTGAGAAGGTTTGGTGGTATGATGTGTTTTGGGTCTTGAGCTATTACCACCACCACCCCCAGGTGGTCTACAATAGGATCAGGGAGCTGGTGAATAGGGACGGGGCAAGATACAGGTGATGCAGGTTTATGACCCTGAGGCTCTAGGGATGATTAGACATATGATCTCTATCTTTTACACCTTTTATATAGTTTTGATAGACACATTTACTCATCATTATTTTCTTTCCACAAACCTTGTTTGAGACTCAGAGATTCCAGTTGAATCATTGACGTGACCCTTATGCTTAGGGATTCCCACAGGAGGAGATTTGATGATCATAGACTAGTTCTGATAGTGTGACCTTACTATTGGAGGATAAAGTTTAAGTTTGGATATCTTGGTAGTGTCATCAAGGCCTTATGACATCATTCTCAGCATAGACTGGTTATCCATAGTTCATGCTTAGATTGACTATTTTAGGTGCAGAGTGTGGTGTGTCTATAGTGATGGAACTGGGTTTTCATTTTTCGATAAAAATAAAAAACATTCCATGTTTGATGGACTCACACATAGGAGGGTATATCTGACTAATCACTAGTTGGATAGCCTCACCCTCAGTGCGGTGGATGATAAGAGTCCACAGTTTCCTACAGTGGTGGAAGAGTCTGAGGGCATCTTTCCTGATGATGTTCCAAGATTACCTCCCCATAGGTATGTATACTTATTCATTGATCTATACCCCAGGACAACACTGATATATACACCTTCATATCAGATGTCTCCTTTAGAGCTTTGTGAGTTGATAGTGTAGTTGGAGGAAATAAAAAGTAAGGGATTCATGAGATCCAATGTTTTACCCTAGGTATCCACAGTTTTCTTTTTCAAGAAGGAAGATGGAATCTTGAGGTTTTGTGTGGACTTCCAGTTCCTAGAACAGGTGACTATAGAGAATAATTATCCACTGATTAGGATCTATGACCTCTTCAATCAGTAGAAAGGGGCTCGATGATTCTTGAATATTGACCTCTAATTTAGCTATCCCCAGATACGAGTACAAGATGAGGATATACCAAAGACAACCTTCAAATGTAATTATGACCACTATGAGTACTTAGTTATTACATTTGGCATGAATAACACCCAATTAGTGTTCATGGGAATCATGAATCAGATATTTCATCCTTACTAAGACCATTTCATGGTGATCTTCATTGATGACATACTAGTGTACTCGAAGTCTAAAGAGGAGCATGCAAGGCACTTAAGGATGATCCTGGATACACTCTGAGAGAACCAACTTTACAGGAGGCTCTTGAAGTGTCATTTTTGGATTCAGGAGGTCCATTTTCTGGGATACATCATTTCATAGGCTTTAGTTGTAGTGGATCCAGTGAATATTGTGGCAGTTATTTCCTGGAATCCACCCAAGAGTGTTACCGAGGTGCAGAGTTTCCTAGGTTTGGTTGGGTACTATTAGAAGTTTTTCATGACTTTTTTAAAGTGGAATTACCCTTGACCTCATTAACATGAAAGGGAAAGCCTTTCACATGGATGGAGAAGTACCATGAGAGTTTTCAGTAGTTGAGGAAGAGATTAATGAGCCCTCCCATATTGAGATTTCCAAAGGAGGGTACCAAGTATGTAGTGTTCTGTGATGCATTAGGAACCATGCATGGTTGTGTCCTGATATAGGGGAAATTAGTGATTGCTTATGGTTCATTCCAGTTGAGACCACATGAACAGAACTACGTGACCCCTGATCATGAGTTAGTATTGGTAGTATACACTTTGAAGATGCGGTGACTCTACCTAATGGGAGAGAGACTTATCATCTACTCTAACCACAAGAGTCTCAAGTATATATTCTCTCAGAAGGATCTGAACTTGAGACAATGGTGATGGATAGATTTCCTATAGGAATATGACTTTGAGATTGTCTATACTCCTAATAAGGGAAATGTGGTGGCAGATACTCTCAGTAGAAGATCCGATATGCAGTTTCTGAACTAAGAATTAGAGTAGTTGGCATCATTTCAGATATCCTTTGTGGATGGGGATGGAGAAGCTTACCTCCAATTGATGGTTGTTATGAATCCACTCTTATAATGAGTCAGGGAGGCATATCATGGGGATACCGACCACAAGACATTATGTGCTCAGACATCCATAGAGTATTCCACTGATGGATATTCAAAATGTGGGGAGAACGTCATTCTTTTCAGAGGGGGCATAATAGTACCAGTGGAATTGTGGGAGGAGGTTTTGAAGGAGTTCCATACATCCAATTTGGTAGTACATCCATGTGTGGAGAAGATGTACCAGAACCTCTAATGTTACTTTTTATTGCCACATATGAATAAGGGAGTTTCACAGTTTATTTATCGATGCCTCACTTGTCAGCAAGTGAAGGTCGAGCAACAGGTTCTAGCGGATTTGTCTCAGCCCATTGAGATGACGGAATGGAAGTGTGATGGGATATTAATGGAATTCGTGAAAAGTTTACCATGTACATCTAGGGGACACGATACTATCTAGGTGATCGTTGACTGACTCACCAATTCAGCCACTTCCTAGCTATTCAGGATCATAGTTTAGTAGAGAGTTTGAGACGCCTCTACGTGTAGTAGATAATTTGAATCCATGGAGTTCCATAATTGATAGTATCAGATCACAATGCTCATTTTACATCTCAATTAAGGAAGGTATTGCAGGAGGCATTTGGGAAGCAGTTATGCTTGAGCATAGTGTTTCACCCCTAAATAGACAACTAGAATGAGAAGACCCCCTAGGTTCTGGAGGACATGCTATGAGCATGCATGTTATATTTCAGTCATAGTTGGTAGGATCACCTACCACAAGTGGAATTTTCATACAACAACATCTATTACTCCACCATTGGTATGGCACCATTCTAGTCCTTGTATGAGTACCCCTATAGGTCACCACTTTACTGGATTGAACTAGGAGAGTCAGCACCCATGGGCCCAGAGTTAGTAAAAACTTCCATGGAGAAGGTGTTGATCATAGAGGAGTGGATAAATAACGCACAAAGCCAAAATAGGTCTTATGATCATTGGAAGAGGAGGCCTTTGGAGTTTGAGGAAGGAGACCATGTATTCTTTTGGGTATCACCTTGATATGGATTACAGATATTTGGCTGGGGTGATAAGTTTTCTCTGAGGTTCATTGGACCTTTCATGATACTATGTATAATTGGTGAGGTAGCATACCACTTGGATTTATCTCTGAAGTTTGATAGGGTACATGATGTTTTCCACATGTCACAGTTGAGGAGGTATGTTCATGACCCATCAAACATCATTGACTGTGGAGTGATGGTCATTGATGATGGGGTGACTTTTTCTAAGTACCTAGTGGAGATCGAGGATCTATAAGATCAGATCATTGTGGGTAGTCAATTACACTGGTGCACATTTTATAGCAGCACGAGAATCTCAAGGAGAGAACCTGGGAGCGAGAGGCTTCGATTAGTTCTCATTTCCGTCATTTGTTTGAGTAGCCATTTTTTTTTGATTTTAGGACCGTAAAACCCTAATATGGGGAGAATTTAATGGCTCAAATTTTCCCAATTTTAGTTTTAGAAATTATTTTGGAAAATTTCAAGACCAGGCGCTGAGACAACATGTTATTTCAAGGATCAGTGTTCCCAAAACAATTTTTTGAAAAATGTTACGTTTTTAATAGAATACATGCAAGGTTTTCCAAAAAAGTAGAATATCATCTAAATGGATGCCCAAATATAAAATCTAAGGGAACCATTGAGCTCAAAATGGAAGTTTTACCCTAGGTGCGACCTAACTTTGGTCGGTGTGGGTCATATGAAGAAAACATAACCAAGGATGTAACCATAAATAAAATAATTAAATAAAGTTATTTTATTTTTAAATCCTAATAATTCATTAATGGTCTCTAAAATTTTAAATCTGAGACCACCATTGAGTTCATAATGTGGTGTTTTCCTTAGGCGAGACCTACCATTTGTCATCAAGGGTCCGCTGTGAAAAATAGTTTTTGGATGATTTAATGAATAAAATAAACTACGAGTTTATTTTATTTTAATGTTACATCAACATAGAAATGATGTTTATTTTAAATGAAGATTAAGGCAGGGACCCTTGGATAAGATCATAACCCTATAAATTTCTGGGAGGATCTGGAGAGAATCTTATGTGAATTTTCTTGGCAGCAACGACAAACACTAGGATCAGAGATCGTTCTTGATGAATCACAAATGAAAATAAATTTTCAATAGAAAATTGTCCATATCCCAGGTAGGGAATTTTATTTATTATTTATTTTACCTTTCCTTATTTCCCCAATTAACATGCTTCAATCCACAAATAGATCGATCTGAAGTTTGATCATTATTGAGGGATGGGTTATTGTTGTGGGACAACTAGGAGATTAGTTTATCCTCTTCCGCTATCCTTATAATGAGAATTAATTGATGCTAACATGAAAAAAGGCAAAGTTTTGTTCTTCAATATTTCTTGAGATTTCTCTCCCCCATTCTTGGAGTTCTTCGTTGTTGGATCCCCGTGATCACAAGTCAAATTTTCTAGAGGCTCTGAATGAGATCAGACCCATGGATTGGAGGAAAGACAGAACAGAGGCTGAATCAGTGTAGCATGGGACCCAAGGAATATATAGGTGTTTTAGTTTCTAATATTGGAGCACCAGAGGAAGAATGATGGATTGTGGAAGGAAGGGTGCCAGCGGTCGTGCCATGTGGGACACGATGGGGTGGCAGCGTAGACCAACAACTGTCGACGTAGGTGACCGTGTGAGCTGGGCCAACCAGGAAAGCGGGCTGTGTCAGGCGAGAAGGCAGGGAAGGTGTGATGGTGAGGCCAGTGATATGGGAGAAGCCAAGTCAGAGCGGTTTGAACTGGAGGACTGGGTTGGACCCATACAAACCGTGTTGGACCTCGTGGGTTGGGCCAGACCCAGGCCAGACCTTGGTCAGACCAGGGGCAGCCAGACCAGGCTATGGTCAATCGAGCTGCCGCACAGCCACGACAGTTAGAGGGATGGTCGACCATAACTGTAGCTCAAGCTATCACCACATGGTCAACCATGATAGTAGATGGACCATGCGGTCAACTACTACGGTCGACCACCACAATCAGTGGACCAATTGTCTATTTGGTCTACGACCCAATGAACCCCCTTCTGAAATTTTCAAATGACCATAACTTTCAAACCAGACATCCATTTGATGATCCATCTATAGAATTAGGACCCTTATGATGAGACAATAATTTTGAGAGTTTTCGAACGACCTAATGGATTTAGGAGTGAGTTCTCACGGAATGAGTGTGCTTCGAGAAAACATTTTTGTGGCTGGTTGGGACCTAGAGACTATTTGTCTTATAGAGATTCCGTGTCTTATTGGGACTGTGTATCTTATAGAGACTGTGTGTCTTATGAAGGTTGTATGTCTTCTGGAGACTATGTTTCTTGTTGAGACTATGTGTCTTATTGGATTGAGTATATATGGATGTTCTTGATTTATTTTTTGTAGACATATATTGGTGTGAAACTGACTATACATTCCTTTCTGGTATTCTTTTTTGGTATTCCTCAATGGTATTACATCATGGTATTTCATTTATGGTATTCATTTTTCATATTTCCTTCATGGTATTATTTTGTGGTATTCCTCGGCAGTATTCCTTCGTGGTATTTACTCTGTGGTATTCCTTTTAGGTATTCCTTCATGATATTTCCTTTGTGGTATTTCATTTGTGGTAATACTTTGTGGTTTTTGGGTGTCCTTCTGAGTATTGTTTTACTCACCCCTGTATGGGCTTTGACCGCGCATGTCATATCTAGTACAGACTATTGACTCTTCAACGAAGTTCCAGGTAGACTAGGACCAAGCAGTGCCTTGTGATACTGGACATGCCGAGGTGTGTTCCGACATATTTTCCAATGACAGTCCAAGTATTGATTACTTTGTAGGTTGGACTTGTGGCTGCAGACTATTTTATTTTGATGGGCTTATTTTGGACCTTTTTAAATTCTAGTACATTAGCTTTTTTTCTCTAGTTGTGGGATATATGGGTTTTAGGGAATTGTTTACATGGTGCTTTTATATTTAAGAATTTGTGGATTAGAGATGTGTTTATGCATACAAGTACTTATGAAACTGCCTCCCATTTGTGGGATATGCCAACTTAGTTCTATTCACCAAACCTTGGCCTATTAGAGGTGGTCTTAGGGTAGTCATGAAACATTCCCCTCTAGGATAGGTCATGAAATGACAGTTGATGGAATATTCAAAAAAAAAGATCTGAGAGGCCCTTTACATAACCTAAAAACATAAGAAACCAAAAAAAGTATGGGTTAGAGATAATATAGGGTTTCATCTGAATGGTATAGGGAGATTGGAGACCAAAATAGATAGGAAATAGTGAGGATAAGGGAGGAGGAGTCATACCTTCGATAATCAGACCAAAAACCAATGGAAATATAGTTAAAATCGATGAAGGAGTGGGGAGCCAGGTGGTACATCTTACATGGCTCAAAGGGGAACCACCCAGGCCTATTGATCGAGTTAGAGGAGGAGAGGGGTGAGGTATTTTAGGTTTATGTTTTTTAATTTAATTTTAATTAAATAAATTCCATTTTTTAAAATATGGTATCATGCACGGTTTGGGTCACACAATTTAGAAAACCATGCACCAACAGTGTGCCCTCTACTGAGATCCTATGAAACCCTACATGGTATGACTTGCACGGTTTTCTAACCGTGTTAAAACATCACAGTGACTAGTGCTTAGGTACTACCTCTTCCACTAACTATGCGGGATAGCTTCACAGTTTGGTAAATCATGTGTACCGTGTGTGACAACCATTGTCCAAAGGAAATGAGATACAAGGTTTTCTAGTATGGGCTACATAGTTTCAGACAAACTATGTTCCCTATACATGTCCTTTAAAAGATAATTTCCTAAGTACAGAGCTCTTGAAACTCCTTGAGACACCAAAGAAACTAAATAGGCCTTCAACCAAGTCTAAAAACATCACTTTGAAGGGTCCAACTCTCGAAATTTAGTTCCAAAGCTCAGTTTAAAAAACGGTCCATTTAGTAAATAAAAAAGTTCAAACACCTCTTCATTTTTTTTGGTTCAAAACATGGGACATTACAACCTTCCCTCCCTATAACTTCTCATCCCTGAGAATACTTTTGAAAAAATGTAAACATCACCCGACTTATATGGGTCATGAAGCTTCATTCAAGCAATCACTTTGTATTTCTAGAATTCCCAACACACCTCCAAGAATTCTTTTAAACACATGGGCCTTAAGCAACCAAGACTCTAGACAATTCCCATCCTCCAACTGAGTCAAAATTAACTTACAAGTATGCCTTTAAGAATTACAATTACACTCTTTTTGTGATTCCTGAAACAGTTAAAATATTTGATCTTTCTTTGACCTCAAAGCCCAAGTCAATCCAAATTTTCACGAAAATCCCCAGAAGATACAAAATTCACTCACACCCATTATATATTTTGTTAGATACCATACTTTAATGACCATTACATTGAGAAAATGAAGACATGTTGAGACACTATGATTGACCATTCAAAAAGATTCTCAGCTTATACGGCTAACATTTTACAAGTAGAGATACGATGCCTCCTCCCAAGGAATCTTGCTTTCACCACAAACATGTCCACGAAAGTTCATACCTAACTTCTGGTGATTTTATTGACCAAACCACAAAGTAAACCATGCATCCATCATGCCACACTGAAATTGAACCACCCAACAAGCTCAAAAATATTAAGAGATTTAGCATAGTGTAAGACCGACACTATCTCAGTGTATCTAGGACAATGTCAGGATAGTGTACATGGTCATCGCTTAGTAGAGTACACTAAGAGGAGAACAAGAATTACAATAAGATCAGTCAAACCACTACTGGTTGACTTCCATTGAAGAAAATCCTAGCTTCACCTACTAACACACCAATATTTAACCAAACAAATTCCTTTTTTACCCATGGAATATTGTGATTATTCAAATTTTCATCAAAATCAAACCAAAATTGATGGTGATTCCAAAGGTTTGCATACATTTCCAACCACATCAAAGTAATGGTACCAAGAAAGCACTAACATGATTTAAGACTCACAGGACTTAAAGGATTTTAAATAGAAATGACTATATTTCAATGGTCCTATTTGGTTTTTCTCATTCTACTTTGAAGGACACTTTAACCAGAACTAACATAATGCCCCCCACCTTAGGGGTGTTTTAGTCATCGAGAGATGATAAACTAGCTACTCACAAGCATGAAAGATCAAAACAACTTAATAAAATGTTTGAAGCTCCTCTGATCCATGATCACTACATCAAAGTGTAAAAATAAGCTCAAAACCAAGTTCAAAACAAAACCAAAATGGCTGGTGTGTCATAATACCTGAGTCTCTAGAAATACCTCTTGAGCATTGGGAAGAACTTAAATTTTCACACTTAGGTCACTCTACCCCAAAGATGACTTGAGACTATACACAACAGTACAAGAGATTTAGCCAAACGTCTTATTTCCCCATACGACCTTTCACCTAGATTAAGACATGCCAATTCATCCACCACTAATGAAAAAGGAAGGGTCAAGTGATCAACGAATAAACTAACCATGCCCAAGGAATGTTTAACCCACTAGAAATGAGCATTACTCAATGCTCTTGCCCATAAGAATTGACCTTTTTACTCGGTCATCCTAATATAAGTCACTAGGATCAAATGCTTATCATTTAATCCATTAATAAAAGTAAAATAATGTCTATGGAAAACACCTACAGTTCCGTTCCAAGGAAACTTAAAGGAGAAACTCAAACCACCCTTACACGAGGGTTTTAAACAAAGGACACCACTACATGTTCCATTTCCGGTCCCTTTATATTTAATCAAAATTAATATTTAATTGTCTAAATCCAAACATCAAGTACAATTTTTTTTCAAAGAAAAAACACAAGGCACTTGATTTTTAACCAATGACCCAAGGGAAAAAAAGGAAAGTATACAAAAATTCCTTTTAAAAAATTAAACATTTTCTACACATCCAGTCATAATTAGGAAATTTATCACAATAAATTCCTTTTTAATAGATAAGGTGACCTACGAAGGTCCCACCGAGCCAACCAAAATTATCTAAAAAGCAACCCAATAACGGTTGCTCAAATATAAAATTTCTCATATTGGGTCATCTCATAAAAATATTCCCCAACTGAACAACTTGGGTCTAGTTGTGTATTTTAGAAATGGGGGCCACTTCATTTAGATCTAAGTTAAACAAATTTTTATTTTAAAACCATCTCAAAACATATGACATAACCTTACTTTTAATATGGGTTTTCATTTACCAATTCCTGAAGCACCCATACACTTCATAAATTGAAAATTGGCTCCTATTAATCACAACCAATTTTAGTTCAGAATTTAACATGCACAAATATAGTGGTCCAGTCATATGGGTGGCCACCCACCAACCTATAATGCACCCATACACTTTATTGTTCAGAATTTGTATCTCATTTAATCAAAATAAATTCAATTAGCATTAGAACCTTAATATCCTTTTATAAGGGTTCGAATACATGGGTTAACTTTTCTCATTTATAAGGCTCCCATACACCTTACAACTAAAAACTGGCACCCATTGCATTCACAACTAATAAAATTTATCTCATGAAACCAACTGTATATAAACCAATAAAAACATGAAATCACAAGAAATAAATAATGAATCATTCTATAACATAAGATCATGACACATAATCAAGGGAGGCAACATGGTATATTATCACCGAAGAATGTAAAATATATCACCAAAACATGCTATCTAAATCGGCATGCCAATAAGTACAAGGCATGGAATACATTCGAGGCACGCAATTTGAATCAATAGGAAAACTAAAATGTGACTACATGGCATGGAACTATGCTTAGCATGTGAATTTTCTATGTTCATATATGATGTGTGCAATGATTCATCATTGCCAAATCAGGCTAAGGGTAAAAATACCATATGATCATAAATCAATAAGCAATAGAAAGTACTCCAATCACTCAAGGTGAAATCATATCAACTGTAATTGTGAACAACATGGATAACAATCCCATCCTTCGACACTTGGTCATTTCCTATTCTTGGGGTGATTAGTCCCATGAACGATTATTAACCAAGTACTGACACATTCCTAGTCTCATGTTTACCAACCCAAAATAGTAAGAAAAATGTAAAATTTAACCTCCTTTGATACCACTTTGTAACATCCCAACTTGGCCTACCATCAAACTGGTAGCCGGACCAATAGGTCACATGGCTTCAAGAGCATCTCCCCATATACTAGAGGCTACCGACTAGCAGTAAGGGTCTCAAGAGGTGATAGTGGGAAGACTATACCTTCTTATCAGAGATGCACAATTTTATTATCAGATAGTAAAAAACAGATAGTAGCAGAAGTATTATAAAGAAAGGACAAAGTAGTAGAAGATAGATTTTATATAAATGAATAAAAGTGACCAACAACAATTTATAAATAGTATGCATGTATAATTGATGACACATAACGGAAAACATTACACAAATAACATTGTTTACAATACAGTACCAAAATAAAGAAACAACATAAAATCCCCAAGGGCGATCTCTATGAGCATACTGAGCTCTAACTCGGTCCTTTTCTCCTAACTCCCAAGTATAGGCAATAGAGAAATCAACCTAGATCTTGAAAATATAAGGTCTACTCAGGTACCAAGGGTAACTGAGTAGGGTGTGAGATAAAATCTTAGTAGCTCGACACCAATGTTGTCTAGCCTGATCCCGATTGTGCAATATAAATTAAATAGTGTTTAGGTATAACAAAATAACAACAAAGCTGAAGAAATAAATCAACATATATACATACAGACATACATACATACATACATACATAGAGACAAACATACAAACATACATACACACATACATACAAACATACATACAGATACATACATACATACATACATACATACATACATACACACATACATACAAACATACATACAGATACATACATACATACATACATACATACATAGATACATACATACATACATACATACATACATATAGACATACAGACATACAGACATACATACATACATACATACATACATACATACATACATACATACATACATACATACATACATACATACATACATACATACATACATACATACATACATACATACATACATACATACATACATACATACATACATACATACATACATACATACATACATACATACATACATACATACATACATACATACATACATACATACATACATACATACATACATACATACATACATACACACATACACACATACATACATACACATATACTGTAAAGACCCGTAAAATTCAAGGAAAATTTTTTCTTAATTTTCTTTAGAATTTTACAAGAGCGCGATTTCAGACGGCACCTGATTCCGAGGCCCGGAGTGCCCGGAATCATTTTCCGAAGTTTGGCTCGGGTACGTTCAGTGAACGAACGAGCGGGAATTTCTAACTTTTGATCCGGTGCTCGGAATTGAAATCCGAGGGCACCGATGAACTCGCAGCGCCGATATTCTCTTAAAGAGACCTTTTCAGAAGTTGTGTTTGTTGCGGGTTGAAAGTTAGTTTTTGGGTTTTTAGTTTAAGTTAAATAAAATTTGTGAAGAACAAATTTTATTTTATCTAGATAAATCCTACCAAAGGGAGTTGGGAGTGGGACCCACAACCACTTAACCTCCCTTGGGAGGATTAAGTCTGGTGGGGCCCACAATAACCCCAACTCCTCAAATTCTCTCAAAACCTCCCCTTTAACCCATTTCAATTAATGTTGACAACTTGGCTTAATTAATTGAAGAGGGTTAATTTAAATTTCAAACCTTTGAAATTCTAAGAGGAGGGTTGTGTAATAAAATAAGCTTAAGCTTATTTTATTTTGTTGGGTTGGTTTCCTTTGTTCTTGAGAAGATTTTGAGAGCTTCTCCTTCATCTTCAAGCCTTGACGAAGAACGCTCAAGTTCCGACGAAGAACGCCGCTCCGCTCTTCTTCGTCTTCCGTGTCAACGAGAGGGAACGCCGCTTCCTCCTCGGACTCCCTTCGTCGACATAAGAAGTTTCACCAATGACGTATCACATCGGACGCACCTCTTCGTCATCGGATTTGACGAACGACTACCGCGACGCCCGACCTCCGCGACGTTGTCTTCCGCGGGACGTTGACAAATCTTCGAACCTATACTGAGGTAGGGGTTGTTGATTTATTGTTTAATTATTTCATTCTTGATCGTGGATCTAGCATGTCTAACGTGAGGCAATTGAATATTTTAAGTTGTGTTATTATTTTAACGTGAGGGGGGCCGGACCGCATGAACACGGCTGAACCCCCTCCATCGTTCATGTTGTTTTATCTTGCGGGTGGAAGCAAGGTGGCGTGGTGTCGTCGCACCACGCGGATAATTGTATGTTTATCTTGCGCGACGCCGTCGCGCGCGCGCCATGGAAGAATCTTCAAGAACGCGACGCCGCCGCGCCGCATCAAGGGGAATCGAAGGCGCGGCGGAGGGGCGCGGTGTCGTCGCACCGTGCCGGACGACGAACACCGCGGCCGGTTCCGGGCCGCGGCGGAATGAGAAGACCGGCGGCCGGGCCGCCGGCGTCGGAAGCTGAAGTGGGGACCGGATTTTCCGGTCCCGTTGGAGAAAACCGGCTGGCCAGTTGGCCGGCCGGATGGTAATGAACCGGGGGAAATTAATCCCCCGGCCAGCTCAAAAAACCCCCCTCATAAAGAGGGGGGCGGTTTCCATGAAGGGGGGGGGGGGGGGGGCAGCAGCCCCCCGGTTTTTCTTCAAGCCGGCCCCACGTGGGGGCCGTTTATTTCAAAGGGCGCGGCATATAGCCGCGCCGCCTCATCAATCAGCGGGGGCTTTGCCCCCCGCATGCCGCCTCCGTGCGGCGACAGGCAGTCGCGCCGCCAGGCAGCCGCGCCGCGCCGTCGGGCCGCCACGCCGCCGCGCCGCCGGCCGGGCCGGGTCGGACCCGGGTCGGGTCGACCCGGTTCGGGCCGACCCAGGGGGGGTCGGGCCGGGTCGGCCCGGACCCGGACCCCCCGTTTCGAATCTTTTTCAGTCTTTTGGCCATAACTTGAGCCACGGACCTCAGATCGACGAACCTTCTACGGAAACGCGATCCTTGGATCGAGACGGTCATTTCGGTATATCGCACTCAAGGTTTTGGATTACTTTGAGTTCAGCCGGGTTGGTTCGTTCACGAAACCAACCGGGCCTTCGGAGCGGAAACGCTCATATCTTGAGCTACGAACGTCCGATTGACGTGCCGTCAGCTGTGTTATGTTTCTATTAGTGAGACGGATCTTTTGGAATACTCCGCCCGAGGTTTGGACGCAGGTGGAGTACGGTCGGAATGGTTTTGCCTTAAAAACCAACCGGGCCCCAGGGACGAAAATGCCAATAACTCTCAGACCGGGCGTCCGATCGACGCGCCGTCTGTTGCGTTGAGTTCCTGTTGACGATACGGAACTTTTGGATACATCAACTCTAGACTTTGTGACAGTTGATGTATCAGCCTCTCGGCTCGTGGAGCGGACCCTCCGAACGAGCTTGCTATGTGCGGGAACCCTAGTGCTGGCTGCGAGTGTTACTGTGACTACTACTGCTACTACTACTACTGTGACTGCGACGACGACAGTACAGAGATCCTGTGTGGATTCGACGACGACGACTACAGCACTCAGCGATCCTGCGTGGATCAGTGCTACAGGTCCTGTGTGGGCCCGATCCTGTGTGGATTCGACGACGACGACTACAGCACTCAGCGATCCTACGTGGATCAGTGCTACAGGTCCTGTGTGGGCCCGATCCTGTGTGGGTCCGATCCTGTGTGGGTCTTTGCGCTCAGCGGTTCTGTGTGAGCCAGCGCCTACAGGTCCTGTGTGGGCCCGATCCTGTGTGGGTCTTTGCGGGGGTTAGTTACCTATCGATCCTTCGTGGGTCCGACGAATTAGATGGATCATAGATCATCTTTATCGTCCTTTTAAGAAGTATACATGTGTGAGATGAAACCTATTGCTTTCCTGTGTAGATTGTGTTGTGCAATCCTGTGTGGATTACGTTTTGCTTTCCTGTGTGGATTGTGTTGTGCAATCCTGTGTGGATTACGTTTTGCTTTCCTGTGTGGATTGTGTTGTGCAATCCTGTGTGGATTACGTTTTGCTTTCCTGTGTGGATTGTGTTGTGCAATCCTGTGTGGATTACGTTTTTCTTTCCTGTGTGGAATATGTTTACTTTCCTGTGTGGACTGAGTTGTACTTGGGCTCGGAGGTTGGAGCGTATTTGAAATTTATGACTTAGGTATATGTATGGGCATATACCTAAGCAGTGTCGGTTGTTACTTCGTGATTGTACCTTTCTTCGTGGTTTATCCTTTGTGGATTTGAGAGACCTTCAGGGGTCTCGGGGTCCCTACTGAGTAGCTTATACTCACCCCTGCACGGGCTTTGCCCGCACTACGTTGTGTTGGTTGCAGACGACGGACAACGTTGACCTTAGCTGAGGCTTGCAGAGCGGGACGGTACCCGGAGGTGGACCACTGGGCGGGACGTGCTCGGAGCGGACGGTGGGACCCGTGGAGCAGAGGAGCTATCTATACCCACCCTTCAGGTGGGATTTCCAGTGGACAGCTCGGAGTAGCGGCTTTTACTTTTCAGTTGTTGTTTTCCCTTTCGAGTTGTACTTTTCTTTCAGTTTGGGTTTGTATTCTGGCCCATTTACTTTTCTGCACTTTCAGTTGTACTCTGCTTTTGTTTAGTGTTTACTTTCCGCTTTCTTACTCTGTGGTGTTTGTTTATTTTTCAAAGGCAATGCCTTCCCTTTTTACCGGGATTAACGCCTTGGTGCTAGTCTCCAGCCCCTGGCCTATGGAAGGCGGGCTTGGGGTAGTCACGGCACGGACCCCGAGGGCGGGTCGTGACAAATTGGTATCAAAGGAGTTCGGTTCTACCGCGAACTCTGATCTTTTCTATGTGAAGCAATAATGTTTAGCATATTGAGTGTGGTTATCAGTCCAGGGAGTCCAGTGTTGGTGCGGCGGCCGACGTATCCGTACACCAGGACCCTGACTTCTGATTTCCGACTTAATGCACGAAAACATTGATTGCGTTTGTGTTTCAAAGTATTCTTTGTGATTACTTAAATCAGCTCACCAGGTATACTGTTTGACCGTGGCGCACATGTTTCCTATTCAGGATGGCCCCACGACGGCAGCCAGCTAGGGTTCCGAGAGTCGAGTGTGACGACAGCCCACCGAACGATGAGGCTTCGGTACAGGGCCCTCTTGCAGTTGAGGCACCAGCGATACTACCATACGTTGGGCCATCGATGCCACCAGCCCCAGCAGTAGGCGATGGACGCCACTTGAGTGCGCTGCACGAGTTCCAGCGCCAGAGGCCACCCAGGTTCCGGGGAGAGATGGACCCGCAGGCAGCTGAGGATTGGCTGGAGGCTATGGTGGGAGTCTTCAGGCTAGTGGGGACGCCGGCAGAATTCATGGTGATCTTTGCTGCCAGCCTCCTTCAGGCAGCAGCAGGCAGGTGGTGGAGCCACTTGTTTCAGTTTTGCGACGGGATGTCCTTCGCATGGGAAGACTTCGAGACCTTCTTCAGGGTGGAGTTTGTGCCAGTAGCTCTACACCCCGAGCGTGTACAGGAGCTTCTTCCTTTGCCGCGTGTTTTTCGATCAGTAGCCGAGTCATCTGTGGGCAGTAGACAGATGATGCAGAGGTCCAGGAGGACCAGACTAGCAGTTGGAAGATCTCGGGTTTTAGGACCGGTGGTGCGGGGCACCCGAGGTGGGGTCAGAGCCTGGCGTGCCAGAAACGGACAATGTTACTCCTGCGGCGGGAAGGGTCACCTGGCACGTGACTGTCCGACTCCTCGTACGTTTGATCAGCGGGTGTTAGAGGAGCCACTGAGACAGAAGCAGCGGCGAGTGCTTGAGCAACAGCCGAGTAGTGGACAAGGCAGTAGAGCTCCGAGAGCAGGTGGACAGGAGAGGAACTAGTGGATACGTCCCTTGTACTTCTAGTTCCATTTTGCTATTGTATTCGTGTCTTGTACTATGAGCTGCAATAATAAAAAGACACTTATCTTTGTTTGCTTTACTGTCCTTTTGTCTGATTGATACTGAGTGGTCCCGGTTAAACTGTTGACTTGACCCTCACTTTCGAGATTTCAACTGAAGGGGACCCAGTAACCTCACACTGATGCCGACAGTGTGAATCGACCCTTAGAGGCGAGAGTAACAGTTGGACCTCTTGGTAGCAGCGTCGAGGCCTTACGACGTCATCCGTGCCATAAATTAACTAATCAAGATGGAATTGACTGTATTAGGCAAGGAACGTGGTTCATCCAGGGGATGAGACCAGATTTCAATTTTCGGCAAAGGAGAAATATTTGCAGCTAGCCTCTTTGCAGATATCCTTCGTGGATAGAGATGGAGCAGCTTTCCTTCAGTCTCTCACAGTCACTCCTCCACTACTGCAGCAAGTCAGGTGAAGGCAGAGCATCAGGTACCAGCAGGCTTGGTACAGCCCTTGGAGGTTCCGGAGTGGAAGTGGTACGACATATCTATGGACTTCGTGACTGGACTTCCACACACTTCTAGAGGTCACGACTCCATCTGGGTGATTATTGACCGACTCACCAAGTCGGCACACTTCTTACCCATCAGAGAGCAGGGCTCAGTAGAGAGCTTGGGACGTCTCTACGTTCAGGAGATTGTGCGGCTCCATGGTGTACCATCATCTATCGTCTCCGATCGTGATTCCCGCTTTACTTCCCGGCTTTGGAAGGGGTTACAGGAGGCGTTCGGGACGCAGCTACGTCTGAGCACAGCCTTTCACCCTCAGACAGATGGTCAGACGGGGAGGACCATTCAGACTCTCGAGGACATGCTCCGCGCATGTGTCCTCGACTTTGGTCGTAGCTGGGAGGACCACCTACCCTTGGTGGAGTTTGCGTACAACAATAGCTACCACTCCACCATCGGGATGGCACCGTACGAGGCGTTGTACGACCGACCTTGTAGATCTCCTTTGTGTTGGACAGACCCTGGAGAGTCAGCACTCGTGGGACCGGAGATGGTCCAGGCCACGACAGAGAAGGTTCAGGTCATCCAGGAGCGGATGAGGACAGCACAGAGCCAGCAGAAGTCATACGCTGACAGGAGACGGAGGCCACTGGAGTTCGAGAATGGCGACCATGTCTTCTTGCGGGTCTCACCTCGACGTGGTATACGGAGATTTGGCCGAGGCGGCAAGTTATCTCCGCGCTTCATTGGACCCTTCCAGGTCCTCAGCAGGGTTGGCGAGGTGGCTTATCGCCTGACTCTACCACCTCAGTTACACCGGGTGCACGACATCTTCCACGTGTCTTAGCTGAGGAGATACGTGCAAGACCCGACGCACATCATTGACCATGGGGAGCTTGACGTTGACGATGGGGCGACTTTCACGGAGGTCCCGGTAGAGATAGAGGATCGACAGGAGCGGGTCCTACGTGGGCGATCGATTCCTCTTATGCGCATCAGATGGCAGCACGGGAATCTCCAGGAGAGCACATGGGAGCGGGAGGCTCAGATGCGTGCTCAGTACCCTCATTTGTTTCCCTAATTTTTGATGTATCTTTATGGGGACGTAAAGCCCTAAGGTGGGAGTAATGTAAAGACCCGTAAAATTCAAGGGAAATTTTTTCTTAATTTTCTTTAGAATTTTACAAGAGCGCGGTTTCAGACGGCACCTGATTCCGAGGCCCGGAGTGCCCGGAATCATTTTCCGAAGTTTGGTTCGGGAACGTTCAGTGAACGAACGAGCGGGAATTTCTAACTTTTGATCCGGTGCTCGTAATTGAAATCCGAGGGCACCGATGAACTCGCAGCGCCATTATTCGCTTAAAGAGACCTTTTCGGAAGTTGCGTTTATTGCGGGTTGAAAGTTAGTTTTTGGGTTTTTAGTTTCAGTTAAATAAAATTTGTGAAGAACAAATTTTATTTTATCTAGATAAATCCTACCAAAGGGAGTTGGGAGTGGGACCCACAACCACTTAACCTCCCTTGGGAGGATTAAGTGTGGTGGGGCCCACACGAACCCCAACTCCTCAAATTCTCTCAAAACCTCCCCTTTAACCCATTTCAATTAATGTTGACAACTTGGCTTAATTAATTGAAGAGGGTTAATTTAAATTTCAAACCTTTGAAATTCTAAGAGGTGGGTTGTGTAATAAAATAAGCTTAAGCTTATTTTATTTTGTTGGGTTGGTTTCCTTTGTTCTTGAGAGGATTTTGAGAGCTTCTCCTTCATCTTCAAGCCTTGACGAAGAACGCTCAAGTTCCGACGAAGAACGCCGCTCCGCTCTTCTTCGTCTTCCGTGTCAACGAGAGGGAACGCCGCTTCCTCCTCGGACTCACTTCGTCGACATAAGAAGTTTCGCCAACGACGTATCACATCGGACGCACCTCTTCGTCATAGGATTTGACGAACGACTACCGCGACGCCCGACCTCCGCGACGTTGTCTTCCGCGGGACATTGACAAATCTTCGAACCAATACTGAGGTAGGGGTTGTTGATTTATTGTTTAATTATTTCATTCTTGATCGTGGATCTAGCATGTCTAACGTGAGGCAATTGAATATTTTAAGTTGTGTTATTATTTTAACGTGAGGGGGGCCGGACCGCATGAACACGGCCGAACCCCCTCCATCGTTCATGTTGTTTTATCTTGCGGGTGGAAGCAAGGTGGCGTGGTGCCGTCGCACCACGCGGATAATTGTATGTTTATCTTGCGCGACGCCGTCGCGCGCGCGCCATGGAAGAATTTTCAAGAACGCGACGCCGCCGCGCCGCATCAAGGGGAATCGAAGGCGCGACGGAGGGGCGCGGTGCCGTCGCACCGTGCCGGACGACGAACACCGCGGCCGGTTCCGGGCCGCGGCGGAATGAGAAGACCGGTGGCCGGGCCGCCGGCGTCGGAAGCCGAAGTGGGGACCGGATTTTCCGATCCCGTTGGAGAAAACCGGCCGGCCAGTTGGCCGGCCGGATGGTAATGAACCGGGGGAAATTAATCCCCCGGCCAGCTCAAAAAACCCCCCTCATAAAGAGGGGGGCGGTTTCCATGAAGGGGGGGGGGGCAGCAGCCCCCCGGTTTTTCTTCAAGCCGGCCCCACGTGGGGGGCTGTTTATTTCAAAGGGCGCGGCATATAGCCGCGCCGCCTCATCAATCAGCGGGGGCTTTGCCCCCCGCATGCCGCCTCCGTGCGGCGACAGGCAGCCGCGCCGCCGGCCGGCCGGCCGGCCGGGCCGGGTCGGACCCGGGTCGGGTCGACCCGGTTCGGGCCGACCCATGGGGGGGTCGGGCCGGGTCGGCTCGGACCCGGACCCCCCGTTTCGAATCGTTTTCGGTATTTTGGCCATAACTTGAGCCACGGACCTCCGATCGACGAACCGTCTGCGGAAACGCGATCCTTGGATCGAGACGGTCGTTTCGGTATATCGCACTCAAGGTTTCGGATTATTTGATTTCGGCCGGGTTGGTTCGTTCACGAAACCAACCGGGCCTTCGGAGCGGAAACACTCATATCTTGAGCTACGGACATCCGATTGACGTGCCGTCAGCTGTGTTATGTTCCTCTTAGTGAGACGGATCTTTTGTCATACTCCGCCCGAGGTTTGGACGCAGGTAGAGTACGGTCGGGATGGTTTTTCCTTAAAAACCAACTGGGCCCCGGGGACGAAAATGCCAATAACTCTCAGACCGGGCGTCCGATCGACGCGCCGTCTGTTGCGTTGAGTTCCTGTTGACGATACGGAACTTTTGGATACATCAACTCTGGACTTTGTGACAGTTGATGTATCAGCCTCTCGGCTCGTGGAGCGGACCCTCCGAACGAGCTTGCTATGTGCGGGAACCCTAGTGCTGGCTGCGAGTGTTACTGTGACTACTACTGCTACTACTGCTACTGTGACTGCGACGACGACAGTACAGAGATCTTGTGTGGATTCGACGATGACGACTACAACACTCAGCGATCCTGCGTGGATCAGTGCTACAGGTCCTGTGTGGGCCCGATCCTGTGTGGATTCGACGACGACGACTACAGCACTCAGCGATCCTACGTGGATCAGTGCTACAGGTCATGTGTGGGCCCGATCCTGTGTGGGTCCGATCCTGTGTGGGTCTTTGCGCTCAGCGGTTCTGTGTGAGCCAGCGCCTACAGGTCCTGTGTGGGCTCGATCCTGTGTGGGTCTTTGCGGGGGTTAGTTACCTATCGATCCTTCGTGGGTCCAACGACTTAGATGGATCAGAGATCATCTTTATCGTCTTTTGAAGAAGTATACCTGTGTGAGCTGAAACCTATTGCTTTCCTGTGTAGATTGTGTTGTGCAATCCTGTGTGGATTACGTTTTGCTTTCCTGTGTGGATTGTGTTGTGCAATCCTGTGTGGATTACGTTTTGATTTCCTGTGTGAATTGTGTTGTGCAATCCTGTGTGGATTACGTTTTGCTTTCCTGTGTGGATTGTGTTGTGCAATCCTGTGTGGATTACGTTTTGCTTTCCTGTGTGGAATACGTTTACTTTCCTGTGTGGACTGAGTTGTACTTGGGCTCGGAGGTTGGAGCGTATTTGAAATTTATGACTTAGGTATATGTATGGGCATATACCTAAGCAGTGTCGGTTGTTACTTCGTGATTGTACCTTTCTTCGTGGTTTATCCTTTGTGGATTTGAGAGACCTTCAGGGGTCTCGGGGTCCCTACTGAGTAGCTTATACTCACCCCTGCACGGGCTTTGCCCGCACTACGTTGTGTTGGTTGCAGACGACGGACAGCATTGACCTTAGCTGAGGCTTGCAGAGCGGGACGGTACCCGGAGGTGGACCACTGGGCGGGACGTGCTCGGAGCGGATGGCGGGACCCGTGGAGCAGAGGAGCTATCTGTACCCACCCTTCAGGTGGGATTTCCAGTGGACAGCTCGGAGTAGCGGCTTTTATTTTTCAGTTGCTGTTTTCCCTTTCGAGTTGTACTTTTCTTTCAGTTTGGGTTTGTATTCTGGCCCATTTACTTTTCCGCACTTTCAGTTGTACTCTGCTTTTGTTTAGTGTTTACTTTCCGCTTGCTTACTCTGTGGTGTTTGTTTATTTTTCAAAGGCAATGCCTTCCCTTTTTACCGGGATTTACGCCTTGGTGCTAGTCGCCAGCCCCTGGCCTATGGAAGGCGGGCTTGGGGTAGTCACAGAACGGACCCCGAGGGCGGGTTGTGACACATACATACACACAGACATACATACACACATACATACAGACATACATACAGACATACATACATACATACATACATACATACATACATACATACATACATACATACATACATACATACATACATACATACATACATAAATAAATAAATAAATACATACATACATACATATATACATACATACATACATACATACATACATACATACATACATACATACATACATACGCATGCATACATACATACATACATACATACATACATACATACATACATACATACATACATACATACATACATACATACATACATACATACATACATACATACATACATACATACATACATACATACATACATACATACCTACATACATACATACATACATACATACATACATACATACCTACATACATACATACATACATACATACATACATACATACATACATACATACATACATACATACATGCATGCATCTATACATACATACATACATACATGCATACAGACATGCATACATACATACATACATACATACATGCATACTTACATACATACATACAAACATACATACACACATAAATACACACATACATACACACATATATACAGACATACAAACATACATACACACATACATACAACAACCAGTCGATGAGCTAATAAGCTCTACTCATGGGGTAGTAATCCTAACACTGATGTAAGGGAGTGTTGAGTCGCCATGCTCATCAGACCCCCTTACCATCATTTCAAAATATATAACTAGCATGGGGTAAAAATGCATCCCATCCATACATGCATACATACATACATGCATGCATGCATGAATGCATACATACATACATACATACATACATACATACATACATACATACATACATATATACATACAGACATACATATATACATACATACATCCATCCATCCACACACACACACACACACACACACATATGTTTTCTAGAGTGGACCGGGACGTAACACCCAACAACCAGTCGACGAGCTAATAAGCTCTACTCATGGGGTAGTAAGCCTAACACTGATGTAAGGGAGTGTTGATTCTCCATGCTCATCATACCCCCTTATCATCATTTCAAAATATATAACTAGCATGGGTTAAAAATGCATCCCGTCCATACATGGATACATATATACATACATGCCTGCATGAATGCATGCATGCATGCATACATACATACATACATACATACATATATACATACAGACATACATACATACATACATACATCCATCCATCCACACACACACACACACACACATGTTTTCTGGAGTGGACTGGGACATAACACCCAACAACCAGTCGATGAGCTAATAAGCTCTACTCATGGGGTAGTAATCCTAACACTGATGTAAGGGATTGTTGATTCTCCATGCTCATCAGACCCCTTACCATCATTTCAAAATATATAACTATCATGGGGTAAAAATTCCTCCCATCCATATCTATATATATATATATATATAGATCATAACTGGTATGGGGTTAAAACTCCTCCCACCCATGAACACACACACACACACATATAGATCAAAACTGGTATGGGGTAAAAATTCCTCCCACCCATACACATATGTATAGTTCATTATATAGAATAAGCATATCATGATGCAAGCCATGAGGAAGTACCTCTCATGCTTGTCATTAGCCATATTCAATTCCATTTAATGGAAGTTATTTAATTTAAACCATTTAATAAAAGGAAACCAATTAATTATGACTAAATCATTTATTCAAGGCATTCCATTTGGTATGGTTCCCCCTACTCAAGTCCATCTCACTCAATTTTCCAAAACATGGAAAATTGATTTAAGGTTGAACTGTCATGGAAACAACTCAAATTATTAATTAGGAAATTCCAAGCCTAATAAGGCCAAACAACCATGGGGTGTCTTAGAAAAAATAAATTACACATGATTCAAAGGATATTTCATTAAGAAGTCAAGTCAATAGCTAAATCTTCACGTCAAGTTATACCATGAAATGTAGAAAAAAAGGGGAAACTCATTTCATAACTCCAATAAGGCCATGTCTCAACATGCTGTTTACCAAACATAACATAAAGTAAATAAGTAAGGAATGAATAAAAGTATACTCACTACTTTTGAGCTTGAAGTAAGTTCACCTCCATTGGAGGCATTTTATTACAAATACATAACTTTGTTATCAATCAAATCAATTATCACATTTAGCCATTTCATTTACTTTATCATAGGAATCATTTAATCTTTATCCATACTGATTTAATTAAAAACTAATAATGGTGTTATGATCAACTAATTAATGCATTAAAAATGTTAAAGGGCAAGGAAAGGGACCCCACCTCATGCATTAGTCCAAGATGACATTTTGGCACTTGACAATTTTACTGGTGACCACTTGAAACTACTGCACCCATGCACACACCTACCTTTATATATATATATATATATATATATTTATTTATATATATATCCCGTAACATAATTCATGCATTCTCCATTCCATGATGGAAGAGGTAAATGGAAGATATATATATTTATATATATAAATACCTGATTATATCTGCACATGCCTTCAAAGATGATCAAAACTCCATAAAAAAAATTCTAGATACTCAAAACACCAAAAGACTCTAAATTAAAGGGTGTGAAACCAAAAAAGGAAATAGAAACTCTCCTCGAATGGATTTGGTGAGCTGAATTGACCCAACCCGCTTCACCATCAGTGGTAGTTGTTGTAATATGCATGAAAAAGACCCAAGAATCCCTTCTCATAACCTAACAATGTAAGAAGCCATAAAAATATAGGTTAACCTTAATATAGGGTTTCATCTGAATGAAATAGGGTGATGGGAGACCAAAATTGTCTATAAATAAAGAGGATAAGGAAATAGGAGTCATACCTTGGATAATCAAACCAAGGAAAGGTGGAAATACAATTGAAATTGATGAAGGAGAGGGGAGATGAAGGGTGCATCGGACACAACTCAAATGAGAACCTCCATGGGGTTTCATGCAAGTGAGAGGGGGAGAGGGGTAAGGTGTTTGAGGTTTATGTTTTTTAATTTAATTTTAATAAAATAAATTTCATTTATTAAAATAGGGTCTCACATAAAGTTTGGGCCAAAAAATTTATAAAATTGTGTACCAACTGTGCACCCTCCATTGGGCACCTGGGGCACCCGACACGTTTTGACCCTCACAGTTTTCTAACCGTGCCCAAACCGTGTGGTAAATAGTTCTTAGACACTGAATATTACACTAATCGTGTGGTATAGGTGCATAGATTGGTAAACTGTATGTAGATCCTATGAATCCACTATCCACCGACAATGAGTTTCATGGTTTCCAACTGTGGGATGCATGGTTTTAGAGAAACCATGTTCCCTATAAAGGTTCATTAAAAGATGATTTCTTGGGTCCAGTACACCAAAAAAACCTTGAGACACTGGGGAAACTTAACGAGACTTGACCTAAGTCCAAAAAAATTAATTTTAATGGTTTTAACTTTCAAAATTTAGTTTCAAATCCCGGTTTTAAAAACAACATGTTCAGTAAACAAAAAGTTCAAAAAGCATTTCATTTTTATCTGATTCAAATCACAAGATGTTATAACCAATGGAGTTTGGAATGTAACTCAAGGCTCTGTGGTTGTGGTGTAGTGAGTAAAGGATGGTACACTTTATATAAACATAAATTCATATGGAATTGAAATTAATTGAATTTAATCATCAGATGATCCATGTGTCTAGAATTATAAAATCAGTCACCTTAGTGAGATGAAGATGAATTTTCTATTAGGGAAAGGAATACTGAATCTCCATAACACCAGCATCAAAAGTTTTGAGAGATGTGTTTTGGGAAATAAAAATTAGGTTTCATTTAACTTGAATAGCATGTCACCGAGATCTTGAAAGTCATAATTAGTTTACTCAGATGTATGGGGACCAGCCCCAGTTTGATTTTTAAAGGATCTCATTAATTTAACATTTTTATTGAAAATGTGAAAAGGATGTTATGATTTTATTTATTCAATAAAAAGTATAACATTTTCAATTATTCTATATTGTGGAATTAAATTCATAAAAGGAATCTGGCCAAAAGTTAAAGTATCTTAGATACAAAAATAACAGTGAATATAGTGGATGAAACTTCCTAATTTTTTTGTCAGAATAAGGGGATTGGTCTCAAAGGAAAAGTACTCAGAAAACCAATGAGAAAAATGTATTGACTAGTATATTTAAATGTAATTTTAGTGATAAGGAAATATGTATGCATATGAACTTTATAATGCCCAATTCTATTTGGGATCAAGTGATCAACACATCAACATAATTATCCAATAAAATTTGATTGTCTTCTATGATAAAAAGTATACTAAAAAGATATTTTCTAGTAAAGTATGAGAATTTGGACACCACAAAGTATTTAGATCAGTATCATATCCCCTTGTTGATTGAAGGATAGATAAAAATTAGAGGAAAAGTCTAAATATGTATTTCTTGAAGTCAAGAAGAATAAATATTTTGTTTAAAAATTATGGCATTATGAAATGTTACAATTCATCAAAAGTATAAATATTATACTTAATGATAAGATCCTATGAATGGATCAAAATTTGGTGAATTAGAGGTTGATTGAATGAAACTAACTACTTAGGTACAATTTGATATGGATGAAAGCCTAAAAATATAGAAAATTCTAATGATAACAGATATTATCATAGGTTCACTAGAAATTAAACTAGTGGTATATGTTATAGAGTGATCATGGTCTATTAAAGACCAAGGGAAATCTATAAAGGTTAAATAATAAAAAGTTAGTTCACTAGAAGTTAGGGCACCATAATTAGCAACACCAGAAAGAGATGAATCACAATCAAAGGTGAGAAGATATTATAGAGTAAGGTAACCAATTTTTAGGAATGAAATTAATTTAAAATTCTTAATTCTAGTGGATCTTGTGAACCCAAATACTCATTAGAGGAGTCACCAATCAGTGAATTAAAATAGTGGGAGTCATCTATGGAGGATGAAATGAGTTACTTAATGTTAAATGGAACTTGGTAGTTAACTAAAACAATATAAGGAATAAATACGGTTTCTAACAAATGGGTTTTCTGTTTGAAGGAGGATAGAGGAAAAAGTAAAAAATATAGAAGAATTTTTATGGTGAATAGATTACAATATAAATAAATAATTGATTTGTCTAAAATATTTCCCATTGTAGTTAATTATTTTACCATCCAAATGGTGTTGAGTCTATTTTCTTTCAATGATCTACACATAGAGAAAATGGATGTTGAAACAACTTTTCTTCATGGTGAATTAGATGAGGAGAACTATATGAAGTTACCCAATGGTTTTGAAGAACATATAAATCATGGACTTGTTTGTAAGCTAAATAAAAGAATTTATATAGATTAAATCATAAATCTCATCAGTGTAAATTGAAGTTTTACATTTTCATGAATGAGAATGGTTTCATGTGATGTGGATTTGATCATTACTATTATTAATAGTTATAGTATTATGGTTCTTGTATCATAGTTGTGTAGTATGTGGACTAAATTTTAATGTAAGTTTTTGAGTGTTCACATATTCAAGAGATAATGTGTAATTTGTTTGAAAGTTTTTAAATGAAGGATCATAGACAATAAAATAATATAATGGGGATGATGATAGTGAGGGATAGGAAATTTAGTACATTGGTGTTACATCAGAAAGAAAACATAAATATGATTGTTAAAATTTTTTAAATGACCATATGTTAGTCTGTCCCAACACCCCTTTCTTTACACTTCAATTTATCCAAGTTACAATAACTAGTATATGAATATGAGGCTTGATACATGGTGAAAGGGCTGTATGCATCAGTTTTCAAATGATTATTGCATTGAATGATTTTTATGCATCCAAAAATTTCCTTTTTAGTTGTATTAGTAAGTCAGTTTATGACAAATCCTAGAAGGGAGAATTGGGAAGCTATGAAGTAGATCATCAAACAATTGAATGGTTAAAAAGGAACCATGATATTTTTCGGTGAAGATGATCCTTTGTAAGGATTTTAGGATAATTTTTTATAAGGATTTAGATACCTAGAATAGAATGAAAAACTTCATGTATATGATTAGTGGAACAATAGTTAATTAACATGATGATAGATCTTTTAAGGTCACCATAAAGTGGAGTTTAATTCTATGGTAATGCGATTGTAATTCACCTTTCCCATAATCCAATAGTTCATACCTTGAATTAAAATTCCAATTCATTTAGAATCTATTAGATTTCAAGATGTTAGAGATACATAAGATATCAAGGATGAAAATGAATGTTTTATTCCTAGAATATATAAGGAAACACCATTCCTTAGTTGGAATAAGGATAATATAAGATAAAGGAGAGAACTACATGCATAAAGAAGGAGGATGGTTTTTTTGCCTAAGTATTGAAGAGTGTCGAAGGAATTATTGAAGTAATATTCAAGTGAGATATTGTTGGGAATGAGAATCCTCTTTTGGTAATTTTATTATACAAAATGGAAGGTTAAAATCTATAGGTTCACTAATGTTATATCAAGGAAGCAATTGTTTATGTGTTAAATACACTGATATTTTTTCCATAAAGTGATAAACTTATGATGAGTTGAAAGTAAATCCAAATAGAGTCTTACCAGTTGAAAGAGTTGAGGTGATGGGGTTATAAGGAGTTAACTATTGTAAAAATCCAATGGGGGTTAACCACAAACTTAATCTAGTTGAGAAAAGTTTTTAAAAAATTATTTAACTCTATAAAATAGTGGGTGGATCTGTTTCTAATGTGTATTTGGAATGAAAAATCAAAGTGTAACATTGGATCCTCAACAATAGTGTTTGTAATAATTTTTTACTTATGGTAAAATAAATGTTTTATATGTAATTTAGTGAATATAATATGAAATTATTAACCATATAATCTTGTGTAGTCAATTTACTTTTCCTATTAATTTCACCACCTGAATTTTTGTTTGTGAGGTGTTTTTTAGAGTGTGTGTGTAGCATGTATTAGTGAAGTGAGTTGGGTTCCAATTATTCCCATATTCCGATACACTAATCTTAGTGGGAATTTTTATTGGTATGAATTACAAAGTTTTTGATATATGACATGTGTGATCTCCTAATGGATTAAAGTTTCATCTTCTGGTTAATGCATGCAAGATCCTTCCTTAATAAATTGCCCAGATGAAACATTTCTTTATCAAGTTAAAAATATAAATTCTCAAATCCCATAGCTCAGAAGGTTCCATCCATTAGAGAAACATCAAGACTATAGATTCACTATTATGGAGCTCTATCCAGAACTCAATATTTCATTAAAGGGTTACAATCAGAACCTATTTGAAAAAAAAATCTAGAAACCCCTAAAAAATTGAGAAACTCCACCACCTAATATTATAGTGAATAAAATAATATCATGGATAACTGAGAAAATAAAAATTATGAATACTTATAATCCATTAAATAATCCATCTTACTAAAGAATATCACACACTGTCCCATCTCATCAAAGAAAAAAACTCTCCTCTAGAACTAATTGATGACGTAAAACATGGAATATAACTAATCTATTCCAAGAATGAAATTAAAAGGTATAATATATAATGAAAATAAATCCCCTTATAATTAATTATACACCATTATTAGCACATAAACCCAAAAAATATCAAGGAAGTTGGTCTGACCTCTAATTAGCGTATTCAACGATAGGGGAACTGGAATCCTATACACCATGAGTCCAAAGGGACAAATAAAGGATTGTGCAATAAAGGAGAGTGAATATATAGAATAAAAAAGTATAAATTCCAAGGTGGAACATACGAAAATGGTACCTTGAACTTCCTCCATCCCTCCTAGTGATGGAATCTTCATAGAGTGAAACTGACTATGCCTAGATCATCTACCATGCTGGACCTATTGACATCCAACTCCATGAACATACTTATACCTATGTCCCTAATGAATGGGAAAATTAATAGAATTTCAAATGCCTACTCCATCTCCCAAATATGGAACAATAATATACCACTTATGTTTCTGACATTTAATTTAAGGTAACTACTACTGAGGTTGAAATAGAAACAAATCGCCCACACTGTGTTAGTCTATGTGAATGACAGAAGACTAAAATAACTAATTATATTTACATACACAATAAAATAAAATTGGGATAGATCCATAGATATATACACAAGATATACTAACTTCAGGTAAGTAGGAAGAAAACTATCAGGATTGAATCCTTTCATGTCAAAACCACAATATTCCCAACACCCGATACCATCTATTTTAATTTGTTCTACTTGGGAAGCCATGATAACTACCTCCCAATATGGACACAACTTTGTGTACATTCTCTTAATCACCTTAAAATTCTTTTTTTGTTGTAGATATATATGAAACATGAAATGGGTAAGTTCATACCAAATAATAGGACACAACACCTCCTCTAAACACCCATATATGAAATCCAAATCAAGGAAAAGATCTGGGGAAAAGTAAATAAGATCCTTGAATCTAATCTCGATCTCTTTTATATTTAGGATACTCCCCTGACCGGAGATAAAATCATAATTATTCATCACAATCATCATTAATGAGAAAAATATACATGAATATATATTTAAAATTCATCTCATGAAACCTCTTTCTCATTATGAACTCTAAGGAATAAGATCCACCACTGATGTACTTCCCCTATTCTCTGACTAAATTATAGTGGGACTATTAATATTCCCTAGTATGGATCAAGATGAAAGTGATCTCTTAATCCTACAACTAGTGCTTAGTCTCTATATCTGAGATGCTCCCCTCACACTTCCCCAAGCATTGATACTGGAACTAACAAAGTGCCTTCCTCTAAGGATCATCCTCTTTAACTGGTTCAACTCTCGTATAATCAAATAGATCATCAGTCCACACCTCACCAAGACAGTCCACATAGAGACAATGGCTAGTAAGGATCTATGATGGAAAGAAAACAAACACATTAGCTTAGTTGTATGGACATCATTTAAGGTTTATTTAATTAGATTCGTTTTAACATTCCCCCCAAAACCCTAATTTCAAGAACAATCACAAACAAGTATGATGAATTTTTCTTCCCTATTTATCTACCCTATAATCATTATTACCTATGTTGTGGTTTTTAGTGAGATTATGGTCCCCGCATCAAATCATAGGGGTCCTAATCAACTTTTTCCTAGTTGGTATCCCTTTCTATATCACACACTATGTTCAACTAACATTGTTTCCCTACCAGTCCCATAAATTTATCACTAGTTCCTAACTCCAAAATCAATCCTAAATCATAAACATAAATTTAATACCACATTTTCATGACCCTCCCCCCTCAGAACCCCTCCTGGTCTTATAGTGAAAATGAGGGTAACCCTCAAATACCTCCTCCAATATGTCACATATTGATGAATAGCACCATGGGTTTAAAATATACAAGTGGAATGAATTTACCTCATAAATACTAGGATCATCTAAAAGAACCACCGAACAACACCAATGTATAAATGAAAACCAATATTACACAATTCATGTAATTCTATACATATTACATAGTCTCCAAAAATAAAATTCCAATTGGAACTTGTAAGGAAGAAACTACAAAAAACCCTATGCTATAAGATTTTAAAGTTGAGATCAGTCTATAAATCCATACTTAAAACTTGAAAACTAGATTTATATATATGGGTGATTATAAAAGTATAATTTTTGGGTTCTTTCTCAAGACCCCCAGTGAAAATGTGGAAGAAGCATATTAATTATTTTATGAATAAAAAACAGCAACAACAAGAACTTACCAGGTTAACCATATATTAACCTGAACAAGGACCACCCACCCAATTTCACATCCATATATAATAACTTCTTATCAAAAGAATATATCAATGTTGTACCTCACAATCACTTCTGTCATGCCTCGTCTTAGATGACCCCAATGACATCTGATTTGGGGTCCTCACATGAACTCTAGCAATCCCCCCTATATAGTATAGGCTATAGAATAGTGGTGAAGACATAAAATAGTTTTAGGGAGACCAGACCCTAAAAAATAAATCACAATTTTTTTTCCCGAATCGAAAAAAATCAGCATGACCAATCCTTATAAAAGACACATAAAAGACCTGAAGATATAAAAGGGAGCTAATTTCCCCTAGTATTCCAGAATAAAAAGTAGTAAAACTATTTACATAATGGATCAAAAAAATAATTTAATAGTAGCAGAAATAAACATACAACATGAATAATATATTTAAGAAACAAATACATGATTGATATTACAATTATAATTATTTTTTTTAAAATAAAATGGCCTCCAACCTAACTCACATAATACATTCTATATAATTCTTAGCCTCGACAAACTACTAGACACAAACCATGAGTCCATATCTAGGAGATACCCATGACTTGGAATAAAAAATAAAGGTCTACTCATGTACATTGAAAATCATATCAGGAACATGAGTAGGGGTGAGTCCAATGAACCAGTAGGAACCCCTAATGCCTCAATAATACTAATTTTTACTGCAATGAAGTAGATGTGAAAGAAATATATATAAAGTTTTCAAGTCCTGCTCATACAAAAAAACCATCTTGAAACATAATACACAATTAACTTATAAGAATATGTGTAAATTAATATTGTAATAAATAGGCCACCAGAACACCTAACCACACACGATTTAACAAATATCAGAAGGAAAGGAGTCACCTTATTCAACAATCATGACCCATACTCAAATATTTAGGGTAGGGAATCATAAAGTGCCTTGACCTGTACTCAAAAAGGATGGTCAGGGGGTCTTACCAAGTCTATAAAACTACTCAAAGAATCTTGGAGGGTCACACTTGAAGTCCTGGACCACCCCTTCTCACTTAAGGGAGGGTATACACCAATTACTTAGACTGTACATTCTCACTCAAGGTCAGACACAAACAATATCCTAAACCATTAATTCTCACACAATTTAGGTTCTAAAAAACCTTTTCACTCAAGGTGGGTTCCTTATCCCAAATAATAACTTATCACTCAATGTAGGGTCCAATATCACATCATAACCTAGGATAACCTTCTCACTCAAGGTGGTCAACGTGAACACTTTCTCACTAAGGTGGGGAAATTATCCTACCACTACCTTATCACTCAAGTTTGGGTTTGATAACATTTTTTGACCACTATCTTATCACTCAAGGTATGTTCCATGCCAACAAATTCTTACTATTGGTGAGGCCAACATCCCATACTAGTACATGGAACAAAAATTACCGATAACACACAAAAGAAGGAAATAAAGTCACACATCCATCCCATAAGATAACCATCTCATCACTAGGTTGATAGTCACTCAAAACCTATCCCCACATCTGAAAAAAATCTTGAATCCCATACATTCTCATTGGATAATCATAAAAATATCCTCTTACTGAAATCCTGGTCATATCAAACTCAATTGGAACAAAATAGTTCACTCCATGCCCATCCTACTCAAGAGGAAAATACCTCATCATTTCATGGAACAAGTAATTATTCCATTATACCTAATCCAGTTTATGTAACTCTACCCATAAGGGTTTAACTACAACATTGTTTCCCAAACTATGATTTTATACACAAATAGATTATCATTAAGCCAAAACAAAAAATCATGCTTTATTATACAAAAAATATGAACCATGAATCTATAACAGGGATGAAAAATAATCATAAAATCATTAGATAATAGATAATTTTACTCATAAGGTCAGATAGACCAAAACCAATCCAACCAATCCCCTCTATTTTTCTATGAAAAACCTAGAAAAAATACACTTTTTATACTATTTAGAAAATAAATCACATTCCACCACAATCACACTTACCCCTAGATAAAATCCTATTAAACATTATTTAGAAAACCATGGGTCATTTTGAAATAATATTTTAGAACCTATTTATCAAATCATCATTTTCATTTGAAATCCCATTTAATCATAGCCATTTTAAAACTCAAAATATAAAATGGAAACCTATTGTTATTTAAAATCCAACTAAAACCACCAAAAATCCATAAATAGCATCACCAAAACCCATTTTACCAAGGAATAGCCATCAAACCATTTAGTAAGATATATGGTCCATGATGACTGTTAGGTAAATGTGAGACCATCCAAATTTAAGGGGTGAAACCACACCACTCATAGATCATTCCAAGAATAATAATACTAATGCACAAAAATAAACATAAAAATAATTAACAAGAAAGAAAATTAATAAATTAAAGGACACCTACCTCAATAAATGATCCATAAAAGCACCCAATATCATACTGACCACCTTTGTGTCCATGTACACCTATCACCTCAATAAACACTATAAATTTAATTTATCTAGTTGTTTATAAATAAAATACAAAATTTTCCCAACTAATTCGATACTATTTTAGGGACATGAAAATTCCGAAACAATGAGAAATGGGGTGCACTCCACTTTCGATACACACATGTACCTATGCCATGAAAAATCCCCATATTACATACCAAAATCAATGTTCAATTTCACCCATATTCACCAACACCCCTAAATAAATACATGTGAAAAAATAACTTAAGTAAAATAATGAATAATGATATGAATAGACCCTATTTGGATGTCCTCTATAGGCCACACATGAAATATCCATTAATATGGAAGAATTCATGATGATCCAGTGAAATCATCACTCTAAACCCTAATTGAATGATCTTAAATCAGAAGAAAATATGGAAAAATAACCAAAAAGGGATGTAAAGGATACAAACCTTAAATATATGAAATTGAACCATTCCAAATCATCTAGATCAAAGTTAGGGAAAGGGAGAAGAAGAATGGAGATAATATCTCAACCTCCCTCCACCTTCACATATACTATGAGGAAATATGGAGGGGTTTATAATTTAGGAATCCCCAAAAAAATACCATCCTACAACTTTTAAAAAAATTCCTATTATTTGAGTCATGGAATGACCATAATGGTCATTCAATTATGAACCCTGACTAAGAAAAATCACATCATTTCCTATGTGTGTTGTAGTGAGAACACCCCAAGATAGAGAGGCTAACTCTCTGCGAGGCACCATTATGGCATGACCCACTGGGGTTGTGGTGAAATTACCTAAGGGAGGACCTATCATTGAGATAATCTTATGGGTTATTGCATGAATATAACCAAATATAGTTCTCTATACCTTATCCATAAACCTTTGTGGAACTACCCCTTTCAGTCATGACATGACCTTCCACCCTATATAGAGTCACATCCACCAATACTTGGGAATTTTATTTGGGAATTGTCCCTCCAAAACACCACTCAAAAAACATACCATAAATAATATAAAAATCAATAAAAACTCACATAACTATATTTTAGACTAAAAATTAAAATTTACATTGATTTTCACCAACCCATAATGATGAAGGTCATTACACACTTCCCCACTAGTTTGTCACTCTCACATCCCAACAAAAAATATCCCAGAACTATTAATCACATTCAAAAGTGTTCCATAAAACATTATATCTCATGTCACACTAATACACCACATACCATAACCATATCATCGTCATTATAAATAAAATACACCAACCTCACGCTCTCCTACTATGCATGAACCTCACTCTAATCATTATCTCGAAATCATAACCAAATCATCCTGTATATCATATACTATTACATTAATCATTCACATTAGATATGATTATACCTACTTTGAGACATCACAACCCATAAAAAAATTTCAATGGAGAGAAGGTTAGAGGGAGTAGTTATCTATCTATTCCATCACCAACCAGGATCTTACAAAATGCACTAAGAACCCAAAAACATTTGAGCATCTATGAGGTTTTTTGACTCGGGTGAGGTGTGTATGAAATCATAAGAAAGTAAATTATATAATAATTCCACACACAACCCAAAATAAGATATCATACCAAAATATCATGGATAAACCAAAAAAAACAATCACACTACCACTTTGATATAGTAACGGTTTCTACCAATTAGTAAGGCACAAACCTGGCACACTTCACACACAAAAGAGCCACAAACCCCACGTAATTTCATATTTAGAAATATATATCGTATATCTATTTACATAAATACCATCTTACCAGTCATATTACATTCATGATTCAATTAATTAACAGTATTTATTAAAAAGACCGTACATTATCTAACAACCACATTTATTCTATCCATTTACCATTCATTTAAATTATTTACATTTCATTAAACACTTGTAATTATTCAACTATTGCGTATAATAATTTCCACATTCATTATTAATAATCAAATATTCCATACCACCAAGATACTCTATCACATCCCCACAAACATAAACCAACAACCAGACAATTACCTTATAAAATAGGCCTACATCCCCCATAATTACTACAAACCATCCCTTTCCCACAACTATCAATTCCCATACATGAATATCACATAACATCCCATTTACCATTTCCACATCAATAACCAATCCTCCCCATTATAGCTATGGAAAAATAGCCACAATTATTGATACACACATAATTCTAACATCCAAAACTAGTGAAAACTGTCCACTATCACGACAAAACCAATCATAGTAAAAAAAAGAATACCAACAATATATAATAAAAAATTCCAATAATAAATTAGTTTTATAATTACCTTTTCAAAATATTTATTCATATTAAATCCATATTCTCCCACATGGATGATAATAAATAAATTCCAGTTTTCACTCTACCAATTGTTTACATATTTAAAAAATTAACCTTTTTTGAAAGGTGATTCAAAAAATCAAATGCCAATAATGAAATATAATTCAAAATAACAATAAAAATTCTCAGCAGTAACTATGAACACACATCAATCACAATAAATATTATTTAATAATGTAAACACATGCAAATAAACTAATTCCAATAAAATTACAATAGTCAATTTCATTATTTTCATTAGGTTAATCATTATCGTCCACCAAAAATAAATCACAGTAATGTTACATCCACATTATACAAAAAATAATTGAGAATTATAAAATTCTATAAATTAACAAAATATTCTCAAACACTGTGCAAGAACAAGGCAAGGAAGAGATAATAACAAATCCAAAATCATGAGAAATGTGTTAACAACCTATATCAAAACAACACCCATCGTACACTCATCTAAACATATGACATACCAAATAGTCACCACTACCTCAAACTACCAAAAATAAAAATAGGAGGAGAACTAAAAATAAGAGAGGGGAATCTCAACATGGATCACAATCAATAAATTTAAAAAATACAAGGGTCAAATACAATCAAAGGGTTATTAAAAGTATTAAAGGAACCCCTCTATCACCAAAAGTTTGGGGAAAGTGACAGATATAATAATAATTTGAAGGAAATTTGGAATTTATATAGGTTCTATAAATTCAAAATACCACAACACAACATTAATGGAAAATACACAATGTGACCAAGTTAATTAACCCAATGGAAATATTTTCACAATTTCCTTTTGCTTCCTCAATTTAAAATTCAGTGAAATTCCTAGTCCAATTTATCCATGGAAGGGTTCTAATGAAACCATGTCACCATAGTATGATTATTCCAAAAAATGGAAGATCAAAGTAACTCAAAATATAAAAATCCATGACATGACATAGGTTTTACGGTTAAAAAGCCCCTAGAATGAAAGAAGAACTAAACTAACCTTATAGAGATCCTCCCCATGGTAGCCATGGATACACCATAAAGTCCATTTTTAAATTAAAAGTAACTACCTTGGATTAATTTACTCCATAAACAAACATACCATGATGTGACTAAAAAATAGAAAGGAAATATATAAGAGTGAACAAAACTGTATGTAAGAGTCTTTTTATTGAAACATTAGGTTTTACACTTTATAAAAATTTTCTTCAAAACCCTCTATAGTGAAACACCCATCACCACATTACAACATATCCCATATAGCAGAAATTTAAGTTTAGAAGAACCTATCTTCTATCATCCTTCCCCCGACAACCAAAACACTTGAAATATAGTAAGTAATCGGTTGAGAAGGATGGTATTATTTCTTCTACAAATCCAAAAGTTATTCTATGATGTTATTGTTATTGATATTTTTTTGATTTATCTATTTTTATGTGCTATGATATTAAGGATATAGAATCCCCATGAGTTAATTTGGACCCTCTTCACTAGTTATAAGACTTTGGTATACTAGGAGATTTCCCTAAGGTGTGTAAATCTATGGATCAAGGAACACTGGTGGTGAATGGTATAAAAATAATAAAAAGTGGTATTAGATATTTATTATATTTATTTTATGATTTGGGACATTGTAGATGGATATAGTGTTGTCCATAACATGGAATAAGAACTATATTTGTCCTTATATAGTGTATATTTGGGTATAAATCCATGTTTTTAGGTATTTTGGCTTATTTTTGTTGCTTTTGATTGTCATGATTGAGGTATTTTCACAAGGTATGCTACATAGGTGTTATGATTTATGTTTTATTATTCTAAACATGGTCTAGAGTGGATATGGGAAAGCATATGTGAATCTTACTTGGAACACAATCTCACATGACATGTCCATTATTATGTATGATTGAAGAAATTGTGTTAAAAAAAGGTTTAATTTTTTAAAATTTCTATAATAACCTATTTAGTTTTTCCATAAAAACTTCATTATGGTGAATTTATTAACTGAACTAGACATTATAACTTGATAATAATATATTTAGTAAGATATCATCAATGTGAATAATTATGTGATGATGGTGGACCCTAGAGTGTTTAGTTTTGGTATGGGTATAGTGTTACCCTAATATGAATAGAGGATATGGGATGAGGGTAAGGGTATATGAGTTACCTTTGGTTATATTAGATACAATCATACATTTTTCTTCATTAGTTGTGGTCTACAGGGCTTTATGGTCTCTTAACCAGGTAGGATAGTTGAATGATGAACAAATATGACAGAATATAGTGATGTATTGAGTAAGTTAGTAGAATAGTGGGGCAATGTGCCTATTTTTTTATGGAATTATTTTTGATATATAAGGGTAACCTGAGAGAAAGGGGTTATCCTAGGTATATGGGCTCCTAAAAATTGGGAAGCATTGGTAGATTATCGTTACTGCAAGACTAACACATATGTGAAATGATATTGAATATTTTTTTAGTAATGTGAGTTTCTTTGGGAATGATTTTGGATTATATGCATGGATAAAACCCATGGGTTGTAACTCAAATGGATGGGTTGAATTTTCAGTTAATTTGGAATTTTTTCCTAAGAATATTGGAACATGACTCATAGAGTCAAGGATTGATTTGTATAATAGGATAATATGAGATCATATTATTACTTGTTAGTGGAATTTAATAAAAAAAATAGTAGAATATATTTACCATTGTGAGATTTTCATTGGGACACTCTCTCACCATGAGAATAAGAGAGTGAGTGTTTACCTATCATACATGTTATGTGATTCGGAATGGACTAAGAATCCTAATGATTGTGATATTTCAAATTATTTAGGTATGATCGACATTTGGTATCATGTGATACATGCTTATTGAAGTATTATGGAAAATATCCTTGTTAGTTAGAACTCTCATGGATTTTGAGAATAATTAGTATGGATGATAGACAATGAAATTGATTACATTTGATTCCCACTTTGTGGGAGGATTGGGATGAATTAGGATTTTGGATTAGTCACATGGGGTGTAAGGACTTTTGATATTTTGACATATTTTGGCAGTGTACAAGACTCCTCAAATTCCTTGAATTCTTAAAGATAGGTTGAGGTATATTTGATTATATACACTAAATTTTGAGACTTGTGATGTGATCGGGTATGTTATGGCATATGTAAATGTGATATATAAAGTTTCATGACCTAGAAATAAAAGGGGGAGTCATCCCTTTGATTTTATATCATGTATTATTAAATTAAGATTCTTATATAAGAATGGTCAGATGTGGATTGACCAGTGTGAATAGGTATATTTGGAAATGATGGGTGTAAGATATGATATCTGTATAGTGAAATAATGAAATAGATTATGTTTTATAGGGACAATGGCTAAACCAACACATTCATGTCACATGAGTGATGATATGTGACATTTTGATGAATGAGAAACATGAAAAGATGATTTGTTGGTTCTAAAAAATGTTAAGGGGATGGGGAGATTAATATGATTATAGAGGTATTTTAGGTAACCTCTAATCTGGTGTGTCAGACACTGATGGATGTGTGTAATTTCCAATGAGATAATATGGAGTCAATTGAAGGATAGAATATGATAGTCTCATGGTAGTGAGTGAGGAAATTGACCTTGAGGTATATCCATTAGAACTTGGGTATTGTGATGATGGATCATCAATGATATTTGGAAACATTAGCATGATGAACCATGATAGTTTTAGATACTAGAGTGAGGCTCATGGTATGGGTCAATTAGATTATAATGAGCATGAATTGTGAGTGATAATATATTGGTTGTGATATAATGTAGAAAATTAAGTTTTCATTGAGCAAGGATAAGGGAAATCCTATGGTAGTGAGCGAATTAGTTATTTATTTATGTTGAAACACAAATTTATTGATGGATAAGAATAAATTTCAGTTATAACATTTGTAGATATCCTAGATCTATAGTGGTTGAGTGATGAACCAAAATCTTGTGCAAATGTCTAGTTTTTTTGTAAATATTGTTAAGATTCTTACTAATTGTGTTTTATCATATTTAAATGTTTTATTTATGTGTATTTAGGCTAAATTTAAGGTATAGATTAATAATTCATGATTTTGGAAGTGTTTTGAAGAAAAGATCATATTTTATTGAATGGTTTTTAAACTACACATGAAAAATTTATTTTCCTCTGGAGAATTTTTTTCACAATTCATAGATTCTATATATTGTTTTGAAAACATTTCACTAACCTTTAACTCACCTCTATCACAAAAAATGAAAAATTTATGGTTCCTACATAGTTGGGAGAAATTTCCAAACCGTGCATGTAACATCTCGACTTGACTCACTCTATGAACAATAACCATACTAGTTCTCAACATGACCTTAAGTGAACCTCCCAGGACTCTAGAGGCTATCGAATAGAAGTGTGGGTTTAATGAGTTATCATGGGGAATCTATATCCACTGTATCATAGTGTGAAATAGAATATAAAATAACAAAATATCATCCATAAAAAATAAACTCATCGTAGAAGTGGATTAATATAAAAAAGGTGGTAATAAATGAAATATAGTAAAGGCCCAAAAAGACATTCCATACATTCAAATAATAAACCCATAGTCTAGTTACATATATAAACCATAATAACATGAAATAAATACACTAAATACATGAAATATATGATCCATATCACACCCCATGCTCTTATTTTTGTCCAAGATATCTAGCTGAGAGTCCAAAATCTAAGCCATAGGCCTCAACCCAACCGATACCTGCATCAAGTGAATGTATTCTTGGGTACCCATGTTCAATGGAAGTCCAAGAAGGGCGTGTGTATAAAAATTATTAGGCACCACCAATGTGGTCCCATACTAACCGGAATATGTTGTAATATGTGCATGTTACATAATTATCCAAATAAGAAATACAATAATTGTGAAAACATAAATAAAAAATATCGTGTTTGGTCTGATGATGGAATATATCTAAGTACATCTTGATGACCATGGAAATAAATTAATCAGTGTAAATCCTCAAGTTAGAGACCTTGATCAACCATACTTACATCAACATGTGTCGTGGTGTCTCTAAGCATGTCGTGATGACTGTTCCTACCAACAAGGCCTTCTGACCACTCCCTAGGTAATATTCGGTGAACTGTAGAGAGTTGGATGACTAGGGGTAATATACACATCCATGTGGCTTGAGGTATCAACCAAAATGGGGTAATATACCCATCCCAATGGAAAAAATAAACTCTATCAGGTTCAATACCATTAGGGGGAACATACCCATCCCTGGATCACTCAGAGAGAATAGGTCTACTGAGGGTAATATACCCAACCCCAGGGAATGCAAACATTTAAAAATTGGGTAATATACCCATACTCGTTACATACTCAAGCACTAGGGATAATATACCCATCCATCTGACATTATTAATGACCTATAAAAGAAAAAACATGCCCAATAATACATTATCCTAGGGCATCAAGTGTGAAAAAGTAAGAAGAAACTAGGGTGTCAACCACATGCCTGACCCACCTCAGCCACCATAGCCTTCTAGAATCATAATGTAGCTAGGTTTCTAAGGTGACACCAATATTCATCTCTATCCATATTCATAGACACCCACCCAAGGTAAATCTATCAATGAGGCACCCACTTGGGTCCCCTTAGTCACAATACATCATAGGAACCCTTATGAGGGTCCTTAATCCAAACAAAAGTCTAGGGATAACAACTAATTCTTAATGGATACTACACTCCTCAAAATCTACAATTGGTTAGAATGGACTCATCAACCACAAGAAGTTCAGAAAAATGGAAATGGACAAAGGGATGGACCGTGACCCATCTCAGTCATCAAGGTCTCATAAAGTTGGTCCTCTCACCCAAATCGTCCTTCCCTGCCTAAGGCCTTTCCACCATGGATTTTTTATGTCATAAGGGGGATATTCACTCACCCAAACAACAAATAAATGAATCATAATGATAAAATGGATAATGGTATCCTTACATGGAATATTTAGTCCATGAATGTCTTGGTTAACACTCACCTCAAATTGGGTGTACAAGGAACTTATTCATGGGACACTTAACCGTGCTTAATCAGTTTGTTTGAAGGGCACCCAACATGGGGGTAAAAATGTCTCAGGTTAAGGTGTCATCCATTAATGGCTCATTAATTATGCTGAAACCCTGTGACTAACCTGGCCTAGGAGCTAATTCATTTTTTTCAAGGCCTTAAACTAATCGACCAACATAAAATTTTACAACTAACACAATTTAAATATTCCAATTAAATAATAGGTTACTGCCAACTGAGATGATCCCACAAATCTCATTCCATATATCAAAAACATAAATACCATGGGTTACCATGAATGAAAACCTACCATTAATTAATCATTTTTTCTTATTTTCCAAAGTGAAAAATCTACTGCAATATCGATACATGCCTCATCCAAGTCCACTATAATATCCTAATAATGACTGATCCCCTAAATCATTCCCAAAAACCTAAATTAGTTAATTATAATGAATTTATAATTATTTTTTTTTGAAAATTTTAAAACATTTAATATAGAAGGATTCATTTCTGATCATCACACTATCTACTCACCACTTGACAAAACCTCAGGAAACCACTTATGGGAGGCCCATGATGGACTACTGAAACCACTCTCAGAAAAACAAATAACAAACACCACCATTTCTATTTAAATTTAATTTAATTTAAAATATAAACCATAAATAATTTGGTTTCATGAAATACATTTCAATATTCGATGGACATATGTAGAAATACATTATTAAGGGACATCTCTTATGAGATCTATATGAATGTTTTGAACAAATTATGAGATTTTACCATTATCTAGTAAAATAAATTTTACTAAACTAAAAAAATATCAACAGATTCAATAAAAATGAGAAGATATGTGAATGTGAGGAGTATAAGGTTACCATACCTCGATCCACTGAAGAAAATACATAGGAATGTTGCACCAAACCAAGGGGAAGAAGGAGGTGGAAGTGGATGATCCCCTTCAGAAATGCATGTAAGAGGACATAAATAAAATTTGGATTAACCCTTTAAAACATAAGGGGTTAAAAAATTTCATTTTCCCCCTTAGAAGTCCACCAGATTGCCAGTATTAGGCCATCGACTAGACAGTGTTCCCACTAGACTGGCTTGACCCTTAGCTAGACCACTAGTTAGCCAGTCACTACAGGTTGCAACAAACCTATAGATCATCCACTCCAAGGTTCCTCTTACACCCCTCATAGCCTCCCCAACACTAAGTAACCCTCATTATACATCTAAAAAACCCATTTTAGGAACCCAACCTCTTAGAATACCTTTTTGAATCTCAGTTCACAATTTAACCGGCTCACAAATTCAAAAATTCAAGTTCCTCTAGAATTTTGAAATCCCATATAGACATAAGGTATTAAAAAATTCCAACCATAACACTTCACTTCCCAAATATGTTTTTTATGGTCATCCAATTATACATCCACACCTATCAGGGTGGTAAAAACATGGTCAACCATTCATATACATACTCAAGTTAAAAAACCTACTTCTAAAGTGAACCTCCAAATTATTGAGATTAATCCACTAATTGATGATACAACACCCACAAAAACTTTCTAATTATAAGGATGGAACTTTCCTAAGTCCATCCACCTTGATACACTCATGATACTGACATTCAATTACCCATCCGACCTATGGTGCGAGTCACTGTAGAACTCAATTTACCATGACCACTTAAAAATTTAAAAAAACTACCACCATAGAAATGTTCTATGAAATAACAATTCTAGTGGTCCAACCACCCAGTTAACATGGTTCATAATACATCAAGACTCATAAAATTTGAGAAATCTAGTTCAACACTAGTACCAACACTCACTTCCTTTTTCCTTGTTAAAATAGATGTTCCTCATTAGTTAAAGAATAATATAAATGTGTCGTATTTTCCTCAAACGTACGCTTTCCATCACTCAAAACATGCCCATTTTATCCATAATTATGTAACTAATGTGGTTTCTAGAAAATCGTATCAAATTCTTTCTGAAAACACATATCAATCATCCTTGGATTAGTCATCTCAAAAATATCATCCCCATACACCAATGTGTTACCAAAACACTCAATCATGATGTCGTTAAGTCTAGAGTAATACCTTGATAATACAAGTATCGACACCAATTTCCATACCTAACACCCAGTGTGATCTCCTCATTTGGATCATAGGTTGACTACACCCATGTCATGCTTTCTACAAGCACTAACACATTCATAATCCAACATGTCCAAATCCTCACAATCCATCCTGAGCCTGTATCCCACGATCAAACTCCCCTTGATACCATGTTTTAATTTTTGAATGACATTATCTATGGAATTTAGAAGTAATCAAGTGTATTTATTCAACTGTATCATAATTCCAAAACAATCATCCAATGATCGGTCCCATACTCCCATGACCATTCTAACATGAGGGGGGGGGGGGGGTAGGTCATATACCCATGAATGACATCCCACTCCCAACCATATAAGTTTCATTTCTATTCACTTGATATAAACCCAAACACCATGGACCATGCCTGGTCCATACATGAACACAATGACTGGATGTGGCAAAACCTATGCATTCCTGGGTGCCAAAACCAAAACAAAACACTTAAACCATTCTCCAACCAATGGAACATCATCCTCGAAATTAGCTGAATATACAACCATATTAAGGGTCACACCCTCAAACGAATAAAGGTAAAATCACTTCCAAACATCATACATTATACATCTCTCCAAGGGCCACCAATAAAAGTTCCATCACTATGTATGTGTCGCTCCTCCTGAGCGATTCCCCCCTTATCCTTAGAAACACTTTCATCTACCAAATCCTGGACTAAATATGTTATTGAACTTGATCTATTTTCAATGTATCCTATACCATGGAGGGACATGTTAAAATCCTCATCTGATCTCTAACCCACCATGCAAACAAGAATCACATAAAGAGTCCTTGACCCTTGGCTCACTCACAAACACTCACCAATCCATGTTTCACTTCAAAATGCATAAATAATATGTTCTACCTCAAAATAATCTAATTTTTATGGTCACACACTCACATAACACCTAATCATAGAATCTAATCATGCCATAAAAATTCACACATGATCATCCTTGGTTCACAAGCCCATACCATTGGCCACATGCTACAACATGTCAATCACATATAACAAAATCACACTAATAAATCCTCTTCAAAATTAGGCACTTTACCTATGTTATGATTTATCACACTCTCAACTACTAACTTTCATTCTTTCAAGGCCTTGAGAATTTACCCATGTACTCATCCCACAACTATGGCTGCGACATCCTAGACCCAATTCACTCCCAAGTAACTGAACCAGGTTGGCAACATAGAATCAATCATGACACATAATATACTAGAGGATGTTGACTAGAGGTAAGGGCCTTGGGTGTGATAGTGGGGAGACTATTACTTCTAGTCAACATAGAACACAACCAAGATATAGGAGATTAATAACTAGCAGAAGCAGTATAATAATATGACTGGAAGTAGAATAATCATAGGCAACCTTGTAATAAATAACCTTCTGAATAACTATAAAATATATCATGTAAAAAAGATTATGATTCAATGCCACATCTCTATAAAAGGAAATGAGTCCTACATGTCTTTAGAAAATCAGTACAGTACATGCTACATAGAATAATAAAAAAGGCAAAAAACTATCCAAGCATCCTAAGAACTAGCCCAATCATATGCTACTAAGATCCAATCCTAAAGAAAGCAAGCAAGTTATGTATCCAAAGTAGGATTATTTCTCTTGTACATACCTTCCAATGGTGGCCCAAATAGGGAGTGAGATAAATCTCATTATGACACCACAAAAAATGTTTATAAAATCCATCCCATGAATATAAAGTGTATATCATGAAAGTATATAATAAATTAGAGTATTATAGATAAACAACTCATACCTGCTTAAGGCTTATCTAGTGTTTGAACATATATCATTTAATTAATTATGATTCAGTCTATATATATTAATCATGTGTAGGTGTTAGAAGTACCTATATAGATCATTATAATAATAAAAGAGGATCCAAGGTCTAACTAAGAGATCCCTGACCTTAGGGGTTTTCCAACTCATAGCAGTATCACATGCAGTTTGTCTATAAGGGTCCTGAGTGTAATACAAGGGGGATGCTCAAGGAATTCCACTATAAATGAGTCAAATCAAGTCCATGGATCTCATCCCTAATAATCCTAAGCTAAAAATGACTGGGCCCAATGGGGTGAATCCATGACACTGTGTGTCTGAATACATCAAGTTGAATCCAATGAGTGTATCCAATGAATTATAATATCTATAAAGTAAGTCAAGTGAATCATCATTACTATGCTAAGGAATTCAGGTAAAAAGATAATGACCATATTCAATGGTGGGTATCTCCAATAGAAATTGGATTAATGATTCAGAACGCTGTCCTCTGAGTGCTCAAGTAAATCCCTTGATAATTGAAGGATAGATCAAGTATTATAATTCCTATAATGATAAAAAAATGTCCAATAAAATAGGAACCTTATACTGATTCCATTTATATCACATGTAATCAAGGGATATTTAATACTAATTCCATTAAATAATTTAATATGTTCATTCCATTACCTTTAAATAATCATGAGAAGGTGTATTAAGGACATGCAACCATTTATCACTTAAATTTATAAACATTTAATTAGGTTCATTCCATACCTTTCATTAAACATGAAAAGGGGAAGAGGGAATGCAACCAATACCAATAAAATTTATTATTTAAATAGGAAAAGGGATATATATAAATATAATTTCCATTTAACAATGTAAATATTCATTTAACTATGATGGAACACATAACTTAACAAGGATAAGTTAAATCACACACGAATGATGTCCCGGATAATCTCAACAAAGGGGAAAAGGCATAACATGGTATGAACCCAATTGGGTGGATGGAGTTGTGGTACCAACCTCTAAATACATTAAGAACATGTATAATAAAGGATTTAGAACACAATATAAACAATTATAATTAAGGAAGATGAATTTTAGAATAATCCCTCGGTGAAACCAGTGTACACACAATAACGACCATTTATTGATGATGGGACATTTAGGGAAAAGTAATCAATCATCCACCTTATGTCGATAGTAGATTCCTCATCTAGTATCAACCCTTATTTTGTCATGGGTTAGAAGAAAATGGAAGAACATATGGATAACATAAAAACAGGGAATAATCACATGCATCAAAATAGCACCAATGATAGGAATAAGAATGAAAAAACGAACCTAATGATGGAATCACTAGTCGATGGATATCCAAAAAGTTGATAAAATATCAAATAAAAGTCTAGATAATGAAATGACATGAAATCATCCCTCTAAATCTTGAAAAATATCTCAACGGAGGAGAAGAAGACCTTTTGTCCAATGGGGAAGAAAATAAAAAAATGGATTTAAGTTACAATAATTTTGAGGGAACATTAATAATTTCACCCAAATTCTAGGGGTCGCACAGTTTGGCCTCACATTTGAAAAAACCATGGGCCAATATTGCATGGCCTACCATCCAAAGGGGGAAGTTTCATAGTTCATGTGCACTATTTGTGAAACCATGCACATAACGTGCTTTTTTTCATCTGCTAAAAATTACTAAGCCACAACACAGGAGTGCACCCTATGGTGCATGGTTAGAGAAAACCATGCATCCCACTGATGAACACTAAAACAACTTTCATGGTTAGGAGAAACATTTCAGACTGGGATACACTATTTATACTAACCTTGAGACCTAGTGGTTTCTTCAACCAGTGGTAGTTATATGCATCAAAAAATCCCCAGAAACCCCCATTTCCTCCATAGATTCACCAAGAAATCATATTAGGAAATCACCAAATAATTGGATTGGAAATTAAAGGATATTTACCTCAAAGAAAAACTAGGTTCTTATTGCCTTCCACCCTTAAAGGATATCTTCCTCAAATTTCCCTTCCATGTGTGGTAGAACGCTATCTGAGAACAACTTTGGCCACTGAGAAGTATGTTGGCCTCCCGATCCCATGTCTCATCTTGTACATGACCATGATACCATAACACCCATAAAAAATGGACATACCAAACTTGAATAGCCTTTGTTCATCAATCAACGATGTGTATTTGATACTCCTCAAAAGAAGAATCAACATCTAACTTAGTATCCTTAGGATAAAATGTGTTAGATGGGTTGACAGGATAAGGGAGAAGCTGTGAAACATTAAAGATGCCATGCATGGAATGACACCTATAAGGAAATAGAAATCGATAGTATACCAAAATGACTCTATTGAAGATATCAAATATACTAAAAAACAAGGGGACAACATCTCTTTCATTTGTATTTATCTATGCCCAAGTCTAGGTGACACTCATAGGAAAACATGATCCCTGATGTCGAACTCTAGAGGTCATCGATGATGTCAAAATAAGATTTCTATCTAGAATGAGTAGTAGACATATAATTTCTAATAAAATTCACCCACTCTGGATTATCCTACATGAGACAAGGACCTAGTAGAACTACCTCTCATTCCTCTGACCAACAGATGGGTGAGTGGAATTAACTACCATATAAGGCCTTATATGGATCCATATGAACCTTATCGTAATAGTTTTTTTGTTGTAGGAGAACTTAATGAGAGGGATATGCTTTTCCCAAGAACCAAAAAAATCAAGGATACATGTTCAGAACATATCCTCTAATACCTATATAGTCTATTTTGACTATCCATTGGTCTGATGGTGAAAAGATATGCTCATAAGCACCTATGTTCCCAAATATCTCTATAAACCCTTCCAAATAGTCAATGTAAACTGAATGTCCCTATCTGAAATGATAGTATGAGGGACCCCATGTAGCCATATGATCTCATGGAAATACAGTCATCCCAGCCAATAAACAAAGAAATTTTCTTAGATAGGAAGGAAATGGGATACTTTAGTCAGTCTATCCATAATTACACAAACTGTGTCACTGCCTCAAGGAGACCTCGGTAAGACAACCACAAAATCTATCATAACATCCACCCATTTCCATTTTTAGAACAATGTTGAATTTGAAAATATATATGGTCACGGGTGTTTCACCTTCAACTACTAATAAGTAGATAACCTACTGTTAAAAATAGATATCTAATGTTTCATTCCAGGCCACTAATAATGGTAATGCATATGGAGATACATCTTGGAGATGCCTAGATGAACTACCCACTAAGAAGTGTGAGTCTCTCTCATTATATCCTCTCACATATCATTAGGATACCATATATTCCCATGTATACATAGGATATCATCTCCATCAATAGAACTACAAAGACCCGTAAAATTCAAGGAAATTTTTTTTTCTTAATTTTCTTGGGAATTTTACAAGAACGCAGTTTCTGACGGCACCTGATTCCGAGGCCCGGTGTGCCCAGAATCATTTTCCGAAGTTTGGCTCAGGTACGTTCATTAAACGAACGAGCGGGTTTTTCTAACTTTTGAACCGGTGCCCGGAATCAAATTCCAAGGGCACCGATGGAACCGCAACGCCGGTATTTGCTTAGAAACACCTTTTCTGGAGTTGCGTTTGCTCGGGTGTGGTTTTTAATTTTTGGGGTTAGGTTTAGAAATAAAATAAAAGTGGTGCGACACTTTATTTAATTTCACTTAAAGCCACTGAAAGCCACTTAAGCCAGGTTAAGTGGATAAGGTGGGACCCACGATATCCTACCCACTTGATAGGATATTTGTGAGGTGGGGCCCACATGAGCCCCACCGTTTCTTTCCCTCTAAGTAACGCACCCACGAAAACCTCTTTTAAATGAAAGACAACTAGTGCGTTTTCTTAAATTCAAAACGCCCCTATTAATTTGGCAGTTAAGTCGTTACAATTAATTCATCAAATTAATTTTTTATTTCTTAACTTTGAATTTCAATTGTTGGCATGAGAATAAAATAATACCAACACATGTTTTACTTGAGGGTGGCTTGTTGAGAGGATTTGGAGAAACTCTAAAACATGAAGATCTTCATCCTCCTTCGTGAAGAACGTGAAGAACGCGAAGAACGCGAAGAATGCCGACCTCCGAAGAAGGGCGACGAAGAACGCCGAACCCTCGGAGATCGACAACGCGACGCCGACGATTCTACTTTTGTGAAGCTTCTTCCACGACGTTCCTTTCCCGTGACAATCTTCGATCAACAACCGATTGAGGTAGGGGGTTGCGGTTCTTTTAATTCATTGTGAATTATATCCTCAGCATGGGTTTTAATGGTGCAATTAAATCTGTGTGATTTTAAATCCTCAGAGTTTGACTACGCAATGCCGTGTACCGCGACGATAGCGACACTCCTTCTGCGACGCGACAATCCTCTTTTTCCGTGACGAACTCACGTTCGACGACAACGTTGAGGTAGGGATTTTTGTTCATTTTAATCCATGTGATTATATCCGTGGTTTGTTAAAATGATTGTTGTGATACTTTTAAAACCGCTAACGCGGTGGGTGCGGACCAACGAACAAGTCCGAACCCACCGCCCTTTCTTTCTTGGTGTGCGAAACGGCGGACAACGACAAAATAAGCCGTACGGGCGATGTGAGGTCCTCGCAGTGAAGGACGAACCCCGGGAGGGCCTTTGGCGAAGACGTCGCGTAGTTTTGACCACCAGAACTCGTCTGGTGGTCCGCAGAGCAACCCGCCGGTGCGCCGCACTGGCACGGCGGCACCGGCGGCGGGAGGCGGCGGTGCCCGGTGCGCCTCCGGGAAGAACCGTCGTGGCTGAAGCCGCGGCGGCGGGCCGACAGTCCCGCGACCGCGTGGGACCGGCGAAGGCGGTACGCGGCAACCCGGCCGTGTCTGTTGGTGAGAGGCATCCCCCCACACGGGGTCGCGGTTCATTCAAGGGTGCGACACCCCCCTTTGCGCACTGCTCGGCCGTTACGGCTGAGCCGCCTGGCGACCGGGCCGTGCCCGCACCGGCCGGGCCGGGTCGCGCCTAGGCCGCGTCGCGCCGCGCCGGACGGATCGGACCCGGAACAGGTTCGGGTCGACCCGGTTCGGGTGGACCCAGTGGGGGTTGGGCAGGGTCGGTCCGGGCCCAGACCCCCCGTTTTCGGACCTCTTCGGTCTTTTGCCCATATCATGGGCTACGGACCTCCGATCGACGCACCGTTAGCAGTGATGTGATCCTTGGATCGAGATGGTCGTTTTCACATATTACACTCAAGGTTTCAGAATAATTTGGGTTCGGCCCGGTTGGTTCGTGCACGAAACCAACAGGGCCCTCGGAGCGGAAACGCTTATAACTCGAGCTCCGGACGTCCGATTGACGTGTCGTCGACTTTGATGGATTCCTCTAAGTGAGACGGATATTTTGGCTTACTCCGCCCAAGGTTTGGACGCAGGTGGAGTACGACCGGGTTGGTTTTGACTTAAAAACCAACCGGGCCCCTGGGACGAAAAGGCCAATAACTCTCAGACCGGACGTCCGATTGATGCGCCGTCTGCGACGTTGAGTTCCTGTTGACGATATGGAACTTTTGGATATATCAACTATGGACTATGTGTCAGTTGATGTATCAGCCTCTCGGCTCGTGGATCGGACCCTCCCGAACGAGCTTGCTGTGTGCGGGAACCCTAGTGCTGGCTGCAACTGTGACGACGACGACTGTACAGAGATCTTCAGTGGATTCGACAACGACGAATTCAGCACTCAGCGATCATGCGTGGATCGGTGCTACAGATCCTGTGTGGGTCCGATCTTGTGTGGGTCAGTGCTCAGCGGTCCTGTGTGGGCCAGCGCCTACAGATCCTGTGTGGGTCCGATCCTGTGTGGGTCTTTGCGGGAGTTAGTTACCTATCAATCCTTTGTGGGTCAGATCCTTTGTGGGTCATTGCGGGGGTTAGTTACCTATCGATCCTTTGTGGGTCAGATCTTTTGTGGGTCATTGCGGGGGTTAGTACCTATCGATCCTTTGTGGGTCCGACGACTTAGATGAATCAGTGGCAATATCTGATCATCTCTATCGTCATACAAAGAAGTATACCTGTGTGAGCTGAATCCGGTTTTTCTTTCCTATGTGGATTGTGTTGTCCTATCCTATGTGGATTTACGTTTCTCTTTCCTGTGTGGACTGGGTTGTACATGGGCTCGGATGTTAGAGCCGAACGAGAATTGATGACTTAGGTATATTTATGGGCATATACCTAAGCAGTGTCGGATGTTACTTCGTGATTGTATCTTTCCTTTGTGGATTATCCTTTGTGGATTCTGGGGGACCTTCGAGGGTCTCGGGGTCCCAACTGAGTAGCTTATACTCACCCCTGCAAGGGCTATGCCCGCACTACGTTGTGTTGGTTGCAGACGACGGACATCGCTGATCGTGGTTGAGGCTTGCAGAGCAGGACGGTACCTGGAGGTGGACAACTGGGCGGGACGTACTCAGAGCGGTCGGCTGGACCCGAGGAGTAGTGGAGGCTATCTGTACCCACCCTTCAGGTGGGATTTTCAGTGGACAGCTCAACGTTGTTGCTTTACTTTTCAGTTATTGTTTTCCCTTCCAGTTGTACTTTAGTTTCAGTTTGGGTTTGTATACTGGCCCACTTACTTTTCTGCGCGTACTGTTGTACTCAGTTTTTACTTAGTGTTTACTTATACTGCTTGCTTGCTCTGTGGTGTTTGTTTACTTTACAAAGGAAATGCCTTCCCTTTTTACCAAGATTTAAGCCTTGGTGCTAGTCGCCAGCCCCTGGCCTATGGAAGGCAGGCTTGGGGTAGTCACGGCACGGGCCCCGAGGACGGGTCGTGACAAATTGGTATCAGAGGAGTTCGGTTCTACCGCAGAACTTGGGACTATGATATTTTTCTATGTGAAGCAATAGTGTTAAGCATATTGGGGGTGGTTATCAGGTCAGGGAGTCCAGTGTTGGTGCGGCGGCCGACGTATCCGTACACCAGGACCCTGACTTCGGATTTCCGACTTAATTCATGAAAACATTGATTGCATGTGTGTTTCAAGTTTTCTTTGTGATTACTTTATGTCAGCTCACCAGGTATAATGTTTCACCGTGGCGCACATGTTTCTTTTTAGGATGGCCCCACGACGGCAGCCAGCTAGGGTTCTGAGAGTTGTGTGTGATGACAGCCCACCGAGCGACGAGGCCTCGGTACAGGACCCTTTGATAGTTGAGGCACCAGCGATACCTCTACCCGCAGAGCCACCGATGCTTCCAGCCCCAGCCGCTGATGATGCACGTCGCCTTAGTGCACTGCACGAGTTCCAACGCCAGTGACCGCCCAGGTTCCGTGGGGAGACGGACCCCCAAGCAGCCGAGGATTGGATGGAGGCAATGGTACGAGTTTTCAGATTAGTGAGGACACCAGCAGACATCATGGTGATCCTCGCAGCGAGCCTACTGCACGTGGCAGCAGGCAGATGGTGGAGCTTGATGCTCCAGGTGCACGATGAGGCATCTCTTCTCTAGACATACTTTGAGAGCCTCTTCCGCTCAGAGTTTGTCCTGGCCACCCTCTGTGCGGTGCGCATCCAGGAGCTTCTTCAGCTGCGGCAGGGCAGCTTGACGGTCGCCCAGTACTCGGCGAGATTTACCGATCTCTCACGCTACTCGACAGACATGGTACGAGACCCATTCTTCCGGGCCCGGACCATTGAGCAGGGATTGAGACATTAGATCAGGGCATCGTTGATCTCCCTCAGCATTCTGACTCAGGCAGGAGTACTAGAGAGAGCCCTTTTGATCAAGAGCTTCCTTGTTGAGCCTTCATCAGCAGCGAGACCTACCGCGGGGTGGCACGTAGCAGTGTCTTCTGCAGCAGGTAGTCGACGGATGACTCATGGGTCTAGGAAGACCAGACCCTCAGGCAGACGACCTCAGGACACTGGCTCAGTAGTGCGGGGCACACAGCGTGGAGCCAGTCTTTCGAGAGGCAGACAGTGCTACACATGCGGCGGGCAGGGTCACATAGCTCGTGACTGCCCGACCCACCGTGCTGAGGAGCAGCATACAGTTGAGGGGCTACCCAGGCAGAGGAAGAGGGTCGACCATGGTGGTCCGCAGGGAGAAGGCGGACGAGGAAGAGGAGCTGGCCGAGCAGCAGGTGGTGGGCGATGCTTTGAGGCTCTACCCCCACCACCACCAGGAGGTCCACCCCAGCCACAGGGAGCTGGCGGGCAGAGACAGACACATCTCCAGGAAGCAGAGGCCTATGACCACGGGGTGCCTGAGATGATTTGAGGTACTATATGTGTCTATTCCACCCTTTCTTCAGTTCTTATAGACATAGGAGCGAGTCATTATTTCATAGCTGCTACCCTTGTTCAGAGCTCGGGGATTCCGACAGAGCCGTTGGCTCGATCCTTACGGCTAAAGACTCCTACGGGAGCAGACTCGATGATTATGCACTGGTGTCGGTAGTGTGAACTTACTCTAGGAGGCGATAGCTTTGGTTGGGATCTTCTTGTAACGGCGACGAGGCCTTTTGACGTCATCTTGGGCACGGATTGGTTATCTACAGTCCATGCTCAGATCGACTGTATTAGGCGCAAGGTGCGATGTATACGCACCGACGGGAGCAGGTTCACCTTCACTGGCGAGAAGGGAGCCTTCGCAGCATAGGATGGACTTCCGCAGAGGAGAGGACAACCCATCACTCATCAGTTGGCTAGCCTCATCCTAGGAGCAGTTGACATGTGGAGTCCTAGTTTTCCTACAGTGGTGGCTCAGTATGCGGACGTCTTCCCCGACGACGTTCCAGGACTACCTCCTCGCAGGGATGTAGAATTTTATATTAATCTGTACCCCGGGACAGCCCTGATATCCACTCCAGCATATCGGATGGCCCCCGCTGAGCTTCGAGAGCTACAGGTACAGTTGGAGGACTTGCAAGGCAAGGGATTCATCCGACCAAGTGTTTCACCCTGGGCTTCCCCGATATTGTTCCCCAAGAAGGTGGACGGGAGCTTGCGACTTTGTGTCGACTATCGTCGCCTGAACCAGGTGATAGTGAGGAACAAGTATCCACTACCGAGGATTGATGACCTCTTCGATCAGCTCAAGGGTGCACGGTGGTTCTCAAAGATAGACCTCAGGTCAGGCTATCATCAGCTCAGAGCCGGAGGAGGACGTGCAGAAGACAGCCTTCAGATGTTGGTATGGCCACTATGAGTTCTTGGTTATGCCATTCATCATAACCAATTCTCCAGTAGTGTTCATAGTCCTTATGAATAGGATTTTTCAGCCATAACTCGATCGATTTTTCGTGGTCTTCATCGACGACATTTTGATATTCTCGACGACTGAGGAGGAGCACGCCTACCACTTGTGGGTTGTACTAGACACACTCCGAGAGCACCAGCTTTATGGAAAGCTCTCGAAGTGACAGTTCTGGATACGTGAGGTCCACTTCTTGGGACACGTCATCTCTGAGGCGGGATTTGCGGTGGATCCTGTGAAGATCAAGGCAGTGCTAGCTTGGGAGCCACCCAGGAGCGTGACAGAGGTGCGGAGTTTCTTGGGACTAGCTGGATACTACCAGAGATTTGTGCCAGAATTCTCCAGAGTTGTGGCACCACTCTCATCATTGACTAATAAGGGGAAACCCTTTGTGTGGCCAGACAGATTTCAGCAGATCTTCCAGGATCTAAGACAGAGATTGACCAGCGCACCTATCTTGAGGTTGCTGGAGGAGGGAGTAGGGTACGTAGTCTACTGAGATGAATCAGGGACCGGACTCGGATGTGTCCTAATGTAGGAGCGGGCAGTGATCGCTGATGGATCACGTCAGTTGAGACCGCATGAGCAGAACTACGCTACCCATGACTGGGAGTTAGCAGCAGTGGTCTTCGCTCTGAAGACATAGCGACACTACCTGATGGGCGACCGCTTTATAGTCTTTTCTGACCATCAGAGTCTCAGGTACATCTTCTCTCAGAAAGACTTGAACCTGAGACATCGGCGATGGGTCGAGTTCCTCCAGGACTATGACTTTGAGATAGTCTATACTCCTGGAAATGGGAACGTGGTCGCTGATGCTCTCAGCAGGAGGACGAGCATTCAGCTACTTGAGGAGGCGACAGAGCAGCTATCCGCCTTGCAGATATCCTTCGTGAATAGAGATGGAGCAGCCTTCTTCAGTCTCTCACAGTCACCCCTCTACTACTGCAACGGGTCAGAGAGGCACAACGTGGGGACGCTGACTGTGAGATGCGGAATGCGCAGATATCCTCAGGACAAGCACCTGATGGTTTCTCCTTTGGAGCAGAGCACAACATCCTTTTCAGAGGACGTACCTTGGTACCAGTTACTTTACGAGAGGAGGTGCTGAGAGAGTTTCCCACTTCCCCTTTGGCGGTACATCCTATAGTGGCGAAGATGTACGAGGATCTTAGACGACAGCACTGGTGGCTAGGCATGAAGAAGGCTGTGGTAGAGTTTGTTTCTCGGTGCCTCACCTGCCAGCTGGTGAAGGAAGAGCACCAGGTACCAGCAGGCTTGGTACAACCCTTGGAGGTCCCGGAGTGAAATTTGGAAGGGATATCTATGGACTTCGTGACTGGACTTCCACACACTTCCAGAGGTCACGACTCCATTTGGGTGATTGTCGACCGACTCACCAAGTCGGATTACTTCTTACCCATTAGGGAGCAGGGCTCTGTGGAGAGTTTGGGAAGTCTCAACATTCATGAGATTGTAAGGCTTCACGGTGTGCCATCATCTATTATCTCCGATCGAGATGATCGCTTTACTTCCCGGCTTTGGAAGGGGTTGCAGGAGGCGTTCGGGACACAACTATGTCTGAGCACCGCCTTTCACCCTTAGACAGATGGTTAGACGGAGAGGACCATAAAAACTCTCGAGGACATGCTCCGCACATGTGTCCTCGACTTTGGTCACAGCTGGGAGGACCACCTACCCTTGGTGGAGTTTGCGTACAACAACAGCTACCACTCCACCATCGGGATGGCACCATACGAGGCGTTGTACGACCGACCTTGAAGATCTCCTTTGTGCTGGACAGACCCTGGGTAGTCAGCACTTGTGGGACCGGAGATGGTCCAGGCCACGACAGAGAAGGTCCAGGTCATCCAGGAGCGGATGAGGACAGCTCAGAGCTGACAGAAGTCTTATGCTGACAGAAGGCGGAGGCCACTAGAGTTCGATGATGGCGACCACGTCTTCTTGCGTGTCTCACCTCGACGTGAATTACAGAGATTTGGCTGAGGTGGCAAGTTGTCTCCATGCTTCATCGGACCATTCCAGGTCCTCGGCATGATTGGCGAGGTGGCTTATCATCTGGCTCTACCACCTCAGTTGCATCGGGTGCACGACGTCTTCCACGTATCTCAGCTGAGGAGATACGTGCACGATACGACGCATATCATTGACCATGAGAAGCTGGACGTTGATGATGGGGCGACTTTTGCGGAGGTCCTGGTGGAGATCGAGGATCGACAGGAGTGGGTCCAACGTGGACGGTCAATTCCTCTAGTGCGCATCAGATGACATCACGGGAACCTCCAGGAGAGCACTTGGGAGTGGGAGGCTCAGATGCGTGCTCAGTACCCACATTTGTTTCCCTAGTTTATGATGTATCTTTACGGGGACATAAAGACCTGAGGTGAGAGTGATGTAAAGACCCATAAAATTCATAGAAATTTTTTTTCTTAATTTTCTTGGGAATTTTACAAGAACACAGTTTCTGACGGCACCTGATTCTGAGGCCTGGTGTGCCCGGAATCATTTTCCGAAGTTTGGCTCATGTACGTTCAGTGAACGAATGAGCGGGTTTTTCTAACTTTTGAACCAGTGCCCATAATCGAATTTTGAGGGCACCGATGGAACCGTAGCGTCGGTATTTGCTTAGAAACGCCTTTTCCGGAGTTGCATTTTCTCGGGTGTGGTTTTTAATTTTTGGGGTTAAGTTTAGAAATAAAATAAAAGTGGTGCAATACTTTATTTTATTTCACTTAAAGCCACTTAAAGCCACTTAAGCCAGGTTAAGCAGATAAGGTGGGACCCACAATATCCTACCCACTTGGTAGGATATTTGTGAGGTGATGCCCGCACAAGCCCCACCGTTTCTTTCCCTCTAAGTAACGCACCCGCGAAAACCTCTTTTAAATGAAAGTCAACCGGTGCATTTTCTTAAATTCTAAACGCCCCTATTAATTTGGTAGTTAAGTCGTTACAATTAATTCATCAAATTAATTTTTTGTTTCTTAACTTTGAATTTCAATTGTTGGCATGAGAATAAAATAATACCAACACATGTTTTACTTGAGGGTGGCTTGTTGAGAGGATTTGGAGAAACTCTAAAACTTGAAGATCTTCATCCTCCTTCACGAAGAACGCGAAGAATGCGAAGAATGCCGACCTCTGATGAAGGGCGACAAAGAACGCCGAACCCTCGGAGATCGATGACGCGATGCCGACGATCCTCCTTCCGTGACGCTTCTTCTACGAAGTTCCTTTCCTGTGACAATCTTCGAACAACAACCGATTGAGGTAGGGGGTTGCGGTTCTTTTAATTCTTTGTGAATTATATCCTCAGCATGGGTTTTAATGGTGCAATTAAATCTGTGTGATTTTAAATCCTTGGAGTTTTACTACGCAATGCCGTGTACCGTGACGACAGCGACGCTCCTTCCGCGACGCGACGATCCTCTTTTTCCGCGACGAACTCACGTTCGACGACAACGTTGAGGTAGGGGTTTTTGTTCATTATAATCCATGTGATTATATCCGCTGTTTGTTAAAATGATTGTTGTGAGACTTTTAAAACCGCTAATGCGGTGGGTGCGGACCAACCAACAAGTCCGAACCCACCACCCTTTCGTTCTTGGTGTGCGAAATGGCGGATGATGACAAAACAAGCCACACGGGCGATGTGAGGTCCTTGCAGTGAAGGAAGAACCCTGGGAGGGCCTTTGGCGAAGACGACGCGCAATTCCGACCACCGGAACTCGTCCGGTGGTCCGCTGAGCAACCCACCAGCGCACCACGCCGGCGCCGACGACGGGAGGCGGTGGCACCCGGCGCGCCGCTGGGAAGAACTGCCACGGCTGAAGCCGCGACCGCGACCCGGAAGTCCTGTGACCGCGTGGGACCGACGAAGGCAGGTGTGGCAACCCGGATGCGTCCGTTGGCGAGAGGCGGCCCCCCAAGAGGCTCTGTGGATCATTCAAGGGGGTGGTTCCCCCCTTTGCGCACCGCTCGGCCGTTACGGTCGAGCCGCCTGGCGACCGGGCCGCGCCCGCGCCGGCCGGGCCGGGTCGCGCCCAGGCCGGGCCGGGCCACCCAGGTCGGGCCGGGCCACCCAGGTCGGGCCGGGCCACCCAGGTCGGTCCGGGCCGCGCTGCCAATGTTGGACCCGGACCCGGGTTGGGTCGACCCGGTTCGGGCCAACCCAGGGGGGTTGGGCCGGGTCGGTCCGGGCCCAGACCCCCTGTTTGCGGACCTCTTCGGTCTTTTGCCCATATCTTGGGCTACAGACCTCTGATCGACGCACCGTTAGCGGCGATGTGATCCTTGGATCGAGATTGTCGTTTTTACCTATTACACTCGAGGTTTCGTAATACTTTGGGTTCAGCCTGGTTGGTTCGTGCACGAAACCAACCTGGCCCTCGGAGCGGAAATGCTTATAACTTGAGCTCCGGACGTCCGATTGAAGTGCCGTCGACTTTGATGGATTCCTCTAAGTGAGACGGATATTTTGGAATACTCCGCCTGAGGTTTTGACGCAGGTGGAGTACGGTTGGGTTGATTTTGACTTAAAAACCAACTGGGACCCTGGGACGAAAAAGCCAATAACTCTCAGACTGGACGTCTGATTGACGCGCCGTCTGCGAAGTTGAGTTCCTATTGACGATACAGAACTTTTGGGTATATCAACTCTAGACTATGTGTCAGTTGATGTATTAGCCTCTCGACTCGTACAGCGGATCCTCCCGAACGAGCTTGCTGTGTGCGGGAACCCTAGTGCTGGCTGCGACTGTGACGACGAGAACTGTACAGAGATCCTCAGTGGATTCGACGGTGACGACTTCAGAACTCAGCGATCCTGCATGGATTAGTGCTACAGATCCTGTGTGGGTCCGATCCTATGTGGGTCAACACTCAGCGGTCCTGTGTGGGCCAGCGCCTACAGATCCTGTGTGGGTCCGATCCTGTGTGGGTCTTTGTGGGGGTTAGTTACCTATCGATCCTTTGTGGGTCAGATCCTTTGTGGGTCATTGCGGGGGTTAGTTACCTATCAATCCATTGTGGGTCAGATCCTTTGTGGGTCATTGCGGGGGTTAGTAACTATCGATCCTTTGTGGATCCGATGGCTTAGATGAATCAGTGGAAATATCTGATAATATCTATCGTCATACAAAGAAGTATACCTGTGTGAGGTGAATCATGTTTTGCTTTCCTATGTGGATTGTGTTGTGCTATCCTGTGTGGATTTACGTTTTTCTTTCCCGTGTGTACTGGGTTGTACTTGGGCTCGGATGTTGGAGCCGAATGAGAATTTATGACTTAGGTATATGTATGGGCATATACCTAAGAAGTGTCCGATGTTACTTTGTGATTGTATCTTTCCTTTGTGAATTATCCTTTGTGGATTCTGGGAGACCATCGGGGGTCTCGGGGTCCCAACTGAGTAGCTTATATTCACCACTGCACAGGCTATTCCCGCACTACATTGTGTTGGTTGCAGACGACAGACAGCGCTGATCATGGTTGAGGCTTGCGGAGCAGAACGGTACCTGGAGGTGGACCACTAGGCGGGACGTACTCGGAGCGGTCGGCTGGACCCGAGGAGCAGTGGAGGATATCTGTACCCACCCTTCAGGTGTGATTTCCAGTGGATATCTTGACGTTGCGGCTTTACTTTTTTGTTGTTGTTTTCCCTTCCAGTTGTACTTTATTTTCAGTTTGGGTTTGTATACTGGCCCACTTACTTTTCCGCACTGACTGTTGTACTCAGTTTTTACTTAGTGTTTACTTATTCTGCTTGCTTGCTCTGTGGTGTTTGTTTACTTTACAATGCAATGCCTTCCCTTTTTATCGGGATTTACGCCTTGGTGCTAGTCGCCATCCCCTAGCCTATGAAAGGCGGGTTTGGGGTAGTCACGGCACGGGCCCCGAGGACGAGTTGTGACAAGAACAATCTATTGGCAGGTCCTCACCAGAAATACTCTTATGTATGACTAACCCTTCAGGATCAGAAAAATATCTTATCTTCAACCTATTAAAGAGTGAAGTGGTAACTACTAAGACTTGAATAGGATGCTCATGATTCACTAGAAACTCTATATTCACATCAGAAAGAAGGGCCATAAATTTCCATTCATCATTGGTTTCCTGAGTAGATTGTTCCTGAGTTTTCTGACTTAGTTTATTACCTACTGCATTGCCCTTTCAGTTTTATAAAAAAGGTCAATGTCAAAAGAAAAAAGTAATTCAACCCATATTTACTATTTGAGATCCAATTCACTCTAATTGAGATATATTTGAGTCTCTTATGGTCTTTATACATCAAAAATCAATCTCCCTTTAGATACTGCCTCTAGTAATGAAAATCATGGACTAATGATGCTAGCTCAAGGTCGTGCATTGGGTAATCATGTTCATGAGGTATCAACTAGAAAGAATCATATGCAACGAATTTATCTTTCTGAATTAGCACAATAACCAGCCCAAAACTTGATGCATCAAATAACACTGTATAACCTCTTTTAGAATTTGGAAGAATTAGAATAGGCATCGAAGTAATCCTTCCTTTTATCTTCTGAATGGACTTCTCACATTCTTCTGACCATAATAATTTCTCATCCTTCTCAGTAAGACTAGTAAGAGGTACATAAAGGCATGATTATTCTTGTATGAAATGCATGTAGTATCCATACAACCCCAAAAAACTCCATATATCAAACAATTTATATGGTTTCTACTAGTAAGAAATAACATTCACCATCTCTGGGTCAATTGATACTCTGGATTAAGAGATAATATTACCCAAGAAGTGAACTTTGTTGATCCAGAAGTGGAACTTACAAATCATAGCATATAGATCATTCCCTCTTGGTGTATTAAAAATAACCGTAAGGTGTTAGGAATAATGTCTTCAAGTATAAGAATACAAAAATATGTATTCCACAAAAACCACAAAAAAAGAATTCAGATAGTGGTGGAAAACCCAATTCATCATGGCCATAAAAATGATGTGCATGTTTGTAAGACCAAAAAACATAACCAGATACTCATATAAATTGTACTGACTATGTAAAGTCATACGTGGTATATATGATGTTCAGACTTGTACCTAATGGTGGTTTGATCTTAGGTTAATCATCAAGAACACCCAAGGTCCTTGGTGCCGGTCAAAGAGACCATCTATTCATGGTCGTGGATACTAGTTCTTAACTATAATTGGTTCAACTATCAGTAATTGATGCATATCCTAGGGGTATCATTCACCTTCTTGGATAAAATCATGGGTGAACCCCAAGATGAAATATCATGTTGGATAAAACCCTTAGATTCTAAATCCTCCAACAGACTCATGAGATCCTAGATCTTAGTAGGCGACATCCTATACAGAATAATAGATATTGGATATACTCCTAGATTGATCTCAATTATAAACTCTACCTCTCTCATGGGAAGAATTAAAGAGATTTTTTTCAGGAAGACATGCCTAAAATGATCTACCATGGGAGATTTTTTTTTCCAGATGCATCCTCCTATAATCCATGAAAAGGATGGAAATTTGGGCAGTCACTCCACCTAGGCCACGATGCTTCAGTCCAATTCTACTGTCCTGGATGTTACACTCACCCTTGTAAATGTTACTATCACCCTAGTGTTATATGAAAGATATCCTAAGACGATATCTATCTATATAAGTGTGATAGGGAACTAACCAGTCCATCCCAATAATGAAATTGAAGCCTACAATCTTGAGGAAAAATAGGTCTCATAAGAAATTAAAACTGCATACCTAAATGGGACAATCATTTAATTGGAATATACGCTCTGACTGCACACCCAATGTGTGTTTAGGGTCATCACCCCATAGATGTATTGAATTTAAATTTTGATAATTTTCATGTTCAATAAATAAATAATGGAGTGATATCCTATTGTATCAAAGAGAGAAGATATGATAGTAAATTCTACTATAATAGTACGTCATACAATCAACAGTCCTATACTCTGACCCTTGGGTATTATCTGCAATCCAAGTAAATAACTTGATCTCCAAACCTAATCTACATCAGGACTACCCTGAGAAGGTACACTATTCTGGCACTGATAATCAAAAATCTAGATACCATGGCCACAACTTCCTCATCCTGTCCGGATGGTGCAAATCCAACTTCCTGCTTGATGTGGAATAACTGATCCCACTCATAACAGTGGATCTAGAGGGGATCATCTCTCACTATAAATAGGTGTAAAGGTCTAACAGAATCTATGAATATAACCCATCCATCTACAATCACCACACTCAAGGGGGTCTATATCACATTGAGGCTTTAAATTCCCATTTTTTTCCACATTGATGGCATATAATAGAGCTTCAAGTGAAGGTACTCTGGTCTCCACTACTTTGATGTGAAATATCAAGGATACACTTACTTATACCAGAATAAATACAATCCTATCTCAACACTGAACCTCTAGTCACAAAAATATCAGCATCTCTCAGGTTGTTCTTAGTTATAAGAGACCGATTAACTATCTTAGAAAATGTAGATTGGTGAAATAAAGTCACCTATGAGAGGATGTCATACTTGAGCCCATTCTCGAAGAGTCATGCTTGTGATATCTCATCACTGAGAGGAAGCAGTGTAAATCTTTGAAACTCAGTGAAATGCACTAAATAGTCCATGATTGATATATCATCATACTATAAGTTCATGAATTCTATATCTCAATCATCTATTAGCAGCTGAGGGAAAAATTATTCATAGAAGGTAGTTTGGAAGTCCGTCCATACCTTTTCCTGATGATGAACTTCCCGAGTCATCACATCTGAAAAGCACTAGGTAGAATCACACGAAATGTTGTTAGAGATATTAAACCTCATCTTTGGAAGAATCTATAGATTATTGAAGATAGAAAGAATAGACTCTAGATAAGGCTCTACATCCCGAGTACCACCATCCCCTGAGAATATGGGAGGATGTTTCTACTGGAAATAATGAGTCATATCGAACATAGTAGGTATAGGTCATGGAGAACCCTACATAGACTACATCAAACATATAAAACCCTCTTGAAGTTGAGTTTCAGTTCCCAATTTGGGAATAATAGGTGGTGAATCAGGAGGAACAACTAGAGTTATCATTAGTGGATCACAGACCACCACCTCCAAAGCTTGGTTTCTGCCACCCACATGGAACATGACTTGAAGACATCGTGGTGGCATAACTCTAAAAATTAAAATAACACACCTTAGAATAAGAATGACAAAATATAAGATCACCAATAGAATTAGATTACAATAATATGGGCTCAAAACCCAATATACTACCCTAAATACTATCATATAAGGCCAGGGTATTGGCAAGTGTTCAAGTTTAATTTACATAGGTTCTAGTATATGGAGGGTCAATTATAAGTCAAGGAGGAAAACACTATTTAAATTGAACTTGGCCTCTCCATTCACTAGAAACCATTTTGTTTATAATAAAACATTTTCATTTTATGTTTTTATGTGATTATATACATACTTCAAGGATCCATTAAATGAATCATCATTCCCATCTAATAACATCCCATATGCTTTAAAACTTAAATCGACACAAATTTAATTAGAACCAGCTACCTTACATTCAGTCTTAGAATGTAATGGGTTAAATATAATGGGTCGAATCATTGAATTATCCTTCCAAATTTTTAAGGGATCATATACCTTATAATTGAAATTGTTAATCATATAATTGAATCCAAATCCCATCACATGTAACCAGGGGTACATAACTTATAACAGTCAAAACTAGCTATTTAAGATTTCACCATCTGTGTATATAGGACAAACCTATTTAGGTTGATGCTGAATCTTTAAAAAACCAATTTCGTTTCTCTACAGAAGACCTTAGTATGACAAGCATATATAACTACCATTACTCTCTCTATAATGATAGACATCACAACCAATACAAGTGGTGAAATGCACCTATATGGCATGGAATATAAATGGAATGTGAATTTTAGGTTCTTATAACGATGCATATAAAAATACACCTTGATATTACAAGACAAGGTGAAATACCCATAAAGCATATCAAATACCACAACTCATGTGCATTTCCCAATGGTGAAAGTATATCAACTGTCATAAGAAATATACTGAACAATAATTTCCAACTCCCATGAAACATGGGGTTTATCCTTGACATGGGTTAACTACTCCCATGCACAACTTTTGACAAAGTTACAACATGTTCATAATCACCTGTCTAAATTACAAAACAGTAACACAAGAAAGTTAAGCTACTCTGATTCCACTTTGTGACGTACCAGACTTAGTTCACTCCCAAGTAACCAAGCCCAGTCAGATATATGGACACAAGTGAACCTCACCATATTCCACAGGCTTCTAACCAGCAATGAGGGCCTAGGTTGTGATAATGGGGACACTATTACCTCTTTTAAAAGTGTAGAAAAAAAATATTTGGTGGATGAATAAATAATGGAATTAGTATAATAATAAGACTGTAAGTGAAATTTTCTGAGTAAATCATGTAATATATAACCATCTTAACAATTGTAAACTCTATCATATAAGAAAGATGAGGATGTAATGTCATGTATCTAAAAATGAAAATTTAGAATACATGGTATCATACCATTTTCACAGTACACACTATATAGAATAATCAAAAGGACTAAAACCTATCAAAGCATCCCATGAACTAACCCATTAATCTGCTTCCAAGTCCCCAGTCTAAAGAAAGCAAGCACGTAAGGTGTCCAAAGTGGGATTCTTCCCCTATCCATATACCTAAGATCATATAATCTCCCCAAGTACCAATAGTGGATCTGATAGGATGTGATATAAATCTCAGTAGTACACCACCAATGATATATATAATATACAGTTTGTGAATATAAACTGTATAGTGTGTAGGTATATAATAATGTAAAGTAGTACAAATAAACATCTCATACCTACTTCATCCTTAGATATTGTATGAACATGTATTGTATAATTAATTCTGATTTATTTTATATTGATAAATAATTTGTAGGTGTCAATAGTATATATATAGATCATAATAATAATAAAATAATATACAAGGTGTAACTAAGGTATCCTTGGCCATAGGGGTCAACAGACTCATAGTAATATCACATGTAGTCTAGATATAGTGGGTCTAAGTGTAATATAAGGGGAACATCCAAGGTATTCCACAATAAATGAGTCTAACCAAGACCATTGATCTACTACATGGTAATATTGAGCTAATAATTAGTGGGATCAATGGGGTGAATCCATGGCACTATGTGTCTGAAGACATTAATCTGAATCCAAAGAGTTTATCCAAGGTATTCTAATATCTGGAAAAGGAGTCAAGTGAATCATTAACACTGGGTCGAGACATTCACATAATAAAAAAATGACCAGATTCTACAGTGGGTATCTTCCACAATAATCATCTCACTGAATCAAAATTGTGTCCTTTGAGTGATAAATGCATCCCCTCACGAATCCAAGGATGGCTTAAGTCTAACCATTCCTATGAAGATAAAAAATTTCCAAAGCAATAGGCACCTTATACTCATTCCATTTGCATACTATATAATCAAGTGACATGTAATTATCATACCATTAATTCATTTATTAGATTCATTCCATTAACTTTCAATAAACATGACAAAGTGTATCAAGGACATGAAACCATTATCACTTTAATTTATAAATATTTAATTGGGTTCATTAAATATCTTTCATTAAACATGAAAAGGGGTAGATGACATGCAACCAATACCAATTAAATTTATTATTTAACTATTCCAAGTAATATTTATAAATATAATTCCCATTTAACAATGTAAATATTAATTTAATTATGATGTTACACTAACTTAATAAGGCCAAGTTAAATCACACTTGAACAGTGTCCCAGATAATCTAAAAAAAGGGGAAAAAGGCGTAATATGGCATGTACCCTAACTAGGTAGATGATATTGCGGTCCTAACCTATAACTAAATAAAGAACATGTATAATTAAAGCATTATAATAGAAGATAAAAAATTATAATTAAGGCAGATGAATTTTAGAATCAATATCCGGTGAAACCGGCAAGCGCACAATGACAGAAAATTTTAAATGAAAATACTTGTAGTGAAACTTCATAGACCACCTACCTTATGAATTTAGAAGAAGACTCATCCAGTATCATCCCTTAGTTTGTACTGGATTATAAGGGAATAAAAGAATAAAAGAACACCCTAAAAATAGGGTATTTGATCATGTATCCAAATAGCATCGTCGATAGGAAGAAGAACGATGAAACAAGTCTAAGGATTAAATCACTTACCGATGGATATCCAAAAAAATGATCAGATCTCCAATCAGAGGTATAATATTAAGATGAAACCAAATCCTACCTCAAATAATTTAAGAAGCTCTCAAAGAAGGAGAAGAATACCTCCTGTATGTTAGAGGATAAAATAAGATAAAGGGTTTAAGTTAAAATAATTTTAAAAGAAAATTAATAATTTCACCAAAATTATAGGGGTCGCATGGTTTAGCCACACGGTTGGCCAAACTGTGTGCCAACTACACATGGACTATTTTCCAAATGCTAGAGTCACATGGTTTATGTGCATGGTTTGAGAAACCATGTGGAAACCGTTAATTTTTTCTTCTGTTAAAAATTGCAGAGCCTCTGCAAGAGCATGCGCCCTGAGTTGTAAGGTTAGGGAAAACCATGAGTCCCATTATTGAACAATGAAATTCCCCACACTGTTAAGAGAAACCATGTAGATTGTGATGCATGGTTTATAATAACCATTTAGAACAGTGGTTTCTTACATCAGTCGAGGTTTTGGGATTTGAACAAGCCTCAGACACCCTTGTTTCCTTAATACTGTCACTATGAAATCATATTAGGGAAAACCAAAGAATTAGGAAGAAAATTAAAGGATATGTACCTCATATAAAAACTGGGTTCTTACAAAGTTAAATCTAATGTCGATAGTGTTAGGAACTCAAATATTATTCAAATTCAAATCCAGTTTCAATACCACAACACTCAAATTCTACATATCTCAAAGTGCTAGAACTCAAGGTACTTTTCCCCTTGAAAACTATGGAATCATCATGCCCTTATCACCTACTTTATGGAACCTCCACGTGTTAATCTAAAAATGGGTATATAACTATTATCGCAACTTATAATGGCACCAAAATTTTAGTCTAAAACTTTAGATGGGTTTCCCTAATAGAGTAATAAATAAAAACTCATTATGGTCCCAATCCAAAACTGATGGTCTCTAGGTTTCTCACCTAGCTCAATTAGCTAGATTTTACATCCGATTCACAAATCACAGATCATCATACATGCTCCCATATCAACCCACCACATAAAATAGAAAAGAAAAATTACTCTAGGGACTTAACATATAGAAATAATCACCTTACAACTCATCCACCCATAAGGGTACTAATTCTAATAAGTATTCAGACATGGGACTATCCCCCTGAAAATCAAAACTCACCCGTCATTACTACCATTACAAAAAAAATCATCCTATATAATCCATATTGAACAACTATATAAAGATGGTTTATATATATATATTTCCATTCCAAGATATATAGGAAAACTCCGTATAGGTTTTTGATGACTATTTTAATAATTAAACCTAAATTACAATGCCCACAAGGGGTTCTTTACATGGCACCAAATTCCCATATAAACCCACATGGGTCACTACAACTCCTATGAAAATGATACTACACCATATTCCTCATCACTAAGTGAAACATTATAGATCCACATGACTTATAATCAGAAAGAAGTGCATGTACAGTTCAACCCTATTTAGTATAATTTTACCAAGTAATTATACCTAAAAACAATGTATGAGTAGTTGTTGACACATTAAACAGTTTTTTTGAAGAAACACTTTAAATAGTTTAGCATTAATATTATATGAAAAAATCACACTAAAAGCATATATCATGTGAATTCTATGTTCCTGATATGATGCATGAGATGCCTCTTTCCTTTATTATCCAAGAGAAAAAACCTATCATTGGATTCATACCAATGGGCCAATAGAGAAAAAAACTCATAAATAATAAATATGAAACCACATGTGCATCATATGAGGTGAAAATCATATTAACTATAGCATCACAAGCTAAGAACAACAATCCCATACCCCCGGTAACATATACATTAACCAGTAAATATATTTGTGACACACCAATATGGTATCATTCAAATGATCTCACACAATCCTATGCCTACAATTTACCATCTCCCTAAATAGTAAGATTAAAATAAAACAATTATCAGATACCAATTTGTAACATCCCAGACCGACTCACCCCATAAACACTAATTATACTGATTTCCCTCATGTCCCCAACCACACCTCATCAGAAACCAGATGATTTCAACTAGATGATGGAGTCTAAGGAGGCATCATGGGGTGGATATACCCCCTATATAAGAGTGAATAATAAAATATAAAATAACTTAATATCATCCATTATAAATAGAACAAAAATAGAAGAAGATAAATAAAAAAGTGGTAATAAATGAAATATAGTAATGGACCAAACATCTATTCCATACATACAACTAACTAACTATTGGTATGGTTAGATATGGTGAAACAAATTATCATAAATAAATTTGTTAGATTTATGAAATTTCAGAACCATATAACACCCCATGCTCCATATTTCATCCAATATATTCACATGAATGTCTAACATCTAACCCAAAAGACTCAACCCAAAATATACTGCAAGAAGTGATATTTTACTTAGGTACCCAGGTACAATGGTGGCCCAAGAAGTGTGTGAGTATAAAACATAGTAGGGAACCACCAAAACTATCCTGTAGCAATTGGTATATGGATTGAGATATTCATGTGATATACTTAGCTAGAATAAGAAATAAAATAACTATAGAAATTTACGTAAAAACTAACTACTTCAACCTAATGTCAAAAGTTCTCTAAGCATATAGAGATAACCATGCCAACATGATAACCAATATTGGTCCCTAGGTCTGAGACCTAGATCGACCAAACAATCTTTGACCAGTGTTAAGGTGTCTATAAGAACATCATGATTACTATTCTTGAAAATAAGGCACTCTATCTAATCCCAAGGTAACCCCAAGTGAACCGTAGAGAACATGCCTACTGAGGGTAATATACCCATCCTCATGGCATGAAGGCTTAGAAAAATGGTTCAATATACCAATATCTATAGAACAGATAAACCATATTGGGTGTAATACCATCTAGGGGAAACATAACCATCCCTATAGATTCTAGAGAGTATAGGCATACTGGGGGTAATATACCCATCCGTATGGTATTTGAGCTCAACTAATTGGGGGTGATATACCCATCCCCATGGAACAGTCAGGCACTAGGGGGTAATATACCCTTCCTTGGGCCATGCACAAACTCCAAAAGAAAACACCTATATGGGTATCTATCATGTTAGAGAATCAAGAATGAGAAAGTAAGGAGAAAAAAGGGGGTCCACCGAATGCATGTCCTACCTTAGCCACCATAGTCTCCTTGACTCACAACATATTCAAGGTTCTATGGTGACACCCATAACCATCTATATCTATATCTGTATGTACCTACTCAAATTCATTATGTTAACAGGTGATATAACCATATTTTTCATTCTTATTTTAATATTAAATACATTTTTTCATATTAAATTACTAATATTTATAGTATTTAACTATTTTTTTATTTGTGATAGGATAAAATATATGTTTGAAAACTAGACAAAATGAAATTAATTAGACACTGAAATGATGGCTTGTGGTAAGGGATAAGTTAAGACACAATTCCAAGGCTCAAAACTAAAGAATTAAGTGGAATAGTGGTCAATATTGTGTGAAAACACTAATTCACATTGCGAATTAAAAAATTGAACTTTGAATGAATTCATTATGTGGGTAAAAATCATGGAGAAATACTCCCCTAGGTGTTTAGTACCACATGTCATGGTACGACACATATATGTTACACTGTGAAACTTTTTTAAAATTTTCATAACATAAACCAGGCTATGAGAAAACTCATCAGGTGCTCGGCCATGAAGTATTCATGATTTGAAATGACTATTCATGTTGTGAAATAGTCTAACAAGACCAATAATGGATAGATTTGACATAATTAATGATTTTATGTGATTTCAAGGCCCCTTGAGAACCCAAGATAACTTTGGAACCATTTACTGATGAATTTAATAGCTCACAAGGCACTATTAAGTCCTATAAATAGATGGTAATGATTATTGGAATGAAGGTCAACCATTATATGGTTTGACTACTGTGTTTTGGGTTTTCTCTAATACTATTATGGATTTCTATTTATTTTTTCCTTAATTTAGTTTCCATGTAAAACAATTTAATATTTTTAATTGAAGTGTTTTCTTATTCCAATATATTTATCTTTATCCATTCCCTCTTTCCAAAGGTAACTATTACACTCAATAATGAGTGACTGAATAGAGGCTTTTCCTTGGGAGAGGTATTCAGTGTTCTTGAATTCATTTCTTTAACATAATTTTAATTAAATATATTTTTGGGGAATAAGGGTGAAGTTTATAGGTTCATCGATTTTCCACCATCGAATGAATCTCAAAATCATATATATTATTTTATTTATTTATTTTACCTACCTTATATTGAAAAACAATATTCACATTATGGAGTCTATTTTTTCAATGGATGAAATTGAATATGATAGAGATTGGTCCAAGATGGTTCCATACTCTTCATTGAGGTGTATTATTAACCTTGATTATAGAAGGAGGTGAAGTTCAATGTACCAAATTTTTTATAAGGCATTCATGATTTCACACCCAATAAATTATAGGATAGTAGTTAATTAATGATATTTCATAATGGAACTATCAAACTGAATTTATCAATAAATATGAATAATAAAGGAACATGAAAGGCCAAACCCTAAGGACTAATACATTTATTTCTATATTCATAATATCTTCATCTTCATGTTAGGATAGTTTAATATCTAAATTAAATTTATGTTTAAAATATTTTTCATTTTTTCATAAATAATAAAAATAGGAAAAAAACCAGAATTGGTGAATAAGAGTTAGTGATTGAATCACTTCAAGGCTCCTCCTATGATATAACCTCGTCCTTCCACTATGCTACAATATGAAATAAATTGTATCTTTTTTAGCACCAAATGACTATTTTTTAAAAACTTGGCACCATTTTTTGAGTAGTTGAGTAGTATTTAATTTAATAATTTTATTTTCCAATTTTGTAAATAATTTTTTATGTTTTTTTAAATAATAATAAAATCTTAAAACAATTTCCATGATGTTCCTAAAATTTCATTATTCTGCATGGAGTTATAACACATTGGTGGCGAACTAAGAGAATGTGGTTCATAAAGATGAGGAATAAATCTTCAATATAAGTGTGGATGAACTCATAAATCCAGATAAACATATACTGAATGGGTATGATATAAGTGCTTCTCTTTAATAATTAATAGTCATGTGAAATCAATTCAATGCTGATATTTAAAAACTAAAGGCCAAATAGAAAGTACCATTCGATCTGGCTAATTTTTCTAAAGATTTACAAGAAATTTTTCCATAATTGAAGAATATAAATTGCCCATATATCTCAAGAATCAAATCAAAATTTTCTATAAGGAGATGGAGAGTGAAGATGAAGACCCACATGCTGATACTCTATATGAGAAATAAATCAGATTCTGATCAATTTTGTTGTGAATGGGAATATGATGAAATGAATCATGATCTCCCTATATCTAAATTAGAAGAATAAAAAACTCTATATATATCCCAATACATAGAGGAATAATCCACCCTAGTGGTAGAATTTGAAGGAAGGATGGAGGAAGTTTACTACCTTCCTTTATCTAGTTAAATTCAACTCTAAGAAGAACTTTAATTTGAGGAAGAAATTGAAGCTAAACTAATAAAGGGAGATAATATTTTCTTATAATAAATTTAAATTTATTTTTCTAAAGATGAATTGAGTATCACTTCCAACTTTTTTTATTTTTCATGATCAATAATTAGATAGTGAAGAAAAATTTTAACATGTAAAAAATAATAAAGGGGATGACCCATAATTTATCCTTCTACACCATGAATGTTGTACCTCATTGAATAGTTTTTGGATCTAGTGTAATATTTCCATGGAGCCCCCGACAACAAAGCATAACAAGTACAATTTTGAAAAAGAAACACGTGGTGGTTCAAATAGAAGAATCTATGCCCACCATTATACTTTGGATGATACCTGGTATTTCCCTTAAGGATTTGGTCAAAACCCAAGTCCCACTTAAGGGATCAAACCAAGATTTATCTTTATTTTATTTTTGTTTTAGGAATTTGGTTTTCAAATTAATTTATCTGTATATTTGGATACAAACCTATTTTTCTATTTTTTTGAGATTATATTGAAATTTTCATTATAATTATAGGATTGGTTTTATTTTATAGGTCCATAAATATGAAAAAAGGGGAATTAAGTGAAATTGGAGAAACTAGACATAGTTTACATTGTGAAATACGAATTCATGTCATGAAAATGGAATTCATGTTTTGTAAAGAAGAATTCATATCATGAAAATGATATGGCATAGAACTATGTGAATAGAACTTGTGTGGCCCAAACTAAAGTTTCATTAAAAATAAAGTGTGATTTTTAAATACTTATTTTATTTTACCCCTACAATTTTAAATATTTCTTGAAGATTTTAAATAAAAAGTACATACCCCACTTTAAACCCTTGTACTCTAGTATTGATCTTAGGGACATAAGTTGATTTGAAAAATCATTATACCATGTTTTATTTTTCACTATTGACACGATTTGATGTGTAAAAAATGAAATTAATTATTTTAGTTAACAATGAGGGGCTAGATTTTACGATCATTAATTTTTTAGGTAAGTTAATTTTTGTAGATAAAATTTTTCTTATATTAGGGATGTTTTTAATTTTTAAAATTATTATTTATTGGTTCATTGTTTTTGTGTATTTCCATGATTAATTTTCCCAATCCATATTTTCTCATCCTTTAGAAACAATTTAAACCAAAGTTTCCAATTTTTATAGTATATTTATTGAGAGATTCATACATGTTTTTCTTTTAGAAGATTCTTAGAATCTTATCAAAGATATGACTGAATAGAACCAATTTCAATATGATTGGGGTATTTTATTATTTATACCTTTATCCTTGCAACCATTTTGAAATCATGACTTGTTTTTATAATATAATCCATGAATGAATATTATAGAAAATGCGTCATGTTTCAAACCTATTATATCCATTTTTACCCAACTCACGATGTGTAATATGAAATTCAAAAGAATATGCATAGGGGAGAGTTTGTCCCTAGAGGATTGGTATATAATTCTTTTAGGATACTTTGTTTAAGGTTTTAATGTTATTTTGGGAGATTCCAAGTTATCATTATTTGTAATATTTTATTCACCTCTCTTCCCAAAAATGAAAAAATGAAAAAAATTGGTTGTCTTTAGAGAAAAAAACTAAACATTTCTAGAATGAAGATATTTGGATTTTATAGTGTTAGGTGGTGGATGTGGTATTTTTCTTAAGAAAATTTATCACAAAAAGAAAAAAAGTAAAGGAAAAAATCATTATAGGTTGATTAATTCATTATGATTACTCATATCACTTGCATAAATTGATCTCTCAGGGATTGGAAGATGAAATATTCATCATTACAAGAGTACTTGATTGAGTGTATTTTTTGATATAATGAACTATGATATATAGTCAGAACCTTATCCTTGAGATAAATTCTATTCATAACATACCTACCTGAATCCATAAATACATTTTAACCATAATTCAAAGTCCCAATGATAAATTTTATCCCTATATTTACATGGTGGAGATGCCATATTCCTTGAAATCAAATGATATATGACATGTACTTGAGGTATGAGCACAACTACATTACATTTTTTTACCTTGAGTGATGATAGAAAATAATTAAATGTGAGTTAAATTAAATGTGGCATGCACATTAATGATGAATTAGCACATACAAATCAAAGTATGGAAGAATATTTTTATTTTAAAAAGGAAAATTAAAATCCATTATTGGTTTTATTTTATTAAAAATTGATGAGTTAGAGAAATTATTATGTGTGAAATTTGAAAATTTCTTTTTCATTAAAAATAATTTTGTTTTGTTTCTTTTTAAATTTAAATTTCGGTAGAATAAAATTCCTTTGTGATGTTTTTTATATTACATACTTGAGGAAAATAATGGTCTTAGCATGGGATAATTAAGAAAACCATATTTTTTGTTCTTATTTTAATATTACATACATTATTTTTACATATTAAATAATTAATATTTATGGTACTTAATTGTTTTTATGATTTGTGAAAGGATACATAAACTGTTCAGAAATGAGCTAAAAGTCGATGAATTCAACACTAAAATGTTGGACTATAGTGACAGATAAGTGAAGGAAAAATTTTAAAGCTCAAAATAAGAGAATCAATTGAAAGAGTGTCTGAATCTACTAGAACACACCAATTCAAGTAGTGAACAATGGATTCATGATGTGAACATTGATGTAATTTAGTACTTGAGTTGACAATGTGAAGAAAAACACACTGGGAGTTAAGTACCACATGTAATGGTATGAAAAATATATGTCACACTGTGAAACCCCTTAAAAATTTTCAAAACACAAACTAGGATATAAGAAAACTCACTAGATGCTCAGTCTCAAAGAATTCATGATTTGGAATCACTATTCACATCTTGAAATAGTTTTATGGGACCAAGAATGGAAATATTTGAAAAAATTAATGTTAGAACATACTTTAAAGGAACCTTGACAACCCGAGATGACTTTTGACCAATTTATTTATGCATTTAATTGAACTAGGGGTGTGAATAGGGCCTATAAATAGATATCTAGTGTGATTAAAATTAATGATAACCATTCAAGGGTTCAGGCACTACATTGGAAATTTAATCTATTGCTATTTGAGTTTTCTATTACTATTTTTTGTTTCCTTCTTCCAAATTCTTTCTCTCTATATCATTTCCATTTCAACCAATAATTATTACTCTCAATAATGGAAGACTGACTCAAGGCTTTTCCTTGGGAGAGGTATTCATTGTTCCTAACTTCTAAACATCAACTAAATATGATTTAAATCTATTTTTGGTGAATTATGGGGAAGTGTACGGGTGTGATGATTTTCCAATATGACATTCATCCCAAATTAATCTCTATTATTTTATTTATATATTTTACCTCCCTTTAATTTTATAATAACTCCTAACATGATAGAGTCAAGTTCTTCAATGGAAGAAATGTAATATGATGGATCCAGGTCGAAGAAGGTTTTATGCTCTTGATTGAGGTGTGTCATTAATCTTGATGATGCGGGGAGGTCAAGTTTTGTGCACCAAATAATTTTCCTAGGAATTCAATATTTCAAACCCAATAAGTTGAAGGAGAGTAGTACATGAATGAAATTTCATAATTGAATTATCAAAATGAATTTAAGAAGAAAATATGAATATTGAAGGAATCTGCAATACTAAACCCTAAGGACCATGTCCTTTCTTCCAAATATCATTCTGTCTGCATATGCATTTTTATAATAGTTTTAGATTATCATTTAAATTCTATTTTGGGAAATTTTCTTTATTTTCATAAATAATATAAACACAAAAGAGAAGAATAGGTGAATACATATTAGTGATTAAACCACTACATAAATCCTCATGTGATATGAGCATGATCACCCACTATGCTTCACTATAAAATAAATTGTATATTTTTATCACCCCATAAATGGTGTTTCAATGAGGTACCCACTCTGAACTCCTCAGTCAAAATATATTAGAGTCACCCTTACATGGGTCCTTAGACTCAATAGAAGTCTCAGATCCACAATTGATGCTCATCATATTTCATAATCCTTAGAATCATAAATATGATATAATGACCTCTCAAAAAATAATAGGTTCACCACAAGGTAAATATTCAAAGGGATATCCCATGAAGCATCTCAGTCATTAGGGTCACATTATGTAGTTCTACTCAACCAACACATCATTCTTTCATCATGCATGTCTGCCTTGACTTGGTGATATCATAAGGGGGAGGGTCACTCACTCCTACATTTTTCCAATGAGCCCTATCTCTCCAAGGGATCATGAGGTCCTTAATGGTCTATTTAGGCCAAGGGTTTATCATTTAACACCCACCATTACTTAGTTGTACAAGGCTAAGAATCATGGGACAATAAATCATGCCTAATAAAATCATCATAAGGACACCCCTTATGGGTGTATAAATATATAAGGTCATTTCCTTGGAAGTAATCAGTCAAGTCATCTTTCTAGAACCCTAGGAATATTGTTTCCTAGGTGATCTATCATTTTTTTCAAAGTATTTCAATTAATAATTCATTATAAAATAATACATTTAACTCAATTTAAATATTCCAATTAAACAAGAGGGTATATCCAACCAGAGCGAACCCACACATCACATGACATATATCAAAAAAAAAAAATACCATAGTCCGGTACACGATACCTCCTACCATTAATACTATTTCCCTTTATTTCTAAAATTTCAGTTGCTACTTCCAAGGATGGTAAATTCCTAGTCGAAGTCCACTCAAATATTTCACTGAAATATGAACCCCAAGATCATTCCATAACACCCAAATTAATTAATTATAATCAATTAATAATTAATTAATAATTTAAAAAAGCATTAAATATATAATTCAAAATATATCTTTTTTGATTATCCAACTAACCACCTATTTCTTGGTGAAACCTCAAGGAATCCCCCTTGATATTTCTATGAAGGACTCCCAACACCACTCTCGAGAAAAAACTGAACATGGATCACCATTTCACATGAAAAATTAATTTAATTTAAATGATAAAACATAAATAATTTTATAGTGTGACAAACCCTTGATGATTTTATGGATGGAGGAAGATGGATGTCATTAAGAGACATCCCCTACATAGGCTGCACAATGAGAGGATCCCTTCGAGATATACTCAACACTTGAAGGGGGGGGGGTGAATCAGTCTTGGATACTATTTAACTAGTTATAAAATTTTATCCATATTCCTATTAGACCTCTTAGGATATTAATTATGTTATAATATTTTCCTCATTGTATTCAAGTATCTAAAATAAGGTACAAGATGGAACATGATATATATTTTTACAAGGTTCACTACTCAATAAGAGTAGATGGTACTTGACATGTATAGTGATGACTAGTACATGGATTCTCCACTATGATGTCATGAATATTATAGTGGTTTAACTAGAAAACAATCCTTACACTATGTGTGAGTCCCTACACTTTAGGAGGGGGGATAATAAGAAAATCCTTCTGCCCTGGGCTCGTGAAGAACTTATCCAACTTAAAGCTCCATTCTGGTTCTTTATACCAACTATATAGATATTATTAACCTTATTATTAGGTTAATTTATAACACCAGAAATTATTCCAATAGATGACACTTATGTTGTATGTTACGTTGCTATATTGTTATTCTCTTCCTTCTTGTTCACTTGTTACTTGTATAAAAGCTGGAGAAAACCTTTCCTTCTTCTTCACAACAATAAACAAAATGATACCCTTCCTTCACCTAGAACTTATCTGTCTTATCACTTATACAATCATGTCCATCCAATTATGTTCATCCCGTGGAAATTTATTTGATCCTTCTTCTTAACCTATTTATCCAATACCAAATTATTTGAAATATTTGTAGAATATCCTTTTATACGGGGAATCATATCCATATTATTCACTATTTTCTCCATTTGGAGGCCTCTTCACACTATTTATCCAGTCCATTCATATTCTTATTAATTTAGTGCACTATTTATACATCCATTAACCCCATCATTATTTAGTAATTCTTTAGTTGATACTTTTACATATATGAGAGTAGTCATCATGCTACAAGTTGAAACTTTATTGTGATGCTTGAATTATTTATTATAATACACAAATGAAATACAACTATTCATATAAATAGATGTTCAATTGTTCATCTCTTCACCCAAATATCAATAAGTCTAAAAAATCATGATTCAACACCCCCATTTATAGAGGCATGGTTCCTGCATAAACTTAGTGAAAGGTGAAAACTCAAATTTGAAAATACCACATTCAAATTTGAATCGCCCACTAGATTTTTCCTTTGTTTGATGACATTAAAACTTAATAAAAGATAAAAGTATAGAGATATTTCTAGTAAACTTAATAAGATATTGGAATCAATTTCCATATTCAAAATTCATAAAATATCATTTGGAATTTTTATTTTTCAATCATGATTTCTAAAAAAATTGATCATCTAGCTCATAATCACTATAATTAATGACTTTATGAAAAAATTTGAAAAGACCTCCAAAGCATACATTTTTTGTAACTTCAAAACATGTATTCCATCTGGTGAAACTTAATTCAGTTATCCTTCATCACTTAGGAACAAATTAAGATATTTTAAGTACCTTTTTGAAAACTTATTTAAACAAATTTTTTGTATTTTTTCACAACTAACCTTTTTGTAACTGAATGTTTTGTTTTCCAAGAATTGGATCTATCTGCATTGTATTCTGTTCAATGGATCCAATAGAATCATAGGTAGGATGTATTGTTTTTTTGGAAGTATATATTTGCAGTAATCAAAGAAAGAATGATGTTTCTGATGATTTTTTAGAGAAGAAAGTGTGAAGTTCGGAGATAGAATGTTTTCATATTTTCTAAAACAAAATCAAATGATGATTTTCTGATCAAGAAGATCTCATAAGTCATAAAAAATTCATGATAAAAGCTTTTAAAGAAAAAGTAAAGAGGTTTGAATAATATCATAGTTGAAAAATGGATTTTCATAATCAGATTTTCATAATCATATTTTTGTAAGCAGATTTTTGTAATTAGATTTTCGTAATCAGATTTTAATATTCAGATTTTCGTAATCAGATTTTTGAAATTAGATTTTCATAATCATATTTTCGTACTCAGATTTTTGTAATTAGGTTTTCGTAATCATAGAATCGTAATCATCATTTTGAGGAGAATTGTAACCAAAATTCTATAGATATTCATAACCATCATTCTGAGTGAATAATTACAAGAATTCTGAGAGAATCGTAACCAACCTTTTTGTAGTGAATCATAACCAGCTTTCTGTAGAGAATTGTAACTATAATTCTGAGAGAATTGTAATCAAAATTCTATAGAGAATCATAACCAAAATTCTAAGAGAATCAGAACCATATTTCTAGAGATAATTGTAACCATCATTCTTAGAGAATTGTAACCAACATTCTAAAGAGAATCGTAACTAGCATTCTTAGATAATCGTAAATAGCATATTGAGAGAATCTTAACTAGCTTTCTACAGAGAATCGTAACCAGATTTCTAAGAGAATCATAACCAGTATTCTTGTAACTCCCCAACCCCAGAAGCCCAGATCGAATACATTATTTTAATACATTGGCATGATTACAAGGTATCAAATAAAAAAGGACTGAGTAGTTTAGTAGTTTGGTAAAACTAGATACATACATAGGTTTGACATTATAACTTGAAAATAAATACAACATATTAGTTTTATTGGGACCATCCATAACTCTAAGTTTATCCATGATGTTCATTCATAATAAACTTCTTCACATCCTAAGAAAATGAAATATAAGAAATGGGTGAGCTTAGATTCTAAGTATGGGTAATAGATACAATGGAATATATCATAAACATAAACATTAGGCATGGTGAATAATGAGAAACACATTCCTTTAAAAATACACATGAATATAATATGGTAGGTTTATGAGATGAGTGAATATTTCCATAATAAAACATAATCATGGGATTTCTAATATTTGAAAAACCACATGAACTTTTAATTACTAGTTTAATAATGTGATAATTCATAATGAGGGACATCATAACCATACCGTTAAGGCCTTTTTCCAAGACCATAAATAACCATTTTGTCAAGGCCTTGTAACAATAACGTAGTTTGTCTCATGAGACCTACTGATGATCCGATGGGATATAGTGGGCCCCACCTAACACTTAATAAGTCCAATTCATTCAAAATATGAATTTGGATAAACATAAACAATATATACATTCATATTTATCCTAATATATGAAATGTAAATATCTTTCCCTAAACATTAAGCATAAACACTATCCATTGAGAGTAAATTGGTGAATGGTTTTAAGATAGCACATCCATAATCAAAAAAATAATAATCCATTTAATTAAATATGGTAAATGATATAATAAAACATTAATCCCAATAATACATAAGAATCATCAAGAGTGTTGAAATAGATAAAGATACTCTTATAAAATCATCGAGTAATTCTTGAGATAAATACACTTTTACTTGGAAAAAAGTGTTATTTGGAAAAAATATTTGTATGAAACCATAAGTGAAGTAATATAGTATTTTTATAATTAAATGATTAATTTTATAAAGATAATTGTTTCCAAAAACAGATTATAGAGTGGCGTTGAAATTAGGTAATAATTTGAGGAATTCCCTTGAAATCGGGCTTGTATTTTGGGAAATTTTTTTGAAAGATCATTTTAAAACATATAACTCCACTTAAATGAAAGTAGGATTATGGTTGGTACACATATATGTCACACTATCAAAGAATATATGAGGAGTAAATATGAATAAATAATAATTTAATTGACGTAAGTATAAAATAAGAGTAACCCAAATGAAAATGGAGGTTCAGGTAGAAACCCTTACCACTTTGTAATCAATTGAATCATATGCCAAAAAATTAATAATCATAAAATGATAAATTTAATATCAAGAAAATAAAGATTTTAGTGATATGAAACATCAATGGTCAATATAAAAACACCACACACAAATAATGGTAGTGAATATAGAATATCTCACAAAAATGGAAGTGAGATGAAGAAACCCCTTACCTTAAGTCTGATTGTGTTCCTCACTTGATCTTAATGAACTAGATAATCAAATTTAGGTCCATTAATTAATAATTATAGAACCTATTCTATATTAAATTATTTATTATAAACCTATTAAGTTCATTCATGGCCTTTTTGAGGGGTTAAGATGTTCAATTTCATTGTTCTGGTCTGTTTAATTCATGATCGGTATACTTATATACATGAATGGAGAATCGTGTAAAATGAGGATGGTTTTCCAGAATTAAAGTTATATGTTATTAGTGAACATAAATAAGGTTACATGGTTTTAAATTTCATTTAGTTATTTTGAGTGAATATGAATCATTATATAAATTATTTAATGATAACCGTTCGGGTTAATTGGCGGGTTTTGAACACCATGAACTCATTTTTCTTTACAAATCAAAACCATGTGTACAAAAAGATTCAAGAACCATTGATGATAAATAATACATATATTATATTCTAGTTCAACCATAGTAATGTTTTCATTAATATAATTGAATACAATAATAGAAATTGAAATCACATCGTCCTTGAATGTGGTAAATTAGCACCTCTCAGATGGTATTTTTTACTACTAGCATAAAAGAAGGATAAAGGAGAGATGATAATTTATTATTTCATAATAATAAAAAAATTACAATTAATTTAATTTATTGGAGTTTTCATATCAATTGGATGAGTATAGGAGAGGATAGAAAAGAAAACAAAGGAACTTGAAACGAAAGTAAAATAATCAAAAGAGGAATTTTCCTCTTGAATTAATCTTCCTTGAGAGCCTCTTTAGGGGAGAGGATTTGGTATTTTTATGGGACCAAGGGCTCTTGGACGTGGGGATGGAGTTTTTAAGTATATTTGAGTTTAATTGAGTCAAGGCACAAGGCTTGAGAGGAGTGAAGAGAAGAGGGGAGTGTTGGTGGTTTTTGTAATGGAGTAGAGGAGGGTTTTCTTAATATTTTAATCATTAGCTTATTACTTTTCCATAAGATAATAAATAGTTATGATTCCATGAACAAAAATTGTAATAATTGGGTGTGAGTTTGAACCAAGGGTTCTTACATCAGTGATGATTTTAAGAATAGTGTATTTAACACATAATGTATATATACGGTAAATTACCGTATTTCAGTATTCATAAAAATTCATGTATTTTAGAAAAATACAAAAAATTCACCCCAACAATTTTTTCACAAGTAGAATTCAAAAATGGAATCCATTTTTTTGAAAATAATTTTCTAAATATTTTTAATTCAATTTTTAAATAAAAACATAATTTATTAAAAAACAACTTTAAAACTATAACTCGTTTGATAACACCTTGAAAAGTTAATCAAGGTCTCATAAAATTATCTTATAACCATAATAAAATAAAATGAAAATTTATAATTACATTTTATTAATATAAATTTCTATTTTAAATTACTAAATTAATCATAAAATTATATTTAAAGTATTTTGGACTTACAAAAATACCAATACTTATGCTATGATCATTTTGTCACTTATAAGATGTTTAAATATCATTTATACATTCATGGGTGAAATTTCCATTTTTTGGATGGTTTATTATTCATTACTATTCATATGGGTATGTTACCACTCAAAAGGGTCAAGTCACTATTCACAAAAAAAATGTAAGTATATCCTATCAGACTCTAAATATATTACAGAATGCCACCATGTATGTCTGTTTTTCGAAATTCAAATCACAGAAGTGAAAAAATTATGTTTATTATCTAGATTATAAGAAAGTGTTATTTTTTAGACACTATGTGTTTTGTAAATTCAATATTTACTTTCAAAATATTGGGGGGTTGCAATTCTGTGAAAATCATAACCAGCATTCTGTGAAAATCAGAACTAGATAGAAAGTGGAAGGGATAATGAAAATTGTATCAAGGCTAATCAAAATATTGTAATGGGTTAGGAAAGAAAAAAATTATAATAGGTTGAAAAATAATTTTTAATGAGCCAATTATGAAGAAGAATTAAAGGGGTAAAACATAACATTCAATTTTGCAAAAATCTTGGAGAGATATAAGGAGGTTTAACGAAGTCAAAGATGAAGTTCAAATGAAAGATATTTTCAGAGTTTTGAGATTTGAAGAAGCCAGAAAGATTTCATGTTTCCAATCATTATTTCTTGAGTTTCCTATAAATAATTCCTCAGATCATTAGTTAATTTTCAAATCTTATATACACACATGAAATTCAGGGCATTAGAGAATTTGAAGTGGAAGTTATCATCAAATTGTAGGATAATTTTTCAGAGGATTCCAAAAGAGTTTGAGTTTTTTACAGATTGATTTTGAGTTCATTGTATTGAAAGAAATCAGATCCAGAATACAACATCATTGTATCAAAAGAAATCAGATCCATATTATAACATCATTGTATCGAAAGAAATAATATCCATATTACAACATCATTATATTAAAAGAAATCAGATTTATATTATAACATCATTGTGTTGAAATAAATCAGATCTAGATTATAACATCATTTTATTGAAAGAAATAGGATGAAGAATCCAACATCATTTTATTGAGAAAATCAGATCCATCCAAATCGGACCGAGGATTCAGACTGAAAAATTGTGGAGCAGTTTCCACAAAGTCTTGATTCTTTTCATTAGCTCAATTATTTTAAAATAAAACATTGTAAACTAACAGGAGTCTGTATAACCTTTCCTATCAGGAGATAGAAGGTGTCCAGCAGGAGTTGGCACAATTTGTATTTACTTATTCAAAATAGTGGATTTCCATAGACCCATGGGAGTGGCTATGGAAAGGACATATGTTATCACATTGAAGAGGAACCTTATAGATCTTGCGTGCTTTTCTTTAATACTTTTTTTCATGCATAAGTATTTACTAAATTTTGATAAGGATATAAAACTTAACAAGTTGTAGGGGTTAAGATTCTAAATGTTTTAAAACTTATAAAAAGTGAACAACTGACTCAACCCCCCCCCCCTTCTCAGTTGTTATTCTATCCTTGGAACTTCAATATTTCCAAAGATTATTCTTCTAAATATTAACATGCTTCATAAATTTTCATCCATTGTTTTTTTCTTAAAAACCTTTAATGGATGAAATTATTTTGTGACTATTTGTATGATGATCTTGAAAACATTCATTTAGTAGGCACACACCATTTATTATTAAATCAAAATCATATATCCAGTGACACTTCTTGGAAACTTAAGTCTGATAAATGTCACTCGAAAATATATATTTTATACCTTCATAAGAAAACTTTTTCATGACCCAACTAATCATAAGCCTTGTCAATATCTTTTTGAATATCCTCATATGTTTCCTCTAACTTTGTTAGGAATTTTTTTTCTGATCATTCAAAAACCTTTACCTACTAACCTCATAGACATTTTTCTATCCAATGACCTACTTTGGAAAATTCATCTCTATTAGATGATCTATAAAATCCTCTCTGATCATTTGACTATCACTTTTATTCGATGATCATCACATGTTTACTCTATCTAATTTATTTGATATAAAACATCAATCTATACATCTGGAAGCTTATAATTTATAGATTATGTTTAATTAATCACAAGTTCATATGACAAACTTTATAGTTCCTTTCATTAGAAAAAACCCCATAAACACTTTCTTTGTTAATTGTTTCAATATCTTTAATTTTAATCTTGATATTTGTACAATTTGATCTGATTCACTTGATATAGATCTTTTCATAACATCAATTATCACTTCATAATGTTTGGAAAAAATAGTTCCACTAATTTCTTCCACCACTCCAAAACCTCAAAATTTCACATATACTCCTCAATATTGCCTCTAAACATAGCTGATTAAAATCTATTTCAAATACCTTTTACTTCACTTAATATTTATATTGAAACATATCTATAAGGCTATGTGATGTTTTATCAATGAAAAACATACCACTTAGAAATGTATGATATATATTTTTTCAATAATTATCTATCCAACGTAAATATGAATGAAATCAGTCAAAAATTTATTTACACCTATAGACGGATCGACTTAGTCCATTCACATAAGTCATCTATCAGTGTGAGCATTCCTTTAATGGTATTCCAAACATTCCTCTGTCTAATTGGACTTTACATATTTTCTCATATGATGGAATATGTTAGATGACTTTGTAAGGTTCCTCCAATGGACACTCCATACAATGGTTCTACTCATAAGTATTCCCCCAACGACCAGTCCAATCCGCTTAATCCTATCACATTAGTATGATCTAATCCATCTGATAACATTAGTACAATGGCATCTATCCAATATTTTGAACTAAATCCATCCATTTGGCATCACAAACTTCTAAAGGAAACTCTTTAATGAAACATCATAATACTGATGATAAACATGCATCTATAAACATCAAGCACATGTTTGATACCTTATGAACAACTCATCAATCATCATAAGTAAATTCAATGTCTAAGAAATAACTTTTACCTTTCTTGAGATGATAATACTTTATCACTTCAACTAAACCTACCAACCAATTCTTCTTTATAAATTCCTAAACATATTAACATCAAGTAATTATTTCATTGACAAGCATTGAGGAATAATTACTACTTTTAATAAAAATTAAAACTCTCACCCAAAATGAGATCTTCAATATCCCACTTTTTATTTTTTTGGAATACATTATAATTAATTTACAAATGAATATTTCAATATGTAGATCCTTATCTTATTTATATCCCCTTTAATTTTCCAAATTCTAATTTCACATTCTCTCCCCAATTTTAACAAGAACTAAAATGTTCAGGGTAAAAGGGTATGAGTTCATTGTTAATAAATAGAAAATACATTATTTCACTATAAGTCTACATGATCCGTGATCAATGTAGAAAACAAGAGGATTATATTGAGACAAAAAATACATATTTTAACAACTGATATTGATACCATATAGAATGATAAATCATAAAATTGTATGTAATGGTTTCCCACATTTATTCTAGGATAAATATTGTAATGAAGATACGAAACACTTGTAAGATAAATCAACCTGAAACTTATGTACTCATATAAATTAACGGATTAAGAAACTTTAAGTGTAATAGTAATGATAAGTAGGCTAAGGGAACATTAATACTTGTAATTTTCTTATGTAATTGATTAATTCAATTTATACCCATTTGCAATTATATTTTTATCTTAAATAAACAAGGATGGAAGATTAAGGAAACAATTTCCTTTTCAATGACTTTCCTTATGATCTTAATAATGACAAATCTCTTAAATAGATATGATTTAGGATCTTTATGTTGAGAATTCACTAAAATGGATCTTTTATTATGTGGATGTTTAGAATTGAAAATTTATAAATCTTCACCAAGGAAGATCCATTCATATTAATTTTTAGTAAACCAACATAGGAAACATTCCAAGATGGAAAATTCCTTATCTTTGATATCTAGAGTTTGTATCCATTCCTCGTTTTTAGGTTCTATCACTTAGTACATGACTCACCTTCAATTCCATATTTTGGAAGATCAAATACAATATACACAATTATATAGAATAAGGTGGCTCTCCATTTCTTGTCAATGTGGATGTAAAGGTTGAGATAGTTTTCTCAACATAGTTGCTCTATCTTTTATAGTATTTGTTCTTACACATCCAAATTTTAGTTCTATTCTATCTTGGGGTAGCATGAATCTGTTCACATTCCATTCTTCTTTATATAGATAATAGTTATTCTTAACAACCTTAATGGATGATAAATTCTTTATCCTTTTAAGGACTACTTATTATTCTAATATAATGGTTAATTTTTTTTTACTTTGAATAAAATTCTTACATCTCTCACATAGAACCTCTTTAAAAAATAGTTTTATTTTGTTGACAACATCTTATGTCCTTCATCATCATCATGTGGAATATTTTATTTTCATTTTTCACTATAATTTCTATGTGCTTCTTCCATTTTTATTATTCTCTCAAAATCTTCTGGATAGATAAATAAAATATCATTATAAATAATAGAAAATGGTTTGTATTTTCCACATGGAATCTTATGAGTTCCTTCCTTCTTATTAGTTATTTTGGATTCTTTTATTTTCTTTAACTTTTTTAATTTAGGATGAAAGGAATTCTCACCTTTTCTACTTGAAATGTTCTTGGGATGATCTTTGTTACAACATTATTCTATTGAATTACCCATGTTTATTATTCTTTCTTAACCAACTTTAGTGGTTATCTCTTCTTAAAAACTTGTGTTACACATTGATATGATCATGCACCAAAATTGTGACCACCACTATTGCATAAATCACAAATATTTTAAAGAGTTCTAATTTCTTTCTCTGAATTATACAACTTTTTATTAACATGTGGATGTTGCTACTACACCTATGGCTTTCCCCCCTTGACATGGGATTCATTTGTGCCTTTCTATTTAGAGGATTGTACCAACAATCTAATGCATAATTCCTAAATCTATTAAAGCACCATAATTGACCCAAAAACTATGACATTATTATATATTATGTCTTGTGTTTTTGGGTTTTCATTATAACTTTTTTTCTCTTCTTGGGGAAAGAAATCCATTAATTTTATAACCCACTATAGATAAGTTGGTAGGATTCTTAGCACCCTTCTTCATCGATATTTGTATAGATTTTGTTTTCCAACCAGCACTATTCATGAAAAATGATTTGAAACATTATTAAAAGATGGTATAGATGGTACCTATTTCTTTATAGATGCTGGATATAGATCATTGAATCAATTCATGATCTTCTTATAAAATGTTGGTGTCATTTTATCATTAGTTACCTTCAATAAGAACTGTGTTTTAGCATCAAATATCTCTTTATTTTGTAAAGTCTCTATATATGTCTTCTCATGTTTTTATAACTTATCATCCATTTATTGAAATAGCATATTGTGTGTGTTTTTGGATTTTCAATAATAATCACCTTCAATTCATAAATATTACCCATTATTTCAACTTAATCTTCAAGAATGTTATCTTTTTTTATAACAGAGAGTCAAGTTCCATAATCTTATTAGATTTTACTTCTAATTTTAAATCCATTACATCAATGCTATTTTAAAAATTCTTTAAATTAAACATATCTTTTCTTAAAGATTCTCATTGACATCATATTTCTCTTCAACTTCTTTGAGACATTTATATTCAAACATTGAGGAACTTAATTCAAGTTCCATATTTCTTTATTAAAAGTATATATAATATTTAGGGTGATTTATACATTTTATAATTTTTTTGTAAATCCACTCCATGTTATCAACTTCTTCTTCCAACTAGGTGATATCTTATAACATACTTAGAATGGATCCACAAAAAAGTGACACTGTTTCATTGGGATTTAAAAACTGATATATTTTTCTAAATTGCAAACATATCATCATCGACACTTATTTTAGGATATTATTTTAGTGGAAATTTTATATAATAATTTTCACATACCTCATGATCAGTTAACATGATTGATTATAACGAGGTATGAGTGTTTTACATCACCTTGGTGGAAACTTGATCAACATTTTATTTAATTTATAAGATATATTTTTATTCCTTGTTATCATGGCATGGAGAATATGATACTTTATATTATTTAGGAAATAGGGATATATTATTTAGATTTTTTTCTCTTTATATAAGATCTAATTCATTAACACAATACATTTTTTAACTCCCCATAAATTGGTTAATGGAATACCTCTTGATTGAGGGAAGGTCTCTTGAGATTCCTTAGGGTTTTTGATGTGAAAATGGGAGAAAAAGAGGCCATATATTGAATGGTTCATGGTTGGGGAATGGTTACTACTAACCATTCATTATAACCATGAATCATGGTGGATGGTGGTGCATGGTTAGTAAACCATTCATAGTTTCCTATGAAATCATGCATTATGAACCCCATAGGATATAGAAAACTAGAAAAATACAACATGATTTTTAAAATGATGGTGGTGGATAGAAGAATCATGCAACATAGTTTTCTCTTGGACAAAAGGTAACTATATGGTTGGTGCGTAGTTTGAAAAACTATGTGGCCAAATCGTATTCCTATTTAAAAGTGTAAAATGGATGTTTTTCACTGCCAATTTTTATATAATTTTCACATAATTTCTACCCAATTTCCTTACATAGTAGACTAGAGTGTAAAATAGGATGTCTCCCTTCTTCTAAGGATAGTTCCCATTTGTTTATGAGGCGTTTGATGTGTCTTTTAGTGAGAATCAAGGCCCCTTGTAAGTCTATGAGTCCTATTTCTTCCATTTTTTTTATAATCATTGTGGGTTATTTTCTACTCTTTTAATGCTCATGAAACCTAATTTTTATAGGAAATTATTAATCTTGTGTTAGTAGTTATTTTAGCTTGAATTAAGGTCCATGGTTTGGCTATTTCTTACCTTTGAGGTTAAGGAAGGTAGTGTAAGCTCCCTTTCCCATATTCTCTATGTTTTGTATGTGTATATGATGCGTGATGTTGTTTTAATGTACTACACAATTTTTTATTTGATAATAATAGTAAATAGTGTTTTATGAAGTTATGTGAGAACCTTTGTGGATTCTATTAGGTCTGTTAGATATTATAACACTAGGCTTAATGGCCACCAAAAGGGGTGTTCCAATTCTTTGAAAATGGTAAATGTAGAATTTTAAAAGGGATATAGAGGAATTATGTGATTAAATTGATCCTTTTTTTGAATGGTATGAAAAGAGGGCCTAAGATAATGGTTGGAAAAACTTGGATTAAAATGTGAAAAGTCATGGAAAAGGGAAGTGATAAGATAAATGATAAAAGGGGCTTAAGTATAAATTTTTAAATTATTTTAATTAATGAATCATTGTTGTGAAATGTAAGTTTGGGAATATTGGATATATTTAGTCAATCATGTGTTAAATGGGTTAGGCAGTTTGAACATTGCAAAAAGATATTTATTAACATCTAATATGTGGTAAATGGTTTTCTTGACCCATGTGTAAGGACGTTTGAAATGGAATTCCTTCCCCTTTGTGTGGACTTTTTAAATTTTATTCCTTGTCCTTTGTTTAGGATGGAAAGAAATAATGTTTCAAATATGTGAATTAGGGTGATGATGATGGAATATAATTTTATTGAATTTGGTGTTGACATGACGATTTGGGAACAAATGTTTTGAAATGATGTGGGAACTTGGATTGGACTCCTTTGAATTAAGAAATTAGTGATTAATGAACACCCCCTTCCTATATATGAAATTTTTTCCCCCTAGAGTACATGGACTAAACTTCTGGATCCCAATGGATAAATGTTTAAGTTTTATTTTTCTAAATTAAAACATGTGTCTTTAATGTGTTATCATTATTATTCTATAAAATGTTTTCAAACACATATTTTTTGACTTGATATTTATTTAAACACCATTGGTGGTGGCCTACCGAGTTTAACTAACACCTTACTCGGGCCGTCTATGGTACCAGACCAAATGTTACGTTTTATGGTCTGGATATGGGAAAAGGACCAATGTTAGTTGGTTGACTTGGGTTGGAGATTCGATGAGGGGACCAGACATGATATTGTGTATCTACTTGGTAGATTTTTAGTGTGTCTTTATTTTTTAGTTTTCTGTAGGAACTTTAGAATATCATGAGATTAAATGTTTTTTGTATCAGTTTTTTGGTACATCCCCTATCTGTGAATGTGTATGTGATGTTTGGTTATTTATTATTATCACCTATTATTTTTTATATTGATTTCCACTATTGGTTTTCTATGGTAAATATGGTATAGTACCCCCATGTATCTCACTAGACCCTAACTGCTAGTCAACAACCTTTGGCATTTAGGGAGGAACTCCTGAAGTCACATGGTGCACCAGATTTGGGTTCTAGTTTAGTGGAACCTGAGCTGAGTGTGACACCCGAGCTGGGTGTAACACCCTGAGATTTTGTGAAATATTTTTTTTCGAATTAATTTAATATATTTAATAGTTTTCATTTCACGAAACACTAGAAATAGTTTATTTTATATTAAATCCATATGTCTGGATTGAAATATATAGAATAAAATTTTAATAATGCACTACACACAACATAAATTTTTTATTTCTCTATAGGGAACACCAATATTAGTTTAAGTTCACGCAAGACTGACTTTCCTCGATGGCTTACGTAACACTCAAAACCAATTGTTATTGAACAATAAGTCATTATTAAAATATTACTATATGGCCATTAAATTTAAGATTATAGTGTTAAATAACTAATGGATATATATATTTTAATTCATTGGTTACCTAATAATTAGAAAAGAATATAGAAATCAAATGAATATAAAGGGAATAATTTTATAAAAGTTATGTGAAAAAGAAAATTTATATTAAAAAGATAAATTAATTAATAATAGTGAATGATATTAATTAAATTTATATGATATATATTAAAAAAATTATTTTTAATAACAATCCAATATATTTGATAGATATAAGATAATAACAAACCCAATTTTGTGCTTAAAAACCTATATTTTTATAAAGGTAGTTTTACCGCCTTTTAGTGGTGATACCATTTTAAATAAAATTTGGGGAACTTTTATAGATTTAATATGTAAAAAAATTTCATCTTTGAAATAAAAACATAAAAATTAAGTTAGGATAAATTTATGGTATTTTTTTTGAAAGGTTACATTTTTAATGAATAGTTAAAAATACTGAATTTTAATTCTAAACCATTTTTTCATCTAATTAATTTTTTAAGGTTAAATTATATTTTTAATAGGTTTTAATGTTTAATTAGATAATAATTTTATAAATTAATAAAATTTAGGTTAGTCGAATCAATTTTAATTTAAAATTGGGTATAAAAAGATAGCTAAATTTTGGACGTTTTTACTTTAAAACCCCGCAGTGTCGTCCCATCAACAGGATTATTTTTAAATTATTTTCTACAACTTATGTGATTAGAATTTTGAAAAATGGATTCAATATTTTTAATCAGAATAATTTATATTGTATAATAATTTAAACATTGTTTTTTACCCAAAATATTAGTGAAAGTTATGAAAATTGATTATAATGATTAAGAGAAAAATTAGGTTAACAAAGTCCTAAACCTAAAATTTAAGACTCAAAACGGCCTAGAAAATTGTCCAACACCCATTTTAAGGCCATGATTCAGACATGAACCTTCCATTATTGTGTTTTTTCTGTTTTCTTTTACTTTTTTAGTTGAAAATGTGGGTACATCTGACTTTTTTTTTCAAAAAATGCCAAGTGTGTCCTTTCCCTTCCCTATAAAAGGCCACCACCTTTCCTTCTTCTTCACAACTATCAAACCACTTAGGTTAATCCAATATGTAAAGACCCAGAATTTCGATGTATTTTTTTTAATTAAATAGGAATTTTATGATTCCGTGAAAATTAATGGCGCGCGATTCCGAGGTAAGGTGTGCCCGTAATGAATTTCTGAACTTTTTTTCGGGTACGTTCAATAAACGTGCGAGCGGGTTTTTGTAAATTTTGAACCGCTACTCAGAATTAAAATATAAGGGCACTATTGAACTGGCAGTGCCAGTATTTTCTTATGGGGACCTTCACCTCGACCGTAGTAGGTCGAGGGTGAATGATAGAATTTGGGTTTTTCGTGGAAATAGAAATAAAATAAAATAAACTTTTATTTTATGTTTCTTTTTGTTGAAACCTCCCATGTGGATGGTTAAAATGTGGGGACCACCTGAACTAAAAGCTCCCACATGGGTTATGGTGGTGGGTACCACCCAAGAATAAAACCCCCTTTAACTCCCCTCTTAATGGGAGAGACCCCTTGAACTCCCTCATTAATGGAGATTTAACCCGTGGACTTCCTCCCATTAATTAATTATGCCTCGTCAATTGATTAATTTTGCCAACTTTTTTTGTGCCAACAATTTAAAATTAGACAAACACTTTTTATTTTGGTTGGCTATTCTTTTGAGAGCACTCGTTGGCAAAGGTAGAATCTTGGGGAGAACATTGGATAAACATTCTCCAACGAAGAACTCTTCTCCTTCAACGAATATTTTCTCCAACGAAGAACACCATCAAAGGATCTCCAACGACGAACGAACCAACGATCGGGGAAACTCCGACGTCACCGACGTCACCCCTTAGAACATAAACAAGCAATCAAGGTAGGGTGGTTGTTTCAATTTATTCCCTTTACTTGTTCTGGATGATTCATCATTAATCAGGAAGAGATTATAGTCATTTGCTACCACTCTAACGCGGAGGGTGCGGGCCAAACAAACATGGCCCAACCTCTCCACATTTTATCGTGATAAATTGTTGTGTTCTTCGTGATGGAGGAGGATGACAACCAACCTCGGTGGGGTACAAGAACAATGGCTGGAACCACCGCTGGCCGTGATGAAGGTGAAAAACAGAGGGTGGATTGTCAAGCCAGCCGCCAGGGAAGGTACTGCGTGCGACCGCACCGCATGGCCAGCCACGGCGGATTGCCGCACTGCCCCGCAACCTCACCGCCCACAGCCACCGCCACCCCGCGGCCCCCGCCGCCCCACGAACTCATTGCCCGTGGCCAACGCCACCTTACGACCTCACTGAGCTTCCCTGAAGCCTCGCCGTCTATGGCCACCGCCACCCTGCGACCTCGCTGCCCGCGACCCCCACCTCCCCACGACCTCACTACCTCGTGTCCTCACCGCCCACGGTCACCGCTTCCCCGCCCCGTGGCCTCTTCGCGCCAACTCGCAGCCTCCTGCGCTGCCCCGTGGACCTGCGACCCTCCGTAGTCCTCCGCGGCCTCGCGGCCCCCCGCGACCTCTGTAGCCCCTTTGCATCCCTCCGCGGCCTCACGACCTCTCGTGACCTCTACGACCCCATCGCGGACTCTGCGGCTCTTGCGGCCTCCGCACTACACCACGCCACCCAGGTCGTGCCGCACTGTGGGTCGGGCCAAACCCAGCGGGTCAGGCCGGGTTGACCCAAACCGGGTCGGGCCGAGTCGGACCAGACCCATACCCACTTCGACCCATTTGCGCTCTTTTGGCCATAACATTGGAACCAGGCGTCCGTTTGACAAACCCTCAATGGAACTGTAAACCTTGGAGTGATAAAGTCCCTTTAGTATACCCCACTTTAGTTTTGGATAATGTTGGGGAATGGTCAGGTTGGATCGAGCACATATCCAACCGGGACCTCGGAACTAAAAGGACAATAACTTACAGACCATACATCTGATTGATGCATCATCTATTGCATTTAGACCCCTATGGAGTGGCGGTCCTTTGGGATACTTTTTCGTGGGACTTTGTGTAAATTGGAGTATCAACCTGTTTCTTGAGGAGCGGACCCTCCCAGAGATGAGCAAGCATAGTGTAGGAACCCGATAGCTGGCTGTGACATGAAAAATGAAGAGCGATCCTGTGTGGGTCAGCAAGAAGCGATCCTGTGTGGGTCAGCGCTGAGCGATCCGATGTGGGTCAGCACCGAGCGATCTTGTGTGGGTCAGCACCGAGTGATCCTGTGTGGGTCATCATCTAGTGATCCTATGTGGGTCAGCACCGAGTGATCCTGTGTGGGTCAGCACCGAGCGATCCTTTGTGGGTCAGTACTTAGGGATCCTTCATGGGTCTACCTCTTAAAAGAGTAAGATGATTCATTAGTTTCATCTAATCATCTCTACTACTGTACCCAAGAAATACCTAGTGTGAGTTGAGTTTGTAACTTGTGGTATTTTACTTCGTGGTAATACCTTGGTGGTATTCTTCTGTGTGGCATACCAATGTGGTACTTGCCTTTGTGGTATTCCTTCCTTTGTGGAATAGTTGAGCTTTGGGATTTGAGTTGGACTCTGTGTTTTCCTCATGATTGAGATGGGTATACTTTATAACTTAGGTATATGTATTGGAATATACCTAAGTAGGGTTTTCAGTTGATTTCATGCTGTGTGGTTTATCCTTGGTGGATTTTGTGAGACCTTGAGGGTCTCAGGGTCCCTACTGAGTATCGTTATACTCACCCCTGCACAGGCTATGCCCGCACCCTGTTGTGTTTGGTGCAGACAAAGGATATCAGTGAATGAGGAGGAGAGTACTAGAATTGGAGGTGGCTCGGAGGTGGACGTTAGATGAGGCAAACCGTAGAGACAGTCGTTCGTGAGATGTACCTACCCTTCAGGTAGGATTCATGGTGGATGATCCAGGAGCATTTTTTCACCTATCATCCATCTTGTACTTTCCAATTTTCTTTGTAATTTCCAGTTGGGCTTGTATTCTGTCCCCGTTTACTTACTGTACTCACTCTGTTTACTATTCAGTTTACTTTTTTTATCTTGTTGTGTGCTTGGTTGTGTGTGTTACAAGTTATAAGGGAAATTCCTTCCCAGTTTTAGGGAATTTTCCTTCGGTGGTAGTCGCCAGCCCCTGGCCTATAGAAGACGGGCTTGGGGTAGTCATGGTACGGGCCCTGGGGGATGGTTCATGACAAATTGGTATCAGTGGAGTCAGTTATACCATATAACATAGGACTCTGATCTTTCTTTTTAACATTAATAGTGATAAGTGTAGTGAGTGTGGTTATCAGTTTAGGGAATCCAATGTTTTTGCGGCGGCTGACGTATCCACACACCAGGACCCTGACATCTGATATCTGAATCAATGCACCAAAACACTAATTGCGTGTATGTTTTCAAGAGTTTTATTTGTGATCTCTTGAGTAATCTCACCAGGTATAACTTATTTACCGTGGAACACCTGTTTCTTTTCAGGATGCATCCACGTAGACAACCAGCTAAGGTTCCAGATATAGTACGCACTGATATCCCACCGAGTGATGAGGCCTCGGTGCAGGACCCTCTTCCAGTAGAGGCATCAGTAGTACCATTACCCATTGGGCCACTGATGGCACCAGACCGAGCAGCAGAGGGTACATGCCTCTTGAGCGCGTTGCACGAGTTACAATACAAGAGGTCACCCAGGTTCAGGGGAGAGACGGACCCATAGGCGGTTGAGGATTGGTTGGAGGTCGTGGTGAATGTCTTCCGACTGGTAGGGACACCAATCGGTCTCATGGTGATCCTTGCCACCGGTCTTCTACAAGAATCAGTAGGAAGATGGTGGAGCTTGATTCTCTAGGCTCATGATGAGGTGACAGTACTCTAGGAAGACTTCGAGAGCCTCTTTTGAGCAGAGTTTGTCCCAGTGACTCTTCGCACAATGCACATTCCGAAGCTACTTCATCTGTAGCAGGGCAGCATGATTGTGGCTCAGTACTCAGCGAGGTTTACTAACCTCTCACTCTACTCCATAAATATGGCATGGTACCCATTCTTCAGCGCCCAGACCTTCGAGAAGGGACTCAGGCAGGAGATCAAGGCTTCAATGATCGCACTCAGCATCCCGACGCATGTGGGGGTGTTAGAGCGAGCCCCTTTAGTGGAGAGTTTCCTTACTGAGCAGTCACCAGCAGTGAGACCCACTACCAGTCATCACATAGTGGAGTCTTCTATAGATGGAAGCAGAAAAATGTCACAAAGGTCCAAGAGGACCAGACCTACAGGTGGACGACCGCAGGATTCAGGTTCGGTTGTGCAGGGCACCCGAGGCAGAGCCAATCATGCCAGGAGTGGGCAGCGTTACACATGTGGTGGGCAGGGTCACATGTCTTGTGACTGTCCGACCCTCCATATGGATAATCAGTAGACAGTTGAAGGAACACCCAGGCAGAGATAGAGATTCAACCGAGGAGGTCTGCAGGGAGCAGGAGGACGTGGAAGAGGAGCTGGTCGTGTAGCTGGCAGTGGGCGACGATTCGAGATGTTACTGCCACCACCACTAGGTGGTCCACCGCGACCACAGGGAGCTGAAGGACAGGGGCGAGCTTAGATCTAGTTATTTTAGGCCTATGATCACAGTGCTCCAGAGATGATACGAGGTACTATCTGTGTCTACTCCACCTTAGATACAGTACTTATAGACACATGTTCCAGTCATTATTTTATTGCCACTGCCCCCGTTCGGTGCTTGGAGATTCTGAAGGAGTCGTTAGCTCAATACTTGCGGCTAGATACTCCTACGGGAGAAGATTCAATGATTACGCATTGGTGTCGGTAGTGTGAGCTTACTCTAGGAGGCGAAAGCTTCAGCTGAGATCTCCTAGTAGCAGCGTCGAGGCCTTATGACGTCATCTTGGGTATGGACTGGTTATCAATAGTCCATGCTCAGATAGACTGTATTAGGCACAAAGTTCGTTGTGTTTTCATGGATGGGACTAGGTTTACCTTCACCAGTGAGATGAGAGCCTTTTCAGTATAGGATAGACTTACTCAGAGGAGAGTGCAGCCAATCACTCATTAGTTGGATCGCCTAACCCTCAGAGCAGTTTATGTTGAGAGTATGAGTCATCCTGTAGTGGTGTACCTGTACGTGGATGTCTTCCCTGATGATGTTTTGGGTCTACCTCCTTGTATAGAGGTGTAATTTTACATTAAATTGTACCCCAAAACGACACCTATATCTACACTAGCATATCAGATGGCTCTCACGGAGCTCCGTGAGCTGCGGGTACAGTTGGAGGACTTACAGGGGAAAGGGTTCATTCGGCCCAATTTTGCTCCTTAGGCAGCCCTGATTTTGTTCACCAAGAAGGTGGATTGGAGATTGAGGCTTTGTGTTGACTATTGGTGCCTGAACCAAGTGACTGTGAAGAACAAGTACCCACTTCCAAGGATTGATGACCTCTTTGATCAGCTGAAAGTATCAAGGTGGTTCTTGAAGATAGACCTCAGATCAGGCTATCACCAGCTTAGAGTACGAGACAATGATGTGCAGAAGATGACTTTCAGATGTCGGTACAAACATTATGAGTTCTTGGTTATGCCATTCGGCATAACTGACACTCCAACAGTGTTCATGGGACTCATGAACATGATCTTTCAGCCATACCTCAATCGCTTTATAGTAGTCTTCATCGATGAGATTCCGATCTACTCGACTACTGAGGAGGAGGATGCCTATCATTTACAGGTAGTACTGGACACACTTCGAAAGCACCATCTTTATGGTAAGCTCTCGAAGTGACAGTTCTGGATATGAGAGGTTCAATTTCTGGGACATGTCATCTCAGAGGTTGGAGTTGCAGTGGATCCGACGAAGATTGAGGCGGTACTATCTTGGGAGCCACCTAGGATTGTGATGGAGATATGGAGTTTCCTGGGTTTGGATGGATAATACCAGATATTTGTGCCATATTTCTCTAGAGTTGCACCACCTTTATCAGCATTGACGACGAAGGGGCAACCCTTCGTGTGGTCAGAGATATGCCTGTAGAGTTTTCAAGAGCTGAGGTAGAGGCTGACTAGTGCCCCCATCTCGAGGCTTCTAGAGGAGGGCGTAGGGTACATAGTCTACTGTGACACATCAGGGACTAGACTCAGATGTGTCCGGATGCAGGATCAAGTAGTTATCACATATGGTTCTCGACAGTTGAGACAACATGAATAAAACTACGCTACCCATGACCTGGAGTTAGCAACAGTGGTATTCTCCTTGAAGATGTAGAGACATTACTTGATGGGAGAGCATTTTACAGTCTACTCAGATCACCAGTGTATCAGGTATATATTCTCTCAGAAGGACCTGAACTTGAGACAATGACGTTGGATTGAGTTCCTCCAGGGCTATGACTTCGAGATAGTCTATACTCCTGGTAAGGGGAACATTGTAGCAGATGAACTCAGTAGGAGATTTGGTATATAACTTCTAGGTGAGGCGACAGAGCAGCTAGCCGCTTTACAGATATCCTTTGTGGATCGAGATGGAGTAGCTTTTCTTCAGTCATTTATAGTCATTCCCCCACTTCTTCAGCGAGTTAGGGAGGTGCAACATGGGGACACTGACTACGAGACTTGACCTGATCAGATATCTACAGGACATGCACCTGATGGATTTTTTGAAGGTGGGGAACTTGTCATCTTCTTCAAAGGACGTACCATGGTACCAGTGTCACTTTAGGAGGAAGTGATGAGGGAGTTCCACACATTCCCTCTAGCGGTACATCCAGGAGTGGCAACGATGTACCAGGATCTTCGAAAACAACACTGGTGGCTGGGAATGAAGAAAGCAGTTGTAGAGTTTGTCTCTCAGTGCCTCACTTGTCATCAAGTGAAGGCGGATCATCAGGTACTAGCAGGCTTGGTTCATCTTTTAGAGGTCCCAGAGTGTGAGTGGGATGGGATATCCATGGACTTCGTGACATGACTTCCACGAACATCCAGGGGTCAAGACTCAATTTGGGTGATCGTCGACCAACTCACCAAGTCATCCCACTTCCTAGTGATCAGAGAGTAGGGTTCAGTAGAGAGCTTGGGATGCCTCTTTGTGCAGAAGATTGTGCGGCTAAATGGATTACCCCTGATGATTGTCTTCGATCGTGATACATGTTTCATTTCCCTGCTATGGAAGGGGTTGCAGGAGGCTTTCGAGATGATGCTTCATTTGAGAACCGCCTTCCATCCTCATATGGATGGATAGACTGAGCGGACCACTTAGACCCTTGAAGACATGTTGCGTTCTTGAGTTCTTGACTTCAGTCACCATTGGGAGGATCACTTGCATTTGGTGGAGTTTTCATACAACAACAGATATCACTCCACCATTGGGATTGCACCTTTTGAGGTGTTGTACGGCCGACCTTTCATATCACCTTTGGGCTGGACTGACCCAGGGGAGTCAGCACTCGTGGGACCAGAGATGGTACATGCTACCATAGATAAAGTGCAGATTATCTAGGAGTGGATGAAGACTGCACAGAGCAGGCATAATTCATATGGTGACAGGAGATGGAGACCTTTGGAGTTCGAGGATGGCGACCACATCTTTCTACGGGTCTCACCTCGACGAGGTTTGTAGAGATTTGGTCGAGGTGGAAAGTTATCTCCGAGGTTAATTGGACCCTTTCAGGTCCTCGGAAGAGTTGGCGAGGTGGCTTACCACTTATCACTTCCACCTCAATTGCACCAGGTGCACGACGCCTTCCAGATATCCCAACTAAGGAGATACGTGCACGACCCTTCTCACATTATCGACCACGGTGAGCTGGATGCCAACGATGGGGAGACTTTTACGGAGGTTTCAGTAGATATTAAGGATCGACAAGAGTGGGTCCATCGTGGGTGGTCGATACCTCTGGTGCACGTTCGTTGGTAGCACGAGAACCTCCAGGAGAGCACTTGGGAGTGAGAGGATCAGATTCATGCTTAGTACCCCCACTTGTTCCCTTAGTTTGGGTTGTGGCTTACGGGGACGCAAAGCCCTAAGGTGGGGAGAATGTAAAGACCTATAATTTCCATGTAATTTTTATTAATTAAATGTGAATTTTACAAGTTCATGAAAATTGACGGCATGTGATTCTGAGGCCTGGTGTTCCTAGAATGAATTTCTAAACATTTTTTTGGGTACGTTTAGTAAACGTGCGAGTGGGTTTTTGTAACTTTAGAAATGGTTCTCGGAATTGAAATCTGAGGGCACCGTTGAACTCACAGTGCCAGTATTCACTTAAGGGGACCTTCACATTGACTGTAGTAGGTTGAGGGTGAAAGATAGAATTTGGGTTTTTTGTGGAAATAGAAATAAAATAAAATAAACCTTTATTTTATTTTTATTTTTGTGTAAACCTCTCATGTGGATGGTTTAAAGGTGGGGACCACCTGAAATAAAACCTCCCACATGGTTTATGGTGGTGGGGACCACCCGAGACTAAAACCCCTTGACCTCCCATCTTTATGGGAGAAACCCCTTGAACTCCCTCATTAATGAAGAGTTGACCCATGGACTTCCTCCCATTAATTAATTATGCCTTGTCAATTGATTAATATTTCCGACTTGTTTTGTGCCAACAATTTGAAATTGGACAAACACTTTTTATTTTGGTTGGATATTCTTTTGAGAGCGGTCGTTGGCAAAGGTAAAATCTTGGGGAGAACTTTGAAGAAACATTCTACAACAAAAAACTCTTCTCCTTCGATGAATATTTTCTCCAATGAAGAATATAATCGAAGGATCTCCAACGACGAATGAACTGAAAATTAGGGAAACGTTGACGTCACCGACTTCACCCCTTCCAACATCAACAAGAAATCAAGGTAGGGTGGTTGTTTGAATTTCTTCCCCTTACTTGTTCTTGAAGATTCATCGTAAATCAGGAAGAGATTATAGCCGCTTGCTACCACTCTAACACAGAGGGTGCATTCCAAACAAACATGGCCCGACCTATCCACATTTTTTCATGATAAATTGTTGTGTTATTTGTGTTGGAGGAGGACAGAAACCAACATTAGTGGGGAACGTGAATGGAGGCTGGCACCATCGCCGACCGTGATGAAGACGAAAAAAGGAGGGCAACCGGTCATGCCGACTGCCGGCGAAGGTACGACGTGTGACCGTGCTGCACAACCAGCCACAACAGATCTCCACCCCACGACCTCACCGCCCGTGGCCACCACCACCTGCTGGAACTGCCACCCCGCGACCACACCATCAGCGACCACTGTCACCCCACGGCCTCGCCGCACTGCCCCATGGCATCGCTATGCCGCCCCGTGGCCTCCTGAACCGCCCCACATCCTCGCAGCCCTTTGTGGTCCTCTGTGGCCTCGCGGCCACCCGTGACCTCTACGGCCCCCTCGCGGCCTCTGTGGCCCTCGCGGCCTCCGCGCCCCACTGCGCCGCCCAGGCCAAACCCAGCGGGCCAGGATGGACCCAGCGGGTCGGGCCGGGTCATCCCAAACTGGGTAGGCCCAATTCGCATCAGGTCAGGTCGGTCCGAATGGGTCGGACCAGACCCGGACCCACTTCGACCCATTTGCGTCCTTTTGGCCATAACTTTGGCCCCAAGCGTCTGTTTGAAAAACCGTCAAAGGAAATATAAACCTTGGAGCGATATGGTCCCACTATTATACCCCACTAGAGTTTTGGATAAAGTTGTTGAATGGTTGGGTTGGATCGAGCACATATCCAACTGAGACCTTCGGACTAAAAGGCTAATAACTTACAGACTAGGCGTCTGATTGAGGCACCGTCTGTTGCGTTGAAACCCCTATGGCATAGAGTTCCTTTGGGATAATTTTTCATGGGATTCATGGCAGTTAGAGTATCGACCAGTGCCTTGAGGAGAGGACCCTACCGAAGAAAAACAAGCCTAGTGCAGGAACCTAGTAGCTGGCTATGACGTGAAGAATGAAGAGAGATCCTATGTGGGTCAGCACCGATCGATCCCGTGGGGGTCAGCACCGAGTGATCCTCTGTGGGTCAGCACCAAGCGATACTTTTTTGTGTCAGCACCTAGTGATCCTATGTGGGTAATCACCGAGCGATCCTGTGTGGGTCAGCACCGAGAAATCCTCTGTGGGTCAGCACTTAGGGATCCTTCGTGGGTCTTCCTCTTAATAGAGTAAGGTGATTCAGTTTTTTCATCTAATCATCTCTACTACTGTACATAAAAAATACCTGGTGTGAGATGAGTCTGTACCTTGTGGTATTTTCATTTGTGGTAATACCTTGGTGGTATTCTTCTGTTTGGCGTACCTGTGTGGTACTTGCCTTCATGGTATTCCTTCCTTTGTGGAATAGTTGAGCATTGAGATTTGAGTTGGACACTGTGTTTTCCTCATGATTGAGATGGGTATACTTCATAACTTAGGTATATTTATGGACATATAACTAAGTAGGTTTTTCAGTTGATTTCATGCTATGTGATTTTTCTTTGGTGGGTTTTGTGAGAACTTGAGGGTCTCAGGGTCCCTACTGAGTATTGTTATACTCACCCCTGAATGGGCTATGCCTGCACCCTATTGTGTTTGGTACCGATGATGGAAATAGCTGATTGAGGAAGAGAGAACCAAGATTGGAGGTGGCTCGGAGGTGGATGTTAGACGAGGCGAATCATAGAGATGGTCATTCATGAGTTGTACCTACCCTTTTGGTAGGATTCGTGGTGGACAATCCATGAGCTGTTTTTCACCTATCAGCCATATTGTTCTTTCCAGTTTTCCTTGTACTTTCCAGTTGGGATTGTATTCTAGCCTCTTTTATATATTGTACTCACTCTGTTAACTATTCAGTTTACTTGAGTTCATATCTTGTTGTGTACTTGGTTGCGTGTGTTACAGGTTATAAAGGCAATGCCTTCCCAGTTTTAGGGAATACGCCTTCGGTGCTAGTCGCCAGCCTCTGGCCTGTGGAAGGCGGGTTTGGGGTAGTCACAGCACAGGCCTCGGGGGACGGGTCATGAAACAATATCTATCCAATAAACTTAAATATATCCATAAATTCATCCTATAAGCCTCCCCTTGGGAATAAATCAATTCCAGGAATCCTTTTGGCACAAACCAAAAGGAGTTACCTGATTAAGAGGTAATAACTTCTCTCAAGATTCTTTCTTTTATTTTATTTCTCCACCCTCTCCACTCTATTTATTCCATGATTATATAAAACAAAAACTATCTTAAATATACTAGTTTGTTTTTATGAAAAGGGTTTGAACTACAATGAGACACACCTCCATCCAATGTGTAACAAACGTACTATTTATGTGTACGGCGAACTACCGCCTCACAAAACGACGATTATTCCTTTTTTCCTTACCACATATCAGGGTATAAATTATGATGGAAACTAGGTTTATATATGTTATATATTATATTTATTATTTATTTAATTTTATTTAATCCTTTTACAACACATATAATTATACTTTCCATTTTCTGTAAATATGATAATTTCGTTTGAGGAAGTGCGGAATACCGCCCCCTCAAATCGATGTGATTCGTTCACACACTACATGGAATGTATTAAGGTTGGATTTAGAGAATTTATATGATATATATGATATAATAATTCTATTGTTATAATGATATATATATATATACACAGATTTCATTAACCTTATTTTTTTCAATATAATAATAAAAATGGAATCAACGTTCATGGGTACGTACGACTTACCGTATCCATGAAAGATGTATTCCATTTCATAATAATATTTTCATGAACCATAACAGGTACCTTGGTAACCTAATAACCAAGCTTGTACTTACATATAAAAAAGATTATTCCCAATCCCCATGGGTCAATGACTAGCACCCCGCATCACTGAATATGCAAGTGGGAACAAATTCTCCACAAATCATAATGGAAGCAAGTTAAGAAAGTCAATATGTATACCAAAGAAACTACACTGGGAGTAAAGTACCAGAACTCAATAAGGAATTAAATCCCAAATTAGTATAACCCATTTATCAAACTAGAGAAGAGAAGCCCAAGTCCCTAAGTACACAACTCACAAAGACCTAGGTTCAACAGCTGGATCCACCTCCAAGAGATACTTTCCCCTTACTCAAAATCTAGAAGAATGTAATCTACAAACACATGAAGGAAAAAGTAGGGTGTGAGATAAAATGATCATTATGGCCCCACCAAGGATTCCATATTAGATTCCAATATCATATTAACCAAAGGAATGCTTTTAATTTAAAAATAAACAAGTTTTGAATTTCAAATAATATTTAAAAAAATCATGCTATAGAGTTCAAATGATGGGAAAATAGTTCAAGAAAAGGCTTTTCAATGATGGAATATTTTAAAAACAATGGATTAAATAAAAAAAATTATATAAAACATTTTATATAAATTCAAAAGGAATGTAAATTAATTTAACAACATTGACATACATTTATATCTCAAATATAATCAAATGAGCAACATGGTCATCTTCCAAATACATACAAAAATTATAGGATATATGACTACACACTCTCTAAGTGATCACAGAAATATGTGTATACACATGTCCCTCTGAAACTGTCCAAAGTTGACTCATCACCATCCTATCAGGGATGTGACCTACTACATTTATGTTATAGAACATTGTATAATTGTAGAGTGTGTCAAAAAAAATCACAAACTACCTAAGGATTTCATGTTATATTATATAATAAATGATGAGAAATTTATTTTAATACTGCTAAAAATAAAATTAAATCCCATTCCCCAATTTCAAATACCAATTTTCCATTTAATACAAAAATTGGTTTTAATAAAATATATTTCTTTTTAACAGGATAAAACCATCAAATTTATATGAAATTTTTTTAAGAAATTTTCAAAAGTTTGAAATAAATTCGAAAGAAATTACATAAATTTCACAATTAATTTCAACAATGAAATTAAAAAATTTAATTTAAGTAGTTTCTATAAAATCTAAGATATAAATTAAATAATTTAAATCCAACTATTTCTATAAACACTCTTCAATTCAATGAAATTGGGGGTTTTCACAATTTTCATGCCAAAAACTTTTCAAATATCCCAATTCATTAGAATTTGAGTTTAATAGATCAATTTAAATTAATTTTTAGTAATTAAATTTAAATAAAAAATTGAAACAAATCATGTAATTCAAGGTTAATCAATTTTGGACAAATAGGACAGAACAACATCCCTTTTTTCTGTAACCCGCACTCGCAATGAAACCCGACAATGAGAATGAAGGCATATAAGACCTCAAAATGCAACCTAGAAATGAGATCCAACAACACGGATAATAGATCCTTAAATTTGAGGATGATCTATTGAAATCCCAAAGGAGGAGAAATAGAGAAAGGTGAATAATGAGTGAGAAAGCTTACCTGAGAATCACACCGCCAATGAAACGATGATCAGATGCTAAATGAAGGGAGGAAGAAGGGTTGGAGGGCTCCAAGATCACTTGGAGAAGGGTTTAGGTTGAGAGAAAAGAAATTGGAGTGGAGAAAAAAAGAGGATCTCAGTCATACTACCTATTTATAAACCAGAGTCGGGGTATTACACGATGTGTAACCCCATTACACATTGTGAAATAGTTAATTTCCTAAACTGATGAAAAACATGTCACTTTGAATTAAAAACTAATAATTAATTAATTCATGATGTTTAATGACTAATAAAATCATGTAACATTCATGATGTGAACTATTCACGATATGCACCTAGTGACTATTACACATCTTATAACATAGTTACATGGGGCGTAGCCCTCCAGAAGCCTGTAGAAAAGGCCGGATAAAGCTGAGAGTCCAAAAAATCTCTAAATTCACCATTATAGGTATCCCCCCAATTCATTCTCAACCCTACCTAATCAATGAAATCAAAAAATCATCACATGTTTAAATTCATACCTATCAGATCAGTAATGGGATTTTACAACCTCCCCACAATAAAAACATTTTTCCCCATAAATCCTATGAAGAAGCTTCCATGACATAGAGATGAGACCATTATTATCTCATGAGTTCCTCAAATTCCCACATCTCATGAATATCAGAACCATTCTTTGAAAGAATACATACCAAAGGTATTGTCCTCCCATGAAGTATCTTCTTCTCAGAATCTACTATCCTGATTGGTCGCTCGGTCAAAGATAAATCGGGGTCAATATCAAGATCACTCCAACTTCAAATTCGAGATGGATCAAAGAGATACATTCTCATCTTCAATACATGAATCACATTAGGTATGAAGGTTATATGTGGTGGAAGTTCTGACTAGTATTCAACTTTCCCCACCCGCTCAACAACCTCGAACGGTCCCCAAAAAATGTGGAAAAAACATCCCTTGCCTCCCCAACCATTGATGACCAAAATAGGGTGAAACATCCTAGAATACCTAGTCGCAAAATGAGAACTCCAAAGTTCTAAAATGACGATCATCATAATACATATATCGGATATGTTTCATAAACATTCTCTGGTGAATCAACTGAATCATTAATGGCATATCTTGCACCAGACTTGGCCCAACTGAGGAACTTTCACCAATATCCAACCAACACAATAGATATTTACAAGGACATCCATACAAGGACACAAAATGATCCATTTGGATCATAGAATGGTATCTATTTTAATAATAAAAATCAACTAGACCCAAATGATCATCCCAATACCCACTGAAGTCGAGAAAACATGTGCATAGCATATCCTCTAGAATTTGTATAGCTCTTTCTATCTAGCCATATGACTGCGAATGGTTGGCCAGACTCAAATGGAACTAAGATCCCAGTTCCTCATGAATCAAGAAGTGAACCAAGGATCCCTATTAGAAACTATAATAGATGGAACTTTGTACAAATGGACAATCTCTTTCACATAGATATTTATAAACTCCTCAACATTGGTTGTATCACAAATGGGTTTGAAGTGAGCTATCTTGGTTAGATTTTCCATCAAAACCCACATCTTATTATTCCTTCTCTAGGTAAAATGAAACCCAAACAAAATGTCCATAGAGATTTCATCCCACTTCCAAGTAGGGACTAAAAGTGGCTAAAGTAAACCTGAAGGTTTCTGATGATTGACCTTAACCTGTTGGCATGTATAACTGTGGGAAACAAACTCAGTAATGCCTCATCTCATAAATGACCACCAGAACTTCCACCGCATGTCATAGAACATCTTAGTGGTTGTTAGGTGCACAAACCATTGATAATTATGATAGTCCAACATCACATCCTTACTTACCACCAATGACGCAACAAAGTGATTCCAATAACATAGAACAACCTCTTTGGGGAACGACCACTGGGAAAATATCTCCCCACCATAAAGATATTTTTTAATGATACAGAATTCATCATCAAGCTGCTGATCTGAAATAATCATATTGAGAATAGCGGATCTAAACTAAATTATGGATAAAGAAACCTCAGCCCCTAATTCCTAGACTCCAACATGAAACTGTGCAAAGAGAGCCATCAAATTCCACTCTTACAAAGATTCTTTCACTACCAGGGTCATAAGTATCCTACTCAAAGAATATAAAATGACATTACCTTTCCCTAGGGTATAATCGATATCAAAGTCTAAACATTGCAAGTACTCCATCCAATGCCTCTGGTAGAGATTCAAATATTTTTGAGTGAAGATAAAACTCAAGATCTTATTGTCTGGATACATAGTAAACCTTTATCCATAAAGGTAATATAGCAAAATTTTGTGTTCATGCATTACAGCTATAAGTCCAAGCTCATGGGTAAGATAATTCTTCTCATGTGGTCTAACATGATGAGAGCCATGATAAAATACATGATCAGCCTGCATAAGAATGCAACCTATTCATAAACCTAATGCACAAAAGAAGACCACATAGCCCTACCCAACCTCTTAAAGAGTTAACACCAGTGTAGTAGTAAAAAGGCATTTCAACTCAACAAAATAATTCTAAAATATTTCATCCCAAGAAACTTCACTACCTTCCAAGTTTGAGCAGTCATGAGCGATTCCAACTTCGAGAAGTCCTTCATGAACCAAGGATAACATCTATCTTGTAATGGCCCGAACCTCTCCGGTCCATTCCTTTGCAAAAATATAGTGTCTGAGGTGTTTTAGAAGGTCAAGGTGACTTATCCCCAACACTCTTCCAAATTTCCAGTTCTATGAACAACGTTTCCAGTTATGTGAACAGTATCAATGGTAGCCTTATGTGAATAGTGTCATTAGTAGGCTTATGTGAACAGTGCAACAATATCCTTATGTGAATAGTGTCATCGGTAGGCTTATGGGAATAGTGCAACGGTAGCCTTATGTGAACAGCGTCATCGGTAGGCTTATGCGAACAGTGCAACGGTAGCCTTATGTGAACCGTGTCATCACTAGCCTTATGTGAACAATACAACGGTAGCCTTATGTGAATAGTGTCAATAGTAGGCTTATGTGAATAGTGCAACAATATCCTTATTTGATCAGTATCATCCGTAGCCTTATGTGAACAGTGCAATGGTAGCCTTATGTGAACAATCTCATCGGTAGGCTTATGTGAACAGTGCAACAGTAGCCTTATGTGAACAGTGTCATCGGTAGGCTTATGTGAACAGTGCAACGGTAGCCTTATGTGAACAGTGTCATCGGTAGCCTTATGTGAACAGTGTAACGGCAGCCTTATGTGAACAGTGTCATCGGTAGCCTTATGTGAACAGTGCAACGATAGCCATATGTGAACAATTTCATTGGTAGTCTTATGTGAATAGTGCAATGATAGCCTTATATGAAAAGTCTCATTGGTAGCCTTATGTGAACAGTACAACGGTAGCCTTATGTGAAGAGTCTCATCGGTAGGCTTATGTGAACAGTGTAACAATAGCCTTATGTGAACAGTGCCATCAGTAGCCTTATGTGAACAGTGTGATGGTATCCTTATATGAACAGTGTTTCCAGAACAGTGAGGTTCAACGGTAGCCTCTATTTCCTTTTCCAAAATTTTGAGTTCATGAACAGTGTTTCCATCTTCCTACAGTTCACCCCTTTAATGTTTCCTTTGACATAAAATGCATTTAAATCCTCATTTTAAGGACTCTATGGCCGATTCAAAGGCCATAACTCCTATATTAATTTTTTCCCTAAGGCTCAGGATGCTTTTAATTTTTCAAACCGTGTGGTTTAATGTGATCCGCTTTTAATGGAAAATCCATCATCTCTTAAACCGCTGCTCCGTTAAATATTCCAAAGGGACATGATATCTTCCTCCCTAGTTCTTCTTCCTTGTTCTAGGGTGTGAGATTCTCAAACCTTCTATTCAGTCCCGTAGGAGTTGTGCGATCGAACATTCCTCCTTGGATTGGTTCCCCTCTATTTTTGATGCAACTAAGCAGTATCGATCAATCTTCGATATAATATATGATCTATAACCATTCTTTTGGGATCATATCTTTATTTTTATCCTTTCCATTTTATGGAATGATATTTCCATGTTCCTAATGAGATTTTTTTGGGTTTTGACTAGTGTGGCGGTGTCTCTGCATCCCCAGGTGATTACAGTTGTCACGAGGGGAGGAGATCGTAACTAGTTGTGTGGATTGTTCTCGTATAAAGAACGTCAAGAACCATTTGAGGAAGGAGATTCATTAATTCTCTATTATTTTATGTGCAAATATATAGTTAGCATGTTTTATCCCACTGGATCACAATGGAATTGATATATTAAATATTTGAACCGTATAAATAAATTGATATTGATCGAATGTTATTGCCTCTTGTTTTTCTAGATAGTGTGATATATATGCTTTCTTTTTTTAGATTTTCGATATTTATGGAAATTGGTAGTGAACATGAAGATATAATTAATTGATAATTGTTTGGATAAAGATAAATTGGCATGTAAATGAATATGGTTGTTATTGTTGTAATTTGAGCATGTTTAATCAATTTGTGATAACTTACTGTTTCAGTTTTTTGAAGTTGGAACCTACAAAAATTAAATTGTTTAATTCTAGATGGATTAAATAATCAGTTGTTTGATAAAAGATAATTCATTTTAGGGTTCTGAGTTACACTCTTTCTTGTCTAAGGGCCAAGATCCTAATTGATATGATGTTTGTTCTTCTGCTTCTTGTGTTTTGATGTGATCCTGGAAGGCTGTTGTGATATGTGGGGGTAGGGAGGCTTATTGGTTGTGGTAGTAGTTGACGCATAGAGTGGGAAGGTGCATCAGTTTATGCATGTGGGTTTCAGGGAGGACACCAGAGATGATGGAACGAGTTGGATGTGAATGTTTGGATGCTTGCTGTTTCTTGTTGGTTGTTTGTCTTCTTTATTTTACCCACTGCTCAGGGTATCATGTTTGGTTACCCTCCTTCCCAAAGGGGCGAAGATGCATGGGGTATGACACATGCTTTCCGTTTTTATCTTCATGGGGGATGATGGGTCTATGATCTTTCTATAGGCAGAAAAGACTCGACATGTAGTTTATGTACTCACCATGTTGACCCCCCTTGTGTTTAGTAGCTTATAAATTTTTTCTAGAATTCCTGGGAATATGGGAAGGCAATAATTTTGTTAATAAATGATTTAATAAATGTTGTTAACCCATGGGGTTTTATCTTGTTTAGACATAATTCTAAGGTTTTAATTTAAAGGAACAGTTAACTTTGTGGGTTTTGCTAATGAAATATAATGTGGAAATTATTAATGGTTATTTAATGTTTAGAGAATTAATTAATGTAAAGTGAAACTAATAAAAAGTGAATGAAGTAATGTATTAAATATCTTTAAATGGTTGTGTGCTTATAGGATACCTAGTCTTAGAAGTGGTAGTCAGGAGTCCGAGAGATGTTAACTGTAGTTGAGTCTAAGACTAGGTTATGCCCATAGTGTGGTTGGGAGCTATAATATATTATGTACCTTTTTTGTTCTATACCCTACTCCACCCTGTTAGTTAGAGAAACTGACACCCCTGGTATTCTGAGCCCTGAGGGGTGTTTTCCCCAACATTCTAGTGGTAGGATGGATGGATGACTACCCCCTTTGGCCCCACTCTCTTCTCTTGGTAGTTAATTTTTCTGGTTGGCACAACAGTTAGTTTTCCCCATAGATGTGTGTAGAGGGCTGTAATGGCTTGTGGTTATTCACACACATATATTTTGGATATATTTTCCTTTGGACTACTATAGGTATAACATGTATAGGCTGTGATGGCTTGGGGATCCTTACTCGATGTATGGGTTGTAATGGCTTGGGGTATAATGTCTGATGTATGATACACATTATGCGAGCTGTGGTGGCTTCTAAAAACTACCTGGTTACTTTTCTTTTATGGATGTGGCTGTTCTGTTGCACGAGGTGCATGTTGTGGTGCTTCGACCAGGTGTCTGCCAGCAAGCCTTTTTGGAGAGATATGCTTAGGATGTGCGATGTTAGAGAAAAGCGGAAAAACATTGGGGAATTAGTAGTGGGGTACCCTTGATATTATTTATTATATTATATACTCTTATATGCAATCCTTGGTGAGAGTATCCATGGTGAGGCTGGGAACTTAGTATAACTATTTAGGTGACGAGTTAGTTTCACTTTTTGTTCACTATGCTTTAGAATTCGTTATTTAATTTTGCATGAGAGGCTCCAGGTAGGATCCTACTAATTATACTATTATAGTCACCCTTTGTATATATAAACGGTTTTTCAGGTCACTTGGATCAGGTTAGAGATCAAGCTGGTTTCTACTAGCTTGGGGTTTCAGGAGCTGTTCAGGCTTATGGTTGCTGCTGTTTTTTACTTTCCTTTGGTACATACAGTTTTTCCCTTTCAGATTTAATTGTTTTTCATGACATTAAATATGTAAACTTGGGATTTATTTTATACTATTTTCTGAGTTGGAGTTGGTTGGTGTCTGTCTTATCTCTCTTCTTTTTCATTTATTCTTTTAGAGGGTAATGCCTCCCATATGTGTGTTTACTATACCCTCAGTTCTAGTTTTCAACCCAAGTCCTACTAGAGGTAGGACTCGGGGGTCATTATCTACCTTCTCACATTGCCGGCCTTGGAGGGGTACACCTTGTGGGGAGGGGGTCATGACAGAGTGGTATCCGAGGTCTGGTTGAGGGATAGAATGGAGTTTGGTGTTAGGCACAGGTGAGGATGCATGGGTTAGTAGGGAAACTATGTCATTAAAGTTTATCAAGTGATGTAAACACTGAATACCGACTGAGACATATGAATTTAGGTCCCCCTATGATCTAATGAACATGACTCTAAGTTTACAATGGCTACTAAATGAGGTGATACTAGTTTCAGGGTAGAGACCTAGGAAAGGATCATGCATCATTCTTCTTTGTGACTGTGTTTGAATGGGTAGACCTTGGGATATGATAACCTAAAATGAATAAAAAAAACAATTAATTAATTAATGTTGAGTCTTCCATATTCCAGGTTTAGGAGATCTAACTATTTTTTATTTTACAGGTTTGGCTCTAGGTCGAAGTCCTCATCAGGATCACATAGAAGATGTACAACATGATGTGTTGGTAGATCGTCGTATGGTAGAGGTTGAAGAGGATGACACTTGGAGGAGGACACTCCAAGAGTTTCAGTGCTAGAGTCTGTAGAAGTATGAGGGCTCTATTTTAGATTCAGTCATAGAAGACTCATCCGAAGAGGTCGAGATAGGATTCAGTTCGATCCGTTCTTGGAAGGAGCACTGGGTGTCCTTGGTTGTGACGATGCTACATGGAGAAGAGAGGAAGTGGTGGTTCTTGTTCCTTGGTGATCATGAGGAATTGATGATCTCATGGGAGGAGTTCCGAGACAAGTTTAGAGTTGAGTTTCTTTCTTTGACCGTGAAGGCATCGAGTCGCGAGGAGCTTCTAACACTTCGATAGGGGAGCTCCAGTATGCGAGAGATTGGAATATAATTTAGGAACCTTTTACGATATTCTTTGGACCTGTTTCCATATGGGGAGGCCAGGGAGAACAATTTTAAGGAGGCTTTTCATACAGAGATCCAATGTGAGGTCACCCCATTTATTCTAAAGAAATATGTTGAGGTTCTGGAGAGGGTAGAGGTTGTCGAGAGGAAATTGGCCAGAGCTAGATCATCCCGAGAGTGGAATCATCATGATTCCTCATGAAGAAGAGTTGTGGTCCGAGGTTCCCAGTTTTTAAGGCATAAGAGTTTCTGTTCAGCCGGGGGTAGGTCCCAACCCTCCACCTCTCATTTATCTGTAGGCAGCGTCTCTCAGGCCTATGCCAAGGGATCTTGTGCTTTTTTTCTTGTGGTGGTTGAGGTCATCAGCAGTGAGAATGCCCGAACTTTAAAAGTAGTCATCATGTATCAAGTGTTCTACTCGAGGTTCCTCCATTGAGGAAGTTATAGCCGAGGCAGAAAAAGAATGTTGCACCAGCTTTGGATCAGCATAGGGTATATGGGGTAGGAAAAGGACTACCCTATGATGCTCCCCATCCTCAGAGAGCAGATCACGACCATGGTGGTGGTCAGCATCAGGGTCAGAGAGGCCATGGAGGAGGTCGTGTTCAGCTTCATGCTTTAGCGTTTCTAGCTCTAGGCGAGTCAGATGTTGTTCGAGGTACCCTTTAATTATTTTATACCTTGGTGTATGCCTTGTTTGATTCAGGAGAGACACAATTCTTCATATCACCTACCCTTTTCCATGCTTTGGGACTTGATGTATAGAGGCTTCTAGTTCCCTTGGCGTTGACTACGCCAGTTGGATGTCGAGCCAACTTGTTTGATGTATGTATAGACTATGAGCTAATTCTGGGGAAATACCACTCTTGGGGAGGTTTCCTAGGTTTATGGAGACAATCATATGAGATCATCCTCAACATGGATTGGTTGTTTTCGGTGCAGGATATCGTGGATTTCTTCAGGTGGCAGGTTGCGTTCTTCGATGCAGATGGAGAGCCGGTGGTGTTTTTTGGAAAGAAAGACCCTCAGATGGGTTAGAGGAATGTTCCATCCTTATCATCCATGATGGATGAGATTATTCATATTTCTTCATAGGTTCAATAGTTGTCATTTACTAGGGTCGTAGAGGAGTACCTTGATGTCTTTATAGAAGAGGTTGTTGCATTACCCCCTCAACGAGAGATCGAGTTTGGGATCGAGCAACAGCTAGAAGCGTCTCCTATCACTAGGTATCCATTTTGGATGGACCCTTTTGAGTTACGAGAGCTACATATACATCTTGATGGTCTATTATAGTGTGGGTTTTTTTCAGCTGAGTGTGTAACTGTGGGGTCACCAATTTTATTTGTGAAGAAGGATGATGGTAGTTTGTAGTTGTGTATCTATTATCATCAGTTGAAAAAAGTGACAATAAAGAATTGTTGCCCTATTCCATGGATTACTGATTTATTCTATCAACTGAAGAGTGGATGTGGGTTCTCAAAGGCTGAATTTCGGTCAAGATATCATTAGATTCATGTGAAGGGTGAGGATATCCCTAAGAATGCTTTCTGTTTTCATCATGGGCATTATGAGTTCATTTTAATGTCGTTTGATATGATGAATTCTCTAGCTTTATTCATGGGATTGATGAACGTTGTGTTTCGTGAGTTCCTATACAAGTTTATGGTGGTTGTCATCGATGACATCCTTGTGTACTCTACATCTAAGGAGGAGCATGCAGATCATTTACACATCGTTTTGGGAGTTCTTCTTCTACATCAGCTATTTGGGATGTTTTTGAAGTGTGAGTTTTGGGATCAAGAAGTCTTTTTCTTGGGGAATGTTGTGTCTCATTAGGGAGTAGCTATGGATCCATCTAAGATATAAGAAGTTGTGTCTTGGGTAGCCCCTAAGACTATTTCAGAGGTGCGAAGTTTCCTTATTCTTGCATGATACTACAGGTGGTTCGTAGCCGATTTCTCTCGAGTTGCGACTCCTCTAACAGATTTGACAAGGAAGAATCAGACATTCATATGGACTGATCAGTCTCAGGTAGATTTCAAGTATCTAAAGGATAAGTTAGTAAGTGCTCTAGTTCTTTGTCTTCCAGCAGAGGGACTTTAGTTTGATGTTTTCTGTGATGCTTCGTATCTGGGGTTAGGTTGTGTTCTGATGCAGTAGAGATCAGTTGTTTCTTATGGGTCTTTCCAGTTGCATCCCCATGAATGTAAATATTCCACCCATAATCTTGAGTTGGTAGTCATGGTGTTTTATATGAAGTTATGGAGACATTACCTTATTGGAAAGTGTTTTATGGTTTTCACCGATCATAAGAGTTTGAGGTATGTTTTCTCCTAGCATGACATGAACTTATGACATCATCAGTGGATGGAGTTATTACATGAATATGACTTCCACTAATGGAAATGTGGTTTTTACCCATAGTTGTTTACCAATGGTTTTCTTAAACCATTGGTAAAGAAGGCCTTGGAAACCCTTTCCCAACGGTTCAGTAGAACCGTTGGGAAAGGGTACCCCTTTTCCAATGGTTTTTAAAAACCGTTGGCAAAGGTGTGTTCAAGTTACCCTTTCCCAACGGTTTTATAAAACCTTTGGGAAAGGGAACCCCTTTTCCAATGGTTCATGAGAACCATTGGGAAAGGGAACCCCTTTTCCAATGGTTCATGAGAACCATTGGGAAAGGGTACCCTGAACACCACTTTCCCAATGGTTTTTAAAAACTGTTGGAAAATCTTTTCCCCAAATACAACCGGGCCGCTGCTCTCCCCCAGTCGCGACAGAACCCTAAAATCAATCCGGCGCTCGGCTTCTCTCTCTAACTCCCCCATCCGAACAGGTGAAAATCCATCTGAATCATCCCAAATCCAGTATTTTATTCTTTATACAAATATTCTACCTTGTTTTTATTGTTATTGATCTAATATTTTAGTTTTAAGTTTTGATTTTGATGTGATTTCACTCTGAAAAATAGGAAAATGAACGAACATTTTGTTAATTAATTAGTTTCCCATGGAATATCATTTGTGTTATAATGTCCATGCTAAATAAAGGGGAAATGTAATAGAAGACCTTGAATAAATTGTGGAAGTTGGGGTATGTTGCTTCTATGAGAGGTTTTTTGTTGTGTTTCATTATATGTTATAGGCTGTTGTATGGTGATTGAGGTGACCAGTTGGGCTTTGTGATATGTGGGGTTGTAATGTGATGGTTATTGGGCATGGATGTGACATGTGAATTTGTGTGATAGTGATGATGTGTGGTGGTGTTGTGCAGTGTGGAGGTGTTGTGTGATGAGGTTGTAGTGTATGATGTGGTGAGGTGGTTTTGGTTGTGTGGTGGTTTGGGATGTGCAATATTTTTTTTGTGATATGTGGTTGTTTTGGTGAGATGGTTAGCCTATGTAACATGGCGACGATGGTTATTGTGAGATGGAGAGTTGTTGTGTGGTGGTTTTATTAGTTTCCTGGTTATATATGGAATAAATTATGCTGTTAAAACATAAAAAAAAGATAGTAAATAAATGATATGGAATAGAAATGGATGTGTGGTAAATGGATTTAATTAATTTAACATTAAATGAATGGAAAATGTAAGTGTGAATGAAGTGGATTATAAATGAAAGTGGGAAATGCTATGTGTCTTGTGTGGTGGTGGTGTCGTGTGTTGCATATAGTGGTGAAATTGGTTGTGATGGTTTATGTGTTGTATGGTAGTAGTGAAGTGTGTGATTATGTAGTTAATGTGAACCCATAGGTTGGGTATTTTTTGCTATCTATATATCATGTATTTTATGTTATTTCTACACATTCCCAACCAGAGTTGGATAAACTTACCAATGATCAGAGGTTTTGAGTTATGGGTATTTTTTCTAATATCTATGATGGTGGTTATATGGTTGGATAGCTACCATGTCTTCCCTAATCCTCCTTCATAAGTGATTGACCATGTGTTTTTAAGCAAGATGTGATGTGATTGTCCATGTGTCTTCAGGTGAGATGTATAATGATTTCCCTAGTGTTTTCAGGTGAGGTGTGATGTGATAAGGCTATAATAAGATGTGGCATGTGGTTGGGGTCATGTAGGGTAGGAGGATGGCACAAGTTTGATGTTATTCATGTTTATGATACCCTACTAATATGGTTATGGGATGAGGCATGTTGTGATGTGATAACACATTAAGTTCTATTTGGTTTTACATTTTTTCAATAACACATTAGTATGTTTTTTTCACATGTATAGTTGATACCTTGATTATTTTCTTCCTTTATCATTTACTTAAATGTATTTTCTATTAAAGTTCAATCCTATTGAATTGTTTATGACAAAATGACTTATATAAATTCTTTTTACAGAATGGACAGAAGTTGGATGTATGAAACTGATCGGATCTCAAGCGATTTTGAAAACAATTTGGAGAGATTTATAGATTTTTCATTTCACAATGCTTAAGATAGTGGTCGTATACACTTCCCATGTTCCAATTGTGTTGGTAGACCTTGGTTGAGCAGTGAAGAAGTCAGCTACCAAATAACCATAAATGGTTTTCAAGCAAACTACTTTGTGTTGTATCACAATGGGGAGAAAATGATATCTCAAATTGGTGATGATCGAAATGAAAGGACCAGAATGTATAATTTGTTAGATGATCGGTTTCTGTTTATTCGTCATCATGAAAAATAAAGGATTTTGACTCAAGAAGACTTCGATATGAAGACAACTGACGCATCTAGTGAAAATGATGATATTGATAGGGTGAAAAAATTTAATGATGCTTCCACGACTCTAGTATATCGACAATGCAATAAAATGAAAAAGCTGGAATTTTTAATCCGATTGTTTCATGGGAAAACTATGTATGGGATTTCTAATACAGAAATCGATTACATTCTTACCCTCCTGAAGGATTTACTTCCAGATGATGCAGATATTCCGTTAAACCACTATATGGCATGGAAGTTAGTTGAGGAACTTGAATTTTCAAGAAACAAAATTCATGCTTGCCCGAAATATTGCAGTTTATTCTGGGAGGAAACCGCTGAACGAAATTATTGTATAAAATGTGGCACATCCCACTGGAAGTCAAAATCTGATGGAACACCATCCCGCGTTCCACAGAAAGTAATGTGGCACTTTCAATTGATCCCCAGACTCCAGAATCTTTTTATGTCTGATCACATATCAATAAAAATGAGAAGGCATGATACCGAGAGAAAGAAGACTAATGATGAGTTGGTTCATCATACAGATGGATTTTCCTGGCAGAGATTTGATGCTCGACATCCTGATTTTGCAGCTGACGTGCGTAATGTGAGGTTGGGTCTTTCATGCGATGATTTTAATCTGTTTGGGCAGTTTCTTACTTCGCACAACACATGGCTAGTTTTTATACACATGTATAATCTTCCCCCATGGTTGTGTGTGATAAAACATTTCACTTTCATGAGTATACTCATATCTGGTCCTTCTGATCCCGACATTGATATTGATGTATACATGCAACCTTTAATAAAAGAGTTGAAACTTATTTGGGATGTGGGTGTGCGCACATACGATGCATGTTCGAAAGACATATTTCAGATGCGTGATGCGCTTATGTGGATGATCAATGATTTTCCGGCTTATACAATGATGTCTGGATGGAGCATGAAGGGAAAACTATCATGTCCAGTTTGTATGAAGAATACATGATCCAGAAGACTGAAACATCGCTGTAGTTTCAGTTTTATGGGACATCGGCGATTCTTGCCAAAGGATCATCCATATAGAATGAATCATCGAAGATTTGATAATACCATAGAGACTGATGATCCACCTCAGCATATGTCTAGAACTGATGTGCTTAATGAATTGAAAGATTTCAGTTTTTCATTTGGGAAGGGTCAAATGAAATATGGAAAGAGAAATAATGTTTCCACTGAAACCTATTACAATTGGAGGAAGAGGAGTATCTTTTTCGATTTTCCTTATTGGTCTACCATTTTATTACATCATTGCTTAGACATAATGCATATTGAAAAGAATATATGCGAAATGTTGCTTTCGGTTCTTTTAAATGTCAAGGGGAAGACAAAAGATGATTTACGATCTCAGCTTGACTTGGTGGATTGGGTCATCGGACCAGAATTGCTTCCTGTGCGTATCAGTGAAAATAAATGGAAACTTCCATGTGCTTCTTATGTGATGACACCTATGGGAAAAAAAATTCTGGAAGTATTAGAGACTATTGGAGTTCCTGATGGCTATTCAAGCAACATATCTAAACGGGTCAACAGAAGAGAGTTGAAGCTAAAATCTTTGAAGACTCATGATTATCACGTTCTACTACATGAGTTGCTTCCAATATAAATCCGTCATCTTTTTTCCAATAATTTAAGGGTGACTGATATTTGGTTGTGCCATTTGTTTAGAGATCTTTGTGCTAAGAAGTTGTCCAAGTCTTTCTTGCAAAAAATGTTGACAGATTCCCCATTAATTTTCTGTGAGTTGGAGAAAATATTTCCTCCATCATTTTCACATGCATGATGCATCTGAATGTCCATATTCTCACTGAAATACTTCTTGGAGGACCTGTTTCTTTTTATTGGATGTATCCAAGTGAAAGAAATATGTTCACATTAAATTCTTATGTCCAAAAAAGAAATCATCCCGAAGGTTCTACCATGAACGGTTACTTGGCTCAAGAATGTATGGATTTATGCTCGATGTATTTGTTTGATCTTACTACAAGATTTAACAGACCAATGAGAAATGAAGAAGAATAGTATGAGAAAATTGAACCTATTTTTCCATACTTCCTCAAACAGGAGGAATTCCTAGATCATATACATTGAAGACATTAAGCCATGAAGAGAGGGAGATGGCACATCGCACAGTTTTGTTCAACTGTGATTTGTTCGATGACTATATCAGGGAACTAAATTTATTATGTATATCTTACATATATATCTGTTAAACTATTCATATTTTTTATCTATAGGGAACATAAAAAATGATAAATAGGAAGCATCGTTCTTTATCTTTGAGAAGGAGAGAGACATTTCATAGCAAAGAGTTTTCTTCTTAGTTAAAATTAAAGGTAAAAATATTACTGTTTAAAATAATTATATCAATATTTAATTAAGTTTAATATTCATTTATATTGCAGGTATTGAGTTTGTCTGCTGACTCTGTCCCTGAGGAAATAAGAGCTTTGGATTTTGGTTCTAATATCGTGGTTCGTGACTGTAAATCAATTGTTATCAATGGGTACAAATTTATTGTCACTGAACAAGCAAAGAATATGAGAACACAACATGATGGTGTTATGGTTACTACCATAATAGATTGTTATGCCAGTGCATTAGATAGAAGACCCCGATTTGAAAATGTGGGTTATTATGGAGTTGTTGAGAAAATAATAATATTGGATTATTACTCTCATGGATGAGTCAAAATGATGAAATTCCATTGGTTTGATTCGATGATGATACATAGAACATTTATTGATGATTGTGGATTTCGAGTAATTAATATGACTCGCACTCTTACTACCGAAGAACCATATGTGTTGGAATCAATGGATAAACAAGTTTTTTTTGTCAAAGACCAACTTCGACCTGAATTTGGTGTCATGGTTGAAGTAATTCCAAGAAATATTTTTGATGATGGTGATGATGGAATTTACATTATCCCTAGATGTATGATTTATTAAATCCATTCAAGCTCTTCTAAAAAAATTGATAGCTAAATTACCAATGAATCCCCCTATTACCTCATATATTTAGTTTGTTGGGTTACACATTAGTTTCCTTTTTCTAATTAATTACATATTTGTTTTCAAAAGAACGAAATGCAGCCAATTGAAGAGAGACAAATGAAAAAAATGATGGAGAAAAATCGTCGAATGGCAGAGTTGGGAATTACATCATTAGTGCCTATAGTGAGTACTTTATTTCAAATTGATATATTTAAAGAATATATAATGTCATGTGATTAATTTTTTTGTAAAATTTTTTGTAGGATCCACCTATACGTCGACAGTTATTCGACGGGGAGCCTAGTACTGGTCCTAGTACTCAGGCCAGTGGTACGAGGAGGGTTCATACCAGAGGTGGATGAGCAGCTGCGCGTACCCGACTAGACCTTGCCCCTCCCACTGACATGTCATCCTACCCACATTCTGATCCCGATGTTTTGTTAGGGACACATGGAATATTTAGGCCTCCCATGTTTTCACTACCTTCTGCATTTTCTAGCCCATCATTTTCACATCCCTTGATGATTCCCACTCCCCAGTCAGAATCCTGTCAGACAGCTGTCCCATCTTATTTTCCTTCTTCTTCTATCTCTCTGAGCTTCTATATTCCATCATATTCGACTCCTTTTCCACCATAGGGTGTTCCATCAGTTTCTGTGGATCCAATGGCGCTCAGTGATCAGACCGATGTAGGTATATTTATAGAACCCTAACAAATTTTTATGGAAATATTTATTTTCATTATAACATGTTTTGATAAAATATTTGTTTTTCTTTCATAACAGATACATCTATTGACAGGAGGTGTCGGCGGGGTAATACACGCATGCGTTCGGTGTAGAACCGCTGCACACAGGTTATGGTGGATTATAATGAAGACAACGAAATGGTTGGGAAAACCGGGCAGCAATGTCAGAGTTTTTTTGTGACGCTTTCCAAATACTCAACATCATTACCGCCAGCCCACTATCATGGAGAAATTTGCACATGAGGTCAAGGATAGAGCTTGGGATGAGATATGGGTAAAAAAATATGTTCTATTTAATGCCATGAATTATTTTTGTATTTATATGAATTAATATTTTGATGTCATCTTCGATTTAATTTTCCTGATGGTGAGGGTGAACGACCGGAACATCTAAAGGATTTAGGCGAGCTTTACAGAGCCTACAAGCATGAGTTGTATATTTGATGGGTTTCTAGAGTTGGCACTGAGTTAGAGGCAGTACCAGTGGTGGATGATTGTCCTATAGAGCAGTATCGTCAGATGATTACTCATTAGACGAGTACCCAGTTTAAGGAATTAATTACATTTGAGGTATTTAAATAATAACTTTCATGTTTTTCATTAATACTATATGTTGAATTTTCGAATTTTATTTAGGAATCATCTGGAAAAAATAAAAATAACATTGATTCAAAAAAATACCTCCACACACTGGGACTCACTACAATGCCTGATCATGAGAGGAAGCAGGTATGACAATTTTTTATAAGTTTTCTTTACAACTTACACTTTCTTTTGTTTCCTCAATTATTTAATAGTTTACTAAATTTTTCATATAACTTTAGTTTTCAATGTCATTGTAGAGAAAAATACAAAATATTGAAGGATGTGTGCCTCGAGAAAAGCTGTTTTGCTCGAGTAGATAGAAAAAGGATGGAAGTGCCGTCAACGAAGCGACTCAGCAGCAGATTATAAGTTTTAATCTATTGATTTTATATTTAAATATCTATTTTGTAACTTAATAATATGTTTATATTTTTAACAGGCTGCTTTAGAGGCCCTCGATGCCCAAGAACCAGACAATTTTGGGCCCACTGATCACTTACATCAGGTTTTGGGAGAGGAGCATCCTGGCAGAGTACGCTGCCGGCCTAGGATAGCCCCGACGAGGTATTGGCCCTCCTCGGGTACGAGTTGTAATGACACCAAGCTGTAGCAAGTTAGGGAACAGGAAAAATAGGCTGAAAAAAGGTCCACAGAGACGGTAGAACAGTCTACTAGGGAAAACAGTGCATTTATGAAATTTATTGAAGTTCTACGTTCGACACTTCCACCAGAGGCCAGCCCAGCTTTTGATGAATATATGTCGTCGATACATTCTATATATGGAGCACCAGTTGGCAGTTCTAGTGGTGTTCAAGATTATTTTAAGGCTGACAATGATGATGGAGAAGAGTCTGATGCAGAAGAGGAGGGAGAAGTGGATGGTGACGCGGATGGCGAGGGCGAGGCGGAGGGCGAGGAGGGCGAGGAAAATGATGGGGATGAGAATGAGGGTAATGATGATGGTGATGATGGTGATGGTGATGATGGTGATGGTGATGTGGGACAAGTTGATCCATTACATTTTTGACTAATATTACTGAGATTTTATGTTTAATCTATTCTAGTTGTTGGTTTTATCCAGACCTGTAGTATAGTATTGCAGTTGAGTTATTTTTATATATTGCATATTTTCATGGATGTTGATGTCTTTTAGTGGTTGTGTGTTTGTGAACTCCCTGGACAACCCCCCTCCTTCCTGGACCCTGTAAAACCCCCCACCATCCTCCTTGGACCCCGGACAGCCACCCCACCCTCCTCCCTGGACCCCGGACAGCCCCCCGGACAGACCCCCCCCCCCACCATCCTCCTCGGTCCCCGGACTGCCCCCCGAATAGCCCCCCAGACACCCCCCCCGGACAACCCCCGGACATCCCCCCCACCCTCCTCCTTGGACCCTGGACAACCCCCTCGAACACTCCCCAGACAGCCCCCCACACAGCCCCCCCACCCTCATCCTTGGTCCCCAGAGAGCCCCTCGGACACCCACCGGACAGCCCCTCGGATAGCCCCACGGACAGCCCCCCCGGACAGCCCCCCCACCCTCCTTGATTTCATTTAATACTAGAAAATCTATAATATATATTTAATTTATTGTCATCATGATAATCAATGTAAATCACATTTACACATCTAATCGATATCATAGATTCTTGGTATGCTATAAAAGGGATGTATTCATTGGGCATGGAATTGTTAGCTCTGAAATGTTTTATAGAATGATAAACTAAAATCAAATCCATACTAAGAATGATATAAAAATATTATATATGAATTTACCCAATATTTTAAGTAAATACCATTCCACTCTAATAGATTATGGCCGAGATCAGTCTAAGTGTTTCTCTTCTGTTTAAAATGGACAACATTTTAAGTACATACAAAAATCTGACCAAATGCATTTGAAATGTGTTGATGATTTAGGAAAACGATCCATGGGTCATATGTGACGTGTACGAGTCAACCCCACTTCAATACGAGGCGTGGTGTGGCCGACACCATTCATAGTGTCTCTCTTTTGTTTAAAATGGATAGGATTATAAGGGAAAAGAACAACTGGCATCCGGAAAACTGACCAAACACATTCAGAATCTGTTGATAATTTATCACAATGATCCATGGATCATATGTGACATGTACGAGCCAACATGGGCTCAATCCGAGTCACGGTGTGACTGGAATCTGTATAACTGGATCTCTTTTGTTTAAAATGGACAACATTTTAAGTGAAAAACCTCAACTGGAATACGAAAAACAGACTAAACACATTCGGAATGTGTCGATACTTTAGAAAAATGATCCATGGGTCATATGTGATGTGTAAGAGTCAACCCATTCTCAATACGAGGCATGGTGTGGCCGACACCACTCTAACTGTGTCTCTTTTGTTTAAAATGGACAGGATTATAAGTGAAAAGAACAACTGGCATACGGAAAACCGAACAAACGAATTCTGATTGTATTGATACTTTAGAACAACGATCCATGGGTCATATGTGACATTTACGAGCCAACCCGGGCTCAATCCGAGTCACGGTGTAGTCGGGATCAGTCTAAGTGTCTCTCTTTTGTTTAAAATTGACTACATTTTAAGTACATACAGAAAACTGACCAAATGCATTCGGTTTCTGTTGAAACTTTAGGATAACGATCCATGGGTCATATGTGAGGTGTACGAATCATCCCTGCCTCAATCAGAGACGCGGTGTGGCCAACACCACTCAAAGTGTCTCTCTTTTGTTTCAAAAGGACATCATTTTAAGTGAAAAACATCAACTGGCATACGGAAAACCGACCAAACGCATTCGTATTGTGTCGATACTTTATAACAACGATCCATGGGTCATATTTGATGTGTACGAGTCAACCCTGCCTCAATATGAGGTGCGGTGTGGCCAAAACCACTCTAACTGTGTCTCTTTTGTTTAAAATGGATAGGATTATAAGTGAAAAGAACAACTGGCATACGGAAAACCGACCAAACGCATTCAAAATCTGTTGATACTTTATGAAAACGATCCATTGGTCATATGTGAGGTGTACGAGTCAACTCCGCCTTAATCCGAGGCACGATGTGGCCGGGATCACTCTAAGTGGCTCTCTTTGGTTTAAAATGGACAACATTATAAGTACATACGGAAAACTAACCAAACACATTCGGTTTCCATTGAAACTTTAGGAGAACGATCCATGGGTCATATGTGATGTGTACGAATCAACCCCGTCTCAATCTGAGACACGTTGTGGCCGGTACCACTCAAAGTGTCTGTCTTTTGTTTCAAAAGGACATCATTTTAAGTGAAAAACATCAACTGGCATAAGGAAAACTGACCAAACGCATTATTATTGTGTTGATACTTTAGGAAAATGATTCATGGGTCATTTGAGACGTGTACGAGTCAACCTCGTCTAAATCTGAGACACGGTGTGTCTGACACCACTCTAACTATGTCTCTTTTGTTTAAAATGGACAGGATTATAAGTGAAAAGAAGAACTGGCATGCGAAAAACCAACCAAAAGGATTCTGATTGTATTGATACTTTATCACAACGATCCATGGGTGATATGTGACGTGTATGAGCCAACCCGGGCTCAATCCAAGTCACAGTGTGGCCAATATTAGTCTAAGTGTCTCTCTTTTGTTTAAAATGGACAACATTTTAAGTACATACGGAAAACCTACCAAACCCATTCGGTTTCCATTGAAACTTTTGGAGAATGATCCATGGGTCATATGTGACGTGTATGAGTCAACCTCGCCTTAATCCGAGGTGTGGTGTGGCCAACACCACTCAAAGTGTCTCTCTTTTGTTTAAAATTGACTTCATTTTAAGTGAAAACAACAACTAGCATACGGAAAACCGACCAAACAGATTCTGATTATGTCAATACTCTATCACAATGATCCATGGGTCATATGTGATGTGTATGAGTCAACCCTGCCTCAATATGAGACGCAGTGTGGCTGAAACCACTCTAACTATGTCTGTTTTGTTTAAAATGGACATGATTATAATTGAAAAGAACAACTGGCATACGAAAAAACGACCAAACGCATTTGAAATGTGTTGATGCTTTAGGAAAACGATCCATGGGTCATATGTGATGTGTATGAGTCATCCCCGCCTTAATCCGAGGCACGATGTGGCCGAAATCACTCTAAGTGGCTCTCTTTTGTTTAAAATGGACAACATTTTAAGTACATACAGAAAACCGACCAAACGCATTTGGTTTCCATTGAAACTTTAGGAGAATGATCCATGGGTCATATGTGATATGTACGAATCAACCCTGCCTCAATCTGAGACGCGGTGTGGCCGGCACCACTCAAAGTTTCTGTCTTTTGTTTCAAAAGGACATCATTTTAAGTGAAAAACATCAACTAGCATACAGAAAACTGACCAAATGCATTCAGATTGTTTTGACACTTAAGGAAAATGATTCATGGGTCATTTGAGATGTGTATGATTCAACCCCGTTTAAATCTGAGATACGATGTAGCCAGCACCACTCTAACTGTGTCTCTTTTGTTTAAAATGGACATGATTATAAGTGAAAAGAACAACTGGCATACGGAAAACCGATAAAATGCATTCGGAATCTGTTGATAATTTATCACAATGATCCATGGGTCATATGTGACTTGTACGGGTCAACCCAGGCACAATCCAAGTCGCAATGTGGCCGAGATCAGTCTAAGTGTCTCTCTTTTGTTTAAAATGGACAACATTTTAAGTACATACGGGAAACCAACCAAACACATTCGGTTTCCGTTGAATCTTTAGGTGAACGAACCATGGGTCATGTGTGAATTGTATGAGTCAAACCCACCTCAATCCGAGATGTGGTGTGGCCGACACCATTCATAGTGTCTCTCTTTTGTTTAAAATGGACATCATTTTAAGTGAAAACAACAAATGACATACTAAAAACTAACCAAATGCATTAGAAATGTGTTGATGCTTTAGGAAAATGATACATGGGTCATATGTGACATGTACGAGTCAACCACGCCTTAATCTGAGGCACGATGTGACCAAGATCACTCTAAGTGGATCTCTTTTGTTTAAAATGGACAACATTTTAAGTACATACAGAAAACTGATCAAACAGATTCTGATTGTGTTGATACTTTAGGACAATGATACATATGTCATATGTGATATGTAAAAATTAACCCCGCCACAATCTGAGACGCGGTGTGGCCGACACCACTCAAATTGTCTGTCTTTTGTTTCAAAAGGACATCATTTTAAGTGAAAAACATCAACTGGCATATGGAAAACCGAGCAAACACTTTCGGAATTTGTTTATACTTTAGGACAATGATCTATTGGTCATTTGTGATGTGTACGAGTTAACCTCACCTCAATCTGAGGCATGTTGTGGCTGGTATCACTCCAGGTGTATGCATTTTATTTAAAATAGACATCATTTCAGGTAAAAATATATGGTATACAAAAAACCGATCAAATTATGAATTGAATTTCAGATTCCACATATAATTGTCATCTAAATTTTAAATTGAATTCTAAATGAATTATGTATGTTTATAATTACGTTATGAATTCTAAATTAATTATGGATGTGTATAGTTCCAGGATGCATTATATGTTAAATGTGTATTAATTTGTTCTCTATATGTAGGTGTTAGTTGGTTATTGCAGGTACAATAATTATATATGTATGTGTTAGTTTATTGAAGGTATAATAATTGGATTGAAAATGGGAGGGAATGAACAAAATGAGGCCGGTTGTGTAATAACCCGAGATTTTATGAAAAATATTCTTTTTAATTTTATTAATGTCTTGTGTTGTACGCTACACCAAAAGGAGCTTGCACAACACACATCCTTGACTTTCCTTTCATTACACGCAATCGCGACATTCCTTGATAGCGTGTGTAGTACGCAATACCGAGTTTCACTAAACGACGATATGCTATTAAAATATTATTATAACTAGCCGGTATGAATAGTAATACCCACCTTTTAAAATTTTAGAAATTTTATCTCTCAAAATGGACTTCATTTTTGGATTCGGAGTATCAAATTTAGCCTAAGGTGAAATTTTGGTACTTTTCGGATAACATTCATATTCTGATGAATAGTGAAAATTACTAAATTATAATTAAAAACAACTTTTTTAATCAAAATAATTAATAGTGATAAATTATTAATTTGAGTGGTTTAAATTATATTTCTAATATATTTTTACAATTTAATACAATGTTGGTCATTGGATGTAATTTCACATTTAAACCAGACATAAACAAGTGTCAATCTTTTGATAGATATTGTTTCTTAAAAACACGCTATTTGTTTTAACAACGGGATTTAATTATAAAATTAATTAATGCAACTTCTATGTTATGAATTTGGTAAAATAGACTTCATTTTTGAATTCGGAATATGAAATATAGCTTAGGATGAAATTTTGGCATTGTTCTGAAAAACATCAATTTTTGATGAATAGTGAAACTACTAAGTGGTAGTTAAAAAACTGAATTTTTCATAAAACTTAATTTTACCGCTTCTGTGAATGGAATCTCAAAAATCCGGGAGACACGGTTGATGTCAGTAAGTAAAATGTGGTTCAATGAGATGAAAATAATTTTTGGTGAATAGTAACTTTTTACTTTTATTTACCACGGTTAAAAGTAAATAGGGTAATTAAGGGTAAAAATGATATTAATATTACCCTAACACATGTCCTAATCCTATTCGACAAGTGTATCTAGACCAAAAACAACCTTAAGTGTAAAATATTATCATTTAGGCCCACTTGGATTAGATTAGGACATTTATTATTATTTAATTCAAAGAAGAGTTAAAAGGGTTAAAATCAAAGTTTATTTACTAAAACATTTTTAATATAGGGTTATACATAAGATAAATTCGATTGTAAATATTAATTAGAAATCTATAAAGATTTCTTACATAATGGTATTTTATTTGTAATTTTTAGACATCAAATAAGTTAATTTATTTATGACACAAAGATGATGCAGTAATTATCTTATTAATGAAATATTGACATAATTGATATTATAAATACCAAAATAAATGTAATTTAAGACTTTTTATGAATTCCACTAATTTTCTAGGTTACTATGATATATTAGTGTTGATTTAATAAACTTGGTTCGAACATATAATTCTGTTATGACTTTCACAAAAATCATATATCAAATAGTGTCAAAATTGACACAAAATAGTTTTTAAATCAAATATTATATTATTAATTGTTATTTTATTCCTAAAAATCTAAGGTTATGTTAAATGACATAGATAAGGATATATATATTAATAATAAACAATTTGAGGTTCGTTTGGAATGTTATAGTAAGTGTATTAACCATATAGTGTAAGAAAACAAAAAGACACGGTAAAAGTTAAATTATTTAACTTAAAGTTAAATCTAATTGATAAGGTTAAAATAATAATCTAAACTTGTCTAAATCCTATTGGTTGATAGGATTTAGACCCATCCCCACTTTACCATAGAAATAAGACCCTTTGGAACCATTATAAACCGATTTTGACTTTAATATAAAATAATATTTTGAGATATTCCAAAGGTGCCCCTCTCCTCCCTTATAAAAGGGCACCTCCTTCCCCTCCTCCTCACACCAAATTGAGCACTCAAGCTCGGACAACCCCTGCCATTTTCTCCTCTCCACTTCCCTAGAATAATCCTAGAGGTCCTGGGCTTCTTCAAAGACCAATAATATTTCCCTAAGTGGAGGATTCAAAGAAGCGTTCCAAAGAAGAGGTAATATCCGTTACCGATCTTTTCAATTTATTTCTTCTTCAACTTCTTCTTCTTTAGTTGTTTCATGATAAAGTAATAACATCAGTATTACATACATACTTATATGTTATTATAAATATGAAACAACCCTAATTCACCTTCTATCCATCCTACGGAAAAATGAAATCACCGCGCGTGCGTACGTACGGAATACCGTCTCCACGCCGTGGTGTAATCTATTTTCCACCACCACCTTACAAGGATGGGTATAATGGTGTGATGAGTAACTATTTATGATTATTATAAAGTAATATTGATACTGAAATAATATATATGTACTCCAATACAATTCCACGATCATAGGAACGATATCATCACTCGTGTGTACGTACGGAATACCGTCTCCATGATGTGATGTGACTCGTTCTACATGATCATCATTACATAGTAATTATATAAATGAATTGAATGAATAAATATGATATATGTTACACTAATAACATTCTGGATATAAGGTATCTATAAACTTAAAAGAAGAATAAGAATTTATTCGGCAAAACACGCATAAGAACAAAAGGCAATAAAGACCCAAGTAACAAGTAACAATGAAATATTACTAACAAGAAGCTAAGAATATGACCATATATGATATCATATCAATATGTATGATTCTGGAATAAGTCAATAACATTATTTAAACCATTATACAGGAGCTTCGGACACATACAAAGCAAATCGGACCTAAGGTAAGGGAATATATCACAATCTCATTTTATCCAAGATTGTTTGTACTTTGGTATTTACTGGAGTGTATTTTATCATCCACATCCATGTTTCCTCAATATGTAATATTATTTCCATCCACCTAAAATTTTTTAAATCCTATTTTACCCTTCGGTGAGTTTTTAGTAAAAGATATGAAAGGAATCTTTTGTCGTTTTTCGTACGAGGTACTTTTTTGACTTTTTCGACAAAAGTACGAAGAATGTTTTTTTAAACTTATACGGCACGAACAGATTTTTACGGTTTTATAAAGCCTTATTTTCATGTATCTTCCTCCAAAATATTTCATGACTATTTTCAATAAAATCTCTTTCTTTTAAAATTGCATGACGTTTTGTGAAAAGAAATTGATTTTTGAAGTAGAAAGGATATTTTCCTCAAGAATGGATTTCAAGTGTTTTATCAAAATTATTTTCCATCTAAGATAATAAAGGGTTCGGTTTCTTTCCCTATTATTACATGGATTTGATTATGTTGTGATGGAATTATTTTTATGAATTCCTTTATCTTATATGAATTGTTTTATGATGTCATGATGCTTAAGATTCCCATTTGTATTACATGGGTTATGCAATGATGTATGATTTATGATTTTGTGGCACACATAAGAATGGTATCATTATGAGATGGGTGGGACCTATATATCCCTCCAATGCATTGGGAAAAGATTTTATATCTCATGAGATAGACATGGCTGGAACGGTAGGTTATACCGGTTCAGTGAAACAGGACTGAAACGAGGGTGACTCGGTTCAGAAAGGGACTTTGTCCACTAAGATAGTCTTGGCAATGAGTCTTGACTAACAAGAAATTATTCTCTATGATTATGTGTGAATGCCACAAAGTTTCATGTTTTAAGTTATGATTATTGTGATTACATTTCACTGCCATGATTTACCCCATGTTATGAAATTATGATCTCTTTTGCAGGTTAAGATTTCCAAAAGTTATGTGCTTATGTATATGATGTGATTGATATTTCTTTTGTTTACCCTTACTGAGCATTTGAGCTCACCCTTTTATGTTTTCTTTTCCCCAGGATATAAAGAAAGGTTTTAGGTAAAAAAAGGAAGATCTTTATGGGAGATTTTGAAGATCTTTCACCACGATTAGAAGATTATATTCCGAGTTTCCAAAGACACTAAACTATTACGGTCCTTATGTGTGTGTTTTTGTTATGTACTAAGTATTCCGAAAAAGTAATGTAATTTCCATGTACGTTAGGCTTAGGGTATCTACAGTTGGTATCAGAGGAAAGGTTTAGTCAACCTTTGGAAACTAGGATACGAGAACTTTAGTGAGATCCCTAGAGATATTTCTAAGGTATGTCTATGGATGTCCCTAAGGTTAAGTATACGTATAGGTTATAGTACTAGAATTACGCTAACGATCATAGAATTAAACCTAAGATGTTAGATATTGAAGGTACTCCCCCTTTAATATGTTGTTTTCCCTAGCATGATCGTTGCCTCTCACACTATTCTTTTTGGGTTTTAGACGATGGCTGGAACCTGAAGGAACCGTGTTGATCAATGCAATGGACAATGCAATGATTGACCTCCTGAACAAACAAATGTTATGGGAGATGGTGTGAAAAATCTTATTGCTATACTTACACAAGCTATGAATCATTCTGGACTTCCAAATGAGCAGAGAAGGGAACAATATTCTATTGAGTCCTTCATGAGGCAACGTCCACCTTCTTTCAGTGGGTCTTCTGATCCACTTGTTGCTGAACAATGGATCAGTACCACTGAAAAGATATTTTCAGTTCTTCAATGTTCTGAGCATGATAAAGTCATCTTAGCAGTATATCGTTTGGAAGGTGAAGTTGATCAATGGTGGAATCTTATCAAGAATACGAGGCAAAGAGATGAAATTGAGTCCATGGAATGGGACGAGTTCAAGAACTTGTTTTTCAATAAGTACTTCCCTCGTATTCTTCGAACAAAGATGGAGAAGGAGTTTCTTGAACTAAAGCAAAAGGATGATAAATCTGTTGGTATATACGAATCAAATTTTACAAGACTTGCAAGGTATGCATCTGGCATTATCATCCAACCTGAAAGTAAAGTTGATCGATTTTTCAGTGGCTTAAAACCAAGTCTTCGAAGGGCATTAGCTATAAGAGACTTTAGTAGCTATGAAGAAATTGTGCGTTGTGCTATCAAGGTAGAAATGGAAGTTTTTGTTACATATCCATCTCATGGTTTTGACAAGAAACAAAAGATGGAGTTCAAGGAGAAATCTCAAAATAATGGTGAAAAGAAGATGAATGTTTCCTTATGCACAAAGTGTGGAAAGAAGCATGGTGGAGATTGTCTTAAAGGGACTAGAAAATTTTTTAAGTGTGGAAAAGAAGGTCATCGAGCAGCTGAGTGTCAAAGTAATGGAAAAAGGGATTCTAATGATGTGAATAAAGCAAACACTGCAGAGAACGCACCACCAACACTTCAATGCTTCAAGTGAAAGGAAATGAGGCATTATGCTAATAAATGCCATAATCCAAGGGTTAGTGATGATCAACATGAGCAACCGCTTAAGGAAAAGGACAAAGGGAAGTCACATGCGATCACCATTGGCGATGTTGAATATGATAACGATGTGGTGGAATGATTAAGTGTTTATGTAATGGGATTCCAAAATAATGTTGTATCATAAAGTATTGGAATATTTATGTATTGGTCTAATGTGTTATTCAAAGTGATTGAGATATTTTTGGAAATAAGATGATATGAGCATAATGAAGGGAAAATGAGAAAACGAAATGTTTAACAGTATTCATGAGCTCATGATTGATATAAGGACTAAGTGATATCATGGTTTGAGTATATAGAATTATGAAGATTTTGGTATGTGGAAAGTGTTAACTTTAAACTGCATTCATGTTTTCACTAAGGTATTCAAGAGAATACATGATTAAGGCCTTTGAATGTTTGGAATGTGACCAACAAGACATATCTTATTATATGTGGGGATCAACGACAGTATTAAATCTCTGGTAATTGTTGTCACTATATTATGAGAGTGGACTGCAGTATTATGGATAAGCCTAAAGATTAGAATGGATTATGTTGGACATAAGTTAGTATTGTTTAAGGATAGAAGATTTTTGATATTATTGATGGGATGTTATAGTAATATAGTTTTAGAAAAAGGACAACCTGCAGGACGGGCGACAACCCATCGCGTCGGACAAGGATGTGGGAATCGAACCCACAACCGAAGTGCGACTGGCCTTTATCGCCTACCACTGGCCTACAGGAAGTCCCTGGTTATTAGAAACTAGTTTTATTATATTAAGCAGTATGATATATGAAGTATAAAGTCCATTTTAGGAACTATATATGATTAATCTCACTATAGATCGACTTATGTATATAATTTTTTCTAACCTTTTTTTGAGACAGATGGAATGACCCGTCATTCTATCACATGATCTGCTAACACTTCACTAATAACAAATTCAACTTCATTTATTTAAGAGATGAAGTGGAAATTGTTAAAGGCACGAACAACAGTGAGATTGTACCAAAATAAAGTAAGTATTTATTCTAATTCAAATTCTTTAACTTTAGGGAAACGATCTTGAAAACCAAAAATGTTGTCCTAGTGATCTTATATCTGATGAATCAGATTGTACCTTAGATCGTCACAAATTTATGGCTTTGTGATTGCTGGATTTTCCATAGCCATGTTCTCTACCACTCTCCATCAGAACATGATGGTTAGATTTCTCTTCCATATCCATATTTTCACCTATGTGGAAACACAGTGATTAGTTTATTTGGGTAACCGTTATGTTTCATACATTTGTTTTTAAAGATTGGTTTTGATATTCCTTTTTACGATTTGGGTTTCTATTAAAGAAACTTTCAAATAGTAAACCATTTATAACCCTGACGAGTTTTGAGGGCGAAATTCATTTTAAGGGGGGTAGAATGTAATATCCCGAGATTTTATGAAAAATATTCTTTTTAATTTTATTAATGTCTTGTGTTGTACGCTACACCAAAAGGAGCTTGCACAACACATATCCTTGACTTGCCTTTCATTACACGTAATCGCGACATTCCTCGATAGCGTGTGTAGTACGCAATACCGAGTTTCACTAAACAACGATATGCTATTAAAATATTATTATAACTAACCGTTATGAATAGTAATAACCACCTTTTAAAATTTTAGAAATTTTAGCTCTCAAAATGGACTTCATTTTTGGATTCGGAGTATCGAATTTAGCCTAAGGTGAAATTTTGGTACTTTTCGGATAACTTTCATATTCCGATGAATAGTGAAAATTACTAAATTATAATTAAAAACAACTTTTTTAATAGAAATAATTAATAGTGATAAATTATTAATTTGAGTGGTTTTAAAGTATATTTAGAATATATTTTTACAATTTAATACAATGTTGGTCATTGGATGTAATTTCACATTTAAACCAGACATAAACAAGTGTCAATCTTTTGATAGATATTGTTTCTTAAAAACACGCTATTTGTTTTAACAGCGGGATTTAATTATAAAATTAATTAATGCAACTTATATGTTATGAATTTGGTAAAATAGACTTCATTTTTGAATTTGGAATATGAAATATAGCTTAGGATGAAATTTTGGCATTGTTCTGAAAAACATCAATTTTTGATGAATAGTGAAACTACTAAGTGGTAGTTAAAAAACTGAATTTTTCATAAAACTTAATTTTACCGCTTCTGTGAATGGAATCTCAAAAATTCGAGAGACACGGTTGATGTCAGTAAGTAAAATGTGGTTCAATGAGATGAAAATAATTTTTGGTGAATAGTAACTTTTTACTTTTATTTACCACGGTTAAAAGTAAATAGGGTAATTAAGGGTAAAAATGATATTAATATTACCCTAACACATGTCCTAATCCTATTGGACAAGTGTATCTCGACCAAAAACAACCTTAAGTGTAAAATATTATCATTTAGGCCCACTTGGATTAGATTAGGACATTTATTATTATTTAATTCAAAGAAGAGTTAAAAGAGTTAAAATCAAAGTTTATTTACTAAAACATTTTTAATATAGGGTTATTCATAAGATAAATTCGATTGTAATTATTAATTAGAAATCTATAAAGATTTCTAACATAATGGTATTTTATTTGTAATTTTTAGACATCAAATAAGTTAATTTATTTATGACACAAAGATGATGCAGTAATTATCTTATTAATGAAATATTGACATAATTGATATTATAAATACCAAAATAAATGTAATTTAAGACTTTTTATGAATTCCACTAATTTTCTAGGTTACTATGATATATTAGTGTTGATTTAATAAACTTGGTTCGAACATATAATTCTGTTATGACTTTCACAAAAATCATATATCAAATAGTGTCAAAATTAACAAAAAATAGTTTTTAAATAAAATATTATATTATTAATTGTTATTTTATTCCTAAAAATCTAAGGTTACGCCAAATGACATAGATAAGGATATATATATTAATAATAAACAATTTGGGGTTCGTTTGGAATGTTATAGTAAGTGTATTAACCATATAGTGTAAGAAAACAAAAAGACACGGTAAAAGTTAAATTATTTAACTTAAAGTTAAATCTAATTGATAAGGTTAAAATAATAATCTAAACTTGTCTAAATCCTATTGGTTGATAGGATTTAGACCCATACCCACTTTACCATCGAAATAAGACCCTTTGGAACAATTATAAACCGATTTTGACTTTAATATAAAATAATATTTTGAGATATTCCAAAGGTGCCCCTCTCCTCCCTTATAAAAGGGAACCTCCTCCCCCTCCTCCTCACACCAAATTGAGCACTCAAGCTCGGCCAACCCCTGCCATTTTCTCCTCTCCACTTCCCTAGAATAATCCTAGAGGTCCTGGTCTTCTTCAAAGACCAATATTAGTTCCCTAAGTGGAGGATTCAAAGAAGCGTTCCAAAGAAGAGGTAATATCCATTACCGATCTTTTCAATTTCTTTCTTTTTCAACTTCTTATTCTTTAGTTGTTTCATGATAAAGTAATAACATCAGTATTACATACATACTGATAGGTTATTATAAATATGAAACAAACCTAATTCACCTTCTATCCATCCTACGGAAAAATGAAATCACCGCGCGTGCGTACGTACGGAATACCGTCTCCACGCCGTGGTGTAATCTATTTTCCACCACCACCTTACAAGGATGGGTATAATGGTGTGATGAGTAACTATTTATGATTATTATAAATTAATATTGATACTGAAATAATATATATGTACTCCAATACAATTCCACGATCATAGGAACGATATCATCACTCGTGCGTACGTACGGAATACCGTCTCCACGATGTGATGCGACTCGTTCTACATGATCATCATTACATAGTAATTATATAAATGAATTGAATGAATAAATATGATATATGTTACACTAATACCATTCTGGATATAAGGTATCTATAACCTTAAAAGAAGAATAAGAATTTATTCGGCAAAACACGCATAAGAACAAAAGGCAATAAAGACCCAAGTAACAAGTAACAATGAAATATTACTAACAAGAAGCTAAGAATATGACCATATATGATATCATATCAATATGTATGATTATGGAATAAGTCAATAACATTATTTAAACCATTATACAGGAGCTTCAGACACATACAAAGCAAATCGGACCTAAGTTAAGGGAATATATCACAATCTCATTTTATCCAAGATTGTTTGTACTTTGGTATTTACTGGGGTGTATTTTATCATCCACATCCATGTTTCCTCAATATGTAATATTATTTCCATCCACCTACAATTTTTTAAATCCTATTTTACCCTTCGGTGAGTTTTTAGTAAAAGATATGAAAGGAATCTTTTGTCGTTTTTCGTACGAGGTACTTTTTTGGCTTTTTCGACAAAAGTACGAAGAATGTTTTTTTTAAACTTATACGACACGAACAGATTTTTACGGTTTTATAAAGCCTTATTTTCATGTATCTTCCTCCAAAATATTTCATGACTATTTTCAATAAAATCTCTTTCTTTTAAAATTGCATGACGTTTTGTGAAAAGAAATTGATTTTTGAAGTAGAAAGGATATTTTCCTCAAGAATGGATTTCAAGTGTTTTATCAAAATTATTTTCCATCTAAGATAATAAAGGGTTCTGTTTCTATCCCTATTATTACATGGATTTGATTATGTTGTGATGGAATTATTTTTATGAATTCCTTTATCTTATATGAATTGTTTTATGATGTCATGATGCTTAAGATTCCCATTTGTATTACATGGGTTATGCAATGATGTATGATTTATGATTTTGTGGCACACATAAGATTGGTATCCTTATGAGATGGGTGGGACCTATATATCCCTCCAATGCATTGGGTAAAGATTTTATATCTCATGAGATAGGCATGGCTGGAACGGTAGGTTATACCGGTTCAGTGAAACAAGACTGAAACGAGGGTGACTCGGTTCAGAAAGGGACTTTGTCTACTAAGATAGTCTTGGAAATGAGTCTTGACTAACAAGAAATTATTCTCTATGATTATGTGTGAATGCCACAAAGTTTCATGTTTTAAGTTATGATTATTGTGATTACATTTCACTGCCATGATTTACCCCATGTTATGAAATTATGATCTCTTTTACAGGTTAAGATTTCCAAAAGTTATGTGCTTATGTATATGATGTGATTGATATTTCTTTTGTTTACCCTTACTGAGCATTTGAGCTCACCCTTTTATGTTTTCTTTTCCCCAGGATATAAAGAAAGGTTTTAGGTAAAAAAAAGGAAGATCTTTATGGGAGATTTTAAAGATCGTTCACCACGATTAGAAGATTATATTCCGAGTTTCCAAAGACACTAAACTATTACGGTCCTTATGTGTGTGTTTTTGTTATGTACTAAGTATTCCACAAAAGTAATGTAATGTCCATGTACGTCAGGCTTCGGGTCTCTACAGGTTGTGCAAATTGCAGAGATGTTGTGAAAATTGCAGGTTGCTGTGCAATTTGCATAGCATAGGCTATGCCAACAGTTTCAAACCGTTGGCATAGCATCTCGGATTCTTTTTTTACCAACGGTTCAATGAACCGTTGGTAAAAAACCTTTCCCAACGGTTTAGAAACTGTTGGGAAAGAGGAGAGTCCTTGGGATTTTCCAACGGTTCAAGCCAAAACGTTGGGAAAAAATATCCCAATGGTTTGGCACAACCATTGGGATAGGTTAGGCTTTCCCCACCCTATCCCAATGGTTCACAGTAAACCGTTGGGAAAAGCTTTCCCAACAGCTTACTTCCCTACGGTTTGCAGAACCGTTGGTATAACATATACCAATGGTTCTACAGCCTTTCCCAATGGTTCAGAATCGTTGGGAAAGACTATATTTCCAGTAGTGTTCAAAATATCGTATACACCTGAAAAAGAGAATGTTGTAGCTGATACGCTGAGTCTGAAATCACGTAGTGATGCAGTACATGAATCTGGTGATTCCTATAGAGTAATGGAATAACTATTAGCATTACATATCGATATGGGAGAAGTTGGGGGTAGAGGTTGTCTATTTTAGATGACGATGCAGTCATCTCTGGTGTCACAGGTGGAAGATTCCCAGTTGGGGGATCTTGAGATGGAGGTTTGGAGAGACCATGTTTTTTGTAGAGAGGCCCCTTTATGGTTGGTTTGAGGATGAAAAACACTGAGTATTGTATCACGAAAGGTTATTAGTTCCTTTGGTGATGCGTGATATGGTTCTCAGAGAGTTCTATAGTTCAGCTTTAGTGGTGTATCCTGGAGTGAAAAAGACGTACTGAGCCTTGGGGAGTTAGTTTTGGTGGCTTGGGCGAAAGCATTCAATTGCGGAGTTTGTGTATCAGTGTTTGGTCTTCTAGAAGGTGAAGGCCGAACACCATGTTCCTAGTGGTCTTCTTCACCCGTTAGATGTTCCTAAATGGAAGTGGGAGAACATATAAATGAACTTTGTTACTGGTTTACCTCTATATCAAAGAGGACATGATGCTATTTGGATGGTCGTGGATCATTTAACAAAATTGTCCCACTTCATAGCGACCATGGAGTCAAGATCAGTGGAAGTTTTGTCAAGGAAGTATCTAGTGGAGGTGGTGAGACTTCATGGAGTCCCATGGATGATCATTTTTGATCGAGATATTCATTTTACCTCTAGGGTGTGGAGAGGTCTCGAGCATGATTTTGGTTCTTAGCTCTGACTTATCACTACTTTGCATCCTTAGATGGATGTTCAGACAGAGCGGACCATCCAAACTCTTAAATAAATTTTACGCTCTTGTGTCCTAGATTTTGGAGGTTCGTGGATGAGGCACAAACCCTTGGTGGATTTTTCTTACAAAAATAGTTTTCACTCCACCATCAGTATGGTGCCATTTGAATACTTGTATGGCCGACCTTGTCGTTCTCCGTTGTGCTGGACTGGGGTAAGAGAGTCAGCAATTCTCAGACCAAAACTAGTGCAGAATAAAATAGAGATAGTTCAGGTGATTCATGAGAGGATGAAGATAATGCAGGATCATCAGAAATTGTATGCCAATCGAAGGAGGATACCTTTAGAGTTTGGTGTTGGGGATCATATGTTTCTGAAGGTGACTCCCCATCGTGGGAAGCAAAGTTTTGGTTATGGGAGTAAATTTTCTCCTCGGTTTATTGGGCCTTTAGAGGTGTTAGCTAATGTTGGAGTTGTGGCGTATTGAGTAGCACTTCCCCCGAAGATGAGCTGGATACAAGGTTTTTTTCATGTGTCACAACTGCATCGTTATCTTCATGATGAATCACATATCATCGATTGGACCGAGATCGATGTTGACGATGATGTGACATTCGAAGAGTGACCGATAAAGATCCATGAATGCAAGGACAAGGTGTTGTGTGGGTGTTCTATTCCCTTGGTTCGTGTCTTGTGGCGACACAGTGGTGTTGAGGAGAGTACATGGGAACGTGAGTCACAGATACATGCTCATTACCCCTAGTTTTTTTATATTTAACTCTTTTCATGTTAAAAAAATGTTCTCTTTGTGGTTGTAGACCATTCGTGTTTATGAGATAGATTTATTTGGTTTCTTCTTGTGGCTTGCTCTTTTCTGAGAGGTATTTCAATGGGTGGATGTTCAGAATTCATTTCTATTTCCTTTTAGGATGGTTTTTAAATATCGAGGATGAGAATGTTTTGAGAGGTATCTAATGTAATGGCTCGAACCTCTCTGGTCCATTCTTTTCAAAAATCTGGTGTCTAAGGTGTTATAGGATATCAAGGTGACTTACCCCCAACACTTTTCCAAATTTCCAATTCTTCGAACAGTGTTTCCATTTATGTGAACAATATCAATGGTAACCTTACATGAATAGTGTCATCGGTAGGCTTATGTGAATAGTGTAATGATAACTTTATGTGAATAGTGTCATCAGTAGGCTTTTGTGGACAGTGAAACTGTACCCTTATGTGAACAGTGTCATCGATAGCCTTATGTGAATAAAGCAATGGTAGCCTTATGTGAACAGTTTCATCAGTAGGCTTACGTGAACAGTGAAACTGTAGCCTTATGTGAATAGTATCATCGGTAGCCTTATGTGAACAGTGCAATGGTAGCCTCATGTGATCAGTGTCATCAGTAGGCTTATGTGAACTGTGAAATGGTAGCCTTATGTGAACAGTGTTATCGGTACGCTTATGTGAACAGTGTAATGGTAGCCTTATGTGAACAATGTCATCGGTAGCCTTATGTGAACAGTGCAACGGTAGCCTTATGTGAACGGTGTCATCAGTAGCCTTATGTGAACAGTGCAACAATAGCCTTATGTGAACAGTGTCATCGGTAGGCTTATGTGTACAGTACAACGATAGCCTTATGTGAACAGTGTAATCAGTAGCCTTATCTGAATAGTGAAATGGTAGCCTTATGTGAACAATGTCATCAGTAAACTTATGTGAACAGTGAAACAGTAGCCTTATGTGAACAGTATCATTGGTAACCTTATGTGAATAGTGCAACGGTAGCCTTATGTGAATAGTGCAATGGTAGCCTTATGTGAACAGTGTCATCAATAGCCTTATGTGAATAGTGCAACGGTAGCCTTATGTGAACTATGTCATCAGTAGCCTTATATAAATAGTGCAATAGTAGCCTTATGTTAATAGTGTTTCCAAAATTGTGAGGTTCAACGGTAGCCTCTATTTCCCTTTCCAAATTTCGAGTTCATGAACAGTGTTCCAGCTTCTTACAGTTTCGCCCCTTTGATGTTTCCTTTGACAGAAAATGCATTTAAAGCCTCATTTTAAGGACTCTAAGGCTGATTCAAAGTCCATAACTCCTATATTAAATTTTTTCATAAGGCTTGGGAGGCTTTTACTTGGTGAAACTGTGTGGTTTAATGCAATATTCTTTTAATGGAAAATCCAGTGTGTCTTAAATCGCTGCTCCGTTAAATTTTCGAAAGGGACAATATATATTTCTCTCTAGTTCTTCCTCCTTATTCTCAGGTGTGAGATGCTCAAACCTTTCATTCCTTCCCATAGGAGTTGTGTGATCAAACCTTTCTCCTTGGATTTGTTCCCCTCTGTTTTTTATGCACCCATGCAGTATCGATCAATCTTAAATATAAGGTTTATCTATAGTCATTCCTTTGGGGTCATCTCCTTCTGTTTCTCCTTTATCTTTTATGGAATGGTATCTCCATGTTCCTAAGGGTATTTTCTTGGGTGTTGACCGGTGTGGTGGTTTCTCTTCATCCTCAGGAGGATACAGTTGTCACGGGGGGAGGAGATCGTAACCCGCTGTGTGGCTTGTTCTCGTATAAAGAATTTCAAGAACCATTTGAGGTAGGGGATTCGTTTCTTCTCTATTATTTTACATTCAACTGTATAGTTGGCATATTTTATCCCACTCGATCATAATAGAATTGACATATTAAATATTTGAACCAGATAAATAAATTGATATCCATCATATGTTATTGCCTCTTGTTTTTCTAGATAGTGTGATATCCAAGTTTTCTTTATTTAGCTTTTCGTTCTCGATGAAAATTGGTAATGAAATTAAATATGGAATTAGCTGATAATTGTTTGGCTAAAGATAAAGAGGCATGTAAATGAATCTAGTTTTTGTTGTTGTAATTTGAGCATGTTTAATCAATTTGTGATAGCTTACATTTTTGGTTTCCTAAAGTTGGAACCTACGAATATTAAATTAGCTTATTCAAGATGGATTAAAGAACTGGTTGTTTGATAAAAGATAATTCCTTGTAGGGTTATGAGTTACCCTCTTTCTTATCTAAGGTCCAAGAGAATAATTGATATGATGTTTTTTTTCCTGCTGCTTGTGTTGTGATGTGAGCCTAGAAGGCTGATGTGATATGTGGGGGTAGTTAGGCCTACTGGTTGTGGTAGAATTTGATGCCTAGAGTGGCTAGGTGCATCATTTTATACATGTGGGTGTCGGGGAGGACACTAGAGATGATGGAATGATTTGGATGTGAATGTTTGGATGCTTTCTGTTTCTTATTGGTTGTTTATCTTCCTTATTTTACCCACTGCTCAAGGTAGTTGTTTTGGTTACCCTCCTTCCAAAAGGGGTGAAAACACAAGGGGTATGCCATTAGCTTTCTGTGTTTAGCTTATTATGGGAGGATGGGTCTATGCTCTTGCTATAGGCAGCAAGGACTCGACGTGTAGTTCATCTACCCATTGTGTTGATCCCCATTGTGTTTAGTAGCATAAAATGTTTTTCTAGAAAGCCTGGGAATATGGGAAAGTAATAATGTTGTTAATAAATGATTGAGTAAATGATGTTAACCCATGGGGGTGGGGCTTGTTGGGACGCAATGTTGAGGTTTCAATTTAAAGTAATAGTGAACTTTGGGTGTTATGATAATGAAATATAATGTGGAAATTATTAATGGGGTTTTAATGTTTAACGAATTAATTAACATAAAGTGAAACTGATAAAAAGGTAATGAAGTAATGTATTAAATATATTTAAATGGTTGTGTGCTTATAGGATACATAGTCTTAGATGTGGCAGTCGAGAGTTTGAGAGACGTTAGTAGTAGTTGAGTTTGAAACTAATTTATGGCCATAGTGTGGTTGTGAGCTATAGTATATTACTTAATTTTTTTGTTTCTATATGCTACTCCACCTAGTCAGTTAGGGAAACTGACACCCCGAGGATTATAAGACCCGATGGGTGTTTTCCCACACATTCTGGTGGGAGGATGGATGATTAACTACCCCCTTTGGCCCCGCTCTCTTCTCTTGGTAGTTACTTGTGCTGGTAGGCACAATGGCTAGTTTTCTCCATATATGTGTGTAGAGGGATGTAATGGCTTGTGGTTATTCACACACATATATTATGGATATAGTTTACTATGGACTACTATAGGTATAACATGTATAGGCTATGATGGCTTGAGAATCCTTACTCGGTGTATGGGATGTAATGGCTTGAGGTATACTACCCGACGTATGATACACATTATGAAAGATCTAGTGGCTCCTGTAAACTACCTGGTTACTTTTCATGTGTAGATGTGGTGGTTCTGTTACACGAGGTGCATGTTGTGGTGCTTCGCTCAGGTGTCTATGGGAAATCCTTTTTGGAGAGAGATTCTTAGGATGTACGACGTTAGGGTAGAGCGGAAAACCAGTGGGGATGTAGTAGCGAGTTACCCTTGATATTATTTATTAGATTATATACTCTTGTATTGGATAATTAGTGAGAGTATCCATGGTGAGGCTGAGAACTTAGTATACCTATTTGGGTGATGAGTTAGTTTCACTTGTTTTTCACTGTGCTTTAGTATGATTTCTATACTTTTTTTACGATAGGATCCGGGGAGGATCCTACTGAGTATACTGTTATAATCACCATATGTATATATAAACTATTTTTCAGGTCACATGGAGAAAGTTGGAGATCAAGCTGGTTTCTACTAGCTTGGGGTTTCAGGAGCTTTTCGAGCTTGTGGTTGCTAATATTTTTTACTTTCATTTGGTACTTGCAGTTTTTCCGTTTTAGTAGTAGTAGTTTTCCATGACATTACATATGTGTACTTGGGATTTATTTTATACTATTGTCTCAGTTGGATTTGGTTGGTGTTGATCTTATCTCTCTCTTTCACATGTGTTCTCTTAGAGGGTAATGCATCTCATCTGTGTGTTTACTATCCCCTCAGTGCTAGTCTCCAACTCGAGTCCTACTGGTGGCAGGACTCAGGGGTCATTATCTCCCTTCTCACATTGCCAGCCCAGGAGGGGTACACATTGTGGGGAGGGGGTCCTGATACAGTAATCCAAAGAATCTCTTAATCTCAAATACATTATGTGGGTTCTCCCAAGTCATAAAAACCTTCACATTCTCAGGGTAAACTTTTATTCCTAGTTCCAAATCTACATGTCCCAAGAATTTTACTTTTTGAATCCAGAAATCACAGTTTGAAATCTTGGATTAATGTCATTGATTTATCAGTAGACTTAGAACTGTTCTCAGATGATGCACATGATCCTCCTTATACTTGAAGTAAATGATGATGTCTTACAAAAATATTACCACAAATGTATCCAAATACTCATGGAAAATCCATCTCATCAAATCCATGAATATTACAGGAGCATTTTTTTAGACCAAAGGGAATAACAAGGTACTCAGAATGGACATACCTACTCCCAATGGTAGTTTTTCAAATGTAATATTATTTAATCCTCACCTGATGGGTACCAAATCAATGTTCCATCTTTGAAAACCCACTCTATCCTTTCAACTGATCAAACAGATCATCAATCCATTGAAACATATATTTTTTGTTTACCACAAATTGATTGAAATTTTGGTAATCAACACATAAGTGAAGGGAACCATCATATTTCTTAGTGAAGAGAACTAGAACCTCCCAAGGTGACACATTAGGGAATATAAAACATTTATCATGAATATCATTCAATTGGGACTTAAAATCTTTCGTTTTAGCTAGATCCATGCAGTAAGAGGGAATATAAACTGGTTGAGTACCATGCATTAAGTCAATAGAAAACTTGATCTCACTTACTTGTAGAAATCCAAATAAATTAGAAGGAAACACATTAGGAACCTCAATTTTTACTAGAGGGAGATCACCACTCAAATATTACCACTTCAGATCAAAAGAAAACACTGACATTACCTCCCCCAACTCTAGACAAGAAGGTCTATCCCTACTCTACCTTAGGTCTCATTCTCCTTGAAATCCAAGAGAAACACCATTGGGTGTAATAAGGTAGACCCATCATAGATAACAATAAATCTTGGTTTTATTGAAAATGATCCAATCAATTATGAAAATTAAGTCAAGTGGTTTCATGTCGGGGACTAGAAAACTCCAAGATAGCTCAACATTTGATAGAGAGAAGACACAAGTGGGACTACATAGACCCCACTCTCTCTTAATTCCAAGGGTTGTAGTAATATCCATTGCACAAGATAAAATATACATTAGAATATTTAGAAATTTAACAATATAGGTTGAAATAAACAAATGAGGTGCACAAATATCAAATAGAGTAGTCACTAATGATGAAGCTATAACAATGGTACCTCTTACAGTTTTTGGAATCGTGTCAGCTTCCACTAGAGACTCTTCCACTATGTGAATAGCTTTGTTATAGATTATTATGGATAAAACCCTTTTATACATGAAGTATATGATTGCTTCACAATTTTAGGAGGAGATAATGATCTTGTTCCACTATGAAGAGTAGAAAAGATAGGGAAGAATCTCTATAAGTGTCCTGAATATCTATAAGAGGTACAATTCTTGGGTGCATCAGTGAAATCCCTCATAGAATATCTTGGATTTCCACAGTTATAGAAAATAAAAGGACTTACTCCCGACATAGTAGGAGGAATGGAATTACCCTTCCATCAAGAATCATTAGGATTACACTTTCCTTTGAAGTAACTCACACCTCTAATTGGATATAAAGAATCTCCCATCAACCCAGAAATTCTAGCCAAGTCCATCTCAATCATCATCTCCCTATCTATCACACCTGCATAAGTGGGTATCTTTATCAAGAAAACATGAGAATGGATATCTGATTGAATTCCAAACATGAACCATTGAGGCTTCATCCTCTCATTAGATTCAATCTCAAGATTTTTTTTTTGAATTCAGTAAAGTTATTTAAATACTCAGTCAGAGTTTTGTCAGCCTTCTTAAGCTTGAAAAAATACACATCCTTGGTCAATACCATTGAATCTAGATTGAACTGTTATGTGAAAGTAACCACGAAGTCTCTCTACTCTAAACCCTAATGTTTCTTTGTCGTGACCATCATGTCCCACCACATACTACTTGGTCCCACTAGCATGAAGGAGGAACACTTTACCTCGAACTCATCCAATTCCTCTAATAACTCAAACAAATGTTTTAGCCTTCCCAATCATTCCCCATTATGTTGAGGATCAATGGAGACTTTAAAAAATGGTGTATTTTTGTGAAGGAACTCTTGATAACTATTTCTAATAACACCCACCTAAGGTTTCATAGTTGTATCTTGAACCGGGACTCAGGGTGGTGCTTGTCCCTGAGCATGGATAGTGCACACAATCACCTCAACTATATGAAGGTCCACTTGATGATTCCCTCATTGTGGTTCATCAATAACATCCTCCTAGATCCAATTCACACATCTTATCAGAGGAATGATGCTACAAAACAACATAATACAACATGTAAGACATTAGATAATTCTCAAACAGATCAACAATGGAAACTATATTGCAACTAATAGAACAAACAAGTTTTGTATTTCACTCTATCCAAATAAATAATAGGAAAAATACTAGAATTAATCCAAAATGTATCTTCCCCAAACCACCCCTGGTGAATTAAAGTTCATTGTAGTGAGATCTATCCAGGATCACAATCACAAAAACCTTCTAAGTCCCCATAAGTTTTTGAAATGCATACTAACTTCAAGGAAAGAATCTCAACAACAAGTTTTATTTGATACCACTTTGTTACTAAACATCCTAGGTACCCTGGTAAACTGATAACTAATCCGGTCTGGACATAGACCAAAGGGAGTTCTTGATCCTAATGGGTTAATGACTAGTACTTGTCATCATACAACATTCAAGTGGGAGCGAGTTTTCCACAAAACACAGTAGAACCAAGACAAGAAAGTCAATATTAATACAAAAGAAACTCCACTGGGAGTAATGTACCAGAAGTCAATGAGGAATTAAATCCCAAATTACTATAATCCAAGTTCCAAAATTGGGAATAGAATCCCAATTCCCTGAAGACACAACTCACCAATTCCAACGTTCAACAACTAGATCCACCTCTAAGTGATCATTTCCCCTTACTCGAACATGGAAGAAGATAATCTACAAGAATTCAAAGACACAAGTAAGGTGTGAGATAAAACCCTAATAGGGACCCACTAAGGATTCCATAATAGATTCCAATATTATATTAACTAAATGAATGATTTCAGTTTTAAAATAAAATAGGTTTGGCATTTCATAGCATATTTAAACAAATCATGTAATGCAATTCAAATGATGAAAAAATACTTCAAGAAAAGGATTTTCAATTATGGATTATTTCTAATACAATGGAATAAATAAAAAAATTTATATAAAATACTTTATATAAATTAATAAGACATGTAAATCAGTTTAACAACATTGGCATACATTTATATCTAATATATAATCAAGCGAGCGACATGGTCATCTGGAAAATTGGTATAAAATTTCCAGGCTATTTGACTACAGACTTTATAAGTGATCATGGAAATATGTGGATACACACATCCCTTTGAAACTATCCAAAAGTGACTCATCTCCATCCCAATAAGTATGTGACCTACTGCATTTATGTTTTTGAAAATTGTATAAATATAGAGTGTGTCCAATTAAATCACAAAATACATAAGTCTTTCATGTTCTCTTACAAAATAAATAATGGTCAATTTATTTTAAGACTTCAAAAAATACAATTAAATCCCATTTCCCCATTTCAAATGGCAATTTTACATTTAAAACCAATTTTTTTAATTATAAATATGACTTTTTAGTAAGATAAAACAACTGGGTTACTATCAAAAAAATTTAAGACATTTTCACAAGATTGAAATCTATTCAACACCAATTCCATCAATTTAAAAATTAATTTCCACAATTAAATCAAACAATATAATTGAAATAGTTTCCATAAAATCTAGAATTTATATTAAATAATTTAAATCAACTAATTTTCATAAACACACCCTAATTCAGTTGAATTTGGGGTTTCCCCAATTTTCATGCCAAAACCATTTCAAATCTCCCAATTCACCAGAATTGGGTTTCACTAGAACAATTGAAATAAAGATTGATAAATTGAATTCAATTAAACAATTGAAATAAATCAAGTAGTTAATGGTTAATCAATTTGGACAAATGGCATCAAACCACACAACTTTTCCCCAAAACTCACACTCACAACGAAACCTGAAAATGAGAACGAAGGCAAATAAGACCTCGAAAATCAACCTAGAAATGAGATCCAATATCACGAAGCATATATCCATCAATTTTAGGTTGATCTATTGAAATAAAAAAGGAGGAGATAGAGATAAATACAAAGAACGAGGGAGAAATTTTACCCAGGAGTCACAGTGCCAAAGAAAAAATTATTGAACACTTAACGAAGAGACCAAAAAGGGTTGGAGGGCTCCAAGATTTCATGGGGAAAGATTTAGGTCAAGAGAAAAGAAACTGTAGTGGAAGGAAAAAAAGGATCTTAGTCATTATTCCTATTTAAAAACTATATTTGGGGTATTAAATAACGTGTAACCTATTGGAACCGGGCATGAAACGGAAGACCCAAAGAGGTGGGTTTTAAAAGTTTTCCACCGATGGTCGATGTATACTTGTCGAAATCGGAGAAGAGAAGCCTGGTCTTAGCCGAGGACCACACATGGAGGGTTTCAAGCACAAAATTAAACCGTAAAATTCCTAGTTTAGATCTGAATTCGCGCACGACGTCTGCTCATTGTTGGTGATCGCTGCCCAAAGAATCTGAAGTCAGATTCCTCTAGATCATCCACATGCAGTTCAAGGGATCCGCAGGAGCACTGTTCATCATAATATGGGTGCTAGCACGGATTTGTGATGATGCCTTAGATGCTCCAATGACCACCGCATCGCATCGCTAGCGATTCCTGAGAGAGAGCTCCTTGGATCCAGAGCATCTCTCTCTAGAATGTGGGAGAGAGGAGAAGAGAGATAAGCTTCATGAATAGTATTTGGAAAATTCCCCTTCTCTTATATTTATAGTGCTCAATTAAAATACCCGGTATCGACTCGCCGACCTCGAATACTTAACACACTATTAATGACATTTTATGACCACTAAACTGAGTCATAAATTTTATTATCATTTACTTGTAATATATTAAAATATATATTACGTGATAATAATTGAGTCATTAACTTGACTCGTCGCTCCCAAAAATATTAATTGAACCTTGAATAATTTAATATTCTTCAATTAATATTTTTCATGTATTTACATAAAATATGTAAATACATTTAATAAATTCAATTCTTATTATTCTAAACTCGAATAATATGAATTTATTTATTGTATTGGTGATCGTTTAACTTTAGAGAAATCCTAGACCCCTGTGACGGGGCCTGCCAAGTCCAAAACTCCCATTCAACTGAATAGGGAAGATTCTTGAATATGCTATTGTGTGTGACCCTCTAGGCCCTTATTTCGACAACTGTGAATAGTATTCACAAACCAAGAGCGGGATATAGCAACCCATTATGGCCCCTGAAGAAATAAGGATTGTCACAGCAGCGACAACCAACCTACGAACATGCACTGTGTAATATAATCCCTTTGTTTGTAATATCTCAGAAATTAGGATGCACTCACGTGTCATCGCCCTTTTCTTGCTTTATAGTTTGTTGATTTAACTGGATGGATTTACCCTTGACTTCCATGGACATGGTCTTAAAAAGGTACTTCCATCTATATCAACATGGCCTGAGATATATTACTTCCATAACCCGAAAGCGACAAATCCTTTCTTGACCATTCAACCAATGTCATGCCACCAACGATGCACCTGACACAAACTACCTCGCCACGACTTCATCACCATGGTTTTCGTCTTGAATCAAAGTACGCAATCAAATGAAATACATTGGTAATGATCTCAAGTAAGGAGACCATTACACATGATTGTATATAGGAACGTCCAATGACACCCAAAACATGTGGAGTTCCTATTGGCGGGTCAGTCATCATGATCTCACTACTAGAGATCACCAAGTGTGAACTTCATGAGAAGAAGTCTCAATGCTTATGAGCTCCCAACACATGATGGTCAGACATCTACTATGTCCAATTAGTAAGATGTATCTATACCATAGAACATATATTTAAGATTAATTTCATAGTATCTAGAGGTTCTCATTATAGCCTGGGAACTGCTATAACCTTTCGATACGACAATTAATATTTGGACATTACCTTTTCAATAGTGGACGCAGAAAAGTCTACACTATAATGGTAAGATGACATCACACATAGTTAACTATATACATGATATGGTAATCAAAAACACATAATAGTTGGGCCTAGGGAACCCACTATTTCAACACTCCCACTTGCACTAGATCCAACTTGCTAACCAAACTTGTTAGCTACTCACATGATAAGCATCATGTTTCTACAGAGTAAAGGCCTTAGATACTGGGTTCACCACAGTTCTTCCGCATGGATATTATGCTATAGAGACCTCATCTCTTTGATTAAAACTTCTCAAGAGATGGTATCCTGAGTATATCCCTTTTTTCCACTGTCATAACATGATATCTTGGCTAGTAAGAATATCATAATTTAGATTATGATAATACTTTTCTCACCAGGTGAGATTCCAAGAACTAGAAAAAATTGTTGCATATCTACTTCTTAGCTGCCTTAGAAGCTGCAACGTACTCGGTCTTGTAGGTATGGCCACCACTGGATGATATGAGCTTGACCCTCTCATTGCCTTTAGCCTAACTGCAATACTAGATCACATTGATCTATAAAAGACTAGTTTATATCCCAAAAACTAGTATCCTTTCGTCTCCACTTAATAGGTACATATCTTTTGCACATTCCAAAGTACAATTAGATTGTTCTGACTGCATAACTCACAGTGCTCCTGGATATACCTGATATTTTCTTGTTGTAAAATATACCTTGGAAATATCAGTTCTTGTACATATCATGGCATACGTGATTGTTCCATCGCTCCGACGTATGGATTTCAACTCACCACATTTATCTCTTCCTATGTCATAGACAGGTCATCATGGAGAGATTATGCCCTATGAAATAGGCAACAACTCATCTCTTGAATTGTTACAACATGTATTTTTCAGTACAATGTCACTATATGTACGATTGACTAGGACCAAGCAACCTATAGATCTACTTTAGTAGATCCTGTTCCCTAGAACTTAGGTTGCTACTTAAAGTCAATCAATGGAGAGTAAATTTCATTTTGGTCTTAAATAACTGTCAGACCAATGTCTGTTTTCCATATGTTACTGAACATATTTCTTATTGGAAAACCTTAGTGCTCCCACTAACCTCTGTTGGACACATGGAAAACATTTATTTTAAATGTATATACTATGATCATGTTGCTTACTTTAATCCTAAACCATATTTCAGTAACTTGCAACCTTTATTAACAATCTGTGATGTGACCATCTCTTTCTGGTTGCGTCGTATGGACACAATCCACAATTGGTGGTCATGACATCCAATGCTAAATAAATTGATCATAGATATTAGCTATGATAAGTAAAATTCTAACAGATTTAGGCATAACGACTTGGTGAAACCAATCAAGCCTTATTGGTACCAAGCTCATGCCATCCATGTATCAACTTACTTGAATACCCACTGCAGTATTCAAAATAATAATCCCCCTTTTGCAATTTGATACATGGAATCCATTAATTGAATTTTAGTTAGTCTTATCAATTTTAGATAATTTCCATATACTGCTTACTTGTAGAGAATATTATTCAATTTGAATAATAGATCACCGACCGCAGTGAATATAAAAACCATCACCATGGTTTTATCCTTCATACACAGTATGTGTCTAAGGAACATCCTCTATTCCACATGCACTTGTGGAATTAGTTCCTATTCCAACTACTTGTGCATTTTGAGCATCGACTAAACACAAGTCAATACAGCTCCCACTATCTCTAATAGATATGTGCACCCTTATATAGAAGTGTAGTCTATTGCTTGACTACCTAATCATCTATCTTAGGGATTTATGTAACATCCTAAATAACTGTTAGGATTATTACACTAAATGCTCAATGTGTTTGTCTTGATGCAAGTTTGTTTATGTCCTAACAAACTCTTTTCATCCAAACACATGTTCTTATGACATAATGGGTTTACATCATACTATGACTCATATGATATCCATTTTTCATTATAGTTGGCATATGGTTGTAGTATATCGCTGTTATTTGCAAAGAATTTCATGAAATATAATGGAAGTTTCTACTAGTTCCAGCATTGACATTACTTACATCAAAATTTTGATGTATAACATATGCGTTTAGGAATTGCTCCACGCTATATGTTTATTGATCAGTGTTGATATGTAATACTTGATCATAAATCCTCCCCATTAAAATCAATGTCGTGATGTCAATAAGGTAATGTGAATTTAGGAATTGCTCTACGCAACATTATCATGATTGATGAATTCTTGGTCGAGATATTCTTCGGTATCCCAACCCGAAGCAACTCATATCTCCTGACCATACAAATACTTAACTTTGATATTACTTAATTAATTAAAATAATCTTGTGAAGTATATATATATCTAGATTATTGTAACACCCCAAGCTTCCACGGTACGCTTCTCTTTGAATAATATAGTAGTGTGTGTTGTACGCAACTTCGAGTTCTAACACAAACCACAACTAATCAAACTACCCGTTATGAATAGTAATACCCACGTTTTAAAATTTTATACTTTTTATCTTTCAAAATGGACTTAATTTTTGGATTCAGAATATCGAAATTAGCCTAGGGTGAAATTTTGGTACTTTTCAGATAACTTTTATATTTGGATGAATAATGAAAATTACTAAATTTTAATTAAAAACAACTTTTTTAATCAAAATAATTAACAGTGATAAATTATTAATTTGAGTGGTTTTGAAGTATATTTAGAATATATTTTTACTATTTAATACAATTTTGGTCATTGGACATAATTTCACAATTAAACCGGACATAAAGAAGTGTCAATCTTTTGATAGTTATTATTTCTTAAAAACGCGCTTTTTGTTTTGACAGTGGGAATTAATTTTCAATTAATTTCTACAACATATGTGTTTTGAATTTGTAAAAATGGATTCTATATTTGGAATCATGATGTACAAATTGTGTAAATATGTAACTTTTTTTTAGACATTTTGAATAATTACTTCAGTAAATATTTTATTTACCATGGTTAAAGGGTAAATCCGGTAAATATAGGTAAAAAATAATATTATAATAATAATAAATTGCCCTAAAACGTGTCATAACCTTATTGGTTGACACATGTACGACCATGGGCATCTTGGGGTCGATTTTGGGACCCCATGGTGCCACTTGTAGGTGATAAGGACACTTTATATTAATTAAGTTAAAGTAAATACAAAAATGACATAACCATATTTCTTTTTGAAAAACAATTTTTACATAGGGTTATATATGTTATATTTTTTACTATAAATATTCATTAGAAATATAATAATATTTCATACATAATGGTATTTTATTTATAATTTTTAGACATTGAATAATTATATTTATTTATGACACAATAATGATGCAGTATTTTACTTATTAATGAAAGAATCAAATAATTGGTATTATAAATGATAAAATAAATATAATTTGAAATTTTTTATGCCATCCACGAATTTTATTCGTTAATATGACATTTTAGGATTTCTTAAAAATTTTTTTTTAATTAATAAAGTTTTTAAGACTTTAACAAATATCAATTATTAAATATTGTCAAAATTGACATAAATGAGTTTTTAAAACAAGTATTATATTATTAATTGATATTATATTCCTAAAAATATAAGGTTTAGGAAAAAGGACTTATATCATGATAGGTGTATCATTAATTGACCTCTTTGGGGTTTCTTCTATGTATATAGTATGTTTATTAACTATATAATATAAAATACAAAGTGACATGGTAAATGTTAATCTAATTAAGTAAGAGTTAAAACTAAAAGATAAGGTACATATAATGACCCAAACCTATCTAAAATCTATTTTTTGAAAGTATATCGACCCATAACCACCTTATACTTTGAATAATCCATTTTGGCGCCATTAAAAACTGAATATTAATTTATTATAAAATAATACTTTAAGTTTTTCTTAAAGAGCCCCTCCTCCCCCTTATAAAAGGACACCACTTATAACCAATTATTCACACCTTAAAAGCCTTTTGGTTTGGCCAACCCCTGACAAAATATTCTCTCAACTTCCCTAAATTCAATCTAGAGGCCATAGTTTGATCAGAAATCCAACCTAAGGAGCCCTTTTGACCAAATCAAAAGGAAGAACCCGAAGAAGAGGTAATGTTTTCACCACCCTCTTTCAAGTTCCTTTCTTCTTCAACTTCTTCTTTCTTTGTTATTTACATTATAAAATAATAAATCCAGTATCTTTTATATACTGTGATTTTATTATAAATAAGGTACAACCATATTCAGTATTCTATCCATCCTTTGAATAACATGTCACTATACGTGCGTACATACGACTTACCGTCTCCACGTCGTGGTGTAATTGTTATTCAAAAAATTATTATTTGGATGGGTATGATAATGATGTGTAATTGATGAAAATAATAAATATAACATGATAATGATTATTTATATATGATATAACATCCAATTAAATATTATTTTAATATCAAAATAATGATATTGTCGCTCGTGCGTACGTACGGACTACCGTCTCCACGAACGCGATGAGATTCATTCCCCATCGTATCCATTCAAGAATAATTTTAATTTTATGGTTAAAAATAATGTTTAAGGACTTTATATCATTATATATATGAATAATATTCAACCTATCCACAACAAACATGACTTATGTAACAAAACATATAAAATAAAATGAGTAAGTTAACACCCAAAACGACGATAATAATAAGATATTATTAACAAAGAAATGTTAAAAGATCATATATGATATCATATTAATGTATATGATTATTTCATAATTTAATAAAAACTATTTAACCATTATAATGAAGGTTAACTTACCCTCGACCAAGGAAAAATTACAATGTAAGGGGTTTCTTATCTCACTTTTAATTTTGTGAGATTTCCATTGTTCACCACTTATTTATTGCATGTGGTGTGTGTACTGCCCATGTTTGTATTCATTATGTAATATAATTTAATTCATGTATATGTAAGTCATCATTTTATGATCCTTATTTAATGAGTGTATGTTTTTTTAAGTTACCAAATCAATAAGGGAATTTGGAATTTTAATTTCCACTCATTCGGCTTTATGCATACTTCATTGATTGTTTTACTCCAAGATTATGTGTGGAATCACTATTCATTTGATTATGTCATAATTTCCACTCCCCTTTCTGTGGACATAATTTTGATACACATAATCACTCCATTGATAAATTCTCAATTCATTGGTATGAACTTGATAAGAGTAATTTTTACTCAATCTAGATTTGTTGAGTTAAACATCCAATTCATTGGTGTTGTTTTTACATGAACATGTGTGAATGTCCTTTGATTTTTTTACACTGAATATCCAATAATATTTAGTGTATTTATATTTTTCACACATAATTATTTCATTGATTTATCCTTAACCTAAGGATACAGTCTTTATGAGAGATTTCATCTCAATTTATATTCCATTGAGACTTTTTTGTTGTTATACACAAAATCACTTTTATATGGTGTATATAATATACTTTGACATAGTATATCATGAATCCATTTATTATCATGATATTATAATGTTTTTATTACCTCAATTATTTTTATTCAAGTGTCTCTCTTTTGGTTTGGAACTCTAACTAAAATATCATTTTAAAATGTTTTAAAGTTTTATTATTATAAATCTTTCTCATTAATGTCCATGTTTTAAAAATTGGTTTAAGGATATATTTATATGGACATTAATGTTTTAAAATTAAAAATTCCTTTTAAAAGTTTCAAAGTGGTATGGGAAACTTTGATTCAAAATTTTCTTTAAATGTCTTCCTTTCTAAATTTTGTGACTTTTAAATATTTTCATGAAAAATGGATATTTATCTCAATGAGTTTTACAAATAAATTTCTTCTATGTCAAAATCCTTTAATGGATTTTAAACTTGTTTTGAAGTTTATTTATTATGATACAAATATTCCATATTTTGTTGAAGGTTTTGTGATATGTTTGACTATGGATGTGTTGTTTTTATACCATTCATGGTTTATTGGGAAAGTATTGACATTTCGTGTGCTAGTTTTAATACGAATGTTTATGTTATATTTAAACCTATTCATTTGAGGAATGCATTGGACTTAATAAGTGACGGGTGGAGCCTGCTATATCTCATCGATGCATCGGTAGGTATCCTGAGACAAACTAGTGTCTTGGCATGAGGCCTTGAGAAAATATAATTTGTATTCTTGGCATGAGGCCTTGGCTACATGGTTATGATAGTATGGCAATATGCATTCCATCATTATGAAAGTGGTTATTGAAATTGCATATAGTTATTTGACTAGTAGAATATCCATGTGAATAATTAAATGGAATTATTTCATTTTATCATTGCCATATTATTCTTAAGTTCAAGTTTAAAAGGCTTTTGTTTTGGTTATACATTTCCTTAAATGTTTATGCTTATTTATGAAAGTTTCTGCTATATTTTTATCCTTACTGAGCATCTGATCTCACCCCTTTCAATGTTTTATTTTTCCAAGGATGTGAAGAAGTAATTTATGAATGACCTGTAGGGATAGTATGAGGGGATATGAAGACAAGATGTGTTGTAGTTGTTTTCACTTTATGATGTAATGTATGACTTATGAATGTATCTAGTGTTTCCAAGGCTACTAAACTAATCGGCCTTTCGAGACTTGATCTTTTGTGATCATGCCAATGTTATGTAATAATGCACCGACTCTGGTTAACTCGGGTCGGGGCGTTACAGTTGGTATCAGAGTAAGTTTAGTACAAACCTTGGAAACTAGATTTAGATAAACTCTGATTAGAGAACATAGCCCTAAGATATACTTTGAGGATTAGTATAGAAGAACTTCCTAGAATTTTGGTATTGTATAGATTTTGTGAGTTTTCCAAGCAATACATCCCTGTCTGGATACGAGTAGGTAGAGGAGGCTCTGGAACATATGTACCTAGGGGTAAAACCCAAAAACACCGCTTTGAGCTAGACTTGAACGTGAACTTGTGCATGACAACGGGCCTTGCTGCACTCTTGGTTACGACACTCCCGGGGTATATGCTTAGGATAATTTACATTTTCTTTATAGACCGATTTGAATTATTTTAATATAAGAAGATAATAAATGACCTTAGTTAATCCTAAGGTGTTTCAAATTAAGAATATGGTGTCATGATATTCTCTAAATGATTTTATGACTACTGTTACTCACACAATGCTTTCTGGTTTTAGTCAATGGATGGATTCTAAGGAATTCATATTAACTTTGAGAATGATGTACAAGGTGGGAACAGTGGTGGAAATGAGAAACGAAATGGAATGTGGATAGGCATAAAAGATATTTTATTCATTGCGAATCAGTTTTCCAAAAATATGATCAGCAACATATATATTAACCAACTCTCAGACTCAACAAAGAAGAGAAAGGTAGTGAATAATAGGATCTCCAGCTATGGAGACCATGGAGAGAAGAAAACTCAATTTCCATCATGCCAGAAATGTGGAAGGAGACACCCAGGAAAGTATCTCAATAGAACAAAGAAATGTTTTATGTGTGGGAAAGAAGGTCATAAAGTAAAGAATTCCTGAGGAAAAATGAAGAGTATTATTGAAGAAAATAAAAACGATCCTAAGATTCCAATTACTATCATTTTTCGTAAATGTAAGGGACCTTGGCATCACCCAAGTCAATACCATATCCTATAGGATAACCTCTTGGTCAAGGAAGAACATACGTGGAAATAAATGGATGGAAAAATGTTTAAAGGTATTAGCGCTCTTTGTTGTTGAGATTACTTTGGGTGAATTTTATCTTATATGTGTAACCCTACAATGTAAAGACTCGTAAATTTCAAGGAAATTTTTTTTTCTTAATTTTCTTTGGAATTTTACAAGAACGCATTTTCTGACGGCACCTGATTCCGAGGCCCGGTGTGCCCGAAATCATTTTCCGAAGTTTGGCTCGGGTACGTTTAGTGAACGAACGAGCGGGTTTTTTCTAACTTTTGAACTGATGCTCGGAATCAAATTTTGACGGCACCGATGGAATCACAGCGCCGGTATTTTCTTAGAAACACCTCTTCTGGAGTTGCGTTTTCTCGGGTGTGGTTTTTAAATTTTTGGGTTTAAGTTAAGAAATAAAATAAAGTGTTGACAACTTTATTTTTATTTCACTTAAAGCCACTTAAAATCCACTTAAAGCTGCTTAAGCTGAGTTTAAGCGGATAGGGTGCAATTTAAAATATCCTACCCTCTTGGTAGGATATTTTTGGGGTGGGGCCCGCACGAGCCCCACCATTTCTTTTCCGCTAAGTAACGCACCCGCAAAAACCCCTATTAAATGAAAGTCATCTGGGGAATTTTCTTAAACAATTAAACGCTTATATTAATTGGGCGGTTAATTCGTTGAAATTAATTCTATGAATTAATTTGTTCGTTTCATAACCAGTTTTCAAACCGTTGAGACGTTAATAAAATAAGACCAACATTTACCTTTCTTGAGGATTGTTCGTTGAGAGAATTTGACAGAACCTTAAGTCCTCCATCCTCCTTCGCGAAGAACGCGAAGAACATGAAGAACGCGAAGAACGCCCGACCCCCGGAGATCGAGGCGACGCTGACGCTTCTTCCACGATGTTCTTCTCCCGCGACGTTCTTCTACGACATTTCTCCTTTCGCGACAGATCTTCGATCAACTGCTTGAGATTGTCGACGCGACGCCCTTCCGCGACGACGCGACACCCTTCCGTGACGCGACGATCACCTTCTTTCACGACGGTCAATTCCGCAAAGAACGCACACTCGACGACTGCGGCGAGGTATGGATTTTATTTGAAAATAATATTCTATTCTTGTGGTTGTTTCCTTCAAAAACAAATAGCCTGGATCAAAGTACAATTTTAATTTATTAAAATTGTATCTTGATGTGTTTTCATGTATTGATCAATATTTCCCGATTGTTATCACCTAACACGGAGGGTGCGGGCCAAACAAACACGGCCCGATAACCCTCCGCAGCTCTTCGTTGATGTGCGAAACGACGGACGACAACAAAAAGGGCCGTAGAGACGATTTGTTGATTCCGCAGTGAAGAACGGATCCCGGGAGGAGCTACGGCGAAGGCGGAAGTGGAATCGGACCACCAGAGCAACTCCAGTGGCCCGTGGAATCCACTGGCGGCGCGGGTCGCCTGCGCGGCGGCCGGAGGCGGCCGACCAGACCCACGACCGCGCAGGTCCAGTGAGACATGGGACGCGGCTTTGCTGCGTCCGCTGATCAAGCGCAGCCCCACGCGGGGCCGCGGCTCCTCTTCCCACGGGGGCTGCACACCCCGCGGCTCCCCTTGCTCGGCCGCTCGGCCGAGCCGAGCCGGGCCGAGCCGACCCGCCGGCCAGGTTGCGCCCAGGCCGGGCCGGGTAACGCCAAACCGGGTCGGACCCAGACCCGGGTCGGGTCGACCCAGGGGGGTTGGGCCGGGTCGGTCCGGGCCCAGACCCCTCGTTTCCGGACCTTTTTCGGTATTTTGCTCATAACTTTAGCGACGGGACTCCAAACGGCGCGCCGTCAGTGGTGATGCGATCCTTGGATCGAGACGGTCGTTTCGGTATATCACACTCAATGTTTCGGAATACTTTGTGTTCAGCTGGGTTGGTTCGTACACGAAACCAACCGAGCCCTCGGAGCGGAAACGCTCATATCTTGAGCTTCGGACGTCCGATTGACGTGCCGTCGACTTTGTTGAATTCCTCTAAGTGAGACGGATCTTTTGGAATACTCAGTCTGAGGTTTGTATGTATGTGGAGTACGGGCGGGTTGGTTTTGCCTTAAAAACCAACCGGGCCCCTGGGACGGAAAAGCCAATAACTCTCAGACCGGGCGTCCGATTGGCGCGCCGTCTGCGACGTTGAGTTCCTGTTGGCGATACAGAACTTTTGGATACATAAACTCTGGACTATGTGTCAGTTGATGTATCAGCCTCTCGGCTCGTGGAGCGGACCCTCCTGACCGAGCTTGCTGTGTGCGGGGACCCTAGAGCTGGCTGCGACTGCTACTGTGACGACGACGACTGTACAGAGATCCTCAGTGGATTCGACTGCGACGATGATGAAAACAGTACGGGAATCCCCCGTGTTTTCGGCAGTGACCGCTACGGTACATCTTGGGATACGTCAACTCCGGACTACATGTCAGTTGATGCATCGACCTCTTAGCTCGTGGAGTGGACCCTCCCGGAACGAGCATGTTGTGGGCGGAAACGCTAGAGCCGGTTGAGACTTGACGACTGCTGATCGAATGACTCGGTGTGTTACGGATAGCCCAGTAGGGAGCGCTTGGTTGTAGCGGCAGACCCACGACGGAGGAGCACTTGGTTGTAGCGGCAGACCCGCGGTACTCAACAGAAGGAGTACCTTTGGAGGCTATGAGGGGGAGCGCTTGGTTGTAGCGGCAGACCCACGACGGAGTAGCGCTTGGTTGTAGCAGCACCGGGGAGCGCTTGGTTGTAGCGGCAGACCCACGACGGAGGAGCGCTTGGTTGTAGCAGCTGACCCCTGGTACTCAACAGAAGGAGTACCTCTAGAGGCTATGAGGGGGAGTGCTTGGTTGTAGCGGAAGACCCATGGTGGGAAGCGCTTGGTTGTAGCAGCAGGCCCACAGTACTCGATAGGTGGAGTACTACAGCAGTCCAAGGTGAGAGGGAAGCACTTGGTTGTAGCGGCATAACCACTGTACTTGATGGAGAAGGAGTTTTCAATAGCTTTGGGTTCAACTTCATGATCGATCCTGTGTGGGTCATTGTGGGGGTTAGTACCTATAGATCCTTTGTGGGTCTGACAACTTAGATTAATCAGTGGATACATCTGATCATCTCTAACGTCATATGAAGAAGTATACCTGTATGAGCTGAAACCCTGTTTTGCTTTCCTTTGTGGATTGTGTTGTTCTATCCTGTGTGGATTTACGTTTTTCTTTCCTTTGTGGATTTTGTTGTGCTATCCTGTGTGGACTTACATTTTTCTTTCCTGTGTGTACTGGGTTGTACTCGGGCTCAGATGTTGGATCCGAACGAGAATTGATGACTTAGGTATATGTATGGGCATATACCTGAGCCGTGTCGGATGTTACTTCGGGATTGTATATTTCCTTTTTGGATTATCCTTTGTGGATTCTGGGAGACCTTCGGGGGTCTCGGGGTCCCTACTGAGTATCTTGTACTCACCCCTGCACGGGTTATGCCCGCACTACGTTGTATTGGTTGGAGACGAAGGACAGCGCTGGTCGTGGTGGAGGCTTGCAGAGCAGGACGGTACCTGGAGGTGGACCACTGGGCGGGACGTACTCGAAGCGGTCGGCTGGACCCGAGGAGCAGTGGAGGCTATCTGTACCCACCCTTCAGGTGGGAATTCTAGTGGACGACTCGACGTTGCGGCTTTACTTTTCAGTTGTTGTTTTCCCTTTCAAGTTGTACTTTAATTTCAGTTTGGGTTTGTATTCTGGCCCACTTACTTCCGTACTTACTGTTGTACCAGCTTTTACTTAGTGTTTACTTCTTCTGCGTGCTTGCTATGTGGTGTTTGTTGTTTACTTTACAAGGCAATGCCTGCCCTTTACCGGGATTTACACCTTGGGGCTAGTCGCCAGCCCCTGGCCTATGGAAGGAGGGCTTGGGGAAGTCACGGCACGGGCCCCGAGGACGGGTCGTGACAAATTGGTATCAGAGGTGGTCGGTCCTACAGTGGACTCTGATCTTTTTCTATGTGAAGCAATAGTGTTTAGCGTATTGGGTGTGGTTATCAGTCCAGGGAGTCCAGTGTTGGTGTGGCGGCTGACGTATCCGTACACCAGGACCCTAACTTCTGATTTCTGACTTAATGCACGAAAACATTGATTGCATGTGTGTTTCAAGTTTTCTTTGTGATTACTTATGTCAGCTCACCAGGTATACTGTTCTGACCGTGGCGCACCTGTTTCCTTTTCAGGATGGCCCCACGACGGTAGCCAGCTTGGGTTTCGAGAGTTGAGCGTGACGATAGCCCACCGAGCGAAGAGGCTTCGGTACATGGCCCTTTGACAGCTGAGGCACCGGCGGTGCCTTTACCCGCCGAGCCACCGATGCTTCCAACCCCAGCCGTTGACGATGCACGTCGCCTTAGTGCACTGCATGAGTTCCAGCGCCAGCGACCGCCCAGGTTCTGCGGGGAGACGGACCCCCAGGAAGCCGAGGACTAGCTGGAGGCCGTTGTACGAGTTTTCCGGTTAGTGAGGACACCAACAGACCTCATGGTGATCCTCGCAGCGAGCCTACTGTACGCAGCAGCGGGCCGATGGTGGAGCTTGATACTCCAGGTGCACGATGATGCATCTCTTCTCTAGATGGACTTTGAGAGCCTCTTCTGATCGGAGTTCGTCCCAGCCACCCTCCGTGCGGTATGCATCCAGGAGCTAGTACAGCTGCGGCAGGGCAGTATGACAGCAGCCCAATACGCGGCGAGGTTTACCGATCTCTCGCGCTATTCCACAGACATGGTACGGGACCCATTCTTCAGGGCCCGAACCTTCGAGCAGGGGCTCAGGCGAGAGATCATAGCTTCAGTTGTTTCTCACAGCATTCCAACACAGACAGGGGTGTTGGAGAGAGCCCTCTTAGTGGAGAGTTTCCTTACTGAGCAGTCTCTAGCAGCAGGACCCACCACTAGTCGGCATGCGGCAGAGTCTTCTACAGCGGGCAGTAGACAGATGACGCAGGGGTCCAAGCGGACTAGACCTACCGGTGGTCGACTGCATGACACAAGATCGTTTGTGCGAGGCACCAGGGGTGTACAATGACTTAGCATGAGCGGACAGTGTTACTCCTGCGGCGGGGTTGGTCACATGGATCGTGACCATCCGACCCGCCATACGGATGACCAGCAGATGAACGAAGTACCTCCCAAGCAGAGGAAGAGGTTCGATCGAGGAAGATCACATGGAGTAGGAGACCGTGGCAGGGGAGCTGGCCATGCAGCTGGAGGTGGACGACGCTTCGAGGTGTTGCCACCACCACCACCAGGAGGTTCACCCCAACCGCAGGGAGCTGGTGGACATGGGAGAGCTCAGCTTCAGGCAGCTGAGGCCTACGATCATGGAGCTACGAGAGAAGATGGACAAGAGCGGGACTAGCTCCAGACCTGGGGACTTTTGTTTATGCTGCCTCTAGTGTTGTTGATGTTTGTTTGTACATGTTTTGTGTCTTTGTACTTTGAGCTGCAGTAATAAAAGACACTTTTCTTGTGGAGCCTTCATGTCCTATCTTTTAGTTGTTACTAAGATGTTCCGGTTTAAAAACCATTGACTTGATCTTCACTTTGAGATACCTACTGGAGGAGACCCAGTGACCATACACTGATGCCGACAGTGTGACTCAAGCCTTGGAGGCGAGAGTAACGGTTGGATCACTTGGTAGTAGCGTCGAGGCCTTACGACATCATCCTTGGTATGGAATAGTATCATCCATGTCAGGATTGACTGTATTAGGCGAAGAACATGGTTCATCCAGGGGATGAGACCGAATTTCTCTTATCGGCAAAGAAGAAATCTCAGCAGCTCTTGTAGGACCAGAAAGGTCCAAGTCATCCATGAGCGGATGAGGACAGCTCAGAGCCGACAGAAGTCTTATACTGACAGGAGGCAGAGGCCACTGGAGTTCGAGGATGGCGACCACGTCTTCTTGCGGGGCTCACCTCGACGTGGTTAACGGAGATTTGGCCGAGGTGGCAAGTTGTCTCCATGCTTCATCGGACCATTCCAGGTCCTCAGCAGGATCAGCGAGGTGTCTTATCTCCTGGCTCTACCACCTCAGTTGCACCGTGTGCACGACGTCTTCCACATATCTCAGCTGAGGATATACGTGCACGACCTGACGCATATCTTTGACCATGGGGAGCTAGACGTTGATGATGGGGCGACTTTTGCGGAGGTCCCAGTGGAGATCGAGGATCGACAGGAGCGGGTCCTACGTGGATGGTCTATTTTTCTAGTGCGCATCATATGGCAGCACGGGAGCCTCCAGGAGAGCACTTGGGAGCGGGGGGCTCAGATGCGTGCTCAGTTTCCACTTTTGATTATCTAGCTTTGATGTATCTTTACGGGGACGTAAAGCTCTATGGTGGGAGTGATGTAAAGACCCGTAAATTTCAAGGAATTTTTTTTCTCTTAATTTTCTTTGGAATTTTACAAGAACGCAGTTTCTAACGACACCTGATTCCGAGGCCCGGTGTGCCCGGAATCATTTTCTGAAGTTTGGCTCGGGTACGTTCAGTGAACGAACGAGTGGGTTTTTTCTAACTTTTGAACCGGTGCTCGGAATCAAATTCCGAGGGCACCGATGGAATCGCGAGTGCCGATATTTGCTTAGAAACGCCTCTTTCGGAGTTGCGTTTTCTCGGGCGTGGTTTTTAAATTTTTGGGGCTAAGTTAAGAAATAAAATAAAGTGTGCGACAACTTTATTTTTATTTCACTTAAAGCCACTTAAAATCCACTTAAAGCTGCTTAAGCTGAGTTGAAGCGGATAGGGTGCAATTCAAAATATCCTACCCCCTTGATAGGATATTTGTGGGGTGGGGCCCGCACGAGCCCCACCGTTTCTTTTCCGCTAGGTAACGCACCCGCGAAAACCCCTATTAAATGAAAGTCAGCTGGGGCATTTTCTTAAACAATTAAATGCTTCTATTAATTGGGCGGTTAATTCGTTGAAATTAATTCTATGAATTAATTTGTTCGTTTCTTAACCTGTTTTCAAACCGTTGGTATGTTAATAAAATAAGACCAACATTTACCTTTCTTGAGGATTGTTCATTGAGAGGATTTGACAGAACCTTAAGTCCTCCATCCTCCTTCGCGAAGAACGCGAAGAACGCGAAGAACGCCAAGAATGCGAAGAACGTGAAGAACGTGAAGAACGTGAAGAATGCCTGACCCCCGGAGATCGACGCGACGCCGACACTTCTTCCGTGACTTTCTTCTCCCGCGACGTTCTTCTATGACGTTCCTCCTTCCGCGACAGATCTTCAATCAACTACATGAGATCGTCGAAGCGACGCCCTTCCGTGATGACGCGACGCCCTTCCGCGACGCGACAATCACCTTCTTCTGCGATGGTCAATTCCGCGAAGAACGCACGCTCGACGACTGCGGCGAGGTAGGGATTTTATTTGAAAATAATATTCTATTCCCGTGGTTGTTTCCTTCAAAAACAAAGAGCTGGGATCAAAGTGCAATTTTAATTTATTAAAATTATATCTTGATGTGTTTTCATGTATTGATCAATATTTCCCGATTGTTATCACCTAATGCGGAGGGTGAGGGCCAAACAAACACGGCCCGACAACCCTCCGCAGCTCTTCGTTGATGTGCGAAATGGCGAACGACGACAAAACGGTCCGTAGAGACGATTTTTTGATTCTGTAGTGAAGAACGAATCCCGGGAGGAGCTATGGCGCAGGCGGAAGTGGAATCGGACCACCGGAGAAACTCCGGTGGCCCGCGGAATCCACCGGTGGCGAGGGTCGCCGGCGCGGCGGCCGACCAGACCCATGACTGCGCGGGTCCGGCGAGACACAGGACGCGGCTTTGCCACGTCCGCTGACCAAGCGCAGCCCCACATGGGGCCGCGGCTCCTCTTCCCGCGGGGGCTGCACACCCAGCGGCTCCCCTTGCTCGGCCGCTCGGCCGAGCCGAGCCGGGCCGAGCCGACCCGCCGGCTGGGCCGCTCCCAGGCTGGGCCAGGTCGTGCCAAACCGGGTCGGACTAGGACCTGGGTCGGGTCGACCCGGTTCGGGCCGGCCCAGGGGGGGTTGGGCCGGGTCGGTCCGGGCCCATACCCTCGTTTCCAGACCTTTTTTAGTCTTTTGCTCATAACCTGAGCTACGGGCCTCCGAACGACGCGCTGTCAGTGGTTATGAGATCCTTGGATCGATACGGTCATTTCTGTATATCGCACTCAATGTTTCGGAATACTTTGGGTTCGGCCGGGTTGGTTCGTACACGAAACCAACCGGGCCCTCGGAGCAGAAACACTCATATCTTGAGCTTCGGACGTCCTATTGACGTGTCGTCGACTTTGTTGAATTCCTCTAAGTGAGGTGGATCTTTTGGAATACTTTTCCCGAGGTTTGGACGCAGGTGGAGTATGGTCGGGTTGGTTTTTCCTTAAAAACCAACCGGGCCCCTGGGACGAAAAAGCCAATAACTCTCAGACCGGGCGTCTGATTGACGCGCCGTCTGCGACGTTGAGTTCCTGTTGGCGATACGGAACTTTTTGATACGTCAACTCTGGACTATGTGTCAGTTGATGTATCAGCCTCTCAGCTCGTGGAGCGGACCCTCCCGAACGATCTTGCTGTGTGCGGGGACCCTAGAGCTGGCTGCGACTGCTACTGTGACGACGACGACTGTACAGAGATCCTTAGTGGATTCGACTGCGACGATGATGAAAACAGTACGGGAATCCTCCGTGTTTTCGGCAGTGACCGCTACGGTACATCTTGGGATACGTCAACTCCGGACTACATGTCAGTTGATGCATCGACCTCTTAGCTCGTGGAGTGGACCCTCCCGGAACGAGCATGTTGTGGGCGGAAACCCTAGAGCCGGTTGAGACTTGACGACTGCTGATCGAACGACTCGGTGTGTTACAGATAGCCCAGTGGGGAGCGCTTGGTTGTAGCGGCAGACCCACGACAGAGGAGCGCTTGGTTGTAGCGGCAGACTCGCGGTACTCAACAGAAGGAGTACCTCTGGAGGCTATGAGGGGGAGCGCTTGGTTGTAGCAGCAGACCCACGATGGAGGAGCGCTTGGTTGTAGCGGCTGACCTGTGGTACTCAACAGAAGGAGTACCTCTAGATGCTATGAGGGGGAGCGCTTGGTTGTAGCGGCAGACCCATGGTGGGAAGCGCTTGGTTGTAGCAGCAGACCCACAGTACTCGATAGGTGGAGTACTAGAGCAGTCCAAGGTGAGAGGGAAGCGCTTGGTTGTAGCGGCATAACCATTGTATTTGATGGAGAAGGAGTTTCTCAATAGCTTTGGGTTCAACTTCATGATCGATCCTGTGTGGGTCATTGCGGGGGTTAGTACCTACGTATCCTTTGTGGGTCCGACGACTTAGATGAATCAGTGGCTACATCTGATCATCTCTAACGTCATATGAAGAAGTATACCTGTATGAGCTGAAACCCTGTTTTCCTTTCCTTTGTGGATTGTGTTGTACTATCCTGTGTGGATTTACGTTTTTCTTTCCTTTGTGGATTGTGTTGTGCTATCCTGTGTGGATTTACATTTTGCTTTCCTGTGTGGACTTGGTTGTACTTGAGCTCGGATGTTGGAGCCGAGCAAGAATTGATGACTTAGGTATATGTATGGGCATATACCTAAGCTGTGTCGGATGTTACTTCGTGATTGTATCTTTCCTTTGTGGAATATCCTTCGTGGATTCTGGGAGACCTTCGGGGGTCTCGGGGTCCCTACTGAGTAGCTTATACTCACCCCTGCATGGGCTATGCCCGCACTACGTTGTGTTGGTTGCAGACAACGGACAGCGCTGGTCATGGTGGAGGCTTGCGGAGCAGGACGGTACCTGGAGGTGGACCACTGGGTGGGACATACTCGGAGTGGTCGGCTGAACCCGAGGAGCAGTGGAGGCTATCTGTACCCACCCTTCAGGTGGGAATTCTAGTGGACGGCTCGACGTTGCGGCTTTACTTTTCAGTTGTTGTTTTCCCTTTAGAGTTAAACTTTACTTTCAGTTTGGGTTTGTATTTTGGCCCACTTACTTCCGCACTTACTATTGTACCAGCTTTTACTTAGTGTTTACTTCTTCTGCGTGCTTGCTTTGGGGTGTTTGTTGTTTACTTTACAAGGTAATGCCTTCCCTTTACCGGGATTTATGCCTTGGTGCTAGTCACCAGCCCCTGGCCTATGGAAGGCGGGCTTGGGGTAGTCACGGCACGGGCCCCGAGGACGGGTCGTGACATACAATTTATCATGTGAAAATGATATTTGAGGAAGAATTATCATTTCTCTTGTGGATATACTTATAAATAACCATCCGGTTTTATATGATCCTTGAATTTGAGGCAATTACAAGTTATTATATTTTGGGATGAAAATGAATGGTATGAGATAACATTTGTGGTTAAATTATGTTATGGTTATTTTGAGGAATTTATCTCATTTTGTTAATGTTATAAAATATAGTTTTTGAAAAAGGACAACACGTAGACCGTGTGACAACCCATCGCATCGGACAAAGCTGTGGAAATCGAACCCACAACCAAAGTGCGATTGGGATTTATCGCCTACCACTAGACTACGTGAAGTCTTTGGTTAGTGTGACTAATTATTTTTAGTTAAATGATTTTATTGATAAAAAATAAGTTGATTTGCGATCTCATGTCTTATCAAATGAATACCCTTAGTATCAGAAAATGATTTGGTGATTAAGTGATAAATGTTATTTTGGAAGGCGTTCTCTTTGTTGGGAACACTATATGCCCAATGAAAATAGAATACTATGGGATTTCATTTGAGGATTAATGGTGTATTTTTATCTATGTTTTTATTATGTATTTATAGTGATTTGGGTTATTTATGGAAATGATTAACCTATAATAGAGAATATGTGATTAGGTTAATTACTTTTAAGTATGTGACTTTAAGAGTAGTTGATGTCATTTGGAGATACAATTTTACCTGGAAGACTACATGACCAAATTCTTCTAAGTTTTGGATTTCAATGTTAGTTTGGATTATATTGAATGATTTTATGTACAATTGTTTATTGAATGGTATTTATTTAACTTTGGGGTATTGTTGGTTTAATTTTAGAAATTAAAATTAGTGTTTCTTTCTCTAATGGAATATCCTTTTGGGGGATCATCAGATCTTGTACTAACCATTTTGGTTTTGATTATTCTCTAAAGACAAGGTAAATATATAGTTTATCCTTTGTGGATCATGTTATTCTCTAAAAGTTTATTCCAACGCTTCTAGTGTGAACAAGTCTTCAGGAATACTGATCGTTTAAAAATGAGTTAGTAGAAGAAATTTATTAAAGAATGAAACTTTAACTAAAAAGTAAGTATATCTCTATATGTTCTTAGTCAATATCAGAAATTAATTCCTCATATTTATGTAATGTAACTTAAAAAAATGTTGTCCGTTTACTTTTCCTACTGGGAAACTAATGACCGTTTGTCCCATCACAAGTTTGTGGTTTTCTTATTGTTAACTTTCTCCTGATCATGTTTTCTATCCCTCTCCATCAGAACTTGACACTTAGTTTATCATCCATATCCATGTTTCTCTACATTGAATCCTAGTATAGGTTATCTCGGGTGACCTTTGTACTTCTCTTTCTTTCTTTTAAAGTGATAGTTTTATTGACTCTTTTTCCGATGTGAGACTTTCCATTATATTCCCAAGCCTAATTTTAAAAATTGTTAGAATGTAATTTATTGAAGGAGGGGAGAATGTAACACCCCAAGCTTCCACAGTACGCTTCTCTTTCAATAATACAGTAGCGTGTGTTGTACGCAACTTCAAGTTCTAACACAAACCACAACCAATCAAACTAGCCATTATAAATAGTAATACCCACTTTTTGAAATTTTATACATTTTATCTTTCAAAATGGACTTAATTTTTGGATTCGGAATATTGAAATTAGGCTAGGGTGAAATTTTGGTACTTTTCGGATAACTTTTAAATTATGATGAATAGTGAAAATTACTAAATTTTAATTAAAAACAACTTTTTTAGTCAAAATAATTTTTAGAGATAAATTATGAATTTGAGTGGTTTTAAAGTATATTTATAATATATTTTTACCATTTAATACAATGTTGGTCATTGGACATAATTTCACAATAAAACCGGACATAAACAAGTGTCAATCTTTTGATAGTTATTATTTATTAAAAGCATGTTTTTTATTTTGACAGCGGGAATTAATTTTAAATTAATTTATGCCACTTTTGTGTTTTGAATTTTGAAAAATGGATTCCATATTTGGAATCATGATTTCCAAATTGTGTAAATATGTAACTATTATTTTTAGACATTTTGAATAATTACTTCGATAAATATTTTATTTAGCACGGTTAAATGGTAAATCCAGTAAATCAGGGTAAAATAATATTATAATAATAATAAATTACCCTAAAACATGTCCTAACCTTATTGTTTGATACATTTCCGACCATGGGCATCTTTGGGCCGATTTTGGGATCCCATGGAGCCACTTGTAGGTGATAAGGACACTTTATATTAATTAAGTTAAAGTAAATAAAAAAATGAAATATGCATATATCTTTTAGAAAAACAATTTTTACATAGGGTTATATATGTTATATTTTTGACTATAAATATTAATTATAAAAATAAAAATATTTCCTATATAATTGTATTTTATTTATATTTTTTAGATATTTAATAATTAAATTTATTTATGACACAATAATGATGCAGTATTTTCCTTATTAATGGAAGAATCAAATAATTGGTATTATAAATGATGAAATAAATATAATTTGAAAGTTTTGATGTCATAAATGAATTTTATTGGTTAATATGACATTTTAATATTTCTTAAATGAATTTTCTTATAATTAATAAAGTTTTTAAGAATTTAACAAAAATCAATTATTAAATATTGTCAAAATTGACATAAATGAGTTTTTAAAACAAGTATTATATTATTAATTGATATTATATTCATAAAAATATAAGGTCCCGAAAAAGGACTTATATCATGATATGTGTATCATTAATGAACCACTTGGGGGTCTCTTGGATGTTTATAGTAAGTTTATTAACTATATAATATTAAAATACAAAGTGACATGGTAAATGTCAATCTAATTAACTAAGAGTTAAAACTAAAAGATAAGGTTAATATAATGACGCAAACCTATCTAAAATATATTGGATGAAATGATTTCAACAAATCCCCACCTTAGACTTTTGATAATCCACTTTCGAGCCATTAGAAACCGAATATGAATTTATTATAAAATAATACTTTAAGTTTTTCCTAAAGAGCCCCTCCCCCCTTATAAAAGGACACCACTTCTAACCAATTCTTCACACCTTTAAAGCCTTTTGGTATGGAAACAACCTGACCAAATATTCTCTCAACTTCCCCCAATTCAACCTACAGGCCTTATTTTGATCAGAAATCCAACCTAAGGAGCCCTTTTGATCAAATCAAAAGGAAGAACCCGAAGAAGAGGTAATGTTTTCACCACCCTCTTTCAAGTTCCTTTCATCTTCAACTTATTCTTTATTTATTATTTAAATTATAAAACAATAAATCCAGTATATTTTATATACTATGATGTTATTATAAATATGGTACAACCATATTCAGTATTCTATCCATCCTTTGAATAACATGTCACCATACGTGCGTACATACAGCTTACCGTCTCCACGTCGTGGTGTAATTGTTATTCAAAACATTATTATTTGGATGTGTATGATAATGATATTTAATTGATGTAAATAATAAATATAACATGGTAATGATTCTGTATATATGATATTCCATCCAATTATATATTATTTTAATATCAAAATCATGTTATTGTCGCTCGTGCGTACGTACAGACTATCATCTCCACGAAGGCGATGAGATTCATTCCACATCGTATCGATTCAAGAATAATTTTAATTTTATGGTTAAAAATAATTTTTAAGGACTTGATATAATTCTGTATGTGAATAATATTCAACCTATCCATAACAAACATGACTTATGTAACAAAACATGTAAAATAAAACAAGTAAGTTAACACCCGAAACGATGATAATAATAAGATATTATTAACAAAGAAATGTTAAAAGATCATATATGATATCATATTAATTTATATGATTCTTTTATAATTTAATAAAAACTATTTCACCATTATACCGGAGGTTAACCTACCCTCAACCAAGGAAAAAGTACAATGTAAGGGGTTTCTTATCTCACTTTTAATTCTGTGAGATTTCCATTGTTCACCACTTATTTATTGCATGTGGTGTGTGCACTGCACATGTTTGTATTCATTGTGTAATATAATCTAATTCATGTATATTTACATCATCATTTTATGATCCTTCTTTAATGGGTGTATGTTTTTTAAGTTACCAAATCAATAAGGGAATTTGGAATTTTAATTTCCACTCATTCGTCTTTATGCATACTTCATTGATTATTTTACTCCAAGATTATGTGTGGAATCATTATTAATTTGATTATGTCATAATTTCCACTCCACTTTATGTGGATATAATTTGGATACACATAATAAATCCATTCATAAATTCTCAATTCATCGGTATAAACTTGATAAGAGTAATTTTTCCTCAATCTCAATTTGTTGAGTTAAACATCCAATTCATTTGTGTTGTTTTTACAAGAATATGTGTGAATGTACTTTGATTTTTTTACACTGAATATCCAATCATATTTAGTGTATTTATATTTTTCACACATAATTATTTCTTTGATTTATCCTTAACCTAAGGATACGGTCTTTATGAGAGATTTCATCTCAATTTACATTCCATTGGGACTTATTTATTGTTATAGACCAAATCACTTTTATATGGTGTATATAATGTACTTTGACATAGTATATCTTGAATCCCTTTATTATCATGATATTATAATGTTTTTATTACCTCAATTATTTTTATTCAAGTGTCCCTCTTTTGGTTAGGAACTCTAACTAAAATATCATTTTAAAATGTTTTAATGTTTTATTATTCTAAATATTTCTCATTAATGTCCATGTTTTAAAAATGGTTTTAAGGATTTATTTATATGGACATTAAAGTTTTAAAATTAAAAATTCCTTTTAAAAGTTTCAAAGTGGTATGGGACACTTTGATTCAAAAATGTCTTTAAATTTCTTCCTTTCTAAATTTTGTGACTTTTAAATGTTTTTATGAAAAAGGGATATTTCTCTCAATGAGTTTTAAAAATCATTTTCATCTATGTCAAAATAATTTAATGGATTTTAAAATTGTTTTGAAGTTGATTTATTATGATAAAAATCTTCCATATTGTATTGAAGGTTTTGTGATATGTTTGACTGTGGATGTGTTATTTTTATACATTTCATGGTTTATAGAGAATGTATTGACATTTCATATGCTAGTTTTAATACGAATGTTTATGTTATGTTTAAACATGTTCATATGAGGAATGAATTTGACTTAGTAAGTGACGGGTGGAGCCCGCTATAGCTCCTTGATACATCGGTAGGTCTCATGAGACAAACTAGTGTCTTGGCACGAGGCCTTGAAAAAATCTTATTTGTATTTTTGGAACGAGGCCTTGGCTATGTGGTTATGATAGTCTGGAATTATGCATTCCATCATTATGAAAGTGATTATTGATATTGCATGTAGTTATTCGACTAGTAGAATATCAATGTGAATAAGTAAATGGAATTATTTCATTTTATCTTTTCCATATTATGCTGAAGTTCAAGTTTAAAAGTCTTTTGTTTTAGTTATAAATTTCCTTAAATGTTTATCCTTATTTATGAATGTTTCCGCTATATTGTTCTCCTTACTGAGCATCTGAGCTCACCCCTTTCAATGTTTTATTTTTCCTAGGATGTGAAGAAGTAATTTATGAATGACCTATAGGGATAGTATGAGGGGATATGAAGACAAGATGTGTTGTAGTTTTTTTTCACTTTATGATGTAATGTAAGACTTATGAATATATCTAGTGATTCCAACGCTACTAAACTAATCGGTCTTTCGAGACTTGATCTTTTGTGATCATGCCAATGTTATGTAATAATGCACCGACTCTGGGTAACTGGCATCAGGGCGTTACACTTATACTTGGAATAGTTCACACTTTTGTGTTGAACTATTTCCAAAATCTTTGTGAAGTACCTTTATTTCTAAAGGCTCCTTTGTCCAAACTAAAGACATCGATAATACCAAAAGTATTTAGTTGTGCCGAGCCTAAATATCATACTTGATATATTCATGATGTACATTTTTAGTATTACTTGACAAAGAATTATCCTACCACAACTGGGTATATGTATTAAATTTATATTCATAACTAATTGCCTATGATTCATCTATCACTGAACTAGTGATTGAGTTTACCAAAAACAACATTCATTCCAAAAACTGAAAGAATGTCTCCTTGTGTCCAAGGACACATGAGATTAATGTTTGTGGTTATACTCAATAGTAGTTCAACACGAATCTTTCACTTAGCAATTAAGGAAGTCATGTACTTATCCCCACTGGCCTAGGTATCACCCTTTCACAGCCACTTGGAGTATACACCTGAATTCTAGTAAGGTTTCTATACTAACTTGTTTATCATATTAGAATACACATATGTTAACAACATATTGTATTTAATACCCAAGTAGTAAAATAGAAACATTACATTGATGAATACGTTTGATGTAGAAGTAGCAACCTACTCTTTTAAATCAGGTTATTGCTTTTATACTTCCATATTATTATTCTATAATATGCAATGAAAATATCCTCTTTTATTATCTCATTAATTGAAGGACGTCGCGAATGTGTCAATTGGCATTAAATTCCTTTGACCTTTTCACATTGTCTTTCAATTTATCCGCCATAATAATTAAAGCTTAATTGTCTTTTATTCTTATTCACTTGGCAAAGCTTACCTTTATAGGTAATGAAGCGTTTACTCAATACTTGTTCATTTTGTAACTTAAAACGAGACTTGACTAATGTGGTGAAAATGATATTTAATGATCATGATCAATCTTTAAATTTACACATGGCGGTGTACATCACCTTATTCATATCATTGCTTCGTTTTCTCCTTGAAAACTTTTCAGAGATGAGACTTTATATTATATCATCTACGTCCTAGTGTAGCGACCACAACTGACACCAGACGTTGATGAAAGCATAATGATATAATTATCATAAGATTTGTACATTAGTCTCCTATAAGAAATTTTCACTCTTGCTTCATGAGGTAGTTTAACAGTGTTGGGGATACTAACACCTTGAGTTTCCTATATCATAGTACTATGCGTACGTGCCTGTACAATTCATGGACACTCGTGTTAGTGTGAACATTTACTTTGTCCATTTTAATATCGCAGTTTTAATCTTGTGGTATAACTTTCCATTTTTCTAGAAAAATAAATTTTAGCAGGCGAGTGCCTTTTATATGGATTACCGGTTTAGACATTTTTGATTAATTACTTAAGTCATTGTCTCCCACTATTTTATCGGATTCTAGGAACCCTCTGTGCTAGAATCGGAATACTCTGTCACTTGGATATTCTAGTGGCAAGGATCCCGGAACCACCCCTCATAGTCTACAAGCTAAGGCTATGCCATTACTTGAAGGGTTCTAAGTAGGCTTTTGGATGGCCGACCGCTTTAACTTGCGGTTCCTTGATCTATTGAGTGAAGTCCCGGCTTCTTAAAATCAAATTTTGATTTACTCAATTCTTGCCTCTAAAATGATAGCAAGTTAGCTATGGCTAATCCTTACTATCATTTTAGTTATGTCGGCCAATCATTCTTATAAGGACTCCCCTATAGTAAGAGGCACCCTCAACTAAGGCATGACCAGCACCTCAAACAGTTGGTTTTTTCCAAATTTGAATGATGGAAGGCTGTTTAGACTTAATATATCTTCTAGGGTTTTATTATTTTTAGTGTGAAGAAATAAATCCTTTTCTATTTTTATAAGCACGTACTATGTGATCACACTCACAACTGACCGTGCAAAAAATAGAAATTTCATCATGTCACATGTTCATTTTATCTTACATTCTTGTTTATTATTATACTATGTGATCACACAATAAATTACAAATGCACAAAAATAATAAACCATGCAGAAATAAAATGAACACCTGATCATGAGCCGGTACTATTGGTTGATCCGTTGAGTGAATAACGGACCAACCGAAACCCTAAGGGTAAATACCTTTAGTCGCGTGGCTTGCAACTTGAATAGCAATGTCTGCCCATCCAATGCATCCAACTCCTATCTGGTGTGTCGCCGTCACTTGGCACGAAATGTGTCGCTGGTCGTCTCGTCATTATACAATTGTAATCACACGTAGGCGAGGGGATCATGGGGAGTAAATTTAAAACTCTGAGAATGGGCGCGCAGACCCTTATACATATAATGACTCTGAGACGACACGCATATTGCCTTTTTATTTGAAATAATTATTACAAAACCACATGAAATAATTAAATAAATAAACACTAGACATGCATTGGTAGGTCGACGGTTCATGATCAGTCATATACGCATTAAACTTGCGTATATTAAATAAGTGTAGAATAAAAATTAAACTTGCATTAAAAATAAACTTGAGGTCATTTTATTGAATTAAAAACATCACCCTTGTTTTTAATTAAATTTAACATCGTTCTGTCCCGATTTAATTAATTTAATTTTAAAAAACTAAAAATTAAATTAATTAATTACTTTCCCAATTAATTAATTATGTCGCAGCAACCAAAAATTAATATCTAATTAATTTAATTATCAAATGTAATTAAATTAATTGTTTTAATTAATTTTTTATTAAAATAAAATACTCAAGCCCCTTAAACCCCGGCCAGGGCCTGTGTGGGTTGGGGCGAACCTGCGCAGGCCCATCCTAGGTTGTGCCCACCCCGTGCGGGTTTGTTCTAGACTGAGCAGGCCTGCCCAGTGTTTTTTTTACGTTTTTAATTTTTTTTTTGCAGAAAATGGTTAGAGCAAAAAAAAATTCAAAATGCGGCACAAATGTGGCATCCGCGATGCCGCCTTTCCCCTAATTTTTTTTTTGAAAATTTTTATTTTTATTTTTATTTTATTTTGTTTATATATATATATAAACAAAATAAAAAATTTCAGTAGAATTTATACTCTATTTAAAATCCAGAAGTACTGCCATTACAACAATCTGGATTCTAAAAGAACCTCTCACCCATAACTCCCTTTTATAAGAGAGCTTACCCTAAAAATCATTCTGCATTTCCGATGTGGAATTCTGGTTCTCTATTTCCTACGCAGAACATTCTGCATTTTCGATGTGGGATTCTATTTCAAGTACTCAACTTTAAAAGATTATAAAATATAAATTATAATACCAATATAAATTAAACTTAAAACATGGATTAGACACATAAAAAATAGTTGAAAACAAAAAAATCATAAAAAATGATGATAAAAAATAATTTATAAGCTTTCAAAACCACCTACTTGAAACTTAAATAGTTTCAAGTACGTGAATTTAGAAGCCTATAAAATATAAACTACAAGACCAATATAAATGAAACTTAATACATAGATTAAGAATATAAAAAATAGTATAAAATAAAAAAAATTCGTAAAAAATGTTGATAGAAAATAATTTATATTCTTTCAAAACCGCTTACTTGAAACTAAAAAATGTTTCAAGTACGTGACTTTGAAATCCAATAAAATATAAACTTTAAGAACAATATAAATGAAATTTTAAACATTGATTAAACATATAATAAATAGTTGAAAACAAAAATAATTTCCTCAAAAATGTTGATGAAAAATAATCTATAACCTTTCAAAACTGCCTACTTGAATCTTAAAAATGTTTCAAATATGTGAATATGAAAGACTATAAAATATAAACTATAAAACGAATATAATTGAAACATTAAAAATTTATTAAACATATAATAAATATTTTAAAACAAAAATAATTTCCAAAAAAATGTTGATGAAAAGTAATTTATAAGCTTTCAAAACCGCTTACTTGAAACTGAAAAATGTTTCAAGTACGTGACTTTGAAATACAATAAAATATAAACTATAAGGCCAATATAAATGAAATTTTAAACATTTATTAAATATATAATAAATAGTTGAAAAAAAATAATTTCCTCAAAAATGTTGATGAAAAATAATCTATAACCTTTCAAAACCACCTACTTGAAACTTAAAAATGTTTCAAGTTCGTGAATTGGAAAGACTATAAAATATAAACTATAAAACAAATATAATTGAAACTTTAAACATTGATTAAGAAAATAATAAATAGTTGAAAAAAAAATTCCAAAAAAATGTTGATGAAAAGTAATTTATAAGCTTTCAAAACCGTCTACTTAAAACTTAAAAATGTTTCAAGTATGTGAATTTGAAAGACCATAAAACATAAAATAGAAGACCAATATAATCGAAACGTTAAACAATGATTAAAAATATAAGAAATAGTTGAAAAGAAAAGTAATTTCCAAAAAATTGTTCATGAAAAATAATTTATCAAAACCGCCTACTTGAAACTTAATAATGTTTCAAGTACGTAAATTTGAAGGATTATAATTATATTACTAATTAACTTTTAAGTATTATATAATTAATAATTATAATAATAATTAACTAAATAAATATTATATAAGTAATAATTAATGAGTAATAATTATTAATTATTAATTATTAATTATTAATTTAATGAATAGTTATAATTAATATTTATATTACTAATTAACTAATTAATAATTAATAATTACTTATTAATAATTATTAATTAATAATTAATAATTTTAATGAATAATTATAATTAATATTTATATGACTAATTAATAAATTAATAATTATTAATTACTAATTAATAATTAATTAGTTATAATTATTAATCATATTACTAATCAACTAAATAATTATTATATATGTAATGATTATATTACTAATTAATTGTTATATAATTAATAATAATATTACTAATTAACTAATTAATTATGACATAATTAATTATTAATAATTACTAATTAAAAATTATAATAATTATATTTAATAATAATATTACTAATTAACTATTATATAATTAATAATTATATTACTAATTAACAAAATAATTATTATATAATTAATAGTTATATTAATAATTAACTAAATAATTACTCTATAAGTAATAATTAATAAGTAATAATAAATAATTAATAAGTAATAATTAATATTAATATTTAATATTTATATTTAATATTTATATTACTAATTAATAATTACTAATTACTAATTACTAATTAATAATTATAATGAATAAATGTAATTCCAAATTGTATCACTAATTTACTAATTAATTGTTATATAATTAATAATTATATAACTAATGAACTAATTAACTATTATATAATTATTTATTAATAATTACTAATTAATAATTATAATGAATAATTATAATTAATATTTATATTACTGATTAACTAATTAATAATTAATAATTACTAATTACAAATTAAAAATTAAAAATTAATAATTATAATCAATAAATGTAATTAAAAATTATATTACTATTTTAGTAATTTATTATTATATAATTAATAATAATATTAAAAATTAACTAACTAATTTTTATATAATTAATTATTAATAATTACTAATTAATAATTATAATTAATAATTATATTACTAATTACTAATTACTAATTATAATGAATAATTATAATTAAAAAACATATTACAAATTTACTAATTAATTATTATATAATTAGTAATAATATTACTAATTAAATAATTAATTTTTACATAATTAATTATTAATAATTACTGATTAATAATTATAATTACTTATTATAATTAGTTATTATATTTATAATTAATTAATTAATAATTATATTTATAATTAATTAATTAATTAATATATAATTAATAATTATATTACTAATTAAATAATTATGTATTATATAGTTAATAATTATATAATTAATCATTATATTACTAATTAAGTATTATATAATTGATAATTATATTACTAATTAACTAATTAATTATTATATAATTAACTATTAATAATTATATTACTAATTAACTAATTAATTATTATATAATTAATTATTATATTACTAATTAAATAATTAAATAATTTCTTATTTGTTTAATCAATGTTTAACGTTTTAGTTATATTGGTCTTCTATTTTATGTTTTATGGTCTTTCAAATTCACGTATTTGAAACATTTTTAAGTTTCAAGTAGACGGTTTTGAAAGCTTATAAATTACTTTTTATCAACATTTTTTTTGGAAATTCCTTTTGTTTTCAACTATTTATTATATGTTTAATCAATGTTTAAAGTTTAAATTATATTTGTTTTATAGTTTATATTTTAAAGTCTTTAAAATTCAGGTACTTGAAACATTTTTATGTTTCAAGTAGGCGGTTTTGAAAAGTTATATATTATTTTTCATCAATTTTTTTGAATAAATTCTTTTTTTTCAACCATTTATTATATGTTTAATCAATGTTTAAATTTCATTTATATTGGTCTTATAGTTTATATTTTATTGTATTTCAAAGTCACGTACTTTAAATAGAATCTCACATCAGAAATGCAGATTGTACTGCGCAGGAAAGGGAGAACCTGAATCCCAAATCGAAAATGTAGAATGATTTTCAGGGCAAACCCTCCTCTAAAAGGGCGGCCTGGGTAAGGGTTTCTGTCAGAATCCAGACTGCTGTAATGGTTGTAGCATTAGATCTTTAATAGTAGAGAAATTCTATTGATTTTTTTTGTTTTGTTTAATGCATATATATATAAATATAAATATATAAACAAAACAAAAGAAAAAATAAAAATAAAAATAAAAATTTTCAAAAAACAAATAGGGGAAAGGCGGCATCCGGGATGCGGCCTTTCGGGTGCATTTTTAAAAATATTTTTAACCTAACCGTTTTCTGGAATTTTTTTTTAAAAAACGTAAAAAAAAACTCACCCGCCCACACTCGTTCCTTGCTGGACTGACCTTCTCGGTCATAACCTGTCGGCACATGGGAGAGGGCTGGCTGGCGCACTGGTTTACTAGCCTGGTGCGGCGTGGAACAGGAGACAGTGGCCCGTGCAGGCATCTGCGCTCTGCTACTCTGGTGCGGGCTTGCACCTGGTCGGGAAGGGGAGGAGGCGGTCGACCGTGCGCCTGAGCTCTGTAGGGAAGAGCAGCGGACTGCTACTGATTCTGTGTGTTGGGTCTCCACGGGGAGGGGCCGCTGGCATGCGCAGGAAGCGGCTGGTCGCTAGTCCGGCAACCTGGTGTGGTGCGCTCGCCTGGTGAGGGTTGGCCGAGACGGCTCTCCTGCTGCGCGTCCAAGGGGATGAGGCGGCTCATGCGAGACCGGTACATGGGGTTCCTTTTCGGGAAAAGGGAGGATGGGGTGAGGGAAGCGCCCTTGATCCGTAGCAGAGGAAGAAAAAATGAGGTGCCAAAGTGGCCTGCGGGGTGTTATGCCGGTGCGCAGCTGCTTCTGGCTTCCCTGCAGCATGCAGGGCGGGAGGAGGCGCCCAACCAGAGGAGGCTAGTTGCGAGCCTGGGATGAGGGGTTGCCGTCGTGGGGTGCTGAACGGGTCGTCGGCCCTGTGCTGGGAGTCAGCCACGACCGACCAAGGGAGAGAGGAGGTGGCCTTGTAGTTGCCGCGCATGAACATGGGGCCGCTCGGCCCCCATGCAAAACCTTTTATTTTTTTTGTGTGACCTGGTGGTGTGCTGGGTAGAGGAGGACACACTCACATGTCATGGTGGTGTGTGACCTGGTGGTGCATAGGATCTAGCAACCCATCATGACCCCTGAAGAAATAAGGATTGTCATAGCGGCGAAAACCAACCTACGAACACACACTATGTAATATAATCTCTTTTTCTGTAATATCTCATAAAATAGGACGCACTCACATGTCATCGACCTTTTCTTGCTTAATAGTTTTTTGATTTAACTGGATGGATTTACCCTTGACTTCCATAGGCAAGGTCTTAAAAAGGTACTTCCATCCATATCAACATGGCCTGAGATATATTACTTCCATAACCCAGAAGTAAAAAATCCTTTCTTGACCATTCAACCAATGGCATGCCACCAACAACGTACCTGACACAAACTACCTCGCCAAGACTTCATCGCCATGGTTTTCGTCTTTCATCAAAGTATGCAATCAAAAGACATACATTGGTAATGATCTCAAGTCAGAAGACCATTACACATGATCGTAGATAGGAATGTCCAATGACACCCAAAACATGTGGAGTTCCTATTGGCGGGTCAGTTCTCATGATCTCACTACTAGAGATCACCACGTGCGAACTTCATTAGAAGAAGTCTCAATGCTTATTATCCCCCAGCACCTGATGGTCAGACATCTACTATTTCCAATTAATAAGATGTATCTAGACCATAGAACATATACTTTAGATGAATGTCATAGTATCTAGAGGTTCCCATTATAGCCTCGGAACTCCTATAACCTTTCGATACAATAATTAATCATTGTACATTACCATTTCAATAGTGAACGCAAAAAAGTCTACACTATAATAGAAATGAGATCCAATACCACGGAGCATATATCCATCAATTTTAGGATGATATATTGAAATACAAAAGGAGGAGATAGAGATAAATACAAAGAACGAGGGAGAAATCATACCCAGGAATCACAATGCTAAATAAAAAATTATTTAACGCTTAACGAAGAGACCAAAAAGGGTTGGAGGGCTCCAAGATTTCATGGGGAAGGTTTTAGGTCAAGAGAAAATAAACTGGAGTGGAAGGAAAAAAATGATCTTAGTCATTATTCCTATTTAAAAACTAAATTTGGGGTATTAAATGACGTGTAACCCCATTACATGTTGTGAAATTATTAATTTAGATAACCTCCATAGAATGAGTTTCTTCGAATTAAAAATCAATTACTAATTTCTTCACTATATGTAATGAGTCATCAGGTCAGGTAACTTTCATAGTGTGAACCCTTCATTATATGAACCTAGCGACCATTACACATTGTCTATCCTAGTTGTATGAAATGTAACCCTTCAGAAGCCTGTAGAAAAGGCTGTTCAAAGTTGAGAGTCGAAAAAATCTAAGACTTCACCATTATAGGTATCCTCCCATTTCATTCTCAACCCTACTCAGTCAATGAAAAGGAAAAACCGTGACAAGTTTAAATACATACCTGTCAGATCAGTAATAGGATGTTACATATATATTCTATAGATTATTATAACACACATATACTGAATATACTTGATATTTATACCGTGATTTACATTTTGGAAATCATGATATAAGTATATAGACCAAAGATATAAAAATTTAAGGCATAAGAAAATATCAAAGCTGATATTACCCAAAGTGAAACCTAATTAACATAGAATTGTAAACGTGTGGGTAATATAAGGTCAGAATCAAACCGTATAAGGTACTAGATATAAGAAAATGGTTCTATGATAGATTTATAATAAACTTATATTTATTATAAAGGAGGTTTTAATGAGTACAAAAAGATTCAAGACACAAGGTAAGGGAATTTCATCTCACTTTTTCTTTTATGAGATGCATGATTTATTCACCACCCATTACTTTTGTGTGGGCTGTATAATACTCATGGATGTATTATATGATTATTGTAATTAAATTTATTGGTATTTTATTGTCCATATAAATATATTTATTCCATATTTACTATGTTTCAAAAGTTACCAAATCAGTAAAATGAGTTTGTCTTAATTTTCATTCTTTGAGACACATGCCATGTTATGGACCTATATTTTTCTATGAGGTGTTTATATTTCCTTTGAAATATTTTTATTAATTATATATTAAGATTCATGTAATTTAATTTTCTTAAAAGGGGACTTTGGTTTAATGTTACTAAATGTTAAGAGTTTTTTGAAACAATTTCATCTCTTTTCAAGATTGTTTATGATTATGGTTTCTTTGATGAAATCATATGATCAATATCTCACAAAGACTCATGAATTTTCTTATTCTCTAGTTATTCCTGATACATTCATATATTGGTACCATTTTTACACTCTTTGGTACATAATATAGTTATGAAAGTGTTTTTAAGAAAGTTTGAATATACATATCTCTTCGGTCGGAAATATGTGTTCCTTTAAAAACATATTTTCTAAAAGGTTTCCAAGAATATTGTAATATTATATTACAATATTTAAAATTAATTTTCAACCTTTTTCTATTTTACCAAATTTTTCAAAGGAATATTCTTATCTCTTATAAATAAGGAAATGTTTTACCTTTTGCGGTGAAAAAGAAATGTTCTTTTTACCTCGCATGACATGTACTAATTTACCCACAATAATTTTTGTGAATCTTCCATTTAATGTTTAAAAGGTTAATTTTTAAGAATTTTTTTTAAAATTAATTTTCAAATAAATGGGTTTCATAATTTTTCAAGATTCATTTATAAATTTTAAAGGAAAATTATTTTCAAAATGGTTTCAATCTTCTTCTATAATGTTTTCAAGGAAACTAGTTTTAAAAATGTTTTAAATATTTCATTATAAGTTTTCAAATGAAAATATTTTTAATAGTTTTTAAAATATTTGTTTATAAATTTTCATAATTTTTTTCAAAAGGTTTTATGTTTTAAAAATAATTTCCAAAAAAGAAAGGATATTTTCCTCAAGATATATTTCCAAAAGATATTTCAAATCTAAGATGAAATTTGTTGATATTACTCATGCATTTCTAGGAAATGATCTAAAGGTTCCATATATATTATTTCTCTTAATGGTTTATTATTTTATGTCACAATATTTTTGTAACCTTTTTCACTTTCATGGGTTAAATGATTTTGAAACACACTTATTTTCATTGGTTATTCTTTCATGAAGTGATTACGAAACCTATCTATTTTCATAAGTTATGATGTGATGAAATGTTAATGATACCCTTTTCATTTCATGGGATTTTATTTGATGTTTATAAAAACTATCTCTTTTTATGGGTCATGTTATTATGAATGTTTTATTTTGTGTCATATGTATGGATGATGTTATCCTGAGATGGGTGTGACCTATATCACCCTCCAATGTATCGGGTAACAATAGATGACTCATGAGTATACATGTTATGAATGAACCTGACTAAATGGTCACAATTTTATTAGTGAAACCTTATTATGTGTTCATAATGATATGTGTGAAACTGATTACATGTTCAAAAATTTATACATGGTCTTGGTTTCATGTCCATAAGTTTATGTGTGAACATGATAACATGTTCACAATGTTATGCGTGAAACAGATTTCATGTTCACAACATTATGTGTGGACCTTATTTCATGTCCATAAGCCTATGACATGGACTCATTTCATGTCCTTAACTAAATATATGAACCTTTTTTTCTTATATTTGTACACAATGTTATAAATTGATGTGTATGACACAATTTAATGTCTTATTCATATATTATAATTTCATGGATTACTCTATTGATTTAATTATGATTGATGTCTTATGAAATGACAATATTTATTACATGTATCATGATTATGATCTTTGACATGCAGGGTATGATCTTTAAATGTTATTCTCATGTTCTCATACCCATATTTTACACATTTACCTTATTTACCCTTACTGAGCATTCAAGATCACCCCTTCCTTATGCTTCCTTTCCCTAGGTTATGAAGGAATTTTTTAGGTAGAAGTACGAAAGGGGAAGATCTTTATTGGAGACATTGATGATCTTTTAGAAAGTTAGAATATTTTGTTCTATGTTTCTAGAGACAATAAACTATTATGGTCCTAGGGAGTTTACTTTTGTAATATGCTGAATATTTATAAAAAATGATTTATTATTCATGTATGTTAAGCCTGGGGCACTATAGTTGGTATCAAAGGATTGGTTTAGTCAACCATTGGAAACTTAGATGGGAAAACTTTAGTGATATCACTAGGTATATTATTAAGGATATGTATAGGGATGTATATGAGTATAAGTATATAGATGAGTCAATGGTTAGGAAAATTATCATGGAATTTTGGAAATGGATAGTGTGAGTAGTTTCCTAGAAATATATCCCTATCAAGATACTACAAGTGGATGTGTCTCTAGAACTGCAATACCTTGATGAAACAACTCTTACAAGATGTCTCGTACTTTACTCATGGTAATCGTGTACATGAAAAAAAGGCTTACTGCACACCTGGTTTGACACTCTAAGGGGATATGCATTAGGAATTCAGAAACTATTTAAAAACCATCATAAAGGATGAAAATCCTAGGATAAACCTAACATGTCACAGATTAAAGAAGTATGAGCCATGATTTAGGCACCCTATAAGTAAAGTTTCATGATTATATGGTATCCCATTATGATAAATATTTCTCACACTATGATTTTTGGTTTCAGTCAACGACGACAACTAGAAGGAACATGGATTACCCTAGATCTAATTATTGAATTTCTATAAAACTGGTATAAGTAATCATGGATAAAGTTTATAACATATTGTAATAAAATAATATATCCAATAATCATTAGAATAAGGAAGCATGCATTTTTTCCAAAAGGATTTATCGAAATTCATTTTATTAACATGTTTCATTAGAATATATGGTGAGGGCATTCACATTTTTCGAATGTGACAACCAAGAGTTACTATATGGGGGATCAATTTTAAGCCAATTTCATGAAATTATTTCTAAATATTTAAATTAAAATATTTTGGAAGGGTTATAAGGTTAACAATTTATGGAAAGTTAAAGTTAAAATTCTGATGAAGTCAGTAAGATTAAAGTGTTATCTCTCTATATGAGGATTTATGCACATTGTATAGCCTATTCAAACTAATTTTTGTTGATGATAAGTGATGAAAATGGGATGGAATATCATGTATCTCATGATATATTAATAATTCAGGAATGAAAAAATCACCTTCCTTTTTAGATAAAGAGGTGAAGTGGATCAGTAAAAAACAAAGGGAGACAATGTCCTGAAATCTTGAAAGTATATAGTTTCATGAAAATTATTCAATATTAGGAAAAAGGATATTGAAACCAATTTTGTTTTCCTAGTACCTTTATTTTAGATGAATCAGAAGGTCCCTTTGGTCTTCAAAGATTTATGGCTTTATGATTGTTAAATTTCTCATGACCCTGTTCTCTATCACTCTCCACCAAAACATGATGGTATGATTTCTCTTCCATGTCTATGTTATCACATCACACCTATGTTTTCCTATGTGGTAATCTCATTATGAGTTTCTTTAGGTAACTATTATGGTTCCAAATTTCCCTTTTTAGGGGAAGTTTTAGTATTAATTTTTACAATTTGGGTTTCTATGAATGAAACATTGAAGTATTAAATATTTGATAACCCAGATTATTTTCAAAGGAGAAGTTAATTTTAAGGGGGTAGAATGTAACACCCCTAAATTTTGGAATTTTTTTGTAATTAATTTAATATCTTTGATATTTCTCATTTCATGCCCCACTAAAAATAGTTTTTTTATATTATAACACTCTGTCTTGGTTGCATTATACACAACCACAAGTTAATCTTACACTATAGGAAACATAAATTTTATATTTATCTAAAAGGAACACTGAGATTAGCTTGTGTTACACACAAGACTGAATTTCCATGATGGCCTATATAACAAGAAAGACTGGGTGTTACCAAACAATAATTAGGTATTAAAATATTATTATATGGACATTAAATTGAAGATTATAGGATTTAATTGTAACAACCCAGGTATTTATGGAATAATACTTTTTGATTTATATTAATACATATGAATAAGATAATAATTTTTAAGTTAAAGGAGATACTTTTTCTAATAGCTTACTCAACATGCAACAACAGGCTTCTTTGAATTCTTATATTTTTCACAACATTGAGTTATACTAAAAAATAGTACAATATTATTATTATTATTTTAAATAGTAGTTAACGCCTAGTTATTGGAATGAAGAGAGTGAATAGTATCAAATGAATTTTGAATTATGGTTTACACATGTTTAAATGATGATTCATTTATTAACAAATTTATTAGAAATTTAAATAAAAACCAATTGAATATAATGGATGTGTTTTTATGAAAATCTATTTAAAAGAGAATAATTGTGTTTTTATACCACTTTTTATGGATTTTTATTTAATGAAAAATATATGATATATATTAAATGTAATGTTTTAAATTCATATTATATGTTATCTAGATATGATATAAGAATAAATTCATTCTTTCGGATAAAAGAAGTATTTTTCTAAAAATGCAGTTTTAACACCTTTTGATGGAGAACCATTTTTAAATCTAGTTTTTGATACCTTTATATGTTTTATTTGAAGAAATAAACTTTTTATTTAGAATCATAACTTAAAATTTTACTTTGGATGAAATTTTGGTATTTTTCTGCTAAAGTTCTTTTTTTAATGAATAGTGAAAAATATTGCATTTTAATTCAAAACTGCATTTGGAAACTAATTTATTTATATAGTTAGATAGTAATTTTAATTGGTTTTAAATTTTAATTGGATTATATTTTAATCATTTAATACAATTTTTTTCATTTGAAGTAATTTCACTTTTAAATTTGACATAAACACATGTCAATCTTTTGGTAGTTTTTACTTCTTAAAAACATGGTTTTTGGTTTTGACAGCGAGAATTGATTTTAAATTAATTTCCGAAGCTTCTACGTTTTGAATTTGGGAAAATGGATTCTATATTTGGAATCATGAGGTCCAAATTATGTAAATAAGTAACTTTTATTTTTAGATATTATGAATAGTAACTGCAGTAAATATTTTATTTACCATGGTTAAAGGATAAATTCGGTAAATAACGGTAAACAATTATATTATAATAGTATTAAATTACCCTAACACATTTACTAACCCTATTGGATGATATTTTTCCAACTATGGGAATCCTTGGGTTGATTTTAGGACCCCATTGAGCCACTTGTGTGTAATAATGACATTTAATTACTTTTAATTTAATGTTAAGGAAAATATAACCTAAACATGTATCTTTTACTAAAATAATTTTATATGGGGATATATAAGTGATATCTTCGACTATATATAGTTCCTATAAATCTAAAAATATTTACTAAATCATGGTAGTTTTTTTATAATTTTTAGACATGAAATAAATATATTTATTTATGACATAATGGTGATGTATTATTTACCTTATTAATGAAAGATTTAAATAAATGAGATTATAAATATTAAAATAAATTTATTTTTAAACTTTTTATTCCATCCACGAATTTTACGAATGATTATGACTTATTATATTTTAATTAATGAAGTTTTTTGGAAATAATCAAGTTGTTATGGATTTTTAAAAAGTCATGATATGAATAGTATAAAATTGACATAAATGAGTTTTTAAATAAATTAATATTTTATTAAATGATATAATAGTCCTAAAAATATAATATTTTGAAAAATGAAATATATATGTTAAAATTTTCATTAATGATCCATTTTTGGGTCTATTGGAATTTTATAATAACTATGGTAACCATATATTATGAATATACAAGAAGACATGGTAAAAGTTAAATTAGTTTATTAAGGGTTAAAGCTAAAAGATAATGTTAATTTTATGTCCAAAACTTGTCTAAAATCCATTGGATTAGATTATTTAAACCCATACTCATCTGATATTCTAAATAAATACCTTTGGTTTTATTATAATTTGAAAATCAATTAATAATAAAACAATATTTTCAAACTTTCCTAATGTGCCCCTCCTCCCTCTTATAAAAGGACAACACCTCTAACCCTTACTCACACCTCTCAAACCCCATTCCCTTGGATCGTCAAAACTCTTCCCAAATAATCTCCTAACATACCTATCTTACTCTTAGAAGGATTACTTTTGGGATAAGGCAATTAAAGAAGGCCTTTTAGCTTAAATCAAAAGGAGTTACCCGATTTGAGGTAATGTCTTATCTCATGATTATTTCATTTATTTTCCTTATCATACACCCTAAAATCTATTTATTAAATTATTTTATAACAAAACCAATATCCTAAATATACTAGGTTGTTGTTATGAGAAGTATTTGAACTACACTTACACACACCTCCATCTAATTAGTATAGAACACACTATTTCTGTGGACGGCGAACTACTGCATCACGAAATGATGATTGTTCAATCTTATCCTACCACTTATTATGGTGGCCATTATGATGAAACTATAATTATATATGTTTTATATTATATTTATTTTATCTCTATCCATCTGTAATTCTCATTTTGAACATAACTTTATGCTTTTCATGTTGTATAAATACGATAATTTCATTTGAGGAAGTGCAGACTACCGTCCCCACAAAGTGATATGACTTGTTAATGACATACATGGAATGTATAAAGGATGGAGTTAATGAACTTATATATGATATCATAATGGAATTATAATATACCTATGTATCATCATTTTTCATCCGTTTAAATATGAAAAATAAATGAAAGTAGTGTTCATGCGTACATACGGCTTACCGTCTCCATGAACGGTGCATTTCATTTCTTATATACAAATGTTATGGGATATTATAAATACATATATACTGGATATATATGATATATAAATCATGAATATCATTATAGATATAATGTACTTTTGACCACATGGACAATTTTTAATTATAACAAGTTCATTTTTTACTCAAGTTCCGAACATTGGAAAAATGTCATATAAGAACTGAAATAATTAACTATTTTTTATAAAAAGGTAATAAGTGATATAAAAGGAATAATAAACATGAAAAAGATTTTGAAGAAAGTATAAATTGACTTAATTTTATTATTCAAGAAGAAGAAGGAATATATGAGAGACATCAGACTCGAGCTAAGAGACTTTGTCTCAATCTCCTTTCACTGAGGCATATTTTGATAATATAAACCTCCTTTTAAATGGTGTATAATAAACCCCTTAGACTTTTAATTTCATTAAAATGAGATCTTTTTCTATGAGTCATTTTACTAATCGACAAAAGGTTTTTTTTAATGTATGTGGCGACAATGACCTCTCCGCCGCTGTAATCGTTATTTGGTTTCCCCTATAATCCTTAATGTTTTTAAAAAGAAAAAACCCCTTATTTAGTTTTTGGGTGTTTTGGTATTGAAAATGGTTTTTGAAATGGATTGATTATTTCAATATCATAAATTATTTCTTGTGATTTCAAATGAAATATTTTTAATGAAATGTTGATATTTGCAAAATTTTATGTGTTATGATTATGTAATGTTACTTGGACATTTGACTAGTGGTTACGTGATAAATCAAATGATAAGTGGTTTTACGATAAACTAAGGATGGGTGGTTACGTTATAACCTCCAATTCCTTGGGTGTGGATGTCAACCATATGGCTATTCCATTTAGTAATATGTGTGGAAGTAGACCGTATGGTTATTCCATTTAAGTTTGTTTATATCCCAAGTTTCCTATATATGTTATATGTTTCATTATATGGGATTGTGATAATATTTTGGTTACAAAAAGGTTAATTAATGAGATTATATTCGGTGAAATGTTTTTACTACTTCTTAAAGGTGAAAAGTGTTATTTATGATAATGTATTCATCGTTATCATATTATTTAAAGACTAATAATTTACTTTCATTATGGATCCCTTACTGAGATTTTTATTCCCATCCCATGTTTTGAAATGTTTTTCATAGGATATAAAGAAGAATAGAGTTCGAAAATGGGATCAAGGAAAAGTTATATTGTTAAAAAATGAAATGATGTCATGTTTTGTTTTAAATAGTTTTTGTTTTATGAAAAAAAAGGATAGTGAGTTGAAGTGTCTACTTGTAATATTCAAGATGTTATGTTTAATTCATGACCTAATTCTCTAAATCTCTAAAAAAGAAAGGATCCTCAATGTGATTTATTAACTTAATTCAAGATTATTTAATGTTAAGAATTGTGGCCTTATATTCAGTATAAGAGGTCGATTTTGATAACTTCAGAGGTTAGGGTGTCATTTAAGCATAAGTGACTTAACTATAATGGTTAGCATATTAGAAAGAGTCATAATTATTTTTGATAAATTTAATTTGTTTAAGATAACATGAATAAGTATATCTTAGTTTTTAACCTCCTCATAAGATATTATATGATGATTTTATAAAAATACTCACACTAACCATTTTGTTTTTAGTAAATGTCTAGATCTAGCAGGCACCAAAGTAAAAATTGATGCGAAGAAAAATATGACAGTTTTATAAATAAGAAACCAAATGAAATGGGAGCTTCTATGATAACTCTTGTGGTTATTCCCAACCAACTATTTAGAGTCAAGATTGACCACCTTAACCTTTGTTATTTTTAGAATTCATCGTATATGCGAGAAACAAATCCCTATGGAATTTTAGGTAATAATCATAAAGGTAAGTATATTCAAAAACCTATGTGTAAATTATGTGGAAAGAAACACCAAGGAAAATGATTCAACGGGATAGGAAGTTTCTATAGATGTGGTAATGAAGGTCATAAAGGAAGAACCTACCATGGAAAAAGGAAGTTTCCAATTGACTCCAGTAAAGGGAATGAAGTTCTTTCCAAGGGATCAATTGAATGTTTTAAATGTGGTGTGCATGGTAATTATAGAAATAAAAGTCCTAAAAATTAGGTTCAGGAATGGGATCAAGAGGAACATAAAAATATAAGTTTACCAATACCTAATTCCATTCCAATTCAGGATGAGGAAACTGAAAATGACTAATGAAAGGTAAGGATTATTTCTTAGCTGATGTTTTGACATTATTGAATCTTAGGTTGTGATTCATGATTTTGTTTGTAAGAAATAAGTATTACAAAATAAGTTGGAAAATATTGGTTAATGGATCATGAAGAACATTTAATGATTAAAAGTATACATATCAGGGATTCAAGAGTTACTGTAGATTTTAGGATAATTAAATTCTTAAAAGTATTAAGGCTCTTCTATTTATGGGATTACTTTGGAATACTTTTTCTAGTATGCTTAACCCTGAATTTTGTTATGTGAAAATGTTATTCAAGAATGAATTATCTTTTCATGTGTGGACATAATGGATAACCTTAGGGGTTTATATGATATTTTATTTTTGATGTGATAAATGGTTATTTCATTTTGGGATGAAAAATAAAAGGTATTAGGTAACCTTTGAGGATACAATAGGTTATGTTTATTTTTGAATAAATTATCTTATTTTTGAGAATTTTATAATAATTATAAGGTTTTAGAAAAATGACAACCCGAAGTATTGGTGATAACCCTTCGCATCTGACAAGGCCATGAGAATCAAACCTACAACCAAAGTGCGATTGGGATTTATCGCCTACCACTCGACTATGTGAATTCCATAGTTTGTATGACTTATTCTTTTTGGTTAAATGATTTTATAGATCAAGAATAAGTTGATTTTGGGAACTTATATTTTATCAAATGGATATGCTTTGTATAAGAAAATAATTTTGTGATTAAGTGATAAAGGTTATTTTGGAAGACATTCTCTCTTTTCAAAACACTATATGCTTAAGGAAAATGGAATTCTATGTGATCTCATTTGTGGAGTAATGGTTGAAATTTTATTTTTTAAGAATATTTGTTTTTATTGTGAACATATAGTGATTTGGGTTATTTAAGGAAATTATTAAACTATCATAATGAATATGTGATTAGGTTAATTACATTTCAGTATGAGAATTTAAGAGTAGTTAATGTTATTTGCAGATAAATGTTAAGATTTATTGTGGAAGACTATATGATTAAATCCTTCTGAGTTTTGGGTTTCAATCTTAGTTTGGATTAATTTGAATAATTTTAAGGGAAATAGTTTATTAAATGGTCTTTGTTGAACTTTGGGTACTGTTTGTTGAATTTTGGAGATTAAGAGTAGTGTTTTTTTATAAAGGATTATCTATTTTGGGGATTATCTGATATTTTACTAACCATTTGGGTTTTGGTTAATGTCTAAAGACAGGGGAAATATATGGTTTATCTTTTTTGGATCATGTTATTCTCTATAAGTTTATTATAGAAATTCAGGTGTGACCAATTCATCCTGAATTATGATCATTAGGAGAAAAGATGAGTTTTTGGTAGAAACTTATTAAAGGATGAAACTCTACTTGAAAAGTAAGTATATTTTCTTATGTTATTATTCAGTCTCATAACTAAATTCCCCAACTTTACGAAAGGGAAATTAAAACAAAAAACATTTTCTATTTAATTTTCGTACTAGGGAATCATATACCATTTAACCTATCACAAGTTTGTGGTTTTATGGTGGTTAACTTTCTCCTGATCATGTTTTCTATCACTCTCCATCATAACTTGATGGTTAGTTTCTCTTCCATATCTATGTTTTCTGACATGGAATCCTAGTATGTGTTATCTTGGGTGACCTTTTTTACTTATCTTTATTTCTTTTAATTTGTTAGTTTTATTGACTCTTTTTCTAATGTGGGACTTTTAATGATGTTTATGAGCCCAATTTTAAAATTGTGAGGATTCAATTTCCAAAAGGTGGGGAAGGATGTAACGAACTAGGTATTCATTGAATAACAACTTTTTTATTTATATTAATACTTATTAATAAGATATTAATTTTAAGTTAAAGGGGATGCTTTTTCTGAGAGCGTACTCGACACACAACAATAGGCTTCTCTGAAATCTTACATTGCACACAACATTGAGTTATACTGAAAAATAATACAATAATATTATTATTATTCTAAATGGTAGTTAACTCATATAATTTGGAATAGAAGGAATGAATAGTATCAAACGAATTTTGAAATATAGTTTACACATGTTTAAATGATGATTCATTGATTACAAAATTTTTTAGAAATGAAAATAAAAACCAATTCAATATAATGGATGTTTTTTATGAAAACCTATTTAAAAGAGAATAATTGTGTTTTCATATCACTCTCTATAGATTTTTATTTAATAAAAAATATATGATATATATTCAATGTAATCTTTTAAATTCATCTTATATATTTTTTAGATATGATATAAGATTAAATTCATTTTTTTTCGGATAAAAGAAGTATTTTTCTAAAAATACAGTTTCATGGCCTTTTGATGGAGAACCCTTTTTAAATCTAATTTTTTACACCTTTATATGTTTTATTTTAAAAAATAAACTTCTTATTTAGAAGTGTAACATAAAAATTTACTTTGGAAGAAATTTTGTTATTTTCCTACTAAAGATCATTTTTAATGAATAGTGAAAATGCTACATTTTAATATAAAACTAACTTTTTAATATAATATATTTATATAGATATATTGTAATTTTATTTGGGTTTAAAGTGTAATTGGATTATATTTTTATAATTTAATCTAATTTTGGTCATTGGAAGTAATTTCACTTTGAAATTGGATATAAACAAATGTCAATATTTTGTAGTTTTTACTTCTTAAAAACACGTTTTTTGGTTTTGAAAAAGAGAATTAATTTTAAATTAATTGTTGGAACTTCTATGTTTTGAATTTGGAAAAATGGATTAATTATTTGGAATCAAAAGGTAAATTTTTTTTAAATTGGTAACTTTTTTATTTTTAGACATTATGAATAATAACTTTAGTAAATATTTTATTTACCATGGTTAAAGGGTAAATCCGGTAAATAAGGGTAAAAAATAATATTATAATAATATTAAATTACCCTAACACATGTCCTAACCCTATTATATGAGATAGTTGAGACCATGGGTATCCTTGGGTTTATTTTAGGACCCCATGGTGCCACTTGTGTGTGAAAATGTCATTTAATTACTTGTAATTTAATGTTAGTGAAAATATAACTTAACATGTATCTTTTACTAAAACAATTTTTATATGGGGTTATATAAATGATATATTCTACTATAAATAGTCATTAGAAATCTAAAAATATTTTCTACATTATTGTATTTTATTTATAATTTCTAGACATCAAATAAATAAATTTATTTATGACACAATGGTGATATAGTGATTACCTTATTAACGAAAGATTTAAATAACAGAGATTATAAATATTAAAATAAATTTATTTTTAAACTTTTTATGCCATAAACTAATTTTAGGTATTATTATGGCTTGTTATATTAGAATTAATTATTTTTTCCCAAAATAATCAAGTTATGAATTTTTAAAAAGTTATGATATTAATAGTATAAAAATTTACATAAATGAGTCTTTAAATCAATTAATATTTTATTAAATGATGTAATAATCCTAAAAATATACTTTTATTCAAAATGAAATATATGATGTTAAAAATGTCATTATTAATCCATTTTTTATTCTCTTGTCATTTTATAGTGACTATGGTAACCATATATTATGAATATACAAGAAGACATGATAAAAGTTAAATTAGTTTTCCAAGGGTTAAATCTAAAATATAAGGTTAATTTTATGACCTAAACTTGTTTAAAATATATATTATGAGAGTATATAGACATATAATCATATTATCTTAGAAATATATCACTTTGGTTTTATTATAATTTGAAAATCATTTAATAATAAAATAATATTTTCAAACTTTCTGAAAGTGCCCCTCCTCCCTCTTATAAAGGGACACCACCTCTAACCCTTACTCACACCTCTCAAGCCCCCTTCACATGGATAATCCAAACATTATGAAAATAATCACCCAAAATATCTCTCTTCCTCCTAGAATCCTTTGGGCAGAAGGAAATTAAATAAGTCCTTTTAGCTTAAATCAAAAAGAGTTACCCGATTTGAGGTAATGTATTCTCTCGTGATTCTTTAATTTATTTTCCTTCTCCAGCAACCTAAACTCTATTTATTCAATTATTTTATAAAATAAACAAGTATATTCAATATACTAGGTTGTTTTTTGAGAATTATTCTAACTACACTTACACACACCTCTGTCTAATTGGTATAGAACATATTGTTTTTGTGGACGGCGAACTACTGCCTCACGAAATGATGATTGTTCAATCTTCTCCTACCACCTCTTATGCTGGACATTATGATGGAACTATAATTATATTTTATATATATTATATTTATTTTATCTCTTTCCTTATGTAATTCTCATTTATAACATACCTTTATGCTTTTAATGTTGTATAAATACGATAATTTCATTTGAGGAAGTGCGGACTACCGCCCCCTCAAAGTGATATGAATCATTCATGCCATACAAGGAACGTATAAAGGATGGAGTTAATGAAATTATATATGATATTATACTGGAATTATATTATACCTATGTATAATTATTTTTCATTCCTTTAAATATGAAAAATAAATGAAATTAGCATTCATTTGTACGTACGGCTTACGGTCTCCATGAACGGTGCATTTCATTTCTTATATCCCAATGCTATGGTCTATTATAAATAAATATATACTTGATATATATGATATATATGATATCTAAATCATGAATATCATTCTTTAGATAATTTAATTATGACCACATGGACAATTTGTAATTATAACAAGTTCATTTTTTGACTCAAGTTTTGAACATTGACAAATTGTCATATATGAACTCAAATAATTAACTAATTGTTATAGCAAGGTAATAAGTGATATAAAAGTAATAATAAACTTGAAAATGTTCTAAATAAAGTATAAATTAACTTAAGATTATTATTTATGAAGAAAAAGGAACACACGAGACAAGTTAGACTCAAGGTAAGGGACTTTGTCTCAATCTCCTTTCATTGAGGCATATTTTGATAATATACACCTCATTTTAAAGAGTGTATAATAAACCCAATTGAAATTAATTTCATTCAAATGGAAAAATGTTCTACGAATCATTTTACTAAATGAAAAAAGGAATGTTTTTAATGTATGTGGCGACAATGACCTCTCCACTACCGTAATCATTATTTGGCTTCCTTTATAATTCTTAATGTTTTTAAAAGGGAAAAGAAACCCCTTATTCCATTTTTGGGTGTTTTGGTATTGAAAATGGTTTTTGAAATGGATTGAGTATTTAAATATCTTGAATTTATTTTTTGTAATTTCAAATGAAATGTTATTAGTGAAATGTTGATATTTGGAAAATTTTATGTGTTATGATTATATAAGGGTATTTGGACATTTGACGGGTGGTTATGTGATCAACCAAATGATGGGTGGTTCTTTGATAAACCAAGGATGGGTGGTTACATTTTAACCTTTAATGAATTGTGTATGGAAGTTGGCCATATGGCTATTCCATTCAGTGATATATGTATAAGTCTACCATATGGTTATTCCATTTAAGTATGTTTATGTACCAAGTTACCTTTATATGTCATATGTTGCATTATATGAGATTGTGGTAATATTTTGGTTACAAAAAGGGTAAGGAATGATCTTATATTCATTTAATTGTTTTTACTACTTCTTAATGGTAAAAAGTATTACATTATAAAAGAGTATTCATGGTTTTCGTGTAATTTAAAGACAACCAATTTTCTTTCTTTATGTATCCCTTACTAAGGTTTTTATACTCATCCCAAGTTTTGAAATATTTTTCATAGGATATAAAGAAGAATAGAGTCAAGGATGGGATCAAGGAAAAGTTATGATGTTAAAATATGAAACGATGTCATGTTTTGTTTTAAAGAGTTTTTGTCTTATGAAAAAATGGATAGTGAGTTAAAGTGTCTACTTGTAATATTCAAGATGTTATGTATAAGTCATGACCTAATTCTCTAAAGCTCTAAACCTGAAAAGATCCACAATGTAAATTATTAACTTAATTCAAGATTATGTAATGTTTATGGATGGGGAATTATATTAATAAATTATTAATATATATATTTGAATTCATTGGTTTCCTAATAATTAGAAAATAATATAGAAACCAAATGAATTTAAGGGGATTGATTTTAAAAAAGTATACATTTATGTGAAAAAGATGATTTATATTAATAAGTTAAATTAATTACTAATAGTAAATGATATTAGGTAATTTTATATTTTATATATTCAAAAAAAATATTTTTGATAATCATACAATATATTTGATATATAGAAGATAATAATGAACCTAATTTTATACTTAAAACCCTATAATTTTATAAAAATAGTTTTACCCCCATTTAATGGAAAAAAATTTAAATCCAATTTTTTACACTTTTATTGATTTAATAGGTCAAAATATACTTAATATTTGAATTTGAAACATAAAAATTAGGTTATTATAAATTTTTGGTATTTTTATTTAAGGTTATATTTTGTAATGAATAGTTAAAAATACTGAATTGTAAAGACCCATAAAATTCAAGGGAAATTTTTTCTTAATTTTCTTTGGAATTTTACAAGAACGCGGTTTCTGACGGCACCTGATTCTGAGGCCCGGACTGCCCTGAATCAACTTCCGAAGTTTGGCTCGGGTACGTTCAGTGAACGAATGAGCGAGAATTTCTAACTTTTGAACCGGTGCCCGGAATCAAATTCCGAGGGCACCGATGAACTCGCAGCGCCGATATTCGCTTAAGGGGACCTTTTCCGAGGTTGCGTTTATTGCGGGTTGAAAGTTAGTTTTTGGGTTTTTAGAATAAGATAAATAAAATTTGTGGAATACAAATTTTTATTTTAACTTGTTGTTTTTTTAAAACCTCCCAAAGGGAGTTGGGGGTGGGACCCACAACCACTTAACCTCCCTTGGGAGGATTAAGTGTGGTGGAGCCCACACGAACCCCAACTCCTCAACTTCTCTCAAAAACTCCCCTTTAACCCTTTTCAATTAATGTTTGAAAACTTGGCTTAATTAATTGAGGAGGGTTAATTTGAATTTCAAACCTTTGAAATTCTAAGAGGAATGTTGTGTAATAAAATAATATTAAGCTTATTTTATTATTTTGGGTTGGTTTCCTTTGCTCTTGAGAGGATTGGAGAGCTCTTTCTTCTTCTTCTTCAAACTTTAACGAAGAACGCGAAGAACCTTCGAGCATCGACGAAGAACGCCACGTTCTCGGGAATCGTCTTCCGCGACGCCATACCCGCGACACCGATGACGTACTCCTTCCGCATCATTTCTTCCGCGACGATTTACCGCGACGAAATCGTCGTCAAAGAACTTTGAATCCTCGCTTCACGACATCGACTTCCTTCTTCCGTGACGCCGACCACCGCGACGCTCGTCTTCCGCGGGTCATTGACGATCATCATTCTGGAAACCGAGTTAGGGGTTTGTTGATGATTATTTATTTACTCTCGTTCTTGGTTCTAGCATGATAATATTGTGGATAAATATTTAAGGGTTATCATCTAACGAGAGTGGGGTCGGACCGCACAAACACGACCGAATTCCCCCTCCTTTGTTCTTGATTATTATTATTTTTCTTGAGGATGAACGAGATGGCATGGTGTTGTCGCACCACGCGGGAATCGTACGACTATCATTGCACGGAGCCATCGCGCCGTGCCGCGGAAAGTTTATCAAGAACGCGACGCCGTCGCACCACGTCGAAGGAAACCGAAGGCGCCGCGGCCGGAGCGGGGCCGCGGCGGAGGGGCGCGATGCCGTCGCACCGCGCCGGACGACGAAGACCGCGGCCGGTTCCGGTCCGCGGCGGAAACGGGAAGACTGGCGGCCAGCCGGGCCGCCGGTGTCGGAAGAAGGAAGGGGACCGGCTTTGCGGGTCCCGTTGAAGAAGAACCGGCCGGCCAGGTCGGGCCGGCCGGAAGGGGAAAACCCGGGGGAATTTAATTCCCCCGGCCAGCTTGAATGCCCCCCCATTAAGAGGGGGGGGGGGGGGTTTCACAAAGGGGGGCAGGTGGCCCCCTGTTTTTCTCAAAGGCAGGCCCCCACGAGGGGGGCGGGTTTCTCAAAGGTGCAGCTTTCAGCCGCGCCGCCACAAGAGAAGCGGGGGCTCTGCTCCCGTGCGTGGCACCCGAGCGGCGCCCAGGCCGCGCCGCCGCCGGCCGGGCCGCGCCACCGCGCCGGACCGGGTCGGACCCAGGTCGGGTTGACCCAGTTCGGGCCGACCCGGGGGGGGGGGGGGGGGTCGGTCCGGGTCGGCCCGGACCCGGACCCCCCGTTTTCGAATCTACTTCGGTCTTTTGGCCATAACTTGAGCTACTGACCTCCGATTGACTAACCGTCAGTAGCGATGCGATCCTTGGATCGAAACGGTCAATTCGGTATATCACACTCAAGGTTTCGGAATACTTTGAGTTCGGCCGGGTAGGTTCGTACACGAAACCAACCGGGCCCTCGGAGCGGAAACGCTCATATCTTGAGCTACGGACGTCCGATTGACGTGCCGTCAGCTTTGTTGTGTTCCTCTTAGTGAGACGGATCTTTTGGAATACTCCGCCCGAGGTTTGGACGCAGGTGGAGTACGGTCTGGTTGGTTTTGCCTTAAAAACCAACCGGGCCCCTGGGACGAAAAAGCCAATAACTCTCAGACCGGGCGTCCGATCGACGCGCCGTCTGTTGCGTTGAGTTCCTGTTGACGATACGGAACTTTTGGATACATCAACTCTGGACTTTGTGACAGTTGATGTATCAGCCTCTCGTCTCGTGGAGCGGACCCTCCCGAACGAGCTTGCTGTGTGCGGGAACCCTAGTGCTGGCTGCGATTGTTACTGCTACTGCTACTGCTACTGTGACTGCGACGACGACAGTACAGAGATCCTTGGTGGATTCGACGACGACTACAGCACTCAGCGATCCTACGTGGATCAGTGCTACAGGTCCTGTGTGGGCCCGATCCTGTGTGGGTCCGATCCTGTGTGGGTCTTTGCGCTCAGCGGTCCTGTGTGAACCAGCGCTTACAGGTCCTGTGTGGGCCCGATCTTGTGTGGGTCTTTGCGGGGGTTAGTTACCTATCGATCCTTCGTGGGTCCGACGACATAGATGGATCCGAGATCATCTTTATCGTCTTTCGAAGAAGTATACCTGTGTGAGCTGAATCCTGTTGCTTTCCTGTGTGGATTGTGTTTTGCTATCCTATGTGGATTTCGTTTTGCTTTCATGTGTGGAATACGTATACTTTCCTGTGTGGACTGAGTTGTACTTGGACTCGGAGGTTGGAGCGTATTGGAATTGATGACTTAGGTATATGTATGGGCATATACCTAAGCAGTGTCGGTTGTTACTTCGTGTTTGTATCTCACCTTTGTGGTTTATCCTTTGTGGATTTTGGGAGACCTTCAGGGGTCTCGGGGTCCCTACTGAGTAGCTTATACTCACCCCTGCACGGGCTATGCCCGCACTACGTTGTGCTGGTTGCAGACGACGAACATCGTTGATCTCGGCTAAGGCTTGCAGAGCAGGACGGTACCTGGAGGTGGACCACTGGGCGGGACGTGTTCGGAACTGGACGGCGGGACTCGAGGAGCAGTGGAGCTATCTGTACCCACCCTTCAGGTGGGATTTCCAGTGGACAGCTCGGTGTAGCGGCTTTTACTTTACAGTTGTTGTTTTCCCTTTCGATTTGTACTTTACTTTCAGTTTGGGTTTGTATACTGGCCCATTTACTTTTCCGCACTTTCAGTTGTACTCTGTTTTTACTTAGTGTTTACTTTTCTGCTTACTTACTCTGTGGTGTTTGTTTACTTTTCAAAGGCAATGCCTTCCCTTTTTACTGGGAATTACGCCTTGGTGCTAGTCGCCAGCCCCTGGCCTATGGAAGGCGGGCTTGGGGTAGTCACGACACGGGCCCCGAGGGCGGGTCGTGACAAATTGGTATCAGAGGAGTTCGGTTCTACCGCGAACTCTAATCTTTTCTATGTGAAGAAATAATGTTTAGCGTATTGAGTGTGATTATCAGTTCAGGGAGTCCAGTGTTGGTGCGGCGGCCGACGTATCCGTACACCGGGACCCTGACTTCTGATTTCCGACTTAATGCACGAAAACATTGATTGAGTGTGTGTTTCAAAGTTTTCTTTGTGATTACTTTATATCAGCTCACCATGTATACTGTTCTGACCGTGGCGCACCTGTTTCCTTTTTAGGATGGCCCCACGACGGCAGCCAGCTAGGGTTCCGAGAGTCGAGCGTGATGACAGCCCACCGAGCGACGAGGCCTCGGTGCAGGGCCCTTTGTCAGTAGTGGCACCGGCGGTAGCTCTACCCGTCGAGCCACCGATGCTTCCAGCACCAGCCGCTGACGATGCATGTCGCCTCAGCGCACTGCATGAGTTTCAGCGCCAGCGACCACCCATGTTTCGTGGGGAGACGGACCCCCAGGCAGCCGAGGACTGGCTGGAGGCAGTGGTATGAGTTTTTAGGCTAGTGAGGACACCTGCAGACCTCATGGTGATCCTCGCTGCGAGCCTACTGGACGCAGCAGTGGGACGATGGTGGAGCTTGATGCTCCAGGTGCACGATGAGGCATCTCTACTTTGGACGGACTTTGAGAGCCTCTTCTTCTCGGAGTTCGTCTCAGCCACCCTTCGTGCGGTGCGTATTCAGGAGCTTCTTCAGTTGCGGCAGGGCAGCATGACGGTCGCTCAGTACTCGGCGAGATTTACTGATCTCTCGCGCTACTCGACCGACATGGTAAGGGACCCATTCTTCCGGGCCCGGACCTTCGAGCAGGGTTTGAGACACGAGATCAGGGCATCGCTGATCTCCCTCAGCATACCGACTCAGACAGGAGTACTGGAGCGGGCCCTTTTGATCGAGAGCTTCCTTGCTGAGTCTACACCAGCGCCGAGACCCACCGCAGGGCGGCACGTGGCAGAGTCATCTACAGCAGGCTGTCGATGGATGACTCAGGGGTTCAGGTAGACCAGACCGTCAGGAAGACGACCTCAGGACACTGGCTCAGCAGTGCGGGGCACACAACGAGGAGCCAGTCTTTCGAGAGGAAGACATTGCTACTCATGCGGCGGGCAGGGCCACATGGCTCGTAACTGCCTGACCCGCCGTGCCGAGGAGCAGTAGACGGTTGAGGGACCACCGAGGCAGAGGCAGAGGGTCGACCGTGGTGGTCCGCAGGGAGGAGGCAGACGAGGCAGAGGAGCTGGCCGAGCAGCAGGTGGTGGGCGACGCTTTGAGGCTCTGCCACCACCACCGCCAGGAGGTCCACCCCGACCACAGGGAGCAGGCGGGCAGAGACAGGCATAGCTCTAGGCAGTAGAGGCCTACGACCACGGCACACCCGAGATGATTCGAGGTACTATCTGTGTCTATTCCACCCTTGCTGCAGTACTTATAGACACAGGAGCGAGTCACTCTTTCATAGCCGCTGCCCTTGTTCGGAGATCGGAGATTCTGATAGAGTCATTGGCTCGATCCTTACGGCTAGAGACTCCTACGTGAGCAGACTCGGCGATTACGCACTGGTGCTGGCAGTGTGAGCTTACTCTAGGAGGCGAGAGCTTCGGCTGGGATCTTCTTGTAGCAGCGTCGAGGCCTTACGACGTCATCTTGGGCATGGATTGGCTATCTACGGTCCATGCACAGATTGACTGTTTTAGGCGCAAGGTGCGATGTGTACGCACCGACGGGAGCAGGTTCACCTTCACCGGCGAGAAGGGATCCTTTGCAGCACAGGATGGACTTCCGTGGAGGAGAGGATAGCCCATCACTCATCAGTTGGCTAGCCTCATCCTTGGAGCAGTTGACGTGCGGAGTCCTGGTTTTCCTGCAGTGGTGGATCAGTTTACGGACCTTTTTCCCGACGATGTTCCAGGGATACCTCCTCGCAGAGAGGTAGAATTTTATATTGACTTGTACCCTGGGACAGCCCCGATATCCACTCCAGCATATCGGATGGCCCCCGCCGAGCTTCGAGAGCTACGGGTACAGTTGGAGGACTTGCAGGGCAAGGGGTTCATCTGACCCAGTGTTTCACCCTGGGCTTCCCCGATATTGTTCGCCAAGAAGGAGGACGGGAGCTTGCGACTTTGTGTTGACTATCGTCGCCTGAACTAGGTGACAGTGAGGAACAAGTATCCACTACCTAGGATTGATGACCTCTTTGATCAGATCAAGGGATCACGGTGGTTCTCGAAGATAGACCTCAGGTCAGGCTATCATCAGCTCAGAGTCAGAGACGAGGATGTGCAGAAGACGGCCTTCAGATGTCGGTATGGCCACTATGAGTTCTTGGTTATGCCTTTCGGTGTAACCAATGCTCCTGTAGTGTTCATGTCCCTCATGAACATGATCTTTTAGCCATACCTTGATCGGTTTGTCGTGGTCTTCATCAACGACATTCTGATTTACTCTACGACTGAGGAGGAGCACGCCTATCACTTGTGAGTTGTACTAGACACACTCCGAGAGCACCAGCTTTATGGTAAGCTCTCAAAGTGCTAGTTCTGGATACATGAGGTCCACTTCTTGGGACACATTATCTCTGAGGCGGGAGTTGCAGTGGATCCTGCGAAGATCGAGGTTGTGTTAGCATGGGAGCCACCCAGGAGCGTGACTGAGGTTCGGAGTTTCTTGGGACTAGATGGATACTATCGGAGATTCGTGCCAGACTTCTCTAAAGTTGCGGCACCACTCACAACTTTGAAAATGAAGGGGAAACCCTTCGTGTGGTCAGACAGATGTCAGCAGAGCTTCCAGGAGCTGAGACAGAGATTGACCAGCGCACCTATCCTGAGGTTTCCCGAGGAGGGAGTAGGGTACGTAGTCTACTACGATGCATCAGGGACCGGACTCAGATGTGTTCTGATGCAGGAGCGGGTAGTGATCGCCTAAGGATCACGTCAGTTGAGGCGGCATGAGCAGAACTACGCTACCCATGACCTGGAGTTAGCAGCAGTGGTCTTCGCTCTGAAGACATGGTGACATTACCTGATGGGCGAGTGTTTTAAAGTCTTTTCTGATCATCAGAGTCTCAGGTATATCTTCTCGCAGAAGGACCTGAACCTGAGATAGTGGAAATGGCTCGAGTTCCTCCAGGACTATGACTTTGAGATAGTCTATACTCCTGGAAAAGGGAACGTAGTAGTCGATGCCCTCAGCAGGAGGACGGGCATTCAGCTACTTGAGGAGGCGACGAAGTAGCTAGCCTCTTTGCAGATATCCTTCGTGGATAGAGATGGAGCAGCCTTCCTCCAGTCTCTCACAGTCACCCCTCCTCTACTACAGCAGGTCAGAGAGGCACAACGTGAGGACGCTGACTGTGAGACACGGCGTGCACAGATATCCTCGGGACAGGCACCTGATGGTTTCTCCCTTGGAGCAGAGCACGTCATCCTTTTCAGAGGAAGTACAATGGTACCAGTCTCTTTGCGAGAGGAGGTGCTGAGAGAGTTTCACACTTCTCCTTTGGCGGTACATCCAGGAGTGGCGAAGATGTACCAGGATCTCAGACGACAGCACTGGTGGTCGGGCATGGAAAAGGCTGTAGCAGAGTTCGTTTCTCGATGTCTCACCTGCCAGTAGGTGAAGGCAGAGCATCAGGTACCAGCAGGCTTGGTACAGCCCTTGGAGGTCCCAGACTGGAAGTGGGACGGCATATCTATGGACTTCGTGACTGGACTTCCACGCACTTCCAGAGGTCACGACTCCATTTGGGTGATTGTTGACCGACTCACCAAGTCGGCACACTTCTTACCCATCAGAGAGCAGGGCTCAGTGGAGAGCTTGGGACATCTCTACGTTCAGGAGATTGTGCGGCTCCACGGTGTGCCATCATCTATCGTCTCCGATCGAGATTCTCGCTTTAATTCCCGGCTTTGGAAGGGGTTACAGGAGGCGTTTGAGACACAGCTACATCTGAGCACATCTTTTCACCCTCAGACGGATGGTCAGACAGAGAGGACCATTCAGACTCTCGAGGACATGCTCCGTGCATGTGTCCTCGACTTTGGTCATAGCTGGGAGGACCACCTACCCTTGGTGGAGTTTGCGTACAACAACAGCTACCACTCCACCATCGGGATGACACCATACGAGGGGTTGTACGGCCGACCTTGTAGATCTCCTTTGTGCTGAACAGACCCTGGGGTGTCAGCACTTGTGGGATCGGAGATGATACAGGCCACGACAGAGAAGGTCCAGGTCATCCAGGAGCGGATGAGGACAGCTTAAATCCGGAAGAAGTCATACGCTGACAGGAGGCGGAGGCCACTAGAGTTCGAGGATGGCGACCACGTCTTCTTGCGGGTCTCACCTCGACGTGGTATACGGAGATTTGGCTGAGGCGGCAAGTTATCTCTGCGCTTCATCGGACCCTTCCAGGTCCTCAGCAGGATTGGAGAGGTGGCTTATCGCCTGGCTCTACCACCTCAGTTGCACCGGGTGCACGACGTCTTCCACGTATCTCAGCTGAGGAGAAACGTGCACGACCCGACGCACATCATTGACCATGGGGAGCTTGACGTTGACGATGGGGCGACTTTTACGGAGGTCCCGGTGGAGATAGAGGATCGACAGGAGAGGGTCCTACGTGGGTGATCGATTCCTCTTGTATGCATCAGATGGTAGCACGGGAACCTCCAGGAGAGCACATGGGAGCGGGAGGCTCAGATGTGTGCTCAGTACCCTCATTTGTTTCCCTAGTTTTTGATGTATCTTTACAGGGACGTAAAGCCCTGAGGTGGGAGTAATGTAAAGACCCGTAAAATTCAAGGGAAATTTTTTCTTAATTTTCTTTGGAATTTTACAAGAACGCGGTTTCTGACGGCACCTAATTTCGAGGCCCGGAGTGCCCGGAATCAACTTCCGAAGTTTGGCTCGGGTACGTTCAGTGAACGAACGAGCGGGAATTTCTAACTTTTGAACTGGTGCCCGGAATCAAATTCCGAGGGCACCGATGAACTCGCAGCGCCGATATTCTCTTAAGGGGACCTTTTCCGAGGTTTCGTTTATTGCGGGTTGAAAGTTAGTTTTTGGGTTTTTAGAATAAGTAAAATAAAATTTGTGGAATACAAATTTTTATTTTAACTTGTTGTTTTTTATAAAACCTCCCAAAGGGAGTAGGGGGTGGGACCCACAACCACTTAACCTCCCTTGGGAGGATTAAGTGTGGTGGGGCCCACACGAACCCCAACTCCTCAACTTCTCTCAAAAACTCCCCTTTAACCCTTTTCAATTAATGTTTGACAACTTGGCTTAATTAATTAAGGAGGGTTAATTTGAATTTCAAACCTTTGAAATTCTAAGAGGAATGTTGTGTAATAAAATAAGCTTAAGCTTATTTATTATTTTGGGTTGGTTTCCTTTTCTCTTGAGAGGATTGGAGAGCTCTTTCTTCTTCTTCTTCAAACTTTGATGAAGAACGCAAAGAACCTTCGAGCATCGACGAAGAACGCCACGTTCTCAGGAATCGTCTTCCGCGACGCCATACCTGCGACACCGACGACGTACTCCTTCCGCGTCATTTCTTCCACGACGATTTCCCGCGATGAAATCGTCGTCAAAGAACTTTGAATCCTCGCTTCACGACATCGACGTCCTTCTTCCGTGACACCGACCACCACGACGCTCGTCTTCCGCGGGTCGTTGACGATCATCGTTCTTGAAACCGAGGTAGGGGTTTGTTGATGATTATTTATTAACTCTCGTTCTTGGTTCTAGCATGATAATATTGTGGATAAATATTTAAGGGTTATCATCTAACGAGAGGGGGGCCGGACCGCACAAACACGGCCAAATTCCCCATCCTTTGTTCTTGATTATTATTATTTTTCTTGAGGATGAACAAGATGGCGTGGTGCCGTCGCACCACGCGGGAATCGCACGGCTATCGTTGCACGGCGCCGTCGCGCCGCGCCGCGGAAAGTTTATCAAGAACGCGACGTCGTCGCGCCGCGTCGAAGGAAACCGAAGGCGCCGCGGCCGGAGCGGGGCCACGACGGAGGGGCGCGATGTCGTCGCACCATGCCAGACGATGAAGACCGCGGCCGGTTCCGGGCCGCGGCGGAAACGAGAAGACCAGCTTCCAGCCGGGCCACCGGTGTCGGAAGACGGAAGGGGATCGGATTTGCCGGTCCCGTTGAAGAAGAACCGGCTGGCCAGGTCGGGCCGGCCGGAAGGGGGAAACCCGGGGGAATTTAATTCCCCCGGCCAGCTTGAATGCCCCCCCCCCATTAAGAGGGGGGGGGGGCGGTTTCACAAAGGGGGGCAGGTGGCCCCCCGTTTTTCTCAAAGGTAGGCCCCCACGAGGGGGGCCGGTTTCTCAAAGGCGCGGCTTTCAGCCGCGCCGCCACAAGAGAAGCGGGGGCTCTGCCCCCCGCGCGTGGCACCCGAGCGGCGCCCAGGCCGCGCCGCCGCCGGCCGGGCCAGGGTGGACCCGGGTCGGGTCGACCCGGTTCGGGCCGACCCAGGGGGGGTCGGGCCGGGTCGGCCCGGACCCGAACCCCCCGTTTTCGAATCGACTTCGGTCTTTTGGCCATAACTTGAGCTACTGACCTCTTATTGACGAACCTCCAGCGGCGATACGATCCTTGGATCGAAACGGTCGATTCGGTATATTGCACTCAAGGTTTCGGAATACTTTGTGTTCGGACGGGTTGGTTCGTACACGAAACCAACCGGGCCCTCGGAGCGGAAACGCTCATATCTTGAGCTACGGATGTCCGATTGACGTGCCGTCAGCTTTGTTGTGTTCCTCTTAGTGAGATGGATCTTTTGGCATACTCCGCCCGAGGTTTGGACGCAGGTGGAGTACAGTCGGGTTGGTTTTGCCTTAAAAACCAACCGGGCCCCTCGGACGAAAAAGCCAATAACTCTCAGACCGGGCGTCCGATCGACGCGCTGTCTGTTGCGTTGAGTTCCTGTTGATGATACGGAACTTTTGGATACATCAAATCTGGACTTTGTGACAGTTGATGTATCAGCCTCTCGGCTCGTGGAGCGGACCCTCCCGAATGAGCTTCCTGTGTGCGGGAACCCTAGTGCTGGCTGTGACTGTTACTGCTACTGCTACTGCTACTATGACTGCGACGAAGACAGTACAGAGATCCTTGGTGGATTCGACGACGACTACAGCACTCAGCGATCCTACGTGGATCAGTGATACAGGTCTTGTGTGGGCCCGATCCTGTGTGGGTCCGATCCTGTGTGGGTCTTTGCGCTCAGCGGTCCTGTTTGAACCAGCGCCTACAGGTCCTGTGTGGGCCCGATCCTGTGTGGGTCTTTGCGGGGGTTAGTTACCTATCGATCTTTCGTGGGTTCGACGACTTAGATGGATCAGAGATCATCTTTATCGTCTTTCGAAGAAGTATACCTATGTGAGCTGAATCCTGTTGCTTTCCTGTGTGGATTGTGTTGTGCTATCCTGTGTGGATTTCGTTTTGCTTTCCTGTGTGGAATACGTATACTTTCCTGTGTGGACTGAGTTGTACTTGGACTCAGAGGTTGGAGCATATTGGAATTGATGACTTAGGTATATGTATGGGCATATACCTAAGCAGTGTCAGTTGTTACTTCGTGTTTTTATCTCACCTTTGTGGTTTATCCTTTGTGGATTTTGGGAGACCTTCAGGGGTCTCGGGGTCCGTACTGAGTAGCTTATACTCACCCCTGCACGGGCTATGCCCGCACTACGTTGTGTTGGTTGCAGACGACAGACATCGTTGATCTTGGATGAGGCTTGCAGAGCAGGACGGTACCTGGAGGTGGACCACTGGGCGGGACGTGTTCGGAGCTGGACGGCGGGACCTGAGGAGCAGTGGAGCTATCTGTACCCACCATTCAGGTGGGATTTCCAGTGGACAGCTCGGTGTAGCGGCTTTTACTTTACAGTTGCTGTTTTCCCTTTCGAGTTGTAATTTACTTTCAGTTTGGGTTTGTATACTGGCCCATTTACTTTTTCGCACCTTCAGTTGTACTCTGTTTTTACTTAGTGTTTACTTTTCCTCTTACTTACTCTGTGGTGTTTGTTTACTTTTAAAAGGCAATGCCTTCCCTTTTTACTGGGAATTACGCCTTGGTGCTAGTCACCAGCACCTGGCCTATGGAAGGCGGGCTTGGGGTAGTCACGGCACGGGCCCTGAGGGCGGGTCGTGACATGAATTTTAATTCAAAACTACCTTTTCATCTAATTAATTTATAAGGATAAATTATATTTTAAATTAGATTTAAAGTATAATTAGGTAATAATTGTATAAATTAATTCAATTTATTTCATTTTAATCAATTTTACATTGAAATTGGGTATAAAAACTTATCAAACATTTGTACTATTTTACTTAAAAAATCTGCAACATCGTCCCATCAGCGGGATTATTTTTAAATTAATTTCTTCCACTTATATGATTATATTTTAGAAAACTGGATTCAGTATTTGAAATCATAATAATTTATAATGTCTAATAAGTTCAAATTTTTTTTACAGAAAATATTAGTGAAAGTGATTAAAATTAATTGCAATGATTAAGAGAAAAATTAGGTTAACAATGTACTAGACCTTAAATTTGAGACCCAAAACGACCTATACACTTGTCAAAAAAACATTTAATGGAAATTATTCAGCCATTAACCTTACATTATTGAGTTGGGTGGGTTTGGTATGACTTTTTTATTTGTCCATCAACCTTACATTGTTGAGTTGGGTTGGTTTGGTATGACTTGTTTTAGGTAAAAACATGGGTAAACCTACCTTATTTAAAACAAAATTCCATGTGTGTCCTTTCCCTTCCCCATAAAGGCCACCAACTCTCCATATTATTAACACCTATAAAAGCACTTAGTTTCAGTCAGGATCTTCCCTATAAAATTCCCAACATACCTACCTTCCTCATATAATCCTATCCTTGGGAATAAAGCTATCTAAGGAAGCCTTTTTCCACAAACCAAAACGAGTTACCTGATTAATAGGTAACAACTTCTCTCAATCACTATTCTTTTATTTTTTTTCTCCACCCCTGACACTATATTTATTCCATTTTTGTATAAAAAATAGCATCTTCAATATACTAGTAGTTTTTTATTTTAGGGGTTCGAGCTACACTTACACACACCTCCATCTAATGGGTGACGAACATACTGTTTATGTGTAAGGAGAACTACCGCCTCACAAAATAATGATTATTAATTTTTCTTTAACACCTCTCACAATGGAAATTATGATAGACTATATATTTATATTTGTTATATATTATATTAATTATGTCTTTAATATTCTTTATTCCTTTTATAACATATATATTTACGCTTTCCATTTGGTGTAAATACTATAATTTCATTTGAGAAAGTGTGGACTAACACCCCCTCGAAGTGATGTGGTTCCTTCATACACTACATGGAATGTATTAGGGATGTGTTTAGTGAACTTATATGATATATATGATATAATAATGATACTGGAATAAATATATATATATATATACATATATATACACATATTTCATTTTCCTTCATTATTTCAATATGACAATAAAAGTAGAAATAACATTCATGCATATATATGACTTACCGTCTCCTTAAACGGTGTATTACATTTCATACATATATATTCAATAGATTATTATAACACAAATATAATGAATTTAAATGGTATTTATATCATTATTTACATTCTGGACATCATGATATAAGTATAAGGACCAGTGATATAAAAAAATAAAACATATGCAATGAACAAAGAGGATATTACCTGAAGTGAAAATTTAACATAGAATTGTTAAGAAGTAGGTAATATAAGGTCGTAATAAAAATATATAATTTAATATATATAAGTAAATTATTCTTTGATAGATTTATAATGAACATATACTTATTATACATGAGGTTTGAATGAGTACGATGAGAGTCAAGACATAAGGTAAGAGAATTTCATCTCACTTTTTATTTCTATGAAATACATGCTTTATTCACCACCCATTAATTTTGTGTGGAGTGTATACTTCACATTGATTAATTAAATGATTATTATTCTCAAATTTATGAGTATTTTATTATCCATTTGACTATACTTATTTATTGGGAACTATGTTTAAAAAGTTTCCAAATTGGTAAAATGACTTTGTCTCAATTTTCATTCGTTGAGACACATGTCATGTTATGCTGCTATATTTTTTCATGAGGTTTATATACTGCCTTTGAAATGATATATCATGAATATAATTTTATTCATGATATTTTATGTTTCATGCAATTTAATTTTCTTAAAATGGGACTATGGTTTAATGTTACCAAGTGTTAAGAGTTTATTGAAACAATCTCATCACTTTTCGATATTATTAATGATTATCCTTCCTTTAATGAAATATTTTGAACCATATATAAATAATACTCATGAATTTTATTATTCTCTATTTATTCATTATGTATTCATATATTGGTACCATGTTCCCACTCTTTCGCGCATAATATAGTTAATAACGTGTTTTTAAGAAAGTATGAATTTACCTCTCTTTGGTTAGAAATCTATGTTCCTTAAAAACCATGTTTCCTAAAAGTTTTCAAATAATATTTTACTATTATACTATAATCACTAAAAATAATTTTTACCCTTTTTTATTTCACCAAAATTTTTAAAGGAATCATCTTATCTCTTTCTAAACAAGTCATTTTTTAACCTTTTTACCATAAAAGGCATGTTATTTTAACCTTATACGATATGTACGAATTTACCCATTATCATTTATTTGAAGCTTACTTTTCATGTTTAAAAGGTTATTTTTTTAGAAAATGTTTTAAAAAATTAATTTTCAATGAAATTGTTTTCAAAAAATTTGCAATTTTATTTTATTAAGGAAAAGTGTTTTCAAAATGTTTTCAAGTTTATTCTATAAAGTTTTCAATGAAAATGGGTTTCAATTTTTTTTGAAAATTTCATTATAAGTTTTCAAATGAAATGGTTTTGATTATTTCTTAAAATATTCCTTTATAAATTTTCATGAAAATTATTTTCAATTTTTTTTATGTTTTAAAAATCATTTCCAAAAAAGAAAGGATATTTCCCCAAGAAACTTTTTCAAAAGATATTTCAAATGTAAGATTATAGTGATTGATGTTAGTCATGCCTTTCTAGGAAATTATATAAATTTTCCATTTGTATTATTTCCATAAATGGTTTATGGTTTGATTTCATAATATTTATGAAACATTTTTCTATTACACAAGTTATATTCTTTTGAAACATGCTTGTTTTATCAAGTTTTTCTTTCATTAAGTGATTACAAAACCTATCTATTTTCATAAGTTATGATGTGATAAAATGTTAATGATACCCTTTTCATTTCATGGGTTTTGATTTAATGTTTATAAAGTCTATCTCATTTTATGGTCCATGATATGATGAATGTTTTATTTTGTGGAATATGTATGAATGATGTTATCATGAGATGGGTGGAACCAATATCTCCATCAAATGTATCTGGTAATGATGGATGACTCAGGAGTCTAAATGTTATACATGAACTTAATTAAATGTTCACAATGTTATGAGTGAGTCTTATTATGTGTTTATAATGTTATGCATGAACTTGATTACATGTTCAGAATGTTATTAATGGTAATTCTTTCATGTCCATAAGTTTATACATGAACCTAATTACACGTTCACAATGTTATGTGTAAACCTAATTGTATGTTAAAAACATTATGTATGGACCTGGTTGCATGTCCATAAGTCTATGATAAGGTCTGATTTCATGTCCAGAACTTAATGTGTGAACTTGTTTCTACTTATATATGTTCAAAATGTTATACATTGATATGTATGCTAAAATTTAATGTCTTATTCATATGTTACACTTCCATGGATTATTCTATTGATTTTCTTATGATTAAAGTCTTATGAGCTGCTAATATTTATTCCATGTCTCAAGGTTAAGATCTTTGATATGCAGGGTATGATATTGAAATGTCATTCTCACATTATTCTACCCTTATGATCTTGTTATACTTACGCATTTTCCTTATTAACCCTTACTAGGAATTCGATCTTACCCCTTCCTTATGTTTCCTTTCCTGAGTTTATGAAGGAAAGTTTTAGGCATTACTACTACAGGTGAAGATCTTTACTAGAGACATTAAATATCTTTCACTAAGTTAGATGATTTTGTTCCAAGTTTCCAAATACACTAAAATATTATGATCCTTGGGAATTTTCTTTGTAATTAACTAAATATTCATAAAAATTATATAATATTCATATATGTTAAGCCTTGGTCGCTATATTTGGTATCAAAGGAAACGTTTAGTCACCCTTTTGAAACTAGGATGAGAGCAATTTAGTGATATCACTAGGTATATTTCTAAGGATATATATAGGGATGTCTCTTGGGATATGTATATGGATGGGTCAATGTTTTGGAAAATGTCTTGAAATTTTGGTAAAGGATAGAGTGAATGGTTTCCTAGAAATATATCCCTACTAGGATACTATAAGTGGATTTTGCTCCAGAACATATGTACTTAGTGGTAAAAACTATAAAAAAATGTCTCAGTCTTGATTTGGGTAATATGGTACACAACAACGGGCCCTACTACACACCTAGTTTGAAACTCTCAGGGGTAATGCATTGGGAATTCACGAAATATTTACAAACCATCATGAAGGATGAAAAATATTGGATTAACCTAACATGTCATAGATTAAAAAATTATGAGACTTGATTTAATAACCCTATATGTAATTTTTCATGGTTATATAAATATTTCTCACAATATGATTTCTTATTTATGTTAATTGAGAGAACAAGAAGGAACATGGTTAATATTGAATCATTCAGATGTGGAAAGTATGTGCACTATGAAAATCAATTTCCTGAGTGAAATCTCATAAAGAGAATTATGTAGGTAGTATAATTATTGGTTATACTTCACATGATAATGAGACAAAAAATGACATGTGAAAGGTATGTGATGTTCTTCCAATATTTTCACATTAAACATAATAATCATGATTAGATTGAGGTTAAGTAAACTTAAGAATGATTCATATTTAATATTCTAGGAAATATGAATTAAAGAATAAGTTGTAAAATCCTGAGTTATGGTTAAAAAACAAGGTTGTATTAATGAAGTATTTATATTTTGGAATTCAATTATAATATTATATTAATCATGAAATATGTCAGTATTTTCATTATAAGTTTTAATTAAGGATTGAAAATGGTATATGGAATGGTGAAGAAGACATAGAAAATTGACTTAATGGAAAGGTGATATTTTGATTAAGGGAAGGTAAACCTTAATGTGATAAATATGTTGAGAAAATTTGTATAAATTTGATAAATAGTTGATTAATTTTGATAAATTAAATTAGATAGCACTGATTACCCTGGATCTGATTATTTTTTTTGCTAGAAAAATGGTCTTTGTCAACAAGGATAAAGTTTACAAATACTTGGATTTAAATAATGTATCCAGTAATCATTAGAATAAGGAATCACACATTTTCTTAAAAGGGATTAATGGTAATTCAGGTTATTACCATGTTTCAAGGGAATATACATTGAGAGTATTCGTATGCTTGGAATGTGACAACAAAGAGTTACTTTATGGGGGATCAATGTTAAGTCGATTTCATGACATTATTTCCAAATATTTGAATTCCCATCTTTTTTAAGGGTTATAAGATTAAACATTTATGGAATTTTAATGTCAAATATCAAATGAAGTTTTTAAAATTAAAGTGTTATCTCTCTATATGAGTATTTACGTATATTGGAAAACCAATTCAATCTACTTTATGTTGATGATAACTGATGAAAAATGGGATGTCTTATCATGGATCTCATGATCTGTTAGTACATTATGAATGAAAAATTATCCTTCCTTTTTAGATAAAGAGGATAATTGGATCAACTAACAATAAAGGGTGACATTGTCTTGAAATCATGCTAGTATATATTTTCATGAAAATTCTTCAAATTTCAAAAAAAAAGATCTTGAAATGAATTTTTTTTCCTTAGTACCTTTGTTTATAGTGAATCAGAAGGTACCTTGGGTAATTGTAGATTTATGGATTTGGTATTGTTAAATTTCTCATGACTTTGTTCTCTATCAATCTCCATTAGAACATAATGGTAATATTTTTCTTCCATGTCCATGTTTTCACTTCCCACCTTTTTTCTCTTATGTAGGAATCTCGTTATGAGTTACTTTGGGTAAAAATTATGGTTCCAAATTTTATTTTTATGGTAAGTATTAGTTTTCATTTTTATAACGTGGGTTTCTATGAATAAAACATTAAAGTATTAAATCTTTGATAGCCCAGATGAATTTTGAGGGTGAAATTCATTTTAAGGGGGGTAGAATGTAACACCCCTAGATTTTGTGATTTTTTTTGAATTAAATTAATCTCGTTGATATTTTTTATTTCACGCCAAACTAAAAATAGTTTATTTCTTATTATATAACTTTTTATATACTGAGTTATATAAAAAATCATATTAATATTGCACTACATTCAACATAAATTTTAGCTTTCTCTACACAGAACACTGAGGTTAGTTTATGTTACACACAAGACATACTTTCCTTGATGGCTTACGTCACACGCAAGACTAAGTGTTACCGAACAATAAATCACTATTAAAATATTATCAAATGGTCATTAGATAAAAGATTATAGGATTTACTAACTTATGAATATATATATATATTAATTCATTGGTTACCTAATAATTATAAAATAACATAAAAACCAAATGAATATAAGGGGATTGATTTTATAAAAGTCTATTTTTATGTGAAAAAGATGATTTATATTAATAAGTTACATTAATTATTAATAGTGAATGATATTAATTAAATTTTTATTTTATATAATCAATCAAACATTTTTGATAATCATAAAATATATTTTATAGATATAAGATAAGAATGAACCTAATTTTATGCTTAAAAACCTATATTTTTATAAAGGCATTTTTACCGCCTTTTAATGGAGAATCCATTTTAAATACAATTTTTGGAACTTTTGTATGCTTAATATATAAAAATAAATTTTATATTTAAAATATAAACATAAAAATTATTCTTGTATAATTTTTTTTAATTTTTATATAAGGTTACATTTTTTAATGAATAACTAAATACTCTAAATTTTAATTCAAAATAACTTTTTCATATAATTAATTTATAAGGTAAAATTATATTTTAAATTGGATTTAAAGTTTAATTAGATAATAATTTTATAAATAATCCAATTTAGTTCATTTGAATAAATTTAAATTTTAAATTAGGAATAAAACCTTGGAAAACTTTTGGATGTTTTTACTTTAAAAACCCGCAATGTCGTCAGTTCAGTAGGATTTTTTTTAAATTAATTTTTGTCACTTATTTGATTAGAATTTGAAAAAATGGATTCAATATTTAAAATAATAATAATTTAAAATTTCTAATAAGGTAAAATTTGTTTTTTACCAAAAATATTAGTGAAAGTGATTAAAATTAGTTGCAACGATTAAGAGGAAAATTAGGTTAAAAAAGTACTAAACCTTAAATTTAAGACCCAAAACAACCTAGAAACTCGTAAAAAAACCATTTTATGGATATTTTTCTTCCATTAACCTTAAATTATTGAGTGTTTTTATTTTTTTATTAATTTGTTTAGGAAAAAACGTGGGTACACCTAACTTTTTTTCAAAAAATACCATGTGTGCACTTTACCTTCTCTATAAAAGGCCGCCAACTCTTCCTTTTATTAAAACCTATAAAAACACCTAGGTTAAGAAAAGACTTTCCCAATACACTTAAAAAAAATCCCTAACATCATCCTATAATCCTATAATTGTTAATAAAGCAATACAAGGAAGCCTTTTGGTACAAACCAAAAGGACTTACCTGATTAAGAGGTAACGAATTCTCTCAAGCTCCTTTATTTTATTTTCTTTATCCACCCCCTACACAACATTTATTCAATTATATTATAATAGAAACAACTTTATATTAAATATAATTTTATTTTTTTATTCTAAGTGTTCAATAAACATTTACACACACCTCCATATAATGGGTAACAAGCATACTGTTTTTGTGTACGGAGAACTACCGCCTCACAAAACGATGATTGTTAATTTTTCCTTACCACCTGTCATGATGAAAATTATGATGGAAAATATATTCATATATGTTATATATTATATTTATTATGTATTTAATATTATTTAATCCTTTTAAAACACATATATTTATTCTTTCCATTTGGTGTAAATATGATAATTTCATTTGAGGAAGTGTGGACTACCAGCCCCTCAAAGCAATGTGATTCATTTAAAGACTATATAGAATGTATTAAGGATGAGTTTCGTGAAATTATATGATATATATGATATATTAATTCTAATTTAATAATTATACACACACACACACACACATATTTCATTAACCTTATTTCTTTCAATACGATTATAAAAACAGAAATAATGTTCATGCGTACGTACGACTTACCGTCTCCATGAACAGTGTACTCCTTTTCATACGTATATATTGTATATTTTATTATAACACAAATATAATAAATATAAATTATATTTATATCATGATTTAAATTCTTTAAATCATTATATAATTATATGCGCCAAAGATATAACAAATTAAGAAACATGAAAATAATAAAGCAGATATTACATGTAGTAAAGTTTTAACATCGAATTGTTGACTAGAAGGTAATATAAGGACAAAATAAAACCATATAAGGTATTAGATATAATAATATTTTTATTTTATATATTTATAAAAACTTATATTTATTATATTTGAGGTCTTAACGAGTACGGTGAGAGTCAAGACACAAGGTAAGAGAATTTCATCTCACTTTTTATTTCCGTGAGATACATGATTTATTCACCACCCATTCCTTTTATGTGGTGTGTATAATGACAATGGATGTATTATATGATTTTTATAATTAAATTTCTGGGTATCTAAATATCCTATTATTATATTTCATTCATGGAAAATATTTTTCAAAAGTTACCAAATTGGTAAAATGATTTTGTCTCAACTTGCATTCTTTGAGACACATGGAATAATATGCACCTATATTTTCCATGAGGATTATATAATAAATTTGACATGTTATATATTGAATATATTTCTATTACTTATATTTAAATCTTCATGTAATTTAATTTTCTTAAAATGGGAGTATTTTTCAATGTAACCAAGTGGTAAGAGTTTATTTAAACAATCTCATCGCTTTTTGAGATTATTTATGATTATGCTTCATTAATTGAAATATTATGATACATCTCTAAAGAAAACTCATGAATTTTACTTTTCTATTGTTATTAATGATATATACATATATCAGTACCATTTTTTCACTCTTTGGCGCACAAGATAGTTATGAAACTTTTTTTTAAAAAATGTTTAAATTTACCTCTATCTTTAGTTGGAAATATGTGCTCCTTAAAAAACATGTTTTATAAAAGGTTTCCAAAAATATTTTATTATTATCCTATAAATATTAAAATACATTTTTACCTTTTTTTATTTTACCAATTTTTTCAAAGGAATCTACTCTTCTCTTTATGAATAAGGTGTTTTTTAAACATTTTTACCATGAAAAATGAATTTTATTTTTACATTATGCAACATGTATGGATTTACCATACATCATTTCCATGAAGCTCCCTTTACATGTTTAGAAGGTTAGTTTTTAATAAAATATTTTTTAAAATTAATTTTCAATGAAATGGTTTTCAAAAGGTTTTCAAGATTCATTTATATGTTTTAAAGTAAAATTGATTTCAATATGTTTTCAAGATTCTTCTTTAATATTTTCAAGGAAAATGGTTTTCCAAATGTTTTAAGGGTTTCATTATAAGTTTTTAAATGATTTTTGTTCAACTGTTTTCAAATATTTCTTTATAAATTTTCATGATTTTTTTTCAAAAGGTTTTATTTTTTTAGAAATCACTTTAAAAAAGAAAGGATATTTTCATTAACAAATGTTTTCAAAAGATATTTCAAATATAAGATGAAAATAATTGATGTTACTCATGCCTTTCTAGGAAATGATCTAAGGGCCCATTCATATTCTTTCTCTGAATGTTTTTTCTTTGATGTCATAATGTTAATAAAAGCCATTTCTATTCCACAATTTATATGATATTAAAGCCTCCTTCTTTTCACGTTTATGATTTCATTATGCGATTAAGAAACCTATATATTTTCATAAGTTATAATGTGATAAATGTTAATGATACCCATTTCATTTCATGGGTTTTTATTTAAGGTGAATAAAAACTATCTCTTTATATGGGTCAAGATATGATGATTGTTTTATTTTTTGGCATATGTATGAATGATATTATCATGAGATTTGTGGGACCTATATCTCCATACAATGCATTGGGTAATAATCGCTTTTTTAAATAATGAGGGTCAAGACCCTTTTATTGAACACAAAAAGAGAGAATCCCATTTTGAAACTGATAAAGGGGAGAACACATTACATGATCCAGATGAAAAACATCTTAAAAGAAACCTGAACAGAAGGCCATGACATGGTCCTAAATGCCCAATTAAAAAACAACATCACAAAAAGTTCCAGCCAAAAGTCTCATTCCCCCCATTCATTGAATGCATCAGTGAATCCAGTCAATGATGAAGAGTCCCCCCTACCAACAAATTGTACTGTACTGGAAACACAATAGGGAAGAGAAATCCTCCAACCCATACTATCATATGAGAGGAGGACCGGATGGTTGGTGCCATTACACCCACCTCTCTTTTGAGTTTCCCACCTGATGGTGCATGTGAGACACTCGTTGGACTATAAACTTGATGTGTCGCAAGATCAGACTGAAGTCACCATGAAAATCAATGACCTTGTACCCATATTTCCATAAAAAATGAATGATGGTTGACTGATAGGTGTCAACACACCCATCCCTCTTTCAAGGCCAACCACCCGACAATACCTAAAACAAGAAGAATTTACATCCAAATGCAACAAGACAAATAACAAAAACTCACCCTGAAATCTATAACCCATCAAACAAGAAGTCCTAAATAACTATCCAGCACAATGAAAATCCATAAGAGATGCACTGCCTGACTTCAAACATAGACAACCAAATAACCATGAACATACCTTCCTCATCAAGCTGCTCCAAAACCACCAAACCAAATCCATCTGACACCTATAACATGGAAATAGACCATATCACCACTATCCAAAACATATTTGACCCAATATCCAACCCCCATCTAGTCGAATCCAGCATAGGGCTGAGTTGCATCCCACAACCCATCCACTGCTGAAAGTGTCGACCACCTGACACCACATCACTACCCGAGGGAAGCCAGGCCCTCCAGATTATAGAAACCACAACTTGGAGATTCTGGAAAACCACCTCCCAATAAGAAATCACCACCCAACGTCTTCCAAGGATGCGAGAAGAAACGATCTGGAAAAAAGAGTATATATCCAAACCAAATCTGAATATGAGGAGGTCCGGGAAGACAATACATGACCCCTAAGAGAAAAAAATGTTGAGAAGGTGGTCAAGAGCATTATCACCTTAAGGATATGCTCAAAAAAGCCTCCATCAAAGAGGGATGTGGACTTTTCTTTAAGGAGGAATAATGAACCCTAGGATAACTTCGCCGCACCAGGAGAGTGTGGTGACATCTTTTAATTTCCATTAGGTAATAATTTATGAATATTGAGTATAAATGTTATTTGTGAAGCTGGTTACATATTCACAATGTTATTTATGGACCTAGCTACATGACTATAAGTTTATGTGTGAACCTAATTACATGTTCACAATGTGATAAGTGATACTTATTATGAGTTCATTAAGTGATGTGTGAACCTGATTACATGTTCACAATGTTATGCATGGACCTGGTTTCTTCTCCATAATTTTAAGCATGAACATGATTACATTTTCACAATATTATTTGTGAACCTGATTACAAGTTGAAAACATTATGCATAGACCCAGTTTCATGTTCATAAATATATGAGAGGTCTTGATTTCATATATTTGACTTAATATTTGAACATGTTTCTACTTAAATATTTTCACAATGTTATACGTTGATGTGTATGAAAAAATTTCATGTCTTATTTATATGTTATGATTCTTGTGGATTATGATATTGATTTCCTTATGATTCACATCTTATGAAGTGCCAATATTTATGCCATGTCTCATGATTATGATCTTTGATATATAGGATATGATATTTAAATATTATGGTCATGTACTCATACCCTGATGTTCATGTTATGCTTATGCATTTAACTTATTTATCCTTAATGAACATTCAATCTCAACCCTTCCTTATGTTTCCTTTCCCTAGGTTATGAAGGAATGTTTCAGGTAGAATTAATAGAGGGGAAGATCTTTTCTGGAGATGTTGAAGATATTTCAATAAGATGGAATTTTTTCCTACATTTCCAAAGTCATTAAAATATTACAGTCCTCGTGCATATACTTTGTTAATATAATGAGTTTTAATAAAAAATGATGTAATATCCATGTATGTTAAGATTGGGTCACTATATCAAGAGATTACAGATTGGCCTCAGAGCCTTTTATTTTCTATTTATTTACTATTTGGGAAAAGAAAATAGGAGATTAGGAAGTATATGGATTTTCTTATGAACTCATTCATAGGATTATCATACCCAGGTACTGGGGAAATACCATGTTCCATTGGGTGGGATTGTTGTTCTTAATGTTTTTTTATGGTTGGATTATATTTCACCTTGGGAAACAAAATTATGTGTGATGGGATAGATTTTTGAGGTTTTACTCATGGGATGACTTGGCATAGGGTTATATATGCATGCATCATTTTAGGTACTCATGGATTTATGAAACATGCATCATGTTAGGAACACATGGAAGATCATGTGGGTCCTGGGAAATAAAATTTATTTATGGTCACTTTTTGATTTAAAGTGGTGCCTAATAAATAAAGTGAAATTATTTTAATTAAAAAAATGTTAAATTGAAAATTTTAAAATAATTCATAATGAGTAAGTTATAACTATTTTAAAATTTAAAGATGTTGGAATGGTGTTTAATGAGAAGTTTGAAATTTAGAAGTTTGGTTTACCCTGTGTTAGCCATAGCCCCAAAAAGGGATGGTTGAGGGTGGTAATAGTGATGAAATTATGATAATTTGGATAATATATATGTAATAAATTGTTTTTGGATAGTTCTGATCCCTATTTTGTAAAATTTTGAAATAACTTATTGTGTAACCTAAATTGTGCATTTGGAAGTAATGAAAAATCCTACTTGGATAAAGTTTACTAGTTGGACGATAGGAGGTAATTACCTCTAATTCACTTCAAGTAGTGGGAAAAGAACCCCATTTTATTCTTGAAAACACGGAAGAAGAGTAGTTTTCTGAGAAATTTACCCATTTTATACAGTTTTTGGAAAGAGACCAAGGTTAGGTAATACTGATTATGTTTGTGTTAATGAGAGAGTTTCAGATATATCACCATAAAAAATTTTATAGATAAGGTGGATCTATGATAGTGGAGTTCCTGATTGGGTGTATCTTGATGATACTAGAAAACTTATGGACCCCTTCAAAGAAAATGGTCAAGCGGGTAGCATATATGTTCAAGGACCTATGAAGCGTTTGTGGGATATTCAATTCTAGGAAGATTAGAAAGAGGGTATGACTTGGAAGGACATGCAAGATAAATTTATGGAGTATATATACCTAGATTAATTAAGTTATAAAAGGGTTACATAGTTCATGTGTTTTATTGAGGATGTGTCAATAATGGATTATGATTACTACTTCACTAACTTACATCATTTTTTCCTAATGTTGGTTGGAGATGAGGTGACCTGGGTGAATCATTTTCAAGATGGTTTCAATTGTGAGATTAAGTTAGATGTGAATATCTTACAACTACAAATTTTTTTGAGGTGGTGAATTTGGATCTCATTTTTAAGGGGAAACTAAAGAATACCTCAATTGTTGTACATGTAGTTTCTATGGGGTGATCCGAAGAAACATCTTTTTATGGTAGGAAGCATCATTATTATAACTTCCACTAAGGAAGTGGTGGGAAATGAAACCAAATGAGTAGACTGGCCTCTATGGGTAGAAATTCGGTGGTGTGATATTGGTGAAGAAATCCACGTAACATTTGTGGACAGTTCCCTCGACCACTTGTGGATTGATGATCTTAGAATAGGATGGACCATGTATAGAGGTTTTGTATAAATGCTCGATAGATGGGATTGGATGGAGGACCTAGGCTGCTGCATGAGAACCAAAAAGGGATTTTCTACCCTATTACAGTCAGGTAGTTAGAGTACCACTGGCTGTATCAGAAGAGGTCTGGGTCATGATACTTCTGAGAAAGAGAATCCATATTAGCAAACAAGTGAAATAAATGAGACTCAGACTAGAGCCTAGGGTAGATGAACATGTCAAATTCATTCCATTCAGTATATTCCCATTGGAATCAAGGATAGACCATAAACTATTCAAGGTAAAAACCTTATAAATTATATTATTTTTAGTGCATTATTTGATATATTATATTCACATTCCTTTATACATGGTTGGTTTGTGAATGGTTTGGGTCTGATGGTGGAGTGTATGTTGGGGTTTATGTTGATCAATAGGCCATTGTGGGAGTGATCAGAGGGTATTCATCATTATTAGTAGTGTTTCCAAGATTGGTGGGAACCATCTCCTTTGGGACTTGTTCATGTTTTATATGTAAGTTTTTAAATTGATATTTGAAACATAATGGTTGGAATAATATGAAGTTCATATTTGTTATTATCATTGAAGAGTAACATTCTCATATCCCAAGGGTTACATTTATGTTCATAATGGAGAGTGGGATATCCAAGAAGTATATACAGGGATTTTTTTTCTATAAATGGGTGAAATTAAATCTTAGGTAGTGAGTCCTATGTTTGATTATGAGGGAGTGGCGTATGAAGATATTCCTCCTATTGTGGATTAGTTATAGTACATGTTTTCTTGAGGTGTCTTTAGGATTTCCTCCCAAGAGATATGTTTATTTTAGGATAGAATGGATTCCTGTAGTTGATCTGGTTTCTAACACTCCTTATAAAATGGCACCAACATAGATATATGTGATTAATAATTAGCTCGAGGAGTTATAAGATAAAGGTTTTACCAACCCGATTACCTCACCATGGGGATTTTTGGATTAATCTCCCAAGAAGATGGATGAATCCTTATATTTCTGTGTTTATTACTAGATGTTGAATAAGATTATAATTAATAACTAGTATCCACTTCCATGTATAAATTATATTTCTGACTAGATTTGGAGTTCCTGTGAGTTCTATATGATTAATCTTAATATTAGGGAATCATCAATTGATGGTAATACCTTATGATATATAGAAAATACTTTCATAAGTTTGTTTTTATTTCATGAGTTCATCATGATACCATTCCGGATGAAAAATTCACTATCTTTGTTCATTTATTGGATAAACTGATTCTTTCACCTTTACATGGATTTGTTTTTAGTCATTTTCATCAATGACATCTTGGTGTACTCCCAGACTTGATATGATCATGACAACATCTTGATATCATCCTGAGTACAATGAGAGAGAATCAGATATATGATGTAACATCCTGATATTTTATGAGAAGTATTCTCTTTAATTTTGTTGATGTCTTTTTTTGTACACTTCACCAAGATTATCTTGTGCTATATGCAACATCGTATTAGCTTGTAGTATACGCAACACTATTCTTGGCTTGTGTTGCACACAATTTGAAGTTATTTCATATAAAATTTATTTTAACTACATTTTTAATTTTATAACTGAACTATATTATACGCAACACCAAAGGAAGTTTTCCCTACACGCAACCCTGACTTGGCTTGCATTACACGTAAGTGTGACCTTCCTCGATAGCCTGTGTTATACGCAATACCGAGTTTCACTAAATGAGATATTATTATAAGATTATTATGAACTAGCCGTTATGAATAGTATTAACTAAATTTTTAATTTTATAACATTATCATTCATCTTACACATTTTCTAGATAATGGTATGAGAACAAAATAAATTTTTCGGGTAAAATAAGTATTTTTCAAAAAATGAAGTTTTGCCGCCTTTTGATGGCGCACCCATTTTAAATATAATTTTTAACAAGTTTATGAGTTAAATTTTACAAAATAAACTTCTTCTTTTGAATCAGGATATAAAAATTTACGTTGGATAAAGTTTTGATATTTTTCTCATAACGTTCATATTTTGATGAATAGTAAAAATACAATAATTTTTTCTTAAAAACAACTTTTTTCATCAAGATAATTTATATGGTTAAATTATAAAATTTAATGGTTTTAAAGTATAAATATAATATATTTTTTCCATTTAATATAATTTAATTGACTACCATTAATTTTATATTGAATTCATAGGTAAAAACATTTCAATCTTTTGTAATGTTTTAACTTTTAAAACCTGTTTTCTCAATAGTGGGATTAATTTTAAATTAAATAGTGAAACTTATGTGTTTTGAGTTTGGAAAAATGGATTCCATATTTGGAATAAGTAGGTCCAAATTATGCTAATAGGCTAATTTTTATTTTTAGACATTATGAATAGTAACTACGGTAAATTTTATATAATATAGTTAAAGGTAAATCAGGTAATTAAGGGTAAAAATAAGATTATAAAATTACCATAACACCAGAAAAAAATGTGTTGGATGAATAAAAGTCAAACCATATCACCTAAGGGTCGGAATAGATTCATTTCATGTACTTTTGACCACGAAAATGTTGTAATTATTATTAAAACCAAAGAAAGTGACAACATGTCACTCTCTTATATCTTATAAGTGTAATAATTTTAATTTAGTGATAAACTTCACAAATATTCGAAAATAAATTGTCACTAGAAATCCAATAAAATTATCTACATCATGGGAATTTATTACGAATTTTTAGGGATTAAATAATTATCATTAATGGTGACACAATACTGATGTGGAAATTATTTTATTGATTGAAATATCAAATAAATAGTTTTAAAAATATTAAAATAAATATTATAAGAACTATTTAATGTTCTACCTGAATTTTCTAGATAAAAATGACATGTTATAAATCTATTAAATATTTTTGTTAGAATATATCCTCTGTGTGTATTTTATTTAAATTCAAATAAATGAATAGTGTCAAAATTGACACTATTGTTATTTTATAAAAATATCATATTATTATATTGTTTAAAAATCACAAAAATATTTAAAAATTATAAATTGAAATTTATATGGTATTAAATTTTATAAAATATCCAATTATGGGAAATTCACAACACATAAGTAATTATTTATAACAATTTAAAATTTAGAATATTATTACCACGAATAAAATTAAATAGATTAAATAAGGGTAAATCAAGTTGATAAGGTTTAAAATAAATTACCAACATGTCTAAATTTTATTGGATGATGATATTACAACTCTATATCATCTCATATTTTAATTTGAGTCATTTGGGAAGTTTTTAAGTGGGGTTTGGGTTTATAATAAATTAATATTTTAGAGGTTTCCAAAAGTGCCCCTCTCCTCCCTTATAAAAGGGAACCTCCTCCCTCTCCACTTCACAACATTTTGAGCCTTCAAGATCGTCCACACCCTATCCATTTCTCTTATCAAATTCCCTAGAAACCTACTAGAGTTCATGGTCTTCCTAAAAGTTCATCTTTAGTGCCCTAAGAGGAGGTTAAGAAGAGGTGCGTCGAGGAAGAGGTAATATCCTTTACCGATTCTTTCAAATTTATTTCTTATTATACTTCCTCTTATTTATTTGTTTCATTATAAAGTAATAACATCAGTATCACTAATATACTTATATTTTATTATAAATATGAAACAACCCTATTTCACCTTCTATCCATCCTACGAAAAATGAAATCACCGCACATGTGTACGTACGGATTACCGTCTACATGCTGTGGTGTAATCTATTTTTCCACCACCACAATACTTGGATGGGTATAATGGTGGAAATAATAACTATATATGATTATTATAACATGATTCTAATTTTGAGATATTATATCATCCACTCCAACTCTATTCAATAATTATGGGAACGATATCATCGCTTATGCGTACGTACGGTTTACCGTCTCCACGATGTGATGACATTTATTCTCCATGTTAACCATTCAAGAATGATAATAAAGTATATATAATAATTAATCATGAAACATATGACTTAATAATGATACTAGATTTATTTATATATATATATTTCATTTACTTCCATTCAATTTAACAAGGAAACGAAAACAATGTTCATGCGTACGTACGGCCTACCGTCTACATGAACGGTGTATTTCATTCCATTTATCGATCCATTATATATATTTATATGATAAATATATATTATATATAAATCATGTTTTATATTCTTTAAATATTTAATCATTATATAAGTAATCATATGAATAATTACTAGTCAAAACATGGATTATAAATGAATTAATTTCACCCAAAACACTGCTTTAACATGGAATTGACAAAAAAACGGGTAATATAAAGTCATAAGTGAATCATATATGATATGATAAATATCATTATGGTTCTATTACACGTTAATAATATGTTTAAACCCACTATACAGGAGTCTCTGACACATACAAAAGAAATTGGACATAAGGTAAGCGATAATTATTCCAATCTCGTTCTTAACTGAGATTGTTTATTCGTAAGTATTTACTAGGGTTATATTTGTCATCCATATCCATGTTTTGTAAAAATGTTTTCATGTATATTTAATGTCATTTTTACCCATTTTTTACTTTTACAACATGGTATGTAAGGAATCTTTCTTTTGTCTACCATACGAGGAACTTTTTGACTTTTCCGGCAAAAGTATGAGGAGAATGTTTTTTTAACTTATACGGCATGACATTTTTTTATGGTTTCATAACGTCTTATTTCCATGAATCTTCATCTAGAAGATTTCATGATTATTTTCAACAAAATACTTTTCTTTTAAAATTTCATGGAATTTTGTGAAAAGAAAATGATTTTGAAGAGGAAAGGATATTTTCCTCAAGAATTCATTTCAAGTGTTTTATCAAAACTATTTTCCATCTAAGATGACATTATTTTGTATGTTTATGTTTCAAGTATAATGTATCTATTATTTACATGGTTTGTTTTTTCTTATGAATAAATGATATCCATTTGTTTTATATGGATTATGTTATTATGGGATGATGTTTATGAATCCCATTTTATTCTTTGGGTTATGATAAATGATTTCTATTTATTTTGTGGCACACATAAGAATGATTTCATTATGAGATGGGTGGGGCCTATATATCCCTCCAATGAATTGGGTAAATATTTATATCTCATGAGAGAGACATGGCTGGAATGGAAAGTAAATCTCGTTCAGTAATACAAGGCTGGAACGGCAAGTAAACCCAGTTCAGTAATAGACTTTGTCCACTATGATTGTCTTGGCTGCAATGCCTTGGCTACTATGGAAATCATAACTTGTGCGTAATGGATGACACAATTAAATGTTTTATTCCCATGATATTTTATCATTATTAATGTTAATTTATGATCTATGCCTTACGTACTTCCAAGATTTATTTCATAACTCAAGATTTTTATGTTTAAACTTTATGTTCATATTTTTAAGTTCAAATTTATATGGTTTGTTTTATTTTCTCCATGCTTACCCTTACTGAGAATTTGAGTTCACCCTTTATATGTTTTATTTTCCCCAGGATATAAAGAAAATTTTTAGGTAAAAAAACAAAGGGGAATATCTTTATGGGAGATGTTGAAGATATTTCACCATGATTAGAAGATTATGTTCTGAGTTTCCAAAGACACGAAACTATTATAGTCCTTGGGTGTCTGTTTTTCTTATGTATTAAGTATTTCAAAAAAGTAATGTAATGTCCATGTACATAAATCTTGGGTCTCTAATGTTTGTATCAAAGGAAAGGTTTAGTTAACCTTTGGAAACTAGGATGTGAAAACTTTAGTGAGATCCCTAGAGATATTTATAAGGTATGTCTTGGGATATCTCTAAGGTTATGTATAAGTATAGGTTATAGTCATAGAATTATAGTAACGATCGAAAAATTAATCCTAATATGTTAGATACCGAAGTTACTCCCCCTTTATTATGTTGTTTTCCTAGCATGATTTTTGCCTCTCACACTATTCTTTTTGGGTTTTAGATGATGGATGGAACCCGAAGGAACTGTGTTCATCAATGTAATGGAAAATGCAATGATTTTCCTCCTTAACAAACCAATGTTTTGGGAGATGGAGTGAAAGATATTATTACTATACTTACACAAGATATGAATCATTCTAGACATTCAAATGAGCAGAGAAGGGAACAATATTCTATTAAGTCCTTCATGAGGTAATGTCCACCTTCTTTTAATGGGTCTTCTGATCCACTTATTTCTGAACAATGGATCAATACCATTGAAAATATATTTTCAATACTTTTCTATTCAGAACATGAAAAATTCATTTTGGTTGTTTACTGTTTAGAAGGTGAAGTAGACTAGTGGTGGACTCTAATTAAGAATACAAGGCCCCAAGATGAAATTAAATCCATGGAATGGGATGAGTTCAAGAACTTGTTTCCCAATAAGTACTTCCCTCGTATTCTTAGAACAAAGATGGAAAAGGAGTTCCTTGAGCTTAATCAAAAGGATGATGAATCTGTTGGTATATATGAGGTGAATTTTACAAGTCCTGCAAGTTATGCATCTACCTTTATCATCCATCGTGAAAGTAAATTTGATCAATTCTTCAGTGGCTTAAAGCCAATTCATCGAAGGGAATTAGCTATAAGATACTTCAGTAGATTTGAAGAAATTGTGTGTTGTGCTATCAAGGTAGAACTGGAAGTTGGTGTTACATATCCATCTCATGGAAAAGAAATGAAAGATGGAGTTCAAGGAAAAATATGAAAGCAATGGTGAAAAGAATACAAATGTTTCTTCATGATCAATGTGTAGAAAGAAGCATGGTGGATATTTACTTAAAGTGACTAGAAAATGTTTTAAGTGTGGAAAAGAATATCATTGAGAAAATGAGTGTCGATGTAATGGGAAAAAGATGTCTAATGATGTGAATAGAGAAAAGACTACAGAGAACGCACCACCAACACTTTAATGCTACAAGTGCAAGGAAATGGGGCATTATGCTAACCAATTCCCTAATCCAAGGGTTAATGGTGATCGACATCAACATCCTCTTAATGAAAAGGACAAAATTAAGTCACATGAAATCACTATTGGTGATTTTGAATATGACAATGAAGTAGTGGAATGATTAAGTGTATATGTAACGGGATTCCAAAATAGTGTTTTAGAATCTCATTTATAGTATTATGGAATTTTGGAATATCTATGTATTGGTTTTAAATAATTGTATGGTACTGGTAACCTTGAAAAGTGATTGAAATATTTTTTTAAAGAAGATGATATGCCCAGAATGAAGGGATACAGAGAAAATGATAGTATTAATGAGCACATGACAGATATAAGGACAAAGCGACATCATGGTTTGAGTATATAGAAATTTTGGGATTTTGGTATGTGGAAATAATTATCTTTTGACAGCATTCATGATTTCACTAAGGTTCTATGGTAATTTATGTTTCAAGAATACATGATTAAGGTATTCACATGTTTAGAATAGGACCAACAAGATATATCTTATGATATATGGGGGATAAATGATGGTAATCACATTCCTAGTAGATGACCTCTCTAGTAATCTTTTTCTTTATACTATAATATTGGACAGAAGTATTTTGGATAAGCCTAAAGATTTCAATATATTATGTTAGACATCAAATAGTATTGTTTAAGGATATAACTATATGATATTATTTCCGAAATGTTATAATAGTATAGTTTTAGAAAAAGCATAACTTGTAGGACGTGCAAAAAATCGCGTCGGACAAGGATGCAGGAATAGAATCTACAACTGATGTGTGGCAGGCCTTTATCGCCTACCACTAGACTACAAGAAGTCCCTAGTTAGTAGAAACTTGTTTTATTTTATTAAGCGGTATGATAGATGAAGTATAAGTCCTTTTTTGGAACTATATACGATTAATCTCACCATAGATGGACTTATGTATATTTAATAACTCTTGCTAACCTTATGTTTGAGACACATGGAATGACCTATCATTCTATCGGATGATCTGCTCACACGTCATGAATGACATATTCAACTTCATTTCTTTATATAAGAGATGAAGTGGAAATTGTTCATGTAATGGCCAACAATGATATTACACTGAAATCAAGTAAGTATTTATCCTTATGCAAAAAATTCATCAACTTTAGGGAAATGATCTTAAAAACCAAAATTTTTGTCCTAGTACTCTCGTATCTGATGAATCAGATGGTACCTTAGATCATCACAAATTTATGGCTTTGTGATTATTGGATTTTTCATAGTCATGTTCTCTACCACTCTTCATCAGAACATGATGGTTAGATTTCTCCTCTATATCCATATTTTCACCTATATTCTCCTATGTGGAAACCCAGTGTTGAGTTACTTTGGGTGACCTTTATGTTTCTAACTTTCCTTTTTAAAATTATGTTTTAGTATTCCTTTTTATGATGTGGATTTCTATGAAATAAACTTTCAAGTAGAAAACCATTTATAACACAGATGAATTTCTAGGGAGAAATTAATTTTAAGGGGGGTAGAATGTAACACCCCGAGATTTTATGAGAAGTATTCTTTTTAATTTCTTTGATGTCTTTTTTTGTACGCTTCACCAATATTATCTTGCACTATATGCAACACTGTATTAGCTTGTAGTATACGCAACACTATTGTTGGCTTGTGTTGCACACAATTTCAAGTTCTTTCGAATAAAATTAATTTTACACAACACCAAGTATAGATTTTGATTAATGTATAACTGAACTATATTATACGCAACACCAAAAGAAGCTTTTCCTATACGCAACCCTGACTTGTCTTTCATTACACACAAGAGAAACCTTCCTCGATAGCGTGTGTCGTACACAATACTGAGTTTCACTAAATGAGATTTTATTATAATATTATTATGAACTAGCCGTTATGAATAGTATTAACTAAATTTTGAATTTTATAACATTATCATTAATCTTACACATTTTCTAGATCATGGTATGTGAACAAAATAAATTTTTCGAGTAAAATAAGTATTTTTCAAAAAATTAAGTTTTGCCGCCTTTTGATGGTACACCCACTTTAAATATAATTTTTAAAAAGTTTTAAGTTAAATTTTACAAAATAATCTTCTTCTTGTGAATTAATATATAACAATTTACATTGGATAAAGTTTTTATATTTTTCTGATAACGTTCATATTTTGATGAATAGTAAAAATACGCTAAATTTTTCTTAAAAACAACTTTTTTCATCAAGATAATTTATATGGTTAAATTATAAAATTTAATGGTGTTAAAGTATAAAGAGAATATATTTTTACAATTTAATATAATTTAAGTCATTACCATTAATTTTACATTGAATTCATAGGTAAAAAAATTTCAATCATTTGCAATATTTTAACTTTTAAAACCCATTTTCTCAACAACGGGATTAATTTTAAATTAAATACTGAAAATTATGTGTTTTGAGTTTGAAAAAATGGATTCCATATTTTGAATCAGTAGGTCCAAATTATGTTAATAGGATACTTTTTATTTTTAGACTTTATGAATAGTAACTACGAAAAATTTTATTTAATATGGTTAATGGTAAATCGGGCAATTAAGGGTAAAAATAAGATCATAAAATTACCATAAAAGCTTCCAAAATTCTATTAGATGAATAAAAGTCGACCCCTATCACATAAATGTTGGAATAGATTCATTTCATGGACTTTTTACCATGAAAAGGATGTGATTATTATTAAAACCAAAGAAAGTGACAACATGTCACTCTCTTATATCTTATAAGTGTAATAATTTTAATTTAATAATAAACTTCATAAATCATAGAACATAAATAGTAAACAGAAATATAATAAAATTATATACATCATTTAAATTTATTTAGAATTTTTATGGATTAAATAATTATCATTAATGGTGACACAATACTGATGTAGAAATTATTTTATTGATTGAAATATCAAATAAATAGTTTTAAAAATATTGAAGTAAACATTATATGAACTATTTAATGTGCTCAAATAATTTTATAGATAAATATGACATGTTATTAATATATTTAATATTTTTTTTCGAATATATCCTCTTTGTGGATTTTATTTAAATTCAAATAAATGAATAGTGTCAAAATTGAAACTATTTTTATTTTATAAAAATAACATATTATTACATTGTTTAAAAATCACAAAAATAATTAAAAATCATAAATTGAAATTTATATGGTCTAAAATGTCATAAAGTATCCAATTATGGAAAATTCACAACACATAAGTAATTATTTATAACAATTTAAAATTTAGAACATTATTTCCACAAATAAAATTAAATAGATTAAATAAGGATAAATAAAGTTGATAAGGTTTAAAATAAATTCCCAACATGTCTAAATTTTATTGGATGATGATATTAAAACCCTATATCATCTATTATTTGAATTGGAGTCATTTTGGAAGTTTTTAAGTGGGTTTTGGGTTTATTATAAATTAACATTTTAGAGGTTTCCAAAAGTGCCCCTCTCCTCCCTTATAAAAGGGCACCTCCTCCCTCTCCTCTTCACAACATTTTGAGCCTCGAATATCAGTAAAAACCTATCCATTTCTATTATCCACTTACCTATAAACCTACTAGAGGTTATTGTCTTATTCAAAGACCAACTTTAGTGCCCTAAGAGGAGGTTAAGAAGATGCCCGTCGAGGAAGAGGTAATATCCTTTACCGATTCATTCAAATTTATTTCTTCTTCTCCTTACTCTTATTTATTTGTTTCATTATAAATTAATAACATAATTATCACTAATATAATGATATGTTATTATAAATATTAAACAACCCTATTTCATATTCTCTCCATCCCACTAAAAACAAAATCATCGCGCGTGCGTACGTACGAAATACCGTCTCCATGCTATGGTGTAATCTATTTTTCCACCACCACCTTACATGGATGGGTATAATGGTAGAAATAATAACTATATATGATTATTATTACATTATTATAATTATGAGATATTATATCATCCACTCCAATTCCATTTAAGAATTATGGGAATGATATCATCGCTCGTGCGTACGTACGGATTACCGTCTCCATGATGCGATGAGATTCATTCTCCATGTTAACGATTCAAGAATTATTATAAAGTATATATAATAAGTAATAATGAAACATATGAAATAATAATTCTACTGGATTTATGTATATATATGTCATTTACTTCCATTCAATTTAATAAGGAAACGAAAACAACGTTCATGCGTACGTACGACCTATTGTCTCCATGAACGGTGTATTTCATTCCATTTATCGATATATTATATATATTTATATGATGAATATATATTGAATATAAATCATGTTTTACATTTTGGAAGTATGTAATCATGATCTAAGTAATCATATGAATAATTACAAGTCAAAACATGTACGATAAATGAAACAATTTTACCCAAAACGCTGCTTTAACATGGAATTGATAAATGAACGGGTAATATAAAGTTGTAAGTGAATATTATATGATATCATAAATATTATTATGGTTATTTTAGAAGTTAATAATATGTTTAAAACCACTATATAGGAGTCTAGGACACATACAGAAGAAATTGGACATAAGGTAAGGGATAATTATTCCAATCTCGTTCTTAACCAAGATTGTTTATTCGTAAGTATTTACTGGGGTTATATTTATCATCCATGTACATGTTTTGTAAAATTGATTTCATGTATTTTTAAATTCATTTTTACCCATTTTTGACTCTTATTACATCGTATTTAAGGAATCTTTCTTTTTTTACCATAGGAGGAACTTTTTTATTTTTACAGAGAAAGTACGAGGAGAATGTTTTTTTAACTTATACGACCTGAACGAATTTTTATGGTTTCATAATGTATTATTTCCATGAATCTTCCTCTTCAATATTTCATGATTATTTTCAACAAAATAATTTTCTTTTAAAATTGCATGGAATTTTGTGAAAATAAAATGATTTTGAAGAATAAAGGATATTTTCCTCAAGAATTCATTTCTAGCATTTTATCAAAACTATTTTCCATCTAAGATGACATTATTTTGTATGTTTATGTTTCAAGTATAATGTATCTATTATTTACAAAGATTTATTTTTCTTATGAATAAATGATATCCACTTGTTTTATATGGATTATTTTATTATGGGATGTTGTTTATGAAACCGATTTTATTCTTTCGGTTATGATGAATGATTTCTGTTTATTTTGTGGCACATGTAAGAATGATTTCATTATGAGATGGGTGGGACCTATATCTCCCTATAAATCATTGGGTAAAGATTTGTATCTCATTAGATTGACATGGCTGGAATGGAAAGTGAATCTGGTTCAGTAATATAGGGCTGGAATGACAAGTAAACCCGATTCAGTAATGGAATTTGTCCACTATGATGGTATTTGCAGCAATGCCTTGGATACTATGGAAATCATAACATGTGATTAATGGATTCCACAATTACATGTTTTATTTCCATGCTATTTTATCATGATGATTGTTACTTTATGATCTATGCCAGACGTACTGCCAAGATTTATTTCACAACTCAAGATTTTGATGTTTAAACTTCATGTTCATGTTTTTATGTTCAAATGTATATGGTTTGTTTTATTTTCTCCATGCTTACCCTTACTGAGCATTTGAGCTCACACTTTATATTTTTTCTTTTCCCCAGGATATAAAGAAAGGTTTTTGGTAAGAAAAAAAAGGGGATTATCTTTATGGGAGATGTTGAAGATCTTTCACCATGATTAGAAGATTATGTTCCGAGTTTCCAAAGACACTAAACTATTACGGACCTTGGGTGTCTGTTTTTGTTATGTATTAAGTATTCCTCAAAATTAATGTAATGTCCATGTACGTAAAGCTTTGGAATCTACATATGAAAATATATCTAAGATTATTTTTGTGATTTAAAAGGTATATTTCTTGGTCCAGATCATCTTGGAAGAAGGAGTGTCAGTGGACCTAACCAAAGATTAAGTATTTTTTCCTTGGGAGTATCCCAAGAATGTATTTGATATTCATATATTTATGGGTTTGGAAGGTTACAATCAATATTTTATCAAGGACTTATGTTTTTTGGAAGCACCATAATCAAGATTGGACAAGAAGGGTATAAAGTTTGAGTGGTATGAGGCATGTGAGAATTATTTTTTAGAAGCTAAAGAGGTGTTTGAACACATCACTAATTATGATATTATCTAAACTAGGTGAAGAATATACCATTTTGTGAGGCATATAGGATTATATTTGGGGTAGTGTTGATATAGGTAAATTGATTCATGACATATGGATTACAATAGTTGAGGCCACATGAATTAAAATAACCTAAATATGATCTATAGTTAGTCACAATGGAGAATTACTAGAAAGTTTGGGGACATTACCTTCCATGTGAGAGGTTTATAGTTTATACTGATCATCAGAGCCTTGAATAAATCTTTTTCCAACATGATTTAAATATTTAGAATCAGATATCGATTGAGTAAAAGGAATACTTAGATTTTGAGATAAATTATATGCTGGGAATGGGGAATGGGGTTAATTATGCATTGTTCTAGAAAACACACACTCAAGATGTTCAAGATTCATGTTCTAAATAGAATATGATGGACTTTTTCAATGATATGAATGTAGGTGTTTTGGATGAGTGGAAACAAAAGACCCTTGTGTGTTTATCCATTGATCCATCTCTCCTATGCCTCTTCAAGGGATATAACTAAAAGGATCTAATGTGTCTTGTGTAAATTGATATATTTGAAGGTGGGGAGCTACCTCCTCACTTGACCATTGATGATGATGTGATAATCCATGTTCATTCCATGTGATTGTTTCTACTTGTACGTATGAGGATATTATGTGTTGGCTTCATGCCTCGGAGAGGTAAGTACACCTTGGGTTGACCAAAATGTATTGTGTCCTTCATATATAGTATTAGTCTCCAAGAATAAAGAAGGATATTGAAAGATTTACGAAACATTGCTACAACTATCATTAGGTGAACACTGATCATCAATTAACTTTTGGTCTATTACAGTCATTTCCCATTCTGGAATGTAACTAAAGAGATGTTAATATGGATTTTGTGGTGGGATTACTAAGAAATCCATCAAATAGTGATACAATATAGCTAATTTTGGATCAATTTATAATGGAAGAACATCTCTTATCAATTAAGGATACTTTCATCACTGGTCAGTTGGGAAACTTATATCTTTGGGAGATAATGTATTTTCATGGTTTGCCTCAGAGTATTGTTTCAGATATAGGTACCTATCTTACATTGTGCTTCTACAAAGGCTTGAAGAAGAAACTAGGTACCCATTTGTTTTTAGTACAAAATTTCCACATGCAGACATATAGGAAATCAAAGCATACTATCCAAGTTTTAGAGGATGTGTTGAGGGAATGCATCATTGATTTTTTTGGATCTTGGGATAATCACCATGTATTTGTTGAGTTCACCAATAAAAATAATTATCAAGTAACTATCTAAAAAGAACCATACATGGCCCTTGATTGTAGGAAATATAAATCACTATTTTGTTGGATGGAAGTGGGAGAATCATGGTTGTTAGGTCTGAGTCTCATACATAATACATAATATCAAGGTCAGTTGATTTAGAAGAATATCACTAAAACTAAAACTATACAAAATTCATACATCAATTGATTCCATCAAACTTTTGAGTTTATAGTGGGTGACCCTGATTTTATTCAGGTGTCTCCATGATTGTGTAATTATCATATTAAAAAACTGGGTATGTTGGTCTGTTTGAGATTATGGAGTGGATCAGATCAATAGAGTATCAGTTGGCTCTTCCATAGTAGTAAAATATTATGTATGATGTTTTTCATGTGTCACAACATTGGAAGTATCACCCTGACCCTTCTCATGTGACTAATGTTGTTGATATTACCAAAAAATGTAAATTATTGATGGTTATTTTTTGCAATAGGGACATTTATAAACATTGCTAATTAATTTTCTGATGATTCTAAAAAACATCATCGTTTTTTAAAATTTAAATTTTATGGATGTTTATAAACATTTCAAATTAGAGATACCTCAATTACTAATGTTTTTTTATAAATGTCAATAAATTACACCTCATTTACCGATTTATGTTAAAAACATCGATATTTTTTTTTCAAATTCACAATTTTTTAGTGTTTAAAATAAAAATTGATACACAATCCCAATACCTAGTCAGTCTCCCAACACCCCCACCCCTCCCTTAGGAGCGTACTCATCCCTCCCCCTCTAGAACCATGCGAACAATCCCCAACCCTACCAATCATGTCACCCCACACCCCACCCCCAACCAACCTAGTGCACTTCTCCCTCCCCCTCCAGTAGATTGTGTACAATCCCTCTACCCTACCCAGCAGGTCACCCCGCACCCCACCCCTCCAACACATCCCCTCCTTTTGCATAGCACTACACATCATGTCCCCACCTCTTCCTTGCCCAACCCCCTCCTATGTGTCCCATCCATGTACCCGGTGTTACCCAGTGTGTCCCCCCTCTACCAACCCCCAAACCCTCCCAACCAAGCATACTGCCCCCTCATGTATGCACAAGCCCCAAGAAAAAATTATGCATCCATTAAAACTTGATCACTGCACATCCAGGGTCACAAGGAAGAAGTAGACCAACTCACCTATTCAGATTTTGAAGACATAATTGTATTATGTAATATATATATATATATATATATATATATAGATTTCCATATTTAAAAAATTAGTAATACATATATTTATATATTAAGATACATGTCTATATTCAGTATATCATATATATATATATGTGTGTTTTTATATTATATTATGTATATTTATGTTTATATCTTACATATATTTTTATTTTTTAAGTTTATTTATATGTTTTTATTATGTATATAGGTTTAGATTATATATACATGTTTATATATATATATGTGTGTGTGTGTGTGTAAATATATATATGTATATATATACATATATAATTATAATTATAAATATAACTATAATATATATATATATATATAATTAGCCACTTTTTATATCACTGGTAAAAATGTCACTAAAATAGTTAATTTTTCTTAAAAATGTGGTTAAATTTTAAATAGTTGATTTTATTATGTTATATATAAATATAGATTTAAGTATTTAAAAATTTATAATATATATATATATATATATTAATATACTTATATTGATATATTGATATATGTTAATATGTTTATGTTTTATGTTATATATATATATATGTGTGTGTGTGTGTGTGTTTATATTTTACATATATATGTGTGTGTGTGTGTGTTTATATTATATATATATATATGTTTAAATTTTATGATTATATATATATATATATTTATATGTTTTATACTATATATATATGTCTATTTATATATCTATATATATATATATATATATATGTTTATATATATGTGTGTGTTTATATATATATATGTTTATATATATATGTTTGCTTATATGTTTATATTATATTATATATATATATATGTTTATATAATATATATATCAATGTTTATATTATATATATATATCTATGTTTATATATACATGGGTATATGTTTATATATATATATATATTATATATATATATGTATATTATATATATATATATATGTTTACATATATACTTATTTATATATATATGTGTGTGTGTGTGTGTAAATATATATGTGTATCAATACATATATATAATTATATATATATATATAATTACTCATGTTTTAAAACACTGGTAAAAAATCACTAAAATAGAATCGTTTTCTTAAAAACGAGACTAAATTTAACATATATGTGTGTTTTTATATATGAATATATGTATATATATATACACGTTTGTGTGTTTATATATAGATATGTTTATATATATGTATCTATGTTTATATATATTAATATATATCTAAATATATATTTACATCGAAGTTGGGAAATAGGATATATAAGTATATATATATATAAATATATATATATATATATATATATATATATATATATTTAGAGAGATTTCATGAAAAATGTGGATAAATCAGCAACGGTTCCTAAAAAACATTGCTAATTTAGCCACTTTTTTTAGGAAACGATGCTAAATTAAGAACATTTCATGAAAACATCGCTAACTTTAAAATTTGATACTTTTTAAAAAAACAACACTAAAAATATATCTAAATTACAATTTTTTTATTGTGTGAGCATGAGGCAGATATGACCTTTGGGGAGAATCAGATTCATGTTCTAGACCGCACTGATAATGTTTTGGGGGTAAAACCATACTCTTGGTCCAAGTTTTAGGGAAGCATGACTATTTTCAGAAGAAAACATCGGAGTGGGAAGCTTATAGGAGGGCTATGTGGCACAAAAATTTTTACATTGGAGGCTTAGTGATGCTGGGGAAAGAAACTCTAGGTTGAACTATTATAAGTGAGGAGGTTGTAAGAACCAAATCCTTTATGAGGTATATTTTTGTTTTAAATTTTGGTTTAGCTCCCTTTAAATTGATTAATGAAATTCTTCCATAGAGTAGATAAGGTCTCAGGAATTTACTAAGGGTTTATGACATGATAATGTGAGAAGAAGAGGCCATCCAGTGTATGATGCATTTTTTTCGCACAGTTGGTACTAACCATGCACTATAACCATACGGTATGGTGGAGGGTGGTGCATAGTTAGAAAACCATGCATGGTGTTCAAGGAAACCATGCGACCTAAACCCCATCATATAGAAGAAATTGTACGAAAACCCCATAGTTTTCAAACCATGTCAGAGGCTATAAAACCTGCATGAATCCATTTCCTCTTGGATATAGGGAACTATATAGTTTGGAAATATGTGTTTCCAAATAGAGTGCCTCTTTAAAAGTGGAGAAATAAACATTTTCCCTCATGATATTTATATGTTTCACCCCATTTCATTCACCAAAAGCCTAGGGTTTTAATCGGGTTCTCTCTCGTATTCCAAGGATCATTTTTCTTCATTTCTTAGGAATTTGAAGTGTCGTTTTGTCTGAATCAAATCACCAGGTGAGAATATGAGTCAAATTTCTTATATTTTCTTGGATAATCATTGTGTGTTGTTTTATATTCTTCTAATGAACATGAACCCTACATTTTCTAGGAAATTTTCACCTTGGGGTTAGTGGTCATTGTAGCTCAAATTAGGTGCCAAGGTTGGGTGATTTCTTGTCTCTAAGCTTAAGGTAGGTGGTCTAAGCGCTCTTTCCCATAGTATTGATGTTTGATTATGTGTATGTGATGTGTGATAATGTTACAACAGGATTCACATTTTTTAATTAATAAAAATGTAAATTGGGTTTTAGGATGTTTTTTATACCCTTTACAAATCATGTTGGGTCTATTAGAGATTATAAGATCAGTCTTAATGTCCACCCAAGAGGTGTTCAAATTCTGTAAAAGATGGAAAATGTGGAACATTTAAAGGAAAATAGAGGGTTTTGTGGATTTAAAATAACATTTTATTTCATGGTATGAGAATGGTACCTAATGGAATTCTTGGTATGACTTGGATTAAAATTTGATAAGGCTTGGAAAAGGGACGTGACAGGAAAAATGGTAAAAGGGTTTTACGTATTAATTGTTAAATGATTTTAATGAATGAATATGTTTTTTGAAATGTAATTGAATTTTAAAATTGGGATAGTTTTAGAATGTTGGATATTCTAATTCCATATTTTTATAAATTTTTTGGGTATGTTGAACCTTGGAAAAGCTGTTGATTAATGTCTAAGATGTGGGACATGATTTTCCTTAACAATAAAAAATGACGTTGGTAATGGTGTTACTTCTCCTTGATGAGGTTGTTGGACATGTAAATCCTTTTAATTTGTTTTGGATGTTCATATATGGGTTTCTTAATCCTTATCTTAGGGTTATGATAAATAAATATCATACTATTGAATCGAGTGTCGATATGATGATTCATGCACACATTTTTTGACATGATGTGAGAACTTGGATGGGAATCCCTTATATCATTAATTTAATGATGAATTGAAACCCCATTACTTTCTATGTAAAGTGTTGACCCATAGAGTACATGACTTAGAATTATTTATCCCAAGGCCTATATGTTGAATTGGTATTTGGATAAATTAAAACATGTCTCCCTAATGTCTTATCTTTATTACTCTATCACACTTTTTCATACACATACCTTTTGACTAGATATTTCTATACAAACCATTGATGGTGGACTACTAATTTGTACTCACATATTTCTTAGGCAACCTACGGTACAAAAGATGATATTATGGTTCTAATTATAGATAAGGGCAATGAATCAATGTTATATGGTTGAATTGGGATAGAGATTAGATGAGGGGACCAAACTTGATATCGTGACCCGACTTGGGAGATTTCCAGTGTACCTTTCTTTTGTGTTTTCCCTTTTCACTTTAGACTATCATGACATGAATTTTTTTTCATATTGGTTTGTTGGTAATTCTTTAGTTTTTTAATGTATATGTGATGTTTGGTTATTTATTATTATTTATTGTTTTTGTTTAAAATTATTTTCTCTATTGGTTTACTCTAGTAAAGAGGGTTTAGTCTCCCCATGTATCGCATTATACCCTTGATTCTAGTCGGTAGTCTCTGGTGTATATGGAGGTGTTCTTGATTTCTGGTGGTGCACCTACTTGCGGTACCAATTTAGTGCCTCCCAGACCTAGATTTTACACTTTCTTTCTCCTATTCATCATGATCACGATTGACATATAATTCTTCTCAAAGAAAAATGAATATACACCAAAAAATAAACTACAATGTTAATGAAATTTTGAAACTCAAATATTTAAAAGATAAAATATTTAGTGTAGATATTGCAATGGAGGTAATCCAACCCTTTGATTTCTATTGAGAGGACCACTTCAATATATACTCAACCCATTGAATTATTTTTTAGAACAATTTAACCAATTATATCTTTTTATCCCTTCAACTACTAGACCTATTCGGATCTTTATTCTTCTATTAACTTTTACTTTTCGTATGAAAGTATATAAAAGTAGGTAAAATATGGCACACAATATTTTTACAATGCCCATTACTAAATAAGAGTGGTTGGTCCTTGCCCCATATTTTGATGACCTTGAAACAAATTCTCCACTATAATGAGATACCTATTATAGAGGTTTATCTAGAAAAAAAATCCTTAACATAAGTGTGATTCCCTATACTTTTGGAGGTGGAATAAGAAGAAAATCATTCCTCCTTGGATTGGTGATGACCTTGTCAAACTTTTTGCTCTACACTAGTTATTTATACTTCTTATGTAGATATACTTCACCTTATTCTTAAAATAATTTGTATTACCAAGAATTTGTTCCACTAGATGATTATTATATTGTATTTCATAATGATACGTTGTACTTATATTCCATTTTATTCACCTGTTACTTGCATTGAAGCAGGTAAGAAACATTCATTCTTATTTATAATAGAAAACTGTAATATTATATTCCTTTATATGGATGTTTTTAGTCTAATACTTAGTACAAACTTTTCCATATGATCCTTCATGAAAAGAAATTTGTTTGATAATTTTTATCTGGTGGCAGATCATCTGACCATTGTTCTTTACCGTGTTCATCTGATACTAAATGATTGTAATGTTTTATCTTGTATCCCTTCATCCGGTACCTTCTAATCCAATTACTTTTCTCCATTTGTTACACAATATTCTCTATTGTGTTTCCTATTCAAAATTTTCATCTAATCCCTTCATATTCTGGTTAACCCAATGCTTTGTAACTCCATTGGGTTATTTATCTCTGTCTAGTTTCGCCTACTCCATTTGGTACGTCTTTAACTAATACATCGACCTAGTTGAATAACTCTCAAGATTTGTGTTTGAAAGTTCCTTACAATGCTTCAATTCTTAATCACAACAAAAAGCCACAATACAATTTTTCTTTTGATTGATTACTCAATTGTGTAGGGATCCTCCCAACTATCAATAATTCTATGAAAAAACTTGATTCAACAACTCACTTTATATAATAAAGGTTCCTTAGAAATACTAGGGAAATGTGCACACACAAATTTGAAAATCCCACTTCCAAACATGAATCTACCACATGACTCTTCCTTCATTCAACCAATTTTAAACTTCCTTGAAGATAATAATCATCCAATATTCATAGGTACTTAGATATTTATTTGAAAATTCTTATTAAACCTTCCTAAAATCCTGGCTAGAATCACTATCTTCCCTTCATATTTATTGAAGTGTTGATAATCCAGATTAATATCACAACAATTAATGAATTTTAAAATAACATCACAAAGTCCTTTAAATAATCCATCTTGTACAACTTCATAACATGTATTCTATATAATTAAACTTCATTCAAGGTTCCTTCATCACTTTATAGAAATGTCTCAAAATATTTTACAAGATTCTTCCTCTGATCAATTACATGATTTGTAAATCTTCAGTTGTTTCCTTAGCATAAAAACCTTTGGTTAATGAAATTAATTTGCATATATTTCAATAATGATACTAAAAAAGTTATTGAATGGATATAGAAACATTATTCTTCATTATAAACCATCAATTTTATTCCACTTCTCAAAACCATTAGTTCAATGATCATCAATCAAAAAATTATTTCTAATGAATTGCTATGAAAACTTATATTTGATAAAACTGATTAGTAACCTTTTCAACCTCTAAATTAATGGATTTTGGTATTCCCCTTGAATGTTTTTCAGACTTTGGAATGGGCTGAAATAGGTATGACTGGATCATGTTCCATCCTGAACCTGGTCACCTATGGGGTTCTCTAAAGAATATTAAAAGTGAAATATTTTCAATTTATCATCTATTCATTATAATTTATATAGCTACAAACATTGTTATAAAATAAATATTTCATTATATTCTGTTAGTGGTGGCCTATTGAGTTATACTCACAGCCTAGTCGAGAAGTGACAAAGTGATATTTCATGCATATTTTTTTTAAAAATTTCAATGATTTTAAAAATATTTTTCATCAATATAGCCATTAAATTAATTATCTTATTAAATTTTGGTAATTTTAAAATATATATTGGAAATTTATTTAAATGGTGGTATTCAATGAATTATTTTTTGAAATAATATTTTATGAAAGTTGGATGGATATTTTTTAAAGTGTTAAAAAGTACCAAGTTATTTCAATTGATATTTTAAGTTAAAATTTTCCAAGAATGTCCAACTCTCAAACAACCAATTCCAAGTCACATAGGAATCCATTAATGGTCGGTTGACCATGGTGGAGTAGGGGGAAGTCCAGAATGAGAAGGAAAGGCCACACTAAGGACTGTTCCCATGTGACCGGCGGCCCATGAGGAGTTAAGCACACGAGGATCATGGGTTAGGCTAGAGCCTACTAGGGCCACACAATATGCACGGAAAATGTTTTATGAATGTTTTCCCAAGTTCCCACCCCTGTGAAGGAGTCTGAGCTCAGACTCACATACCTTGATTCTTAAACAACTATAGAGATGGTGCCCAATTTCGATATAGGATGCCAAGATCCTTGTTACTATTTCTTTTTATCAAAATGGTTCCATTGCACCTCATCTTCACATACCTTTTCTCAAACATTTCCTAATCCACCATACTCTATTGTCCATGTTTCCCAACACTAACTACCACTACCTACTATCAACAAAAATCTCCAATGCTACCCCTAGAAGTTTGAGCTCAAGCCCTTTCACCATGCCAAGTCCATCAACCGCCCTTGTTCATCTCCAAAGCCTTGCCTGACCCCCATGTAGAATATTTCGAGCTCCCTTTGATCACTGTGAAGGTCAGAGGGGTTAATGAAGAAGCGATCACCACTACCTCAACCGTGCTTTACCACTATTCTACATTATCTATGCCCGATGTCCCTACCTCCATGATCAATTCCACACACGAGGCTATACAGCTAGTCCATGCTTCAAAATTTAAACACCCAAAACATTTAGTTGTTTCCAAATACAAAACCATGTGGGTATTTTAGGGATTTCAAGTGTGAAAAATTTTAAGGATTCGGTTGATCTTTTAACCACAATATATGTTAAGGAAAAGGAATTTCTTTTCCTGTAAAAGATTCAGAAGCACCAATATTGTGAGGAGATTTAGCATCGTAAAGAGGAGATTTTGATGGAGGCCGAAGCATGGACACCTATTTTCTTATTTTATTTTTTCCCTTATTATTATTATTTTTAGTTTTATTTATTATGTATTTTTTGTCTCGTTTCATTAAAATATAGTTCATGCATTATTTAACCAAGTGTTCTTCCTCCCATTTATTATATTATTATTATTATTATAGTATTATTATTATTCTAATTTTCTTATTCTGTCCAATTTTGTTTCTTTTATTTTCCTATTTTATTTATTTTATTATTTCTATATCTCTCACTATTATTCTATTTTTTATTTTTTATTTCATGTTTTTCTTTCTTTTTTTTACTTTTTCATTATATTCTCTTTTTTTATTATCCCTCCATTATTTATTTATTTTTCTTCTATTATTCTCCTATTTTCCACCATTGTGACCTCTTACATCCGATAATGGGAGGATGAACCAAGTCTTGGCCCGAGGGATGTTAGGTGTTTTTGAATTCTTTCATAAAGATCATTTTATGTTTATGATAAATGTGAGTGGAATGCATGGGTGTGGAGATTGTCCCCCATGAAATGCCACTCAAATCTATTTCTATTATTTTATTTTATTTAATTTCCATATATTCCTTTTCTTATTTCTTCTCTGGATGATACTTGGGTGATCAATGGATGAAACACCATACGATGAATTTAGGTCCTGGAAGATGTCACACACTTGACTGAGGTGTTCCATCAACCTTGATTATAGGAGCATGTGGAATTTATATTTCCTAGACCATTGAATATTTCACAAAAATAAATAAAAGTATAGTAATTTATCATGATATTTAATGATTGGATTATAAAACTAAATTTATAAAAATAATGGAGAATAATGATAGAATGAAAAACCAAACCCATGACCAATTTCATTCTCACTAATCATATTCTATTTATCATTTCATGTTAGTTTAGTTTAAATTGTCATTCTTCATGTATTTTCACCATTTTATAAAGTAATAAAAACCTAAAAATTTATCAGTTTTGTCATTAAATAAAAAAACAAAAAGAAATATTGTTTAGGTGAATTGGATTTAAGTAAGTAGAAAAACTAAGAAGCTCCTCAAGCGAGATGACCATGGACATCCACTTTTCTATACTAAGAAAAAATTTAGAAATTTTATTTTTCCATTCCCTATGTTATGCATGCATCAAATATCACACCATTACTAGGAATACAATCATCAAGTTCCTTAATTTTTTTTTATTTTCACACTGTATATGATTTTTCATTGTTTTTGTTAAAATCCCAAAATAAGGTTTAACTCAACCTAGTCTATAGAATATTGATTTGCCTTGTTTTCTAGACAGATCAGGGGACCTAAGATCCAAATTATCAAATAAGAGTAATTGAAGGATCTCATCCATTATCTTAAAGATACCATTGAACAACCAATTTTTAGAGGATTATCTAGGGAGTAAACTAAACTCCCAGATTACTTCATAGAGTTTTATCAAGATGTGTCCAAGACACAAGTATAGATGTCCTTGTTTTGTGCCAATTTTTTTGAATAAATCCCCCAGGTAAATTTCATTAACAAGTGGCTAAAAACAACCACAAATATGACATTCAACAGATGGAGGATATGGTATGTGATCTATAAGAAAAAATTGGTTGGCTAAATTTGTACATAAATTCATCCCTCGAGCAACACAAACATGAATGAGAGGAAGTTCCCTTAGTATTCCCTAATTTTTATGAGGACATCGATGAAGTTGGGTCCATGCTTGAGAAGTATCCAAAAAACAAGAATTTAAATAACTAGATCAAGGATGAACATGATGAGATAGAGTGGATTCTTGATGTGGAAGACTTTCTAGCTAAGCTATATGTGGGAGTTCAACAAGATCTAGATGATATATGGAATGATTGAAAGGTACAACTTGATCTCCCCATTCCCTATAAAGTATAGGAGATAAAAACATTACATATTTTTCTACCCATGAATACATGACCCAAGTTGAGTAACTTGAATAAAATATGTAGTTGCCCAACTACATACCTCTACTTTATACCATCTAACTCCAAGCGACACTCACCATTGAAGAAGAGATTGAAGATAGACCAACTAAGGGAGTTGATCTTATCTCAAAATATGTTCTATTTTATTTTATTCAATATAAATTGAGTATTAATTCCCACTAATTTTAATTATAAGATTCAGAAAATACATTCTTTTCTTTAGCTTAATATGAATAAACAACACACAGACCTATTGAGGAACACATGGAGCTCCATAATTTGGATGAAAATTCATTTGAGGAATCCCATGAAGAATTCCAAGTTGATTACCCTAAGGAAATAAAGACACAAGATGCACATTATAGAATGGAAAATATTTTTTATAATTAATATTTAAATTTTATTCATGTAAAAATACCTTCTTACATTCCCTTTGATCATTCAATTCTTTCAGCCCCTATGGAGTAATAATTGGACAAGTAGGAGGTTGCACAAGTAGCAGCTAGGAAGTAGGATGATTCCTTCCTCATCCTACCCTTTCCTTGAAATATATACTTAATTTTGAATGGGATAGATCTGGTATACTCTTTCCATTGGTCATTCCTCACCACTAAAAAAGAAGTTCATGTCGAGAAAAGCCACATGTGGTGGTTCAAGTACCAAAAGATCCACCCACCAACTGGTTATTGACAATAGATGGAACTACCCTTTGGAGGAAATAAAAATAAAAGGCCCATTAAGGGGATCATACAAAGATTTATCGTTACTTTATTTCTTGCACTTTCAATTTCATTGTAAAGATTAGTCCAACATACATGCCCACTCCCTCTATTATTTTGAGCTTTAATGGAATGATCCCTGTGTTTAATTTATTGATTTACTTTTTTAGGATCATGATGTCATAAGGAAGCACCAAAATTGTGTAAAAAGAGCATTAATGCTTAATTTAAAAAGGGAGTTCACTTTTTAGTGTTTATCATTCAAAATCCCTACATTTTTTTTCTAAAAACCTATTTTGAACTTCAAACTAGAAAGTGCATGCATGTGCTTTGAATTTATAGTTTACTTGAATTATCTTTTATGTAATAGTTACTTAGTATTCTTTTGATTCCATGTTTAATATTAAAATGTTAATGAAATTTAATGAGTAAAATGGATAATTAAATTATTAAAGTGATGTATGGGTATTAAACTAAGGAATCATGATTTGAGGGAATTAGTTGATTCATGTAAATGAAATTTATTTATCATTTTTCATACATTGAATTTATAAAATTTATGTGAATTGATTTTTTATTTTGATTCATGCCATGATTGATTTTCCCAATATCATACGTCTTATTCTTGAGAGGATTTCTAGACAAAGTACTTCTTATTTATTCTTGAGTATATTTTTTGAGTGATTTTGGGTAGTTCCACCTACCAAAACATGCATTGAAACTTTTAAAAGTTATGATGGTGCAAAATCAAATTTAAAATGATTGAGGAATAATTTTAGAAACCCTTATCCTTGAGAGAACATTTAAATCAATCCTTGTTTATCCCATAGAGTCCATGAATGACCTTTTTAAGGATGATCCATGTTTCAAGTCATTTTTATCTATTCCCACCCTTCTATTAGTATTTTCATTATATTTTAAAGTTTTCATGTGGGATTAAAAGTATTTATGTTGAAAGGGATGAAATAAATAATAATTAAAATTTATAGGGGTGATATTTTTGGTCATTAAAAATGTTTTTTGAATCATTCAGTATACCTTATTTTTTCCCTTTTTAAAAAAATGAAAAATTAGGAAGAATAAAAAATCTCCAATATTGGACCGATAATTTTTATCATATGTGTTTAGGTAGTTTATGTGATATTTTTTCCAATAATGACTTAAAAAATAGTAAAAAAATTTGAAAAATGAGTTTATGAAAAAATATTAAAAAAGTAGGGAAAACATTCTAGACAGTGAACAACATTATTTATGAGTGATATTGATAATGATCTTACATTGAGTTTTGGAGAAGTGGGAGTTGTTACACTTTGACGGTGATAATTCCACCATGTATACTTTTTAATATTATGCACTTTAATTTAGAGAGAAACATCCTCATTGATCTTAAATTTTTAAACATAAAATTCCTACCAACCTTAATCCTCAAAGTTTTTAGAATGTTAATTGAAAAGTCATCATGATTTAATATGCCTTTTATCTTTACACAATACAGAAAATAGTTCCTTTACAAGCCTATGAAAATGAGCATGTTCTCATGATATGATCATAGATCTATTTTGAACTGTATCATGAGTAATGAGTGAAAATTTTCAAGGAGAAGTACATCATTACTAGGATGTTAAATAATAATTAATTTAGGAACATGAATTAGTGAAAGGTTATGTTACAAAAATTTCAAAGGGGAAGAAGTAAAATACTTTAAGTGACTGTTTCTCTGAAAATTGAGGAATTAAATTGATGTTTAATGTGTAATTTGAAAGTTCTATTTTAAATTGAAAATTATTTTAATTCTGTTGCTTTGAAATTTGAGTAACAGTAATATTGGTGACCTATGAAATTCCATGTTGATATTTTATACTTGAGAAAAATAATAGTTTATGTTCGGGGGTATTTTACACACTAATATTTCATTCATATTTTGAAGAAATTTTCAATTATTTTAAATGGTTTTTTAATTAATATACCCATTAAATAATTTTTTTCATTAAATTATGCGTATTTTCAAATAAAGATACGAAAATTGAATTAAATTGTATCAGTTAATGAATTATTTTGTCAAAGAATAATTTCTAAAAGTTATATTGATAATTTTTTAGGTGTTGAAAATTAATAATTTATTTTGATTTATTTTTTAGGTAAAAAATTGTCCACGCTTGTCCCGGCCTCAACCAACCAAATTCAAGTCACACAACCTTCTCTTAAGGGTTGGATGACCATAATGGACTAATGGGAAGGATGACACAATCTAACATGTCCACATGGAGTACTAAGACTGTACGGAGAGTGGTCCGACGGGAGTCAAGCACACATGAAGTATTGGTAGGGCCAGATTCTGATGGGTCTACACAGTCTGCCTGATTATGTTCATGTGAAAGTGATTCCTGGTGCCAACCTCAGTGTATGTGTCTAAGGCTGTACTCTCCCACATTGATTCATAAATAATCTAAGTAATGGTGCTCAATTTTGTTCTGGGTTTCCTAGATATTGGTTAGTGTTTATTTTTACTGAAGTAATTTTGTTTGACCTCTTCCATGATTTCCTCCACTTTGACATTTCTTGATCCACTATCCTTCACCATCCCTACAGCTCAACGTTAGTTACTGCCACCTGATATAACCTTAAACATCCATTTCCACATTCTTGGAAACTCGATATCATTCCCTTTAACCTTGATAAGGCCTACGACCACCCGTAATAATCTATAGAGCCTCATCCAACCCCATGAAGAATATTTTGAGCTACCTCCAGCCGCTGTAAAGGCTAAAGGGTTTGAGGAAGTGTCAATCACCACTTCCTCAAAAATTGTTTAGCACTTTTCCACCTTATCAATGCCACATTTCCCTACCGCCATGATTAATCCCATGAATGAGGATACACAGCAGGTCCATGCTACAAAATTTAAACACCTACAATATTTAGGTGTTTCAACATCCAAAACCAAGAATGTATCCTGTGGATTTTATATATTTAAACTTTTAAGGATTAAGTTTATCTCTCTACCATATGATAATCTGATTCCCAGACATATATTTCCCTATAAATGAAGAGGGATCTATACTACCATGAAGAAAGTTAGAACTATGGGGAGGACAACCCGATAGAGACAGAAGCATACTACAACGATTTTATTCTTTTATTTTTTTTCTTTTTATTATTTTGTTTAGTTTTATTTATTTTTTATTTTTTATTTTCTTTTATTAAAATATAGTACATGCATTATTTAACGATGTGTTTTTTCACCCATTTATTCTATTCTTCTTCTTCATCTATTTTTTTTATTCTAACTATTTTATTTTATTTTATTTTCACATTTTATTTATTTTATTCTCTCTCTCTCTAATCTTATATTTTTATTTTTGTGATTTCACGTGTTTTCTTTATTCCTCATTTCTCATTATATTTTGTTTTGTTTTTTATTCTCTATATCTTCTTTTTTTCTTCTCTTCCTTGACTTTTTGCACCATTTTGACCTCTTACTCTCAATAATGAGAGGATGAACTAAGGCTTGTGACCTCTTATTTACAACCCAATGATGTATGGTTGAGGGTAGTGATAGTGCCTTTGGTTTTAATTTGTGGTGGAGTATGGCAGATCACTATTAGAAATTGGTTAATTTGTGATGAGGCATTTGGGATGAGGTCCTGTCGTAAATTCCCTTTTACAAGGGGTCCCCATCGCAAATGCCCAATTCAAGAAAAGGGCATCACAAATAGATTCCAAGAGGTTTAAAAAAACAATTGTGATGGCCCATCACAAATAATATTCTTAAGTTTTTTTTAAAAACCCTATTGTAACGACCCATCATAAATATCTTTAAAAAATAAAAAATATAAAATTGAATAAAATAATATTCATAATAATAAAATGATTTTAGAAAATAATAATAGTAATAATAATAATAATAATAATAATAATATTATTATTAATATTAATATTAATAATATAAATATATTTATAATAATAAAGTAATATTAATATTAATGAAATAGTAATATTAATATTAGTAGAATAAAAAAATTATATAATAAAATAATATTAATATTAATAGTAATAGTAATAATATAATATTGATAATATTGTTATAATAATTATAATAATATTAATATTAATGAAATAATAATATTAATATTAGTAAAATAATAAAAAAATTATAAATTATAAAAACATCAATAATTGTAAAAATATAAAAAAACAAAATAATAAACAATAATAAACAATAAAATAATAATAGTAATAAAAAATTAAATAATTTAACAAAATTAAAAAAATTAAAAAAATAATATAAAATTTAATATTCGCAAAAATATAAAAAATGAACTAAATAAAAATCTAAATAGTTAATATTAAAAAAATACATTCAAATGTTTTATCATAAAAAATAAATACATCACTAAGGGGGGTCTTCTAGAGGAGCTAGAAGATATGGGGGAGGAAACTCCATCCCTAAAACCTGAGTAAGATGTCGCATGTACTCCATTGTATGTTCGTGCTATTGCTACTACCATCGACACAACTCCTCCTCCTACTCATGTGGTAGTCATAGAAGCTCTTCATGTTGTTGCTTCTACTATCGTTAGAGCTCTTCCTGCTCCCTATGCATACTCTAAAAAATCTCACCACAAACTCATAGCTACTCATGATACTGTGTAGTAGATGATGATGACTCTCCATTATCTCCTCTCAACCTTGACACCAACATTTCAACGATACCATAAAATCTTCTAACCATCGATCGAGAGCCAATACCAATAACATGGCCTTTCTCGAAGGCATACTTGGTCATCTATATAAATATTTCCTCATCAAATCTAGCAGCACTGGTTTGATAATTGGTCTCGTATTGACTCTCAGTCTATGTCTGAGACGTCACGGCCACATAAGACTCATTCAATTGCAATTTAAAATTAAAATAGTTAAAATATTATTTGCAGACAATTTTAAAACTCAAAAAGAAATTATATTGAGCAGAATATAATTCTAGTGATCACCTCTAATCTCTCCAGTGATAGGATCACTGTATATCCTCCTTTAAATGTCTAACTCCATAATATCGGGCTATTCGACTGCCTATATGAATATAAAATAATAAGTTTACATTAATGTTATATAATTAATTTAAAAGATTATTTTCTATATGTTCTCTATGCATAATAAATATAGAAATACCATCTTGATGTGCCATCTTATATCCCCCGGTTTTGTCGACCTACTCATGATATCCTCTGAAATTGACCACCCATACAATGTGAACATAATCCATCCCAAACCTGAGATGAAATGTAATCAGGTTGGTGGGAGTAGGAGGACTAATCAATCTTTCTGAATCCTTATTTGTTCATTGTTATCCTCTTCAAATTATGCAAAAACTGACAGCAACGTTCAGGTATAAAACCCTCCCATTCCTACTAGGTTGAGTCTGTTGGTCTCATTGATGTGATACCATAAACCCTATAAATAGTTAATAATATCAAGTTGTTAATTAAATAAATTTAAAAATAAATATTATTTATTTACATACCAGCTAATGATCGAACATGCGGTGCGAAACATCTATTGGACTCTGATCCCATGTAACGCATTCCTCAGAAAAATAATTTCACAATATAGAACTCCCTTATACAATAGCTATATTCATAAATCTATGATAAAAAGAAAAAATAATCAAAAAATTAGTATATAAATAAATAAATGATAATTAATTAAAATTAACTGAAATAAAAAGGTAAACTTACCTCTGTATGCGTGGATCAAAACCAAGACAAGGAAGTTGCACAGGGATAGGGTCTAGAATTGTCAATATCACAAGACAACACCCCCTCTAAGTCCTCCAGGAACTGCCACCAATCTGAGGGTCAGATGATCCAACATCCTTCTTATCATCAGGTAGACCAGCCTCCTACAACTAACGAAACAGACCCTGGTCCATCTGAAACATGAAATGATTATTGTTAGAAAATAGTTGAAAAAAACTAATATATATATAGATATATATTATATGTGATTATAACTAGCTTTTAGGTGTTTCAATTTTCATGTTCATCCTCATTTTCTTATCTAAAGGTGTCAATGTCTTCATATTCCTCCTCCCCATCATCAATTTCCATATGAGTTTCAGTTTCATCATCTCTCGTCATTTCAAATTTATTTGTAAAATCATTAACATCATCATCACTATAAACCATTAATTGCGGGGTTTCATCATCAATATTCGTGTCTCTTCATGAAAAATATTTATTTGGAGAAGTCTCTTGAAAATTTTTAATTCCTTTCACATCAGTAGAACTACATTCACTTTGAGTAAATTGATTTTCCTGAAATTTCATTTTTATTATGATCCACCAATCACCAAACTCTATTGAAGTATCATAGTAATTTTCATTATAAATTTGGTGTGCCTGATATTCCAATAGAAATGGTTCATTTACTACAAGAATATATTTATATTTAATATCAATGATTCCATGGATCGAATGAATACACAAGCCTCTTTCAGTATCCAACCACTGACATTTAATCATCGTTATGTAATTATATCCTAGATAACATAGTATAATAATTTCTTCCAGTATGTCATAAAAGACATCTTCAGTTTCTCTAGGATGAGATCCTCTCAAGAAAACCACAATTCATTGTTTTTTATTCCATATATCCACATGTATGAAATCAAAAACCATTCACCATATATGTATTATAATATTTAATCATTTTTCATTGTGGGTTACTCAATACACACAGTCTATTATCATTCTTATCAGCATGTTTAGATACTTGGAAATTTGTAGAACAATTATCAATATAACAAGTAATAAATTGATTTAATATTTTAAACCAAAAATAATTTATGTTACCAGTTTTTTAAACCAGTTGGAAAAATAATTTTTTTGACATTCATCAAGAGAAGTTTTTGTAATTTGGACCATGTGTACTTCAGCCATATAACATTTCATATGATGGGAAGTCACTAATTGTCCATATCAATGTACCTTTTAGTAGGAAATTTTGTTTCAAAGAAACATCATATGTACTGAAACCATTACTCCATAATGAATTTGACTCATCAATCAATAGTTTCAAATAAACATCAATATTCCTTTTTTAGATTACCTAGAATTAAAAAGGTCAAAAAGATATGTGACTCCTTCATCAATATCCAAAGAGGTAAATTGTATGTATTTATAAAGACATGCTAATAGTAATAATAACTATCATAAGAACCAATTGGATTGAAACCATTGGTAGAAAGACTCAATCACATGTTCTGGGATTCTAAATCAAAATATGGATGCACTTGGTCAAAAGTTTTCCACGAATCAACATTAGAGGGATGATTTAAAATTTTACTGGTTGAAATATTGGGTTTGTTCCATGACATCCATGCTACTCTATTCTAAGATATAAATAAACACTTCAATCTATGTGTAAGCGAGATATCTTGACTATTTTATAGGAATCAATCAAGACTTCCATAGTTGTGCCGCTTTATACCTTGATTTTCCACATGTGGGACAACTATATAATAAATGATTTTCACCATAATATAATATTCAATCATTTGAACATGCATGAATCTTTTGATAACCAAGACCCAAATTAAGAATCAGAAACTTGCTCTCATAAAAATTTGTAGGCAACTCATTTTCTTCACGTAACAGTGTTTTAACCAAAGAGAAGATCTGATCAATATAGATATTTGATAATCCATTTTCTGATTTAATAGTCATAAATTTTACAGCCGCTTCAAATTTACTTATCTTACTACCAGGATATAAGGCACCCTCAGTGGACCTCAACAACTCATAAAGTTGAGAGGGTTCCAATTATGGAGTTAAATTAATATCATCATGAGTTTCATTTTGTTGAAAATATGAATATGCCACATTAAGTACCAAATTTTGAAACCATGATGGATCTAGAACGAAATTATTAGTATCTTCTCTTAGAATGTGTTCACTATGTTGATACCAAGAAACACAACCTCATTGAAAACCAATGGAAAATAGATGACCCCAAACATTGTTAAATGTGTCAAACTTCCTCAGGGAACCGTTTTTACAAGGGTACATAATTTTCCCTTTTGAAACAAATTCTAGTTTTGATGGTGCAAATCATAAGAAAGATTTAACACCCTCAATATATATAGGATTTAAACGAGAACTATCTGGATTCATACACTGATTTATGTAAGTGCAATCATCTAATAATGACTATTGTCGACTTCCTTTTTCCATATTTCTAGAAAAAATATAAAATTATTATTATTTTCTTGAATAATTTAATATAATAAAAATACTATACAAAAAAGGGAAATACATTAAATTCACTTTTCTATAAATTTATAATAATTTCTATTATTTCATAGTTATTTATAGTATTTTTTTCAAATTTATACTAATCTAAAATAATTTATACTAATTTATACTAATTACCACTAATTAGTTGTAATTACAACTAATTTATACTAATTACTGCTAATTATGGGTGGTACAATTTCCAGCAGATTAGCGGCAACTATTTTACCCGACTACTCATCTCCTTGAAAATTTCTCTGAATGAAATCACTATAAAAAATCTGCTCTCACGTTTGAATATCGATTTTCCTATAAAATATAATAGAGAGCAGGGAGACCTCGCTATGCTACTCTCTATTCTGGTGCATATGAAAATGAATATACATACGTGGGAGAATATTTTTTATAATGATTTCTGTGGGAGAAATTTTCAAGGAGATGAGCTGTTAGGAAAAAGAGTTACCACCAATCCACTGTAAATTGTTCCAATTTATTACAAATTATTACACCATTATAAATTGTGTTGATTTATTCTAATTATTCTAATTATTCTAACTATTATAACTATTCTAATTATTCAAAAAATTCTAACTATTATAACTATTCTAACAATTCTAACTATTCAATCTATTCTAACTATTCTAACTATTCTAACTATTCTAACTATTCTTACTATTATAACTATTATACCTATTCTAAGTATTCTTATTATTCTAATTATTATAATTATTCTAATTATTCTAATTATTCTAATTATTCTAATTATTTCTAATTATTCTAATTATACTAAGCATTTTAATTATTGTTATTTATTGCTATTTATTACTATTTATTACTATTTATTTCTATTTTTTACAAATTATTCCTAATTATTACCATTTATTACAAATTATTACAATTTGTTACTATTTATTACTAAATATTAATAATTATTATTAATTATTACTAATTATTATGAATTATTACTAATTACTACTAATTATTACTATTTATTACAAATCATTACTATTTATTTCTATTTATTACTGATTGTTGTTGAGGCAGTAAGGTTTTCCTTATGACTTTTCCATTCATTCTTGTTTTGAAAATCACAAACACCTTATACTTAAGCAAATCCATATTTTACTTCTATAAGGAAATATATATTTCTTTGAGGAAATTTACACTTACCTAGATCTTTGTATTCATATCGAAAATTTTTCTAAGAATAAAATTCGGATTGTAGTCCAAAAACCTCAGAATATTACAAATACTTAGATGTAAGGTATTCTGTTTTTCATTACGAATTCTGATTATGAATTCTCACTACGAATTCCAGTGATGAATTCTCATTACGAATTCCAATGATGAATTCTCATTATGAATTCTGATTATGAATTCTCATTACGAATTATGATGATGAATTCTCATTACGAATTGTGAATACAAATTCTCATTACAAATTCCAGTGATAAATTCTCATTATGAATTCTGATGATGAATTCTCATTACGAATTCTGATGATGAATTCTCATTACGAATTTTGTTGATGAATTCTCATTACGAATTCTGATTATGAATTCTCACTATGAATTCCAGTGATGAATTCTCATTACAAATTCCAGTAATTAATTCTCATTACGAATTCTGATTACGAATTCTCATTACGAATTCTGATGATGAATTCTCATTACTAATTCTGATGAAAAATTCTCATTACGAATTCTACTGATGAATTCTCATTACTAATTCTGATGATGAATTATCATTACAAATTTTATTGATGAATTCTCATTACGAATTTTGATTACGAATTCTCATTACAAATTACTTAGTAAAACAAATTTCAAACATCTATTTATTATAGACTTCGAATTCCATTTTTATTAGACTACGAACTTTATTTTGCTTACATTACGAACTTCAGTTTTTCTTATGATTACACTTGTTTCATTACAAAATTATGAAGTGTATTCAGTTATTGACTAACCGTTGTTTGAGTGACACATGTACAGGTCCCTCTGAAATTTAAGTAAAATATGACCATTGGAGGAGGGAGCTGGCCGTTGCTACCGAGCCTATAAATAGGATCTCATTTGAAAGAGCTCAACAATGAACAAGTTGATCACTCTAGAGACCACATTTTGTTAAGGTTATTTCTAGAGAGAGAAGCTTTTCATGCGTTGTGCGTACTGAACTGATCGTTCAGATTGCTTCATGCGACTCCAAATGTTGGTGATTACATTTGAGGGCTACCGGGGATAGGAAGACAGAGGTGTCGACTACCTTGAAGTTAGAGGGCTTCCTTGTTGAGGAAGATAGAGGTTCCAACTACCTTGAAGTTGAGGGTTTGCAGGGATAGAAAAACAGAGACTTCGATCTTCGTATCGAGGGCTTACCCGGGTGTGGGTAAGACAGACTTTCTTTAAAGTATAAATCAAAGGACCTTTATCCAAGGTTGTTGGATACCCTTCTCTTTGGGTTAAAATATTTATATCTTGTTACTTGTTTTTGTTACAATTTTATCTTTTCCGCTGCATTTTTTATGTTTAAGAAATTATAAACATATTATACTTCCTTACACTTGTGTACTCTGATTCAGTTAGATTCTATACGCTTTAAGGTATAATCTCATATTGTAAACTTTGGTTAAGTTTCATTTTTCGGATCCATATTTCTAGAACCTGTTTTTCGGAATCACTTTCCAGATTTAAGCAAGTGTATAGAACTAGAAGTCTGTAACTTCATATTTTTTCCCAATATTTCAATTGGTGTTAGAGGTGTTGTGAATTTTCTTAGTTTAACTTTGTAAAACTTAGATCTTTCTTTGTTTAAGGAAATTTTTAAAGTATATAATTCACCCCCCTCTTGTATATTGAGCATCTACAACGTTATTTCAATCCTACAATTGGTATCAGAGCACGTTTCTGAAATACTTATACTCACATATAAGTTTTTCTTTCTCAGGTTTTCATTATTCTATATTTTTCTTGCTTAGTTCCTTGAATCCAAACTTTTGTTATTAACAAGTTTTTGTGTAGAAATATTTTTAAGATGGCAGGAATCAATGTTGGTTCCATTGACAACTTAAATCCTAAAAGACCACAAATTTTTTATGGTAATGATTATGAGTATTGGAGAGAACGAATGAAGACTTTCGTTATCAATACTGGAGTAGAAAATTTTGTTATGCTTACTGGAGGTTATCAAATTCCTGATAAGGAAGTTAGTACTTTCACAAACCAATAGAAGCATGATTATCAATTAAACTATAAGGTACGCAATACTCTACTCTGTTCAATGACTATGAACATATATAACCAAATTTATTCTTCTAAAACAGCTAACTGTATATGGAAGAAACTCGAAGTTACACATTTTGGTACATCTAAAGTGATTGAGACTAGAAGAGATATGCTTAGAGCTGAGTATCATGGTTTTAACTTTCCTTATGGAGAACCAATTTGTAAGGTGCAACAAAGATTTATGACTATCGTGAATAGCTTACAATCTATGGGAGAGAAATGTCTGGATGATTAATCTCTTATTGACATGATCATTGATATTATTCCCAACGAGTGGGAATCAAAGAGAACAGATATTGATGAGAACAGGAAGGTTACTCATATTTCCTTAGATGGGTTGTTTGGAACTCTTCTCCAACATGAAACAGGGACGAAGAGAGATGATGGAAACATCAAAAAGAAGAATGGGAATGGTATTTTTGCTTTTACTAGAACATCAAATCACATTAAAGCTAAGAATCCTGAGAAAGTAACTAGATCCAAGTCTAAGAAGGTTACTATCCAATCCGAATCCAGTGAGAGTGAAGTCTCAGAGAATGAGTTAGCTAATCTTGATCGAAGAATGAACAAGATAGCTGGTCAAAGAAATTTCCAATCCAAGTATAAGAAAAAGGAAATGAAAGATAAAAAAATATTCAGTGGTCACATTCTATGAATGCAAGAGAAGTGGACACATACGACCTGATTTCCCTATGCTTAAAAAGAAAGAATGAAAAGAGAGGCATTCTGAAAGGAACGTGAAGAATTTTTACAAATCTAAAGCTAAAAAAATTCTAAAAGCTAATACTACTTAGAGTGATAGCTGTGGAGACTCTTCAGAAAGTGAATCTTTAGAATATGATTCATCAGCTCAGAATAATATAGTATTCATTGCTAATACTTCTTTTCCATATACAGGTCTCATGGCCAAGGTACGTTCTGCTGAGGCTTTAACAAATTTATCTCTTGAAAATAATTACTATTCCGAAAATAGTACTTCTAATGAAGATACTTCATCCTCAGAAAATGAAAAAACATTATATGAATAAGTATCAAAATTTTCCAAGTTACTTGAAGCAAAAAATTGTAAAATTTCTAAGAAATTAGACAAGGAAAATACTAGGGAAGAAATTCTTACAAAAGAGATTTCAGATCTTACTACAAATCTTAGAGATAAAGAAGAGTTTTTAGAAAAACTTTCTAAATACCTTGAGAAAGAAAATTCTGATAAGGAAGAACTTTCTAAAGATCTTAAGAATGCTATTTTAGAGGTGAAATTTTTTGATGAAAAATCTAACTCTAAGGAAATGATTCCTGAGGATAGGAATTTAGTCATTAGACTAAAATCTAAAATATTTTCTCTTAAGAAGCTTCTTGAAAAATTTACTTCTAGGATGGAAAATTTTGACAAGATGTATTCTCAAATTAAACCTCAAGGAAACACTACTGGAGTAGGTTATACTCACCAAAAACCAGTTTTCAAAAATAACTATTTTGTTCCTTATAGAGCCCCTTTTTTCACTAAGTGTCAAAGTGGTGGGAATTGGAGGAAGAACTTTTCTTTGAATAGAGTTAAATCTATTGGGTTTCATAAAGAATATTTTTCTAAAAAAATGTGGATACCCAAAAAAAATTTCAAACAATTCCGGATCCAAGAAAGTCTGGATTCCGAAAACCTATCTTGTTTCTTATTTTCAGGAATATAGGGAAAGTATCAACAACAATACTTGGTACATGGATAGTGGATGTTCACGGAATATGATTGGTAATAAAAACTATTTTGAAAATGTTATCAAGACAAAAGGAGATATCATTCTTCAGTTTATCGGAATGCAATATCAACTTGCTGACATTTTCGCAAAATCTTTACCTTCCGACAGATTTGAATACATTAAATAGAAGTTAGGAATGATAACTTTGAGGTAATCCTTCTTCATTAACTTCTTGTTGAACAATTCTCCTTATAGTAATAAACTCATTTTCATAGGGGGAGTACATTTTCTTATTAGCATAATCAAAATTTTCATAGACATTTTTTCAAACCTTCGTAACCAAAAATTTTTCGTAATGATTTTTTTTACTTTTCGTAATAAGATTTTCAAATTTTACATTTTAAAATCTTCGAAATGAAAATTTCATACTAGAAATATTTGTAATGAAGTTTTTTACATGAAAATTTTCATAATGAAGCTTTAGAACTGAAGTTTTCGTAATGGAATTCTTCAGACTTAAGCTTTTGTAATGAAAACATTCCGTACTCGGAGTTTTCGTAATGGAAACTTTTCGTACTCGGAGTTTTCGTAATGGAAACATTCCGTACTCTGAGTTTTCGTAATGGAAACTTTCCATAATCGGAGTTTTCATAATGGAAATTTTCCATACTCATAACTTTCGTAATGATAATTTTCCGTACTCATAATTTTTCGTACTCATAATTTTTGGTACTCATAATTTTTTGTAGTCATGATTTTTCATAATCATAATTTTTCATACTCATAATTATTCGTACTCATAATTTTTCGTACTCATAATTTCTCGTACTCATAATTTTTCATACTCATAATTTTCCGTACTCATAATATTCGTATTCATACTTTTCATACGAGAGTTTTGGTACTCAAAGTATTTTCCACCTTAAGTTTCTTGTAGTAAGTATTTCATAGTAAAGTTTTTCGTAGTTAAATATTTCTCCAATAAGAATATCACCTATTACAAATTAACTTACTAGACAATCCGAAAGGTATGACTTTCTTACTTAAGTTTTCATAACCACTTTTACTTGCTGGTAGTTTCCTTTTCTTTTAAAATTATCGTACTCAAGTTTCCTTAAATTTGAAATTTTTTATTAAAACCTCAAATATTGGATTCAAGAGTTCCCTACAGGTATGATTTAAACCATCAGATCAGATCAAAGGGTTTTTCAACCGTTAGATGGTTTTTGGAAGTTCAAAGGTCACCTCCATCGCCTATATAATGGGGACCCCTATTTGTGTCCCACGTCAATTTCAAAGCTCTCGCGTGCTGAAGCCTTGCCTCAGTTCTTAAATCCCATTATGAACTTTTAAGTTCTCCTCCATTCCGAAGATAGGGGAACAAGATGTTGTCTACACAGATTTGCTTATAGAATTCTATGAGTATGTTTCCTTCTATGAAGAAGATGGTAGAGAAAGGTTTTCTTTTATGTCTTATAGAAAGACTTATAATCTTTCTTATACCAAGGCTGTGAGCTTGGTTGGCTTATCCTATTATGGAGAGGCAGAATTTTGTTCACACAAACTACCGGATGATCAGGGAAGTTTCAAAAAAGTAAAGTATTGAAATGACTTGGCCTCAAAGATGATAAAACAACGAAGTTTTATCATCTCTCCACCAACAATCGGATGCTGCAGTTGTGGGTTCAGGGATTTTTCATATCGAGGATAGGTGATAAGTAAAATATTAAGAAGAGTGATATTTAAATCTTGGATTTCTTAGTAAATCTAAGGAAGATCAACCTGATGAGGCACATTCTTATTACAATTCAAAATATTAAGAATGGAACCCTAAAAGCCCAAATTATAATGTATCATACTCTCCTCTCCTAGATTATTGTTTGTGATATTGATTCTTTCAAGGTTTCTTGCAGCTCAATGATCTGGAATTGTAAGGTAATGTTGATAAGTGAAGAAACCTTAAAGAGAATGAAAATTGGTTTTTTAAAAGATTCAAGAGAGTTCTACGATCTTCCACAGGAGGAGGCGGAGGCCGGTATAGAAATTGTATAGAAAGATGAACCATCTAAGAAGACAATAAAGAAGAAGAAGTAGAAGAAGGAAGTGGTGATCTTGATGACCTGATTAAACAAGTGGAAGATTATTAAGAGAAGGCAAGCCTATCAGAAAAACCACCACTCCGAACTTCTGAGGCCGAGTCCTCAAAACTAGTCACTCCAGGAAAGGGAGATGACAAAGATGGTAAGAAAGATGACGTTGAGGAAGAAGAAAAAGAGAATGGATCATCTGAGGAAGTAAACTATGAGAAGCACTTTCTTGAAGATGGAGCAGATAAAGGGAAACTAGAAGAAGACAAGATTGTTCAAGTATCTGAATCCGAGGAAGAATCTCCTGATTAGGAAGTTTCAAAATTTGATAAGGAGAAGAAGGTGATTATGTATACCCCAATAAAAGATGTTATAATAAAGAAGGAGGTTGGTGGTTCTTCTAAAAGGAAGTTGGTGCAAATTTAATAAGCACAATCCCCAAGCAAAGTGTCTGATTCAGAATCATTAGCACTGGGTCATGACTTTGTTATCGAGTCTTTGAAAAAGTTTTTGGAAACCATTCCGATATTTCCCACTATAGACTCCAGATGCCATATGCTTCAACATAGCATGAATCAGAAGTCAGAATCCTTATCTATGGTGATGGATAAGTGTGTGAAGATTGAGGCTGACCATAAAAATTTACTTATCAATTATGATGTTCATAGGAAATCATGCAGCAAGGTGACTTTGTGGCCTAAGAATGTTGATGAAGACTTGGCTGAGTTTGATCGTTTTCAGAATGATGATTAATATGCTTTTGACACCGAGGACTCCAAGATTAAGAATCATCAGGATAAGCTAACCACTGAGCAAAATTCTCGGAATCAATAGGTCGGAGATCTGAATGGGAAGCTTAACTCGATTGCTCAGAACTACAAATGGGAAAGAGAATTCCGTATTGAGTTTCAAGAAAAGATTCAAAAGCAAGATAAGTTGCTGAAGATACAGGAAGAGGCCATGAAGGCTTAGGTAGAGGTACTGAATTCTCAACAATAAAGGATCACAACTTTGGAGAAGCAAGCTGAGGAGGATCAGAAAGATTGGAAGAAATTGAAAACTCTCTTAAAGAAGTTAATTCCAAAGGAGAAGGAAGACAAATGAACTCAATCTGATCTTTTGTTGAATTTTATTTTCTTTGTAAATATTATTTCAACTCTAATGAAATATATGGTTCTTTGTATCTACTGTTATTATATACTAATGTGTTAGGAACTTTATTACTTTTCCATTCCCTCAATTCTTTTTGAAAATCACAAAGGGGGAGAAGAAAAAAGAACCAATAAAAAGGGGGAGAAGGAAAAATCTCTATGTAAGAACTATCCCTAAGTAAGGGGGAGCTTATCCAAGGGGGAGTTTCTCATTACGTAGATTTTCATTCCCATGATAATGAAAACTCCATTCCGGAAATCCAGAATACAATCCTTAGTGTTCCTAAGCCTAAGGGGGAGTTAGTTGTATTCAGCATCATCCAAAAAAAATAGAGATAAGTTTTAATTTCAATGCCTAAAGAAATTTTTCTAAGTTCTTATATTCTTTTTCGTAAGGTTGATTGTGCTTTCCAAAAAGGGAGAGATTGTTGAATCAGTAAGGTTTTCCTTATGACTTTTCCATTCATTCTTGTTTTGAAAATCACAAACACCTTATACTTAAGAAAATCCATATTTTACTTATATAAGGAAAATTTCTTTCTTTAAGGAAATTTACCCTTACCTAGATATTCGTATTTATATCAAAAATTTGTCTAAGTATAAAATTCAGATTGTAGTCCAAAAACCTCAGAAACATAGAAATACTTAGATGTAAGGTATTTTGTTTTTCATTACGAATTCTGATTATGAATTCTCGCTACGAATTCCAGTGATGAATTCTCATTATGAATTCCAGTTATGAATTCTCATTATGAATTCTGATTATGAATTCTCATTATGAATTCTGATGATTAATTCTCATTACGAATTCTAATAATGAATTCTCATTACAAATTCTAGTGATGAATTCTCATTACAAATTCTGATGATGAATTATCATTACGAATTTTGATGATGAATTCTCATTAAAAATTCTATTGATGAATTTTCATTATGAATTCTGATTACGAATTCTCACTACGAATTCCAGTGAGGAATTCTCATTATGAATTCTAGTGATGAATTCTCATTACGAATTCTGATTACGAATTCTCATTACGAATTCTGATGATGAATTCTCATTATGAATTCTGATTACGAATTCTCATTACGAATTCTGATAAAGAATTCTCATTACGAATTCTGATAATGAATTCTCATTACGAATTCTGTTGAGGAATTCTCATTAGGAATTCTGATTACAAATTCTCATTACGAATTCCTTAGTAAAACAGAATACGAACATCTCTTTATTATAGACTTCGAATTCCATTTTGATTAGACTACGAACTTTATTTTTCTTACATTATAAACTTCAGTTTTTCTTATACTTACACTTGTTTCATTAAAAAACGATGTCATGTCTTCAGTTATTTACTAACCGTTGTTTGAGTGACATGTGTACAGGTCCCTCCAAAATTTAAGGAAAATATGACCATTGGAGGAGGGAGCCGACCATTTCTACCGAGCCAATAAATAGGAGCTCATTTTAAAGAGCTCAACAATGAACAAGTTGATCACTCTAGAGACCACATGCTATTAAGGTTATTTCTAGAGAGAGAATATTTTCATGCCTTGTGCGTACTAAACTGCTCTTTAAGATTTCTTCATGCGACTCCGAATGTTGGTGATTACATTTGAGGGCTTCTGGGGATAGGAAGACAGAGGTGCCGACTACCTTGAAGTTCAAGGGATTCCTTACTGAGGAAGACTGAGGTTCCAACTACCTTGAAGTTAAGGGCTTGCAGGGATAGCAAGACAGAGACTCCGATCTTCGTCTTGAGGGCTTACCTGGGTGTGGGTAAGACAGACTTTCTTGAAAGTAAAAATCAAGGGACCTTTATCTAAGGTTGTTGGATACCCTTCTATTTGGGTTAAAATATTTATGTCTTGTTACTTGTTTTTGTTACAAGTTTATATTTTCCACTGCATTTTGTATGCTTAAGAAAGTATAACCATCTTATACTTCCTTACACTTGTATACTCTGATTCAGTTAGATTCTATACGCTTTAAGGTAGAATCTCATATTGTAAACTTTGGTTAAGTTTCATTTTTCAGATCCATATTTCCGGAACCTGTTTTTCGGGATCACTTTCCAGATTTAAGCAAGTGTATTGACCTAGAAGTTTGTAACTTCATATTTTGTCCCAATATTTCAATTTTTGTTAGAGGTGTTGTGAATTTTTTTAGTTTAACTTTGTTAAACTTAGATCTTTATTTGTTTAAGGAAATTTTTAAAGTATACAATTCACCCCCCTCTTGTATATTGAGCATCTACATCGTTATTTTGATCCTACAATTATTACTAATTATTACTATTTATTACTATTTATTTCTATTTTTTACTAATTATTACTTATTTTTATTTATTGTTACTAATTGTTACTAAATATTACAAACTATTACTAATTATTACTAATTATTACCGATTATTACTAATTATTACTAATTATTACTAATTATTTCTAATTATTACTAATTATTGCTAATTATTACTAATTATTGCTAATTATTACTAATTATTACTAATTATTACAATTTAGTACTAATTATTAGTATTTATTACTATTTATTTCTATTTATTACTTATTATTGTTAATTATTACAAATTATTACTAATTATAACTATTTATTACTATTTATTATTATTTATTACTATTTATTACTATTTATTACTAATTATTACTAATTAGTAAAAATTATTAGTAATTATTACTAATTATTACTAATTCTTACAAATTATTACTATTTTTTAATAATTATTACTATATATTACTATGTATTACTAATTATTACTATTTATTTCTATTTATTACTATTTATTACTATTTATTCCTAATTAATCATATTTATTACTATTTATTACTAATTATTACCAATTAATCATATTTATCACTAATTATTCATATTTATTGCTACTTATTACAAATTATTACTAATTAATCATATTTATTACTATTTATTACAAATTATTCATATTTATTCCTAATTATTTCTACTTATTCATATTTATTACTAATTCTTACTAATTATGCATATTTATTACTAATTATTACAAATTATTACTAATTATAACAAATTATTAGAAATTATTACTAACTATTACTAGTTATTCCTAATTATTATAAATTATTAAAAATTATTTATATTTATTCCTAATTATACATATTTATTCCTAATTATTCATATTTATTCCTCATTATTAATGTTTATTCCGAATTATTCCGAATTATTCCTAATTATTCTTAATTATTACTAATTATTCCAAATTATTAATAATTATTCCTCATTATTACTAATTATTCCTAATTATTACTAATTATTACCAATTATTCATATTTATTACTAATTATTACTAATTACTCATATTTATTACTAATTCTGCATATTTATTATCAATTATTCATATTTATTACTAAATATTCATATTTATTACTGATTATTCAAATTTATATCTAATTATTGCAATTTATTACAAATTATTAGTAATTATTACAATTTATTACTAATTTCCGCTACTTATTACTAATTATTACTAATTTCTAATAGTTACTGCTTATTATTACTAATTTTTTCTAATTATCACTAATTACCTCTAATTACCACTAATTATTACTAATTACAAATATTTATTACTATTTATAAATATTTATTTTAATTTACTACTTATTAATGCTAATTTGTACTAATTATCACTAATTATTACTAATGACTTCTAATTAATAATATTTAATATAATAACTATTAATTTATACTAATCACACGTAATTATTTGTAAACATAAATAATAAAAAATAAAATGATCTAATTTGAATTTAATTTAATTGCAACTAATTAACAATAATTATAACTAAAATAAAATAAAATGAATTATCTAAAAAATAAAAGAAAAAGATAAATACCTTAAAACTGATTCTTTCTTAAGATGTAATACTTGAATATTGATCCGATGTAGAATCTTAAACTTTGAAAACTTTTGAGATGGAAAATATAAGTAGAGAGGGAGAGAGGGGTTGAGAAATGACTGGAATGGGAAAATCAGATGAGGGTATATATAGGTTAGATTATTTGCGATAGGAGTATTTGTGACGGGATCCGTCGACCCCTATTAATTAGGGGTGGCAGAGAAAAAGGTATTTGCGATGGGAGTTAACTCTCATCACAAATACTAAAAAACACCGACGGGTATTTCCGACAGGTATAAAAACCCATTGCAAATAACCTTCCTGTGGTTTGGAACCCAACCTGTGCCAAACATTTTGCGGTGGGGATCCAATTCCCATAGAAAATAACTACTTATTTGTGACAGTCAGTAGGTCCCATTGCAAAAAGTCCATGCCGACAGAATATTTGCGACGAGACCCCTCCTCGCTGCAAATAGTCCATCATAAATATCCCGTTTTCCCGTAGTGGATGAATTGTTATATATTTATGTGAATATCATTTATATGAATGTGATAATGGTGTTTTATGTGTCCTAAGACATGGGTATGGAATTGTAGCAACATTCCTCCATGAAAACATTTTTAGATATGATGATAGGAGGGCATGGTTGGAAATGCTCCTCCAGTAGTGGAACTACATACTCCAATAGTTCTAGGTAGAGATCTGAGAGAGAAATTCTTTGAGATCTTTTCACTCTTTACATAGTTCATAGATAGATACCCATTGTGGGTGGACCTTAATAAACTTAGTTTTTTATTGAGTATATCTAGATGATCCTTGACCATTTGAAGACTCCAACAGATAGGAGATTCAAATTGGATTCTTATATGTGGCAGGGATCAACAAAATGCATGTGGGATATTCAGACTTGGGATGAGAAGCTAGAGAATGTGGTGTGGAAGGATTTTTAGGAGAATTTCAGGGAACACTTTTACCTAGAGACACTTATGATGTAGAAAGAGGCAGAATTTATGTGGATGGCCTGGAGGAGTATATCTATGATGGACTATGCCGGTCACTTCACTAATTCACAAAACTTTTTCATGGCATTGGCCGGAGATGAGAAAACTGCATTGAAATATTTTCATGATGGACATAAATGTGTGATTGAGTCCTAGGTTAACATATTTTAGTTGAAGAAGTTTTCTAAGGTGGTGAATTTGGCTCTCATTTCTAAGGGGAACCTAAAGGATACTTCTAGTGGAATGTAAGAGGTTTGCTCCAGAAGACCAGGGGGTTTGTCTTCCAAGAGTAGGAAGCGTTTCAGTGAGAATTTCAATGATGGAAATATAAAAAAGAGTTTCCAGGGGGAACAATTAGTTACTCAGAGAAGCAACAGAGTATATTGAAACCAGTTTGGTAGGTCGGGTCACATTCATAGCTAGTTTCAATGACCACCTATGGATTTCTAATCCTATGGTAGGTTGAGTTAATTGTAGAGGAATTTTATAATCCCTCGACTAATGGGTAGTGACAGAGGAGTCACGAATAATCAGAGTACTATAAAAGGGTCTTTGACCCCATAACAGTTTGGAATATGGAGTTATTATGGACATGGAAGTCGAGGAAATTGACATAGTAATTCAGGGAATGATCTCCCATATTAGTAGAGTAGTGAAGCAAAAAGGAATCAGACAGCAGCACCAGGCAGAGGGGTAGGAGAGTTTCATGTAATTCAACCTGTACTTGTGGATAGTGAGGCTAGGACATCGATAATCAGAGGTAGTATCCTTGTAGTTTCTACACTTACTTGTTCTTTTTTTGATACAAGAGCATCTCATTCTTTTCTATCTTCTCAACTTGTGAGCGGTGTGAACCTGATAGTGGAGTTTGTGAGTGTAGTTATGATGATCGACACACCATTGGAAGTATGGTCGGGGGAAATCTGTTTATGTAAGGGTTTTTCTCTCGAGGATTGGGAGTATAATTTATGTTGGGATTTGTACATACATGAAATGTCTGGTTTTGAATTGATCTTGGGTATGGATTGGATGGTATCATACCGATCCCACATTGATTGTTACCATAGGAGAGAGAACTTTACATATCATGAGGGTAACATTTATGTTTATCATGGAGAGTGGGATATCTAGGAAGGCCATACAGGTCCAGTTAATCAGCAACTGGGGGAGCTCACTACTCAAGTTGCAAGTATTTTTCTGGATGATGGGGGAGTGAGGCATGTTGTCATTCCACCCGTAGTGGACAAGTTCCATGATGTATTTCCTGAGGAATTCTTAGGATTGACACCTAAGAGGGAAGTTGATTTTATAATTGATCTCATCCATGGAGATAAACCACTTTCTATTCCAACTTATAGAATATAACCAATAGAGCTTCAGGAACATAAGACTCAGCTTGAAGAAATGATGGATAAGGGAATTATCCATCCAAGTACATCGACAAAGGGTTCTCCTCTTCAGCATATCAATGATCTCTTTGACCAATTTAGTGGAACTTGTATTTTTTCCAAGATTTACTTGAGGTGGGGGTATCATCAGTTTATAGTCAAACCTTCTGATTTAACACAGACTACTTTTAGAAGCAGGTATATCCTATACGAGTTTGTCATGAAGCTGTTTGGGCTAACGAATGCTCCGGCTATATTGATGGCCTTGATGAACTAAATATTTCACCCATACTTGGATCAGTTTGTGGTTGTTTTTTGGATGAAATCTTGGTGCAATCCAAGACTCATAACAATCATTACAGACATCTTGACATCAACCAGAGTACACTGAGTGATCATCGACTATAATCCAATCTATCTAAGTATCAATTATAGATTGACAAGATACATTTCCTAGGTCTCATCATCTCTAAAGAAAGTGAGTTAGTGGTCCCAAAGAAGGTGAAGGAAGTGTTTATTGGGAGTGTCTAATGAATATTTATGATATAAGAATATATTTGGTGTTGGAGGGTTTTTATCAGAGGGATATCTAGAAATTTCCCCATTTTAAAGCACCAATTTTTGGCTTTTCCAATAAGTGGATCAAGTTTGAATAGTCTGTAGATTGTGAGAATTCTTTCTAGGAATTGAAGAATCATTTGGTTAAAACATTGATCTTGACCCTACTCAAGCTGGGTGAGGAGTATATCAGGTTTTGTGATGCATCTAAGATCATACTTGGAGAAGTTTTGATACATGGAGATCGAGTTGTTACATATGGGTCAAAATAGTTGAGGCCACATGAACGAAATTAACCTACATAAGAAATTGAGTTAGCTGCGGTGGTTTGTTCTTTAAAGTGTTGGTGGAATTACCTGTTGGGTGAAAATTTTAATGTGTATACAAATCAAAAGAGCATAAAACAAATATTCTCATAGTGATATTTGAACCTCCAACAAGAGAGATGGATTTAGTATATATAGTTATTTAATTTTTAGTTATACTATACATTGGGGAAGGGAAAGAATGTTACTGATGCTTTGAGTAGGAAGTCACAGACTTAAGAAGTGTATGAGTCCAATTCCGAGTGGATGATGATGACCATGATAGATGAGATTCATATTGAGATTTAAGAGTTCCATGAGTAGATGACTATTGTATCCTGATCTGTTGTGTTCACACTTTTGATCTAGACCGAAGAGATAAAATACGAGGATATGAAATGTTTGGCCATGAGGGAAAACATTGAAGGTAGAGAGTCACCTTCATATTGAAATATAGGTGAGGATGAGATCATCTATGTCTGGAACCATGTTTTTATTCCTACATGTATGCGTGAGGAACTTATGGATGGGTTTTATGCCTCAAAGTGGGTGGCGAATCTTGGTTTGACCAAAATGTACCATGACCTACTTCGACAATATTGGTGGCTAGGAATGAAAACTGAGATTTCGGGTTTCATAACAAGATGCTACACTTGTTAGGATTTGAACATCGAGCATCAATGATTGGGTGGTTTGATATAGTTTTTTCCTATTCCATAGTGGAGGTTTGATGACATGACTACGGAAATTGTAATGGGTCTTCTGTGGATCCCTCATAGGAATGATACAATTTCGGAGGTTTTGGACCTATTGAAAAAGGTATCCCATTCCTTGCCTATCTAGGAGACCAGTTGGGGTAAGATTTATGCTTAGGATATAGTCCATTTTCAATTATTTGACATGGATAATAGTCTCAAACCATAGTTCATAAATTAATTTGTTCTTCTGGAATGGATTTTAGAAAGAGTTGGGTACCCAAGTGTTTCTGAGTAAGAATTTCCACCCATAGAATGACAGAAATTAAGAATGCACTATCTGGGTGCTAGAGGACATGATGACAGCATGTGTCCTTGAATTTGGTGTGTCTAGGGAGAATAAATTAGTGCTCATAATGTTCACCTATAACAACAACTATTATGTTACTATTCATATGACACAATATAAGGCACTTTATGGTAGGCCCTGAAGAGCATCTCAATGTTGGATGGAGGCATGTGAGTTAGATTTTTTGGGACCATGCCACAAGTATGAGACATCAAATCAAGTCCATTTGATTCAAAAAACGTATCGCTATGACTTTGAGAAGAAAATTTTTTCTTGATGATCAACATCGATTTTCTCTTGAGTTTGAAGTGGGTGATAGTGTGTTTCTTCATGTGTTTTCGAGATTGGATCATCATAGGATTTTTAAAAAGGGAAATTTGGAACACAGGTTTCTTGGACCTTTTGAGATTATGGAGAGGATCCAATCATTGGTTTACCAATTGGATTTTCCAAAGAGATATACTATTATGCATGATGTTTTTCATGTTTCAAAATTTAAGTAGTATTACACTAACCATTCTCATGTGATAGATGTTGATGATGTTGATCTTGTGGTCGATGAATTCTTTGGGGAGGATATGATTAGTATTGTGGATCACCATGAGAAAGTGTTCCAAGGAAGGACTATGCTGATAGTCCGAGTGTTGTGGAAGCATGACCATGTTTTGGCGGAAACATGGGAGAAGGAACCAGACAAGCAAGCTGAATGACCTGATCTTTATACCTTGAAATTTAATAGATTCTTGGGAGTAAAACTCATGGATGAGCTATTGTAAGGTAGATATATTGTAAGATCTCGACCGTTCTGTAGATTACCCATGCTCAATTTTAGGTACTATTTACACTTGTTTTATTGTTATACCATGGTAGGGTTTTGTTTTGTAATTTTTTCAGGTGAAATTTTAAAAATTTGGAATCCCACAAGGTTGTTTATGAATGGTGCATGGTTAGGGAAAACTGTGCAATTTTCCTCAGGAAACAGTGCACCCCATTTTGGAGCCAAATGAGGTGGTGTAAAATTTGTCTAAACTATGTGGACTCCCTCCCCAAACTGTGTACCCCCAAACATTGCATATTTTCAAGGTTGACAAATGGTTTTTCCAACCATTCTCCAATTAGAAGAAACCATGCCCACCAAGATTAGGGCCTCATGGTTGAGGCACTCTGTTTTGAAAACTATGCGCCTCCACCCAGAAAACCATTCACACTGTAAATTAGATGCTCAAAAAATTATTTTAAAATTATTGAACCCCCATTTATTATCCATAAACATCCTATTTCATCCCAACTCGATTTATGTAGATTTTGGAGGCTACTATGAGTATTAAAAGGATCCCCAGACCCATTTCTCAGTGAATTTATGATTCGGTTGAAGGATCAACTCCTCCTTGGTTTTGATCCCACATCTAATCCACTATTGTGATTTTGGAAATTCCACTTTAAATTGAGGGTTTTGTTTTGGAAAGTGTTCATCAAAATTCGAGAGGTAGGTGGTATAATCATCAATTCCCATATTATTGATTATAATTAGGTGTATTTAATAGGGAAATTTCAATTTCCCCATTAAGAAATTTCATTTTAAATTGAATTAATTAATTTATTTTCCCATGTGATTAGGAAATTGGTTGACTAATGGTAATATGAAATTAGTGAATAATGGGACTTTGAAATTAGATGAATAATGGGTTATAAACATGGAAATTAATGGGTTATTAATTTTGAACCATGTTATGTGATTTTTTTGAATGACGTGAACAATGAGTTGTGGGATAGGGACTATTGTTCTAGATACCAATGGGGTGCTAGACTTATGCTCTAAACCCCCAGGACATATATTTATTTGAATGTGGTCATTGAGTTGTGGGATAGGGACTACTACTCTAAATATACATTGGGTGACATAATACGACTCTATTCCCCCATAGTATGAATGTGAAATTGGAATTAACTGGATAATTATATCCTATCAGTGAATTTATTGTGGTATTCCTATGGAATGTGGTTTAGACTCTAACACAAGATAAATTAGTTATGATTGGTTTGAGTGTCACCATGAACCTAGGGACCTATGTGGTTTTTTGAAGAATATTAAATGAGAATTATTTTTACCTGTTAATTTCTTCCTTATTATTTATACAACTTCATAAATTTTTATAGACTAGATATTTCTTTAGATGACATTGGTGTTGGATTACTGAGTTGTACTCGCAACCTACTTGGGCTACTAGATCAGTACCTGAATGGACTTCATGTTTACAATAAAAGATAAGGGAAATATCCCTATGTTAGATGGGTGATTTGTGATTCTAGATAGATATTGGATGAGGGAACCATGCATGATGTCTGGACTCTCTTGATAGTTGTTAGTGTGTCTTTATTTTGGGTTTTCATTTGAAAATTGTCACTTATTTGGCATGAGATATCTACTGGATTGATTGATTTTTATCTTATCCTATTTTGGATTCATCATGTGATGTTGGATGATTATTGATTATTGTATTATCTTAGTTTATGTATATTATTATTTGGTTATTCTTTAATTATTTCCACTATTTTATAACTTTGATAAAGATGGTATAGTATCCCCACATTATATATTAGACATCTGCTGCTAGTCGATATCCTTTGGTGTATTAGGAGGTTCTCTTGAGGTATGTAGAAAATTGGTTTGGGGCATTGACATGTGGAACCCTAGTCAGGACATCAAAATTAAAGGGGAAGGAAAGAAAACCGATATTTCTCCTTTAAATCATGAAGGGGGAAAATATCATTTCCCACCTCAAAAGGCCACTAGCTGGCCAATGTCCCCAATAAGAGCTAATCCCTAGGCTAGACAATGGTTGTAGGCTATAACCCACCCACAACCCAACCACCTTGAGCTGCCTCTAATTCTTTAATGAGCCTACCCAACACAAATTGGCCCTCATTCCCCATCTAAAACCTCCCTTTTGGGGTATTCAAACTCTTATAAAACCATTCAAATACCATTTCAAAATTCAAACTGCACGCCAATTCAAAAATTCATGTTCCTATTGTATTTCAAAAGACTAAATGAACATAAGGTATCAGAAACTCCCCAACACAAAACTTTTTATTCTTAGGTAGTCTCATTGGTCATCCAATTATATATCCTTATCAATCAGGGTTATCTAAAAATGGTCTACCGAACATGTCTCAACTTGAGTCACCAATAAATTTTCTAAACTAAAACCTCCAAAATATAGAACATAATCTGTTGAACCATGATACAATGACTTTGAACACTACTGAATTACCATGATGATTCTTGCCTAATCACATTCACCTTGATTCACTAACAATGTTTACATTAAATTACCCACCGGGCCTATTGTGTTTCCCACCATAAAACTCAAATCACCATGTCCACTTCCAACAACAAAAAACCTCCCTTCCTAAAAATTTCATATTGTTACACGATTTTATAGGCCCATTGACCCTCTCTTCATGGTTCCCAATAAAACAGACCTTATCACGCATGATAGAACTAGTCCAATTCTAGTAAAAAATCTCACTTCCTTTTCCTATCCAAAATGGATATTCCATGATCATCCAATAATAACAAAAGAATAAATAATTTTCCTTAAAAGTACCCAAGAAGACACCAAAAAATATCCATTGTATCCTGAATGATATGCCCAATTTGGTTTCCATCACACTATATCCTATTCAATATGAAAACACACATCAATCATACTTGGATGAATCATCTCAAAATTCCCTTCCCCACCCCTCAACGCACTACTAAAACACCTAATCATGATATTGTTATGTCAGGAGGATTCTTGTGATAATAAAAGAACCCATACCAGAATCCGTAACTAAAACCCAGTATCTTATCCTTAGTTGGATAATCGATTGACTAAACCAACATCATCCTTTTAGTGAGGACTGACACACTATCGATCCAACACATCTATATTTTCATAAGCCATCCTAAGCCTGACACCCATGCTTAGACTCTACTCGATACAATATTCTAATTTATTCCTAAAATTCACCAAGTAATTATGAATTACATGAGTCTATTTATTCCTTGTAATCAATATTCCAAAATGACCATCCAATGACTGGACCCATACTTCCATTACCCTTCTCATATGGGGGGGTCACCTTAATTTGGACAACATCCTAATCAAAACCGTAGAAGTTTCCAAATCATCACTTCACCTGATGCATACTTTAACACCACAGCCCATGCCCAGTCCATACCCGAATGCAATGTTTGGGCATGGCTAAACCCATGCATTCCTAAGAAACAAACCAAAATGTAACTCAGTACCCATTCCCATCACATGGGAATGTCAACCCTGACACCCACTGAATTTTAAAACATAATGAGGGACACACCGTCAAACATCCAACGGTTTACTCCCCACCTTATGTATTACTTTATACCACTCTTTAAGTGACACATGTATAGGTTTTATCACTATGTGCTTTTTGGTCCTCTCGATCCATGCCCACATCATCCCAGGAAACAATTACCTTCAATCAAATCCTTGATGAACTGTGTCACCACAACTGATCCCTTTTCAATGTCTTCCCTACCATGGATAAACATTTCAAAATCCTTATCCATGTCTCATACCCTTATTCCCTAAATTAGAACATCAAAAATATTGAACCCTCAACTCACACACAACTAATTTAGATATGTGTTTCACTTCACAATGTGTAACCCGTGCACACCATATCAAAATCCTCAAATTGAAATGGGTGTATGTCGCTATACCATCTAGTCATAGTACCCAACTCATGAACCAGTGAGCCGTACAGCATTATCCTACTATCTTTTTTCCATAACAGTAGACATTTCCCATGGCATGAAAATATTATCTAACAAGAACCTAAAACATACTCTTCAAAATTAGGGACTTTAACTATTTTATGATTTATCACATGACTTCCCACTAACTAGCCTTGTTCCAAGGCCTCTAGTGTTTACCTATGTTCCCATCACGCTGATAAGGTGAATCCAAGGGCAATAGGGTCAGGCACCCAAATATTCCAACCCTTCAATTCCAGTCTCAATACCACGACACTCTATGTGACTCATATCCCAAAGTTCTAATACTCAATCTTATTTTCCACAAGAAAACTAATACATCACCATGATTATATTACATAATTGATGTAAGATCTATGCATCAATCTCAACATGAGCATACAATAGTTCTCACTACCTATAAATGAACCACAAGTCCGGTCTAACCCCTTAGATGGGTTTCCCTCAAATTGTTCAAAACACAGAATGACTATGATCCATAACTGAAACTAAGGATATTTTGGTCACTAAACTAGCTCAACTAGCTAGGTATCACATTAGGGAAACATCTCATAGAACATCATACATGCTCCCATATCATCCAATGACATCAATATAAAAAAACACCCATCTTTTGGGCCATACCATATGACTAGAATCACGTGCCTACCCATCCACCCAAAAGGGAACTGATTCTCATGATCATACACACATGGGAATACCCCTTGCGAATCACAACTCACTTATCCATAGTAATTTCTCAAGAAAACACATATCAAGAAACTATATATAGATAGTTTAGTTATGTAGAATTCTATTCCATGTTATATGAGGAAACACTATATATGTTGTTACTTGAACATTAAAAAACCAATACTAAATAAAAGTACTCCCAAGGGTTTCTTTACCAGGGCAGATAATGCCCACATCAACCCATTTGGGTCACTACACCTCCTATGATCATAGGACTACATTGTTGTTCCCATCATCAAGTACCACATTATAAATCCCCATGAAATAGAATAAAAAATAAATATATGTACAATTTATCCCAGTTAATTAGAATTCCACCAACTACTTATATATTATAACTCCATATGAGAATTTTATGACACTTTAAAAAAATGATCCTCAATATTTAGTGAAAACAATCACACTAATGGGAATATATCATGTGAATACTATATGTATGTTATGATGCATGAGATTCCACTAAGGAAGTAGTGGAAAATGAAACCAAAGGAGTAGACTAGCCTCTCTGGGTAGCGATTAGGTTGTGTGATATTGGTGAAGAAATCCATGTAACATTTGGGGACAGTTCCCTCGACCACTAGGGGAGTGATGATATTACAACAGGATGGACCATGTATAGAGGTTCTATGGAAATGATCAATAGATGGGAAATGATGGAGGACCTAGACTGATGCAAGAGAACCAAAAGGGGATTTTCTACCCTATTCTAGTAAGGTAGCTGGAGTTCCACGGGTTGTATCAGTAGAGGTGTGGGTCCTGATACTTTTGATAAAGATAATCCATATTAGCAAAGAAGTGCAATGAATGAGACTCATACTGGAGCCTAGGGTAGATGAACAGGTCAAATGCATCCCATTCAGTCTATTCCCATTGGAATCAAGGATGTAACATAAATTATTCAAGGTAAACACCTTATAGATTATATGATTTTTAGTGCATTATTTGATATAGTATATTGACATTCATTTATACCTGGTCGGTTTTTGAATGGTTTGGGTCTAATGGTGGAGTGTATGTTGGGGGTTATGTTGATCAATAGGCCATTGTGGGAGCAATCAGAGGGTATTCCTCACTGTTAATAGTGTTACAGAGATTGGTGGGAACCATCTTCTTTGGGACTTGTTCATGTTTGATATGTAAGGCTTTAAATTGATATTTGGAATATAATGGTTGGTATAATATCAAGTTCATATGTGTTATTATCATTGAAGAGTAACATTCTCATATCCCGAGGATTGAATTTATGTTCATAATAGAGAGTGGGATATCCAAGAAGGCTACAAAGGGATTGTTTTTCTATGAATGGGTGAAATGAAAGCTTAGGTGGTGAGTCCTATGTTTGATTATGGGGGAGTGGAGTATGAAGAAATTCCTCCTGTCGTGGATTAGTTACAGTACATGTTTTCTTGAGCCGTATTTAGGATTTCCTCCAAAGAGATATGTTTATTTTAGTATTGAATAGATTCCTATTGTTGATCCGATTTCTACCACTCCTTATAAAATGGCACCAACATAGACACATGTGCTTAAGAATTAGATATAGGAGTTATAAGATAAAGGGTTTATCCACCTGATTACCTCACCATGGGGATTTTTGGATTAATATTCCAAGAAGATGGGTGAATACTTATATTTATGTGTTGATTACTAGAAGTTGAATAAGATGATAATTAAGAACTGGTATCCACTTCCATGTATAAATTATATTTCTAAGTAGTTTTGGGGTTCCTGTGAGTTGTATAATATTAATATTAATATTAGGGAATCATCATTTGATGGTAATACCTACTGATATATAGAAAAAATAATTTCATAATTTTGTTTTTATTTCATGAGTTCATCATGATGCCATTCTGGATGAAAAATTCACTATCTTTGTTTATTGATTTGATAAACTGATTCTTTCACCCCCTACATGGATTTTTTTGGTCTTTTTCATCAATGACATCTTGGTGTACTCCCAGACTTGATATGATCATGACAACATCTTGATATCATCCTGAGTACAATGAGAGAGCATCAGATATATGAAAAGATATCTAAGTTTATTTTCAGGACTTAAAAGGTATATTTTTTGGTCCACGTCATCTTGGAAGGAGTGTCAGTAGACCTAACCAAATATTAAGTATTTTTTCCTTAGGAGTATCCCACGAATTTCTTTGATATTCATAGCTTTATGGGTTTGGAAGGTCACAATCAATAGTTTATCAAGGACTTATGTTTCTTGGAAGCACCGTAATCAATATTGGACAAGAAGGGTATAAATTTTGAGTGGTATGAGGCATGTGAGAATTATTTTTATAAGCTAAAGAGGTGTTTGAAAACATTACTAATTCTGATCTTATCTAAACTAGGTGAAGAATATACCTTTTTTTGATGCATCTAGGATCATATTTGGGGTAGTATTGATACAGGTAGATTGAGTCATGAAATATGGATTACAATAGTTGAGTCCACATAAATGATAATAACCTACATATGATCTCTAGTTATCCACAATTAAGAATTACTTGAAATTTTGGCCACATTACCTTCCAGGTGAGAGGTTTATAGTTTATACTGATCATCAGAGCCTCGAATAAATCTTTTACCAACATGATTTAAATATTTGGAATCAGAGATGGATTGATTAAAATGAATACTTAGATTTTGAGATAGATTATATGTTGGGAATGGGGAATGGGGTTACGGATGCATTGTGCTAGAAAACACACACTCAAGTTGTTCAAGATTCATGTTCTAAATAGAATATGATGGACTTTTTCATAGATATGAATGTAGGTATTTTGGATGAGTGGAAACAAATGACCCTTGTGTCTTTATCCATTGATCCATATCTCCTAAGCCTCTTCAAGGGAAATAACTAAAGGAATATAATGTGTCTTGTGTAAATGGATATATTTGAAGGTGGGGAGCTACCTCCTCACTGGACCATTGATGATGATGAGATAATCCATGTTCATTCCATGTGATTGTTCCTACTTGTATGTATGAGGAGATGATGTGTGAGCTTCATGCCTCGAAGTGGTAAGTACACCTTGGCTTGACCAAAATGTAATGTGTCCTTCATATATAGTATTAGTTTCCAAGAATAAAGAATGATATTGCAAGCTTCATGAAACAATGCTAAAACCATCATTAGGTGAACAATGATCATCAATGAACTTTTAGTCTATTATAGTCATTTCCCATTCTAGAATGGAAGTAAAGTGATGTTAATATGGATTTTGTGGTGGAATTACTAAGAAATCCATAAAATAGTGATACAATATTGGTAATTTTCGATCAATTTATAATGGAAGAACATCTCTTATCAATTAAGGATACTTTCATCACTGATCAGTTGGGAAACTTATATCTTTGGGAGATAATGTATTTTCATGGGTTGCCTCGGAGTATTGTTTTAGATAGAAGTACCTATTTTACATTGTTCTTCTACAAAGTCTTGAAGAAGAAACTAGGTACCCATTTGTTTTTAGTACAAATTTCCACTTGAAGACTGATAGGAAATCAAAGCATACTATCAAAGTTTTAGAGGAAATGTTGAGGGAATGCATCATAGATTTTTTGGAACTTGGGATAAGAACCTTGTACTTGTTGAGTTCACCAATAAAAATAATTATCATGTAACTATCCAGATAGAACCATACAAGGCCCTTGATTGTAGGAAATATAGATAACTATTTTGTTGGATGGAAGTGGAAGAATCATGGTTGTTCGGTCTGAGTCTCATACATGATACTTAATATCAAGTTCAGTTGATTTAGAATAATATCACTACAACTCAAAGTATACACAAGTCATACATCAATTGATTCCATCAAACTTTTGAGTTTATAGTGGGTGAACCTGATTTTATTCAGGTGTCTCCATGATTGGGTAATCATCATATTCAAAAACTAGGCAAGTTATAAACTGGGTAAGTGGGTTTTTTTGAGATTATGGAGTGGATCAGATCAATAGAGTATCAGTTGGCTCTTCCATAGTAGTAAAATATTATGTATGATGTTTTTCATGTGTCACAACATTGGAAGTATCACCCCGACCCTTATCATGTGACTGATGTTGTTGACATTTCCAAAAAATGTAAATTATTCATGGTTATTTTTTGCAGTAGTGACATTTATAAACATTGCTAATTAATTTACTGATGATTCTAAAAAACATCATCTTTTTTTAAATTAAAATTTTGATGATGTTTATAAACATTTCAAATTAGAGATACCTCAATTACCAAAGTTTTTTAAGAAATGTCAATAAATCACACCTCATTTACTGATGTTTGTTAAAAACATCAAAAAAAATTCAAATTAAAAAATTTTCTAGTTTTTAAAATAAAAATTGATACACAATCCCAATACCTAGTCGGTCTCCCAAAACCCCCACCCCTCCCTTCGGAGCGTACTCCTCCCTCCCCCTCTATAACCATGCAAAAAATCCCCAACCCTACCCCCAACCAACCTAGTGCACTCCACCCTCCCCCTCCAGTAGATTGTGCACAATCCCTCTACCCTACCCAGCATGTCACCCCACACCCCACCCCTCCATCACATCCCCTCCTTGTGCATAGCACTACACATCATGTCCCCACCTCTTCCCTACCCAACCCCCTCCTATGTGTCCCATCCATGTGCCCGGTGTTACCCATTGTGTCCCCCCTCTACCAACCCCCTAACCCTCCCAACCAAGCATACTGCCCCCTCATGTATGCACAGGCCCCAAGAAAAAATTATGTATCCATTTAAACTTGATCACTCCACCTCTAGGGTCACAAGGAAGAAGTTGACCAACTCCCATATTCTGATTTTGAATACATAATTATATTATGTAATATATATATATAGATAGATAGATTTTAGTATTTAAAAAATTAATAATATATATATTTATATATTAAGATACATGTCTATATTGAATATTTCATATATATATATATATGTTTATATTATATTATGTATATTTGTGTTTATATCTTATATATATGTTTATATTTTAAGTTTATTTATATGTTTTTATTATGTATATAGGTTTAGATTATATATACATGTTTATATGTGTGTGTGGGTGTTTGTAAATATATATGTGTATGTATAAACATATATAATTATAAATATAAATATAACTATAATATATATATATATAATTAGCCACATTTTAAATCACTAGTTAAAATGTCACTAAAATAGTTAAATTTTCGGAAAAATGTGGTTAAATTTTAAATAGTTGATTTTATTATGTTATATATATATATAGATTTTAGTATTTAAAAATTTATAATATATATATATATTAATATACATATATTGATATATTTATATATGTTTATATGGTTATATTTTATGTTTTATATTTATATATATATATATTTATGTTTATATTTTACATATATATTTTTATTTTATATTATATATGTGTGTGTGTGTGTTTGTGTGTGTTTATATTATATATATATATGTTTAAATTTTATGTTTATATATATAAATATATTTTTATGTTTTATATTATATATATATATATATATATATGTCTATATATATGTGTTTGTGTTTATATATATATATGTTTACTTATATGTTTATATTATATTATATATATATGTGTGTTTATATTATATATATATATGCGTGTGTTTATATATACATGGATATATGTTTATATATATATTATATATATATATTATATATATATATATTATATATATTATATGTTTATATTAATATATATATATGTTTACATATGTACTTATTTATATATGTGTGTGTGTGTGTAAATATATATGTGTATGTATACATATATATAATTATAATTATATATATAATTAGTCATGTTTTAAAACACTGTTAAAAATATCACAAAAATAGGTTCATTTTCTTAAAAACGTGACTAAATTTAACATATATATGTGTTTATATATATATATATGTGTGTGTATATATATATACACACATGTGTGTGTGTGTTTATATATAGATATGTTTATATATATGTATCTATGTTTATATATATTAATATATATATCTAAATATATATTTATATCGATGTTGGGAAATAGGCTATATAAATATATATATATAGGGAGATTTCATGAAAAATGTGGATAAATTAGCAACGTTTCCTGAAAAACATTGCTAATTTAGCCATGTTTTTTAGGAAACGATGCTATATTAAGCACATTTCTTGAAAACATCGCTAATTTTAAAATTTGATAATTTTTTTAAAAACATCACTAAAAATGTATCTAAATTCAAAATTTTTATAGTGTTAGCATGGGGTAGATATGACCTTTGGGGAGAATCAGATTCATGTTCTGGACCATAGTGATAATGTTTTGGGGGTAAGAACATACTCTTGTTCCGAGTGTTAGGGAATCATGACTATTTTTAGAAGAGAACATAGGAGTGAGAAGCTTATAACAGGGATTTGTGGCACAAACTTTTTTACATTGGAGGATTAGTGATTTTGGGGAAAGAAGCTCGAGGTTGATCTATTATAAGTGGGGAGGTTGTAAGATCCAAATCCTTGATGAGGTATATTTTTGTTTTATATTTTGGTTTAGCTCCATTTAAATTGATTAATGGAATGCTTCCATAGAGTAGATAAGGTCTCAAGAATTCCCTGACGGTTTATGACATGATAATGGGAGAAGAAGAGGCCATCCAGTGTATGATGCATTTTTTCCCAGAGTTGGTACTAACCATGCAATATAACCATACGGTATGGTGGAGGGTGGTGCATAGTTATAAAACCATGTGTGGTGTACGAGGAAACCATGTGACCTAAACCCCATCAGATAGTGGAAATTGTACGAAAACCCCATAGTTTTTCAAATCATGTCAGTGGCTATAAAACCTGCATGAATCCATTTCCTCTTGGATATAGGGAACCATATGGTTTGGAAATTTATGTGTCCAAATAGAGTGCCTCTTTAAAGGTGGGAAAATAAACATTTTCCCTCCTGATATTTATATGTTTCACCCAATTTCATTCACCGAAAGCCTAGGGTTTTAACTGAGTTCTCTCTTGTATCCCAAGGATCATTTTCCCTCATTTCTTAGGAATTTGAAGTGTCATTTTATGTGAATCAAAGCACCAGGTGAGAATATGAGTCCAATTTATTATATTTTCTAGGATAATCATTGTGTGTTATTTTATATTCTTCTAATGAACATAAACCCTACTTTTTATCAGAAATTTTCACCTTGGTTTTAGTGGTTGTTGTAGTTCAAATTAGGTGCCAAGGTTGGGTGATTTATTGTCTCTGATCTTAAGGTAGGTGGTCTAAGCACTCTTTCCTATAGTATTTATGTTGGATTATGTGTATGTGACGTGTGATAATGTTACAACATGATACACATTTTTTATTACTAATAAATGTAAATTGGGTTTTAGGATTTTTTTTATACCCTTCACAGATAATGTTGGGTCCATTAGAGAATATAAGATCAGGGTTAATGTCCACCCAAGAGGTGTTAAAATTCTGTAAAAAATGGAAAATGTGGAATATGGAAAGGAAAATAGAGGGTTTGGGGGATTTAACATAACCTTTTATTTCATTGTATGAGAATGGTACCTAATGGAATTCTTGGCATGACTTGGATTAAAATGTAATAAGTCTTGAAAAAGGGATGTGATAGGAAAAAGGGTAAAAGGGTTTTAAGAATTAATCGTTAAATTATTTTAATGAATGAATAAGTTTTTTTGAAATGTAATTTAATTTTTAAAGTGGGATAGTTTTATAATTTTGGATATCAAATTCCATATTGTTTTAAAAGTTTTAGGTATGTTGAACCTTGGAAAAGTTGTTAATTAATGTCTAAGATGTGGGACATGATTTTCCTGAACCATCAAAAATGATGTTAGGAATGGTGTTACTTATCCTTGTTGAAGATGTTGGACATGGAAATCCTTTTACTTTGTTTTGGATGTTCATATATGGGTTTCTTAATCCTTGACTTAGGGTGATGATCATTAAATATCATACTATTGAATCGAGTGTCGATATGACGATTCATGCACACGTTTTTTGACATGATGTGAGAACTTGGATGGGAATCCATTATATCAATAATTTAATGATGAATTGAAACCCCCTTACTATCTATGTAAAGTGTTCACCCATAGAGTACATGACTTAGACTTATTTATCCCAAGGCCTATATGTTTAATTGGTATTTGGATAAATTAAAACATGTCTCCCTAATGTCTTATCTTTATTACTCTATCACACTTTTTCATACACATATTTTTTGACTAGAGAATTCTTTACAAACAATTGATGGCGGAGTATTGATTTGTACACACATATTTTTTAGGCAACCTATGGTACACAAGATGATCTTATAGTTCTAATTATATATAAGGGAAAAGAATCAATGTTATATGGTTGAATTGGGATAGAGATTAGATGAGGGGAGCAAACTTGATATAGTGACCCGACTTGGAAGATTTCTAGTGTGCCTTTATTTTGAGTTTTCCAATTTCACTTTAGACTATCATGACATGAATTTTTTTTCATATTGGTTTGTTGGTAATTTCATAGTTTTTGAATGTATATGTGATGCTTGATTATTTATTATTATTTCATATTATTGTTTATAATTATTTTCTCTGTTGTTTTACTCTAGTAAAGAGGGTTTAGTCTCCCCATGTATCGCATTAGACCCTTGATTCTAGTCAGCAGTCTCTAGTTTATGGGGAGGTGTTCTTAGTTTCTGGTGGCGCACCATCTTGGGGTACCAATTTAGTGCCTCCCAGACCTAGAGCTTTCACTTTCTTTCTCCTATTCATTATGATCACAGTTGAGATAGAATTATTCTCAAATACAGCTGAATATACACCAAAAAATAAACTACAATGTTAATGAAATAAAGAAACTCAAATATTTAAAATAGATTATCTTTAGTGTAGATATTACAATAGAGGTGAACCAACCCTTTGATTTCTATTGAGAGGACAACTTCATGATATACTCAACCCTTTGAATTATTGTTCAGAACAATTTAACCAATTATAACTTTTTATCCCTTTAACTTTTAGACCTATTAGGATCTTGATTCTTCTATTAACTTTTTACTTTTCATATGAATGTATATAAAAGTAGGTAAAATATGGCAGACAATATTTTTACAAATCCCATTACTAAATAAGAGTGGTTGGTCCTTGCCCCATATTTTGTTGACCTTGACGCATATTCTCCACTGTAATGAGATACCTATTATAGTGATTTATCTAGAAAAAAACCCTTAACCCAAGTGTGATTCCCTAAACTTTTGGTGGTGAAATAAGAGACTAGTTGGTAGAAACTATTTTTATTTTATTAATCGGTTTGATAGATGAAGTATAAGTCCATTTTTGGAACTATATACGATTAATCTCACCATAGATGGACATTTTTATATTTAATAACACTTGCTAACCTTTTGTTTGAGACGCATGGGATGACCTATCATTCTATCGGATGATCTGCTCACACTTCAAGAATGAAAAATTCAACTTCATTTCTTTAAATAAGAGATGAAGTGGAAATTGTTCATGGAATGACCAATGATGATATTACATTGAAATCAAGTAATTATTTATCCTTATGAAAAAAATTCATCATCTTTAGGGAAATGATCTTGAAAACCAAAATTTTAGTCCTAGTACTCTCATATCCGATGAATCAGATGGTACCTTATATCATCACAAATTTATGGCTTTGTGATTATTGGTTTTTTCATAGCCATGTTCTCTACCACTCATCATCAGAACTTGATGGTTAGATTTCTCCTCTATATCCATATTTTCACCTATATTCTCCTATGTGGAAACCTAGTGCTGAGTTACTTTGTGTGACCGTTATGTTTCTAACTTTCCTTTTTAAAATTAAGTTTAAGTATTCCTTTTTATGGGGTGGGTTTCTATGAAAGAAACCTTCAAGTAGAAAACCATATGTAACACCAACAAATTTCGAGGGAGAAATTCATTTTAAGGGGGGTAGAATGTAACACCCCGAGATTTTATGAGAAGTATTATTATTAATTTCTTTGATGTATTTTTTTGTATGCTTCACCAATATTATCTTGCGCTATACACAACACCGTATTAGCTTGTAGTATACGCAACACTATTATTGTCTTGTGTTTCACACAATTTCAAGTTATTTCGAAGAAAATTCATTTTACACAACACCAAGTATAGATTTTGATCAATGTATAACTGAACTATATTATACGCAACACCAAAGGAAGCTTTCCTTACATGCAACCCTAACTTGGCTTGCATTACATGCAAGAGAAACCTTCCTCAATAGCATGTGTTGTACACAATACTGAGTTTCACTAAACGAGATTTTATTATAATATTATTATGAACTAGCCGTTATGAATAGTATTAACTAAAATTTAAATTTTATAACATTATCATTCATCTGACACATTTTCTAGATCATGGTATGAGAACAAAATAAAATTTTTAGGTAAAATAAGTATTTTTCCAAAAATTGCAGTTTTGCCGCCTTTTGATGGCGTACCCATTTTAAATCTAATTTTTAACAAGTTTATAAGTTCAATTTTACAAAATAAACTTCTTCTTGTGAATCAAGATATAAAAATTTACTTTGGATAAAGTTTTTATTTTTTTCTGATAACATTCATATTTTGATGAATAATAAAAATACGCTAAATTTTTCTTAAAAACAACATTTTTCATCAAGATAATTTATATGGTTAAATTATAAAATTTAATGGTATTAAAGTATAAAGAGAATATATTTTTACCATTTAATATAATTTAAGTCATTACCATTAATTTTACATTGAATTCATAGGTAAAAACATTTCAATCTTTTGCAATGTTTTAACTTTTAAAACCCATTTTCTCAAGAGCGTGTTAGGGCCAATAGGGGCCTATATACCTTGAGAGGGGGGGGGGGTGAATCAAGGTATGAATATTATTTTCAAATTTCTTCCTGCCCCACTGGATCTTGACCAATTTATTACAATGGTCACTTTGTTTTCTCTTGTGCGATTATTATGATTAGTTCTTTTCTGGTTTGTCTGATGATGATTCTTTGAATGAAATGTAGGGAAGCGACTAGGAAGACACAGAGATTTTTACTTGGTTCACCCACACTAGGATACATCCAAGGAGCATACAACGGCGATGTGCCATTGTACCAAATCCACTAAGGCTCACTGCCAATAATGTTCACAAGGTTTGGGCTAGATCACTTCTATGCCCAGGCTCACTGCCTTTACAAGGTTTAGGGTCAGTTCACTACTTTCCCAAGGTTCACTCCATGTTTCTCTCTCTTTGGCTCACTACCGGTGGAGAGGATCACCTTTTTCCCCTTCCTATGCTCACTGCACTTGGAAGGGAATCCACTCACAGTTTATAGACCTGTAGGTCTCTTCATTTTCATGAAATAATGCATCTTCAACTGTTGATAGATTCTCTGTTGAAGTCCAACTTTCATCCACTGATGAATACCACTTTGCCTCTGAACCACTGGGCAATTCACTTTGGAAACACCTTTGCAAAGAACCATACTTCGCGAAGCTCCCAATTTCTCAAAGCTCAAACAAGCCTTCGCGAAGCTCCTGCCTTTTCGCGAAGCACTTTCACGAAGCACTTTCGCGAAGCTCAAGTCGTCGCAAAGAAACATCCCTCGCGAAGCTTACTAAGCCAACGCAGAGCTCACAGTTTTCATGGAGCTACAATAGCCGCCACGAAGCTCCTCTTTCGCGAAGCACACTGGCTCCGCGAACCACCTTCGCAAAACGAGAGCAAATGATCTTCTCTGAAAATTCTATCTACTTCTCTTGTGGGGGTTGGCCTCTATTTATAGGTGATTCAACCGACCCTCGAACTTTCCGCGCGAAGTCAACACCACGTCATTTCCAATCGCGAAGCTCCTAAGTTTCCGCCGGAATTCTGTCCAAATCGCAAAGCACCACGGATATTTTCCGTTCGTGGAGCTCATCGTAATCGCGGAGCATCCCGTCAATTCCTTCGCGCCTTCGCCGCGAAGCTCCCTCGCAAAGCCCTTCACTGCCGCGATGTGCTTCAGCCTCTGCCATTCGCGAAGCTTCTCGTAATCGCTAAGAATCACCGCCTCCATTCTTATGGTCTTCGCGATTTACAAACCATGCATCCTATCTTCACGAAATTCATGCTTTTTCCATATTAAATTATGATCTTCATGGAAATCCTATTTTTGTGATGCTCAGCAAACTCCAAATTTTGGACCCCCAAAATTTGGAAAACACTGGGAAACGACGCCACCTTGTACTGCTCTTTTATACCGCCTCCAGATCGTCCTTTCCTTTGTCATCGTTCTTTGTCAACAAGGATTGTCAACAAATTCTTGGGAACTCGACAATTCTCTATGGAAACCATCTTTATCAACAAACACAATCAACCCAAAAATAATGCAATGTTACCTTGAGGGATTTTTTCCCAACAATCTCCCCCTTTGGGTTTATTGAAAATTCTTCATAACTCTTCTCAGAAAGATTTTCTGCACGTTGATACCTCACCAAGTCTTCTTCCAGCCACTACCACCATTCGCCTCTTGCGATTCTGATAGCGTTCAAGGATTCAATTAACACATAATCTAAGCCCACATGAGCAATGCTCGGCGTGAGAAACAAGAGTATTATGAAAAGTTCATCAATGAATCACTTCATGTCAAACACCAATTGTCGATTCCAACCTAATACCAATTCTTAAATTGATACCAATAGTTGAACCACACTGATACAAATTGGTGATAACTGGAAACCTTTTCACACCATTCCAACATCACTGTTCTGCTTTTATCATGATCCTCAGCTGTCGTGATATCTATGCTTTGATTGATCACTTCTAGCATCGTCAGATTTAATACTCTCCCACTATCTCATTGCACTCCCCCTATCTGGCTGCTCCACCTGTAAGCTTCTCCCCATATCATCCATGATTTATCAAATCTCCACACTGTCGCCCCCTCGAACAATCACTATTTTCTCCCCCTTTATCAATGAACCCAAAGGTCATGCCTTTGTAGTCTGGTCACATAGTAGAGAACACATATCAGCACATTAGGAAAAAACACATCATACCTTGGGGAGAGGGGGAGGGGTTTCACATCCACACGCTTTTACGTGTGGGGAATCGACTGAACTCCCAGATCCAGTCGATGTCTTTCAAATGATTCCTTGGGTAAGGCCTTTGTTAGAATATCTGCAACCTGTAACTTTGTAGGCACATACTCTAACTTCACAATACCTTTCTCCACTTTCTCCTTGATAAAATGATATTTGATCTCAATATGCTTTGTCCTTGAGTGATGGATGAGATTTTTGCTGAGATTTATAGAACTTGAGTTATCGCACTGGATCCCGATTGGATACTTCACTTCAACTACCATATCTTCAAGCTGCTGCTTCATCATAATAGTTGGGTGCATGCTTGAGTGGCCGCAATATACTCAGCTTCCGTGGTGCTCAACGAAATGCAATCTTGCTTCTTGCTTAGCCAATAAATAGACAATCTATTAAGATAGAATTCACCTCCAGATGTTGATTTCCTGTCATCCGTTGAACCAGCCCAGTCTGCATCAGTATATCCCAATAACACTATCTGAGATTTATCAGTATATGTCAAGCCGAAATCCATTGTGCCCTGGATATACCGAATTATTCTTTTCAATTCAAGCATATGGATTTCCTTGGGATTTCTCGGATATCTCGTTGTATCCTGTGATATTAACTTCCTTGCCATCATCATCTTTTGATAATTTCATCCGGGTAGCAATCAGAGTCTTCATCTCCTTGGAATTATCCATTCCAAACCTTCTTATAACCTCCTTGGAATATTTGGATTGAGAAATGAAAGTTCCAATCCTTCCTTGTGTCCCCTTTAAACCAAGGAAAAACGTTATCTCTCCAATCATTGACATTTCAAACTAATTTTTCATGAATTCGGAAAACTGTCTGCACTGAGCTTCATCTGATCCACCAAATATTATGTCATCGACATAGACCAACACCATCATCATTTGATTACTGTTGTAGTTTAAATAGAGATTATAATAAACTCCACCATGTTGGAAACCAAGCTTCTTCAAGTACTGATCAAGCCTTGAGTAACATGTTCTTGGTGCTTGTTTCAGCCCATACAATGCCTTCTTCAGCCTGCAAACTTTGTTCTCATCCTCATGAATGAGAAAACCATCTGGCTGTTCAATGTACAACTCTTTTTCCAGAACCCCATTTAGAAATGCAGATTTGACGTCCATCTGGAACACTTTGAACTTTATTTGCACTAATATGGACAAAAATAATTGTCTCTATCCTTGAAACTGGTGCAAATGTCTCATCAACATCAATTCCCTCTATCTGGGAGTATCCCTTGCACAGTAGTCGTGCTTTGTTCTGAATCACTATGCCATATTCATTCATCTTGTTGTGATAGACCCATTTAGTCCTGATGACATTCTTATCTGCTGGCCTCGAAACAATCTCCCACGTCTGATTCTTCTCAATTCTGATTTATCTCTTTATTCATGGCCTGAACACAGTTTTCATCTTTAGATTTCTCTTTTATGAACTAAATCTGACTGATCACCAATGATATTTTGTCTATCAATTTCAGCTCAACTCTTTGGATTCCTTGTAGACACAGACTTTACACTTTCCTGTTCATCATCAGTGTCTTCTTCTGAATCAGTATCAGCCACTTCTGCTCTCCCTTTGTTGCTTTCTTCCTCAACACTTTCATCAGGAAGTTGTTCACTGAATCATTTTTCGGTGGCTTCATTTCTTTCAGCTACTTTTCTTTGTGTCACTGTTTCCTGATGTCATTTCATTGAACTTCTTCTCTCAGATTTTTGTTGACACGCATTTGATTTTCCCTTGTAGCTTCTTGGTATCCTGAAAGCAGTCAGCTAATACCACATTGTCAGATTAAAAAAAGATAAGCATGAGATGCATGATTATTGCTGCTTCTCCCTTTGTTTCTTTCTTCCCTCGATAGGGAATTCCTGAACTGAGTCATCCAATTATTTCTTTGATGGCTCTTGCATCTGGTTCTGTTATTTAATGCTCCCCCTATGTTATACAACACTTCCTGGAGTTAGGCCCATAAAAATTCTTATTCTCTTGCACCATCTATTCTCATTTTCCACCTTCATCGTTTATACCAGTCTGGAACTCGGCATTGAGCCATTAACAAAATCTCTAAGCCTACTGAGTTGGAACTCGGTGTAGGAAACAAGAGATGAAGTTAATAACACAATAATTTCTTATTGTGCTCTGTTTCTCCCTTTCTTCTTCAACTTTGGAACCTGATTTGAGTCAATTAAAACTCTGAAGTATATCACTGCTACACTTTGCATCTTTAGATTCCACTTCCCCTTGGATCGTATCTCCCTAAAACATGAAACGCTTGAATCATCAGTTAATAGCATTTATATACGTAGGGATAGGGGTTATTTCTTGGATCCTCAAGACGGGGATAGTGGTTGATCCTGATGGGTCAACCCTCTGATTCTTTCTTGGAGGGAATCACACTCCTTTCTTGCATCCTCCAGCTGCCTAGCCAACTTCAATTGTTCTGGCCATATGACTAGGCATTCATTGCCCACATTTTGAGCCATTTTCTGATACGTAGATTTGGTAGGCTTGGCCTTTCTCACCGCTTGGGGTATAAACCCACTAGTACACATTTCCTTCTTTGAGGTTCTACCAAAATTCCATTTTCCTTGATTATTTCTCGGATTAGGAATATCTTTTCTTTCCATCTTCCCTTGCTTCTTCCACCATTGCAAGGATCTTTCATCTTCTTCCAGTTTTCGCTGTGGAATACGACCTGCGAATTTTTCAACATATTCTTTGTTCATCTTCCTTTTATCATATATCTGAGTCACCACACTCTTTTTCACCGGTGGTGAGTCTTCCATTGAATGTTCAATCTTTTTTCTCACAACTGTAGCATCTCCACCCTTTTTCTTCCAAATTTGTTCATGTTCCCTCTGAGAGATATGTTGCGAGTGTGACAGAAGAGGTGACTGATTCACCTTTTGAACATCTCCTTGTGATTCCCCAGAGGATCTACGCCTATTCTTTACCTTACCACTTTTTCTCCTAGTGTAGAATTTATCATTATGTATCACTGGAGTTGGTAATCTCCTTCTGGGTTCCTTTTCCTTCCCTACTTTCTTCTTGCTACACTCTCTGGCCAAATGCCCATGATCAGAACATATGAAACATTTTCTATTAGAGGCACATCTCATTTCATCACTTCTCTGTTGAGATTTTGATTCAACTTGTTTTATTCTTCCAGCATCGATCTCCTGAGCTTCCTGACACATACTCATGGTGTGTCCCATACTTCCACAGTAATAGCATCTGATGAATGTTCCCCTATGAGAAAATCTTCTCTCTGATTTATCATGATGCTTCTTCTTATTCTCAGATTTAGCAATGCTTATTTTAAAACATCCTGAAATGTATTCCTGATCCTCTAAATAGAAGCTTGATGTGTGGCCATGAATCCCATAGAAATAGCACATGTCGTCACTACTTCTTGGAACTGTCCTCTTAGGCCTATCTCCAACACCTATAGGATTCCTTTCACATCTGGAACTGTTCACAGCTCTCTTACCACTGGATATTTTCACTGTGTTTTTATTATTCTATATAGGAGTGGGGTCATCATATCCAATTATATATTTTCCCAAAAATGATGGCCTTTGGAAAGATACAATCCTTTCATGCTTCTCCTCTAATGTAACATATTTGGCTTTCATTTTATCATCACCTGCCAAAGGATAGTCAAATAATAAGTGCAGTGCATCCTTCAACTTGGGATTATCTTCATATTTAAATTTCTCCATTTCCTTCTTCACTGATTCTAGCTTTTCTTTCAACTTCTGAATCTTTACCTTACTTGATTCAAGTTGAGCATCAAGTTCTCTCTTGAGATACTTTCCTCTACTCATCTCAACTTCCAATTCTCGTGTAAGCTTTTCCACCACTTCACTTTGCTCCTTTACCTTCAATTTTTCTTGAACAACAGAATCTGAGCAACAAGAATTCTCTTGTTGTAGCCTTTGATTCTTCTGAACTAGTTCAGAAAGCTGTTTCACAAGATCATCATTTTTAGATTTCAGATTTTGAACATCATCTGACTTTTGACCCTCTTCATAATCATCATCCTTTTATTTTCCTTTCATTTTAGCCATCTTCTGTAGTTCTTCAGAATGTGAATCATTCTTCTCTGTTAGGTCAGTAACTATATCAATAAGCCTTTGATTTAAGCCTCTTAGCTTGTTGACCTCAATCTTAAATACTTTGATCTGGACTTCTTTAGATTTGACCTCTTCATCCAATTTCTGGTCCATTTCCTTTGTCATGTTAATGACATCAACTGGTGTCCTCCTTGAAACTTCTTCATCATCAGTGGTTTCAGCATCACTTTGAATTTTAAGTACTTCACTCATTCCAACATCATTATTGAGTGAATTTATCTTTTCCCTATCTGATTCATCTAAGCCTTCCTTCAGCAAGCTGTTTGATTCCTTTAGTTGAATCACACTTTTTCCATAAACACTTCTGCACTGAGGAATACCAACTGACTTCTTATTCTTCTTTGATGTTTTTCCCTTTGCCATGGCACACCGAGATAATAGAAGACTGATTTATCAACACAAATCAACTACACAAAGTCTGACCAAAAAAATCTGATAAAAGCAACCTATCCCTCTGATACCAATTGGTAGGGCCAATAGGGGCCTATATACCCTGAGAGGGGGGGTGAATCAGTGTGTGGATATTATTTTCAAAGTTCTTCCTGCCCCACTGGATCTTGACCAATTTATTACAATGGTCACTTTGTTTGCTCTTGTGCGATTATTATGATCAGTTCTTTTCTGGTTTGTCTGATGATGATTATTTGAATGCAATGCAGGGAAGCGACTAGGAAGACACAGAGATTTTTACTTGGTTCACCCGCACTGGGTTACGTCCAAGGAGCATACAACGACGATGTGCCGTTGTACCGAATCCATTAAGGCTCACTACCAATAATGTTCACAAGGTTCGGTCTAGAACACTTCTATGCCCAGGCTCACTGCCTTTACAAGGTTTAGGGTCAGATCACTACTTTCCCAAGGGTCACTCCCTGTTTCTCTCTCTCTCTGGCTCACTGCCGGTGGAGAGGATCACCTTTTTCCTCTTCCTATGCTCACTGCACTTGGAAGGGAATCCACTCACAGTTTATAGACCTGTAGGTCTCTTCATTTGCATGAAATAATACATCTTCAACTGTTGATAGATTCTCAGTTGAAGTCCAACTTTCATCCATTGATGAATACCACTTTGCCTCTAAACCACTGGGCAATTCACTTTGGAAACAGCTTCGCAAAGAACCCTACTTCGCGAACCTCCCAATTTCGCGAAACTCAAACAAGCCTTTGCTAAGCTCCTGCCTTTTCGCGAAGCACTTTCGCGAAGCACTTTCGCGATTCTCAAGCCATCTCAAAGCAACGTCCCTCGTGAAGCTTACTAAGCCAACGCAGATCTCGTAGGTTTTGCAGAGCTACAATAGCCGTCGTGAAGCTCCTCTTTCGCGAAGCACACTGACTCCGCGAACCACCTTCGCAAAACAAGAGCAAATGATCTTCTCTGAAAATTCTCTCTACTTCTCTCATGGGGGTCGGCCTCTATTTATAGGCGATTCCACCGACCCTCGAACTTTCCGCGCGAATTCGATGCCACATCATCGCCAATCATGAAGCTTCTAAGTTTCTGCAAGAATTTTGTCCAAATCACGAAGCACCACGGCTATTTTCCATTTGCAGAGCTCGTAGTAATCGCGGAGCATCCCGTCAATTCCTTCGCGCCTTCGCTGCGAAGCTCCCTCACAAAGCCCTTCACCGCCGCGATGCGCTTGAGCCTCTGTCATTCACGAAGCTTGTCGTAATCGCTAAGAATCACCGCCTCCATTCTTCTAGTCTTCGCGATTTCCAAACCATGCATCATATCTTCGCGAAATTCATGCCTTTTCCATATTAAATTATGATCTTTATACTGCTCTTTTGTACCGCCTCCAGATCTTCCTTTCCTTTGTTATTGTTCTTTGTCAACAAGGATTGTCAACAAATTCTCGGGAACTCGACAATTCTCTATGGAAACCTTCTTTTTCAACGAACACAATCAACCCAAAAATACTGCAATGTTACCTTGAGAGATTTTTGCCCAACACAGCGGGATTAATTTTAAATTAAATACTGAAACTTCTGTGTTTTGAGTTTGGAAAAACGGATTCCATATTGGGAATCTATAGGTCCAAATTATGTTAATAGGCTACTTTTTATTTTTAGACATTATGAATAGTAACTTCGGTAAATTTTATTTACTACAGTTAATAGTAAATCGGGTAATTAAGGGTAAAATAAATCATAAAATTACCATAACATCTGCCAAAATTCTATTGGATGGATAAAAGTCAACCCATATCACCTAAAGGTTGGAATAGATTCATTTCATGGACTTTTGACCATGAAAATGATGTGATTATTATTAAAACCAAAGAAAGTGACAACATGTCACTCTCTTATAGCTTATAAGTGTAATAATTCTAATTTAATGATAAACTTCATAAAACATCGAACATAAATAGTCACCAGAAATCTAATTAAATTATATACATCATGTGAATTTATTTATAATTTTTAAGAATTAAATAATTATCATTAAAGGTGACATAATACTGATGTAGAAATTATTGTATTGATTGAAATATCAAAAAAATAGATTTAAAAATATTAAAATAAATATTATATGAACTATTTAATGTGCTACACGAATTTTATAGATAAATATGACATTTTATTAATATATTAAATATTTGTTTTCGAATATATCCCCTTTTTGGATTTTATTTAAATTCAAATAAACGAATAGTTTCAAAATTGAAACTATTGTTATTTTATAAAAATAACATATTATTATATTGTGTAAAAGTCACAAAAATATTTAAAAATTATAAATTTAAATTTATATGGTCTAAAATGTCATAAATCATCCAATTATAGGAAATTTACAATACATAAGTAATTATTTATATCAATTTAAAATTTAGAATATTATTACCACATATAAAATTAAATAGATTAAAGAAGGATAAATCAAGATGATAAGGTTTAAAATAAATTCAAAACATGTCTAAATTTTATTGGATGATAATATTACAACCCTATATCATCTTTTCTTTGAATTGGAGTCATTTTGGATGTTTTTAAGTGGGGTTTTGGTTTATTATAAATTAACATTTTAGAGGTTTCCAAAAGTGGCCCTCTCCTCCCTTATAAAAGGGAACCTCCTCCCTCTCCTCTTCACAACATTTTGAGCCTTGAAGATCGGTAAAACCCTATCCATTTATCTTATCCACTTCCCTAGAAACCTACTAGAGGTTCTGGTCTTATTCAAAGACTAACTTTAGTGCCCTAAGAGGAGGTTAAGAAGAGGCATGTCGAGGAAGAGGTAATATCCTTTACCGATTCTTTCAAATTTATTTCTTCTTCTACTTCCTATTATTTATTTGTTTCATTATAAAGTAATAACATCAGTATCACTAATATACTTATATGTTACTATAAATATGAAACAACCCTATTTCACCTTATATCCATCCCACGAAAAGCAAAATCATCGCGCGTGCGTACGTACGAAATACCGTCTCCACGCTGTGGTGTAATCTGTTTTTCCACCACCACCTTACTTGGATGGGTATAATGGTAGAAATAATATCTATATAAAATTATTATAAAATTATTATAATTATGAGATATCATATCATCCACTCCAATTCCATTGAATAATTATAGGAATGATATCATCGCTCGTGCGTACATACAGATTACCGTCTGCACGATGCGATGAGATTCATTCTCCATGTTAACGATTAAAGAATTATTATAAAGTATATATAATAAGTAATCATGAAACATATGAAATATTAATTCTATTGGATATATATATATATATATATGTCATTTACTTCCATTCAATTTAATAAGAAAATGAAAGCGGCGTTCATGCGTACATACGAACTACCGTCTCCCTGAACGGTGTATTTAATTCCATTTATCGATCTATTATATATATTTATATGATGAATATATATTAAATATAAATCATGTCTTACATTCTGGAAATATTTAATCATGATCTAAGTAATCATATGAATAATTACAAGTCAAAACATGTACGATAAATGAAACAATTTTTCCCAAAACACTGCTTTAACATGGAATTGACAAATGAACGGGTAATATAAAGTTGTAAGTGAATATTATATGATATCATAAATATTATTACAGTTATTTTACAAGTTAATAATATGTTTAAACCCACTATACAGGAGTCTCGGACATATATAGAATAAATTGGACATAAGGTAAGGGATAATTATTCCAATCTCATTCTTAACCAAGATTGTTTATTCGTTAGTATTTACTGGGGTTATATTTATCATACATGTCCATGTTTTGTAAAAATGTTTTCATGTATTTTTAAAGTCATTTTTACCCATTTTTTACTCTTATAAAATGGTATGTAAAAAATATTTCTTTTTTTTACCATACGAGGAAATTTTTTATTTTTCCAGCAAAAGTACGAGGAGAATGTTTTTTTAACTTATACGGCATGAACGAATTTTTACGGTTTCATAACGCCTTATTTAAATGAAGCTTCCTCTACAGTATTTCATGATTATTTTCAACAAAATCATTTTCTTTTAAAATTGCATGGAATTTTGTGAAAAGAAAATGATTATGAAGAATAAAGGATATTTTCGTCATGAATTCATTTCAAGTGTTTTATCAAAACTATTTTCCATCTAAGATGACATTATTTTGTATTTTTATGTTTCAAGTATAATGTCTTTGTTATTTACATGGTTTGATTTTTCTTATGATTAAATGATATCCATTTGTTTTATATGGATTATGTTATGATGGGATGATGTTTATGAAACCCATTTTATTCTTTTGGTTATGATGAATGATTTCTATTTATTTTGTGGAACACATAAGAATGATTTCATTATGAGATGGGTGAGACCTATATCTACTTCTAATTCATTGGGTAAAGATTTATATCTCATGATATTGACATGGATGGAATGACAAGTGAATTTGGTTCAGTAATACAGGGCTGGAACGACAAGTAAACCCGGTTCAGTAATGGACTTTGTCCACTACGATGGTCTTGGCAGCAATTCCTTGGCTACTATGGAAATAATAACTTGTGCTTAATGCATTCCACAATTACATGTTTTATTCCCATGCTATTTTATCATGATTAATGTTAATTTATGATCTATGCCTTATGTACTGCCATGATTTATTTCACAACTCAAGATTTTGATGTTTAAACTTTATGGTCATGTTTTTAAGTTCAAATGTATATGGTTTGTTTTATTTTCTCCATGATTACCCTTACTGAGCATTTGAGATCACCCTTTATATTTTTTCTTTTCCCCAGGACATAAATAAAGGTTTTTGGTAAGAAAACAAAAGGGGAATATCTTTATGGGAGACGTTGAAGATCTTTCACCATGATTAGAAGATTATGTTCTGAGTTTCCAAAGACACTAAACTATTACGGACCATGGGTGTCTGTTTTTGTTATGTATTAAGTATTCCGCAAAATTAATGTAATATCCATGTATGTAAAGCTTGTGACTCTACATATGAAAAGATATCTAAGATTATTTTTGGGATTTAAAAGGTATATTTATTGGTCCACATCATCTTGTAAGAAGGAGTGTTAGTGGACCTAACCAAAGATTAAGTATTTTTTTCCTTGGGATTATCCCACGAATGTCTTTGATATTCATAGATTTATGGGTTTGGAAGGTTGAAATCAATAGTTTATCAAGGACTTATGTTGCTTGGAAGCACCATAATCAAGATTGGACAAGAAGGGTATAAAGTTTGAGTGGTATGAGGCATGAGAGAATTATTTTTAGAATCTAAAGATGTGTTTGAACACATCACTAATTATGATTTTATCTAAACTAGGTGAAGAATATACCATTTTGTGATGCATCCAGGATTAGATTTGGGGTAGTGTTGATACAGGTACATTGATTCATGACATATGGATTACAATATTTGAGGCCACATGAATGAAAGTAACGTACATATGATATATAGTTATCCACAATGGATAATTCCTTGAAATTTTGGGGACATTGCCTTCTAGGTGAGAGTTTTATAGTTTATACTAATCATCAGATCCGAGAATAAATCTTTTACCAAATGATTTAAATATTTGGAATCGGAGATTGATTGAGTAAAAGGAATACTTAGATTTGAGATAAATTATATGTTGGGAATGGGTAATGGGGTTAATGATGCATTGTGCTATAAAACACACACTCAGGCAATTAAAGATTCATGTTCTAAAAAGAATATGATGGACTTTTTCACTGATATGAATGTATGTGTTTTGGATGAGTGGAAACAAATGACCCTTGTGTGTTTATCCATTAATCCATATCTCCTAAGCCTCTTCAAGGGAAGTAACTAAAATATCTAATGTGTCTTGTGTAAATTGATATATTTGAAGGTGGGGAGCTACCCCCTCACTGGAATATTGATGATGATGAGATAATCCATGTTCATTCCATGTGATTGTTTCTACTTGTATGTATGAGGATATGATGTGTCGGCTTCATGCCTCAAAGAGGTAAGTACACCTTGGTTTGACCAAAATGTATTGTGATTACTAAGAAATCCATCAAATAGTGATACAATATAGCTATTTTTTGATCAATTTATAATGGAAGAACATCTCTTATAAATTAAGGATAATTTCATCACTATTCAGTTGGGAAACTTATATCTTTGGGAGATAATGTATTTTCATGGGTTTCCTCAGAGTATTGTTTCAGATAGAGGTATCTATCTTACATTGTGCTTCTATAAAGGCTTGAATAAGAAACTAGGTACCCATTTGTTTTTAATAAAAATTTCCACTTACAGACATATAGGAAATCAAAGCATACTATCCAAGTTTTAGAGGATGTGATGAGGGAATGTATCATAGATTTTTTTGGATCTTGGGATAAGCACCTTGTACTTGTTGAGTTCACAAATAAAAATAATTATCAAGTTACTATCTAAATAGAACCATACAAGGACCTTGATTATAGGAAATATAGATCACTATTTTGTTGGATGGAAGTGGGAGAATCATGGTTGTTAGGTTTGAGTCTCATACATGATATGTAATATCAAGGTCAATTGATTCAGAAGCATATCACTACAACTCAAAGTATAAAAAATTCATACATCAATTGATTCCATAAAATTTTTGAGTTTATAGTGGGTGACCTAGATTTTATTTAGGTGTCTCCATGATTGTGTAATCATCATATTCAAAAAATGGGAAAGTTATAAACTGGGTATTTGGGTCTGTTTGAGATTATGGAGTGGATCAAATCTATAGAGTATCAGTTGGCTCTTCTATAGTAGTAAAATATTTTGTATGATGTTTTTCATGTGTCACAACATTGGAAGTATCACCCCAACCCTTCTCATGTGACTGATGTTGTTGATATTACTAAAAAATGTAAATTAGTGATGGTTATTTTTTGCAATAGGGACATTTATGAACATTCCTAATTAATTTTCAGATGTTTCTAAAAAACATCATCTTTTTTTAAAATTTAAATTTTAATGATGTTTATAAACATTTCAAATTAGAGATACCTCAATTACTAATGTTTTTTTATAAATGTAAATAAATCACACCTCATTTACCGATGTATGTTAAAAACATCGATATTTTTTTTTAATTCACAATTTTTCTTGTTTTTAAAATAAAAATTGATACACAATCCCAATACATAGTCGGTCACCCCACCCCCAACCAACCTAGTGCACTCCTCTCTCCCCCTCCAGTAGATTGTGCACAATCCCTCTACCCTACCCTGCAGGTCACCCCACACCCCACCCCTCCAACACATCCCCTCCTTGTGCATAGCACTACACATCATGTCCCCACCTCTTCCATTCCCAACCCCCTCCTATGTGTCCCATCCATGTGCCTGGTGTTACCCAGTGTGTCCCCCCTCTACCAACCCCCAAACCCTCCCAACCAAGCATACTACCCCCTCATGTATGCACAAGCCCCAAGAAAAGGTTATGTATCCATTAAAACTTGATCATTGCACCTCCAGGGTCACAAGGAAGAAGTAGACCAATTCACCTATTCTGATTTTGAATACATAATTGTATTATGTAATATATATATATATAAATAGATTTAAGTATTTAAAAAATTAATAATATATATATTTATATATTAAGATACATGTCTATATTGATTATATCATATATATATGTGTGTGTGTGTGTGTGTTTATATTATATTATGTATATTTATGTTTATATCTTACATATATGTTTATATTTTAAGTTTATTTATATATTTTTATTATGTATATAGGTCTAGATTATATACTCATGTTTATATATATATGTGTGTGTGTGTGTGTAAATATATATGTGTATGTATACACATATATAATTATAATTATAATTATAACTATAATATATATATATATATAATTAGCCACATTTTAAATCACTGGTAAAAATGTCACTAAAATAGTTAAATTTTCTTTAAAATGTGGTTAAATTTTAAATAGTTGATTTTATTATGTTATATATATATATATATATATTAGTATTTCAAAATTTATAATATTTATATATATATTAATATACTTATATTAATATATTAATATATGTTTATATTTTATGTTATATATATATATATATTTATTTATTTATGTTTATATTTTATATATATATTTTTATTTTATATTATATATATGTGTGTGTGTCTTTATATTATATATATATATATATATGTATTTAAATTTTATGTTTATATATATATATATATATGTTTTATATTATATATATATGTCTATTTATATATGTCTATATATATATATATTTATATATATGTGTGTGTGTTTATATATATATGTGTGTGTTTATATATATATGTTTGCTTATATGATTATATTATATTATATATATATATATATATGTTTATATAATATATATATCTATGTTTATATATATATATATGTATGTATATTATATATATGTATATTATATGTTTATATTAATTTATATATATATATATGTTTACATATATACTTATTTATATATATGTGTGTGTGTGCGTGTAAATATATATGTCTATCTATACATATATATAATTTTAATTATATATATATAATTAGTCATGTCTTAAAACACTGGTAAAAAAATCACTAAAATAGAATCGTTTTCTTAAATACGAGACTAAATTTAACATATATGTGTGTTTTTATGCCCCACCATTTGTGGTGGGGTGGTAAGGGTTTGGGGGTGAGGGGTATGTCGCGGGGTCAAGTCCCTGGGCTTATGATTTAATGTAATTTTCTTCCTTGCGTGTGTGTCGCTTTTGTGGTTGTACCCAATTTTTATATGTGTGTTTTTATATATAAAGATATGTATATATATATATACACGTGTGTGTGTGTTTATATATGGATATGTTTATATATATGTATCTATGTTTATATATATTAATATATATATCTAAATATATATTCACATCGATGTTGGGAAATAGGCTATATAAATATAAATATATATATATATATATATATAGAGAGAGAGAGAGAGATTTCATGAAAAATGTGGATAAATCCGCAACGGTTCCTGAAAAACATTGCTAATTTAGCCACGTTTTTTAGGAAATGACGCTAAATAAAGAAAATTTCTTGAAAACATCGCTAACTTTAAAATTTGATACTTTTTTTAAAAAACATCACTAAAAATGTATCTAAATTCCAATTTTTTTATTGTGTGAGCATGAGGCAGATATGACCTTTGGGGAGAATCAGATTCATGTTCTAGACCACAGTGATAATGTTTTGGGGGTAAGACCATACTTCTGGTCCGAGTTTTAGGGAAGCATGACTATTTTCAGAAGAAAACACCGGAGTGAGATGCTTATAGGAGGGCTCTGTGGCACAAATGTTTTACATTGGAGGATTAGTGATGCTGGGGAAAGCAGCTCGAGGTTGAACTATTATAAGAGAGGAGGTTGTAAGAACCAAATCCTTTATGAGGTATATTTTTGTTTTAAATTTTGGTTTATCTCCCTTTAAATTGATTAATGAAATGCTTCTATAGAGTAGATAAGGTCTCAGGAATTTACTAAGGGTTTATGACATGATAATGGGAGGAGAAGAGGCCATCCAGTGTATGATGCATTTTTTTGGCACAGTTGGTACTAACCATGCACTATAACCATACAGTATGGTGGAGGGTGGTGCATAGTTAGAAAACCATGCATGGTGTCCAAGGAAACCATGCATCCTAAACCCCATCAGGTAGAGGAAATTGTATGAAAACCCCATAGTTTTTTAAACCATGTTAGAGGCTATAAAACCTGCATGAATCCATTTCTTCTTGGATATAGGGAACCATATGGTTTGGAAATCTGTGTGTCCAAATAGAGTTCCTCTTTAAAAGTGGAGAAATAAACATTTACCTCCTGATCTTTATATGTTTCACCCCATTTCATTCACCAAAAGCCTAGGTTTTTAACCGGATGCTCTCTCGTATTCCAAGGATCATTTTCCTTTATTTCTTAGGAATTTGAAGTGTCGTTTTATGTGAATCAAAGCACCAGGTGAGAATATGAGTCCAATTTCTTATATTTTCTTGGATAATCATTGTGTGTTGTTTTATATTCTTCTAATGAACATGAACCCTACTTTTTCTAGGAAATTTTCACCTTGGTGTTAGTGGTAGTTTTAGCTCAAATTAGGTGCCAAGGTTGGGTGATTTCTTGTCTCCGAGCTTAGGGTAGGTGGTCTAAGCGCTCTTTCCCATAGTATTGATGTTTGATTATTTGTATGTGATGTGTGATAATGTTACAAAATGATACACATTTATTAAATACTAATAAATTTAAATTGGGTTCTAGGATTTTTTTTATACCCTTCACAGATCATGTTGGGTCCATTAGAGATTATAAGATCATTCTTAATGTCCACCCAAGAGGCATTCAAATTCTATAAAAGATAGAAAATGTGGAATATGAAAAGGAAAATAGAGGGTTTGGGGATTTAACATAACATTTTATTTCATGGTATGAGAATGGAACCTAATGGAATTCTTGGTATGACTTGGATTAAAATTTGATAAGGCTTGAAAAAGGGACGTGACAGGAAAAATGGCAAAAGGGTTTTAAGTATTAATTGTTAAATGATTTTAATGAATGAATAAGTTTTTTGAAATGTAATTGAATTTTTAATGTGGGATAGTTTTAGAATTTTGGATATTCTAATTCCATATTTTTTTAAAAGTTTTGGTTATATTGAACCTTGGAATTTTTTTTGATAATGTCTAAGATGTGGGACATGATTTTCTTGAACCATCAAAAATGATGTTGGGAATGGTGTTAATTCTCCTTGTTGAGGATGTTGTCCATGTAAATCCTTTTACTTTGTTTTGGATGTCCATATATGGACTTCTTAATCCTTGACTTAGGGTTATGATCATTAAATATCATACTCTTGAATTAAGTGTCGATATGATGATTCATGCACACATTTTTGGACATGATGTGAGAACTTGGATGGGAATCCCATATATCCATAATTTAATGATGAATTGAAACCCCCTTACTTTCTATGTAAAGTGTTTACCCATAGAGTACATGAATTACACTTATTTATCCCAAGGCCTATATGTTTAATTGGTATTTGGATAAATTTAAACATGTATCCCTAATGTCTTATCTTTATTACTCTATCACACTTTTTCATACACATACTTTTTGACTAGATATTTCTTTACAAACAATTGATGGTGGACTACTAATTTGTACTCACATCTTTCTTAGGCAACCTATGGTACACAATATTATCTTATGGTTCTAATTATAGATAAGGGAAATGAATCAATGTTATACGGTTGAATTGGGATAGAGATTAGATGAGGGGACCAAACTTGATATCGTGACCCGAATTGGGAGATTTCCAGTGTGCCATTATTTTGAGTTTTCCCTTTTCACTTTAGACTATCATGACATGAATCTTTTTTCATATTGGTTTGTTGGTACTTCCATAGTTTTTGAATGTATATGTGATGTTTGGTTATTTCTTATTATTTATTGTTATTGTTTATAATTATTTTCTCTATTTTTTACTCTAGTAAAGAGGGTTTAGTCTCCCCATGTATTGCAGTATACCCTTGATTCTAGTTGGAAGTCTCTGGTTTATGGGGAGGTGTACATGATTTCTGGTGGCGCACCTACTTGAGGTACCAATTTAGTTCCTCCCAGACCTAGATTTTACACTTTCTTTCTCATATTCATCATGATCACGATTGACATACAATTCTCCTCAAAGACAAATGAATATACACAAAAAAATAAACTACATTGTTAATGAAATAAATAAACTCAAATATTTAAAATAGAAAATCTTTAGTGTAGATATTGTAATAGAGGTAATCCAACCCTTTTATTTCTATTGAGAGGACCACTTCAAGATATACTCAACCCTTTGAATTATTGTTTAGAAAAATTTAACCAATTATAACTTTTTATCCATTTAACTATTAGACCTATTAGGATCTTTATTCTTCTATTAACTTTTACTTTTTGTATGAAAGTATATAAAAGTAGGTAAAATATGTCACAGAATATTTATACAATGCCCATTACTAAATAAGAGTGTTTGTTCCTTGCCCCATATTTTGATGACCTTGAAACAATTTCCCCCACTATAATGAGATACCTATTATAGTGGTTTATATAGAAAAAAATAGTTAACCTAAGTGTCATTCCCTATACTTTTGGAGGTGGAATAAGAAGAAAATCATTCCTCCTTGGATTGGTGATGACCTTGTCGAACTTGTCGCTCTACACTGGTTATTTATACTTCTTATGTAGATATACTTCACCTTATTATTAAAATAATTTGTATTACCAAGAATTTGTTCCACTAGATGATTATTCTACTGGAGTTCAAAGTGATATAGTGTACTTATATTCCATTTTATTCACCTGTTACTTGCATTACAGAAGGTAAGAAACTTTCATTATTCTTTATAATAGAAAAGTGAAATATTATCTTCCTTTATATGGATATTTTTATTCTAATACTTTGTCCAAAAATTTTCCATACGATCCTTCATGAAAAGAAATCTGTTTGATAATTTTTATCTGTTGGCAGATCATCTGGCCATTCTTCTTTACCATGTTCATCTGATACTAAATGATTGGAATGTTTTATCCAGTATCCCTTCATCTGGTACCTTCTCATACAATTCCTTTTCTCCATTTGTTACACAATATTCTCTATTGTGTTTCCTCTTAAAAAAATTCATCTAATCCCTTCATATTTTGGTTTACCCGATGCTTTGTTACTTTATTGGTGATTTCTCTCCATCTAGTTTCGCCTACTCCATTTGGTACATCATTAACTAATACATCGACCTAGTTGAATAACTCTCAAGATTTGTGTTTGACACTTCCTTACAATGCTTCAATTCTTAATCACAACACATAGCCACAATACACTTTTTCTTTTGATTGATTACTCAATTGTGTATGGATCCTCCCAACTATCAATAATTCTATGAAAAAACTTGATTCTACAACTCACTTTATATAAGAAAGGTTCCTTAGAAATCCTAGGGAAATGTGCACACACAAATTTGAAAATCCCACTTCTAAACATGAATCTACCACATGATTCTTCCTTCATTCAACCAATTTTAAACTTCCTTGAAGATAATAATCATCCAATATTCATAGGTCCTTAGATATTTATTTAATCATTCTTATTAAACCTTCTTTAAAATCATGGCTATAATCATTATTTTCCCTTCATAATTATTTAAGTGTTGATAATCCATATTAATATCACAACAATTAATGAATTTTAAAAAAACATCACAAAGTACTTTAAATAATCTATCTTTTACAAATTCATAACATGTATTCCATATAATGAAACTTCATTCAATGTTCCTTCATCACTTTATAGAAACGTCTCAGAATCTTTTACAATATTCTTCCTCTGACCAATTACATGCTTTGTAAATCCTCAGTTGTTTCCTTAGCATAAAAACCTTTGGTTAATGAACTTCATTTTCATATATTTCTATAATGATAGTAAAAAAGTTTATTTAATGGATACATAAACTTTATTCTTCATTCTAAACCTTCAATTTTATTCCACTTCTCAAAACCTTTAGTTCAAGGATCATCAATCAAAAATTTATTTCTGATTAATTCCTATTAAAACTTATATTTGATAAAACTGATTAGTAGCCTTTTCAACCTTCAAATGATGATCTTTTTATGTTTTCTCTCACTATGTTAGGAAACATTTGTGTGATCATTTACATACCATTATCTTTTAACATTATAATAATTCTTTTATCTAATGTTATGATTTATAAACTTCTTCTCTATCTGATGATTTAGAAACTCATCTTTAGTAATTTGACAATATCTTCATTTAAGGATCATCACATGTTTCTTATGGTTGTTGACTTTGATAAAAAAAATTATAGATCATCAGAAAGATTCTTCCTGATATATCCTAACATGAAAATTTTCATTCATCACAACATCTTTACTTTGCATCATGATATTTTCAAAAGTCCATTCAATGGACATCATACAACCCTTAGTATAACTACAATCAACACATCACAATTTTCAGGAACTATATTTCCACTGAGTTCCACCATAACTTGAAAACATAAACATTGCACAATGACTCTTCAATTTCAAATTTTGACTTACCTGATTGAATTCTCTTTAAAATAATTTGTTCTTTTCTTAAACCTTAAATTGAATCATTGAAATAAGGCAGTGTGATGTTTGATCAATGAAGAATACATAGCTTTGTAGTGTCTGATATAGTTTGTCTGATAATTATCTATCTGATGTAATAGTGAATTTAATTAGTAAAATATTTGTCTCCATCTGTATTCTAGTCGACTTAGTCTATTCACATTAGACCACTATCAGTGTGAATGTTTTTTAGAGGTCTCCCAAACTTTCCTCTATTCCATTGGAATTTACATATTTGTTTTTCTAATGGAATATATTATATTAAATTGGAAAATTTATTTGATAGGAAATCGAATCAATTATGTTACTTAGAAACATTCATCCAATTACATCATTTTTATAATATTTGTCTGATCACCTTAGTATGATTGACCTCATTTGATCACCTTAGTACGCTAGACTTCGTACGACCATCTTCACTAAATATATCTATTTTTATTTGAAATCATCTTAAGGAAACTCCTTAAGGAACCTTCATAATATTGATAAGAAACATTATTTTCTAAATATCAAGAACATTTTCAATACACTAAGAATAACTCATCAATAATCATAATTATACATAAAGTCTGCAAAATAAATTTCAAATTTCTTGAGACAATAAAACTTAATAACTTCAACTGAACCTTATAACTACTTAATATTTGTAATTTCATCAAAATATTAACATAAATAAAATATTTCATTGACAACCATTGATATCCAAAAACTTATATTGAAAAAATTTACAACTCACACACAAAGTGGGCTCTTCATAGAAAAGTTCTAAAGGAATCTGGTGATTTTACCATTCTCTGATGAAATTTCAATTTCTAACCTAAAACAATATCATTAGATTCTATGAAAATAAGATTATAAGAGAATTATAGGGCGATAAGGAATCAATACCTCAATCTTATAAAGAAAATACCAAATAATTCCACCCTAAACCAAGGGGAATAAATAGAGGTAAGGGGAGGAGGCCCTCTAGTCATGTGCATATATAAGATCCTAACCTTCCTGTAGATTCCCCATGCTTGATTTTAGGTACTATTTACCCTTGTTTTTGTTATAACTTGGATGGGTTTTGTTTTGGGGTTGTTTCAAGTGAAATTGGAGGAATTTGGAAGCCAATGTGTTTATGCATGGTTTTTACACATTTAGGGAAAATCATGTAATTTTACCTAGGAAACTGTAATCCCCATGTTGGATCCACAATAGGTGGTGCACAGTTTGGCCAAATAGTGCAGACTTCCTCCACAAACTGTAAACCCTAAAATATAGGGGATTTTCATGATTATCACATAGTTTTTCTAACCATCTTCCACTTAGGATAAACTGTGGAACCCATGAGTAAAGGTGCATGCTTAGGGAATTCGGTTTTGAAAATCATGCGCCTCCACCCCGGAAACCATGGATATGGGAAATTAAAGTGTTGGAAAATTATTATAAAATTAATGAAACCTCAATTATTATCCCGAAACACCCTATTTCAGCCTAACCTAACATTCCTTGATTTTTGAGGCTTTCGGGAGGTTTCAATGGCTACTCAAAAACTTTTCTTGGTGAATCAAAGATCTGGTTGAAGGATAAACCCCTCCATGGTTTTGATACTAGATCTCCTCCACCATTATGATTTTTTCCATTCCACTTCAAATTGAGGATTCTGGTTTGGTGACCATTCATTAAAATTTCATAGTTTGGTGGTCTTATTTTCAATTCCCATAGTCTTGATTATAATTGGGTGTATGTAATTGTGAAATTGGAATTGTATTTCAGGGAAATTGAATTTTAAATTGAATTTATTAATGTATTTTTCTTATGTGATTATGAAATTGGTTGAATAATAGGATTTTGAAATTATTGAATAATGGGATTGTGAAATTGGTTGGATAATAGGTTATAAACATGGTTATTAATTGGTTATGTATGTGGATCTATAGTTTTTTGATCATTTTGAATGACATGAAAAATGAGTTATGGGACAAGGAATACTGTCCCAAATACCCATAGGGTGTTATAATACCACTCTGGCCCCCCAATATATATATATATACATATTCTATCTTATCACCGAGTTGTGGGATAGGGGCTACTGCTCCAAATACTCATGGGGTTCCAGAATACTACTCTAACCCCCATCATATAAATTTGAAATTGTAATTAATTGGATAATGATAAACCATGAATTAATGGATTTTGGTATTCCCCTAGCATGTTTTTCAGAATATGGAATGAGATGAAATAAGAATGATTGGATCATGTGCCATCATGAACATGGGGGCCTATGTGGTTCTCTAAAGAATATTAAAAGTGAAATATATTTAATTTCTCATCTATTCATTATAATTTATATATCTATATACATTATTATAAAATAAATATTTCATTAGATTTTGTTGGTGGTGGCCTATTGAGTAATACTCCCAGCCTAGTCGGGAAGTGACAAAGTGATATTTCATGAATATTTTTTTAACAATTTTCAATGATTTTAAAAACATTTTTCATCAATATAGCGATTAAATTAATTGTCTTATTAAATTATGGGAATTTTAAAATATATATTGGAAATTTATTTAAATGGTGGTATTCAATGAATTATTTTTCAAAATCATATTTTATGAAAGTAGGATGGATATTTTTTTAAGTGTTAAAAAGTACCAAGTTATTTTGATTGATATTTTAGGTTAAATTTTTTCCATGATTTTCCAACTCTAAACCAACCAATTCCAAGTCACATAGGAATCCCTTAATGGTTGGTTGACTATAGTGGAGTAGGGGGAAGGCCAGAATGAGAAGGAAAGGCCACACTAAGGACCATACCCATGTGCCCCGTGGCCTATGAGGAGTTAAGCACGCGGGGATCATGGGTTGGGCTGAAGCCTTCTAGGGCCACACAATATGTGCGGATAGGTTTTTATGAATTTTGTTCCAAGTTCCCACCCCTGTGAAGGAGTCTGAGCTCAGACTCACATTCCTTTATTATTAAACAACCATCGAGATGGAGCTCAGTTTCGATATGGGATGCCAAGAACCTAGTTACTGTTTCTTTTTATCAAAATGGTTCCATTGCACCTTATCTTCACATACCTTTTCTCAGACATTTCCTAATCAATCATACTCTACTGTCCCCGTTTCCCAATGCTGACTACCGCTACCTACTATCACCAAAAATTTCCAATGCTACCCCTGGAAGTTTGAGCTCAAGCCCTTTCACCATGCCAAGTCCATCAACCGCCCTTGATATTCTCTAAAGCCATCCCTGACCCCCATATAGAATATTTCGATCTCCCTTCAATCACTATGAAGGTCAGAGGGGTTAATGAAGAGTCAATCATCGCTACCTCCACCATGCTTTAGCACTATTCTACATTATCTATGCCCGATGTCCCTACCTTCATGATCGATCCCACACATGAGGCCACACAACTAGTCCATGCTTCAAAATTTAAACACCCAAAACATTTGGTTGTTTCCAAATACAAAACCATGTGGGTATTGTGGGGATTTCAAGTGTTCAAAATTTTAAGGATTTGGTTGATATTTTAACCACAATATATGTTAAGGACAAGGAATTTATTTTCGTATAAAAGATTCGAAAGCACCCCTTTTGTGAGGAGAGTTAGCATCATGAAGAGGAGAGTCTAATGAAGGCCGAAGTATGCACACCTATTTTCTTATTTTATTTTTTCCCTTATTATTATTATTATTATTTTTATTTATTTTGTATTTTTTGTCTCCTTTTAATAAAATACAGTTCATGCATTATTTAACCAAGTGTTATTCCACCCCTTTCTTCAATTATTATTATTATTATTATAGTATTATTATTAATCTAATTTTCTTATTCTGTCTAATTTATTCTCTTTTATTTTCCTAGTTTATTTATTTTATTATTTCTATATCTATCACTATTGTTCTATTTTTTATTTTTTTCTTTCTTTTTTTTATTTCTTTTTTTACTTTATCATTATATTCTATTTTTTTATTATCCCTCCATTATTTCTTTATATTTCTTCTATTATTATCATATTTTCCACCATTATGACCTCTTACTCCCGATAATGGGAGGACGACCCAAGGATTGGCCTGAGGGAGGTTAGATGTTTTTGAATTATTTCATAAAGTTCACTTTATATTTATGATAAATGTGAGTGGAATGCATGGGTGTAGAGATTTTCCCCCATGAAATGCCACTCAAATATATTTCTATTCTTTTATTTTATTTCATTTACATCTATTACATTTATTATTTCTTCTCATGATGATACTTGGGTGATCAATGGATGAAACATCATACGATGAATTCAGGTCATGGAAGGTGTCACACTCTTGACTGAGGTGTTCCATCAACCTTGATTATAGGAGGATGTGGAATTTATATTTCCTAGACCATTAAATATTTCACAAAACTAAATAAAAGTATAGTAATTTATCATGATATTTAATTATTGGATTATAAAACGAAATTTATAAAAATAATGGAGAATAATGATAGAATGAAAAACCAAACCCATGACCAATTTCATTCTCTCTAATCATATTATATTTATCATTTCATGTTAGTTTAGTTTAAATTATATTTATTCATGTATTTTCACCATCTTATAAAGTAATAAAAACCTAAAAATTTATCATTTTTGTCATTAAATAAAAAAACAAACAGAAATATTGTTTAGGTGAATTGGATTAAGTAAGTAGAAAAACTAAGAAGCTCCTCAAGTGAGATGACCATGGAAATCCACGTTTCTATACTATGAAAAAATTTAGAAATTTTATTTTTCCATTCCCAATGTTATGCATGAATCAAAGATCACACCATTACTAGGAATCCAATCATCAATTTCCTTAATTTTTTTTATTTTCACATTGTAGATAATTTTTCATTATTTTCGTTAAAATCCCAAAATAATGTTTAACTCATCCTAGTCTATAGAATATGGTGTTGCCTTATTCTCTAGACAGATCAGGGGACCTAAGATCCAAATTATCAAATAGGAGTAATTGAAGGATCTCATCCATTATCTTAAAGATACCCTTGAACAACCAGTTTTTAGAGGATTATCAAGGGAGTACTAAACTACAAGATTAATTCATAGAGTTTTATCAATATGTGTCCAAGACACAAGTCGAGATGTAATTGTTTTGTGAATTTTTTTTAATAAATACCCCAGGTAAATTTCATTATCAAGTGGCTAAAAACAACCTCAAATACTACATTCAACAGATGGAGGAGATGATATATGATCTGTAAGAAAAAATTGGTTGGATAACTTTGTACATCAATTCATCCCTCGAGCAACCCAAACATGAATGAGAGAAAGTTCACTTATTATTCCCTAATTTCTATGAGGACATCGATGAAGTTGAGGTCATTCTTGAGAAGTATCCAAAACCTATGAATTTAAAGAACTATATCAAGGATGACCATGATGAGATAGAGTGGATTCTTGATGTGGAAGACTTTCCAGCTAAGCTATATGTGTGAGTTAAACAAGATCTAGACGATATATGGAATGATTGCCAGGTATAACTTGATATCCCCATTCCCTACCAAGTATAGGAGATAAAACCATTAAATATTTTTCTACCCATGAATACATGACCCAAGTTGAAGAATTTGAACAAAATATGTAGGTGCCCAACTACATACCTCCACTTTCTACCATCTAACTCCAAGAAGCACTCACCATTGAAGAAGAGATTGAAGATAAAACAACTAAGGGTGTTGATCTTATCTCAAAATATATTTCATTTTATTTTCTTCAATATAAATTGAGTATTAATTCCCAATAATTTTAATTATAAGATTCAGAAAATAAATTCTTTTCTTTAGAGGAATATGAATAAACAACACACAAACCTATTGAGGAACACATAGAGATCCATAATTTTGATGAAAATTCATTTGAGGAATCCCATGAAGAATTCCAACTTGATTACCCTAATGAAATAAAGACACAATATGGACATTATAGAATGGAAAATATTTTTGAAAATTAATATTTAAATTTTATTCATGTAAAAATACATTCTTACATTCCCTTTGATCATTCAATTATTTCAGCTCCTATTTAGTAATAATTGGACAAGTAGGAGGTTGCACAAGTTACAGCTAGGAAGGAAGATGATTCCTTCTTCATCCTACCATTTCCCTGAAAACAATACTTAATTTTGAATGGGATAGATCTGGTATACTCTTTCCATTGGTCATCCCTCACCACTAAAAAAAAGTTCATGTCGAGAAAAGCCACATGTGGTGGTTCAATTCCCAAAAGATCCGCCCACCAAATGATTATCGACAATAGCTAGAACTACCCTTTAGAGGAAATAAAAATAAAAGGCCCATTAGGGGGATCATACAAAGATTTATCTTTACATTATTTCTATTACTTTCAATTTCATTTTAAGGATTAGTCTAGTATACATGCCCACTCCCTCTATCATTTTGATCTTTAATGGAATGATCCTTGTGTTTAATTAATTGATTTACTTTTTTAGGATCATGATGTCATAAGGAAGCACAAAAATAGTGTAATAAGATAATTAATACTTAATTTAAAAATAGAGTTCACCTTTTAATGTTTATCTTTCAAAATCCCTACATTTTGTGCCTAAAAACCTATTTTGAACATTAAACTGGAAACTGCATGCTTGTGATTTCAATTTATGGTTTACTTGACTTATCTTGGATGTAAGAGTTACTTAGGATTCTTGTGATTCCATGTTTAATATTCCAATTTTAATGAAACTGAATGAGTAAAATGGATAATTGAATTATTAAAGTGATGTATGGGTATTAAACTAAGGAATCATGATTTGAGGTAATTAGTTGATTCATGTAAATGAAATATATTTATCATTTTTCAAGCTTTGAATTTCTAAAATTTATGGGGATTGATTTTTTATTTTGATTTTTTCCATGCACGATTTTCCCAATATCATACGTCTTATTCTTGAGAGGATTTCTGGAAAAAGTAATTCTTATTTATTCTTGAGTATATTTTTGAGTGATTTTGGGTAGTTCCACTTACTAAAACATGCATTGAAACTTTTAAAAGTTATAATGGTGAAAAATAAAATTTAAAATGATTGAGGAATAATTTTAGTAACTCTTATCCTTGAGACCACATTTACATCAATCCTTGTTTATCCCATAGAGACCACGAATGACCTTGTTAGGGATGAGCCGTGTTTCAAGTCATTTTTATCCATTCCCACCCTTCTATTAGTATTTTCATTATATTTTAATATTTTCATGTGGTATTAAAGGGATTTATGGTGAAAGGGATGAAATAACTTATAATGAAAATGTGTGGGGGTGATATTTTTTTCATTAAAAATGTTTTTTGAATCATTCAGTATACCTTATTGTTTTCCCTTCTTAAAAAATGAAAAAATAGGAAGAATAAAAAATCACCAATATTGGACCGATTATTTCTATCATATGTGTTTAGGTAGTTTATGTGAGATTTATTCCAAGAATGACTTAAAAAAATAGTAAAAAATTTGAAAAAGGAGTTTATGAAAAAACATTAAAAAAGTAGGGAAAAATTATAGATAGTGAACATCATTCATTATGAGTAATATTGATCATGATATTAGATTAAGTTTTGGAGAAGTGGGAGTTGTCACACTTTGACGGTGAGAATTCCATTATGTATACTTTTTAATATTATGCACTTTAATTTAGAGAGAAACATCCTCATTGATCTTAAATTTTTAAACATAAAATTCCTACCAACCTCAATCCTCCAAGTTTTTAGAATGTTAATTGAAAAGTCATCAAGATTTAATGTGCATTTTATCTTTACATAATAGAGAAAATAGTTCCTTTAAAATCCTTTGAAAATGATCAAGTTCTCATGATATGATCATAGATATATTTTGAACTGTATCATGAGTAATGAGTGAAAAAAATCAAGGAGAAGTAGATCATTACTTGCATGTTAGATAATAATTAATTTAGGAACATGAATTAGTGAAAGGATAAGTTACACCAATTTAAAAGGGGAAGATGTGAAATACTTTAAGTGGCTGTTTCTTTGAAAATTGAGGAATTAAATGTATGTTTAATGTGTAATTTGAAAATTCTATTTTCTATTGAAAATTATTTTAATTCCGTTGCTTTGAAATTTGAGTAACGGTAATATTGGTGACCTATGGAATTCCATGTTGATATTTTATGCTTGAGAAAAAGAATAGTTTATGTTTATGGGTATTTTACACACTAATATTTCATTCATATTTTGAATCAATTTTCAATGATTTTAAATGGTTTTTTAATTAATATACCCATTAAATTACTTTTTTCATTAAATTATGGGAATTTTCAGAAAAAGAAAGGAAATTTATTTAAATTGTGGTATTTGATGAATTATTTTGTCAAAGAATAACTTCTAAAAGTTATATTGAAATTTTTTAAGTGTTGAAAATTAAAAAGTTATTTTGATTTATTTTTTTGGGAGAATATTGTTCATGCTTGGCCTGACCTCAACCAACCAAATTCATGTCACATAGCCTGCTCTTAAGGGTAGGATGACCATGGTGGACTAGTGGGAATGCTAACACAATCTCACATGTCCACATGGGGTACTAAGACTATGTGGAAAGTGGTCTGTAGGGATTCAAGCCCACATGAAGTATGGGTTGGGCCAGATCTTGATGGGTCTACACAGTCTGCCTCATTATGTTCATGTGCAAGTGGTTCTTGGTGCCTACCTCGGTGTAGGTGTCTGAGGTTGTACTCTCACACATTGATTCATAAATAATCTAAGTGATGGTGCTCAATTTTGTTGTGGGATTTATAGATATTGGTTAGTGTTCCTTTTTACTGAAGTAATTTTGTTTGACCTCATCCATGATTTCCTCCGCTTTAACATTTCTTGATCCACTCTAATTCACCATCCCCACCGCTTAACATTAGTTACCTCCACTTTATATAACCTAAAATATCCATTTCCACATTCCTGGAAGCTCGATCTCATTCCCTTTCACCTTGAGAAGGCATACGACCACCCGTAATAGTCTATAGACCCTCATCCACCCCCCATGAAGAATATTTTGAGCTACCTCTAGCCACTGTGAAGGCTGAACGGGTTGAGGAAGTGTCAATCACCACTTCCTCAAAAATTCTTCAGCACTGTTCCACCTTATCAATTCCACATTTCCCTACCACCATGATTAATCCCATGAATGAGGATACACAGTAGGTCCATGCTAAAAAATTTAAACACCTACAACATTTAGGTGTTTCTACATCCAAAACCAAGCATGGTATCATGTAGATTTTCTATATTTAAACCTTTAAGGATTAAGTTTATCTCTCTACCATATGACAATCTTATTCCCAGACATATATCTCCCTATAAATGAAGAGGGATCTCTACTACCATGAGGAGAGTTAGCACTATGAGGAGGAAAACCCGATGGAGGCAGAAGCATACTACACCGATTTTATTATTTTATTTTATTCTTTTTATTATTTTGTTTAGTTTTATTTATTATTTATTTTTTATTTTTTTAATTAAAATATAGTTCATGCATTGTTTAACCATGTGTTCTTTCACCCATTTCTTCTATTATTCTTCTTCTTCTAAGTTTCTTATTCTACCTATTTTATTTTATTTTATTTTCACATTTTATTTATTTTATTCTCTCTCTCTCTCTAATCTTATATTTTTATTTTTGTGATTTCACGTGTTTTCTTTCTTCCTCCTTCCTCATTATATTCTATTTTGTTTTTTATTCTCTATATCTTCTTTTTTTCTTCTCTTCCTCTACTTTTTCCACCATTGTGACCTCTTACTCTCAATAATGAGAGGATGACCTAAGGCTTGTGACCTCTTTTTCACGACCCAACGATGGATGGTTGAGGGTAGTGATAGTGCCTTTGGTTTTAATTTGTGGTGGATTATGGCAGATCACTATTAGAAATTGGTTAATTTGCGATGAGGCATTTGGTATGGGGTCCGGTCGTAAATGGCCTTTTACAACGGGTCCCAATAGCAAATGCCCTATTCCAGAAAAGGGCATCACAAATAGATTCCCTAAGGGTTAAAAAAAATTGTGATGGCCCACCAAAAATAATATTCTTAAGTTTTTTAAAAAACCCTATTGTGACGACCCATCATAAATAACATAAAAAAATAAAAAAAATAAAATTGAATAAAATATTATTAATAATAATAAAATAATTTTAGAAAATAATAATAGTAATAATAATAATAATATTATTATTATTATTAATATAAATAATATAAATATAATTATAATAATAAAATAATATTAATATTAATGAAATAGTAATATTAATTTTAAGAGAATAAAAAATTATAAAATTATATAATAATAATATTAATAATAATAGTAATAATAATAGTAATAATATACTATTAATAATATTATTATAATAATTATAATAATATTAATATTAATGAAATAATAATATTAATATTAGTAAAATAATAATAAAAAATATATTATAAAAACCTCAATAATCATAAAAAAATAAAAAAATAATAATAAACAATAATAAATAATAAAATAATAATAGTAATAAAAAATTAAATAATTTTACAAAATAATAAAAAAATTACATAAATAATATAAAATGTAATATTCGCAACAATATAAAAAATGGACTATATAAAAATATAAATAGTTAATATTACAAAAAAAATTACATTCAAATGTTTTATCATAAAAAATAAATACATCACTGAGGGGGGGGGGGTCTTCTAGAGGAGCTAGAGGATATGGTGGAGGAAACTCCATCCCTAAACCATTAGTCAGATGTCGCATGTACTCTATTGTTTGTTCATGCTATTACTACTACCATCAACACAACTCCTCCTCCTACTGGTGTGGTAGTCATCGAAGCTCTTCCTACTGCTGCTTCTACTATCGTCAGAGCTCTTCCTGCTCCCTATGCATACTCTCAATAATCTCACCCTGAACTCATAGCTACTCCTGATACTTTGCATTAGAAGATGATGACTCTCCATGATCTCCTCTTAACCTGGACACCAACATTTGAACAGAACCATAAAAGCTTCTAAGCATCAATCGAGAGGCGATACCAACAACTCGGCCTTTCTCGAAGGAATACTTGGTCGCCTGTATCAATGTTTCCTCATTAAATCTGGCTGCACTGGTTTGATCATTGGTATCGTCTTGACTCTCATTCTATGTCTGAGATGTCACGACCACATAAGACTCATTCAATTTCAATTTAAAATTAAAATAGTTAAAATATTATTTGTAAATAATTTTAAAACTCAAAAAGAAATTATATTGACCATAATATAATGCTAGTGATCACCTCTAATCCCTCTAGTGATAGGATCACTGTACATCTTCCATTAAATTACTAACTCCATAATATCGGGCTATTTGACTGCCTATATGAATATAAAATAATTATTTTACATTAATGTTATATAATTAATTAAAAAAAGTATTTTCTATATGTTCTCTATGCGTAATAAATATACAACTACTAGCTTGATGTGTCATCTCCAGTCCCCCTAGTTTTTTCGACCTACTCATGATATCCTCTAAAAAAGACCACCCATCCAGTGTGAACATAATCCATCCCAAACCTGAGATGAAATGTAATCAGGTCGGTGGGCGTAGTAGGACTAATAAATCTTTCTGAATCCTTTTTTGTTCATTGATATCCTCTTCAAATTCTGTAAAAACTAACAACAACGCTAATGTATAAAACCCTACCATTCCTTCTAGGTTGAGTCTGCATGGTCTCATTGATGTGATACCATAAACCCTATAAACAGTTAATAATATCAAGTTGTTAATTAAATAAATTTCAAAATAAATTTTATTTATTTACAAACCAGCTTATGATCGAACATGTGGTGCTGAACATCTATTGGAATCTGATCCCATGTAACACTTTCCTCAAAAAAATAATTTCGCAATATAGAAATACCTTATCCAATATCTATAAGCATAAATCTATGATAAAAATAAAAAAAAAAATCAAACAATTAGTATATAAATAAATTAATTATAATTAATTAAAACTAACTGAAATAAAAAGGTAAACATACCTCTGCATACGTGGATCAAAACCAAGACATGGACGTTTCTCAGGGATAGGGTCTGGAATAATCAATCACACAAGACAACACCCCCTCTAATTCCTCCCTGAACTACCACCAGTCTGAGGGTCAGATGATCCAACATCCTTCTTATCATCAGGTAGACCAACCTCCTACAACTGATGAAACAGACCCTGGTCCATCTGAAACATGAAATGATTATTGTTAGCAAATAGTTGAAAAAAACTATTATATATATATATATTATATATGATTATAACCAGTATTTAGGTGTTTCAATCTGCATCTTCATCCTCATTTTCATATATGACGGTATCAATGTCTTGATATTCCTCCTCAGCATCATCAATTTCCATATGAGTTTCAGTTTCATCATCTCTCTTCATTTCAAATTTATTTTTAAAATCATTAACATCATCATCACCATCAACCATTAATTGTGGGGTTTCATCATCAATATTAATTTCTATCCATGAAAAATATTTATTTGGAGAAGTCTCTTGAAAATTTTTAATTCCTTTCACTTCAACAGAACCACATTCACTTTGAGTAAATTGATTTTCCTGAGATTTCATTTTTATTATGATCCACCAATCACCAAACTCTCTTCAAGTAGCATAGTAATTTGCATTATAAATTTGGTGTGCCTGATATGTTAACAGAAATTGTTCATTTACTACAAGAATAATTTTATATTTAATATCAATGATTCCATGGCTCAGATGAATGCACAATCCTCTTTCAGTATCCAACCGCTGACATTAAATCATCATTATGTAATTATATCCTAGATAACATAGTCCAATAATTTCTTCCAGTATGTCCTAAATTACATATTCTATTTCTCTATGATGAGATCCTCTCAAGAAAACACCAATATTCATTGTTTTTTATTCCCCATATTCATGTGTATGAAATTAAAAACCATTCACCATATATGCATTATAATATTTATCCATTTTGGATGGTGGGTTACTCAATACACACAATCTATTATCATTCTTATCAGCATGTTTAGATACTTGAAAATTTGTAAAACAATTATCAATATACCTAGTAATAAATTGATTTAATATTTTAAACCATAAATAATTTATGTTACCAGTTTTTGAAACCAGTTAGAAAAACAATTTTTTCGATGTTCATCAAGACCATCTATTGTAATTTGGACCATGTGTACTCCATCCAGATAACATGTCATATGATGGGAAGTCACTAATTGTCCATATCAATGTACCTTTTAGTAGGAAATTTTGTTTCACAGAAACATCATATGTATCACAACCATTACTCCATAATGAATTTGACTCATCAATCAATGGTTTCAAATAAACATCAATATTCTTTTTTAGATTACCTAGAATTAAAATGGTCAAAAAGATATATGACTCCTTAATCAATATCCAAAGAGGTAAATTGTATGGATTTATAAAGACATTCCTATATGAATACAAACTATCATAAGAACCCAATCGATTGAAACCATTAGTAGAAAGACTCAATCGTATGTTCCAGGATTGTAAATAAAAATATGGATGCACTTGGTCAAAAGTTTTCTATGAATCACCATTAGAGGGATGATTTAAAATTTTACTGGTTGAAATATTGTTTTTTTACATGACATCAATGCTACTATGTTCTGAGATATAAATAAACACTGCAATCTATGTGTAAGCGAGATATCTCGACTATTTTATAGGAATCAATCGAGACTTCCTTAGTTGGGACTCTTTATACCCCGATTTTCCACATGTGAGACAACTATCTAATAAATGATTTTCACCATAATATAAGATTCAATCATTTGAACATGCATGAATATTTTGATAACCAAGACCCAGATTACAAACCAACATCTTTCTCTCATAAAAATTTGTAGGCAACACATTTTCTTCAGGTAACAGTGTTTTAACCAAAGAGAAGATTTGATCAAAATATCTATTTGATAATTCATTATCTGATTTAACAGACATAAATTTTACAACCTCATCAAATTTACTTATCTTACAACCAGGATATAAGGAATTCTCAGTGGACCTCAACAACTCATAAAGTTGAGAGGGTTCCAAATCTGCAGTTAAATTAATATCATCATGAGTTTCATTTTGTTTAAAAGATGGATATTCCACATTATGTACCAAATTTTGAAACTGTGATGTATCTAGAACCAAATTATTAGTATCTTATCTTAGAATTTGTTCACCATGTTGATACCAAGAAACATAAACTCATTGAAAACCAAAGGGAAATATATCACCCCAAACATTGTTAAATGTGTCAAACTTCCTCAGAGCACTATTTTTATAAGGGTACATAATTTTCCCTTCTAAAATAGATTCTAGTTTTGATGATGCAAATCATAATAAATATTTAACAACCTCAATATATATAGGATTTAAACTATAACTGTCCAAATTTTTACACTGATTTATCCAAGCGCAATCATCTAACAATGACTATTGTCGACTTCCTTGTTCTATATTTCTCTAAAAAATATAAAATTATTATTATTATTTTGAATAATTTAATATAATTAATATACTATACAAAAAAGAGAAAAACATTAAATTCACTTTTCTATAAATTTATAATATTTTATATTATTTCATAGTTATTATAGTATTTTTTTCAAATTTATACTAATCTAAAATAATTTATACTAATTTATACTAATTGACACTAATTATTAGTAATTACAACTAATTTATACTAATTATCTCTAATTATGGGTGGTACAATTTCTAGCGGATTAGCGACAACTCTTTTACCCAACGACTCATCACCTTGCAACTTTCTCTAACTGAAATCACTATAAAAAATCTTCTATCACGTTTGAATATCTATTTTCCTATCCAAGAGAATGGAGAGAAGGGAGGACTCACTATGCTACTCTCCATTCTGGTGCATATGAAAATGAATATACGTAAGTGGGATAATATTTTTCATAATGATTTTAGTGGGAGAAATTTGCAAGGAAATGAGCTTCTAGGCAAAAGAGGTACCACCAATCCACTGTAAATTGTGCCAATTTATTACAAATTATTACACCACTAGAAATTGCATTGATTTATTCTAATTATTTAACTATTCTAACTATTATAACTATTCTAATTATTCTAACAATTCTAACAATTCTAACTATTCTAACAATTCTAACTATTCAATTTATTCAATCTATTCAAACTATTCAAACTATTCTATGTATTCTTAATATTATAACTATTATAACTATTATACCTATTCTAAGTATTCTAATTATTCTAATTATTCTAATCATTTTAATTATTTCTAATTATTCTAATTATACTAAGCATTCTAATTATTGCTATTTATTGCTATTTATTACTATTTATTTCTATTTGTTGCAAATTATTCCTAATTATTACTATTTATTACTATTTATTACTAATTATTACTAATTATTATGAATTATTACTAATTATTATGAATTATTAATAATTATTATGAATTCTTACTAATTACTACTAATTATTACTATTTATTACGAATCATTACAAATCATTACTATTTATTTCTATTTATTACTAATTATTACTAATTATTACTATTTATTACTATTTATTTCTATTTATTACTAATTTTTACTTATTTTTATTTATTGTTATGAATTATTACTAATTAATACAAACTATTACTAGTTATTACTAATTATTACCAATTATTACTAATTATGACTAATTATTTCTAATTAATACTAATTATTTCTTATTATTACTAATTAATGCTAATTATTACTAATTATTACTAATTATTTCTAATTATTACTAATTTTTACTTATTATTACTAATTATTACAATTTATTACTAATTATTATTATTTATTGCTATTTATTTCTATTTATTGCGAATCATTGAAAATTATTGCAAATTATTACTAATTATTACTATTTAATACTAATTAAAACTATTTATTACTATTTATTAGTATTTATTACTATTTATTAATAATTATTACTAATTAGCAAAAAGTATTAGTAATTATTAATAATTATTACTAATTATTACTAATTATTACTGTTTATTAATATTTATTAATAATTATTACTATTTATTACTATGTATTACTAATTATTACAATTTATTTCTATTTATTACTATTTATTACTATTTATTCCAAATTAATCATATTTATTACTAATTATTACTAATTATTCCCAATTAATCATATTTATTACTAATTATTCATATTTTTTACTGCTTATTACAAATTATTACTAATTAATCATATTTATTACTATTTATTACAAATTATTCATATTTATTCCTAATTATTTCTAATTATTTATATTTATTACTAATTGATACTAATTATTCATATTTATTACTAATTATTACAAATTATTACTAATTATTACAAATTATTAGTAATTGTTACTAATTATTACAAGTTATTCTTAATTAATACAAATTATTACAAATTATTAATATTTATTCCTAATTATTCATATTTATTCCTAAATTTTTCAAATTTGTTCCTCAAAATTAATCTTTATTCCTAATTATTCCTAATTATTCCTAATCATTCTTAATTATTACTAATTATTCCAAATTATTAATAATTAGTCCTAATTATTACTCATTATTCCTAATTATTACTAATTATTCATATTTATTACTAATTATTACTAATTATTCATATTTATTACCAGTTATTCATATTTATTACTAAATATTCATATTTATTACTAATTATTCAAATTTATAACTAATTATTGCAATTTATTTCTAATTATTTGTAATTATTACAATTTATTACTAATTTCCGCTACTTATTACTAATTATTACTAATTTCTAATAGTTACCTCTAATTATTACTAATTATTTTAAATTATCACTAATTACCACTAATTACCACTTATTAATACTAATTACAACTATTTATTACTATTTATAAATATTTATTTTAATTTACTACTTATTAAAGCTAATTTGTACAAATTATCACTAATTATTACTAATGACTACTAATTAATAATATTTAACATAATAACTATTAATTAATACTTGTAACACCCCACCCCTACCTTATTGGCTTGAGGAGGCGGTGAGGGCTATTTGGCCTTAAGCGACATCCCCAAGACGCCAAAGGCTGACAATAAATGTCGAAGTGTTTCAATGCAAGTGGGGGGCGATTTACCCTTTAAGAAATGAACCAACCAAACCATCACTAACAACCACTATATGACGCATGTTAATCTAACAACCAACTCATGCATTACCAAAAGAGAACTACACTGTTCCACCACAAATACAAACCAACACAAAAACAGAGTACCAAGCGGAAGACTAAACAAAAGACCCAAAACAAGACGAGACACTCTCTAGGGCTCCACACTGAGCTTCATGCACCAAGCACCATCACATCTCTCAAGCATCACAACGAACCACTATTAATAAGATGCTTTTCCTTTACCTGTGTCCCAGAAGATGACATCTACAAAAGCACCAAAGTTCCAAAGCAGTGGTGAGTATAAAACTGAGTAGGTTTTCCCCAATGACTTCCCTACTCACGCCACTAGGATAGAAGAGTTAGCCATCATTTATATAAAACAGTTTATATAAAACAATTTCTCAAAACAGTTTATAACAAGATATAAACAAGCTTCCACAACCAATCATATCCAAAAACATCCAAGTGCATTTGAAACCAATTTCCAACAAGTTATTTTTTTCCAGAAAAATAACCAATCATGCTTTCAAACCATTTCACAATATCCCTTTTTGGCAACTTAACCATTTCAAAAACCTGTGAAATCAACCATGCATGCTTTGTTATGACAGTTCCATACTCATGAGTGGTTTTTCATCGATCTACCAAGTCGTCACAAGGAAATTGTTTCCCATGTGCCATTACACCTTTGGCACCGAGCACAAGGTCATATTTCTACCAAGCCTCGTACTTAAAAGTCCCATGTGCCATTAAACGTTTGGCACCGAACACAATGTACTATTTCAACCAAGCCTCGTATATGCAACACGAACACACACCACACATTCACAACAATCATTCCAAAACCATCCTTTCAATAAAACACCTCTTATTGAAAACAATTTCCCTCAAAACCAAGTGTGTTCATCCAATTCAAATCATTTCAATAAAACCGTGCTTTTATTGAAAACCAAATAATGAACCAATTTCATCAATCCATTTCAATATCAAACCATTTCAATAAAACACCCCTTTTTATTGAAAACCCATCTTTCATCAAACCATTTACAATTCCAGAAAATCCATAATTTAAAATCAACATTTTAAATTCAAGAAGCCAAATCACTTTGCACAACAATTCACCAAGATTTCACAATTTCATCAAAACCATAAATCATCACTAAAGAAGATTTACTCCATGATTTTCACAATCTATTTCATTCAAATAACCCAATTTGAAACTAATCCAATCAATTCTAACAAGAGGAGTTGAGAGTGAAGCCTCCTACCTCAACAGATTAGGCAAAACCAACCAACGGATGAAGAATGCCAACAAAACCAAGTCAAACACTCCCCGAAACCTCCTTAGATTTCTTCCCCTAGTACCAACCAAACCAAAACCCGACATAAAAGTCATCCACTACCTTAGATCTACCCACCCTGGGGGTAGATCTAAGGATCCATCAAGAGGGAAGAAGGAGATCTAAGAAAACTAAAGGAAACAAGACTTAACTAGATCAACTGGCCTCTAAATGTCAAGGAAACCTTCTGGATCACATCAGAAAGGCCTGGTAAGTGTTCTCCCACCTTCACCAGAGATAAATCCCGAGTTAGGGCTATTTAGGAGAGAAAACGAGTGGGTTTAAAGATAAAACGGATTAGATCCTCAAAAATAGGATCTAAGTTGACTATGCGCACGGTTAGCCCGCACGGTTAGTCAAACCATGCGCTAACCGTACGGTAGTCACTACTTCTAAGGGGCACTCCGCACGGCCTCCTCGCACAGTTTTTTACAAACCGTGCACACACCATGCGGTCTCCTCTATCCAAGGTGACACCATCTGCACGGCTTCCGCGCGGTTTGGGAAACTCATGCGATGCTCGTGCGTTACCACAGTTTTCCCTTTGACACCTTAAAAGTCTCCAAACTCTCCCCAAACAATTCTCATATGCTTCATGTACTTAAAAAGCATAAAACAGGGGTTACTTACCAGAAACCGGGGGTACTACATTCTCCCCACCTTTGGTCTTTCCGTCCTCGGAAAGTAGAAAACCTTCAGCCAGCTGAAAGAGTTCTGGCCACTGCTCTTTCATTTCTTCCTCGTCTATCTACCAAGTCGTCACAAGGTAATTGTTTCCCATGTGCCATTACACCTTTGGTACTGATCACAAGGTCATATTTCAACCAATCCATGTACTTAAAAGTCCCATGTGCCATTAAATGTTTGGCACCGAGCACAGGTTCCTATTTCAACCAAGCCTCGTATATGCTACATGAACACACACCACACATTCACAACAATCATGCCAAAACCATCCTTTCAATTAAACACCTTTTATTGAAAACCATTTCCATCAAAACCATGTGTGTTCAACCAATTCAATCCATTTCAATAAAACCATGCTTTTATTAAAAACCAAAGAATGAACCAATTTCATCAAGCCATTTCAATACCAAACCATTTCAATAAAACACCCCTATTTATTGAAAACCCATCTTTTATCAAACCATTTACCATTCCAGCAAATCCATAATTTATAATCAACATTCTAAATTCAAGAATCCAAATCAATTTGCACAATAATTCACCAATATTTCACAATTTCCTCAAAACCATAAATCATCACTAAAGAAGATTTACTCCATGATTTGCACTATCAATTTCATTAAAATAAGCCAATTTGAAACTAAGACAATGAATTATAACAAGAGGAGTCGAGAGTGAAGCCTCCTACCTCAACAGATTAGGGGAAACCAACCAACGGATGAAGAATGCCAACAAAACCGAGTAAACCACTCCCCGAAACCACCCTAGATTCCTTCCCCTAGTACCAAAAAACCAAAAACTAACTTAAAAGTCATCCACTACCTTAGATCTACCCACCCTAGGCGTAGATATAAGGATCCATCAAGAGGGAAGAAGGGGATCTAAGAAAAATAAAGGAAACGAGACTTACCTCGATCAACTGGCCTCTAAATGCTAAGGGAACCCTCCGGATCGCTTCCCAAATTCCTGTTAAGTGTTCTCCCACCATCACCAGAGAGAAATCCCGAGTTAGAGACATATAGGAGCAAAAACTAGTGGGTTTAATGATAAAACAAATTATATCCTTAAAATAGGATCTATGTTGACTCTGCGCACGGTTAGCTCGCACAGTTAGTCAAACCGTGCGCTAACCGTGCGGTAGTCACTACTTGGAAGGGGCTGATACTTTTCCCATGAAAGACTTTCTCTTTCCTATCTACAATCCATACCGGGATATGTACCAATGAAGCATCCAAATCTTGGTCAATGTGATCCCATCTGATCACATGGTCAGGATCAGGCTGATACTTTTTGATCTGAGATACATGGAACACATTATGCACCGAACTATAATGTGGTGGTAATGCCAAACAATATTCCACCTCTCCAACCCGTTTTAGTATCTCAAAAGGGCCAATGTATCTAGGAGATAACTTGCCCTGCTTCCCGAAACGATGATGTCTAAGCCTTGGAGAGATCCTCAAGAAGACATGATCACCCACAACGAACGACAGCGGTCTTTGACAGTGATCTGCATAATATTTTTGACGACTTTGAGCCATCTCCATCATATTTCTAATCAAATGTATATTCTCTATTGTTTCTTGGAAAAGGCTTTTCCTGACTACTGAAGTATCACTCGTTTCCACCCAGCATAGTGGAGAAGGACAAGGACGCCCATACAATGCTTCAAATGGAGCCATGCATATTGAGGCTTGATAGCTGTTATTCTATGATAAATCCACTAAGGGTATATGCTCCTCCCATGAGCCACCAAAATCCACTACACAAGCCCACAACATATCTTCCCAAGATTGTATCATCCGCTCGGATTTCCCATCCGTCTGAGGATGATACGCAGTGCTCATATTCAACTGTGTTCCGAGGGCTTGCTGTAATGATTACTAGAAATGAGATGTGAACCTAGGATCTCTATCTGAGACAATAGATACTGGTACACCATGCCTCTTTACCACTTCTCAGATATAGATTTTTGAAAGATCTTCCATCGTATGAGTTTCACGAATAGGGATGAAATGAGCCGACTTGGTTAGACGATCCACAATCACCCAAATGGCATCGTGTTTCCTGACCATTCTTTGAAGACCTGTAACAAAATCCATTGCTATCTGATCCCATTTCCACATTGGAATAGGTAAAGATTGTAACATACCAGCTGGTCTCTGATACTCTGCTTTAACCTGCTGACAAGTTAAGCACCACGAGATGAACTCAGCCACTTTTCTTTTCATGCCACTCCACCAAAACTGCGCCTTCAAATCCTTATACATCTTCTGTGTACCTGGGTGTACAGCCCATCTTGAATGGTGGTAAGAATTAAGGAGTTATTCCTGACAACCCATAGGTACAACCATCTGATATCTGAAACACAAAAATGAACCCCCATCAAGTTTCCAACCGTCAATGGTCAACCCACCATTAAGTTTTGAACGTACAACTAGACATTTTTCATCAGATGTTTGTGATTATTTGATCATATTTACTAGATCAGGAACAAGCATAGCTGAAAAGAAAACTGGAACATCACCTCGGTCTTCACATTCCACCTGCATGTCAGCTAAGACCGACATCAATTTCCATTCTTCTAAGGCTTCTTTCGCCAACTGACCATATGACTTTCTACTCAATGCATCCGCCATTGAATTTCCTTTTCCCAGTGTGTACATCAATTCAAAGTCAAACATCTGGAGATACTCCTTCCATCTCTTTTACCTCATATTCAAATATCACTGTGAGAAAATGTGTTTCATGCTTTTTTTATCCGTAAACACAGTAAATTTCTCACCAAAGAGATAATGTCTCCATGTTTTCAAAGCATGGATGACTGCAGCCAACTCCAAATCATGTGTTGCGTAATTCTTCTCATGCACCCTCAACTTCCTTGAACCATAAGCAACCACATGGTCTCCTTGCATGAGAACACAACCCAATCCTGATCCCAAAGCATCACAATACACCACATACCCCTGTCCTGATTCTGGTAATATCAAGATAGGTGCTGATGTAAGGTGAACTTTCAGTTCCTGAAAGGATTTATGACATTCTCCTGTCCATTAGAATGGATCATTCTTCTTTGTCAGAGCTGTCATTAGTGAAGCTAGTCGTGAGAAATCACGCACAATGCATTGGTAGTAACCAGCTAAACCAAGAAAACTTTGTATCTCAAACAAATTCTTCGGTGGAGATAATGGCTACTATATTTTCAAGATCAATAGAAATGCCTTTCTCAAAAATGACATGGCCAAGGAAACGTACTTCCTGTTTCCAAAAATCAAACTTTGATAATTTGGAATACAACCGATGATCTCTCAAGATTTGTAACATTGTTTCCAACTGCGCCACATGCTCAATTATTGTTTTTGAATACACCAAGATATCATCCACAAACACCACAACAAAAGAATCGAGATATCACTGAAATATTTGATTCATTAAAGCCATGAAGACAGCAGGTGCATTCCTTAAACCAAAAGTCATGACTACATATTCGTAGTGGCCATATCTGCTTCTGAAAGTTGTCTTTGGAATATCCACCTTCCAAAATCGCAATTGGTGATATCCTGATCGCAAGTAAATATTGGAGAACCATTGGGCTCCCCTTAATTGATCGAACAGATCATAAATGCATGGAAGTGGATATCTATTTATTATCGTATCTTGGTTAAGCATATGATAATCAACACACAATCAAAGATTTCCATCTGCCTTCTTCACAAACAAAACTGGTGCTGCCCACGGAGATGAAATTGGCCAAATGAAACCCTTGCTTTCCAGCTACTCTAACTGCACTTTAAATTCCCGTAACTCTGTTGGTTCCATCCTATAAGATGGAAGAAAAATAAGACTAGTCCCCAGAAGGAGATCAATCTTATACTCCACTTCCCTTAGAGGTGGTAACTCTGAGAAGTTCTTGAAAAAGACATCTAGAAATTGATCCACCACAGCAAGAAAACAATTTTCCTCAATCTCTTCCATTGATTCCAATTTCAATGTTGCTAGTTGGTAAGAGATCATTCCCACCATTGGTGCCAACAAGCTCTTTGCACCATTCTTTACCATCCTCTCCCCTCTAAAGAGATGGTTGATGCCGTCCTCAGTCGTGAAACTAACCGTTCTTCTAAAACAATCGATGTGAACCTTAAACATTTTCAACCAATCAATACCCAGGATTACATCATATATGTCCATGTACAACATCGAGAAGTCCCATTTTGACTCAGCTCCATCAACAGTTATAACACATGCTCTACACACAAAGGATTGACATTCTCTTTCACCAAGAGGAGTTTTCAGTTTCAAAACAGAAGGAATCGTTTACAGTTGTAAACATATAAAGTCAACAGCACGAGAAGCAATGTGATGAACTAGTATCAAAGAGAACTTGCACAAGGGTAGAATTCAAAATAATTGTACCTATCACCGTAGATGGTCCAGCCTGATCATCCACCATCATCTGCTCATCTCCATACAATTGCTTCGTGGTTGCACTGTTCTCATTGTTTCCTTGCTGATATTGCCCTGGTTGACAAGTCATGGTATTTTGAGAATCACCATGTCTATCTTTGTTATGCTGAGGAGACTGATTTTTTTGTCCTCGCCCTATCGAAGCATAAGATGCTTGCAACACATGAGAAGTTTCATGAAAACCCAACTGCGGAGCACTGTGACAATATCACTAAAGATGCCCCATCTTATTGAAATTGTGGTATGCTCTCAGTGGTGCTATACATTCTTGTTTCATGTGATCAATCGTGCCACATTGAAAACACCTGGATTTCATCATGGGTTGTGGAGGAAGATTCACCGATCCAGCCATCTGATTCTGATTCCCACTCCCACCTTGGAAGTAGGTGTCCCACTTCCACTTGTTCCCAGCATTAGAGTTCCCACCCGTTCCCATGTGTATAATCACACTTCCTCCTCCCATAACTCCTGAGATGTCTCTTTCATCTATTGTTGCTCTGTTTACCATCTTTGTATAATCCATAATATAGAGCACGACTATCTTCGATCGAATCTGTTGTCGCAACCCTGATTCAAAGATGCGTGCCTTCAGTGATGCACTTGCAGCAACTTCCGGTGAAAAGTGCACTAAATTCATGAATTTAGCCGCATACTCCATGATAGAGAGATTCTCCTGCTTCAGGCTGAAAAAGTCTTTCATCCTCTGGATCTTGAACGTGTGAGGATAGAATTTTTTATTGAACAATTCCTAAAATTCTTCTCATCCCAAGACCTGATCCACCTTATCCTGCACCACTAGCTCCCACCACTGTCGTGAAAGATCCTCCAGCATATAGGTCGCCAACTTGACCTTGAGATCTGATGGTGTGCGGATGAAGTCGAAGATACTATTCATCCTACTTAGCCACTCCTCCACCTTTTCAGGTTCAGCATCACCCCGAAAGGTTGGTGGATTCTTCTTTATGAACTGGATGGTATGATCCACATGCCTTGGTTCATTCCTCTGGTTCCCCGTATCCACAACTTGAAAAGCTTGGACGATACTCTGAACCAGCTCTTGGTTCATACGTGGTTCAGGTGCAACCACATTCTCCGCAGCTTCTTCGGGTTGGTTCCGACGACGCCTAATGGGTTCCATTTTCTAAACCAACAACAACCTCCGTCAATATCACTCTCTAGAAACTGATGGCTTAACATTCAAATTATATCACATCATCTATCACAACATTGTTCTCAAAACATCCTTTTCCCATGTTCAAACATTTTTGAAAACATTCATCATGCTTTTTGAAAATCAACCCATTTTCAAAGTACAAAAATTACCCTGTTTTCAAAATATTTTACTTGAAAAAAAATTCTGTATTTTTTCAAAAATTCGCATCTTGCACAAAATCCTTACTCATTCCTCACAATGAGATATGAAATCCTAGTGCGAAGTCATTCCTCTATAATGCATGTCATGCTCATCTCATTGGCTAAACCCATGACAATGATATTTCCAACATTCTAGAAATGTATTCAAAACACTTATGTACCCAACACCCTAGTAACTTGAAGTTCATCATAAACGGGTTAGCTATGTCATTTTATGCTATACATTTCAAGTTCCGACAATCCTACTCCTGTCTAATATTTTGACCCAAGGAATAGACAAGAATGAATTTCAACTCAAGGACCAAGAACATTGATGACCTCTTGTTAGGAAAGGACCGAACAAGCTGATACCATTTGTAACACCCCACCCTTACCTCATTGGATTGAGGAGGCAGTGAGGGCTACTTGGGATTAAGAGACATCCCCAAGATTCCAAAGGCTGGAAATAAATGCCGATGGGTTTCAATGCAAGTGGCGGACGATTTACCCTTTGAGAAATGAACCAACCAAACCATCACTAACAACCACTATATGATGCATGTTAATCCAACAACCAACTCATGCATTACCAAAAAAAAACTACACTGTTCCACCACAAATACAAACCAACACAAAAACAAATTACCAAGAAGAAGATTAAACATAAGACCCAAAAAACTTTAAGACACTCTCCACGGCTCCACCCCGAGCTCCATGCACCAAGCACCATCACATCTCTCAAGCATCACCACGAACCACTATCAATAAGATGATTTTCCTTTACCTATGTCCCGAAAGATGACATCTACAAAAGAACCAAAGTGTAAAAGCCGGGGTGAGTATAAAACTCAGTAGATTTTCCCTAATGACTTCCCTACTCACGCCACTAGGACAAAAGAGTTTCCCAATATTTACATAAAACAGTTTATATAAAACAATTTCTCAAAACAGTTTATAACAAGATATAAAAAAGCTTCCACAAACAATCATATCCCAAAAATTCCAAGTGCATTTGAAACCAATTTACAACAAGGTATGTTTTCCAGAAAAATAACAAATCAAGCTTTCAAACCATTTCACAATATCCCTTTTTGGCAACCCAACCATTTCACAAACCCATGAAATCAACCATGCATGCTTCATTATGACAGTTCCATACTCATGAGAGGTTTCCCGTCGATCTACCAAGTCATCACAAGGTAATTGATTCCCATGTTCCATTTCACCTTTGGCACCGAGCACACAGTCATATTTCAACCAAGCCCCGTACTTAAAAGTATCATGTTCCATTAAACGTTTGACACTGAGCACAAGGTCCTATTTCAACCAAGACTCGTATATGCAACATGAACACACACCACACATTCACAACGATCATGCCAAAACCATCCTTTCAATAAAACACCTTTTATTGAAAACCATTTCCATCAAAACTAAGTGTGTTCAACCAATTCAAACCATTTCAATAAAACTATGCTTTTATTGAAAACTAAAGAATGAACCAATTTCATCAATCCATTTCAATACCAAACCATTTCAATAAAACACCCCTTTTTATTGAAAACCCATCTTTCATCAAACCATTTACCATTCCAGAAAAGCCATAATTTAAAAGCAACATTTTAAATTCAAGAAGCCAAATCACTTTGCACAACAATTCACCAAGATTTCACAATTTCATCAAAACCATAAATCATCACTAAAGATGATTTACTCCATGATTTGAATAATAAATTTCATTCAAATAACCCAATTTGAAACAAAGCCAATAAATTCTAACAAGAGGAGTCGAGAGTGAAGCCTCCTACCTCAACAGATTAGGCGAAACCAACCAACAGACGAAGAATGCCAACAAAACAGAGTCAAACACTCCCCGAAACCTCCTTATATTCCTTCCCCTAGTACCAAAAAAACTAAAACCCAACTTAAAACTCATCCACTACCTTAGATCTACCCTCCCTAGGTGTATATCTAAGGATCCATCTAGAGGGAAGAAGGAGATCTAAGAAAACTAAAGGAAACGAGACTTACCTTGATCAACCGACCTCTAAATGTCAAGGCAACCCTCTGGATCACTTCCAAAATGCCTGGTAAGTGTTCTACCACCTTCACCAAAGATAAATCCTGAGTTAGGGCTGTATAGGAGAAAAAACGAGTGGGTTTAAAGATAAAATGGATTAGATCCTTAAAAATAGGATCTAAGTTGACTCTGTGCACGGTTAGCCTGCACAGTTAGTCAAACTGTGCGCTAACCATGCGGTAGTCATTGCTTGGAATGGGCTGATACTTTTCCCACACAAGATGTTCGCTTGTCTATCTACAATCCATACCGGGATATGTACCAACAAAGCATCCGGCTCTTGTTCAACGTGATCCCATCTGATCACATGGTCAGGATCAGACAGATACTTTTTGATCTGAGATACATGGAACACATTATGCACCAAACTATACCGTGGTGGTAATTCCAACTAATATGCCACCTCTCAAACCTATTCTAGTATCTCAAAATGGACAATGTATCTAGGAGACAACTTTCCCTACTTCCCGAAATGACGATTTCCAAGCCTTGGAGAGATCCTCAAGAAGACATGACCACCCACAACGAACGGCAATGGTCTTCGACGGTGATATGCATAAGGTTTATGATGACTCTGAGCCATCTCCATCATCTTTCTAATCAAATGGATCTTCTCTGTTTTCTCTTGGACAAGGCTTGGCCCGACTAGTGAGGTTTCACCCGTTTCCACCCAGCATAGTAGAGAACGACAAGGATGCCAATACAATGCTTCAAACGGTGCCATGTGTATTAAGGCTTGATAGCTGTTATTGTATGAGAACTCCACTAAGGGTATATTCTCCTACCATGAACCACCAAAATCCATTACACAAGCCCGCAACATATCTTCTAAAGTTTGTATCGTCCACTCTGATTTCCCATCCGTCTGAGGATGATACGCCATGCTCATAGTCAACTGTGTTCTGAGGGATTACTGTAATGATTTCCAAAAATGAGATGTGAACCTCAGATATCTATCTGAGACTATAGATACTGGAACACCATGCCTCTTTACCACTTCTCGGATATATATTTTTTTAATGATCTTCCTCTATATGAGTTTCACGAATAGGGATGAAATGAGCCGACTTGGTTAGACGATCCACTATCACCCAAATGGCATCAGGTTTCCTGACGGTTCTTGGAAGACCTATAACAAAATCCATTGCTATCTGATCCCATTTCCACACTGGAATAGGTAAATATGGTAACATACCAGCTGGTCTCTGATGCTCTGCTTTACCCTGCTAACAAGTTAAGCACCACGAGACGAACTTGGCCAATTTCCTTTTCATGCCGCTCCACCAGAACTGCGTCTTCAATGCCTTATACATCTTATGTGTGCCTGGGTGTACATCCCATATTGAATGGTGGTAAGCATGAAATATTTGTTCCTGAAAACCCATACGTACAACCATCCGATATCTGAAACACAAAATTGAACCCCCATCAAGTTTCCAGCCATCAATAGTCTCCACACCATTGAGTTTTGAACATACAACCAGACATTTTGCATCAGTTGTTTGTGCTTCTTTGATCATCTTTACTAGATCAGGAAGAAGCATAGCTAAAAAAAAACTGCCACATCACCCCGGTCTTCACATTCCACCTGTATGTCAGCTAAGACCTATATCAATTGTCATTCGAATGAGGCTTCTTTCACCAACTGATCATATGAATTTCTACTCAATGCATCCACCGCTGAATTTCCTTTTCCCGGTGTGTACATCAAGTCAAATTCAAACATCTGGAGATAATCCATCCATATCCTTTGCCTCAGATTCAAATCTCACTGTGAGAAAATGTGTTTCAAGATTTTGTGATCCGTAAACATAGTAAATTTCTCACCAAAGAGATAATGTCTCCATGTTTTCAAAGCATGGACGACTGCAGACAAATCCAAATCATGTGTTGGGTATTTATTCTCATGAAACATCAACTACCTTGAACCATAAGCAACCACATGGTCTCCTTGCTTGAGAACACAGCTCAATCCTGATCCTGAAGCATCACAATACACCACATACCCCTGTCCTGATTCTGGTAATATCATGATAGGTGCTGATGTAAGGTGAACTTTCAGTTCCGGAAAGGATTTCTGACATTCTTTTGTCCATTGGAATGGAGCATTATTCTTTTTCAGAGTTGTCATTGGTGAATCTAGTCATGAGAAATCACACACAAAGCATCGTTAGTAACTAGCTAAACCAAGAAAGATTCTTATCTCGAACACATTCTTTGGTGGTTTCCACGAGATAACGGCTTCTATATTTTCAGGATCAACAGAAATTCCTTTCTCATAAATTACATGGCAAAGGAAACATACTTTCTGTTTCCAAAAATCACACTTTGATAATTTGGCATACAATCGATGATCTCTCAAGATTTGTAACACTGTTTGAAGGTGCACCTCATGCTCAATTCTTGTTTTTTAATACACCAAGATATCATCCACAAACATGACAACAAAAGAATCGAGATATCGCTGAAATATCTGATTCATCAAAGCCATGAAGACAGCAGGTGCATTCGTTAAAACAAAAGGAATGACTACATATTCGTAGTGGTCGTATCTGCTTCTGAAATCTATCTTTGGAATATCCTCCTTCCGAACTCTCAATTGGTGATATCCTGATCGCAAGTCAATCTTGAAGAACCACTGGGCTCCCCTTAATTGATTGAATAGATCATCAATGCATGGAAATGGATATCTATTCTTTATCGTAACTTGGTTAAGCTTACAATAATCAACACACAACCGAAGAGTTCCATATGCCTTATTCACAAACAAAACCGGTGATACCCACAAAGATGAACTTGGCCGAATGAAACCCTGGCTTTCCAGCTCCTCTAACTGCACTTTCAATTCCCGTAACTCTGTTGGTTCCATCCTATAAGAAGGAAGGGAAATAGGACTGGTCCCCAGAAGGAGATCAATCGTAAAATCCACTTCCTTTAGAGGTGGTAACCCTGAGAAGTTATTGGGAAAGACATCTGGAAATTGATCCACCATAGTTGGAAAACTATTTTCCTCAATCTCTTCCATTGATGCCAATTTCAACGCTTCCAGTTGGTAAGAGATCGTTCCCACCATTGGTGCCAACAAGCTCTTTTCACCATTCTTTACCATCCTCTCCCCTCTGAAGAGATTGTTAATGTTGTCCTCAGTCGTGAAACTAACTGTTCTCTTATAATAGATTATGTGAGCCTTAAACATTTTCAACCAGTCCATACCCAGGATTACATCATAGACGTTAATGTCCAACATCAATAAGTACCATTTTAACTCAACTCCATCAAGAGTTATAGCACATGATCTACAAACAAAGGCTTGAAATTCTCTTTCACCAAGAGGAGTTTTCAATTTCAAAACAAAAGGCATCATTTATAGTTTTAAACATAGAAATTCAATAGCACGAGAAGAAATGAAGGAATGCAATGTGCCAGTATCAAAGAGCACTTGCACAAGGGTATAATTAAAAATAATTGTACCTCTCAACATAGATTGTCCAGCTTGATCATCGACCATCATTTTCTCAGCTCCATACAATTGCTTCATGGATTTACTGTTCTCCTTGTTTCCTTGCTGATATTTCTCTGTTTCAGGAGTCATGGTATTTCGAGAATCACCCTAGCTAGCTCTGTTATGTTGATGAGACTGATTTTTCTATCCTCGCCCGGTCGAAGCATAAGATGCTTGCGACACCTGAGAAGTGTCATGAACTCCCAACTGTGGAGCACTGCGATAATATCCCTGAAGATGCCCAATCTTATTTCAATTGTGGAATGCTCCCAGTGGTGATGTACATTCTCGTTTCATGTGATCAATCGCACCACATTGAAAACACCTGGCTTTCATCATGGGTCGTGGATGAAGATTCACTGATCCGGCCATCTGATTTTGATTCGTACTCCCACCTTGGAAGCATGTGTCCCTCTTCCTATTGTTCTCAGAATTAGAGTTCCCATCTGTTCCCATGTGTATCGTCATACTTACTCCTCCCATAACTCCTGATATGTCTCTTTCAGCTACTGTTGCTCTGTTTACCATCTCCGTATAATCCGTAATATAGAGCACGACTATCTTTGAGCGAATCTGCTATCGCCACCCTGATTCAAAGATGCGTGCCTTCAGTGATACACTTGTAGAAAATTCTGGTGTAAAGCACACTAAATTCATGAATTTAGCCGCATAATCCATGAAAGAGAGATTCTCCTGCTTCAGAATGAAAAATTATGTCGTCCACTGGATCTTGAACATGTGAGGATAGAATTTTTTTATTGAACAATTCCTCAAATTCCTCCCAGCCCAGGCCTTGATCCACCTTAGCCTGCACCACTATTTCCCACCATAGTCGTGCAATATCCACCAGTATATACTTCTCCAACTTGACCTTGAGCTCTGATGGTGTGTTGATGAAGTCAAAGATATGATTCATCCTACTTAGCCACACCTCTGCCTTTTCAGGTTCAGCATTACCCTGAAAGGTTGGTGGATTCTGCTTCATGAATTGGATGGTATGATCCACATGCCTTGGTTCATTCTCCAGTTCCCTGTATCCACAAATTGAAAAGCTTATACAATACTCTGAACCAGCTCTTGGTTCATACGTGGTTCAGGTGCAACCATGTTCTCCGCATCTTCTTCAGGTTGGTTCCGATGACGCCTACCAGGTGCCATTTTCTAAACCAACAACAACCTCCGTCAATATCACTCTATAGAAACCGATGTCTTAGCATTCAAATTCTATCACATCATCTATCACAACATTGTTCTCAAAATAGCCTTTTTTCCATGTTCAAACATTTTTTAAAACATTCAGCATGCATTTTGAAAATCAACCCATTTTCAAAATACAACAATTAACCTGTTTTCAAAATATTTTACTTGAAAACAATTTCTATATTTTTTTGAAAATCTGCATCTTGAAAAAAATCCTTACTCATTCCTCAAAATGAGATATGCAATCCTAATGGGAAGTCATTCCTCTATATTGCATGTCTTTCTCATCTCATTGTCTAAACCCATGACAATGAGATTTCAAAAATTCTAGAAGTGTATTCAAAATACTTATGTACCAAACACCCTGGTAACTTGAAGTTCAACATAAATGGGTTAGCAATGTCCTTTTATGCTATAAATTTCAAGTTCTGACAATCCTACTCCTGTCTATGATTTTGACCCAAGGAATAGACAAGAATGAAATTCAACTCCAAGACCAAGAACATCGATGACCACTTGTTAGGCAATGACCGAACAAGCTGATACCATTTGTAACACCCCACCCCTACCTCATTGGCTTGAGGAGGCAGTGAGGGCTACTTGGGATTAAGAGACATCCCCAAGACGCCAAAGGCTGGAAATAAATGTTGAAGGGTTTCAATGCAAGTGGGGGACGATTTACCCTTTGAGAAATGAACCAACCAAACCATCACTAACAACCACTATATGATGCATGTTAATCCAAAAACCAACTCATGCATTACCAAAAGAGAACTACACTATTCCACCACAAATAAAAACCATAAAAAAAACAGATTACCAAGCGGAAGACTAAACAAAAGACCCAAAACAAGCCGAGACACTCTCCACGACTCCACACCGAGCTCCATGCACCAAGAACCATCACATCTCTCAACCATGACCACGAACAACTGTCAATAAGATGCTTTTCCTTTACCTATGTCCTGGAAGATGACATCTGCAAAAGAACCAAAGTGTCAATGTAGGGGTGAGTATAAAACTCAGTAGGCTTTTCCCAATGACTTCCCTACTCATTCCACTAGGATAGAAGTGTTATCCAACATTTATATAAAACAGTTTATATAAAAAAATTTCTCAAAACAGTTTATAACAAGATATAAACAAGCTTCCACAACCAATCATATCCAAAAACATCCAAGTGCATTTGAAACAAATTTCCAACAAGTTATTATTTTCCAGAAAAATAACCAATCAAGCTTTCAAACCATTTCACAATATCACTTTTGGAAACCCAACCATTTCACAAACCTGTGAAATTAACCATGCATGCTTCGTTATGACAGTTCCATACTCATGAGTGGTTTCTCTTCGATCTACCAATTCGTCACACGGTAATTTTTTCTCATGTGCCATTACACCTTTGGCACCGAGCACAATGTCATATTTCAACCAAGCCTCGTACTTAAAAATCCCATGTGCCATTAAACGTTGGGCACCAAGCACAAGGTCCTATTTCAACCAAGCCTCGTATATGCAACATGAACACACACCACACATTCAAAAAAATCATGCCAAAACCATCCTTTCAATAAAACACCTTTTATTGAAAACCATTTCCATCAAAACCAAGTGTGTTCAACCAATTCAAACCATTTCAATAAAACCGTGCTTTTATTGAAAACCAAATAATGAACCAATTTCATCAATCCATTTCAATACCAAACCCTTTCAATAAAACACCCCTTTTTATTGAAAACCCATCTTTCATAAAACCATTTACCATTCCAGCATATCCATAATTTAAAATAAACATTTTAAATTCAAGAATCCAAATCACTTTTCACAATAATTCACCAAGATTTCACAATTTAATCAAAACCATAAATCATCACTAAAGAAGATGTACTCCATGATTTTCACAATCAATTTCATTAAAATAACCTAATTTGAAACTAATCCAATCAATTCTAACAAGAGGAGTTGAGAGTGAATCCTCCTACCTCAAAAAATTTGTCAAAACCAACCAACGGATGAAGAACGCCAACAAAACTGAGTCAACCACTCCCCGAAGCCTCCTTAGATTCCTTCCCCTAGTACCAAAAAACCAAAACCGGACTTAAAAGTCATCCACTACCTTAGATCTACCCACCCTGGGCGTAGATCTAAGGATCCATCAAGAGGTAAGAAGGAGATCTAAGAAAACAAAAGGAAATGAGACTTACCTCAATCAACCGGCCTCTAAATGCCAAGGCAACCCTCCGGATCACTTCCAAAACGCCTGGTAAGTGTTATCCCACATTCACCAGAGAGAAATCCTGAGTTAAGGCCGTCTAGGAGCAAAAATGAGTGGGTTTAAAGGTAAAACAGATTATATCCTTAAAAACAAGATCTAATTTGACTTTATTTACAGTTAGCCCGTATGGTTAGTCAAACCGTGCATTAACCGTGTGGTAGTCACTGCTTGGAAGTGGCACTACACACATCCTCCTCGCATAGTTTTCCCAAACCGTGTGCATGCAGTGCGGTCTCCTTTATCCAAGGTGACACCACCTGCACGGGCTTCCGCACGGTTTGGGCAACCCATGCGAAGCCAGTGTGTCACCACCTTTTTCCCTTCGACACCTTAAAAGTCTCCAAACTCTCCCCAACCATTTCTCATATGCTTCATGTACTTAAAAATCATAAAACAAGGGATACTTACCAGAAACCGTGGGTACTACAATACTAATCACATGTAAATATTTGTAAAAAAAAATAATACAAAATAAAATTATCTAATTTGAATTTAATTTAATTGCAACTAATTAACAATAATTATAACTAATATAAAATAAAATTAATTATCTAAAAAATAGAAGAAAAAGATAAATACCTTAAAACTTAATATTTCTTAAGATGTAATACTTGAATATTGATCCGATGTAGAATCTTAAACATTGAAAATTTTTTAGAGGGAAAATATAAGTAGTGAGGGAGAGAGGGGTTGAGAAATGACTGGAATGGGAAAAATCCGATGAGGGTATATATAAGTTAGATTATTTGTGATATGAGTATTTGTGACGGGATTCGTCGACCCCCTGTTAATTAGGGGTGGAAGAGAAAAATGTATTTGCGATGGGAGTTAACTCCCATCACAAATACTAAAAAACATCGACAGGTATTTCCGAAAGGTATAAAAACCCATTGCAAATAACCTTCTCGTGGTTTGGCACCCAACCCGCGCCAAACCTTTTGCAGCGAGGATCCAATTCCCATAAAAAATATCTACTTATTTGCGATAGTCAGTAGGTCCCATTGAAAATAGTCCCTCCTGATGGACTATTTGTGACGAGACCCCTCCTCGCTGCAAATAGTCCGTCATAAATATCCCAATTTCTCGTAGTGGATAAATTGTTATATATTTATGTGAATACCATTTATATGAATGTGATAATGATGTTTTATATGTCCTAAGACATGGGTATGGAATTGTAGCAACACTACTCCATGAAAATATTTTTGGATATGATGACAGGAGGGCATGGTTGGAAATGCACCTCCAGTAGTGGAACTACAGACTCCAATAGTTCTAGGTGGAGATCTGAGAGAGAAATTCTATGTGAACTTTTCACTCTTTACATATTTCAAAGATAGATACCCATTGTGGGTGGACCTTAGGTAACTCTTTTTTTATTGAGTCTATCTAGATGATCCTGGACCATTTGGAGACTCCTACAGATAGGAGATTCAAATTGTATGCCTATATGTGTTGGGGATCAACAAAATGCTGGTGGGATATTCAGACTTGGGATGAGAGGCTAGAGAACATGGAATTGAATTATTTTTAGGATAATTTCATGGAACACTTTTACCTAGAGACACTTATGAAGTATAAAGAAGAGGCGTTTATGTGGTTGACCATGAGGAGTATGTTTTTGATGGACTATGCTGGTCACATCACTAATTCACAAAATATTTTCTTGGCATTGGCAGGAGATGAGGAAACTCTATTGAAATATTTTCAGGATATACATAAATGTGTGATTGAGTCCTAAGATAACATATTTTAGTTGAAGAAGTTTTATAAGGTGGTGAATTTGGATCTCATTTCTAAGGGGAACCTGAAGGATACTTCTAGTGAAATGTAGGAGGTTTTCTCGAGAAGGCCAGTGGGTTTGTCTTCAAAGAGTTGGAAGTGTTTCACTAAGAATGTCAATGATGGAAATATAAAAAAGAGTTTCCAGGGGGAATGATTAGTTACTCAGAGCAGCAACTGAGTATACTGAAACTAGTGTGGTAGGTCAGGTCACATTCATAGCTAGTTTCAATGACCACCTATGGATTTCTAAGGCTATGGTAGGCTGAGTTAATTGTAGAGGAATTGTATAATCCCTCGACTAATGGTTAGTGACAGAGGAGTCATGAAGAATCAGAGTACTATAAGGGGGTATTTGACCCCATAACAGTTTGGAAGTTGAAGTTATTATGGACATGGCGGTCGAGGAAATTGATGTAGTAATTTAGGGAAAGATCTCCCATATTAGTAGAGTAGTGAAGCACAATGGACTCAGACAATAGCACATGGTAGAGGGGTAGGAGAGTTTCATGAAATTGAACTTGTACTTGTGGACAGTGATGCTAGGACATCGAAAATCATAGGTGGTATCCTTGTAGATTCTACCCTTACTTATTCTTTGTTTGATACAAGAGCATCTCATTCTTTTATAGCTTCTCAACTTGTGAGCAGTTTGAATCTGATAGTGGTGTTTGTGAGTGTAGTTATGATGATCGACACACCATTGGAAGTATGGCAGAGGGACATTTCTTTATGTAAGGGTTTTTCTCTCAAGATTCAGGAGTATAATTTATTTTGCGATCTATACATACATGAAATGTCTGGTTTTGAATTGATCTTGGGTATGGATTGGATGGTATCATACCGACCCCACATTAATTGTTACCATATGAGAGATAACTTTAAACATCTTGAGGGTAAAATTTATGTTTATCATGGAGAGTGGGATATCTAGGAAGGTTATGCAGGTCCAGTTAATCATTAACTGGGGGAGCTCACTAATCAAGTTGCATGTATTTTGCTGGATGATGGGGGAGTGAGGCATTATGTATTTCCACCGGTAGTGGACAAGTTCCAAGACATATTTCCTAAGGAATTATAAGGGCTGACACCTTAGAGGGAAGTTGAGTTTATAATTGATCTCATCCCTGGAGATGAACCACTTTATATTCCAACTTATAGAATATAACCAATAGAGCTTCAGGAACATAAGACTCATCTTGAAGAAATGATGGATAAGGGGATTATCCATCCATGTACATCGCCATAGGGTCATCCTCTTTAGCATATCCATGATGTCTTTGACCAATTCAGAGGAACTTGTGTTTTCTCCAAGATTTACTTGAGGAGAGGGTATCATTAGTTTACAGTCAGACCTTCCAATTTAACAAAGACTACTTTTAAAAGCAGGTATATCCTATACGAGTTTGTCATGAAGCCGTTTGGGCTGAAGAATGCTCCAGCTATATTGATGGCCAGATGAACTAAATATTTCACCCATACTTGGATTAGTTTGTGGTTGTTTTTTGGATGACATCTTGGTGAACTCCATGACTCATAACAATGATTACCGACATCTTCACATCAACCAGAGTACACTGAGTGATCATCAACTATAATCCAAGCTATATAAGTATTAATTATAGATCGATAGGGTACATTTCTTGGGACTCATCATCTCTGAATAAAGTGTGTTAGTGGTCTTGGAGAAGGTGAAGGAAGTGTTTTTTGGGATTATCTAAAGAATATTTCTGTTATAAGAATATATTTGGTGTTGGATGGTTTTTATCAGAGGGATATCTATGTATTTCCCCATTTCAAATCACCAATTTCTGGATTTACCAATAAGGGGATCATGTTTGAATAGTATGGAGATTGTGAGAATTCTTTCTAGGAATTGAAGAAACATTTGACTAATACATTGATCTTGACCCTACTCAAGCTGGGTGAAGAGTATATTAGGTTTTGTGATGCATCTGAGATCATACATGGATAAGTGTTGATATATGGAGATCGAGTTGTTGTATATGGGTCAGAACAGTTGAGGCCACATGAATGGAATTAACCAACACATGAAATTGGTTTAGCTGTGGTGGTTTGTTCCTTAAAGTCTTGGTGGCATTACTTGTTGGGTGAAAACTTTAATGTTTATACCAATCAAAAGAGAATAAAACACATATTCTCATAGTGATATTTGAACCTCCAACAACAGAGATGGATTGATTATATATAGTTATTTAATTTTCAGCTATACTATACATTGGGGAAGGGAAACAATGTTACTGATTCTTTGAGTAGGAAGTCACAGACTTAGGAAGTGTATGAGTCCAATTCTGAGTGGATGATAATGACCTTGCTAGCTGAGATTCATATTGAGGTTTAAGAGTTCCATGAGTAGATGACTATTTTATCCTAATCTGTTGAGTTCACACTTTTTATCCGGATCAAAGAGATTAATTATTAGGATATGAAATGTTAGGCCATGAGGGAAAACATTGATGGTGGGGAGTCACATTTGGATTGAAATATAGGTGAGGATGAGATCATCTATGTCTAGAACCATGTTGGGGTGCCTACATGTATGCGTAAGGATCTTATGCATGATTTTCATGCCCCGAAGTGGGTGGTGAATCTTGGTTTGACCAAAATGTACCATGACCAACTTCGACAATATTGTTGGCTAGGAATGAAAATTGAAATTTCATGTTTCGTAACATGATGCTACACCTGTTCAGATTTGAACGTTGAGCATCAATGATTGGGTGGTTTGATATAGTTTTTTTCTATTCCATAGTGGAATTGTGATTACATGACTATGGAAATTTAAGTGGGTCTTCTGAGGATCCATCATAGGAATGATGTGATTTCGGTGGCTGCGGACATGTTGACAAAGGTATCCCATTCCTTGCTTGTCCAGGAGACCAGTTGGGTGAGATTTATGCTCAGGTGATAGTCTATTTTGAATTAGTTGACACGGATAATAGTCTCATACCATAGTTCGTTAATTAATTTGTGCTTCTCAAAGGGATTTTAGAAAGAGTTGGGTACCCAAGTGTTTCTGAGTAAGAATTTCCACCCACAGAATGGCAGAAATTAAGAGTGCACTATCTAGGCGCTAGAGGACATGATGAGAGCATGTGTCCTTGATTTTGGTGTGTCTAGGGAGAACAAATTAGTGCTCATAATGTTCACCTATAACAACAACTATTATATTACTATTCATATGACACAATATAAGGCACTTTATGGTAGGCCATAAAGAGCATCTCAATGTTGGATGGAGGCATGTGAGTTAGAGTTGTTGGGACCATGCCTCATGCATGAGACATCAGAGAAAGTCCATTTGATTCAAAAAATGTATTTCTATGACTCTGAGAAGACAGAATTTTCTTGATGATCAACATTGATTTTCTCTTGAGTTTGAAGTGGGTGATAGTGTGCTTCTTCAGGTGTTTTCGAGATTAGATCAACATAGGATTTGTAAAAAGGGAAAGTTGGAACCCTGGTTTCTTGGACCTTTTGAGATTGTAGAGAGGATCAAATTAGTGGTTTACCAATTAAATTTTCCAAAGAGGTATACTGTTATGCATGATTTTTTTCATGTTTCAAAAACTTCAGTAGTATTACACTAACTATTCTCATGTGATAGATGTTGATGATGTTGATCTTGTGGTCGATGCATCCTTTTGGGAGGATATGATTAGTATTGTGTATTACAGTGAGAAAGTGTTCCAAGGAAGGAATATGCTGATAGTCCGAGTGTTGTGGAAGCATGACCGTGTTTTGACGGAAACATGGGAGAAAGAAGCAGACAAGAAAGATCAATGACCTGATCTTTTTACCTTGAAATTTAAGAGATTCTTGGGAGTAAAACTCATGGATGAGATATTGTAAGGTGGATATATTGTAAGATCCCAACCTTTCTGTAGATTACCCATGCTCATTTTTAGGTACTATTTACCCTTGTTTTTGGTTATACCATGGTAGAGTTTTGATTTGGAATTTTTTCAGGTGAAATTTGATAAATTTTGAAGCCCATGGGGTTGTTTATGGCTGGTTCATGGTTAGAGAAAACTGTGCAATTTTCCTCAGGAAACATTGCACCCCATTTTGGAGCCAAAGGATGTGGTGTAAAATTTGTCTAAACTGTGTGGACTCCCTCCCCAAACTATGTACCCTCAAACATTGCATATTTTCAAGGTTGACATATGGTTTTTCAAACCATGCTCCAATTAGGAGAAACCATTCCCCCCATGAGTAGGGCATCATGGTTAAGGCACACTATTTGGAAAACTACGTGCCTCCACCCATGAAACCATTAACACCATAAATAAGATGCTCAAAAACTTATTTTAAAATTATCAAACCCCCAGTTATTATCCTTAAACATACTATTTCATCCCAACTCTATTTTTGTAGATTTTGGAGGCTACTAAGAGTATTAAAAGGATCATCATACCTCTTTCTCGGTGAATTGATGATCTGGTTGAAGGATCAAATCCTCCTTGGTTTTGATCCCACATCTACTCCACTATTGTGATTTTGGAAATTCCACTTCAAATTGAGGGTTTTGGTTCAAAAACTATTCATTGTCATTCTAGAGGTAGGTGGTATAATCATCAATTCCCGTATTATTGATTATAATTAGGTGTATTTAATTGGGAAATTTAAATTTCCACATTGAGAAATTTCATTTTAAATTGAATTAATTAATTGATTTTCCCATGTGATTATGAAATTGTTTGAATAATGGTAATATGAAATTAATGAATAATGGGACTTTGAAATTGGATGAATAATCGGTTATAAACATGGTAATTAATGGGTTATTAATTTTGAACCATGGTAAGTGATTTTTTTGAATGATGTGAACAATGAGTTGTGGGATGGGGACTATTATTCCAAATACCCATGGGGTGCTAGACTTATGCTTTAAACCCCGCGGAAATATATTTATTTTCATATGATCATTGAGTTGTGGGATAGGGACTACTACTCTAAATATTCATGGGGTGACATAATACGACTCTAGTCCCCCATAGTATGAATGTGAAATTGGAAATAAATGGATAATTATATCCTATCAGTGAATTTATTTTGGTATTCCTATGGAATGTGGTTTAGAATCTGACACAAGATAAATTAGTTATGATTGGTTTGAGTGTCACCATGAACCTAGGGACCTATGTGGTTTTTTGAAGAATATTAAATGTGAATTATGTTTACCTTTTAATTTCTTCCTTATTATTTATAGAACTTCATAAATTTTTATAGACTAGATATTTCTTTAGATGAAATTGCGGGTGGATTACTGAGTTGTACTCACAACATACTTGGGCTACCTGATCAGTACCGGAATGGACTTCATGTTTATAGTAAAAGATAAGGGAAAGTTCCCTATGTTAGATGGGTGAGTTGTTATTATAGATGGATATTGGATGAGGGAACCATACATGATGTCGAGACTCTCCTGAGAGTTGTTAGTGTGTCTTTATTTTGGGTTTTCATTTGAAAATTGACACTTATTTGGCATGAAATATCTACTGGATTGATTGATTTTTATCTTTTCCTATTTTGGATTCATCATGTGATGTTGGATGATTATTGATTTATTGTATTATCTTAGTTTATGTTTATTATTATTTGGTTATTATTTAATTATTCCCATTGTTGTATAACTTTGATAAAGAGGGTATAGTATCCCCACATTATATATTAGACATTCGTTGCTAGTCGGTATCCTTTGGTTTATGAGGAGGTTCTCTTGAGGTATGTAGAAAATTGGTTTGGGGAATTGACATGTGGAACCATAGTTAGGACATCACAATTAAAGGGGATGGAAAGAAAACTGGTATTTCCCTTTTAAATCCTAAAGGGGGAAAATGTCATTTCCCCCCTCATAAGGCCACTAGCTGCCCAATGTCCCCAATAGGATGGATAATCCCTAGGCCAGATAGTGGTTGTAGGCTATAACCCACCCACAACCCAACCACCTCAAGCTGTCTCTAATTATTTAATGAGCCTCCCCAACACCAATTGGACCTCAATCCCCATCTAAAACATCCATTTTTGGGTATTCAAACCCTTATAAAACCATTCCAAATACCATTTCAAAATTCAAACTGCTCACCAATTCAAAAATTCATGTTCCTATTGAATTTCAAAAGACAATATGAACATGAGGTATCACAAACTCCCCACCATAAAACTTTTTATTCTTAGGGAGTCTCATTGGTCATCCAATTATATATCCTGATCAATCATGGTTATCTAAAAATGGCCTACCAACCATGTCTCAACTTGAGTCACTAATCAATTTTCTAAAGTGAAACCTCCAAACTATAGAAAATAATCTATTGAACCATGATACAATGATTGTGAACACTACTGAATTACCATGATGATTCTTTCCTAATCTCATACACCTTGAGACACTAACAATGTTTACATTAAATTACCCACCAGTCCTATTGTGTTTCCCACCATAAAACTCAAATCACCATGTCCACTTCCAACAAAAAAACACCTCCCTTCATCAAAATTTCATATTGTTACACGATTCTATAGGCCCACTGACCCTCTCTTCATGGTTCCCAATAAAACACACCTTATCACACATGAGAGAAATAGTCCAATTATAGTACAAAATCTTGCTTCCTTTTTCCTATCCAAAATGGATATTCCACGATCATCCAATAATAACAAAAGCACAATGAATTTTTCTTGAAAGTACCCAAGAAAACCCCAAAAACATATCCATTGTATCCTGAATGATATGCCCAATTTGGTTTCCATCACACTATATCCTATTCAATATGGAAACACACATCAATCATACTTGGATGAATCATCTAAAAATTCCCTTCCCCACCCCTCAATGCACTACTAAAACACCTAATCATGATATTGTTAAGTCAAGAGGAATCTTATGATCATCAAAGTACCCATACCAAAATTCGTAACTAAAACCCAGTATCTTATCCTTAGTTGGATAATCGATTGACTAAACCAACATCATGCTTGTCGTGAGGACTGACACATTATCGATCCAACACATCTGGATTTTCATAAGCCATCCTAAGCCTGAAACCCATGATTAGACTCTACTCGATACAATATTCTAATTTATTCCTAAAATTCACCAAGTAATTATGAATTACATGAGTTCATTTATTCCTCATAATAAAAATTCCAAAATTACCATCCAATGACTGGTCCCATACTTCCATTACCCTTCTCATATGGGGGGTCACATTAATTTGTCCAACATCCTACTCCAAACCATAAAAGTTTCCATATCATCACTTCACCTGATTCATACTTTAACACCACAGCCCATGCCCAGTCCATACCCGAATGCAGTGTTTGGACATGGTTAAACCCATGCATTCCTAAGAACCAAACCAAAATGTAACTCAGTACCCATTACCATAACTTGGGAATGTCATCCCTGACACCCACTAGATTTCAAAACATAATGAGGGAACCACCATTAAACATCCAATGGTTTACTCCTAACCTTATGTATTACTTTATACCACTCTCTAAGTGACACATGTATAAGTTTTATCACTATGTGCTATTTGGACCTCTTGAGCCATGCTCACATCATCCCAGAAAACAATTACCTTCAATAAAATCATTGATCAAACATGTCACTACACCTGATCCCTTTTAAATGTCTTCCCTACCATGGATAAAAATTTCAAAATCCTTATCCATGTCACAGACCCTTATTCCCTAAAATAGAATATCAAAAATATGTAACCCTTAGCTCACCCACAACTAATTTAGATCTCTTCTTCACTTCACAATGTGTAACCAGTGCACACCATATCAAAATCATCAAATTGAAATGGGTTTATGTCACCATAACACCTATTCATAGTACCCAACTCATGCCCTAGTGTTCCATACACCATTATCCTAGGATCTTGTTTCCATAACACTATAAATTTCCCATGGCATGAAAATATTATCTAACAAGAACATAATAAATCCCCTTCAAAATTAGGGACTTTAACTATTTTATGATTTATCACATGACTTCCCACTAACTATCCTTATTCCAAGGCCTCTAGTGTTTAACTATGTTCCCATCATGCTGATAAGGTGCATCCAAGGCCAATAGGGCCTGGCACCCAAATAGTCCCACCCTTCAATTCCAGTCTCAATACCACGACACTCTAAGTGACTCATATCCCAATGTTCTAATACTCAAGCTTATTTTCAACAAGAAAACTAAGGCATCACCATTCTTATATTCCATAATTGATGGAAGATCTATGCATCGATATCAACATGAGCATACAATAGTTCTCACTACCTATAAAGGAACCACGAGTCTAGTCTAACCCCTCAGATGTGTTTCCCTAAAATTGTTCAAAACATAGAATGACTATGATCCATTACTGAAACTAAGGATATTTTTGTCACTAAACTAGCTAAAATAGCTAGGTATCACATTAGGGAAACATTTCATAGAACATCATACATCCTCCCATATCATCCCATAACATCAATATAAAAAACACCCATCTTTTGGGACTTACCATATGTCTGGAATCACCTGCCTACCCATCCACCAAAAAGGGAACTGATTCTCATGATCATACACACATGGGACTACCCCTTGAGAATCAAAACTCACATACCCATAGTAATTTCTCAAGAAAATCCATATCAAGAAACTGTAGACAGATAGTTTAGTTATGTAGAATTCCATTCCATGTTATATGAGGAAACACTATATATGTTGTTACTAAAACATTAAAAAATCAATACTAAATAAAAGTACCCCCAAGGGTTTCTTTACCAGGGCACATAATGCCCAAATCAACCCATTTGGGTCACTGAACCTCCTATGAACATAGGAATACATCGTTGTTCCCATCATCAAGTACCTCATTATAAATCCCTATAACATAGAATCAAAAATAAATATATGTACAATTTATCCCAGTTAATTAGAATTCCACCAACTACTTATATGTTAAAACTCCATATGAGAATTTTATGACACTTTAAACAATTTATCCTAAATATTTAGTGAAAACAATCACACTAATGGGACTATATCATGTGAATCCTACATGTATGATATGGTGCATGAGATTCCACTCGCCACTAAAGGACAATAGGAAGATTCCATAACTGGAATCTTTCCAATGGGCCAAGAGACAAAAACTAATTACACATAATTCATAAATCTAAAAATTTATGTGTATCGTACAAGGTTAAGACCATATCTACTATAATATAGCTAGTTAAGGACATTGATCTCATACCCATGATAATCTGAACTTTCATTGTGAAAGGTATTCATTGCGTAAAAATACAGGTTCCATCAAAAGCTCCAAAACATTACTATTTCTCCCATATACCATATACCCAAATAGTAATAAAAAATAAAATAAGTTTCTAATACCACTTTGTAACATCCTAGTCCAGATCACTCCATGATCAACAATTATACTGGTTTTCTACATGACCTCAATCAAACCTTTCTGTATGCTAGGGGTTACCAACTTACAGCAAGGGTCTAAGGAGGTGTCATAATGAGGATATAATCATATATTAGACTGAATAATATAATATAAAATAACTCAACATCATCAATAAAAAATTAACTGATAGTGGAAGCAGATAAAAAACATGTCAATAATAAATGAAATGTCGTAAAGGACCAAACAACCATACCATACATTTAATTAACCACTCACTAGGTTTGTTAAATATAAATACCTGAATAAAAGTAAATAATGATTCTGGAACCATGGAATTTATGAGTCATATCACACCCCATGCTCTAAACACCATTCAAGCTATCCAGATGAATGTCCAACATCTAATCCATGAGTCTCAATCCAACTTGTGCATGCATCCAGTGAATGTCTTCCTGGGTACCCTTTTTAAATGGATTCCCCAGTAGGGTGTGAGTACAAAACTCTATAGGGTACCACCAATGCAGGAACTTACTAATTACCATATACTATGATTTTTTCATGTGACATGACCAATTGAAATAATAAATACAATAAATATATTAATTTTAATAAAAACTACATACTTCAACCTGATTCCATAATTTCTTTGGGCATGTCGTGATTACCATGTCAACATAGTAACCAATGTCGATCCATAGGTCTAAGTCCCTGATAAAACATACCAACTTATTTTAGTTTTATGGTGTGTCTTAGCACATTTTAATGATCGTGTCTACAGAAAAGGTCCTCTTTCTCTTCCACAAGTAATCATTGATGAACCATAGATCATAGGACTAATGGGTGTAATATACACATCCTTATGGAGCACGGGTTCAACCAAATGGAGAAAATATACCCATCACCATGGTATAAATCAACCATATTAGGTGAAATACTATATAGGGGAAATATGTAAGAACTTGGGTTTTTATAACGGGTCAAAATCTCAACCCTGTTTAAATTTTTGACTAGTTTTTGAGAAAACTAGGAAAATCTGGGAAGTTCTGGAAATTTCCAGATTACATGCCATGTACTCAAAATTACATGTCGTATGTATGTTAGGATTATACTGGCTACGTGCGGGTGGAGTACATGATGTGTGGTGACCGTGTAATAATTTCTTATTACATGGTGTGTAGTGTTACTTGACATGTCGTGTATCTTCTTTCTGTGTAATGGCTGAATCTTAGTCGTGTGTTGACTCATGTGGCGCATCCAAGCTGTATGGCTACCTCTACTTAAGTCAGAGTATAGACAAAGCCACTACACGGCATGTATCACATCATAAACGTATTTTATTTTTATTTTTATTTTTATTCATTTATATGGGAGAGCGTCGCGTCTCTTTTCTGAAACTATCTTCTTCTTCTCCATTTTCGGAACTGCGTCTCTCCCAGAGGCCGAGAACGTTACTTCTCCTAGATTCTTCATCCGACATCCATTATTCATTCTATTGGTGCATGTAGGATCGCATCTTGAAGGCTAAACCCATGCACCCTCTTTAATTCTAGTTTCTTTGCCTCACACATCGTAGTTTCCATCCAAGCAGAATTGCTGGGATTTGACAGAAACATAGATCTTCAAATATCAACTTCGAATTGGATCTCTATATCGGACATGCCTACGTCTACAAGTCTTAGGTAGGTGGTTCATACCTTGTTTTTTATTTTCATGGACATTTGGGTGGTGTGTCCTTTGGTGCGTCTTCAGGTATTTTCAGCGAGACCACATTGTAGTGGTTGTTGCATATTGAATTGATTGTTAGACTTGTGGGATGTCGTTGGGTATTCCCTTACCATGTTTTACTTGAGCAAGGTCGGGCGAAGGGTCGTAGCTCAAATGGGGAATTTTATCCAGTTATTCCAAAATATTTTTTAAAATAAACTGTGATGATTAAAATATTGAGTTTAGATTTTTTTAAGCATGATTATATTTTTTAGAGGCTTTCAAGAACTCAGTGTTTGTATGGGATAACACATGGCTAGTGAAATTCAACCGTATAGTTTGTTATTCCTATTTTAAGTATTTATTTTGTTTATATATATTTGATGTGTGACATTTTATATGCTAGAACCTTCTGGTTGTGTTGGGCATGGCTTGGGTATGGTTGAATGATGTTGATCACATGTTGGGCTTGGACTAGATTACATTGGGTGGTTCTAGCAATGGGATTGGGCATCATGGACATAATATTGAGGCATTGTGACTATCAGGTTGGGAATGGCCTAGGTTACTTGGATGGAGAGACCATTGGACTTGAGAAACATGGTCACAGGGGCAAGAGGTGTCAGAGATGTTGTGGCTTGGGAACTTATTTTGGTGATTATCTATCACCCAAAACATTGAGTAGTGAGAACATAGGTAGACTCCATGAGAGGATATTTTGAACACTCATTGGGTAGAGGCCCCTAATAGATGTGGTTAGGTATAATTGGTTTGTGGGTACTTTCCATAGGAAGCCACGTGGATGGTGAGGAGCCTTTAGGGTATAGCATTAAGGCTATCGGGTTGGGGGAAGAGACTCACCATGATTTGAGGGCAGACATCATTGTCCCTCTGATTACTAATTTGAGGGCAGACACCATTGTTTCTCCAGTTACTAATTTGAGGGCAGACATCGCTGTCCCTCTGGTTCCTTTTTGAGGATAGACATCGCTGCTCCTCCGATTGTTATGCCATGAGTAGGCATGGGCTTTCGAGAAAGGTTACTATTATTGGGGAATGAATTCAGGAAATATGTACTTGAGACACAACGTGTCAGGAGGAACATGGTGTCGGGTTACATGAAATAGATTTTGGTGTTGGCTGAAGTAGGTGACACTCCATGGTGGCTGCTGAACACCAATGGAGTTTATGTTTATTTGTGAATCATATTGTTTACTAATTTCCTAATAAATGCATTCCTACTTAAACACTTATATTAGGTACACACCATTGGGTGGTATCCTACTTAGATTCATCTCACACCTTGTACGGGCCCTTCGGGATGCATGTAGAATTTATGGATTTACCTACAGGAAAGATATTAGCTTCATGAGTTGGTTCAAATTAGCAGTTGCATGGAGGGTGTATGGACCTTGATGTCATGCCTAGTTGGAGTTTAATTTATTTTTTTTCTTTTGTATCAACATGTATACTTTAATATGTAGAAACTATTAGTTAGAGATTGGCTCCATTTATATATATTGACATGAATGACCTACTATGGATTCATGCTTATTGTTTAGTAGTTGATGAAATTGATTGCTAGCATGCTATTCTGTTTACTTTTTGCTATTTTTGTTTCTATTTTTCTTCCATTGTTTATCTTATATTGATTGTGATTCTTCTCTATGGGTCTGGTTTGAGTCTGCTAAGTCATTTATTTCTGCTACATGTTATACATTATTATGTGGACCTATACTATTATTATATTTTGAGAGGTTATAGTCTTCCCACTATACCTGTTCAGAACCTCGCTACTAGTCAGAAGCCTTTATCATTTGGGAAGGTGCACCTAAGGTAGTAACACCCGACCCATTTAGCACTGTTCAAGTGGCTCTTCAGGTCCGGGATGTTAGAAAGTGTCATCATAGGTATTTTTGATAGGGATTTAGTAGTAGTTATTTACTGGATACTAATGATATTGAGACTTCTCTTTTTATTTCTGTTGCTTTACTATTTGGGATATGGTAGACTGGAGATAAGTTGTAATTGGAACTGTGTTTCTAGCTTGTGCTTCGGTGCCTGTAGCCCCAAGTACAATGGATGTACCAAATTTCCTTGGGTGGGAATTACTATTTTGGTTTTTCTCAGATTACATTTTATATGATTTCCACCTTGGTGGCTCACTTTGTGTGTGATGTTATTGATTGTGATATATGACCCTTGACCGAGTGCGGTAAGGGAGAATTGGAATTTGGCTCGGTATGACAAGGAATGATTGTTTGACTTTTTATAGGAGCATTTTAGGGTATTCCTATTTTATAACTGCACGTATTCTTTGGGAAGTGATAATACCATGTGAATAATATCAATTTCCATGTTTTAGATGCTTTTGAAATGTGAAGGTTGAAAATCCTGATAGAATTTCTTGTTTATTGCAATGTAATATGCCATGATTTATATATATTTTATAATTTCATGTGGCAGGGTATTTGTGTCTGTCTCTTGTACGAGCAGGCAAGTACTATAGTAGAAGTGATTTTGATCATCAGGATTGGGTGACTCGGTCATCGGTTTGAGGCAACGTTAGTTGTCAGGATGGGCATGACTTGAGGTACTTATGATACTTTTCTATTTTGAGCATAGGTAAGGAGGCCATGAGGCTAGGATGACATGGGCATGGTTGCAGTGGGGGAGTGTATGGGTAGTAGTTATGAGGTGCCTTTTTACTGCTTTCCCTATCTGTGTTATATATATATATTGTTACATATGTGGGTTGTTGATTAGTCATTAAATGAGACTAATATTCATTATTAATACATATAATATTCATGTTATTTATTTCTCATAAACACCATTTTAGTGCATTTTACACTTTGAACATCATTTCACATTATGATTGTAATACCTTCCTAAAAAGCACTATTATGTGGTACATTTTTTAACATCATTTAAAGTACCCAATGATTCATCTGATTTTAAGGAATATAATTATCCATATATCAATTTTATATTTGGTAAATTGATCTATACTTCAGTATGATCATTTTTAATTTAGGGATCAATGGATAATTCATGGAAGAAGATGGGGATATTTTGTGATGAAAGGAAACAATTATAGAGAAGGAAGATTGGACACCAGCCCACTGATGAGACTGTGGGACCCAACATATAGTCCAAATCAATCCCAAAATTCATGGGATTCTAGAAAAAATATATAGTAACAAATAATTCTTTAGGATCCAGTGCTAATTCAGCCTCTATTGTGGTCATTTAGGCGGCCCAAGTTAGATATAAAATTCTGTGCCAGATTCTGCGGCCCAGAAAAACAGCCCACTAATCTAATCATATCTCCGAATCTACAACTCAAAATGGACCCAAATTTACCGGATGTTATAAGAAATCCGGGGCTCCATTTTCTTCTTCTATGGAACACTCTGATTTGGCCATATAGAAGGTCGTCCAAGCGCGTCTATACGGTAGATGAAAGTTGGCTACCACATCGGGTCAAGGGTGGAAAAATCAACTCTTCCTCAACTTTCCACCCACCTATAGCCTACCATAATCAAGTGGGAAGCTTTTTTATATTGGAGGATCAACCAAAGGCTCCAAACATTCCTATTTAAGGCAGTGGTGTTGGAGGAGTTTGTGATCTTTGAGCTTTGTTTTCATCTTAATGCTATGCTGCCAATTTCTCTTTGTAACGTTCTTCCTTCACATGTAAGTTGTTTTAATTCATCATAGTTTCTTTATAAAAGTTCTTCTTCTTCTATTATTCTAGTGTTTTATATATCAATTTGATACTGTTGGTTCAAGGTGTGAATTTAGTCACACCATACTTTGTGATATTTATCACACAACAGTAGAGTGATCGATTTTTGTTGTTTTTTTACTTCTTCAATTCCACCCTTGTAAGACTACTTCCCGCTTCCGTTGAAGACATGTCATCAATGGAGGGATAAATATTTTATGGGTTTATCCAAGTTAGTATCAAGGGGATGGATTGGATGTTATTTCTTACTCCATTAATGGATAATCACTTCTTTTAAATGAGATTTTTATTTGATGATTTTAAAACATCTTCATCCTTATTGAATTTAAGGTCACACATTTCAAGTGCTAATATGAAGCTTTACCTTGGAGTGCTCAATGATTTGATACTTCAAGTGTATGGGTGATTAGTATTAGGGTGTTTAGTCCTTAAACCAGTAAGTGATGATTATGTTTGATCTTCTTAAATGAACTCATCTCAATTATAAGAAATTGAAATCATTAAAAAATGAATTCATCCAATCCACCCCGAGCGATAACCTAGGATCAACTCAATACCTTAATTTGAATTAACTTAAAACTATTAGTGATACCTTAATCCCATATAAAATCAACCCAAGTTGGCCACTTAATAGCAAAAAACAATCCATCTAATGTATGTTTCTGTAGGTACTTCTTAGGTCTCTGAAGATTTGACAACCCAAGCTAGACTACAAGGACCATCCTACCTTCTTTTCTTGGGTAAATTTGAGCGTGAATCAAATTTTGGTGCCGTTTTCAAGGACCCAAGTATGTCATCTAAAAACCCATTCTATTCTCCCCCATTTCTTCTTTTCTCATCCAAATTCTCTTATCTTGTTCCTTTCTCATTTTTTTTCTTTTGGTGCATGTCCGCCTACACCCGTGATCTATCAAACCGTCTAGTTAGGGTGGATAGTCCTGGGGTTGGGGAGTCAAGTACACCAAGGGAACTCTTTCAATTATATCCTAATCTTCCTAATACTCCAGCGTCAAAAATTGATCCAATTTTAATGGAAGGTCTTCAAAGAAAACAACTCATAACCCGGGTGGAAACCTAAATGGAAACCCAAATGAGGCAGCCCCAAACTTCGGGAATGAAATTGATCAAACCATGAATGACTACCTCACACATTCTTTGAAAAATTCCCCCTCATGCATTAGAAACAATTCCCTAGTAGATTCCAACTACATCTTTAAACCCCATGTCCTAAACCATCTTCCCACATTCCATGGAATGGAGTCCGAGATGCCCTACCTTCACATTATGGAATTCAATGACATTGTAGAAACCATGTGTCCCCCACATCAACTAGAATCAGCTAAGATGAGACTATTTCCTTTTTCTTTAAAGGATCAAGCTAAAAATTTCCTAAACAATTTGATACCATCATCCATAAACTATTGGGACCAACTACAAAGAGAATTCTACAAAAAATACATTCCCCACCACAAAACAATTGCACTTAAAAAGAGTATCCAAAACTTTTTTGAAAAAGAGGGAGAGTCATTCTATGAAACATGGGAGAGGTTCAAAGACACTTTAAACATGGTTCCACACCATGGTTTTTCTATTCCCGAACAAGTTAGAATTTTTTATGAAGGGTTGGGTCCAGGGAATAAACAATTCATTGACATGATGTGTAATGGAACCTTTAAAAACAAATCCCCAAATGATTCTTACGAGTATCTAGAAAGCCTTTCTGAACAAAACCAAACATGGGTAAATTCACCTTATTATGAAAAGACACAAAGAACTACTAGAATTCATACACTTAGAGAAGAGGAAATCCTTAGGGCTAAACACGCAGCACTCTCTATGAAGGTTGAAGAGATAGACCTTTGGAATGTCCATGAAATCCAAACTGTAGACCTTGTTTACACAATTTGTGAAAAACATGGCAATAAGAAAGAAAACTGCCCAAGAATTCCATCCATCGAGGATGTTCTTTTAGGAGGACCCCTAGCGGAAGTAAATTCTTTGAACATTCAAAAGCCTCAATACCAAAACAACTTCAACCCAAGGTATAATGACCACCCAGGTTTCTGTTGGAAAGATAACCAACAACCTAACCAACCAGAGGGACAAAATCCTTACCCACATCAGAACTACCAAACCCATAACGAGTTCCAAACCGAACCTATCCAATACAAACAGCCACCAGTCCATTTTCAACAAACCATCCCACCTCCAAAATATCCCCCTGGGATAAACCAATCTTCTCAAGAACCAACACAAACTGTTCCATAAAGCCTACTAGAACAACTGTGCAACAAATGGAAAGGATGAACTCTGAAGTCTCTTCCCTTAAACAAGAACTTCAAACCATCAAAACTGGAAAGGCACCCATGCCTACTCAGGCGGTGCCATCCTCAACTTCAAGGGGAGAGTCAAGTTGTACTCAAACAACTCATGAACAACTAAAGACTGTGACTATTTTAAGAAGTGGGAAATCAATTGACAAACCTAAACAACTAATTCAGAACCCACCTGAAGATTCAAACTTGGATAAAAACTCAAATGAACCAAATGATCAAACTAAAAAACACGATAACATTGTCAAAGAAACAACTCTTCAACAAACAACCCCATAACCTGCACCATTTCCTCAACGCATGAGGGGTAAAACCAAGTCTTAATTGAGTGAAACATTGAGGGAAATATTCTTGCAAGTCAAGTTAAACATTCCCCTTCTCGATGCCATCCAAACCATACCTGCCTACTCAAAGTAACTTAAGGACTTGTGCACTTTTAAAAGAAAATTTTCACCTAAAAACCAAGTCCTTTTGGCTTCTAATGTGAGTACCACCATTCAAGGGACCATTCCTCCTAAGTTGAAAGACCCGGGTTTCCCTTACATAAATGTTGAACTAGGAGAGAGAAAAGTTGTCAAGGTCTTGTGTGACCTATGTGCTAGTGTCAATATCATTCCCTATGTTGTGTACTACCAGTTAGGATTAGAAGAACTCCATCCCACATCTGTCACACTTCAACTTGCTAATCATAGAATTAGGGTTCCAAAGGGGATTTTAAAGGACGTTCTAGTAAAGGTTGAAAACTTCATCTACCCTACTGACTTCATTGTCCTTGAAAACTATCCAAACATAATAAATAAGGAACAAACCCCAATTATCCTTGGTCGTCCCTTCCTTGCAACAATCAACTCTGTTATCCGAGTACAAAATGGGAACATGACCATCACCTTTGGAAACATGAGTCTAGACTTGAACATCTATAATGAAAGCTCACAAATAGGGGATGATGAGGACATTCAGGAAGTAAACATGATATAAAGCATTGATAATGAATCCATAGAACATCACGGAATATTTGATGAATGTTTAAGTCAGGATGAGATTTATTTCCTTTGTTCATATGAAGGAAGTTTATCTCTTTGGCTTGAATAATTTTAAAATTTCTCTTATGATGAAGTCTTAGGTCTAACAATCAGTGAAACCTTTCAAGAAACCACTTTCATGGAGACCACTCAAACTTAATTCCCTTAATCTGATCAATCCAATCTAGTAGCTAAAACTTCTACATGTGGGGAATCAATCCTATCTGAAACTCAAAAAAAAAGAAATTAATATTTATCCAATGTCCCAATATTCTACTGAAATTCTGAACCAACCTGGTCTTGAATTGAAGGAACTTCCTGCTGCACTCAAGTATGCCTTCCTTGGGGACAATCAAACACATCCTATTGTCATTTCTTCTTATCTTGAATCCAATCATGAGAGGATGATTCTAGATGTCCTTAGGAAACATAAGAAAGCCATTGGTTGGACCCTGTATGATATTCCTGGGATTAGCCCACTTATTGGGACTCATAGGATTGTTCTAGAATCTGATTCAAAGCCATGTCGTCAACCTCAACGATGACTCAATCCTAATATCATAGAGGTAGTAAGGAAAGAACTTTTGAAATTGTTAAAAGCTGGTATCATATATCCCATAGCTGAGAGTGAATGGATGAGCCCAATCCAAGTGGTTCCAAAAAAGGCTGGAATCACAGTGATAACCAATGAGGATGGAGAGATTCTTCCAACAAGGGTGAGTAGTGGATGAAGGGTCTACATTGACTATAGGAAGCTAAACTCATTCACCAAGAAGGACCATTTCCCCTTACCATTCATTGACCAAGTCCTTAAGAGAGTGGAAGGTTATTCCTTATACGGTTTCTTAGATGGGTACTCAGGGTATAATCAAATTGAGGTCTCCCTAGAGGATCAAGGGAAGTCTACATTCACATGTACATTCGGAACCTTTGCTTTCAAATTTATGCCCTTCGGGTTATGCAATGCCCCTGGAACCTTCCAACGGTGCATGATGGGAATATTCTCAGACATGGTAGGGGATTTTCTAGAGGTCTTCATGGATGAATTTCTGTGTTTGGAGATACATTTGAGGGATGTCTTCAGAATGTGGAGAGAGTCTTGTCAAGATGTGAAGAAAAGAATTTGATCCTAAACTGGGAAAAATTCCATTTCATGGTTAAATAGGGACTAGTTCTAGGCCATATGGTCTCAGGTAGGGGGATTGAAGTTGATAAATCCAAGGTTGACATCATTCATCACCTTCCATCACCCAAAATTGTCAAGGAAGTGAGGTTTTTCTTTGGACATGCTGGTTTCAATAGAAGATTCATCAAGGACATTAGTTCAATCTCTCATCTCCTTTGTGTTATTCTAGTAAAGGATGCTCCATTTATTTGTACAGAAAGTTGTGACGGTTCATTCTCAACCCTCAAATCCTCTCTCACCTCTCCTCCCATTATGAAATATCCAAATTGGAACCTTACTTTCGAACTTATGTGTGATGCCAGTGACTTTTCTGTAGGAGTTGTGTTAGGAAAACGTTGCGATAAAACTCCTTATGTCATTGATTATGCAAGAAAATCCTTAAATGATTCAAAAATCAACTACACCACCACTTAAAAGGAGTTACTTTCTATAGTGTTTTCCTTAGAGATTTTTAGGTCCTACCTCTTAGGATCCCCCATCACTGTGTTCACTGACCATTCTGCACTAAAATACCTCTTCCAAAAACAAGATGCTAAGGCTAGACTTATTAGGTGGGTCCTTCTATTATAACAATTTTACCTCATAATCAAAGATAAAAATGGCGTTGAAAATGTTGTAGATGATCACCTCTCTAGGATGGAATTCAAAGACAACTCAAACCATGTTTCTATGTCTGATTCATTCCCTAATGAACACCTATACTCTGTGAGTGATTTCCCGTGGTATGCCGATATAGCCAATTTCTTAGTTACAGGATTCATCCCAAAATTCTTAGGGACTCAAGATCAAAGGAAATTCCTTTCTGATGTTAGACACTATGTGGTTGATGATCCATACCTCTATAAGTTCTTCCCTGACCAAGTCATTAGGAGGTGTGTCCCAGAATCAGAACAAGAGTCCATCCTTAAATTCTGTTATAGTGAGGCATGTGGAGGTCACTTTTCCTCCAAGAAAACATCAGCTAAGATTATTCAGTGTGGTCTCTTAGGGCCCACCCTCTCAAGGGACTCCTACACATTTTTTGAAAGCTATAATAGGTGTCAACAAGTAGGGTCCATCACAAAAAGAAATCAAATGCCACTCACTCCCATCTTAGCGATTGAAATCTTTGACTGGTGTGGAGTCGATTTCATGGGTCCTTTCCCAAACTCTAGGGGATACCTATACATTCTCTTAGTTGTTGATTATGTCTCAAAATGGGTTGAGTCCATTCCCACAAAATCCAATGATCATCAAACTATGATTAGATTCCTAAAAGAAAACATCTTCTCTAGATTTGGAATTCCTAGGGATATAATCAGTGATCAAGGAACCCATTTCTGCAACCATCCATTCTCTTCACTCATGTCTAATTACGGGATTTCTCAAAAAGTGTCCACTGCTTACCACCCATAGACCAATGGTCAAGCTGAGTTAGCCAATTGTGAAATCAAAAAAATTCTTGAGAAAACTGTCAATACTTCTAGGAAATATTGGTCTGAGAAACTCTTGGATTCTCTTTGGGCATATCGTAAAGTATACAAAACCATCCTAGGAATGTCACCATATAGGTTGGTTTATGGAAAAGCATGCCATTTACCTGTTGAAATTGATCATAAGGCCTTTTGGGAAATTAAGAAAATGGATTATGACCTCTCATTGCTCGGAACAAAAAGGAAATTAGATCTCAATGAACTGGAGGAACTAAGGATGGAGGCTTATGAAAATTCAAGGATCAATAAAGCTAGAGTTCAAGCCTACCAATCTAGGAATATCAAGGTCAAACATTTTTGAACCGGGAAAACTTGTGCTCTTGAATAGTTCAAAACTTCATTTACACCCAGGAAAGTTAAGGTCTAGATAGTCAGGTCCTTTCATAGTGCATCATGTATACCTCCATGGGGCAGTAGAGATTCAAGATCATGTGGTTACATTTTCAAGGTCAATGGTCAAAGGTTAAAACCATTCATTGAATCATTCAATAAACAAGAAATAGAGGTTGAGTTAACTGAGCCAACCTATGAACCAGGAAAAAATTGATAGATTTAGGGTCCATGTCAGGCTAACAATGTTAAACAAAGTGCTGCATGGGAGGCAACCCATGATTTTCCAGTTTCCTATCATTTTATTGTTTTAATAAAATTTATATTTTAAATAGGATTAATTAATCATTTGTATATTTAAAAAAAATATATTGTTGACATGTTCTTCTATTATGAGTATGGATGGGTATAAAAGGGGAGCATCATATTCATCCGTGTCACGTGGTGTGATCCTTGAGTAATGCCTTACCAGGAAATTTAAAAAGAAGACAATGTATCATCAGTTTATTTTATTTTAATTTTTTTGTAGGTTAAAATAAAAATACAAAAATAAATATATAATAATAATATAATAATAATAACAACGGACACGTCGTGGGTCGTGGGTCAAACCCCGTCACAACTGGAGAAGCCGCAGGGATTCGAACCCGAGACCAAAGGGAGACAAGGGCACGTGCTTACCACTGACCTACGGCTTTTTGTGCTTCCTTATTCTATAATTTATATATATATATACTTATATTTTACTTTCTTTATTATATAAATATATATATATTGTTTTGATTTGTTTTTTTTTGTTATGATTTTCCTTTTTCTACTAGGGAGTGACATGGATATCAAAGGATTAAAAGGGAGCAGTAAGAATTTCAACTTCAACCACAAGGTGACTTCATTCCATGGTCCTAATTTTCAATTTCCTTTTTTAACTTACATTATCTACCTCTACTCCTAAATTTTCATTTTTTCAAACACTGGGGACAGTGTTTTTTTAAGTTTGGGGGGGAGATAAAATAAAAAATGATTTCGTGTAAAAAAAATGATTTGAAAAGAAAAAAATTGTGTAAATGGAAGGAAAAATTCCTTTAACTTTGAACATGGTAATACACATTGCACACATTTAAACTAAATATCAAATAATTTATCCTGCCCTGATTCTAATTTTAATCCTGTTATAATTTCATGAGCATAGATTTTGGAAAGTGTGGTTGTCCAATGTGATATTTCATCGTTTATATTTTCATCCAAATAAAAAAAGACCACAATGCACGTCTTTTGGATAGTGGGGTATTAGTTTGAGTTCATGGGGTCCCCCAAATAAATAGAATAGGTTTGGTGATCATTTTAGTTTTAATATGAGTATTCAAAAAAATTGTGCATAGAGCAATGAAATGACCTAATGCGTGGATTTCGGCACTTGGGGATCGTGACTCCATAGTTGTCTGGCCCAGAGTTAGTAATATTATCTCTATTTTTGGTAATTTGAATTTGTTTTTGATTGAGTTAACTTGATATGGTGCCCTATTATGTGGGATTCAATTGGTGCCCTAAGGTCTTTGAGCCTGGGAGTCATTGGAAAAGTCTCGCTACAGGGGTTGACTCTTTTGAGTGAAATTTCAATTACCATGGAAAAATTGAACAAAAAACAATATATATATATATAATGGAATAATCATATTAATATTGAAATTTGATTCCACCTAGCGCTTCCATCATTTCACCCTTGAATAAATACGAGCCCCCATGTCTATTGTGATGCACAACACATCCTCATACTTAATTGATATTGGATGAAATATGACAATGAATTTGAACAAAGGAATGGGCTTGGGATTGGGATATGCTTATGAAACTATAATGTATTAAAATATTTTTATGGGTTTCATGATAGTTTTTTATAAGGTTTTTTGGTGATCATTGTGTATTAAAATGTTTTTGGAAAAGGGAATTCGAATTTCATATTGTTGAGATATATTTTGCTCGGGACTAGCAAACCTCAAGTTGGGGGTGTGATTAGCCACAAAATGAGGCTAATATTAATTGTTAATATATATAATATCCATGTTCTTTATTACTCATAAACACAATTTTAGTGCATTTTATACTTTGAACATCATTTGACATTATGATTGTAATACCTTCTTAAAATGCACTATTATGTGTTATATTTTTTAACATCATTTAAAGTACCCAATGATTCATCTGATTTTAAGGAATATAATTATCCATATTTCAATTTTATATTTTGGTAAATTTATATAAACTTCAGTATGATCATGTTTTATTTAGGGATCAATGGATAATTCATGGAAGAAGATGGGGATATTTTGTGATGAAAGGAAACAATTCTAGAGAAGACAGATTGGACACCATCCCACTGATGAGACTGTGGGACCCAACATACAGGCCAAATCAATCCCAAATTTCGTGGGATGATATAAGACATATATAGGAACAAATAATTCTTCAGGATACTGTGCTAATTAGGCCACCATTGTGGCCATTTAGGTGGCCCAAGTTAGAGATAAACTTCTGGGCCAGATTCTGCGGCCCAGAAAAACATCCCACTAATCTAATCATATATCTGACTATACTACTAAAAATTGGCCCAAATATTACAGTCGGTTAGAAGACATCCGGGGATTTATTTTCTTCCTCTATGTCCCACTCTGGTTCGGCCATCTAGAAGGTCTTACAAGCACAGCTGTTCAGTGGATGAAAGATGGCTACCACCTCAAGTCAAGGGTGGAAAAATCAACTCATCCTAAACTTTCCACCCACCTATAGCCTACCATAATCAAGTTGGAAGCTTTGTACTATTGGATGTTCGACCCAAGGCTCTAAAAATGCATATTTAAGGTATTGGTGTTGGAGGAGTTTGTGATATTTGAGCTTTGTTTTCATCTTAATGTTATGCTGCCAATTTCTCTTTGTAACGTTCTTCCTTCACATGTAAGTTGTTTTAATTCATCCTAGTTTCTTAATAAAATTTCTTCTTCTACTATTATTATATTTTTCTACATATCACGTTGATACTGTTGGTTCAATGTGTGAATTTATTCACACCATACTCTGTGATATTTATCACACAATGGTGGAGTAATCGATTTTTGTTGTTTTTTTACTTCTTCAATTCCACCCTCATAAGTCTACTTCCCGCTTCCGTTGAAGACATGTCATCAATGGAGGTATAAATATTTTATGGGTTGATCCAAGGGAGTAGTAAGGGGCTGGATTGGATGTTATTTCTCACTCCATTAATGGCTAATCACTTCTTTTAAATGAGATTTTTATTTGATGATTTTAAAACATCTTCATCCTTATTGAATTTAAGGTCACACATTTCAAGTGCTAATACGAACCTTTACCGTGGAGTGATCAATGATTTGATCCTTCAAGTGTATGGGTGATTAGTATTAGGGTGTCTAGGCATTGAACTAGTAAGTGATGATTATGTTTGATCTTCTTAAATGAAATCATCTCAATTATAAGAAATTGAAATCATTAAAAAATGAATTCATCCAATCCACCCCAAGCGATAACCTAAGATCAACTCATTACCTTAATTTTAATTAACTTAAAACTATTAGTGATACCTTAAACCCATATAAAATCAACCCAAGTTGACCACTTCATATCCAAAAACAATCCATAGAATGTACGTGTCTATAGGTACTTCTTAGGTCTCTGAGGATTCGACAACCCAAGATAGACTACAAGGACCGTCCTACCTTCTTATCTTGGGTAAATTTGAGCATGAATCAGTTGTCTAACCATTTATGGTATTCAGTAGGTGCCTTCTTGACAGTTCAGATGGAGCATCTAGCGAGTGATGATATAGTTTCGTAGGAGCATGATCGGGTTCAGACCCTTGAGGGACAGGCAGAGCATGAGCCGCATGTATAGGCTCAGAGACATGATCAGGTTCATGATCCAATGTAGACAAGGAAATAGCTGGGTTTGGTAGTGTTTAGACCGTGGCTTGATGAGAAACTCTAATCTAGCCTGGTATGTGTCTTTCAGGGAATCCATAGAGGCACATAGGGTACAAATCCATATATGGAATATCTGACGTGGGAGTTCTAGTCGCAGCACATACTGCTTTTTCAGGCTGAGGGTGGTCCACAGGCTGCTGAGAACTGGATAGAGAGCATGCAGATGATCTTCAAGTAGCTCGAGATGCCTCCTGGTTGGAGGGTCAATCTAGATACGTACATGATGATAGGACCATGGGTCCATGAAATAGGTCGTTTGACCTTTTCTTGGTTTGAGTTTTGTTGGTTGAGACTTGGTTAGACAATTCCTTAGGTGGGGAACCCCTTGAGGAATTTAGCCAAAATCTTTGAGATCGGGGTAGTATGGGTTGCTTTGACTAGGATGGGTATGTTCGGTGCCCTCTCCGAGTTTCATTTGATAGATCGGGGATGATCTATGTTAAGGTGGGGAGATTTTAAAAACCCAAGTTTTTAGAACGGGTCAAAAAATTGACTCTATTTGAATTTTTGACCTGTTTTTGAGAAAACTGGGAAAAACTAGGAAGTTCTGAAAATTTCCAAATTACACGCCGTGTACTCCAATGTACATTTCGTGTGTATGTTAGGCATGTACTAGCTGCGTGCTGGCTGAGTACATGTCGTGTGGTGACCATGTAATAATTTCCTATTACATGGTATGTAGTGTTACTTGACACGCCGTGTATATTCCTTATGCGTACCAGCTGAATCTTAGCCATGTGTTGACCTGTGTGGCGCATCCATGATGTGTGGATACCTTTTATTAAGTGGTATTACAAACAAAAAAACTACACGGTGTGTATCCATTCATACACACTGTGTATTTTTATTTTTATTCATTTATATGGGTGAGCATCACGTCTCTTTTTTGAAACTATCTTCTTCTTCTCTGTTTTCAGAACTGTGTTGATTCAGGAGGCCAAGAACGTTCCTTATTCTAGATTCTTCATCTGACATCTGTTCATTAATCCCTTGGTTTATGTGGGATCACATCGGGAAGGATAAACCCATGCACCCTCTTTCATTCTAGTTTCTTTTCCTCACACACCGCAGTTTCCATATGATAAGAATTGTTAGGATTTGACGGAAACATAGATCTACGTAGACCGGAATTGAATTGGATCTTGATATCGGACATTCCTACGTCTACGAGTCTTAGGTAGGTGGTGAATAGATTGTTTTGTGTTTTCATGGACATTTTTTTGGCACAGACTTTGGTGAATCTTCAGGTATTTTCAGTGAGAACCTGTTGTAGTTGTTGTTGCATATGGAATTGATTGTTAGACCCATGGGATGTCATTGGGTATTCCATTACCATGTTTTTCTTGAGTGAGGTTGGACGATAAGTCGTATCTCAATTGGGGTATTTTGTCCAAGTATTCCAAAATGGTTTTTAAAATAAATTGTGATGATTAAACTGTCGAGCTTAGTTTTTTTAAACATGATTAAGCTTGTTAAAGGCTTTCAAGACCTCAGTTCTGATATGGGATAACACATGGCTTGTGAAATTCAACTATTTTTTTTCTATTTGATGTATTTGTTTTGGTTATATATATGTGATGTGTGATATTTTATATACTGCCACCTTCAGGTTGTGTGGGGCATGGCCTGAGTATTGTTGAGTGATGCTGATCATAGGTTAGGCTTGGCCCAGATTGCTTTTGGTGGTTCTGACCATGGGATTGGGCGTCATGGACATTGGCTTGAGGCAATGTGACTGTCGGGTTAGGCATGTCCCGAGTTACATGGATGAAGATACTATCATACTTGAGTGACATGGTTGCAGGGGCACGAGGTTTCAGAGATGTTGTGGCTTGGAAACTTATTTTGGTGATTACCGCTCACCTGGAACTTTTTTTTAAAGGTTAGGGTCAAAGCCTCAATGTATTATTTATATCAAAGTCCTCTTTATACTAGGTAGAGGGTGAGCCATTACATAGCCCAAAGGCCTAAGGCCAAGTGGCATGAATAAAAGGCTTGAAAGACCATTGTTTGGCCTAAATGACCCCTCAGTGAACATTACTGCTATAGTACTCGCGCTACTACAGTACTTGCTACAGTACCTCCGCCACTACAACACCTGCTACAGTCCCTCTACCGCTACAGTGTCACTGCTACTATAGTCTTATCGCTGCTAAAATTCCCTAATACAGTACCCAGAAATTCTCCCATACCTGGATTTTATCCTAGGTCTTTTGGATGCCAAGAGGGAGCCTGTACTAGTCACACGGAACTTGAATTAGTGTGAAAACAGGTAGACTTTGTGATGAGGTGGTTTTGAACACTTTTCTGGTAGAGGCCCCCAATAGATGTGGTTAGGTACAATTGGTTTGGGGTTTCTTTCCATAGGAATCCACGTGGAAGGTGAGGAGGCTTCAGGGGATAGCGTTGAGGCTATCAGGTTGGGGGAAGAGGGTCACTGTGATTTGAGGGTAGGCATCGTTGTCCCTATAGTTACTTATTTGAGGGAAGACATCGATGTTCCTCCTATTACTGATTTGAGGGCAGGCATCATTGTCCCTATGGTTCCTATTTGTGGACATGCATCTCTGCTCCTCCGGTTGTTGTGCCATGGGTTGGTGTGGGATTTCAAGTAGGGTTAATATTATTGGATGTGCCTTCGGGATGTCATTACTTGAGACACGAGATGTCAGGAGGCACATGGTTCCAATTTACCTGACAGAGACTCTGGCATTGGCTGAAGCAGGTGACACTCCATTGTGGCAGCTGAGTACCAGTGGAGTTCATGTTTATTTTTTCATCTTACTATTTACTTCTTTTCTTATAAATGCATGATTTCTTAAACACTTATATTAGGTACACACCATTGGGTGGCATACTACTAAGATTCATCTCACACCCTAGATGGGCCCTTCAAGACATGTGTAAATTTTATGGATTTACGTGTAGGAAAGAGATTTACTTTAGGATCTAGTTCGTATTAGCAGTTGCATGGAGGTGGTATGGACCTTGTGGTCATGCCTAGATGGAGTTTACTTTGTTTTGTTTTCTTATGTATCATCATTATTACTTTGATATTTAAAAACTATTGGTTAACCATTGATGCCATTTATATAGATTGAAATGTATGACCTACTATGGATGCATGCTTGCTGTTTAGTAGTTGATGAAATTGAATACTACCATGCTGTTTTGTTTACTTTCCACTACTATTGTTTCTATTTTGCTTCCATTTTTTATCTTCTATTGATTGTGATTGCACTCTGTGGGTCTTTTTTGAGTCTGTCGAGTCATTTATTTCCACTGCATGTAATACATTATTACTCAGACAAGTACTATTATTATCCTTCGATAGGTTATAGTCTTCTGACTATACCTATTCAAACCTTTGTTGTTAGTCGACAGCCTTTGGAGTTTGGGAAGGTGCACCTAAGCTCCTAACACCTGACCTATTTAGCACTTTTCGGGTGGCTCTTCGGGTTTGAGACGTTACAAAATATACCCATCCCTGGATCATCCTGATAGCACATGTCTACAAGTGGTAATATACCAATCCCCATGGAAAAAAGTCTCAGCCAAATGGGGGTAATATACCCATGCCCATAGAATAGTCAGGAAATAGCAATAATATACCCATGCCTGGGATATGAAAAATGATTTATAAAAGAAAACACCAACCCAAGCATCCATCATCCACATGCATCAATCATGAGCATGTAAAAAAGGAACAAGGGGTTCGACCACCTGCCTAATCTGACTTAGCTGCCACATCCTTCTTAGCTCACAATGTTACTATGGTTATAAAGTGACACCCATAGAAATCTCTATCCATAGTTGTATACACCTACTCAAGTTTGTTCTATCAATGGGGAACCCACTCGGGTCTCCTAGGTCAAAGTACATTAGAGGAACCCTTATCAGTGTCATTGATCCCAAAAAAAGTATAAGGTCAACACTCAATGCTCAGAGGATATTGTGATCTATGAGATCTTCAACAAGGTAGGATGAACTCACCAAAAAAAATATTTTCAACACAATGAAGACATTCAAATGGATAGAATGACCCACAGTAGTCATCAATGTATCACTAGGTCAGTCCTCTCACCCAACCCATGTTTCTCTGCCTAAGGCATATCCTCCTCATCTGGATCATGTCACAAGGGGGAGGTTTACTAACCCCTAGGTTAGCTTAATGTACCCTAAGGTTCCAAGGGGTAATGAGGTCCTCAAATTTAATATTCAGTACATCGATGTCTCGGTTAACACTCACCCCTACTTGGGTCTATAAGGATCCCAAAAAATGGACACTAAACCAACCTTAATCAATTCATCAGAAGGACCCCACTTTTGGGGGTTCAAATGCCTCAAGTCAAGGCCTCAACCATTAGAGGATGATGTGTTATTCTAATTATCTTGGACCAACATAGCCTAGGTGATATTTCATTTTGGTCAAGGATTTTAACTAATTGGTGATTAAAAAAATTAAACATTTAAATTATTTTTAATACTCTAATTAAATAGGAGGGTACCACCAACCAAGGTGAACCCACAAATCTTAATCCATATATGAAAAAATAAATAATATAGGATAGTATGAAGTACTACCTAACTTTAAAAAAAATTCCCCGTATCTTCCAAAGGTCAGTAGTTGATTCCAAGGCTAGTACATGCCTCATCCAAGCCCACTTTGAGCCCACGTTGATGTATGATCCCATGCGTGATGCCAGAACACCAAAATTAATGAATTAAAATAAATTAATAATTAATTAAAATAAACTTTCCAAATTAAAAATTCTCAAGACTTATTCAATGACATAAAATTCATACATCACACAATATAACATTGGTTTTTTATTAAACAAGTATATTAAAAACAATTAGAACAAAAAATTTATATTAATCAAATTGGGTACTTCAATATCCCCCTTTGGATTTGTTGTCAATACACATTTCACTTTCTAAGTCAATGTTTTCTTCTCCCCCTTACTTCATAATAAAACCAAATATATAAGTATAAGAAAGAATTTAACTCATCTCATCTTATAAATATTTAACTTTTCTTATTATCTCCTTCAATCTACCAATTTTATAAAATATTCCACCTATGAGAAATTTAAATTGATCTGCTTGAGAGAAGAAAAGAATCACCTTTCTTAAATTAAAGAGTCATTAATTAATCATCTCCAAGTCTATGTGGACTAACCCAATGTAGAAAACAGGTGTGATCAATTTAAATAACAAATATTTTAATAAATTTTTCAGAATATGATGCAAACACTGAAATTATATTTTAGAAGTTGTTCAAAAGATAGTCATTTAATATCCTACATTCTTCTTGAAAAATAGATTAAAATCATTCAACTATAAAAATGTACTTCCCCTTTATCAAACTGTTTTACTTCTATCGTCAAATTATTAGTTTCAACCATTCTAATTCAGAATCATCATTCATATTGAGATAGGATAACATACATATTTAATGAAAAGATTCAATTTCTATAATTTGAAATCATTAGATAAATCCATTACCAGAACTTCAAATATTCATTTTATACTAGTTAAGATATTCAACTCTGCTAGTTTTCTTGCTTTTCTCCCCCTGGAGGGATGATATTCATCCATCTTCTTCCCCATGATTGGCCTTCTTCAAGAATGAATTCTAAGAACAGTTTTAACACTAATTGAAATAAATAACTCCCATTATGGATAACTTCCTGAATACTGTATAATATTTTCATACAAATCATATCTTCAGGAATCTACTCAAATACATGCCTCGCCTTCAAATCCCTACATAGAATAAAGAAATACAAAATATATACGGGAACAAGGCAGTTCTTTAATGATTTTCAATTAGAGAATCATGGATGAGATTTATTTCTAAAACTAAAAACTCCATTAAATTATACCCCAGATTTAGAAAATTCATCATGCTTTCACCTTCATTGAATTTCAAAATTTTATCATTTAAGGAAATCATGTAATTCTTGATTTCTTCAGCTTTCATCTTAGATGTAATAGGCTCCTTCACATTAATAGGTAGTACAATTTCATTCATTTATTCCCACTATAATTACATTGCTAATTCCAGCTACTATGGACATATGACTATGATTTATTTTGGTATATACTCAGACATATTCTTATGTCTAGACACCTTCTTCATAGTATAATCTTTATCATAATAATCCATTAGTTCTTTTCATCAGTTCTTCACTGGTACAATTTTTTCAGGAAACGATGTCAAAACATTTTTCAGAAATATAACCTCAAATTATGAACCTTCCACACAAATCTCCTACAATTATGGGTTTTTCATTTAAAAAAAATTTCTCTTGAAATTGAAATTTTCATCTTTATTACTATGCACCAAATCAACCACTTTATTTGATTTTGTGATTAATTTATTTTTTTTATTCATCTTACATTCACTAGAATGGGTATTTAAAACCTCTTTGAAAAGGTACATTATATGTACTTTTCTTTTATAATAGAATAATATTTTCTTTGGTGTGAATTTTTTCTGATCGTTCTTCATGGGTGTATCTAATATCATAGGTTTCTCAACTCTCTTCTCTAGCTTATACACCAAGAAATAATTTTTTTTCCATTTTTATTTTACTCTATATTTTTTGTGGGCTTACCTTTATATTATCATATAAATATTGCATAGTTGGTTCATACTAACACTCATAATAAGTGTGACCAATTCTATTGAAATTATCACAGAAGTCGTTAAGACACTCAAATATATTCTTGATACACAAATTCTTCTTCAGGTGTGAATTATGTTTCAACTCTATAGGATTTTTATTCACATTAAATGTGATCTTATATAGTACTATCCTTTTTAATTACCATGAATTGACATATATTTCCAAAAATCAATGGATTGATTCCAAAATTTCTAACAAAACCAGCAATTCCCAACAAATCTTAATTTCTTCTTCTATGGTACAACTTGGATATTTTTGACATCTTGTTGCTTTTGGATAATTTGATTTTTCATCTGAGTTATTTGTAGCGAAAAAGAATTCGCACTCTTCTTAATATCCATATTTGATGATATGGTGGATTTATCATCAATCATCTTCACCCATGTTTGACCAGATTTTTTTTTCAAACTTGTACTAGTTGACGAAAGAGTATCATTTCAAATAGAAAATTTAGGAACAAGGGTTACCTATTTAAATAAGCATGAATTTTTTTTATCTTTAGATAATCTAAAGATATTTTTTCCATTATAATGAGTCTTGTAAAAAGTAATACTATTTTTAGAAATAAACTATAAAGCCTTTTTGATCTCATCATTTTGTAAAGATTCAACAAGGGTGTTCTCCAGATTTCTAAACTTTACCTCCAATAGAATACATTTTAGATTTATAAAATTCTTCGGGTATTCAAGTAATTTCACTATATTTTCACATTATTTTTGCGAAGTCATTAGTTACATTTCCTTATAATTTATCAAATTGAATTCCATTTCAAGGCACTCCATGTTGGTGAAGTTTTTCTCAGCCTCAATAACATTCAGTTTTTCTTCCAATTAACTCTTCATATTATGAACTTTTTCATCATGAAATTTATTTTCTTCCAGTAGAGAATTGTTCAAATATTTAATTCTCTTAGTCTTAACCTCTAGATGGGAATATTTAACATTTATAGATGTTTTTTTGTAGTTTCTACAATTCATTGACCACTTTAGTAAAAAAATTCTAAGTCACTTTCTTCTCCCAAATAATCCTTGGTAATTCATTTTCATCTAAAGTGAATATTTAATTCCAATGTAATAAAGACCATTTTTTGATTATTAAACTAGGATTAATATCTCATCCTTGTCTTTTATTTCAAAATGAGAGTCCTTAACACTCGTTTTAGCTTTATGAGATTATTCATGTGTGTGAATCATCTCAGCAAGGAAGTTTTCAGTTACTTCATTCTCACACACATTTATTTGGAATTTTTCTTTAACTTAGGAAAAATGTTCATTGTAAAATGATTCCATTTATTCTTTTTCTTCAATAATTTGTGTGAGAAGTTTAAATCATTGAAACTTATTTTCGAAGGATTTATCTATATCCCCAACTTCCTTTTCAAGATGTGAATTTTCATCATATATTCCCTTTATAAAAGAAAATATGAAAGTGACAACCTCAATAGGAACATTTTTAAGATAGTCTTTAAATTTTGAATAAAAGTCTCTGAGTGATTCAATAAATTCTTCTTCAACACTACATGAACCAGAATCATCAATAGTATATTAATCAAATGATTTAATAGATACTGCTTATAGAATACCATTCTAATTACATCCAATTTGGGATGTATCCTCTTTCTTCTTCAAAATATTTCTCATATTTCATTCTTATTTCTTCTGACTTTTATTCATGGTTTTTTCAGAAACCTCCTTGTTGCACTGACAAAGATAGAAACTAAACATTCCATTAGAGATGTAACATCACATTACGTTTTCAGGTACTTTTGATGTTTCTAAGTACCTCTGTTTTAGAGTAGTGACTTGGGAGAGTCAGGGGAAACTTTAAATTTTGTTTTGGGGCAAAGGGGAAGTCGCACGGGCAGTGCAAAAGTTGTCTAAACCATGTGGCAAAACTGTTTGCAGTTGGACTTAGAGGTAGTAGCTTCCACATGGGCAGCGCACGGTTTGTCTAACCGTGTGGAAAAATTGTGCGAGAAGGGTGGCTGAGGAAGAATCTAATGCACGGTTAGCGCACGGTTTGTCAAACTGTGTGAACTAACCATGCATCCACTTAAATGAGATCCTTAAATTGTGGATCTCACTCAGTTTTGCCTCTAAGTGCCTCGTTTTTCCTCTTAAGTGGCCCTAACTCAGGATTTGTCTTCTCCTAAGGTTAGAGAAGGTTCTCCCATAATTATGGAGGCAATCCAATGGCTCCTATTGGTGAATACAAGCCGGATTCTTGAGGTATGTGATTGTTCTTCATCGTTCTTGATCAGTTTCTTAGATCTACTTAGATCTACTTCTCCTCTTCTCTCGGTTTCATAGATCCACGCCCATTATAGGTAGATATAAGTGTGTGGTACCAAATTTGATGATATTTGGTCCTGATATTTCTAGGAGAAGAGATATAAGGCGGGTTCTTGAAGAAGAAACCTGATTTTCTTGAGCGTTCTCGATCGTTGTGGTTTTGGTCAAAACCTTAGAGGTAGGTGGTTCCTTCCCGACTTGCCAAATTGGTTATCATTGTATTTTCTTGATTTATTTCAATTGTTGATTTAAATTAAATTTCTCAAATTTTCTTTCAATTAAATTGATAAAAACTTGATTCCAGTGAATCGAGATATCTGAAATGGTTTTGGCATGGAAATTTAGAAAACCCCAATTCCATTGAATTGGGTGTGTTTATGGAAATTGTCCGATTTAAATTGTTGAATTTAAATTGTGGATTTGATGGAAATTATTTCAATTAAATTGTTGAATTTAATTTTGTAAATAAATTGTGTAATAATGGAATTGGTTTTGAATGGATTTCAAACTGGTGAAAATGGATTAAAATGATTTGATAGAAACACATTGGTCTTATCTTGTGAAAAGGGCATGTTTTGAATAAAACCTATTTTGGTTTTAAATGGAATGAAATTGGAACTTTTGAAATGGAATAATGGGATTGATCAAATTCTAAGCATTTTTGAAATAGTTCTCCCATCATGTAAGAGCGAATGCAAGAATTAGATAGTCAGTGAGTTATTTGGATACACACTACGCTACGACAACGTTCTAAATAATACTTGTAGTGGGTCACATCCCCGACGGGTTGGTGATGAGTCTCCTTTGGCCAGTGTCATAGGGACATTTGTATACACATTTTGATGAGTTCACATAGAGAGTGTGGAATCCTATAACTAGTTAATACTATCGTACCTTTTGGAAGATGACCATGTTTCTCTCTTGTTTATTTAAATGTGAGATACAAATGTATGCCAATGCTTTTGAACTACCTTACATGCCTGCTGAATTTATATAAACTGTTTTATATAAATGTTTTTCTTAATCCATTGTTTTAGAAATATTCCATCATTGTAAAACCTTTGCTTAAATTGATTTTTCCATCATTTGAAAATGTATAGCATGTTTTGTTAAAATATGCCTTTTAATTTCCAAACCTGTTTATTTGAAAATTGAAAGCTTTTCTTTGGATAATATATTTTTGACATCTGTTATGGAATCTTTTTTGGTATCCTACTGGGCTTAGGCTCACACCCTACTTTTTCCTAAGGGTGTTTGTAGATTTTCTTCTTCCAAGTTCGAGCAAAGAGAAGGGATCTCTTGGAGGTGGATCTAGTTGTTGATCTTTGGTCATGGTGAGTTGTGTCCTTGGGGACCTTGGGCTGTTTTCCCATTTTTTAGTACTTGGGTTGTAGTACTTTGGGATTTTTATGCCTTTTTGTATTCTGGTACATTACTCCCAGTGGAGTTTCTTTTTGTTATGCATACTGTCCTATTTCTTTCTTCTGCATTGTTGGTGGCAAAATCGTTCCCACTTGCATGTTGTGTGATGCCAGGTGCTATTCGCCGACCCGTGGGGATCGGGAACGCCCTTCGGGCTATGTCAGGGTCAGATCGGTTATCGGGTTACCGGGGTACTTGGGTTGGTCCGTGACAAAGTGGTATCAGAGGGAAGTTAAGCATCTTGCATTGATGACAGTATGCATTTGAGTATTCTTGTCGGGACTTGGGAGGTAGTTGTGATTGAGTACCTGGCTAGCTCTCACCACAATGAACCTCAATTCACCAGGGTTGGTTAGGGAAATACAACTTGTGTATTAGTTCTAGTATTTTCCCTGTTTTGATTTGGATAGAGTGGAATCCAAATCTTGTTATCCATTTTTTTAAAAATAGTTTTCTTTTTTACTCGGTTTGGGTGTTAATCTATGTCTTTTTATGTTATGTAGCATCATTCCTCCAAGAAGATGTGGAAATCATATTCAAAAATAGGTTGTTTCTGAATCTCATCAAGCGAGTCCTATTGTGGATTCGATTCTGGTTAAGGTGATTGTTCTCACTGTACATGCTCTGGGACATGCACCACCTCTAGTTCCTATTCAGGCTCTAGCTACATATCCTCATAGTGATATTCTCCGAAGTCGTTCTCAAGAATTACTATGCCAGAAGCCATCGGTTTTCAAAGGCTACACTAACCCTCATCATGCTAAGGAATGGTTGAGTAATATTGAATGTCTGTTTAGGTTCTTGGAGACACCTGATGTGATCAAGGTGAAGTGTGCCACCTTCGTACTGGAGGGACCAAGTAGGAGATTGTGGGTCACAATAGTGACGGCTGGGAAACATGAGGGTTTGGAGTGGAAAGACTTTAGGGTTCTTTTCACTAACCAATTCTATCCTGAATCAATGGTGTTGGCCAAGGCTATGGAGTTTTTCAAGTTTGAGCAGGCTAACAAAACCGTGACTGAGTACTCAAATTTATTTTTTGAGCTGGTACAATTTTCTCCTGAGATTGTATCTAATGAGAGGATGAAGGATCGACGATTTGAGTTGGGACTTTGATCAGATATTCGTTCTCAGTTTTTCCTACTAAAGCTACCCACTTATGCTGATGTGCTGGATAGGGTGATGATGGTTGAGATGGACTTGGCAGGAAAGTCAGGGTTGAAGGAGGTTCTTTTCCCTCATAGTGGCAGTGTGGGTTCCTTTAAAGGAAAACAGATATGTGACTTTTCTCATGGTAGTTCTCGACAACAGATTCATCCCAGACCTCCAGTAGCACTAGGAGGGGCTTCTTTGACTTTCTATTAGTGTGGGAAGCTAGGACATTCTAAGAGGGTTTGCACTGAGGCACCCAATCACTGTAGCTCATGCAGACATTTAGAGAACTTATAGAGATTTTTCCATCACTTATCTACTCCACATAGTGTAACAGGATCATCAGCACCTCTAGAAACTGTGGGGAAATCAAATGTTTCACGTGCAAAAGGGTTCCAGCCACAGGCATCCAAAACGAATCTTCTTCACATAGTGTAAGAGTTTCTAGAGGTAGCTGATGCAGGTCTTGCGACTGTGAGAGGTACCATTACTATAACTTCATCTTTAGTGACAACTATTTTTGATATTGGTGAATCTCACTCTTTTATTTCAACCCAACTTGTTAATATGCTTAATCTACCTATGGAACTTTTATCTTGTGTGATGGATATTACTACACCCCTTGGTACAATGAGAGAGAAGGGTCTCCGTAGTCCTGCTTGTGTCTTCTCTCTATCAGATGTTGATCATGCTTGGAGTTTCTTGGTTCTTGACATGAAATATTTTGACGTCATATATGGGATGGATTGGATCATTTCCAATAAATTCTGAATTGATTGTTATCCTCGACGGTTCTACCATACTACACCCAGTGGTGTGCCTCTTGTTTTTCAAGGAGAATGGGACCCAAGGTCAAGTAGAGATAGACCCTCTTATCCAGAGTTGGGGAAAGTTATATCAGTGTTTTCTTTTGATCTGAAGATATATTCAATGTGTGGTGATCTTCCTCCAGTCCTCACATAGTTTCTTGATGTGTTTCCTTCTGACTTCTCTAGTTTGCCACTAGTAAGGGAGGTTGATTTCTCTATTGACTTAATGCTTGGTACTCAACTAGTTTATATTCCCTCTTACCAAATGGATCTAGTTGAACTAAAAGAACTGAAGTCTCAGTTAGACGATCTTCTTGAGAAAGGATTTATACGCCTGATTGTGTCACTCTGGGAAAGACCTGTTCTCTTCACCAAGAAGGCTGATGGTTCTCTTCGCTTATGTGTTGATTATCTAAAGATCAATCGAGTTACGGTAAAAAAAATATATCTGTCACCACGAATTAATGATTTGTTTGATCAATTGAAAGGGGAAAAGTGGTTTTCAAAAATTGATCTTTGATCTTGTTACCATCAGTTGAGGATAAAAGAATCTGACAATCATAAGACCGCTTTTAGGAGTAGGTATGGCCATTATGAGTACCTTGTTATGCCCTTCAGCCTAACAAATTCTCCTACAGTTTTCATGGCTTTGATGAACAAGGTTTTTCGTGAGTATCTAGATACTTTAGTGGTAGTCTTTGTGGATGACATTCTTGTCTACTCCAAGTCTAAGGAGGATCATGTGCATCATCTGAGAATAGTTCTGAGTCTTCTAAGGAATCACCGACTTTATGCCAAGCTTTCAAAGTGAGATTTCTGGATTCAGGAAGTGAAATTCTTGGGACATGTCGTGTCAGAACAAGGAATATCAGTTGATCCTGAGAAGTTGAAGGTTGTTATGACTTGGGAACAACCACAAAATGTTTTCGAGATTCGGAGCTTCTTGTGATTAGCAGGATATTATCGCCGGTTTGTTAAAGACTTCTCAAAGTTAGCTTCTCCAATGACTGCTCTGACTCGAAAGGAAGTGAAGTTTTCATGGAATGATAAATTTCAGTGTTCTTTTGTTGAGCTAAAGCGTCTTTTGACTACTGCACTGGTGTTAACTCTTCCTGAGGCTGGGATAGGTTATGTGGTCTTCTGTGATGCATCAGGTTCATGTTTGAAATGTGTCCTCATACAGGGTAGTCATGTTGTTGCCTATGGGTCTCGTTAACTTAAGCCTCATGAGAGGAACTATCCTACCCATGACCTTGAACATGCAGCTGTAATGCACTCACTTAAGTGTTGGAGACATTACCTTTATGGAGAAAGGTTTATTGTGTATTCAGATCACAAGATCTTGAGTTATATCTTCTCTCAAAAATATTTGAATCTCCGCCAAAGGCATTGGGTGGAGTACCTGCAATCTTTCGACATTGACATTGCCTATACCCCGGGGAAAGGGAATGTAGTTGCAGATGAGTTAAGAAGGAAACTTCCATCACAGGCTGTGAAAGAATCTTCAGAAGAGTGGAGTTTGATGGCTCTTTTTTCTCAGTTGCATATTAGAGTTCAGTGGAAGGGGAATAATGTTTCTTTATCAAGTGTTCAGTTGACTTCTACTCTCCTCGAGTTAATTCTTCAGGAACAACAACTGGATGATTAATTCCATAGCATTAGGGACTCACTTTATGGTGGGGAGACCAACACTCAGTGGTCATTCTCCAAAGAGGGTGTTCTGTGTTTTCGAAACCATTACATTGTGCCGTTAGCAGCAAGGAAGGATGTGATGGGGGGTTGCCATAACTCTCAGTGGGTTGTATACCTAGGAATCACAAAGATGTTCTATGACATGTGGCGACAATTATGGTGGCCAGGTATGAGATGAGACATTTCTGAGTTTGTATCTCATTGCTATACATGCCAGTAGGTGAAACCCGAGCACCAAAAACCTTCGGGTTTGCTTCAACCACTTCCAATCCCTGCATTTAAGTGGGGTGAAATCTCTATGGACTTTGTGGTTGGGTTACCTAAAACCCAGAGGAAGAAGAACGCGATATGGGTTGTGATCGACAGACTGACCAAGTCGGATCACTTTATACCTATTTGAGATACAACCAAAGTTGAGGAGTTAGGAAATATCTATGTGAAAGAAGTTGTTCGTTTGCACGGAGTTCCATCTGCTATAGTCTCTGATAGGGATCATCGGTTTACTTATCACTTTTAGAGAGACCTTCAGGAGGCACTGGGATCTCAGGTCTATTTGAGCACGACCTACCATCCACAGTCGGATGGCCAGACAGAGAGAGTCATTCTGATCCTTGAGGATATGCTCCACGCATGTATTCTTGACTTTGGTGGATTCTGGGGCGATAATCGGGGCTAGTTGAGTTTTATTATAACAACAGTTATCAGTCTGTGATGAAAATGGATCCTTTTGAGGCTTTGTATGGTCGTCCTTGTAAATCTCCTTTATGTTGGTCAAAGATTGGTGAAAGTTCTTTGGTAGGACTGAGTTTGGTCCAAGAGACGACAACTAAGATTCAGTTGATTCGTCAGAGAATGTTGACATCACAGAGTCGGTAAAAGTCTTATGCTGATCGTCGCCATAAATCTTTAGAGTTCTCAGTTGGTGACCTGGTTTTCTTGAAAGTTTCACCCCGATTAGGTCATTGACGACTTGGGAGGCAAGGGAAGCTTGCTCCTCGTTTTGTGGGACCTTTTGAGGTTGTTGGTCTTGTAGGGAAAGTTTCTTATCATCTATCTCTACCACCACAGCTGACGTCGATACATAACGTGTTCCATGTATCGTAGCTACGAAACTATCTCTCTGATCCATCTCATGTTGTGAGTTGGAGTGATCTTGAGATTGAACCAGATTTATTTATTACTGAACGACCAGTCAGGGTTGTTGATTCTGATATTAAGGTACTTTGTGGGAGAACGATACCTCTGGTCCGTGTACTTTGGCAGCATGGTTCTGATTCTCATGAGACGTGGGAAAGGGAGGCACTAATGAGAGAGCAGTGACCTCATCTTTTTGACGTGGAGGTTTCTTCATATGCTTTCTGGGGACAGAAAGATCTTATGGTGGAGAGTTTGTAACATCACATTACGTTTTCAGGTACTTTTGATGTTTCTAAGTACCTCTATTTTGGAGTACTGACTTGGGAGAGTCGGGGAAAACTTTAAATTTCTTTTTGGGGCAAAGGGGAAGTCGCACGGGCGGCGCACAGGTTGTCTAAACCGTGCAGCCAAACCGTGCGAGAAGGGTGGCCAAGGCAGAAGCTTGTTAGGTGGAGAGTGATGGAAAGAGGGGGGGTGAATTGCCTTTTATAAAATAATTAACAATTTAAAATCAAAGTTAAAAGTGCAGCGGAAATAAAGGAGGCAAGACACAAAACTTGATAACGGAGTTTGGCTTAAACCAAAGCCTACATCTCCGCTCCCAACTCAACCATTGAGAGATTTACTACCGCTTGCTTTTCAATGGTTTTAGCAAGAAACCCACTAGACTTTAAGGTAGTCTAGGACCTATTACAGCTTGCTTTTATTGGTTGAGAAAGAACCCACTTGCTTTTATTGGTTGAGCAAGAACCCACTAGCCTTCTTACAGGTGAAGGCTAGCTCACCTATGACTCAAGCCTTTTAAAGGGAAGGCTTGACTAACCTCTTCACACCTTGAAGGTGGTGTGAAAACCCAAACAAAGAGAAAGATGAGAGAAAGAGGGGTTTGTAGGCACAAACCCAAAATGATGCTCAAAATGATAAATAATGAAAAACCGTAAGAGGAGAAGCCTTGGGCGCCAATGGATTGATTGATGATGATGAAGGGCGCTCCCAAGCTTCTATGGTGGTGCTCCTTGGATGTGGAAGTGAGTTGGAGCAAGTGGGGTTCCTTGAAGGAATGCGCCGGAGGTTCGCCAAATGATGGAAAAATGTTCCTGTGGGCTTCCGTACGTTTCCGGGGCTTCCTAGTCCTTTATTTATAGAGGGGGAACCCTCAAATGGCCTTTGGGGTGCTTCGGAGCCGTTGGAGAGGCCTTCAGAGCCGTTGGGGGTCAAGTGGGCAAGTCTGGTCAAAGCCCAACGGCTAGTTTGACTGGCTCCACCGGCTGACCGGTGCTTGGCCACCGGTTGGCCGGTGCTTTGGAAAAGGGAGAGGACTTCTGCCCAGGCTCCACCGGCTGGCCGGTGAGGAGGCCACCGGTTGGCCGGTGCTGAGACAGTAGCTGTCCGGCCTGTCTGGGTTCCACCGGCTGGCCGGTGGTGGGACACCGGTTGGTCGGTGGTCTAGACAGAGGGGATGCCTTCTGTCCAGGCTCCATCGGCTGGCCGGTGGTCATCCACCGGTTGGCCGGTGGACTGATTTTCAGTCCACTTTTGGTCCTTCTTGGCCCAATTCCTTGTCAACCTTTTGCCTATCAACAAAAACACTTAAAACAAGATTAGATAAATAAGATAGTGATTGTGATCATGAAAATTAAACCACGAGGGGTATGAGAGGTACAACAATCTCCCCCTATTTTAATGATCACAATCACCAAAACAAGCAATGTAAAAGATTGAAATGAGAGGCATGTTTTAAAGGATAAATTGAAAAGTAAAGCAAAGCATGAGAGAAAGATTTCTCCCCCAATCAACCAAGAATTTCTCCCCCTTTGTGATTATCAAAATAGCACGGGGCATAAAACTTGATTGAGGGAAAAGTTTGAAAAACAAGATAGAAATTTTAAACCAATTGAAATTTTTGAAATTTGAATTGAAAGTTTTGAATTGAAAGTTTTGAAATGAAAGTTTTGAAAATAAAGCAAAAAAGATTAAACGATCCTAACTCCCCCTAAATAAAAACAACAAATCACCGGGGAGAGGATTTTAGAGCCGAGACAAATTTTGGTCCAGTGAGACTCGCTAAAAGGGATTTTTCAATCCATACTTGTCTAGTGGCGGGTCTTCTCCTATGAAATTCATCATTAAAGAAAATGGTTTTGGGCCTTCCATATCGGGCATTTTTGCAATTGCACTCATAAATTAAGTGCCCGGGTTTTTTACAATAGTTGCAAAATTTATATTGGGAGCTCCCCCTTACAAAAATAGTTGGAGCATGGGAAGAGGAAGCTTGCTTGGAATAGCCAAGCCCTTGGGTGGTTCTAGATACGCATTGGGAACCAAGGAGCTTTGAAAGGTTATGTTCACCTTCGGTGAACTTAGCTAGGGATTCCCTTAAATCCTTGATTGTTGATTCTATAGAATCAACATCGGGAAGGTTTTGGATCTTGAGGGACAAGTCCTCCTTTTCTTTGAGAAGTTGTTCCTTTTCGGAAGAAAATTTTTTGAAATTCTTTTTTAAAGCAATAAATTTGGAAGAAAGTTCGTGAAAACCTTCCTCCAATTGATCTCTTGCATGCTGGAGATCCTCGTAGGATAAATGATTGAAAGAATTTGAAGAACAAGAGGAAGAGGAATCGGAAGAGGTTACCTCATGAAATGCCATTAGGCATTTTTTACTGTTGTCACTTGAGGAGGAGGAGGAGGAGGATGTGGAGCTATCACTCCATGTGGCCTTGAATGCCTTCTTCTTTTCCTTTTGCTTGGCCTTTTTCTTGTGGAGTGGGCAATCAGGCTTGTAATGGCCTTTCTTTCCACACCCGTAACATGTTACCTCGGGCTCGGATTTTTCGTTGGGTTGAGCCTTGCGGGATTTCTTCTTTTTGTTCTTCTTCATGAATTTGTGCATCTTGCAGGCAAGATTATCCATTTCTGAATCGCCGCTTGAAGAGGAAGAACATGAGGAGGAGGAGCTTTATTCTTTTTGACCTTTGAAGGCGATGTTCTTTGGAACTTTGATCGGTTTGCCTTCCTTTTCAGCTTACCTCCTCATGGTGATCTCGTAGGTCATGAGGGATCCGATGAGCTCTTCGACCGGCATGTTCTTGATGTCTTTTTCTTCTTGAATTGATGTGACTTTCGGTGCCCATGAACTTGGTGGGATCCAAAGGATCTTCTTGACCATCATTTCTGCAGACACATCATCACCAAGGGACTTTCTCCCATTGAAAACATCAGTAAAACGAGTAAACATTTCAGTAATATTTTCAGATGGATGCATGGTAAAAGACTCAAAAACTTGACGGTACATGTCCAATCGAGTATCCTTGACTTTGTTGGTCCCCTCATGGGTAACCTCCAAAAGTTTCCAGATTTCATGAGATGAAGTGCATGTGGAAACTTGATTGAATTCATTACGATCAAGGCCGCAATGTAGAGCGTTCATGGCTTTTCCATCAAGCTCGAAATTTTTAATATCGGCTTGGGTCCATTTGGATTCATCGGGAGAAGAAAGAGAGTAACCATGCATGAAAATTCTATAAATAGGATAACCTATACTTCTAAGAAAAGTGGTCATGCGGGTTTTCCAATAGGTATAGTCGGTTCCATCAAAAAATGGAGCACGACCCAAAGAATAGCCTTCGGGGGCGAAAGAAGTTGAAGCCATCACAAAGGATCTTGAATTTGAAACCGGTTAGGGTATTACTCAAATTTTGCCTTTGATACCAATTGTTGGGTGGAGAGTGATGGCAAGAGGGGGGTTGAATTGCCTTTTAAAAAATAATTAAAAATTTAAAATCAAAGTTAAAAGTGCAGCGGAAATAAAGGAGGCAAGACACAAAACTTGATAATGGAGTTCGGCTTAAACCAAAGCCTACGTCTCCGCTCCCAACTCAACCGTTGAGAGATTTACTACCGATTGCTTTTCAATGGTTTTAGCAAGAAACCCACTAGACTTTAAGGTAGTCTAAGACCTATTACAACTTGCTTTTATTGGTTGAGCAAGAACCCACTTGCTTTTATTGGTTGAGCAAGAACCCACTAGCCTTCTTACAGGTGAAGGCTAGCTCACCTATGACTCAAGCCTTTTAAAGGGAAGGCTTGACTAACCTCTTCACACCTTGAAGGTGGTGTGAAACCCCAAACAAACAGAAAGATGAGAGAAAGAGGGGTTTGTAGGCACAAACCCAAAATGATGCTCAAAATGATAAATAATGAAAAACCGTAAGAGGAGAAGCCTTGGGCGCCAATGGATTGATTGATGATGATGAAGGGCGCTCCCAAGCTTCTATGGTGGTGCTCCTTGGATGTGGAAGTGAGTTGGAGCAAGTGGGGTTCCTTGAAGGAATGCGCCGGAGGTTCGCCAAATGATGGAAAAATGTTCCCGTGGGCTTCCGTACGTTTCCGGGGCTTCCTAGTCCTTTATTTATAGAGGGGGGACCCTCAAATGGCCTTTGGGGGGCTTCGGAGCCATTGGAGAGGCCTTCGGAGCCGTTGGGGGTCAAGTGGGCAAGTCTGGTCAAAGCCCAACGGCTAGTTTGACTGGCTCCACCGGCTGACCGGTGCTTGGCCACCGGTTGGCCGGTGCTTTGGAAAAGGGAGAGGACTTCTGCCCAGGCTCCATCGGCTGGCCGGTGAGGAGGCCACCGGTTGGCCGGTGCTGAGACAGTAGCCGTCCGGCCTGTCTGGGTTCCACCGGCTGGCCGGTGGTGGGACACCGGTTGGCCTGTGGTCTGGACAGAGGGGATGCCTTCTGTCCAGGCTCCATCGGCTGGCCGGTGGTCATCCACCGGTTGGCCGGTGGACTGATTTTCAGTCCACTTTTGGTCCTTCTTGGCCCAATTCCTTGGCAACCTTTTGCCTATCAACAAAAACACTTAAAACAAGATTAGATAAATAAGAGAGTGATTGTGATCATGAAAATTAAACCACGAGGGGTACGAGAGGTACAACAAAGCTAACACATGGTTAGCGTACAGTTTGTCAAACCGTGCAAACTAACCATGCGACCACTTAAATGAGATCCTTAAATTGTGGATCTCACTCGGTTTTTCCTCTAAGTGCCTCGTTTTTTCTCCTAAATGGCCCAAACTGGGGATTTTTCCTCTCCTAAGGTCAGAGAAGGTTCTCCCCTCATTCAGGAGGCGATCCAAAGGCTCCTCTTGGTGAATCTAAGCCGGATTCTAGAGGTATGTGATCGTTCTTGATCGGTTTCTTAGATCTACTTAGATCTACTTCTCCTCTTCTCTCGGTTTTTTAGATCTACACCCTTTATGGGTAGATCTAAGTGTGTGGTACCAAATTTGATGAGATTTGGTCCTGATCTTTCTAGGAGAAGATATCTAAGGCGGGTTCATGAAGAAGAAACCCGGTTTTCTTGAGCATTCTCGACCGTTGTGGTTTTGGTAAAAACCTTCAAGGTAGGTGGTTCCGTCCCGAATTGCCAAATTGGTTATCATTGTATTTGCTTGATTTATTTCAATTGTTGATTTAAATTCAATTTCTCAAATTTTCATTCAATTAAATTGATAAAAACTCGATTACAGTGAATCGAGATATTTGAAATGGTTTTGGCATGGAAATTTGGAAAACCCCAATTCCATTGAATTGGGTGTACTTATGAAAATTGGCCGATTTAAATTGTTGAATTTAATTTGTGGATTTGATGGAAATGATTTCAATTAAATTTTTGAATTTAATTGTGGAAATAAATTGTGTAATGATGGAATTGGTTTTGAATGGATATCAAACTGGTGAAAATGGTTTAAAATGATTTGATAGAAACCCATTGGTCTTATCTTGTGAAAAAATCATGTTTTGAATAAAACCTGTTTTGGTTTTAAATGGAATGAAATTGACACTTTTGAAATGGAAGAATGGGATTGATCGTATTCTAAGAATTATTAAAATAGTTCGCCCATCATGTAAGAGCACATGCAAGCCTTAGGTAGTTAGTGAGTTATTTGGATACACTCTACATTATGACAATGTTCTAAAACATACTTGCGGCGGGTCACATCCCCGACGGGTTGGTGACAAGTCTCCTTTGGCCAGTGTCATATGGACGTGTGTATACACATTTTGCTGAGTTCACATAGAGAGTGTGAAATCCTATAACTGGTTAATACTATCGTACCTTTTGGCAGATGACCATGTTGCTCACTTGTTTATTTATATGTGAGATATAAATGTATGTCAATGCTTTTGAACTGCCTTACATACCTGCTAAATTTATATAAACTGTTTTATATAAATGTTGTGCTTAATCCATTGTTTTAGAAATATTCCATCAATGTAAAACCTTTGCTTAAATTGATTTTTCCATCATTTAAAAATGTATAGCATGTTTTTTTTAAATATGATTTTGAATTGCTAAACCTGCTTATTTGAAAATTGAAAGCTTTTCTTTGGATAATCTATTTTTGACATCTGTTATGGAATCTTTGGTGGTATCCGACTGGGCTTAGGCTCACACCCTACTTTTGCCTTCGGTTGTTTGTAGATTTTCTTCTTCCAGGTTCGAGCAAAGGGAAGGGATCTCTTGGAGGTGGATCTAGTTGTTGATCTTTGGTCTTCGTGAGTTGTGTCCTTAGGGACCTTGGGCTGTTTTCCCATTTTTTTAGTACTTGGGTTGTAGTACTTTGGGCTTTTTATGCCTCTTTGTATTCTGGTACATTACTTCGAGTGGAGTTTTTTTTGTTATGCATACTGTCTTGTTTCTTTATTCCGCATTGTTGGTGGAAAAATTGTTCCCACTTGCATGTTGTGTGATGCCAGGTGCTAGTCGCCGACCCGTGGGGATCGGGAACGCCCTTTGTACTATGTCAGGGCCGGCTCGGTTATCGAGTTACCGGGGTACCCGGGTTGGTTCGTGACAAGAGATAACTCTATTACTTCTTCAAATTCAAATATACACTTTATATATATATGATACAAACAACTGGGACAATAACATAAATACAATCAGAGGTGGAACCTTTAGTCTCATACCAACTGGAGTTCCTAGTGGATCATGCATGAACACTGAGAGGGGAGGGGTGGGGGTGAGTCAGTGTACCCATTTTTTTTTTTACCGATTTTCTTTTATTCACTTTTACCCTTTTGTAAAATGAACCTAGCAGTTGTTAGAGTGAATGGATCTTCCCTATATACAAGAATAATTACACCACATGCAAGACATAAAGTAAATGGAGCACAACATGCAGTATTTTTACAATGTTCTCCCCTGAAGTTGGTGACTATGTCATTTCTGTGTTCGGGATGATCCAAGACATCCTCTAGAAACCAACCAACAATTATATGTGGGTTGGTAAGATAACACCATAAAAACCTTATGGGTAGTTATGAACCTTTTCACAAATTATACTGGTATACCACTAGTGTAATTTATACTAGCATCCCACCAGTGTCTCACAAACACAGCACTTAACACAATGAGAAAGATCGCAAGAACTTAAAGTTGTCATTGGAACACAAAACTGATCTTCCTCTTTGATCCAATGAAATAAAATGATTCTCGACTTCCTCATTTTAACTAAAACTCTTCAACAGCCATTGAATTTAATCTAAAACATTGTATTATAGTCGACTCATTATACTCTTCTGAATTAGTAGAAGTTATCACATTCAATTTAGCTCACCCTAATATCCGAATGAACAACTGAATATTTATCAACACACTGCATGTTTTCTTCTTCCATGCTTTACTGAAAAAAATTCCTTGAGCTCAAACAAATAATTCTAACAATATTTTCAAACATTATAAACATATACATTGTGTACCATTCGTGCATGTAAAGCAGAAAATATATGTTTCATGGTGGTATTATTTCATGCGTGGAATACTCATGATCATGCAAATATTATATTGCTTTATGTTTTGCATGTCTCTATATGGGCAATGTTATTATTTTAATTGATCAATCAATATTTCTCCACTGCCGCCTTAGTTGTAGACAGCCTAAGCACATAATCTCTATACTGCCTCAGTCTCTTCCTTCAAGAATGTACACATAAGAACAAAAACATATTCTTAGTTTTGTTAAATCTTGTGCACCATCACACAGTGTATTAGAACAACGCAATCCTTCAAAAGAACATAAGATCATATACGGTTTCACTCAGTATTATCTCTGAAGAGCCATAAACTCACACAACAGATGTGCCGCTCGAATGGTATTTATAGACAAGCATTCCATTGACTCATTGCTCCCGAAATCATGGAGATCCATTTGTTAAATCAGCTAATGCATACACCATCTTTGGGAAAAAATATTTTTAAAACACTACATCTTGTCGATTTGATCTTTGTGAACACATGCAAACTGATCTGCATGTGATTTCGATCATTATTGGAAACAAAACAACAGTCGAATGTAGCTCGGAAGCTAGGATATATGATTCGTCGACGTGGCTGGAGAAACTTGGACGTACTCGATCCAATGGCTTAGATAGATCGGATCGGATGGCCCACCTTCTTTCCGTATTTTTAAAGGTGGAGCAATTGTAATCGCTCGATTTTATGTCCCACTTCGAATCAGCACGCAGTTCCCCGTTCCCTTACAATACAAGCTGCATCCACAACCCTCCAGAAATCGGTTACCAGTCCGTCCCATTATATGCTGACACCACCCCGTAACGGTGCCCACATTCACCACCGTTCCACCCCGCACGGTGTCTCCACGTTGCTCCTCTGCACTTCCGGGCATGACATGCATGTCCCTCGACTCTCTACTGGCGGAAACTGTGGTTGATCCCAGTGACCACCTAAGCAGTGGTGAACCTAGATCCCACATGCTTGCTGGTTATTTCTGGCCACTTTTTGTTGGGGTGCAGCGGAGGTGCGTTGTACCTCAAACACACAAAACAGGAGCAAGAACGAAGCAACACAAGAATTTTAATGTGGTTCGGTCGTATGACCTACATCCACGGGAGAAGGGGATCTTCTCTATTCACATCTCTCCGGTTTTCGACGGAGGATTACAACACACACCACATACAAACAATGAGATTGGATCCCATTTAAATAGAGAGGGAAAAACCCAAAACATCTCTAGTTGTTGGGGTAGGTTCATCTACCCCTAAGAAGTCTCCTCACGCTGCATGCAGGAGGTCCATGAAGGCTGCCCACCTTGGTGAATTCTTCTCCAGCCGCCTGGGTAGGTTGCCGTCAAAGGAGACTCCACCAATCACTCCCAAATTGAGAGTGGTCCCTACAAATCTCCCCCTCACGAACAATTTGGGGTAGAAACCAGACCTGCATTCTCCTTGCAGGTGTTGAAAACTTCATCGGCAAATCGAACACGTTTCTTCACGCCAGATGACGTGGCACTTCCATCATCTTCAGTCAATCTCGGGCTGACTGCAGTCTCCATCAAATGATACAACCCTTGGGACTCCTTCCCAGTAAACATCGTTGCATCCCCACGTGAGACTTCCAACACTCCACCTTCTATGGAAATCTTGAACCCTCTCGCATCGAGCCTACTCAATGATATCAAGTTCCGCCTCATCCTCGGAACAAATTTCACATCAGCCAGTGTACGAATTCCTCCATCGGGTGTCTTCAATTTCACCGTCCCGACTCCTCGAACCTCGCATGTTGACCCATCACCAAGTCGCACCGAGTCTCGCACCTGCTGAAAAGTATCAAATGTACCTCTCGTCGTACATATGTGTGCCGAGCTCCCCGAATCCAGAACTCATCTGTCTTCTTTTGGATTTTGAGCCCGCTCGTTCTTCTTCTTAAGAAATCGGCATTCTCGCTCCATGTGCCCGAATCTTTTGCAGTAATGACACTGCACTTCTCCCCGTTCAATTCGCTCATCTGAGTGCACGCTTCCCGTTGTCACGCAGATTTCATCATCTGCATATAATCCTGTGATGTTCACATCCTCCTCTTCAACTTTCTTCTTCCCAGCAACGTACCATTTGCGCTCTCCACAATCACTTTTATAGTGACCCTTCTTCTCGTACCAGAAACACGTGATTTCGCTCGGATCACGTCCCCTGGATTTTGGCCGCCATTCTTTACCTCCTGACTGTCGATGTCGGCTCCTCCCACGCTGATCATCTCGCATCGCCATGATTTGCTCTCTTGAATGCGTCGTGGGTCTTCGAAATGCTTCCGAATCTTGAAGTGACGCCATCACATCGTCCAGCTTCAATGTCTCCTTCCCCACGAGCAATGCTGTCACAAGCCCATCAAATGAGCTTGGTAGTGATGACAAAAGCAAAAGTGCTTTGTCTTCCTCTCCAACCTTCACTCCGAGCCCCAATAACTGTGTGAGTATTTTGTTGAATTCATTGGTATGATCCAACAAATTCGCTCCCTCGTCCATGCGCAACTGGTACAATTTCTTCTTCAGGAACAACTTGTTGGTCAGCGACTTCGCCATATATCGTTGCTCCAACTTTTTCCAGATCTCCTTCGGTGATGTCTCGTCCAGCACCGAGTACTTTACCTCATTCGCCAGACATAGTCGAATTGTGTTGACGACCCGCATCTCGAGCTCTTCCCAATCATCGGCACTGGTTGTCTCGGGCTTTTCTCCGATCAATGGTCTAATCAAGTCCTGCTGCACCAAAAGATCCTTCATCGTGCTTGCCACAAGCCGAAATTATTTCGACCATCGAACTTCTCGATGTCAAATCTTGGAAGTGCTCCGCCACCCGTCATCGTCGTTGTCGCAAAACGTGATCACCACCGTCGATGTCGCACCTCTTAATCACCACATGATAGAGTGCTAATTTTCCAAATCTAACCGTACGGATGTGTCCGGAACGGTCGAAATAGTCGGAATCGACTCCTGGATCGTCGAAATCGGACACCAATTGACCGAGATATGGTCAAAACACGTTCAACGGTCCAGATCGCTCACTGACGTGGCGCTGACGTGTCGCTGACGTGGAATGCCGGAATTCCTGCCGGAATATTGCCGGAATTGTTGCCGGCGGCGTGAACAGTACTGTCTTCTCCGGCACGGGGTTACTGTTCACCCGCGGGTTTGACCAAACTTTGACCGGCCATATCTCCTTCGTTTCAACTCCGTTTTTCTTGCCGTTTGCGCCGTTGGAATCATCTCACCGTCCTCTTCCCGAATATGCCCTCGGAAAAATTTTCCGACCACTTTCAATTTTCCGGCCACCGGAAAATTTGACGTCGTCTCGCTGGTTCACCTCCGTTCGCTCCGACTCGCCTCTGATACCACTTGTTGGGGTGCAGCGGAGGTGCGTGGTACCTCAAACACACAAAACAGGAGCAAGAAAGAAGCAACACAAGAATTTTAATGTGGTTCGGTCGTATGACCTACATCCACGGGAGAAGGGGATCTTCTCTATTCACGTCTCTCCGGTTCTCGACGGAGGATTACAACACACACCACATACAAACAATGAGATTGGATCCCATTTAAATAGAGAGGGAAAACCCAAAACATCTCTAGTTGTTGGGGTAGGTTCATCTACCCCTAAGAAGTCTCCTCACGCTGCATGCAGGAGGTCCATGAAGGCTGCCCACCTTGGTGAATTCTTCTCCAGCCGCCTGGGTAGGTTGCCGTCAAAGGAGACTCCACCAATCACTCCCAAATTGGGAGTGGTCCCTACACTTTTTTGGTATACACACCATTAAAAAATTGGTCATAATCCATTTGATACAAACCCAACCAACTCAAAACTAAATTAAAAACAACATCAGACCCTCATCAATTTTCATGGTCTCCTTTTCACACATTATTCACCTAATTTTCCTCATCTAATTCCTTGTTGTGATCAATATGTCATTTTCAATAACACCGACATATGTCTTCGAACTTAAGACACAATTAAATGTTGCTTCTTCTAAAGAAACTCCTCAAATCAAAACAGCCTTGCCAACTTAATAATTCTCAAGAATGATTTAATCTCAAAAACATCATAGGTCACTCAATGTAACATTGATTTTTGATCAAAAAAGTATGTAGACAACAATTACCACCAAAATATCAATTTAATCAATTTTGGTTCTACACTTAGACGATAGAGATAAATATATATGCAACAAGACGACTCACTTGGTCAAAGTGCTATGGCGGAACAATAAATATGTAGAGGCAACCCGGAGAATGGAGGAATTAATGAAGTAGAAACACTACTACAAAAACGGCCTATATCAGCGCTAAAAAAGGGCTTTAACAGCGCTAAAAAGTACTGTAAAGCTCAGTGCTAATATAGGTGGGTCCCTTTTATCAATGCTCTGAAAAGCACTGATAAAGGCCCTGTTTATCAGCGCTAAAAAGAAGCACTGATAAAAGACCTCTTTATCAGCGCTTTTTTTAGCGCTGATAAAAGGGACCTTTATCAGCGCTTGTTTTTTAGCGCTGATAAAGGTAAAAAAATAACAAAAATAACAAAAATTTAAAATAATGCGGGGAGTGATTTTATCAACGCTTCACACCCCCTTTTATCAGCGCTCGGAGGTCTCCCGCGCACAGCCCTTCCCGCGCATCCTCATACGCGCGCACCTCATTCGCTTCCACCTGAACTCGAACCTGGGACCTCCCCCCCTTCGTAGCTGCACCTTTACAACTATGCCATTTCATTTTGTTCTCTATTTAATGATATATCTATATATATATAGTTATATTTATTCATATATTGATATAGATTCATATTAATATAAATATATTTATTCATATATTAGTATATATATATTAATTCATATACTAATATATTTATATATATATTTTTAGTTATAATTTTTTATACGTATATTTATTTGTATATTAATATATACATATATGATTAGTTTTAAATACATTTATGAAAAAATATGTTGTTTATAAATAAATAAATAAATAATTACATACATAGATATATACAACACACATACATAGATATATACAACACACGGACACACAGAGACACACACACACACACAAACACATTTATATTTACGAATAAATACATATATATATGTATTTGAAAAAGCCATAGAATGTACATATAAGATTAGTTTTAAATACATTTATGAAAAAATATGTTTTTGATGTGTGTTTATAAGTAAATAAATAAATACATACATATATACATATATACAACACACATACACACACATAGACACTCACACACATAGAAACATATATATTTACGAATAAATACATATATATGTGCATTTGAAAATCCATAGAATGTTAAAATGACCATAACTTATAATCTAGAATCTCATTTCAATGCCACAACCAGTCAAATCGAAGAAAATGAAACAATCTTCGATATGATATGTGGTACAGGCCTAACGGACATCCGAATCAGAAGTTATACCTGTTAGAATGTTATCAAATCGGGGTATCCCGACTAAAAACTCAGTTTTGGAGGCCTTCTGGGCCTTTTTGGGCTTGAAAAATGTGACGGAGGCTTCATCTTGGTCACCAGCACATAGAGCTCATCACAGGCTTAGATTTGATATGCTGTAGAGCTCAAACGGACACCCGGATCAAAAGTTATGACCATTTGAAGTTTGAGTTACAGTTTCAACATATTTTAGATCTTTAATTAATTGTTTTGATTTTTTTGTGTCCTCAAATTGTTATTAAATGATTTTTAATCGATAATAATTAAAAAATTATTAATTAATAATATTTTTTTAAAAATATTTTGAAGTCATTTTCACTAAATTTCTTATATATTAAATGTAATAGTCTATTTATACGTAACTATAATATATTTAAAAAATATATATTGTATTTATATCAATATAAATATACTTATATAAGAATAATTTATTTTTCCAGATTTTTTTTTGAAATATAAAATTTTTCAGCGCTGATAAAGCCCCCCTTTAACAGCGCATTTATTGAGCGCTGATAAAGGGGTAGCGCTTCCCTTGCTAGTTTTTGGCGTAGTGAAATATGCTCACCCATTATCACCATGATTTGTATTATGATTTTTTGGAGGTCACAATTATTTAAGGAGGTAAGAATGTAACACCCCACTTTTAAAAAATATATATATGTTTGATAGCATATGTGACACAAAACACTAAGCATTAAAGAACCCCAACATACTATAAATATTATATTTTAAACATGATTGTTATAAGATAGATGTAAATTTGAAGGTATGAAAAAGTTTTTTTTTTAAATTAAGTATCAAGGTTAATGAAAATATATTGATAAATAAGAACTTAATTTTTTTGGTCTCTTTAGGCTTAAAAAATACTTTTTATCAAACAAATGTTCTTATTAGTTTTGGGGAACAAATAATAAAATTAATTTTTTTCGACTTTTAGAAATTTTATTTGACAAAACGAACTTCATTTTTAGAATCAACATAGAAAAATTTGTTTAGGGTGAATTTTTTTGGGGTTTTTCTAAAAAGATTAATTTTTAATGAATAGTAAAATATATAGGTTTTTATTGAAAACTTCCTTTTTTGTTTAAATCATTTACAAAGTTCTAGTTTTCTACAAATTTTTTTAAAAGTATCAATAGTTCAATTATGTAATTATTAATCCAATTTAGTATATTGTAATCAATTTCATGTTGAATTTTCATATAAATATTTTTTATAATTATGAAAACTTTTTATTTGGAAAACTGTTTTTTATCTCATCCCCAGGTTTAATTATAAATTAAATTCGACCACATATATGAGTTGAATCTATAAAAAATTATCCTATATTTTTAATTAGAATAAATAATAATATATAATAATTTCAACTTAATTTTTTGTCCTAATGAATAGTAAAAACAATAAAATTAATTACCACAAGGGTTTACTGGGGTTTTGAACTAATACTATAATGGTTAAAATGAACTAAATACCTGTCAAGATACAATTGGATAACCATATTTAGACTTTATATTATCTAAATTTTGATAATGATTCATTTTGGAGGCTTTTTCATGTGTAAAATGAGGGTATAAATGTTTATTTTGAAAAATTCCAAGCATATCCTCCCCCCACTTATAAAAGAGTATCCCCTTTCATCTCTTATTTACACTTCTAAAGCATTTTGGTTTTTCCAATATCTGAAATAAATACATTTCTTACTTCTACCGCCATATATTAGAGCCCTTTTTATTCAGAAAGATTATATGGGGAGGCTTTAGGTATAATCCTCAAGAGGTGGCATAAAGAAGAGGTATCATTATTTACCAAACATCTTTGTTTTCTTTCTTGTTACACCTCCTTAAAATTTGACACAATAGTGATGATATAATAAAATCATTATCCTCCATATATTAGTTTTTTTATTTTTTTAAATTAATAACTTAAATCCATCACTGCTTTCATTAAAGGGGAAATGAAACCATCGTTTGTGTGTACGACAAACTACCACCTCGTGAACTGATGTAATTTGTTTTCCATCACCGCCTATCATGAATATTCATGATGATAGATTAAATGTTTATATAATATGTAACGCCCCGACCCCAGTTACCCAGAGTCGATGCATTATTACATAACATTGACATGATTACAAGAAAGATCAAATCTCGAAAGACTGATTGGTTTATTATCCTTGGAAACACTAGATATATTCATAAAGTTTTACATTACATCATAAATTGAAAAACTACTACAACAACATATTGTCTCCATAGTCCACAATATTATCCCCTCATAATATCTCTACAGGTCATTCATAATTTACTTCTTCACATCCTGGGAAAAATAAAACATAGAAAAGGGGTGAGCTCAAATGCCCAGTAAGGATAACAATATAGCAGAAAATTTCATAAATAAGAATAAACATTTAAGGCAATGTATAACTAAAACAAAAGCCTTTTAAACATGAACTTCAACATAGTATGGAAAAAATAAAATGAAATAATTCCATTTACTTATTCACATGGATATTCTACTAATCGAATTATCACATGCAATATCAATAACCACTTTCATAATGATGGAATGCGTAATGCCAGACTATCATAACCACATAGCCAAGGACTCGTGCCAAGACTACAAATAATATTTTGTCAAGGCCTTGTGTCAAGACACTAGTTTGTCTCATGAGACCTACCGATGCATCGAGGAGCTATAGCGGGCCCCACCCATCACATATTAAGTCCAATGCATTCCCATATGAAAAGGTTTAAACATAACATAAACATTCGTATTAAAACTAGCATACGAAATGTAAATACTTCATCCATAAACCATGAATGGTATAAAAATAACACATCCATAGTCAAAAATATCGCAAAACCTTCAATACAATATGGATGTTTTGTTTCGTAATAAATCAACTTCAAATAAGCGCAAAATCCATCAAATGATGTTGACATAGATGAAATCAAAACTCTTTTTAGAGAAATATCTCTTTCTATTTTGAAATCATTTAAGAGTCATATATTTATAAATTAAAAAATTTTCTTTGAAAATATTCTTATAAGCTTGTAAGGGAAGCTTCAACGATTTTATAACGGCGGAAAATAGCCGCACCCGCCGTATAAGTTTAAAAAAACATTCTTACCTTAATTTTGTCGAAAAGGTTAAAAAGCACCTTGTTTAGAAAATGACGGAAAGATTCCTTTATAAACCTCTTATAAAAATTCAAACAAGGTTATAAATGACTTTAACCCATATTCTAGTAAATAGTAAAAATGTTTTGAAATTCATTTTTAAGAAACATGGATGTGGATGATAAAGAGATCCCAGTAGATTATTACGTATAAACAACCTCGGATAATGAAGATATTGCGAAATAAACCATTAACTTGTACTTTTACTTGGTTGGGGGTAGGTTAACCTCCTGTATAATGGTGAAATAATTGTTATTAAATTATTCAAGAATCATATATATTAATATGATATCATATATGATCTTTTACTAATGATTTGTTAATAATATCTTAGTATTATCATTGTTTCGGGTGTTAACTTACTCGTTTTTTTATATGTTTTGTTATGTAAGCCATGTTTTTCATGGATAGGTTGTATCTTAATCAAATCCAGAATTATATCAAGTCCTTAGATACTATTATTAATCATCAAATGAGAATTATACTTGAATGTATGCGATGGAGAATGAATCTTATCGCGTTCGTGGAGACGGTAGTCCGTACGTACGCACGAGCGACAATATCATTCTGTTGATATCAAAATAATATATAATTGAATGGTATAACATATATACAGAATCATTATAATGTTATGTTTTTTATTTATATGAGTTACACATCATTATTATACCCATCCAATTAATAATTTATTGAATAATAATTACACCACGACGTGGAGACGGTAAGCCGTACGTACGCACGTATGGTGACATGTTATTCAAAGGATGGATAGAATGATGAATATGGTTGTACCATATTTATAATAATATCAGAGTATATATAAGATACTGGAGTTATTATTTTAGAATGGTAATAACAAAGAAGGAATAAGTGGAAGAAGAAATGAATTTGAAAAAGGGTGGTGAAAACATTACCTCTTCTTCGGGTTCTTCCTTTTGATTTGATCAAAATGGCTCTTTAAGATGGATTTATGACTAAAGGAAGGCCTCTAGGATGAAGTGAGGGAAGTTTAGAGAGTATTTGGGCAGAGTTTTGCCGAACCAAAATGCTTTTAAGGTGTGAGTTAATGAGAAGGGAGAATGCCCTTTTATAAGAGGGGTGAGGGGCACCTTTGGAAAAGATAGAAATATTATTTTATAATAAATTCATATTCAGTTTTTAATGGCTCCAAAGTGGATTATTTAAATTTTAAGGTGGGTATGGGTCTAAAACCACTCAAACAATAGGATTTAGACAGGTTTGGATCATTATATTAACCTTATCTTTTAGTTTTAACTCTTAGTTAATTAGTTTGACACTTACCATGTCACTTTGTATTTTTATATTATATAGTTAATAAACTTATTATATACATCCAAGAGACCCCCAAGTGGTCCATTAATGATACAAATATCATAATATAAGTCTCTTGGACGAACCTTAGATTTTTAGGAATTTTATATCAATTAATAATATAATATTTGTTTTAAAAAACTCTTTTATGTCAATTTTGACACTATTCAATAATTGATTTTTTTTAAATCATAAAAGAATGATTACTTAGAAAAAAGTCAATTAAATCAATCCTAATATGTCATATTATCCTATAAAATTATTTTAATTCATTAAAAGTCTCAAATTATATTTATTTGGGTGTTTATAATATCAATTATTTTAATTTTTCACTATTATGGTAATTACTGCATCATCATTGTGTCATAACTAAATTACATTATTTAATATCTAAAAATTATAAATAAAATATAATTATGTAGGAAATCTTTTTGTCTTTCTAATGAATATTTATAGTCGAAAATACAACATATATAACCCTATATAAAAATTGTTTTTCTAAAAGATATATGCTTGTGTCATTTTTGTATTCATTTTAACTTAATTGAAATAATGTGTCCCTATCACTTACAAGTGGCACCATGGGGTCCCAAAATTGACCCAAATATGCCCATGGTTGAACATGTATCAACCAATAAGTTTAGGACATGTTTTAGGGTAATTTTTTATTATTATAATATAATTTTTAACCCTTATTTACCGGATTTACCCTTTAACCATGGTAAATAAAATATTTACCGAAGTAATTATTCAAAATGTCTAAAAATAAAAGTTACCTATTTACACAATTTGAACATCCTGATTCCAAATATGGAATACATTTTTCCAAATTCAAAACACAGAAGTGTCAAAAATTAATTTAAATTTAATTCCCGCTGTCAAAACAAAAAGCGTGTTTTTAAGATATAATAACTATCAAAAGATTGATACTTGTTTATGTTTGGTTTAATTGTGTAATTATGTACAATGACCAAAATTGTATTAAATGGTAAAAATATATTCTAAATATACTTTAAAACCACTCAAATTCATAATTTATCACTATTAATTATTTTGATTAAAAAAGTTGTTTTTAATTAAAATTTAGTAATTTTCACTATTCGTCAAAATATGAAAGTTATCCGAAAAGTACCAAAATTTCACCTTAGGCTAAATTCGATACTCCGAATCCAAAAATGAATTCCATTTTGAGAGATAAAATTTCTAAAATTTTAAAAATTAGGTATTTCTATTTATAACGGCTAGTTTGATCGGTTGTGGTGTGTGTTAGAACTCGATGTTGCGTACAACACAAGCTATTGCATTATTCAAAGAGAAGCGTACTGTAGAAGCTTGGGGTGTTACATTCTCCCCTACTTCAAATAATTTCGTCCTCAAAATTTCTAGAATACTACCACATGAAAAGACTCGGGTGGTTCTTCATCATAAGTTTCTCAGGTTCCCATGTTGCCTCTTCCATCTTATGGTTTCTCCACAAGACTTTTACCAGACGAGTCGTTCGGTTTCCCAGTACTTGTTCTCTCGTATCAAGAATCCTGACGAAATCTTTGCAATAAGACAGATCGGGTTCCAGTTCTAATTCCTCACAGGTGAGTACATGCGTTGGGTCAGGCATGTATTTCCTCAATAGAGATACGTGGAACACATCGTAAACTTTGGAGAGACTTGGCGGCATTACCAATCGGTAAGCTATAGCCCCAATTCGTTCTAGAGTTTCGAAAGGTCCGATGTACCTGGGACTCAATTTACCTTTCTTACCAAAATGTATGACTCCCTTCCATGGAGATACCTTCAGGAAAACATGATCACCGACTTGAAATTCCAAATCCTTCCTTCGATTATCGGCATAACTCTTCTGCCTACTTTGAGCTGCTTTGATGTGATTTTGGATTACCTTCACCTTTTCCATCATTTCCTCCACCAGTTCTGGACCTACATGTTTTCTTTCACCAACTTCATCCCAACAGGTTGGTGTGCGACATCTCTTACAGTATAATGCTTCATATGGTGCCATCTGAATACTCTAATGGAAGCTATTGTTATAAGAAAATTCTACCACAGGTAAATACTGATCCCACATACCCTGAAAGTCAAGTGAGCAGGATCTCAACATGTCTTCTAAGGTTTGAATAGTTCATTCTGATTTTCCATCTGTCTGAGGGTGGTAGGTAGTGCCCAAATGAAGTTCAGTATCCAGGGATTTCTGAATACTCTTCCAGAATCTTGAAGTAAAATGGGGATCACGATCAGAAACAATTGATAGGGATACTCCATGAAGTCTCACAACTTCATCAATATATAGTCTTGTTAGACGTTCAAGTGGTAGATCTTCTCTTACAGCAAGAAAATGTGCTGACTTGGTAAGATGATCAACAATGAACCATATTGCATCGTTCCTTCTAGGAGTCTTTGGTAGCCCCATGACAAAGTCCATCGTAAAATTGTCCCATTTACACTCCGGTATGGGAAGATGTTGCAATACTCCACCAGGCTGTTGCCTTCCAGCTTTCACTTGTTGACAAACCATACATCTTGACACAAAATCAGCAATCTCCCTCTTCATGTTGTCCCGCCAAAAATGTTCCTTCAAATCTGTATACATTTTGGTGCTCCCAGGGTGTATAGATAAATTGGAAATATGAGCATCATCCAACAATTCCCTTTTTAGATCAGGTATATCAGGAACACAAAGTCTCTTCCTGAATTTCAAAATTCCATCTTCATACTCAAAGTCTCTCAATCTCCCATCATTCACAGCTTTAATATTCTTTTGAAATTCTTCATCATCGATCTGAGAACACTTAATCCTTTCTAGTAAATATGGTTTGGCAACCATTTGAAAAAGCATTGATGTTTCACCTTCCCTGGTTATTCCCATGTCCATCTTCACTAGATCCATGAAAATTGGATCCCTTTCAATTATTATATTATTCAAAACTCCATGATCTTTACTGGTCAAAGCATCTTCCACCTTGTTTGATTTCCCCGTGTGGTAGTGTATCGTAGAATCATAATCCTTGAGTAATTAAAGCTATCTCCTTTGCCTCATGTTGAGTTCTTTTTGTGAGAAAATATACTTCAAACTATTGTGATCAATATAAATCTCACATTTTTCACCATAGAGGTAGTGCCTCCATATCTTCAAAGAAAAAATCCCAGCTGCTAACTCAAGATCATGAGTAGGATAGTTTTGCTCATGAATTTTCAACTGTCGTGATTCATAGGCAATAACCCTATCATTCTGCATAAGAACACAACCAAGTCCTTTCTTCGATGCATCACTATAAATAACGAACCCATCATTCCCCGATGGTAGAGTCAATATAAGAGCATTGACTAATCTTCTCTTCAGTTCTTCGAAACATTCTTCACACTCTTTTGTCGAAACCAATTTAACCCCTTTATGTGTGGGCTTCGTTAATGGGTTTTCCAATCGGGCAAAATTCTGGACGAAACGTCGATAATAACCTGCCAAACCAATAAAACTGTGTACCTCAGTTATACTCATAGGTGCTGGCCATTCTTGGATTTCCTTGGACTTAGAAGGATCAAGAGATATTCCATCTTTAGAGACAATATGGCCAAGAAAAGAAATCTCATGAATCCAGAATTCACACTTGCTAAACTTCCCATATAATTCATGTCTTCTCAGAGTCTTCAGGATAATGCGCAAGTGACTTTAATGATCCTTGTAGCTTTTAGAGTATACCAAGATATCATCAATAAATACCACCACAAATTCATTGAGATATTCCTTGAAAACTCTATTCATCAGATCCATGAATACAGAGGGTGCATTAGTCAATCCAAAGGGAATTACCGTAAACTCGTAATGCCCATACCTGGTTCGAAATGCTGTCTTCAGAATTTCTTCCTTCTTTACACACAACTGATGGTATCCAGATCGAAGGTCAATATTTGAAAAGTATTGAGCTCCATGCAGTTGGTCAAATAAATCATCAATGCGAGGTAGGGGATACTTTTTCTTTATTGTTATAACATTGATCTCCCTGTAGTCAATAAATAACCTCACAGATCCATTTTTCTTTTTAACAAAAAGAACAGGGGCTCCCCATGGAGAAACACTAGGGAGAATAAATCCCTTATTACTCAATTCCTCTAGTTGTTTCTTTAGTTCAACTAATTCTAAAGTGGCCATTCTATAAGGGGTCTTCGATATAGGCCTTGATCTAGGAATTAAATCAATGGAAAACTCAACTTCTTGTTCTGGAGGATGTCCAGGTAAATCTTCCGGAAATACATCTACATATTCTTTCACAATAGGTAAATCCTCTATTTGAACATTCCTTTCCTCACCCACAGTCATTTCATTCTCTTCCTCCCCAATAATCGAATTTAGTTGAGCTACTAGCGGTGGATCTAGATAAGAATTAGGTGGTGACGATTCTGCTCTAAAGATAAGGTGTTCTTTATCATCATCATCAAAAATCGTAACCTCCTTCTTCTTACAATAAATATTCGCATCATAGTCCGAAAGCCAATCCATACCGAGGATTATATCAAACTCAATCATAGGTATGATGATGAGATCAGCAGATAAAGAACATTTACGTGCTCTAATGGGGACTGATTCACAAAAACTTTGCTGCAATGATACTTCCCTTAGGAGTTTTAACCGACAACTCCCTTGTTAAATAAAATTGGAAATATCTAATTTTCTTAGCAAACTGGGAAGATATGAAACAATGCGATGATCCAGAATCAAATAATGCATTTTCTAAACTTGAGGAAACCATTAAATTACCTGCCACCACGTCTTTTGGAGATTCTACCTCAACAGTAGTGATAACATAAGCTTGGCCTTGATCCCTTGGCCTTTTCTGAGGTAAGTTCCCCTGACAATTAGGACATTCATTTCCATAATGTCCCATCTCCCTTCAATTGTAGCATTGAACATTGGTAGCTTCCTTCTTCCCTTTGCATTCACGAGCTTGGTGGCCTTTTTCACCACACTTGTAACAGACACCCATTCCCTTCAAGCAAGTACCAGGGTGTTTCTTCCCACATTTACCATAGGATGGATATTCAAACTTTCCCTTCTTCCCCTTATTTCCATTCCCAGATTGATCAGTAGATCTCTTCTTCTCTTGATTTTCTTTAAAGTCATAAGACTTAGAGAATTCCTTTTCTGTTTTGATATCACATGAGACAATGTCTTCATACGACGAGAAGGATTGTGAGACTAATGCTTGACGAAGAAATGGTTTTAACCCATCAAATAAACGATCAATATTACTTCTTGGGTTACGTATATAATCTCTAGCATACCTTGCTAACCTTGTAATGTTAGCCTCATACTTTGTGACATTCTCATCCTTCTTTTGTCTCAGACTCAGAAATTGCCTTTCCATATCTGCTTGATGGTCACGAGGAAAGTAGTTTTCTAAAAACAGATCTTTGAACTCCCTCCATTCCATATTTGATACTTCATCATCTTCCTTCGTGTTTTGAATCAATGACCACCATTGATCAGCATCTCCAGTGGGTGGTAAACTGCTATGATAACTTTTTCCCTTTCACTACTCCCAAAGCCTGAAATATTTTATCTAGGGAATTTATCCATTGCTCAGCTACTAAGGGATTTGTACTCCCATTGAACGTTGGTGGTTGTTGCCTCATGAATCGATCTAACATTGATCCTCCATGTTGCGGATCAGGGTACTCCATATGGGTAAGGTTATTATTCATAACCTGAGTGAGTTGTCCTAGTATGGTGTTTAGCTGATCGGCACCAGTTGCATCACCAGCTCCACTATAATTATATTGAGCAAGAGGGTAATACCTACATGAAGTTTTTGCATTGATACGGTTTCCATTTCTTCCACTAGGCACCATTTCTAAACAATGGCATAAACTAGATCAGTTTATGAATCAAAATACATAATTCCATACTTATAAAACACTTAACATAAATTGAACTATTTATGGATATAATCCATAATCATAAAAATATTTTCTTTGATTAAGTATATACTCATAAACCCTTCATAATTATTTGTAAAGAAAATGAGAGTTATCCTAAGAATATCCCCCGGGAGTGTTGTAACCAAGAGTGCAGCAAGGCCCATTTTCGTGCACCAGTTCCCATTCGAGTCTAGCTCAAAGCGGTGTTTTCAGGTTTTACCCCTTGGTACATCTATGCCAGAGCCGCCTCTATCTGCTAGTATCCAGACATGGATTTATTTCTCGGAAAACTCACAAAATCTCTAAAATACTAAAATTCTAGGAAGTTCTTCTATACTAATCCTCAAAGTCCATCTTAGGTCTATGTGCTCTAATAAGAGTTTATCTAAATCTAGCTTCCAAGGTTTGTACTAAACTTCCTCTGATACCAACTGTAACGCCCCGACCCCAGTTACCCAGAGTCGGTGCATTATTACATAACATTGGCACGATCACAAGAAAGATCAAATCTCGAAAGACCGATTGGTTTAGTAGCCTTGGAAACACTAGATATATTCATAAAGTTTTACATTACATCGTAAAGTGAAAAACTAATACAACAACATATTGTCTCCATAGTCCACACTATTATCCCCTCATAATATCCCTACAGGTAATTCATAATTTACTTCTTCACATCCTGGGAAAAATAAAACATAGAAAAGGGGTGAGCTCAAATGCCCAGTAAGGATAACAATATAGCAGAAACTTTCATAAATAAGAATAAACATTTAAGGCAATATATAACTAAAACAAAAGCCTTTTAAACTTGAACTTCAACATAGTATGGAAAAAATAAAATGAAATAATTCCATTTACTTATTCACATGTATATTCTACTAATCGAATAATCACATGCAATATCAATAACCACTTTCATAATGATGGAATGCGTAATGCCAGAATATCATAACCACATAGCCAAGGACTCATGCCAAGACTACAAATAATATTTTGTCAAGGCCTTGTGCCAAGACACTAGTTTGTCTCATAAGACCTATCGATGCATCGAGGAGCTATAGCGGGCCCCACCCATCACATATTAAGTCCAATGCATTCCCATATGAAAAGGTTTAAACATAACATAAACATTCGTATTAAAACTAGCATACGAAATGTAAATACTTCATCCATAAACCATGAATGGTATAAAAATAACACATCCACAGTCAAAAATATCACAAAACCTTCAATACAATATAGAAGTTTTGTTTCATAATAAATCAACTTCAAATAAGCGCAAAATCCATCAAAGGATGTTGACATAGATGAAATCAAAACTCTTTTTAGAGAAATATCTCTTTCTATTTTGAAATCATTTAAGAGTCATATATTTATAAAATAAAACATTTTCTTTGAAAATATTCTTATAAGCTTGTAAGGGAATCTTAGACAATTTTATAACGGCGGAAAATAGCCGCACCCACCGTATAAGTTAAAAAAACATTCTTACCTTAATTTTGTAGAAAAGGTTAAAAAGCACCTTGTTTGGGAAATGACGGAAAGATTCCTTTATAAACCTCTTATAAAAAGTAAAACAAGGGTATAAATGACTTTAACCCATATTCTAGTAAATAGTAAAAATGTTTTGAAATTCATTTTTAAGAAACATGGATGTGGATGATAAAGATATCCCAGTAGATTATTACGTATAAACAACCTCGGATAATGAAGAGATTGCGAAATAAACCCTTACCTTGTACTTTTCCTTGGTTGGGGGTAGGTTAAACTCCTGTATAATGGTGAAATAATTGTTATTAAATTATACAAGAATCATATATATTAATATGATATCATATATGATCTTTTACCATTGATTTGTTAATAATATCTTAGTATTATCGTTGTTTCGGGTGTTAACTTACTCATTTTCTTTTATATGTTTTGTTATGTAAGCCATGTTTGTACTGGATACGTTGTATCTTAATCATATCCAGAATTATATCAAGTCCTTAGATACTATTTTTAATCATCAAATGAGAATTATACTTGAATGGATGCGATGGAGAATGAATCTTATCGCGTTCGTGGAGACGGTAGTCCGTACATACGCACGGGCGACAATATCATTCTTTTGATATTAAAATAATATATAATTTAATGGGATAACATATATATAGAATCATTATCATGTTATATTTTTTATTTATATGAGTTACACATCATTATTATACCCATCCAATTAATAATTTATTGAATAATAATTACACCACGACGTGGAGACGGTAAGCCGTACGTACGCACGTATGGTGACATGTTATTCAAAGGATGGATAGAATGATGAATATGGTTGTACCATATTTATAATAATATCACAGTATATATAAGATACTGGAGTTATTATTTTAGAATGGTAATAACAAAGAAGGAAGAAGTGGAAGAAGAAATGAATTTGAAAAAGGGTGGTGAAAACATTACCTCTTCTTCGGGTTCTTCCTTTTGATTTGATCAAAAGGGCTCCTTAAGTTGGATTTCGGACTAAAGGAAGGCCTCTAGGATGAAGTGAGGGAAGTTGAGAGAGTATTTGGGCAGAGGTTTTCCGAACCAAAATGCTTTGAAGGTGTGAGTTAATGAGAAGGGGGAGTGCCCTTTTATAAGAGGGGTTAGGGGCACCTTTGGAAAAGCTAGAAATATTATTTTATAATAAATTTATATTCGGTTTCTAATGGATCCAAATTGAATTATTTAAAGGTTAAGGTGGGGATGGGTCGAAAACCACTCAACCAATAGGATTTAGACAAGTTTGGGTCATTATATTAACCTTATCTTTTAGGTTTAACTCTTAGTTAATTAGTTTGACACTTACCATGTCACTTTGTATTTTTATATTATATAGTTAATAAACTTACTATATACATCCAAGAGACCCCAAAGTGGTCCATTAATGATACACCTATCATGATATAAGTCTCTTGTCCGAACCTTATATTTTTAGGAATTTTATATCAATTAATAATATAATATTTGTTTTAAAAAACTCTTTTATGTCAATTTTGACACTATTCAATAATTGATTTTTGTAAAACTCATAACAGAATTATTACTTCTAAAAAAGTCAATTAAATCAATACTAATATGTCATATTATCCTAGAAAATTACTTTAATTAATTAAAAGTCTCATATTATATTTATTTGGGTATTTATAATATCAATTATTTTAATTTTTCACTATTATGGTAATTACTGCATCATCATTGTGTCATAAATAAATTAAATTATTTAATATCTAAAAATTATAAATAAAATATCATTATGTAGGAAATATTTTTTTCTTTATAATGAATATTTATAGTCTAAAATCCAACATATATTACCCTATTTAAAAATTGATTTTCTAAAAGATATATGCTTGTGTCATTTTTGTATTCATTTTAACTTAATTAAAATAGTGTCCCTATCACTTACAAGTGGCACCATGGGGTCTCAAAATTGACCCAAAGATGCCCATCGTAGAACATGTATCAACCAATAAGGTTAGAACACATTTTAGGGTAATTTTTTATTATTATAATATTATTTGTTAACCATTATTTACCGGATTTACCCTTTAACCATGGTAAATAAAATATTTACAGAAGTAATTATTCAAAATGTCTAAAAATAAAAGTTACATATTTACACAATTTGAAAATCCTGATTCCAAATATGGAATCCATTTTTTCAAATTCAAAACACAGAAGTGGTAGAAATTAATTTAAAATTAATTCCCGCTGTCAAAACAAAAAGCGTGTTTTTAAGATATAATAACTATCAAAAGATTGATACTTGTTTATGTTCGGTTTAATTGTGTAATTATGTCCAATGACCAAAATTGTATTAAATGGTAAAACTATATTCTAAATATACTTTAAAACCACTCAAATTCAAAATTTATCACTATTAATTATTTTGATTAAAAAAGTTGTTTTTAATTAAAATTTCGTAATTTTCACTATTCATCAAAATATGAAAGTTATCCGAAAAGTACCAAAATTTCACCTTAGGCTAAATTCGATACTCCGAATCCAAAAATGAAGTCCATTTTGAGAGATAAAATTTCTAAAATTTTAAAAAGTAGGTATTACTATTCATAACGGCTAGTTTGATCGGTTGTGGTGTGTGTTAGAACTCGATGTTGCGTACAACACACGCTATTGCATTATTCAAAGAGAAGCGTACCGTAGAAGCTTGGGGTGTTACATAATAAATTAATGAAATATTAATAATTCTGGAAAACTAATATATCATATACCTTCTTACCTTACTATCCATTGAAGAATGATAATTTTTTTCATGTGTACGACAAATTACCACCTCACAAAGATATGCAAACTGTTTTTCATTAACGCGTCACATGGATGATATATGTAAGTGTATTTAAAGAAATAATATGAAATTTATGAAATAATTATCATTCTAGAAGTATAAAATAACACTTAACTTCTTCACAATATAATCATTGAAAAATGGAAACATTTCACATCCATACATACTACCTAATGTCTCTAGGATTGCAACGTAGTCTATTTTTGATAATCATAACTCATGGTTATTTTTAAAATTAAAATTTATGTATAAAATTTATAATTATTTAACTACTACTATTAATGATATGATGAAATAATTGTCTCTTTGACTTTAGTATATTTTAAAAGTGATTTTGGACATATGAGCCAAATATCATCAAAAAGTCTAAATTGAACCAAAGTGATTAAGTAACTAAATATAACATGATGATGAATAAAATAAAAGTAATAATAAACATTAAAAATTTTATTAGAAAAGTAAATAATGAACATAAATTTATTATTCGAGAATATAGTGAACCTATGTAATGAATTGGGCTTGAGGTAAGGGATCTCTGTAAACCAACCTTGTCTTCGGATTATAACCACTCTCTCTCTAAATATATTTATCAATCTATAATGTTATGGAATGTGATATATACGATATTTTAGATATTTTTAATGTGTATTTCAATGATTATAATGCCACCAAATTTTCCTTTTATGTGAAATTTCATCATTTTTGGAATTTTGAGTTTTTGTGAGATAAATTATGAAAATGCCCTAATTTATGAATTTCAGCAGTTTTTTCATCACATTGGTATGTTAGGAATAAGAGTTTAAATACTAATAAAATTGTATAAATTAATTTTTTAGGAACACTTAGAGCGATTACTACGATTTTTTCAACTGGGACAAGTGTTGATTCAAAATTCTTGAGGCCAAAATAAATAAGTCATTGTGGAAAATTGTTCTGGTTGACAGAATTTACCCCACCATATTAAATGAGATATAAATAATTCTAAAAGTGTCCAATTTTGGCGATTACACTTGTATAATATATTTAACTCTAATTATAATTTTTAAAATTAATACCATGTTTAAAATCATCCATTATGATTATCAAGTGGTGCATAAAACATGAGAAAGTTGAAGAGAGTCTTCATCTAGAAAATGTTCACGTCATTAATCCAGTTATAACTTTTTCACCACATGTCAAAAGGTGATGATTTTTTAGAGAAGTATGATTCTATTGAGAACAACATTTAATAAGTAACTTGTCCAAAATTTGTCTGTGATGTTGGAGAAACCAATACATAATTTAGGGGAAATAAAACTCAACTTAACTTTTTCTACCCACATCTTCCTTATATTCTCATTTCCACTTAATTTAAAAGGATGATTGGATTGATGGATTGGGATATAATAGTGAAGATATTATAGAGAAGAGGAGTTAAATTGAATAAAATCAATAAATTAAGGGCTAAAATCCATGTTGTGGTGGGAAGTGGAGATCTGATGACTCTTCCCTTTTGAGTTTTTGGTTTACTTTTTTTATTTATGTTTTTGTGGGAACAATTTTTTTTTTAAATGAAGATGTCACGAACCAACCCGGGTCGACTCTGAACTGGTGACCCGAGCCAGTCTGCGACAAGGGTCGAAGGGCGTTCCCGATCCCCATGGGCTGGAAACTAGTGTCGGGCAACAAATCTAACATGTGGGATCTATTTGGCGTATAATTGAAACAAAAGTAAATAAAGAAGAAATTGAAAATAAAATGGAAACAAGCAGCCAAAAGAGAAGAAGAATAAACTGCACATACCTCCATGTGACCTACTAGATCACCACCCAACTCAGAACCAAGCTCATTCCAAGAGTGATGTGAAACTTAGAGAACCTGAAACTAAAAATATAGAGTTGGTGTGAGCACCGAGATGCTCAATATGAAAGCCAAAATAAACCACGCCTGATGCCCCACCTTTAAAATCAAGTCCATTCTTAATAATATGAAAATAAGATATATAAAAATATGGTTTTCCATTCCTTTAACAAAATAGGTAACAATATTTTACTTTTAAAAAAATAACCCCCCCCCCCCTTTTCTTATTTCATTTGTCTAAATCAATTACCAAAATACATGTCATTGAAATGAATTCATTCTGGAACCCACTAGTATCCAAAACAGGTTCAATATAATAAAAAACAAAGTAAAAGTGTCATGAGATAAAATAACCAAAAGTTCCATAAAATAAATTAGGAACAAACAAGTATTAAACTGTGGGGATTTCCTAAACATACCTAGAGCGATCCCTATACATACTCAGTTCAGAACCACCTACTGGCGTATGGTGAAGCCCCTAAGTCAATAACTGACTAGCTACCCTAACCCGACCTCACTAGTGGCACAACCCGTCTGGTCTAACAGCAAATCCAGGGGCTATCAACACGTCTAATCAAGGTTTATCTACAACCTTCACTTAACCCTCTAAAAGATGCCCAGGAACCCATGGTGGTAATAATATTATGTAAGTAGGAGGCCCTCACATGCGTGACTCATCTTACCTATCGTCACCGCACTTACCTACCCCAAACACGGACACCTTATATGATAACTCATAAAGGGATATCCCTCCTATAGAGGCACCCACTAGATATATATATATATATATATATATATATGTTTATATATATGTATATGTATATGTATGTATGTATAAAAATGTACACGTCATATCAACCAAGGGTCGAACCGGGTCGTAACGTCACATGAACTTTTAAACCATTTCACAAAGCACTTTAAGTTTTCAACAGGGCATTTACACATTCAAAGTAACATATGGTGCTAGCCGGGTCTTTAATGCCATCATTCTAATATACCATAAATATATGCCAAACCAAATTCATTTTTCAAATCCATTTCCAATTCCGTGTTAAAGACACACAACATACATAAAAAAAGCGCAAAACGGGCCTTTATGTCATTGAATTATCAAACCATGCTTTGAGGTGCCAAAAAAGTTAGGTTTTAAACAACACATTTAACCATATCCTTTTAGTTTCACAAGATAAACTTCACAACTAGGGAACTTTTAGTAAACTATTTTAAAATACTAGGACAACTTCGTAATTTAAAGTAGTTTGTAAACAAGCTTGGACAAGTTATAAAAATTAATGGGAAACCAATATCCAAGAGGTGAAATCCATTTCACCAAAAACATATACATATCTATAGATATAAATTTCACATTTATATGTAAACACAATTTTTAAAAATTCTAAGAAATCATGGAATTGAAATTAAAGGCACGGGCATGGAGGACTTACCTCAAAAAGGAAGCAGATCAAGCCGAGGCACTTCAACTCTTAAATATTTTGATGAAAACCACCCACACCAACACACACATACATTCTCATATATATATATATACCCTTTATCCAATGTACATATTCCCCATGCAATGAGATAATATGTGAAAGGAATATATATTTATATATATACATGTACACATACATACCTATGTATGTGTGTGCGTTCACCACTGAGGAGCCACCAAAGCATTAATTAATTAACCTATAAGGACCAAAATCATTTTGAAACAACAAACAATTCATGGAATCAATATTTTAAGAAAAATATATTTTAAAGGTGTCATCTTCATGCGAGGGAACATCCATGTGTGCACCTAGTGCACCCACAGATGTGCCAACTTCTGATGGAACACCCAACCACCAAAAGAAAACCCAAAACTATTTTCACAAAACCATCAATTACATTAAAACCAAAAAAACTACTCACATAATTTAAAGAACATAAAACAAGCCCCTTGAAACCATAAAACCCCTTTCAAAAACATTTTACACTTTAAACAAGTCATGGCATTACTAAACCAGACACACCTAACCATGTTCACAAATAGACAACTGGAATCACACCATAATTAATGATAAAAATTTCATGAAAACTACAATTCCATTTAGTGTAATAATAGCATTTAAAATAAACACCCTAAATGGAATTGGGGGTTTTCCTGAAATGTTTAGCATTAATAATGTTGTGATGGTAGTTGCCTATTTGTGAACATGGTTAGGTGTGTTTGCTTTAGTAATGCTATGACTTGTTTAAAGTGTAAAATGTTTTCGAAACGGGTTCTATGGTTTCAAGGGGCTTGTTTTATGTTCTTCAAATTATGTGAGTAGTTGTTTGCGGTTTTAATGTAAGTGGTGGTTTTGTGAACAAACCTAACCAAATCAAGTGCAGAAAAACCCTAAATGGAAGGAAGAACATCCCCTTGTGAACAAACTGTGCATGATAAACATCGAAAAAAACACAAGAAACACAACTTGTGTGCTAGGGTTTTCATAAATATATGGAAAACCCCTATAAATTAATTGGAAAACCAATATGGAGGAGTGAAACCATCAGAGAGGGAGATGGCCGAAGATAGGGGTCAGATGCGCCGTTGGTTAGAGCAAGGAAGCCGAAGCATGAACTAGCTGGAGGTGCGGAAGGCCGGAGGCCGGAGGTGCGGAAGGTCGGAGGCGGACTTGCCGGAGGACCTGGAGGGAGGAAAGGTGCCAGCCGGAGCGCAGGAGGTCAGAGAAGGGGAACCCGGATGGTAGGGAAGTGGTCAGCCAGAGTGAGAAAGGGCGAAGTCGGAGGCCAGAAGCTGGAGGATCAGAAGCAGCGGTCTGCTGCACCGAACAGAGAAACAAAGGGGGAGGGGGGTGCATCGCGCATCCCAGATGGGGGGGGGGGGTGTTTGGGTATCTTAGGTTTTTTCCACTTTATAATAATAATAATAATAATAAATCCAAAAATAAAAATAATAAAAATAACCATAATAAAGATAATGAAAATAAAAATTAATAACAATAAAAAGAAAACAATAACAATAATAATAATAATAATATCAAAATTTCAAAACAACAACAACAAAAAAAACAATAATAATAATACAACAGTAACGATAATAATAATAAGAAGAATAATGAGCAGTTGTATGACAGCAGGGCCGACTGTGTGGCTACTGCCAACTGCGCGGTCACCCAGCCCTGGTCTAAAACCCAGTAAAATTGTGAAACGAAAAAAAATTTAAACTGAAACCCAACCCAAACCTTGGCGCAATAACCCAGATACAAGAACTAATAAAAATAGAAATTAATCAAAAAGTCAGTTTGTGACAATTCTCCCCACCATAGACACTTTCTTCCCCCAGAAAGTCACCCAAATGAACAATAGTCAAAACAAGAATCCATGCCTGATTGAAACCGAAATAAACCACAACACAAGAGAATGGGAGAACACGAGAGGGTTCTCCCCACCACAAGAACTCAACTAGTGTAGAAATTTAACAACCCAACATACCACGTTGGGAAGGGGGACCGACGTGGGAGCTTCCAACTGATCTAAACTAACTTTTATAGCATGAGCGAACAATACCTCCTTTGAAACATAGAAATCTCAACCCAGACCAAAAACACCCCAACACTAGAGAAAATCCTCTAATAATAACTTAACCCAAGCATTGAATCTGAGCATAACCATAAACATTGACTCTTCTATAGGCTCTTACATCTCTAAATGAACATGGATAAACCAAGATCAATCCAGACAATGGCCAAGCAAACTCTTAGGAAATATGAACGATTCAGAAAACCAAAATCAGACAAAAAAAATATTGGATTACAACAGAACATGTTAATCAGAACTTCAAGATGAAACAATGAACTTACAAAAACATCAAAACTTTAACAGTATATAAATAAGAATGGAAGGACTTGAAATGTTCCGCTGCCAATACGGATCAAAAAACCCAAACCGAGGATTCACACACCCAGAAACTCCTGACTGCGTGTGATATTCACCCCAAGACTTGTGACTGAGGCTCTGATGGATGAAGATTCTCTTGCCTCACAGTCAGGCATATGAATACTCTGGTCACAACATCTTATTTAGTTGACACTTCCTATAAAAATTCTCTAGATGGCCCAGACACCCACAACGATGACACGTCTTCAGAGGGTTGTGACATGATGGGTTCGTGTGCCCTAAATTTACACACTGATGGAAAACCATTGAACGATATGAAGAACTAGAAGTTAGGAAAACTATAGAAGGCTCTTTAGAAATAGGTACCTCTGGCACACCCTGCTCTCCAGATGGGTAACCTTCACGAAAAATTAGATATACTTTATTTCCAACCATCTGTACTCCGAAGAACAACTCAGCTAAGAATGCCTCATCCACCATATTCTCAAAATGATGGTCCCTAGAAGGGAGGGCATGCTCCTTGATCACTAGATGAAGACCCCCGATGAAAAGGGTAGTCTTCATCAAATCCTGTGTTGCTACCTCCAGAGAAAAGGGCACAAGTTCCTTGAAATGATCAACATATGTCTTCACCATCCGTTGGCCTTATTGAATATTCATGAGATATTATCTTTTCTCCTTTTTTTCTTCTTTAGGTTTGGAACATCAGGAGAAGATAAATTTGAAGACACCCACATCATCCCAACTTGTAGTGATGTCCTAGAAAACAACTCCCATTCGTCCCGAGATGGACCTTTGAATAGACCCAAAACCTCACACACTCGGACCATTTTAGGAGTTCCCAATACCCTGAAGACATGCTCGATCTCTTCAAGACACTATGCAACTTGTAACAGACCCCTATCACCATGAAGGACAGGAAATGTTTGAGAAGGACCAAAAACTGGGCATGACTTATCAAAAACCTTGGGGACCTTTCTGGGTGGCATTTTCTGAACAACATATAAAACACAGACCTAAAACCAATATCAAATAAAATTATAATTAAAATTAACATCCTGAGCCAATATGACTATCTCAAAAACAAAATAAATTCAAAAACAATCCAAAATTCCCTTTTAATTTTATACTTAAAAACCACAATCTTTCAAGGACCCTTTATAAATAACGAACCAACTTTTCAAACAAAATTCAATTTCAAAAATAATTTACCATTTTTAAAATCACTTTAGAAAAACAAGATCAATATTTTAATTTCAAGTACACACCCGAGTAATCCCATGAAACATTGCACATTTCTTCATCCTCTTTCATCCACATGTACCACATGCACTTCCTATGAATTCCCTCACATGTGAAAATATTCATAAAGAGTACCCAAGTTTGCACCAAAACCATTTCTCTACCAATTCCAATCAAACACCATATTTTTAAACCAAGATCATTCAGTTTTAAAACCCATTTCACATATTTAAATACACTTAAAAGAAATAATTATTATTTCAAAAACCCCTTTTAACTTTAAAAAGCGATCTCACACCAACCAGAACCAAGAAAACACTCAACTTGCATCAAACTACTGGGGTGAGGGACTTGTAGTCATGATTAATCTGGCGACATGGTAGTGGGCCATTCCCCATGTAAGCGTCAACCACTAGGTGGAACTTAAACTATGTACTCTGACTCCATACGGGTCACTACTCCATGTGAAATCATGTTGAAACACCGGCTTACCTCCGTTGTCATCCCTCAATCCAAAAAAACCCAGAATGAGACAAGGACTAAATTCCCGGACTACCCCTGGTGACTCATGGTTCAGAATGGGAGAGGGTTTTTTATGTACTTCCTGTACCTACCAATCGAGTCCTAACGGTCCTTATCTCCATCATCCAGACACCCAAATAACAAGGGAATCATCAGATACCATTTTGTGACAAACCAACTCGGGTCAACCCTGATCCGGTCACCCGAACTGGTCTGCGGCAATGCCCGAAGGGTGTTCTTGGTCCCCATAGGCTGGAAACCTCTGTTGAGAAACATAACTAACATGTGGGAATGATTTTGACCATAATTGGAACACATGTAAATAAATAATAAACAGACAATAAAATGGGAACTATCAATGAAAAGAGAAGAGGAATAAACTGAACATACCTCCACATGACCAACTAGGTCACCACCCAACTCAGTACCAAGCTCGTTCCAAGAGAGATGTGAAACTTAGAGAACCTGAAACTGAAAAGATAGAGTAGGTGTGATCACTGAGATGCTTAGTATGAATGCCAAAATAAACCACCCTCGATGCCCCACCTTTAAAATGAAGTCCATTCTTGCTAATCTTAAAATATGATATATAAAAATATGGTTTTCCATTAAGGGGAAGAATGCAACAAAATATATCTTACATAGACATGGAATCAATAATATAATAGAAATAAATAAATTCTATTACAAATACATCTCTTATCATAATATATCCATGGATTATATAATAATAAATAAATTAATAGATAAGGATAATTTATCTCATAGTGATGGAATTCATAATTTCAGACATCATAACATACCATCAAGTCCTTTTTTCCAAGATATCATTCATAAATGGGCAATGATGACACCAAATAACCACATAGTTTGTCTCATGAGACCTTTCGATTAATCGAGTGGCTATATAATTTCCAACTCTACCCATTACATAATAAGTCCAATACATCCATTATATAAATATAATGACAAAACAACACATACCCTAATGCTCTTTAAGGAACCTCATACATAATCAGGGCTATGTCATCAATAGTTATTCATATTGAAATAATGGATATTTCAAATATCAATATTTACCCTTTAAATGGTACATTATAACTATCTATGAATATATCCCACAATAGATACAGAAACTTTAGGATGCTCACAATGTAATTGAAAGTTCCCTTATCAAAGGAATGATAATAAAGTTGTAACAAAGGGTACTTCTATGGTGTAGGTATATTGATAGGAAATAATCATTGAGTTTTATAGTTTACAATTTTAGGAGATAAAATCAATAATAGAAAAATCACACCCATCCCATCATTGAAATATCTCCTAAAACACTTACATACATTAGATATATAAATTGAAAATTTATTTCAAACTATAACAAAATATTCAAATACAAAATTATGGTTTATAATGAGATTTTGAATCATCCAAAGTATATCCCTTAGGAGTGTCAATCCAAGTATGTAGTTAGTCCCACTTTTTATAAATAAAGTTGAGATCATGTCAATATGATACTAATTGTTTTTAGGGATATTACCCATAGGTGAATCTATTCTAGAACTAATATCCACCTATAGTATCCACATAGGAATTCCATTTCTAGAAAACCAAACATAATTTACTTCACTAAAAAATTAGTGTGTTTTCATATATTTGGATTTCCCCCTATGATTCTACTAATGTTTTAGCATTATTAATTCTTATTAATGTAGTTTAATGGGAGGGAATGGTGATATCACATTTATAATATGATAAAGAATTTATAACAATAAATTATTTTAAAATTTCATAATTAAATGAAAATTAAATGGAGATGATTACAAAAATAATGGATAACAAGGAATTAGGGACACTTAAATCTACATAATACCAACTTATTCAAAGTCTAAAATGAAAGAGAATAAGTAATATATAAATAATAATATTCAAAATGGATGATAATACCATGTATTTTAAAGTATGGAAGTTTGAAAAAAATAATTTAGAATGATATTATAACAAAATTATTGCAATTGAAAAGAAAAAATGAGGAATGTGAACCCTTACAATGAAATATAGCCTCTTAAAGCTTGATAAGAGAACCTATAAACCATATAAACTCATAGGAGAGAAACTTGAGAGATAAAATGGGAGGATATCTATTCTTAATAATTTTGGATTGAAGAGTAATGTTCCCATTGGATTGGTTTTTTTCAACCAACATATTGAGATCACTTGATTCTTGAAGGTGGTGTTAGTAATTGATGATATGTTTTGAGGAGTTGATGGAGGTTCTACCATGGTATATGGAAAAGGATATTAGAAGTTTCAACTTGATGTTCTTAAACATATATACTTAATAAGAAGTCACATTTAAATGTGATGATTGATTTACTGATCGAAAAGTTTATGATAAGAACTAATGATGATGCTGATGTATAAAATATTTTAAATTAGTAGAAAGATACTAGATAATGTGTATTTAGATTGGATTACATGATTGATATGGATTTTGGTCCCAATAGACAACCCAATAGGGGAATGGTTAATTTATTTTCCAATACAATTTCTATTAATTTCTTTAAAACCTTCATCCCTCAATTTGATAAAAACACTGAGTTAACAAAAATAGTAGAATTATATAATTTTATCTTCGTAAGGGATTCTAAAAAATATCAATCATAGATAAGATAAAGTAATTTTCAAATTTATGTAACTTTGGAAACCAATTTACTCATATAAAACTCTCCATATAAAACACTAATTTAAGTTAACTATTAAAGTAATGTTTTGTTTGATAATTTATAAAATTGAAACTAGATTGATTTAAATTAAAGAAAATAAAAAAAGAAAAGAACATCAGAAAAGAAAAAATATAATTTAAACAATTTGTTTGTTCTCAAGTTGAGACTTAATCCCCTCCACTTATAATTAAACCAATTCCAATTAGTTTATTATAAAATAAAATAATCCATAAATTGGATTGGGTTTTACAAATAATAACACACAAGGTTATCCTGGCATAAGTCATATACCATAGTTATACATGAGATAAAAATTTTCTAGGTCACACAAGACATCTTCCACAGTTATACATGGGAATAAAAATAAAAATAATTTACAGATAGTGTCAATAACTCTCTAGTTTGGAGTAGGAGATTGTGTTTTATAGAAAAACGGAATAAAACAAGAACATAGATCAAAATAATAATAAAAATGAAAGGGAAATAAATGATAGATTAGAAATTGAATTGACTCTAAATCATAATATATTCATTTGTTTAGGATTCATTGATTCTATTTTTGAAAGTACCTTGAACAAGTAATACAAAAAATGTTAAGAAAAGAGTGTCGTGCATGTCTAGAAAGAATAATTTTTTCCGAGTCTGTAATTTTGTATTGTTATTCCACACACATGTGTATCATTGATTGTTTTTGTTCCCATATCTGATATTATGTATTTCTATTTCCATGAATGTTTTTTTCATACATGTGGGATCTTATTAAAATTTACAGTGTTCCAGGTGGTCAAATTATCCTTTTAAGGATAATAAAAGAATAATATAGATCCTCATACTGAGAAAAGAATTTGGGAGGGTTGAATTTTAATTTAGTAATTTCATAGATTTGTTTAAGAATAATCATTTTTAAATCCATGTGGTTCTATGTAAAATTAAATTCACAAACTATCCATTAGAGAATTTATTTTGAAATTATTATGGATAGCTATGGTATCTCTCTTGAGGTAGAGAAATCTAGTGGTATCTCATGGATGTATATGATTTGATGGTATTTTTTAACTTCTAATTATAGATCTTAGCACTAGAACATCCTAGAAGTAACATCAGATTTTTTAACTAGTGGTAGATTCACTACACTATAGTATCACTTCAATCGTAGATTCTCTTGGAAGTAGCTCTACTAAGAAGTAGTAGCATCTAGAAGTATCACTATTGAATTCATGGTAGAACCAAGTGATAGTACATTCTTCTGACGGAATATGTACTTTCTAGTGGTGGTAAATCAATTCAATGGTATAACAAACCGGCAGTAGATGTTGGTGGTTTTAGATTTAAATTTTCTCTAGCTTGATAAATAGATTTCTTCAACTAACAGTTGCTCATTTTAGCAAATAGAAGATGGTGATGGTAGATCAAGACTGATGCAATTATTACAATTTATCCAGAAAACAATTTCCTATGAAAAAACATTAAATACATTAGAAACATATCCAAAATGATTTGTGAACATTAAAATAATGAGGTTCTTGGACTAATCCAACAATGTCCTATTTTTGATAATAAAAAATCATGGAATTTATAATCATACAAAAAAATTTTAATATATGTATATAGTAAGTGATAAATGAATAAAAAATGAATACAATATACTTTCTTAATCAATGTTTATATTTAATGCATAGTTATTCATTCATTCCATACAATTAATCCATCTTTTGATATTATCAAACAGATAGAATGAATATGAAATTAAATAAAAAACATAAGTATGAATAAATAGATGATTTTCATTATATAATAATGTCAAAAAAATTACATTAAGAAAGAGAAAAAATACATATCAATGTCAAATCATATTTTGATGAATAATACTTAACCCGACTAGAAGTTAGATCTACAAGATCCTTTCCTTTTTCTACAATAGGAGAAGGAGGAGAAATTGGTGCAATTGGAAGAAATATTATAAAATACGAAACCATCCTAAGATTCCTCACAATATCAAGAGGGGTAATTCTAAATGGACTAACCACAATAGATGTTATTTTCATGGGTGCTGATAAAGGTGAGGAAGAGGTCGCAGTCGAAGGAATTGAAGGAGGTGCAATGAAATTTGTCCTGGTGGTATACAAAAGTTTTTCCATAAACTCCTAAAATTGTGTAATCAGTCATCAACCATGCTCAATATCTATGAAAAATATAGATACATGTTCCTTGAAAAACATGATTAGTGGTGCCAAAGTCTTCAACTGGGTCACTTTCTCTATAAAGGCACTGATCAAAGGAGGAATTCTCAAATTCTTATCCTGGAACATAAAGTAATAATTATGTTAATTCTTATTATAAATCCATGAGATAATAATTAGTTACTTTATTTTTTTGTTTCTCTATAACTGCTAGCCTTATTTAATCAATCTCTATCCAAATAATAAATTTTCTCATCGTGAAATTTATTCTGGAGTAGTTCATCCTAATGAGAAGTAGAGAGATCACACATCATAACTTGGAGATATTCTCCCAATATTGATCAGATCAAGTCAGCATCAATTGTAGAAGGAGCAGAAGGAGGTGGAGCTCTGAAAGATTATGATCCAGGAGTATAGAAGGACTATAGTCACACTAAAAGAGATATTTCTTTCTTTCTGAAACTAGTAATCATGTACTCTATAGAAGAATTAATGTCATCTATTGTCTCTACTAAACTTTTTCCCCCCATTTCTATATTTTCAATATTTAAGATCATTTTCATTTGGACATGATAAATTAATAAATAAATAATTATATTGGTGTCAGCATCATTGATATTTATTTCTTGAACTGAGGAAGAATGAAGAATCCCATTAATATCTAACAAAAGATTTGTTCTGAAGGCATGAAGATCAACTTGTGTCAGATAGCTAGAATAAGGAGGAGATGCAAGAGGAGGATGTGAAGTAATCTCCTAGATATCTAAGGATACATCCTCAATTCTAGTCCCCTCAATAGGTACATTAGAAGGAAATTATTTTAAAATCTCTTCTTGATTGATCCTTGCTACTAGGGATACCTTAAGATCCATTGGAGAAACTGAGATGCTAGGTCCACCATGATATGGTGGAAAACCCTGATCCCCACCATTATCATTTCCATTATCATCATCTGATTCAGAATAATACAACCCAAGATTAGGAGTTCATGTGGAATTATCACCCATAGATAGTGATCCATCGTCATATCTATATGAGGAAAATGGATCAACATGGATTCCAAAAGCCCGACCTTATGAGGCAACAAGTTCATGTCTCTCACCATATTCCTGACTTACTAAAGATAATGGAGTTATGACCTTCCACTCTCCACTGTAAAACCTAGTAGACTCAATGATAGTATGATAGTGGTTAGACTTCTCATCCTTATCTCCACCATTAGAATCATACCCTGAATCATCATAAAGCACAACTGAATTCTTATAACTCTCTAAGGAAGATCTATCAAACTAATCCCCATTTGATACTTAAGTCTCTTCTATTTAATCATCTTATTTTAAAAAAATATCTATTTCAGGAAGGGAAAGAGGTGGACTAGGAGAACCATTAAATACATTGGGACTATTATCCACATTAGGGAGACTACCCTATTACATTTAAATAGGTATACACACCTCTTCCTTATCAGTAGATTCTTCCACTTCAACTCCTACATTAATAGCATTCCCACCTTCTTTATTAGAGGAATACCCTAGTACCTCATCTGGATCCAAGCCAAGGTCAACCACATCTCTTGGTCTAGAATAATTATTTACTGGATTGAAATTTGTATAAGGTTTATCATTATCCACCACCCACCATTTAAACCATGTGTTTCAACTCACTCTCATAATTTTCAAGTTTACTTGACATTGGCATAAACCATTACATTTTACTACCTTTTCCTCTCTAATAGATACTTGGACTCTTTCTATTAAAATATAATAAATCATTTTCAAATATTCAAGGGAATTAGATCTCATGTATGTCTTTCATAATTACATCATATGAACCATTAAATATCTATACAAATCCATCTTGTCTCTTATTTTAATAAGAAACAAAAAGAAAATGTGATAATACCAAATTATGTTGAAATACCCTTTCCTGGGACACAATATGTGGTAAATGAACTTTAACATCAATCTACGTTTTTTATCCAGCCACATAGTATGAGGCCTTCTGACAGTTTCATTTCCATTCAACTCAATAAAATCGTCTTCAATCATGATGTTTTCACAATTGATGGGTGATAATCCTCATGAACACCTTTTTGGGGAACTCTTAGATATTTAGTCTACTATATTGAATAGAAAATGATCTCTTTCCAATCTATCATTTTTTTGATTGCATCTCTATTTTCTCTATACTGATACTATGAAAATCCACATAAATCATGAACCAAAATAGGGTAGAATGGTCTAATACCCTTTGAGAATAATTAAATCCATAACTAGTCCTAGATCACATTCCAAATGAGAAAATTTCTCAAATAAAACCACATTACATTGATTTCCTTCTCAACGACAACAACATTAGACAGGAGTAGGGGATTATTTGGTTATACAGGTTGACTTGATTCTCTTTGTATTTCTTCAATGGGTGTGACTCATTAGGGGATTTAGTAGGATGGTTCACTTGCTCAATTTCCACATTTTTTGAGGGGTGTATGAAGAGGTTTGATCGATAAATATATAAGGTGAATGGGTTTAAAAGAGGAAAAATGTTTTTAGGGAGGAACATGTGAGAAAGGGTTCCTTAGACACAAATTTTAGGTAACTTTTATCATTTAGGGATTAATAAATACGAAAATAATAATTACAGTATCAATAATAAAAATTAAATCTAATAGTATTTTTAAATATAAACAAAAGTAATGTTTGCATGTAATATCATCATACCTTGTTAACATCAGAATGGTATCAAGTTACAATACCATGTCATAGTAGCATGCAACTATTTCATGTCAGTGGCAGGACTTCAAAATACCAACTAAACGATAGATTTTAATGGTAGCATACCAATAATAGTATCCAATGACCAATCATAATGTTAGAATGAATCATGGTCGATCATCATAGTATCATGAGTCACAGTCGATCATCATGGTAGCATGAATCACGATTGATTAGCTATGATAGTACCAGTCTTTTTATTTTCTTCTAGAAGAAATAAAATAAATATTTGAATAGAAGACAAACAAAAATTTATCATTACAATTTAATGTTTAATATAGCTCATTATCTCAAAATTCAAAGGATTTGTGAATATATGAGTAAGATGATTATTGATACCAATGAATTCAAGAGTTACGTTTCCCTTTTGAAAATGGTCTCTCAAAAAGTGATTTCTTATATCAATATGTTTTTTCCTAGAGTGAGATACATGATTCATGGAAATTTAAATTGAACTTGTATTACGACAAATTATAGGGGCATGTCGAAATTGATATCCATAGTCTAGTAAAGTGTGTTTCATTCACTGAATTTGTGCACAATAACTACCTGTAACTATGTACTCATCTTTAACAGTAGATAATGAAAAAAAATTCTTACTACACCATGAAACTAGAGACTCCCATGAAAGGACATGTTCCAGAGGATTGTTTTTGATCTAACATATAGCCACCATAATTATCATCTGTACAACTAAATAAATAAAATTTTTTCCACTATAATATAAAAATCATAAATTTTTATTACTTTTGAGGTATTTGATAATAATTTTTTATAAGAGTCCAATGTGACTCTTTTGTATTTTTCTAAAAACATACACACATGCACACACTATACATTATATTAGGTTGGCTAGTAGTTAAGTATAATAAGCTTCCAATCATATGTTGATAAGTGGATTGATCAACTGGTTTCAAAGTTTTTACATGATTTAGTTTATAGTTTATACTCATGGGAGTATCACTACCATTAATACCATCCATACCAAAATGTTTTAGAAAATCTTTAGTGTATTTTTATTTATTTATAATAGTTCCTTCCTTATTTTTAAAAATATAAATACTAAGGAAGAATTTAAGTTCATCCATCAAACTCATTTCAAATTCCTTTTGCATCATTTTGGAAAAACCAATACTTAAAGATTTTATTGTTGATAAAAAATAATATCATCAACATTAATTTTTACTACTAAAAAATATTTTTAAATTCATTTAATAAATAATGTATGCTTAGTTATTTATTTAGTAAAACCTTTTGAAACAAAAAAAATTATACGATCATATCATATCGCGCTCTATGAGCCTGTTTTAAACTATATAAAGTTTTTGTTAATTTAAAAACATGATTTAGAAAGTGAGGATTTTTAAATCCAGGGGTTGTTCAATGGAAATCGCCTTCAACTATATAACCATTTAATAATCCACTATCAACATCCATTTGATATAATTTAAAATCTAAACGTGCTACATAGGAGAGAAAAATTCTAATGGATTTAAGTCTAGATACGGGAGTAAAGGTTTACTAATTATTAATACCTTCTTCTAACCTATATCCTTATACAACCAGTATTTATTTTTTTTATTATAATTGTGCTTGAATCATCAACCGTGTTTTTAAACACCCATTTATTCCCAATGTTTAGTTAATCCTTGGTTCATTGAACTAGCTTCTAGACTATTTTTTTCAAATTGATTTAATTCTTCTTGCATTACCAGTACCGAGAATTTAGAACCAATTTTTTCTATGATATTATTAGGTTCATGCTATGACAAGGAAGATTTATATTCAACTAGGGTTCTAAGAGAAGATATTATATGCGTTACTTTATAAAGGTATCCTAAAACTACATCTAAGTGATAATATCTATGAGTCCTAACAACTCTAGGGATAGAGGTATTTTTGACTTCATTTTCATCTACATGTTCAGGTTCAAACTGTTCCTCAAAACTAAGAGATTTTTCTTTAGGAGGTTTGGAATAATTTTCACTAGGTTTAGCATTGATATCAATATTGGAAAGACGATCTTCCATATTTTATAAATAGGTATAATAATATCCAAAGGAAAATTCCTTCATCACTTTTGGATAACAAATTATGTAAAATCTATTTTTTATTGAATATAAAAACTCTACAACTATAAACTCTAATGCAATCAACTTATTGTTTTTTACCATTCCATAATTCATAAGGGGTTTTCTTTAAGAGTGGTCTAATTATAACTATATTAATTATATATCAAGCTATATTCATGGCTTTTACCCAAAAATAAATAGGTAAATCATACTGATTTTTCATAGTTTGGAAATTTCTTGAATAGTTATATTTCTTGTTTCTAGTGCACCATTTTGCTAGGGGGTTCTAAGAGAATATACTTTTTTGACTATTGCCATGTTGTGTGCATAATGATTCAAACTCTTGATTTTAAAACTCACATCGATGATCAGTTCTTAATGTCACTATTCAAGGTCTAATAAGAGTTTTTAGAGATTCAGCATGTTTATAAAAATAGGAAAGGGGGGAAATGAAAAATGTGGATCTCTTCCCCTCCGGTGGCTGCTTATGTTCCGGCCATGGATCGTCAGCCTCTATTTCCCCGAGGGTCGACTTCCCGGATTCTTCATTCACTGGTTGTATCCTCTTCATTTTCGTTTGAAGGGATCCTCTAGTTAGATCCTCCTCCGGATCCCCATCCAATTTTAAGGATTCTCTATTACGGCCTCCGCCTCAATCCCGACTATCCCATATCCAGGCTTCTCCACCGATTTCTGTTTTGCCATTAAAGCAGGTAACCCGGTGTTCAATGTTTCAGCTTCTTCTATCAATGATGCCTCCTCCAACCTGGAGTGTACCATGGTAGCGTGTTTTGAGGCAGATAATACTCCACTCAAGCTTTTTCAGAATCATGTGCTCTCATGGGGATTAGAGGAAGATGTTGTGGTATCAGTTCTTAATAGAAAATCCTTATATATTTCGCTGTCTTCTTGGTCCGACTTCATCGCGACTTGGTCGCAACATTCTCGATCCATCGGCCGGTGGTGCCACCATCTCCTTCGGTGGTCTATGGAGGTTCATAGTGGATGGGGCTCATCCTTAATGGTGGTTTGGATTTCCATCCCAGGCCTCCCCCTCCCCTTTCACAACATTAACCTTTTGCGAGTGATTGATGACTCTTTGGGTAGTTTACTTTGGATCGGCGTTCTCTCAGATTTCAGGAAACCTCGCCCACCCGGATATGTGTAAAATTTGATCTGGCTCAACCTCTTTCGGTGTCGATGATCCTCCAGGTGGATGGCATGGATGGCCGGCATCAGGAGTTGATTTTCACTTCACAGCCTCTTTTTTGTGTGTCATTTCATCTTTAGGGAGACCTAAAATCTTCCTACGGGAGACTCCACCCAGTCAAGGACTTTTCAGAACAGAAGAACATCCCCTTTTCTCCACCAGTCAGCAACATGTGTACAAGATCGGGTTCTAAGGAAACTCTCTTATTTTCCCCATCTCATGTTAAAGGCAGTGCTACACCGGGAGCCAGATCCCAACAAACCACCTTTTGATGATCTCTTTTATCTTATGGAATGCTCATGGCCTTGGTTCCTGGGAAAAAATGGACCTTCTTTCCAACATGGTTTCTCATTATAATTCTTGAGTAGTGGCTATCCTAGAACCCAAGCAACTGGCTGGGAAGATTTAGTCCTTCTCTTAAAGAATGAAAATGGGAAGCTTCTTGTAAGCGAGCCATGTCAATCAACATGTGTGGATTTTTTGGAATTCATCCTGTAACGTGGACCTTGTTGTAGTCACAGATCAGTTTCTCCCATCAAAGGTCCAGGTTGGTGATTTTAGTCTCTTATTCTCCTTCATTTATGCGAAATGAGATTCCCATGCTAGGGAAGCATTATGGCATGACTTGGAGGCCTTCGACCCGGGAGACTCCCCTTGGATGGTGGGAGGGTATTTCAATGTGGTCACGGGGGCTCCGAGAAGAATGTTCGTGGCATGTATTCCTGAAAATATAGCCACGAATTCACATTATGCACCTCTCGTCTCGGTCTCACGGACAACAGTTTTCAAGGCGATTAGTATACTTGGTGGAACAATCAAAAAGGGTTCAACTATACATGGTGTCGCCTGGACTGGTGGCTAGCCAACTTTAATGCTATCTCCCATTTCCATGATACAAAGGTTACACACTTGCAGCATGCTCTTTCAGATCACTCTCCAATTGTTGTGCAACTTAAAAATAGGTCCGAGAAATGTCTTCATTTATTTTTCTCCCAAAAATGTACATTGTCCCCGAGCTACTCTTAGATAGTGAGAGAGTTGAGGAACCAGCCAGTCCATGGAATCTCCTTGATTTGTCTTCATAAAAAGATTAGATGGTTAAAGGGGGATCTTATTAGCTGGAGCAGGTCCCTATCTTCTCACTACCACAATGTTGATACTTTGAATACAGAGATTGAAAGGTTGAAGGAAACTTTTGAAAATGATTGGGATGTGACAACTTTCAATGATCTTGCAGAAAAGAAGAACACTTTAGTTGAATTGATCCTTGATCAAGAGAAGAATGAACATGAATATTAAAGAATCAAATGGCTTCGAGAAGGATACATGAAGCAAACCTTCTTTGAAGTATGTACAATTGAGAAACAAATCCTCTCTAGGCCCGACATTCAAATACAAGATGATTCATATTCAGATGATTGGGATGTGCTGGGAGGGATGGTAGAGGAATATTTCAGATCCATTTTTTCTTGTCCCAACTCTCTAATGCAAGGTGGTTATTCGTGGGGTAGTGCATAATTCAAGCAGTACCCAACAATGTGTGAGATAAAGAAATTCAAATGCTAGAACAAATTCCAGTAGAGTAAGAAATTTACAATGTGGTGAAGACTCTTAACCTAGAGAACTCTCCAGGCCCGAATGGGTTCCCTAGAGCTTTCTATGTTGATTCATGTGATCTAGTCAAGAAATACATGGTGTTCATAGTGAAAGACATTTTCAAGGGAGGTAATCATCTGAGAGCGGTGAGTGCTACTTCTTTGGTTCTCATAACAATGTTGAAATACCTATCTTCGTTGAACCAATACCACCCTATCTTATTGTTCAATTTTACATACATGATTTTTTATAGGGTCATCAACCAATGGTTGTCTTTGTATCTACCTGAATGGGTGTCGGAGGAACAAGATGGGCCGGTCAAGGGTAGGTCGATTCAAGGAGAAATTGGACGGGCACAGGATATGATTTATGAGATCAACACAACTTTGGTTGGTTCCAATAAAGTTATTAAGTTAAACATGGACAAATATTATGATATAATAGAATGGAACTTTATTTTGAAGGTTCTAAATAAGCTTGGATTCTCCTTATTGTCTATTGATTTTCTATATCGGTGCTTCGGTTCGACTTGGTTTTCTATCTCCTTCATGGGGAAGAGTTGTGTTTTTTTTCAAATTAGTGAGAGGGTTAAGGCAAGAAGACCCCCTATCTCCTAATTTGTTTATTATCATGAAAAAATCACTAATATGCTTCATTAACAAAAGACATGCGGATAGGATAATTACGCCTTTTTCGTTATAGGAATATCCAGTGGGGAATATCCCTTCTTATGTATGAAGACGACACAATCACCATTATCAATGGGAAAAAGCGATCTATCATGATTCTTAATAATGCAGTTGAGGATTATTGCTTATGGAGTGGGTAGGTGGTGAATCAGGAGAAAAGTAGTATCCTTTTTTCCATAAGGTGCTCGGGTAATCATCCTACTTCTATAGAGAACTCCTTTGGTATGAGCCCGTGTAGTTTTCCTATTGAGTACCTCAGGGCATCGATATATCCTAAAATACTACGAATCCAAAACTTCAATATGATCTTTGATCGTATCACCAATCATATAAATAATTGGAAAAATTGATTCTTTTCCTTCGGCATAAGGATCACTTTGGTCAATAGTGTCCTCTCCTCCATTCCCATTCACATCCTATCTTCTCTCAAGGTTCCATGTACAATGATCTGGAACATAGAGAAGGTCTTCACATCATTTATCCAGGATGTGCAATCAGAAGCGAGATTCCCCTAGGCATCATGGGACCAGATGGAGAGACCCATGGAGGAGGGGGGAATTAATCTCAAAATTGTCTCTAGTGAGGTGAAATGCATGCATGCGAAGCTTTCTTAGGAGGTCATTGAAGTCCGATCTTTATGGGGAAAATTCATTGATTTCAAATATGGAGATGGATCATCATAGAATATAAAGAGCTCCTCCACTTTATAGCTTTAGATTCACCCACACCTACGAACCCTCTAGAATCACACCCATAGAATCGTAGGGAGAGGTGATATCAGCTTCTAGCATGACATTTGGGTGGGTGTTAAGATCGGCTATCCATGTTGTACCATTAAAGATTTCTCTTTCAGGCAAGCCAAATAATTTCCCAGGTTCACCTGCCCAGTCCTGGATAAAGATCAATACTACCAATGTTACCTCATTGAACTTTATTTCGATATGGGTTGATGTATTTTCTTAGGTTAGGTGTTATGGAACTTCTCCTGCAAGTGTTATCACATAATTTTATCCTCCTCAAATTAGCGGGAGAAATAGGGAGATGTGATGTGGTGCAAAGAAATACCAGCACAATTCAATTTCCTAATATGACGGTTACTGAACAATGCTCTTCCGATAGATGAGATCATTTAATGGACAAGTATCAATATGGCCTCAAAATGTTATTTCTATATTAATCTTTAGAGTTAATCCATTGAGCACTTATTATTCCAAGGATAATGGGAGAATATGGTATGGATTTCCTTCAGCATGTTCATTGGTTTCTTCCCTCATTCGCTTATTATTGGGTCCTTCCTCTACACTTGGTTTAAAGGCATGGTAAGTAGCTATTCAGAAAGGAAGGTGTGTGTGATCATTGTGGCAATAGGCTGTTGGTGTATTTGGTCAGCTCTGAACAGGGATCTCCATGACGATATCTCTAGCTCGAAGCTGTCCATCATTCAAAAATTAAGAAGTATGTTAATCGATAGTGATTCTCTCTTTAAAGACTATTATGAGGCCCCCTCTCTCATGTTTCTTAAGAACAAGAGCTCCTCTTCCCCCATTATCAGATAACCAAAAGGGCACTGGATCCCCTAGCTCCCCCATCATGCAGGGCACAAAAGGAACAAAGAAGGATCATGTGTTAGAGGTGGTATGTGGGGAGAAGGTATTGTTCACGATTTTAGGGGTTCTTTCATAATTTATTTCACTTATTTCTTTGGTATTGGTGATTCTCTGTAGGCAGAGGTGAGGGAGATGCTAAAAGGTCTAAACATTTGCAGAAAACACAACATTTCTTTAGATGACATTGAGACATACTCAACAACTATTTACAATTCCTTGTGAAACTCAAAAAATATCCCTTGGTCGATATCCTTCTTTATTAAAAAATGAAAAATAATCCTAAAAAATAATATGGAGATTCTTTATAACTATCCTATAGGTAAAAAAGTGGAGGACATTATCGCATCCAAGGAAACTCAAGATACCTCTATCACTAGTTTCTAGGACTTGGGATCCTTTCCTTTTGAAGGCATAGATCTATTATAAGAGGATACCCTCAAGCCTCATTATTTTAGGCCCCCATAATTTATGGTTTATTCTCATCTACTTGTTTTTCCCTTACCCTCAATAATAAAATAAAGATTTTTTTGTGTGTGGAAATAGATTCAATTTTATGAGTAAGGAAAACAAAAATGTATATCTTGAATAATTATCCACTATAACATAAGGTTAATGTTTTCTTAAAAAACTAGAAACTCTTGAAGGTCTAAAAAATTCCATGTGAATCAACTCTAATGTTTGAGAAGTTGAAACTTTTTTCTTTGGTTAGAAAAATATCTTGTGTTACTTTAACTTATGGTAGGGATTACAAACATTATTTTTTGGAAATTTGAGTTTATGTAGATCATTGACTAATCCTTTCATAGTTATTTATCTAAGAGAGTGTATATTGCAGTGGCACAGTCTCCTTTTCCAAATCCATGGATCTTTGTGAACAGATAATAAGCATTAATTTTTTTTGAGAAAATAAGGAATTCAAATTAGAAACATAAAATTTTTCATTTTTATAGTTGTAAAAACTAAATCATGTTTATAATCAAACACTTTTCAAGACATTTTTTCAAACTAAACATGGTAACCATAATCAAAAAATTGTGAAATGATAAGAAAATTATATTTTTATCTATTTAGAAAAATACTTTAGAAATTAAATTAGTACTATAGTTACTGATTTGACTGATTCCAATTATTTTTTCCATTTGAATTGTCACAAAAAGTGATATATCCACCATCCACTTTGATTGGGTTCTTGAAGCTTGAGTAATCCCTAGTAACATGTTAGGAATTTCCACTATCTAGATACTATAAGTAATCATTGAATATTTTCAGGAGGGTTTCCTATAAAAGTGATTTAAACTAGAAATGATTTTGGTACCCATATTTTATTGGGTCTAGATATGTTAGAAATAATAGGTTTAGGAATATACAATGGTTTTACTCATTTCTATTATGAATTCCTAATAAATTTAGAAATAAAAACATTATTAGGTCTATAAGAGTAATTGGTGTTTAAAGATTTGGTGGAACTGGAAATTCAGAAAAATATATTTTTATAAATCCTTCTCTTTTAAGGTTTATAACCAATTATAGTAGTGTATTTTGGTGTGGGTTTTTTTCAAATAATTATAGTAAGAGTTTCTCTACCATTAGTTAATCTCTCTATATATTTCTTTAGTTCCTCACTAGAAAATTTCAGCTCATGATTTTATTTTAGTTGTTGAGCATTCTAATAATTTATTTAGTAAAATCAGTTTTAACGTGAGCATACATGACATGATTCTTATATAAACTTTGGAACTTATACTTCAAATCATTAAAAGTCTATTCTGTTGGTAAAACATTCCTCAATGTACCATTATAGTGTTTTTAGGTTGGTTGTGTTTTTTGACAAAGTGGGTTTCCCTGATGAGTTGTCGAGTTCCAGAGATATTGTTGAAAAACTATATTGATATTGAACCATAAAAAAGGATTGGAAAATATAAAGGTAGTACAAAAAGAACATATATAACATGGTGCCATTTTCTAGTGTTTTTCAATTTTTTGGGCCTCAAAATTGGGGAAATGGAGAAACCTATTTTTGGGAAAAGATGTTGCATGGATGATTGTAGATAGAATAGAATGTTGTGTGAAAAGAATGTTTCAGGATCAGAACATTAAAATATAGAAAATTCATGAATTTCATGAAATATCTGGAATGTGAGTAAAATATGAGGTTGAAAAAAAGAGACTTACCTATTAAATGCGACGTTAAATCAAGTTTTCCAGGCTCAGAGAGGATTTTTCATGCATATCAGGGTTTTTCATGCAGGGTCGGAGATGGAAATAAATAAGAGCGGACCCCCCTCATTTGAGAAGATCAACTATTAGATAAATTTAGGGCTCTGAATTGTGTAAGAATTATAAAAAATGGAGTTTCTTGCAAGAAGGAAGAGTTCTGCATAAGAAGATAGTTGCGTGCGAGGGAGATTTTTTGTGCAAGAGGTATTTTTGTGACAAAAGTAAAATGTTGCATGCAAGGTATTAATGTTTCATGCATGACACTGAAAAGGCTATGTGAAATGTTGGAGTTTCCGAATAGTTCTGTGGTAAAGGGGTATTCATCAATTGGATGAAAGTGGAACTTAATGGTACACTAAATGATGTGTAAAACTTATGGATTCAAGAAATCAAAGGAGGATCTTCTGAATAAGTAGTGAGAACACTTCAGTTGAGAGAGTATTGAGATTTCAAATTGTGATTGGTTGTAAACCAAGAAGGGCAATGAGTCTGCTCTGAATATTTTAAACCGCAGTGCACTTTTAGTAGATTTTGTACATCGGCACATTGCTGTTGTATGCTCCATGGACATAGCCCAGTGAGGGTGAACCAAGTAAAATTATTGTGTCTCATGCGTGATTTAAATTCTATTCATATATTTCTATAGGAAATAGGGAGAAGGGTGTTTTGTTTTACATTGAGACAAAATCCTAAGGGGCAGTGATTTTAATCTGTTATACCTTGATTCACCCCCCTCTCAAGGTATTAGACTGAGTGGGACTAACATATTCTACTATATTATAATATTTGAACAAATCATCTCTTCTCATATTTTCTACTTCATTTTTATTATAATAAAATTTATAATTATGATCGGAAGATGCATGAAAGATATTTGATACCTCAGATATGTTTTTCATGAAACACATATTGGCCCTACCATTTTTGTCTTCTTTACTAGAATTAGAGTCACTTGAACTTTCCTCGAAGGCACTCCATGTGATTTTCAAATAATTTTTTATATCTTTTTATTTTACCATCATAATATTTATTATATTTCAAATTGGGATTGTAATATTTGATGTGTCTTTTTATTTTACACTCATAGAAGGTTATTTTATTTGTGGAATGATTCTTTTTTCACTATTTTATCCAATTTAATCTATTTTCATACTTACCCCTATAATTCAATTTCACAAAGAAATTAATCTTCCTATATAATTTCCTAAAAAATTTGGTTATATGATCCATTTTACAATCAATATCAGATGGTTATTCATCATTAATATAAATATCAACTTAGATCTTCTCTTTTAGTTTTAAGTCAAGAGACTTTAAGTCTACTAACTTTCTTTTTGGTATATCGTATTGTTCATTGTCCACTTTCAATTCCACTTCATACATCATGAGTTTTCCAATGAGTCACTTCACTAGGAAATTACTAATGTCACAAGATTCTTTGATGGAAATATAGGTTTCTCCCTATCTTTTAGGTATACATATGAGAAGTTGAATGACATTATCTTTGTTAGTAATTTATTCTCCCAATTCATGTATAGTGTTGAATATTTAATTACTATTGAGATACATGTTTGAAATTGATTCATCAAGATTTATCTTTAAAGTATCATATTTAATAGTATAATTATTTAAATTTATTTCTTTAACATTGGAAGTTCCATCATGAAAAATAACAATTGTAACCCATATTTCAAGACAAGTAGTACAAGAAGATGTTCTGTTAAATTCATCTTCACCTAAATTATAATACAATGTATTCATCGCTTTGTAATTATAATCAAAGTAAACCTTAGTGTCATCACTCTAATATTTTCTAGGATCTTTAGGTATCTCAAACATATCCTCAATAATAATAAAAATATGAAACCACAAGCTTTCTATATGAATTTCTATTTTAATCTTACATTCCACATTATTAGTTACATTAAAATAAAGTGTATTATTAGTGGATGTTAATTCAATCTTAGTATTATCCATAAATATAAATTTTTTATAAAATAATAATATTATATATTTAGGTAAAACTAGATCATAAAAAATATTTTTATTGAATAGATTTGATACCAAATGCTGGTCCTAGTGGAAAACTCAAGAGGGGGTGGGTTGGGGTGGGGGTGAATTGAGTTTCCAATTCATTTTCTGTTAATGTTTTTTATAAACTTTTATCCACTAAATTAATAAAAATAAATACTTAACAAAAATAGTAAAATTATGTAATTTTATCTTTGGTAAATCCTAAAAAAAGCTCAATCAGAACCGAGTTAAAATACATTTGAAAATAATTTATCTTTTGAGTCTAATTTACTCATATAAAAAACTATATATAAATCACTAATTTAATATAACTTTCATAATAAAGTTCTTTTTAATAATATAGAAAACCAAAAAAGGTTTGATTTAAAACAAAGAAAATAAAACAGTTAAATCATAAGAAATAAGGAATAATGGAATTTAAACAACGGGTTTATTCTCAAGTCAAGACTTAATCCACTCCATTTATCTATCACCCAATGATAAATAGTTTATTATAAAATATACTGATCCACTACCTCGATTAGGGTTTAAAAATTACAACACAAAATGATGACCTAGATTGAAGCATATTCTATAGTTATATATGAGATAGAAAGTTTCCAGGTCACACATTAACTCGTATATAGTTATACATGGGAATAAAAATTAAAATAACTGAGAGGGAGTGTCAAAAACTCTCTAGTTAAGTGAAAGAGACTATGATTTATAGGTAAAATGAGTAAAATAAAAACACATATCAGAATAATTCCAAAACATCAATATAAAAAAATAAGAGATGATAAAATTTAGTGCTCCTCAATATATATATTTTCAGTTTTTCCTGATTCCATGAATTTATCTTTGAAAGGATCTCGGACTAGTTAAATAAAAAATGCATAAAAGTAGAGTGACCTTGATGTTTGGAAGGAATCCTATATTCTGAGGTAGTAATTTTCTAGTGTTATTTCCCACACATGTATATCAATTATTACTTTTTATTCTAGTATATGAGAGTCTGTATTTCTATATCCATGCATGTGTGTTATATGGATGAGGGGGATCTTATATAATTAAATCATTAAAGGCGGTCCTATTATTTTTTGAAGGATACTAATAGAATTATAAATGATCCTCATACTGAGCAACAAATCTGGGAGGCCTGGCTTTTTATTTAATACTTCTGTAGAGTTATTTAAGAATAATCATTCTTAAATCCACGTGGTTATGTCTTTAATTACATGAATAAAATTTCCATTGGATAATTAATTTTGAAATTAATTATGGATATCTATGGTAGATCTCAAGTAGTAGAAAACTCTACCAGTATTTCATGGTTATAAATAATTTGACAGTAGTTTTTGAATTCTGATAGTAGCTTTTAGTTGTAGTATATCCTGGAGGTAGCACCACTTTTTGAAATATAGGTAGTTTCACTGGAAGGTAGAATCCCTTCAATTGAAAATGCTCTTTGTGGTAAGTCTACAAATTAGTAGAATCATATGATGGTAGAACCATAGAACTGGTGGTAGCACCATGTTACAATAGTAGTTTCTACCTATTGATGTACTTGACAGTGGTGATAGCTAAATTCGATGGTAGAACAACCTGATGGTACATCCCAGAAGTCACAAAGTTAAACTAGTGGTAGATTTACTAGTAAGTTTCTTCAACTAATAGTAAATTATTTTAAATAATAGTATATGGTGAAAATAGATCTAGAATTAATTTTTTTTTCACAATTTAATTGGAAATTTTTTTGTTATCATTAGACATTAAATTCATTAGAAACACAACAAAAAGTATTTATAAAAATTCAAATAAGGGATAATTATAATAAGAAAATAAAGAAAATATTTAAATAAATTGGTAAGATCTATTATTGGAATAAAGATCCTTTTAACCCTTTGGATGATGATTTGGGATGGGTTGAAGCTTCTAAAAATACCAGGTGTTCATTAGAGGAGGTTTTGAGAAAGTTTGTGGGAGGTATGTATATGAAATACATGATGAAAATAATACCATAATAATGGATATTATAAGTATGAATATACCATAAGCCCTGTAAGGATTATTTTACCCATATGATAATGTTGATCCATATGAATGATAGTAGGTCCATAAGGGTAATCATGCCGAGTCGTATGGGTGAAGAATTAAAGATGAGAAGACTATAAGGGACATTTATCCTTAAAAGTAAAGATAATTCAATTTATGTAATTATTACCATAATCATAATATTAACTTCATAATAATCATATTATTAGATGTTTTTTTTTGAAACTACTGGCTAAAGAAAACTTCACAAGGTCGAATTTCCCTAAAAATATAAGTGATATTCAGAGTAAATATTCTGAATAAATTTGGAACGAAATTAGAAGAAGATGAAAACCTATTGTTACCTGATTAAAATATCATGATAAATCTAAGTAGATCAGGATTCTATTCAAGATCAACAGAGGGACATCTGAGGAAGAAGCACATGCTAAGAAGATTTCAACGTAGTAGGAGATGTTTCCACATCACAATGCACAAGTGGATAATTAAAGGGAGTTATATGTAGTAGTATTCATAGTGATTGGAAATAAAGAAGGATACAAGATAATTTCTTTAATTTAAATGTGAAGTGTAATACCCAAATATTATATGATATATTTTTTATTAAATTAATTTTATGTGTTTTATACTTTGATTTTCACGCAACACCAAACTTAAAAGAATGAAAATAAACCATTGAAATATTATTATTAAATTTGATTCTATATTTCTTATCATTAGATTGATGAGTATTAATAAGAATAAATAAAATATTTAATGTTTTTAAATTTTTTTCCTTAATGTAATGTTATTCATTAATTCCTAATAAATATTTACTCAAATATGATAGTTAAAAATAATATCACTTTATGTTAAAAGACTAAATATTCAATGTATTGTAATTTTCTCTTAATTATATGTCTTGATCACTAATAAAATATATTTTTGATGAAATAAATTTTTATTAAATGAGATCAAATGAATAATCATTCATACATTTATTTTCAATTTGTTATAAATGAAGATAAAAGCATTTGAAGATAAAAAAGACATATTTTTTTTTTCCAAAATGAGTTTTTATTGTGAAAAATGTATTTTAACATTATAAATTTAATTAATAATTATTAATGAATAATTTTTATAAAATGTGTAGATGATACATTCAATTGAATATATTAACATTCACCTATTGGTTTTTACTATGAATAGAAGAAGAATATATTCTGTTTTATTCTTTAAAATGAATTTTTATAAAAACGGTGTTCATTGCATTTCACACTCTTATTTTAAAATGAAATTATACCACTTATAGACACTATATCAGATAAAATGGTTTCCATATTTATAATAATAAATTCAAAATTAGTTAATGAGGTTAATTTTGTACTTGATCATTATGAATAGAAACTGAGGTAAAATGCCATTACTATGGTAAATGTTAAAAGGGTTAATGATGTGTTAAAATAAAGAGATAAGGATTAAGATAACATATTTTTTTATAAATCATATTTTATAAATTTATTTCAATATTAAATTATACCATATTAAAACATTGGCCGATTTTGATCGAATTTCCCATGAAAGTGGCATTATTATATTTTAATATTCTGAATAACAACATGTGTGTCACACTCCTCACTTATAAAAGGGATCCGCCTCCACCCTCAACTCCATAGAACTTGATCCCTTTATATCAACCAATATCTAACCAAATAAAATAAAAAATTTCTTATCCATGACCTCTAGGATATGGTATTCCCAAAATATCCATATAAGAAGCCTTAATGTTCTTTTTAATGGAGGATACCTGAAGAATATGTATATGTTCTTACAGATATTTTTTATGATTATTTTTTCTTAACCCCCCGAAATGTACAGAAACCATATTAAAATAATAGAATACATATATTTACAAAACTAATATGTATTTATGTTAATGGTATATCCATTTTCTATCTCTTTGTTATCCATTGGAATATTATAAAATGCGATTAGTTTTTCATTTCCTCATGACATAGTTGGTAATCAGGAAAAATTTGATAAATGTATATGATATTTATGATATAATTATTTTTTTAAAATGTAAATAATTATATACCTTTCTTTCTTTATATACATAAAAAATTGAAAACATCACTCGTGCATACGTACGAACTACCATTTCTTCAAATTCGTGTAGTTCATTTTTCATCACCTCTTTATAAGAATATTTATAAAAGTATATATAATGAATAAATATAATAAACACAAAATGATTTGGATTCAATATACGTTGAAACCATGATCAATGGGTATGGAACTATACCATTAAACAAAAGCATGCAAGGAAAACAAACTGGTTTTCACCAAAAAGTTCATTTTAATAAAAATTGTTAACAAAAGGGTTATTAGAAATTTTAATGGAGTAATATGTATTAATAAATAAATGAATTTTGTTTTATAATAGATTTACAATAAAAAAATATTTATACATGATGTTTGAATGAATATGAAGTAATAAAAGATATATGGTAAGGGTTTATGTTACAATGTCATAACATTTAAATATTATTTATGTTAAATTTTCATTGAGGGAAATTATATGATCATAATAACTTAAACCCCATATATTTTATTATCCTGTAGTTATTCTTATAATTTTTGAATTATTAATACAATTTTCTACTCTTTGGTACTTAAATGATTGATAAAATGGTTTTAATAAAAAACTAACCTTATTTCGTTTTTGTTCGATGAAAATTTTATTCCATGTCCATGTTGTTCAATTTTTTATAGAAGTCCTTATATATGAATAAATGTTTGAGAAATAATTTTTTTAATACCATTTAATTTATTTAAAAATTGTTAAAATGAATATTTTAAAATGTTTTACATATGTCTGACTTTTTAATTTTTACAGAACTATGAAAATAATTTTCTATTTAAAAATGTATGAAATGAATGGATTTTACATCTGTCATTACCATTATTTTATTGGAAGATCATTTACCGGTGTCAATGGTAATTTCTACAAAAAAAATATTTTCTCAATATTTTTTAAAGATAACGAAAGATGTATATTTTTCCTATTTTTAAAGAAATGTAAAAATTTTATTTTAAAAGTATTTTTCCTCCATGCTTTATGGATTCTTATACTTCATTGGGGATATAATATTCTAATATCATCCACTTTATTTCACTACATGTCTTATGATGATGATATTTTTGGGGTGATTCTATGAAACCCCTTTATATTCCTTGGGTTTATTAATTTCTATTGAAATATAAATAAATGTTTTTTCTTTTCCATAGGTTATTCTACGGTGAATTTTTTTATAATATTTTGGACCAATTGTGTATAGTTTTCCTTATATGATGAGTGGGACAAGAATTATATATCACTGTAATTAATTAGGTAAATCTTTATATTATATTAGATAACTATGTTATGCATGATCCTGATTTCATGTTCACATTATTAAGTGTAGTCTTATTCATATTATTACATATATACAATTTTTTGTGTATACCTATCTTCATGTTAATAAATTTTATGTGGGGGCTTGATTACATGTCCCTAATGTGACGAGTGGAATTTATGGTGTTTATAAGTATTCACAATGATATAATTTATTAAGTTTATAATTGTTCCAGGTTACTATAACATATTATCATGTAATGCTCAATGGATAATTATTTTGGATTCATAATTATTAAGATGTATTATATTGGTATAAAATCCTCATACCGTGACTCATGATTTTTGATCTTGACTGATTGGGTGTGATTTTTGTAACATATGATCATGTTCTCATGACTTTTTTCATATATTACTCTTGCTTATGATCATTAACTGATCTCTCCCATGTTTACCCTTATAGTACATAAGATATCACCCTTTTTTATGTTTCCTATTTAACTAGGTTATGAAGAAGGATATTAAGTATTATAAGACTAAAAGAGTATATGTGAATAATGTTGTTGGATATTTTTAAAATCTTTTATGAAAATAAGTTATTTATGTATCTAGTATCTATAGAAAATAACCATTTATTGTCCCTAGGATTTTATTATTGCTATATGTATTGAATATTCATCTAAAAATATATAATATTTATATTTGAAATGGTATGGTTGTAATAATTTATATTAGAGAAGGGTTGAGTTTTTTTTAATATTATGATTAGAAAAAATTTATTAAATCCCTATGGGGGACCATAAGTGTTATGGTTCTGTAATAATGTGTTATAATTTATTAAATATCATGATTTATTTTTTAGATCCCCAAAATTCTAAAGTAAAAACATTGTATTCAATAGAGTGTATGACACACAACACCAAGAGTATAAGGGAATATAATATCATGAGAATTTATAATATATTAAATATTTTAAATACATTAAATCTATAGCTTAATATTAACTCAAGGCTGATTTATCGTATGTTACACGCAAAAAATACATTCTTTGATAGCTTTGGTTATACACAAGACCGAGTTTTACCGAACAACAATATATTATTAAAAATATTATTATTTATAATAAGATATAACCTAGCCATTATATTAGTGATTATGAATAGTATTTAATAACTTATGAAAATATATGGTTTAAAAAAATATAAAATTAATTCATTGGTTAAAAATTAATTAGAAATTAATATAAGAAAACAATATTTATGCCCATAAAGATGTTTTATCCTAATAAATTAAATTAATTAAAATAAGTGGGTTATATTAATTTAATATATATATATATATTATTCAATAAAATATTTTTTATATTCATCCGATAGATTTGATAAGAACAAGATAAGTATAAACCAAATTTTATGTAGAAAAATTTATATTTTTCTAAAGGTCGTTTTACCGCTTTTTAATAGAGAATCTATTTAAAAACCATTTGTTGAAACTTTTATAAATTTAATATGTAAAAATTAAATAATTTTTTAAATAGGAACCTAAAAATTATCTTAGGGTGAATGTTTGGTATTTTTTTGTGAAGTTTCATTTTTTGATGAATAGTGAAAAATACTGAATTTTAATTCAAAATTTGTTTTTCGTCTAATGTATTAATAAGATAAAATTATATTTTTAATTGGGTTTAAAGTTAAATTAGATCAATTTTTATTAGTTAGATCAATTTATTTCATTCAAATCAACTTTACATTGAAATTTCATATAAAAACATAACAAACTTTTGAATGTTTTTACTTTAAAACCCCATATTGCCGTCCCATATGAAGGATTAATTTTAAATTAATTTATAACTCTTTTATTATTGGAATTTGAGAAAATAGATTCCATATTTTGAATATGAATAATTTAAAATTTCTAATATGGTTAAAATAGTCATTGAAAAAAAATATTAATGAAATCAATTAAAATTATTTACAATGATTCAAAGGAAAATTAGCTTAATAAGGGACTAAACCTAAAACTTGAGGGAAAAAATGACCTAGAAACATATAAAAAATAATTTTTCTACCCATATTTAGACCCTATTATTCATTTTATCGAATTTTTACCATTATTGGATCCACTTTAATAAGGAAAACGTGCTCCAAATTTCCTTTTAAAAAATTTACAAGAATGACACTCCTCCACTATAAAAAGGCACTCAAACCTCCCTCTTCATTACACCTATCTAGATACATTGGATAGACTGAGATATACCTAAATAGATCCTGAATACACCTCCCATCAACCTATTATCCTCACATTTTTTATAAATCCATCCACACAATCCCTTTTGTGAAAACCAAAAGGAGTTACCTGAATAAGATATAACATCCTTTCTCAAGATCTTTGGTTTTATTTTCATTCTCCCACTAATAAAATATAATTATTAAATGGTTAAATAATAAAATAAGTATCATAAATATACTGATATGTTTTTATGTTAATATTTATACATATACTTTCAGACACCTCAATTTAATGGGAAACTAACTTACCGTTTATGTGTACGACGAACTACAGCCTTACAAAACAATGTTGTTCATTTTTTCCATTACCCCTTTAATGGTTTGTAATTATGATGTAAAATATATTTATATATGATATATATAATATTTATATGTATTTATAATTATATAATTCTTATATAACATATTTCTTTATGATTTTCATTTTGTGGGAATATGATAACACCGTTTGTGGATGTGTGGACTACCGCCTATTCAAAGTGATGTGATTCATTCACACTATACATGGAATGTATAAAGGATGTTATTAATAATAATATGTATCATATAAGACATAAATATGATATTGAAATTTTAATATACATATATATCATTTAATATTCATTTTTTAATATGACAAAGAAATGAAAGTAGCGCTCATGCATATGTACGACCCATTATTTCTATTAACAATACCTTTCCTTTCTAATAGACTAATATTATAGATTATTATAAATATATATATAATTAATATATATAATAATTAAATATTGGTTTAAATTATAGATATTATGAAACCATGATCTAATTCATGGGAATGATAAGTAATAAGTCAAAACATACTCAAAAGACTATGCAATTAACACAAGAAATAGTGAAATTAATGAAAGATCACTCACAATAGAGTAATAAGATATTATAATAAGATCATATATTATATAAGAAATATTAATATTTTTATGTAATAAGTTATTAACATGTTTAAAACCATTATATAGTAATTTGAAAGACATTCAATTGAAAGGAAAGATAAGGTGATGGATTATTGTCTCACTTTTCCTTCCGTAAGGCATACACATTTTTCACAACTTATTTTGTTTGTGTGGGGTATATAATACCACTATTTAATTTTTTAACATGAATTAATTTATATTAATTGTATTTATTGTTTCATTGGTAAGTATTTATTTAGCATGGATTATAATTAAAAAGTTACCAAGTAGTAAGGGACTTCGTCTCAATTTCCATTCTTTGAGACAAATTTTATTGATGTGATAGTAATTTATTATATATAGTGTATATACTTAAATTTTATATATAATATAATTATTAAATTATTATTCATGATATTTTTTTATTTCAAATTCAATTACATCATTAAATGGGATTTTAATTAAGGGTTACCAAGTGGAAAAGAATTTCATAACCCATTTTCTTTTCTTTGGGTTATACTACTTTCTCTATGTCATTAGAATTCTCTGATTATGTGTGTAATAAATTTTTACAATTTTTTTTTTATTTTCAATTGTTTTATGTGGATTTAAATTTAACACACATAATCTATTTATTGGTTTATTCTCACATCAATATTATGGTATTTTCAAGGGTTTATTTCACAATCTCATCTTGTTCATAATTCTTTAGAATTGAATTTACATAAGATGAAATTATTGGATCATTGTTCAATAAACCATTTTATTTTGTTCTCATCCTATTATTAATGAACCTTTCTAAGTAATAGTTCTATTTTTCACTATTTGGAACTCAAAATGTTTTGGAATTTTTTTTAAGAAAACCTGACTTCATTTTGATCTTTAGTCAGAGAACACATTTTCTTCTAAAAACCATATTTTATAAAAAGGTTATAAAAAATGTTTTTAGCCTTTCCAGAATGAATTATTTAATAAATTTTTACCATTTTTTATTTTATAAATAGTTTGAAGGAATATTCTAGTTTCTTTCGAAACAAGGAACTTCTCTACCCTTTTTATATTGCAAAGGTTATTTTCTTTTTATATTGTACAACATGTTTGGATTTAACCACAATCATATCTCTAAAGAAACCTTTTCAGGTTTTAAAGGTCAATTTTTAATAATTTTTTTTAAAAGGTTATTTTAAAAATAATTATTTAAAAAAATGGATATTTTCCTCAAAAATGTTTTTAAATGATATTTTTATTGTATTTCCATTCATCAATGGAAACAAACCTATATTTTACTCTACTTGGGACATTTTTTATGGATACGATCCTTATTATTCCTCTGGATAGTTTATTATTGATTTTCAAAGGATATTATTAAAATTCACTTCCATGATTCCTTTCAGTCCCTTTGAAATATTCAATTTCATCTCATCATTTGACATTGAATTTACCCTAATTATCCATATCATTTATCATGGATATGTGTATTTCCTAAACCATATATCATTTTACATAAGATGTTTACATTGACATGTTATATCATGAATCTACTTATTCTAATGATATTTTTTGTTTCATTTATTTCATTTTGAGTTACGATTCAAATGTTTCAAATAGGAATGGGAAACTTTGGAATGTTTACAGATTATTTTCCTCAAGAATTTCTTAATGATATTTCAATGGAATCTCCATTCATCAACGTTTAAAGCCCTTAATGTTAGTTATCTTCCACTAGGGAAATATTGATAAATCTGTATCTTCTATTCCATATAGATATCTGATAATGCAGATTATTAAATTGATTATTCGATATATGAGGAATGATTTGGGCAAGTATGACATGGGTGGTTTCTTCTTATATATTTCCCCCCATTTCATTAATAGTCTCATGGGCCAAGTTAGTTTTTTGAGAATTATATGTGTTTTTAACTCACATGTTATAGACTACCTTGTGAAAGGTATTAAAGTTAAAGGTTCCACGTACCTAGGAAACATTGCATCCAATAGTTAATAATTTCCCTAATTTAGATACATTTATTATTTATCCATGATATTTTTCATCGACATAACTTTGGATGCATTTAATTCTTAGTTTATTTATTTAATGGATTTTGATTCATTTATTTTCCTTGACATATTGATTATGCCTTATCTAGTTATTTGAATGGAATGTGTTTTCAATTATTTACCTTTCTATATTTTTTAATAGCTTCCTTTTTCATTTATTGATTTCATGGAAAGTGTCTTCAGTTTTTACCTTTCTATATTGACTATTATCATTGATTCATTATTGATTCATCTATACATAACCATTAATGAGAATTTTATCTCATCCTTATTTTTTATCTTTAATAATGAATCCAATAAGTATACTAAGAAATATATGAAAGGTTTCTCAAGATGAAATAAAGCTATTATCCTCAAAAGAAAAAAAAATTATGTTGTGATTAGTGTATTCATTTTTAGTACAAGACTCATATATGTGTCTGGTTTACCAAGACTAAAAAATTATTCGATACATCAGGATTTGATTCCTAGTAATCATGCAAATGTAATGGTATTAGAGATAGGTTCCAGGAATTCTGGGGTTGGGTCCTTATAGTTGGAATCATAGAATGTTTTATAGCAACCATGGGAACAAAATTTAGGAAAAAATAGATTAGTGAAAATATCCATAATATAGAATTTTTGGATAAGTGTAGAATAACATCCAAGAAGTTTGGTAATTTAGAGATTATGTTGGTCATCCTAGAAAAAATCCATGTCTAGATAATAAAAGTGAACGTGGTTCTGGAAATAATATACTTAGGTGTAACAACTCTAACAGTCACACCCTATTTTTCTTGTTTGGAATATGCTCTAATTCGGTGGGTGTTTCCAGTGTTTTTCTCTTGTTTTAGGAGTGATGGGTGTTGATTTTTGGAGTGTCTTAATTTTCTATATTTTCCCACATGGTTTATACTTGGCTTGGTCTAGAGTTTTTAGAGAAACAATGAAAATTCTATCTTGGCAGTGGCCAAAGCACGATTTACACACAGTTTGGAGTAACTGTGTGGACACTGTGCAGAAGGTTTGTCTTAGACAGAAGGTACCACATGGTTGTGGGTCAGTTCAAGGTGCCTGTGTGACTATCCATTCACGAATATTAGATTTCACAGGGTAACCACACTGTTTCCTAAACTGTGCGGCTTAACTGTGCGACTTTCCCATATTTAAAATTTATGGGTTTTCCCTTTATACCCCTTTATAGGATTTTAAACCAAAACCCTAATTTCTTCCCCACCTAGTTTGTGAACCTCTTGGGTTCCGTCTACCTTCTTCCCCAAGGTTCTCCTCCTTCCTTAGGTGTGGATCTAAGGGTTTTCTTCCACATTTGGCCTCTTTCTCAAGGTATTTCTCCTCCTCTCATCTCCCTCTCCCTTCTTTTATCTTTTGTTCTTGTATTTACTTCTCACTCATGGTCATGTTGACCTAGGGTTTGGTTTTCCATTAGTTTATGTTGGGGGTTTTGTTAGTTTAGTGATACTCTCACTAGATCTAGTGTTTTTGAGCCTTCATGGAGCATTATCGGTGGTCCGTGGTGATTGCTCCATAGTTCTGAGGTAGGGTTCCCATGAAATTTCAATTTATAATTTTAGGATCATAAATTTCAGGATTTTTCACCTTCTATGAGTAATATCTATTGATGTATAAGCCTTGGTTTAATGCTTTGGTGGGAAAATGTCATTTTTTCTATATTTTGTGATAATTGTTCTTGTTTTGAAAAATAGTGCACACCATGTGTTTTGTAATGCACGGTTGGACCTTGTGTGTGGTTTTTGAAAAGAAATTCATAATTTGGATTTTAAAATGGTTTGGTAACATGTGAAATGACGTATTGGGTGTCTTTTTTGGGCCTCCTAAGTGATTTTTTGGTTTTTTGAGGTATTGGGTAGTGGATTTTGAAGTGTTTGGCTTGTGTTACCAGAAAAAGTCCCTCTTGGAACCTTTATAAAAAATGTTTTGTATTCATAGTTTATTGTTAATGGTTTCAAGATGATGTTTTCTATTGGTTTTATGTTTGGGTTGTGTTTTTGAAAAAGGTTTGGTTTTATTAAATGTTAAGGGCCCGTTTGGCCACTTGTTTTTTTAAAGGTTGGGGACGAAACCTCATTTTATTATTAAATAAAACACATGTTTTTGTATAGGTAGATGGAGACCCATTAAATATCTAGAAGTCCCCAGGCCAAGTGGCCCTAATGCAAGGCTTGAAAGCCCATTTTGGCCCATAGGGCCCTTCGGTGAATAGTACTACTACAATACCCAGGCTCCTATAGTACCTGCTATTGTGCCTCTGCCGCTACAGTTTCACCGCTTCTGTAGTTCCACCACTGCTATAGTTACTCCACTACTACATCACTGCTACAGTTCCCTGCTACTTTAATTCAACTATTAAGGACCTATATGGCCACTTGTGAAAATGATGAAAATGTGTATCATGGAAGACCTCCGTTGGATGTCTCGTGCCTGGCCTATGTATAATGGATGGGAGATCCTCACTATGGAGTTCTCAAGATCCATTATTAGGATTCCTTGGTAAGAACCCTTTGTAAAATATTTATTTTAATGTACGAGGGTAGTCCTTGGGGAGACTCGGGGTGAGTCCTGTTGTGGATTATTACTATATACGTTGTGATTTGATGCTCGGTTATCATCAGTTAGATCACCCCCATTAAATAATTGATACATAAGAATGTAAAATATTTATTGAGTAGTCTAAGAATGATTGTTGCACTGGTAGGTCATGGAACTGACCAGGGGACCATAGTAGGCAGATATACATGGTTCATTGCTATGGGTTTTCCCTTGGGATGATTTGTGAAAGTGTGGCTGAGTGTATAGATCATTTGATTTCATCATTTGTGGCATGATACTTTAGATGGGGTCATAGGTATTGGTGTCTTATGAATTATTCTAGATCTCATGGGTTCACCTGTGTTTAATAGATTTCAACTGTTTGATCTTTTGTTTGGATTCTAGTATGACTATTTAGATTTCCCTTGTAATGTTTCTGCCTTGGTGCTTTTGGGGGGGGGGGGTGTTTTCTTGGAAAGTGATGCCCTAGTTTCGAAAACTATTTTTTGATTGTTTTTAAGAAAATGGGGTTTTTAAAATCTCATATTTTGATTGAAAATGAAACCACCACTTTCCCCTTGAAATGACATGGTAGCACTAATTGATCAAACCTGGTATTCATAAATGAAAGAAGGAAATGAATTGTACTTTTATTTTTAAGTAAAAATGTAGAAAAGATTAATTTAATATATTGTATTTCAAACATCGAATTTTATGTTTCTATTATTTTAAATGAAGTGCATTGGGAAATAGAATATCGGGTTAGCCTACTAATTTTTATACTCACACTTATATTTTCCCTCTATTTTTAGCCTTGTGCAAGTTCAGATTTAGTTTGGTTGATTTGGACGATGAGTTCTCATGGTGTTGGAGAGTGACCGTGGAGTCACATGGAGACAACATTTCATTTGGTATGTTGTATCGTTGTTGTACCTTTTAGTTCCTATTATAAAATGATTAATTCAGCTTATATTTATCTTGGGCATCTTGTGTATCTTGTTTCAATTTAGATTACTGTTTTGTTTTGGGAGAAATCATTACCTTTTGTAATCTGTTGATTCCCTTGGAACTTGTCTCCATCCCATGATGATCAGGAATGCCTCTCGAGCCATGTCGTGGATCATATCTGGTGACCGGTTCATGATCGACCAGGGCTGGTTTGTAGAAAAATGGAATTAGAGAAAGTTGGATCTTAACAGACCTCACTTTTAGAGCACCCATTTTTATTTGGGGTTATCATGGTTGAAGGAGTAGTATTTTTGGGCTTGAGGTGTAGGAATGGGAATGACGTCCTGAACCCTTGCTTGTTCCGAACCCCAGGTTACCATGGAAAGTCTGATTTTATTAGTTTTTTTGGGTCCTTGGGGATTGTTTTGTGATTGGGAAATGAGAAGGGGAGTTGGTCCAATGGTCTCTATGATCTCACTCGGCCTAGAAAGCCATGTAGAGCTAGGTATGGTCCTAGAAGTCTCTCTATGTTAGTGGTGTGTATGGCATATAGCCACCAACTATATGGTCAAATCACCCATTGACACTAGTACCCCATGTGAGTATATTGGGATCTTCTTGGAAACTAGTAAATTGTTTTGAAAAACCATGTGTTGGAATTGTGGAAAAGAAGGTTTTAATGAAATGGTGGGATTTTGGGGAGTAAAAAGTTGGAATTTTCAGAATTTAATGTGTGAAACACCATGGAAGAATGAGTTTGTATAAAGTGACAATTTTGGGGAATGGAATCGAAGTGTTTTAATGAAGCTGTAATTTTGTAAATAAATCATGGGGGATTTTAGAAAATGGCCATTTTAAAAGAACATGTTTAACTTGAATTCTATTTTGAATGAAAAAGGTATGTAAATTTAATCAAATATTTTAATGATTAATTGGGGTTAATGGTTTTTAGTTTAAACTGAGGAAGTTTTTTTATCCATAGGTGTTTTCATGGGTGCTCACAGGCATGGTTGTGCATGTGGGTGTTGATGTATTCTCGGTATGTCTTGGTGGATAAGGTCCCATGGTGGCACAAACATGTACACATGGGTGAGATTCCATGAAACACCATTGGTGAGCTTGAAAATCCACCAAGTTTATTTCAAGGATCGTATTTTTTTTTTCAAAAAGGTAATGTGATATGAATAATGGTTGGTTTTGTTATATATAAAATTGGTCGATTGTGAGTTGTTTGTTTTTTTGAGGATTTTTGTTTTTAGGTTGGTCTTGATGTAGTTCTTGGATTTTCTTTTTTCAATGGTTTTCCCCACAAATCTTCAATGAGTGGTTGTGTTGCAGTTGTAGGTGATACCCCATTGCTGGAATTCACGGTTGATCAACCAAAGTATTTTTTATTCGAGTTACGAAAGCAAGATCCACATTTATTTTATGGTTAAGTGGATCCTCTTTCAGTGGAGGAGTAGATGCGAGATATCGAAAGGAACTATAGCCTCTTAGAGTTTCCCAAGTCGTTGAAGTTCAAGTTTGAAACTTTCATGATTGATGGTTCACTATGGAAGTAGTGGAAGTTAGTATCTTGGAACAAACCCCATTAAGATATCGCTTGGGGATTCTCCACGACATTGTTTGTTCATCAATATTTCTCTGAGAAAGAATGAGTGAAGAGTAGAATAGAGATGGGGTTCCTATTGCAGGGTGATGAGTTGATGTCAGAGTATTTCCCTCGGTTTATGGACCTATTTCTTTATCTTCTAGAGTATGTTGAAAATGATTACATGAAAGCTTTATGGTTTGATATTGGGTTTCATTCTGATCTGAAATTGAAGGTGTCAGAGTCCAACCTCACTTCATTTTATAATGTGGTTGGGTAAGCCTTTCATATTGAAGATGTGGTGGAAGTAAGTCTCAAGGTAGTTCTTCCTCCTTTGATTTCCCAGGGCTACATGGAAGGTTCTAGTAACTTGATGAGGAAGTGGCTAGAAGTTGATGAGTCATGACATGGAATCTAGAGACCCTGATACCTCTCATCAACCCCATCTGGGAAAAATTTCTTTATATTCTACCAATTTTTCATGATGGGTCATAAGAGGCCGTAGTTTCTAAGTGATCCTAATCCCTATCATGCTTGTGGGAACTTGGTTCACTTGTAGCATTTCTGTCAGTGAATTTCTGAGAATCTCTATGGAGGAAAACCTTTGAAGTGAAGTGTTGTTGGGAGACTCGTTTCAAGTTCCTTTTTGCAAGTTCCCTTTTGGTGCAGGGGTCCTTTTGTTGTTGCGGTTGTGTGAGTGGTCTTTTGGGTTTTTGAAATGTAATGGATGATGTGGATTTTATGTTGAAATCCTATATTGAATGAATGTTTGGTTTTCATCCTTGTAATCCCGGGTTTTCATTTTATCTAATGGATGACGTGTGACCCTATTTGGAATTATTAAGACTCACTGTGATGTAGGAAGATGCTTCAATCATTAGAGCTCCATCCAAAGGTCTTGGAGTGAAGCTAGAACATAGTCAGAGTTCAAGGAGTATTGGATATTTGTCTAATCTAGAACCTACACCATGTGGTGAGGTGGTTTCTATGTTTTTTCATGGTCCTAGTAATCAAATCATTGGGCCCCTTCCCTAACTGCCCCATGTGGTGGGGTTTTTTGTTCCGTGCATGTTTTGTTAGCCAGGTTCTTGTTCTATCCATTCGGGAGTGGGTAGTTTAAATGATCATGTTGCATCCTTCATGTTCTGAATTGGCAGGACCTTTATAATGGAACTCTCATGATGTCCTGTGTTAGAAAATCCCAATTTTGTTCATGTCAAATTTGTGTTTGGTCATTCTTAGGTAGTTCTTAATGGTGGGGAGACCCGCTTCTAGTCTCGTTGAGTTCTTTCTATAAAAGTTATTTGGTGGGGGATAATATTGATGGTGGGGAGCTATTCATGACTCCCCTCTATTGGTGATCTATTTTGTGTTGGATTTGGTTTACCCAATTGAGGTAGCTTTCTTCTAAGGTATTTGGTTTCTCAGTTTTTTTAGGTGGGTGAATGTTGAAGTTTGTTGTTTCGTTTCGGGCATGAGGATTGAGTTCTTCTTGTGGTGAGTTGTTTCCTTCTACTATTGGCGGGTGAGATGTTATGAATATAAAAGGTTTGGATCATGCTAATATGGAATACTTTGGCGTTGACCAATTGGCTGGAAGATATGATGTCTTTCCAGTGGCAGAAAGCTTTAATTGTAGGGATAATTGTTCCACATGGTTTTGCTTATTTGGAATATGCTCTAGTTTAGTGGGTGTTTTTGGTCTTTTTCTCTGGTCCCGAGTGTGACAAGTGTTGAGTATTGGATTTTCTTCATTGTATATGTTTTCCCCCATGGTTTATCCTTGGCTTGGCTGGGAGTTTTTGGAGAAATAATGAAAATTTTATCTTGGAAGTGTCGGGGAACGATTTACGCATGGTTAAGAGTAACCATGTAGACACCATGTAGAAGGTTTTTCTTGGATAGAAGCTATTTAATAGCATCCACACGACTATTTGGTTGGTTATTAGTAGCTTAATGACTATCCATCTATGGATAATAGTTGTTTCATGGTTACCACTTGGTTTACTAAACCGTGCGACTTAACTGTGCGACTTTCCCAGATTTAAAATTTAATGGTTTTCTCTTGATACCCCTTAATATATTGTAACCCAAAACCCTCATTTCTTCCCCCAAATGGTTTGTGTGCCTCTATGGTGACCTCCCCTTTCTTCACCAAGGTTCTACTCCTTCCTTGTGTGTGGATCTAAGGGTTTTTATCATTGTTTGGCCTATTTCTCAAGGTTTTTATACTCCTCTCATATCCCTCTCCCTTATCCTATATTTTTTTATTGGATTTCCTTCTCCCCATGTTCATGTTGACCAAGGGTTTGGCCTTCCATTGTTTTATATTGGGTGTTTTGTTCTTTTAGAGCCCCTCTCTCTAGATCTGGGGTTGTGGAGCCTTCATGAAGCATTATTGGTGGTGCGTTGTGATTGTACTATAGTTCTGAGGTAGGGTTCCCATGAACATTCTCCTTATAATTTAAGAGTCATCAATTTCATGTTTTTATCACCTTATATGAGTAATGTTTATTGATGTATAAGCCTTGGTTTAATTTTTTGGTGGGAAAATGTCTCTTTGAGCCTTATTTTGTGATAATTGTTCTGGTTTTGAAAAATAATGCATACCATGTGTTTATTTTAATGACTGATTGGCCCTTGTGGGTGGTTTATGACATAGAATGCATAATTTGGATTTGAAAATGTATTGGTAACATGTAAAATGATGTCTTGGGTGTCTTTTGTGGGTCTCCCAAGCGAGTTTGGGGTTTTTATGGTTTTGGGTAGTGGCATTTGAAGTGTTTGTCATGTGTTACCAAAAAAGGCCCTCTTGTAACCTTTATAACATATGTTTTTTTTCAAAGTGTATTGAAAATGGTTTTAAGATTAATTTTTCTAGTGGTTTGAAGTATGGGTTTAATTTTCAATTAAGGTTGGGTTTTATGAAATTTTAAGGGCAAGTTTGGACACTTGTGAAAATGATGAAAATGTTTATCATAAAAAACCTCCATTTGATGTCCCATTCCTGACCTATGTATAATGGATTGGAGGTCCTTGATATAGAGTTATCAGGATCCATTTTTAGGGTTCATCAGTTGGAACCGTTTGTAATCTATTTATCATAAGAAATAAGAGTAGTACTTGTGGAGAATTGGGGTGTGGCCTGTTGTGGATTATTACTATATACATCGTGATTTGATTCTCAGTTGGAATCAGTTGGCTCACCCCCATTAAATATTTGAGACATAGGAACCTTTCATATTGAGAGATTAATTTAAGAATGATTAATACACTGGTAGGTCAATGTACTTACCAGTGTCTAATAGTAGGTGGATATACTAGGTTCATTGCTATGGGGTTTTCCATCAGTCTAACCTAAGAAAGGGTGGCTGAGCATATCGAGGATTTTATTTCATCGTACGTTGCACGCTACTATAGATGGGGTCGTAGGTATTGTGTCTTTTGGATTATTCTTGATCTTCTAGGTTCACCTATGTCTAATAGATTTCTACTATTTGAACTATTTTTTGGATGCTTGTATGAATATTTACATTTTCCCTTGTGACATGTCTACCTTGGTGATTTTGTGGGTTATTATCTTGGAAAGTAATTCCTTAGTTTCCAAAACAATTTTAATGAATGTTTTTAAAAACAAAAGGGTTTTCAAACTTTTTTTTCAGGTTGAAAATGAAACCATCACATTCCCCTTGAAATGATATGGAAACACTAATGCATCAAACATGGTTTTTTGAAATGAATGAGGTAAATGAATTATACTTTGATTTTTATGTAAACATATAGAAAATCTTAGTTTAATATATTTTAGTTCAAAAAAGTAATTTTATGTTTCTTTTATTTTATTGGAAGTGCATCAAGAAATAGAATATCGGGCTATCATAATAAGTTATAATACTTTTTATTATAGTTTTCCTATGTTTTTAGCCTTGTGCAGGTTCAACTTTAGTTCGGTCACTTTGGGTGACGAGTTCTCGTGGTGTTGGAGTGTGACCGTGGGGTCACATGGAGTTATAATGTTGTTGGTCTATTGTATCACTGCCGTATCTTTTATTTCTTTGTATAAAATTTTTATTTTAGTTTATATTTATCTTGGAATACTTAGGTATATTGTTTCTATTTATCTTCTATTTTTTGGGGGGAGAAATCATTCCATTGTGTTCTCTGTTGATTCCCTTGGAACTTGTTACCAGTTTGAGAGGATCAGGAACACCTCTCGGTTCATGTCATGGATTGACTTGGGTGACCGGTTCAAGGTCGAACCGGGTGGGTTCGTGACACCGAAAAGGTTCATCAGGCCTGACTCAATTGTAACCTAGTACATGAAAACATGCCTTACCACACACCTAGTTTGACATGCATAGGGGATATTCTTATTAAAATTCAGATTTTATTTACAAACCATTACAAAATATTTGAAAAGATAAGGATAATTAATGGCCTAAGATATACCTTAGGTAGTTTAGATTGAAAAAATGTATCATGAATTAGAAATCCTATAAATTATAATGTGGATAAACGTTAGACCAAGGAGGGACTAATGTGGAAATATATGGATGAAGTATTTATTTATTAGGGTTATATTTAAATCATTGGTTAAAAGGATATTTAGTGATTAAATTTAAAGGATTTACATCATATATTTTTTGATAATTATATTAACATGGTTTTATTAAAGGACAACCCATATACCGAGTGACAAACCATTAAGTCTAGAATGGTTATAGGACTTAAACCCATGATAAATGGATGGAAAGGGTTTAACACCAACCACTAACCTACACAATTCCCTCATTAATATGTAATTGTTTTTAGTTAAAAAATTTTATGAATATATATGAATGATGAACCAGAAGTGTAACGTTTTTAGGTTGAGAGATTAATGTCTTGACCAAATTAATTTTTTTTAATAGTTAGAGAAAAATAGTTATACTTTTCACTCTTATATGGGACTTAAGATCCATTAAAAGTGTAAATTAGTGCTTCATGCATTAATGTAAATTTTTTTGATATCCATTTCCTGATGTAATGGATGAATTGAAAATTAATAGAACCACAAACAAATGATGAAATGTTTATAGAAATATATCAAGTATGTAAATATCCTTATATTCCTGGTTGATAACATAATTCCTAAACATTAGGAAAAGTATCATAAAATAAAATTTTATCCTAATACCCTAATTTTGGTTGAACCAATGGTCTTCTAACAGATCAAGAATTTATAGATTAGAGACCCACAAATTTCCATTGATCATATACTTGTTTGTGATTTAAGACCCTAATCAATCCTTATAAATATTTATTATTATTCTCTTTGTACGTATCTCCACATTCCACTATTGTTTCCTACTTAGAGACATAGTTATATGTTAGTCTGTGTGACCATTGTACTTCCCATTATATCATTTCTAGAGGATGTTTTACAAAAACATATCATGAAGAGATATTAAAAAATTGAAAATATAAAAAAATAAATTACAAAAGTCGAGTTTAAATTGTGAGGATTCAATTTAATTAAGACAGGAAGAATGTATCACCCCTTAATTCTAAAGAAAGACCATTGTATTTGATTGCATTTTTGATAGGAAATACCAAACATGCAGGGGAATATAATATACAAAGAAATTATAATATATTAACCATTTAAAATAAATTCAATATATAGATTTCAATGAAAAAATTTCTATGTTATCTTTCATTATATGAAAAAGGCTTTCTTTGATAGCATGAGTTACACGTAAGACTATGTTTTACTGAGAAACAATATATTATTAAAAATATTATTATTTATCATAAGATATAACATAGATATTAAATTAGAGGTTATGAATAGTATTTACTAACTTATTAAAATATATGGTTTACGCAAATATAAAATTAATTCATTGGTTAAAAATTAATTTGAAATTAATATAAGAACCAATTGTATATAAAGGTAATGTTTTTATAGTGTATTATTTTTATGCCCACAAGGACGTTTTATCCTAATAATTTAAATTAATTAAAATTAGTGTGTGATATTAATGAAATATATATATATTATACATCCAATCAAATATTTTTTATATTAATATAGTCAATTTTATAGGCATAAGATAAGAACAAACCCAATTTGATGCATAAAAACCTTTATTTTTATAAAGGTAGTTTTACTACGTTTTAATGATGAACCTACATTAAAAATAATTTTCAAAACATTAATAAATTTTATATGCCAAAATAAAAATAATTTTTGAAATCATAACATAAAAATTATCTTAGGGTGAATTTTTTGTATTTTCCCATGAAGATTCATTTTTTGATGAACTATGAAAAATACTGAATTTTAATTCAAAAATACATTTTTTATAATGTATTTTTAATCTTAAATTATATTTTTAATTATTATAAAAGTTTAATTAGAGGTTTTTTTATTAATTAATCCAATTTAGATCATTTAAAATAATTTCACATGGAAATTGTATAAAAAAACATAGCGAAATTTTGAATGTTTTTACCTTAAAAACCCAGATTGTCATCCCTTCTGTGAGATTAGTTTTAAATTAATTTCTACCTTTTTTATGATTAAAATTTGGAAAAAAGTATTCAATATTTGGAATTATAATATTTTTTAATATCTAATAATTTAATAATTGTTTTTGAAAAAAATATTTGCGAAAGTAACTAAAATTTGTTATAATGATTGAGCGGAAAATTAGCTTGACAAGGAACTAACCCTTCAACATAATAGAGAAAATGACCTTGAAAATTGTCCAAAAGCTATTGGATTCACATATTTAGACCTTATACTACTTTTTAAAGAATTTTTACAATTATTGGATCCACTGTTCATAGTAAAAATGTGGGTGATATCATCGTTTAAAAAATTTTCTAAAATGCCACTCTTCCTCCACTAGAAAAAGGCCCTCACCCCTCTCTATTCCACCATTTCTCAAGTCAGTATTTCTAAGACAATATATGATAAAATATATCCTAAAAATCCATCCCATAAACATAGAAGCCTAAAATTAGGAATAAATCCATCCATGGAATCCCTTTGATGAAAACCAAAAAGAGTTACCTGAATAAGATGTAATATCATTCCTCAAGATCTTTTGTTTAATTTTCATTCTCCACACCATAAAATCAACTTATTACATTCCTACATAATAAAATAATTTTTTTAAATATACTTAAATGTTATTATTTTATTTTTTAGAATGAAACTTACACATACTTCCATGTAATGGGTAATGAACATACCCTTTATGTGTATGGGGAACATCTGCCTCACAAAACGACGTTGTTCATTTTTCCTTGACCACATTTCATGGTTGGTAATTTTGATGGAAAATATGTTTATATGTGATATATATAAAATTTATAATATATTTATATGTCAATAATTATTATATGACACAATACTTTATGCTTTCCATTTTTTTTGGAATTCGATAACATCCTTTGTGGTAGTGTGGAATACAGCCTCCCCAAAGTAATGTTATTCGTTCATGATGTACATGGAATGTACAAAGTATGGTTTTAATAAAAATATGTAAAATATAAGGAATAAATATGATACATTAATTTTAATATAAATATATATTATTTAATTTTAGTTTTTTTAATATGACAAATAAGTGAATGTTGTGTTCATGTGTACGTATGACCTACTGTCTCAATAAACGATGTATTTTATTTATTGTCTCAAAATATTATAGATTATTATAAATAAATATATAATGAATATATATACTGAATATATATTATAACTAAATAATGTTTTAAATTTATGGAAATGGTTAAAACACTATCTAATTAATAGGAACAACTAGTAAATAGTAAAAACATACTCGAAAGACTAGACAATTAACACCCGAAATATTGGAAATACTGAAACATTAATAACAAATGAGTTATAAGATTTTATAAGAAGATCATATATGATATAATAAATGTTAATATTGTTTTATAATAAGTTATTAACATGTTAAAAACCATTATACATGAAATTAAAGGATGTACACTTGAAAGGAAACACAAGGTAACAAATACTTGTCTCACTTATCTTTCCACGAGGTATTTAACTTTTTCACAAATTATTTATTTTATGTGGTCTATATACTTAAACAATTTACTTATTTATCCTTAATACTTTTTTATTCATGGTATTTTTAGTATAATTTTATGGTATTTATTTCATGGGGATTATAAGTAAAAATTTACCAATTAGTTAGGAACTTCACCTCAATTTCTATTCTTTGAGACATATTTTATTATTATGCACCTAATTTGATATATATGGTTTACATACTTCAAAATTGTAATATGGGGTCATGATTAATTAATTTTTGATGATATTTTTAATTTTTAATTCAATTAATTCATGAAATGGGATTTAAATTAAGCGTCACCAAGTGGAAAAGAATTTCATAACCCATTTTATTTTCTTTGGGTTATATTACTTCCTCATTTTCATTAATATTATTAGATTATGTGTGTAATAAATTTTTATTATCTATTTTTTTTCTTCAATTTTTTTATTTGGATTTACAATTGAGACACATAATCTATTTACTGGTTTATTCTCACATCAACGTTATGGTCTTTTTAAGGGTATAATTTACCATATCATATTTTTTAGGATTTTTTATACTTGAATTCACATCAAAGGAAATTATTGGATCATTTTTCAATAAAACCTTTAAATATATTCTCCTATAGTTATTTGTGACCATTTATAGGTAATACTACTATTTTACACTCTTTGTAACTAAAATTGTTTAGAATTGTTTTAGGGAAACCTGACTTCATTTTCTCTTTAGTCAGAGAACCTATTTTCTTATAAAAATACTATTTTATAAAAAGGTTTCCCAAAATGGTGTTAACCTTTTAAAAATAATTTTTTAAATAGTTTTTTTACCCTTTTTTCCTTTACACATGTTTTAAAAGGAATCTTATTTTCTCTTTCTGAACAGGGTACTTTTCAAACCTTTTTACCATGAAAAAGTAATATTATTTTTTTTACCTTGTATGAAATTTAAAAATTTACTTTCCATCATCTCTTTGAATCTTCCTTTGAATTTTTAAAATTTTACTTATAAATAAAGTATTTTCAAAAGTTATTCTCAATGAAAATACATTTCAAAATGTTTTTCCAAAATAAGAAGAATATTTTCCCCAAAAATATTTTTAAAAGTTCTTTTTATAGTATTTATATTCATCAATGAAAACAACACTTTATTTTACTCAACTTGGGAAATTTTGTATCAATAGAATCCTAATTATTCCTCTAGATGACTTATGATTTATTTTTCCAAGGATAGTATTGATACTCACTTCCTTGATTTCTGTTAGTCCCTTTTAAATATTCAATTTCATATAATAATTTGACATTGAATTTACACTAATTATCCATATCATTTATCATGGATATGATTATTGACTAAAATGTTTATCATTTTTACATACAGTGTTTAGTTTTACATGTTATATCATGAATCTACTTATTCTTCTGATATTCTATGTTTCATTTAATTCATGGGGAACTATTTTTCAAATGATTCAATGTGTTATGGGAAACATTGAAATGTTTATTCATTATTTATCTCAAAATTATCTTAATGATATTTAAATGGGATATCGATTAATCATTTTCAATAAACATTGTTGTTAGTTATCTTCCATTGAGGAAAAGTTGATAAATCTATTTCTTATACTCCATAAAAATATATGATAAGCCACATTGTTAAATATATTATTTGATATATGAGTTATTATTTGCATAGGTATGACATGGGTGAGGCCTAATTATAGATAACCCAATGATGTTTCTGTATTCTCATGGGATGAGTTAGTTTTCTTTACCAAGATGGGTTTCTACCCAACATGTTATAAACCAGCTTGTGAAAGATCTTGACGGTAGAGGTTCCATGTATGTAGGAAAGATGGAATCAAATAATTAATCATTTTCGTCATTTAGATAAATTTATTTTTTATCAATGAGATTTTGCATGGACATATCTATGAATGCATTATATTCTCAGTTCATTGATTTTATGGCATGGGTTTTAGTTATTTTCCTTTCCATATTTATTATTCCTTATCTAGTTATTTTAATGAAATTTGTTTTCAATTATTTACCTTTCTATATTTTTTACGCACTTCATAATTTTTTTGTTGATTTCATGGCATCTGTCTTTAGTTATTACCTTACCATATTGACTATTATCAATGATTCATTATTTATTTTTCTATTTTTAACCCCTATTGATCATTTATCCCACACTTGATTTGTTTCATTCCATATAAATACAAGAAGTATACTAACAATGATATGAATGGATTTTCTAGATAGAATAAAGTTATTATCCTAAAAAAATTCTTATACTTAGTGCATTCATTTACAGTACAAGACTCATGTATATATCTATTTTACCAAGACTAAAAATATAGTGACCCAACCTTTTCTCACATTACCATTACATCATTATGAATATAAAAAACATAAAATTATTACACCATGAGGATACAAGGTTTATTTTATTGGGAAAACTAGGTCCATACATAACATTTACAATATCAAACATAAACATTTATTTAATCCATTATTCTATAGATTCTTATTGTACCCTGACAACTCCTTAGTACACATAATCACCTGAGAATATACATCAAAAATGGGCGAGCTAAAAGCCTAGTAAAAGGATAGATATAAACTATATAAAAATGGCTGAGAATAATAATAACCTAGGAAAAGGATCATGAACATGAGAAGAAGCATTAATAAAATACTTGAAATGTGGCAATGCATAAAAATGAAACATCATGTCTTGGTGGTCATCTAAAAAATATAGGTGTGAACCAAGCTAGCATCATGTTAACAAATAATTTCACATTAACTCATGAGATTCATCACTTTACCCAATACATTGGAGCACTGCATAATTCTAGGTTCACCCGTCACATCAAAACATTAATATTGTGCTATATAATTCTGGGGACACCTGTCACATCATAACATTTTCATTATCATGCATGAAACATAGAAAATATATCAATCATGAACATAAATAACCATGGAATGGAATGGGTTTAAAATCATAAGAACACATTCATAAACTTTGGGTTCCCAAAATAAAAAGGGAATAACATACTTGATACAAAAACAATCAACCTTGAGTGAGAAGTATAAGGTGTGTTCTTGAAAGAAGAGTTCTTTTGGAAAACATTTTATTTGACATAAACTCCCATGGAAAACATGTATATCCTAGAAAAATTAATACAATGACAAAAATAATATTTTTAATAAGTATCCATATCAATGATAGAGTGAAAGAAGGCGGACCCTAAGGATTAAGTTTGGGTTCATGAATTTCCCATTACCTTGTATCTGAACACATTCTTCACTTTAATGTCCTCTTGAATCCTCCTCTTGAGATCCTACGTAAGGAACCTAGGAATGGTCTTTTGATGAAACCATAAGCTCTTAGACGTGGGGTAGGATCTAGGGAATATGTTTGGGTAGAGTTTATACAAGGATTGAAGCTTCATAGGTGTGAGGAAATGAGGGTGTGAAGGGTTGTATTTATAGTGGTGGGGAGAGAGGTTCTCTTAATATTTTAATCATTAGTTTATTAATTTTCACTAAGATAAGAAACAATAATGATTCCAGGACCATAAATTGTAAATCAGGTATGTGATTTCTATATTTGGGTGCTTACATCACTTGTGATGTCAGGAATAGTGGATTTAAATTATAATGTATTTATATAGTAAATTAATATATTTTACTATTCACAAAAATTCAAGCATTTTAGAAAAATATTAAAAAATAACCCTAACCATTTTTTGATCTTGGGAATCCAAAAATGAAATCAATTTTTCAAAAATAATTTTCTAAATATGATGAATTTAATTTTTAAATAAAATTAGGATTTACTTGAAAAATATAGTTTTTAAAATTAAAACTGATTTTATAATGCTTTCAAAAATTAGATAAGGACTTATAAAATTATCTTAAAACCAGAAGTCATATAATTATTAATTTATGAACGCATTTTAGGAAAATAAAATTTCTTTTAAATTAATTAATTAATTAATTATTATTTATTTATGACTTACAAAATAAAAATACCAATACTTTTAGTATAGTCAAATTGTCACTTGTAAGATGCATAAATATTATTTAATCTATCATGGATGAGGTTACTATTATTTTGGACGATTTTATATTCATAAAAATCATATTTCTATTCATAATGATAGGTTACTATTCATAAGGTTATGTTACTATTCACCAAAAATTATGTTTGTTTTATTAGACTCCAAAAATCACCATGTACGAAACCGTGTGTCTCAGATTTTTAAAATTCAAAACATAGAAGTGAAAAAATTATGTTTAATGGTTACATAGTATTAAGTATCATTATATGTCATTGTGCTTCCTAATTTGATTATACTATAAGGAATAATTATAAGAAGGTATTTCCATTAATAAAACTTTGGGTCGTTACATTATTCCCCCTTTATGAAATTTCACCCTTGAACTTTTGTTTTACACAAACAGGTGAGGGTACTTATCCTTCATCACCTCCTCCAGTTCCCAAGTTTCTTCTTCAAAATTATGGTTCCTCCACAAAACATTGAAAAGATGGGTTGTTTTGTTGTGTATAACCTTATCTCTCCAGAACAGAATCATTAATGGATAATCCTCATAAGAGAGATCATATTCCAGCTGTACGACCTATGAGTTCAGTACATGTGAGGGATCTGGTATGTACTTCATCAGGTGTGATATGTGAAACAAATCATGAACTTGAGCCGTATTCGGTGGAATTGCAAGAAGATAGGCCACAGTTCCTATCTGGTCAAGGATATCAAAGGGTAAAATGTACCTTGGGCTTAACTTATCCTTTTTTCCAAACCACATGACCCTCTTCCATGGTGATATTCAATGGAAGAATTTATCTCCAACTTCGAACATCAAATCCCTTCGATGGTGGCCGGTATAGCTCTTTTGCCGAATCTAAGAAGCTTTGATGTGTTTCTGGATGACTTGAACCTGATCCATCATCTACTACACAAGATTGAGTCCAAGTAGTTTTCTTTCTCCAACTTCATCCCAACAGGTTGGAGTTCTGCATCTCTTTCCATACAAAGCTTCATATAGAGCTATCTGAACACTCGAGTGGAAGCTATTTTTGTATGAGAACTCAACCAATGGGAGATGCTGATCCCATCAAACTTTTAATTCTAGAGAGTAGGCTATTATCATATCTTCAAGCATCTAAATATTCCTTTCAAATTGGATATTTGTTTAGGGGTGATAAACCATACTGAAATTAAATCCAGTACTCAAAGTGTATTGGAGACTTCTCCAGAATTTAGATGTGAACCTTCTATCATGATCAGAGACAATCGAGAGTGGAACACCATGCAGTATCACCCCTTCCTTCACATATATCTTTTCAAGTTGTTCAAGTTATAGATATTTTCGAATATTTATAAAATGTGTTGTCTTGGTGAGTCAGTCACTCACACCCCATATCACATTATTTCCCTTAGACGTCTTCGGGCGACCCGTGACAAAGTCCATAATGACATTCTCCCATTTCAACATTGGTATAGGCAATGGTTGAAACATTTGTTTGTAATTTTCTCACTCTTATTTATCTTTCTAATATGTTAATAACCTTGAGATATATTTCACAATATTCTTCTTTATGATATCCCACCAAAAGTGTTCTCAGAGATCTCAGTACATCATGGTGCTAATTGAAGGGATAGAGAATGTTTAGCTATGTGCATTGTTCAATAGACCGTTCTTTATCCTGTGTGATAAAGGCACACAAAGACATATTCCAAACTGAATCACACCATCATCATCGATATGGAACTCTTGTATCTTCCCTTTCTTTAATGTATTCAACTTATTTTATAACTCCAGATCATCCCTTTATGCCCCCTTAATCATCTATTAGATTTATGGTTGTGCAATCATTTTGTCAAGGTAGGATGTATCCCCTACCCTTATGATTTCCAAATCCACCCTTTGAATATACATTAATATAGGGTCTTTCTCAATCTGTAACATGGATAGAGTAACAAGTTCTTTTCTTCTTAGAGCATCAACTACGTTGTTCACCTTTCCATGATGATAGTGAATAGAGAAATCATAGTCCTTGATTAGCTCTAACCATCTCCTTTGACACATGTTGAGATCCTTTTGTGTGAATATATACTTTAGGCTCTTGTGGTTAGTGTATATGTCACACTTCTCACCATAAAGGCAGTGACACTAGATTTTCAAGGCATGAATCATGAATTCTATCTCTAGATCATGCATCAGGTAGTTCTACTCATGGATCTTCTACTACCATGAGGAATAGGCTATTACATTATCATTTTTCAGGAGTAAAAAACGCAAGACTTTCTTTGAATAATCACTTCATATCACAAAACATTATCCACTTTTTGGTAGTGTGAGTACAAGTGTAGTGATCAGACTTCTCTTTATCTCCTTGAATCTTCCCTCAAATTCTATCATCCATACACACATTACCCCTTTCCTTGTTAACTTAGTTAGCTGGATTGAAAATCGTGAGAAATTTCTCACAAAACATAAGTAGTTCCTCACTAATCCACAAAAACTATGGATTTCTGAGACACTAGAGGGTCTGGCCCATTCCTTAATCATCTTTTTTTGAAGGGTCTACAGAAATTCCCTCACTTCTGATCACATGTCCCAATAATGTGACTCACTTCATCCAAAATTCACACTTTCTGAACTTGTGGTAAAACTTCCCCTTTCTTAATATCGCTAACACAAGTCTTAGATGTTCTTCATGTTCCTCGTTTCTCTTGGATTATATGATAATATCATCGATAAACACTTCCAAAAATTTGTCAAGGTAATTTCTAAAGACTCTCTTCATAAAATCCATAAATATTACAGGGGAATTAGTAAGTCCCAAGGGAATTACCAGAAACTCATAGTGCCCATACCCTGTACAGAATTCAGTCTTCTGAATATCTTTCTTCTTTACCTTTAACTAATGATTTCCAAAATGAAGATCCACCTTTGAGAAGTATTGAGATCCTCTTAACTGATCGAACAAGTCATCTATCCTTGGAAGAGGATACTTGTTCTCTATGGTGATCTTGTTGAGTTCCCAATAATCAAGACACAGCTGCATTGTTCCATCCTTCTTCATCACAAAGAGCACTGGTGCACCCCAAGGCAATACACTAGGGCGTATGAAACCTTTTTCCGAATTCTCTTTCAACTGCTTCTTTAACTCCTCCAATTCGATAGGATCCATCCTATAGGGACACTTTGAGATAAGAGTAGCTCTATGTATGAGTTATATGGAGAACTATACCTTGATATTTTGTGGATGTATAGGAATCTATTTAGTAAATACATAACCGTATTCCCTCACGATGGGAATTTCTACAAGGTTGGAACTTTCCTTTGACTCAACCATTTGGGAAAGGTATGCTTCTTCATAGGGTATCAACACCCACACCATTGAAGGATTTTTAAAAGGAGATTCATGATATTGCTTTCATTTGTAGAGGAGTGTGAGATGGTTTGGAATATGAAAATATTTTTCTTTTTCTGATAGTTGATATGTTCCCGATATAACGGGAGTCAATCCATTCCCATTATAGCATTGAATTTTACCAAGGGAAGTATTAAGAGATTTTTTGGAAAAATATTAACACATACGCCAATAGGAGAAGAATCAAACTCTTGGGATTCAATGATTTCACCACTTGGTGTTTTTGTATATGTATATACTTCATGGTTTCATGAATTCAATTCTATAGTTCTAGAAATATTTCAAGATATAAAGAAATATGTAAAAACAAAATCAAATAAGACTTTTTCCATTCATGTGTGAATAGGATGTGTACCTTGTATGAATTCATTATCTTGATACACTTGCGCATTGGTAATGGCACAAGTCTTCCCTTATTCCTTTGGATTTGGTGGCTGCTGATGCTGATTACCATTGAGGACTCAGGGTTTAGTGCACTGGTTTGCATAATTCCCTTTATCCCTACAATTTTAGCATTTGACAATTGGTGGGGCTCACCTTTCTTCCAATACATTCTCCTTCCTTCTCATTTCATTTCAATACTCTTGATAAAGGTTTTCTTATTTCCCACACTTGAATAATTTCCACATCCCTAAGATGCAGTTCCCATAATGCAACTTCACACATTTTTGGTATACGGTTCATTGAGTTTTCTTCCCACCTTTTTCCTTAGATCCTCTGGCTTGAAACTCCATATTTCATTTCTTATCACCATAGCCATGGGATCATTCTCCAAAATCCATCTCCACTTTGAGGGAACACCAAAAAACTTCTTCATAACTCCCAAAGTCTCTAATTTCAAGAGCCTCTCAAAGGTGTGGTTTTAATCCACTAAATAATCTATCAATTTTTCTGTCATTTTTGATAAAAAAACCCAATGAGTGCCTTATAATCCTTGTGAAATTCACCTCATAGGTCATGATAGATTATCCTTCCATTTTCTTGAGCCTTATGAATTCTTAATCCATCTTTTTATGAAGAGTTTATGGGAAATAATTTTTAATAAAAATGATCTAAAAGTCTTCCCATTCCATATTTTCAATTTTTTCTCTTGGCCTGGTTTTCTTAATCAAATCCCACCATTGATCGGCCTCTCTCCCTTGACAATAAATGGATAATTTAAACTTCTCTGTCTCAAAATAGTGGAGCACAAAATAGATCTTCTCCATTGAGTTGACCCACTGTTCCACATTTAGTGGATCAAAATATCGACTAAACGTCAGTGGTCGTTGCCACATAAAAGACTTGATAGACAACTTCTCCCTCTTTGGTGAAGGACGATGTTCTCCATTATTCTAGTTATTGTTCATAACCAAAGATTGTTGCGTAAGAATCACCATGATGTTTTGAAATCCACCTCCCAAATAATTGGGGATGTCATTTGAAAAATCATTTCATTGTCCCTCACACAGGTTATTGGTCTGGTTTCTCTTGGTTCCCACCATTTTCTATAATAGAATAGGTAATAAAAAAACACAAGTCAAAAAGCCATGAATAAATAAATAATTCATTTGTAAAATTTACAGTAAAACAATAACTTATGGTATCCATATGTAAATATTCTTATGTGAATATTTGTACTTATTCTCATACAAGAGGTTTTCTCTAGGGTTCACTAATCATAATTCCCAAATTAACTAAACATTTCCTATGATACCAACTATATCGACCCAACATTTTATTACATTACTATTACATCATTATGAAGATAAATAACATAAAATTATTACACCATGAGGATACAAAGGTTTTGTTTATTGGAAAAACTAGTACCATACCTAACATTTACAACATCAATCATAAAGATTTATTTAATCCATTCTTCTCCAGCTTATTATTGTCCCTTGAAAACTACTTAGTACACATAATCACATAACGATATACATCAAAAAGGGGTGAGATAAAATCCCATTAAGAGAATATATGTAAACAATATAAAAATGGGTGATAATAATCATAACATAGAAAAAGGATAATGAACATGAGAGAAAGCATTAACAAAAGACTTTAAATGTGGAAATGCCTAAAAATGAAACATCATATCTTGGTGGTAATCTACCACACATAGTTGTGAACAAAGATAGTGTCATATTAATACATAATTTCATTTTAACTCAGGAGATTCATCAATTTAACTAATTCATTATAGCGATGTATAATTCTGGGTGCACTCGCCACATCATAACATTCATATTGCATTATATAATTCTGAGCTCACCTGTCACATCATAAAATTTTCATTATCATGCATGCCATATAGAACATATATCAATCATAAACATAAATAACCATGGGAAGGAATAGGTTTCAACTCATAAGAACACATTCCTAAACTTTGTGTTCCCAAAATTAATAGGGATTAACATACTTGACATAAGAACCATCAAACTTAAGTGAGAAGTAAAAGGTGTGTTCTTGAAACAAGAGTTCTTTTGGAAAACATTTCATTTGAAATAAACTCCCGTGGAAAAAATGTATATCCCAGAAAAAGTAATGAAATGACAAAAAAAAGATTTTTAAGGAGTATCCATATCAAAGATGGAGTGAAAGCGGGAGGGCACGAAGGAAGAAGGTTGGGTTCGAGAATTTCCCTTCACCTTGTATCTGAACGCTTTCTTCACTTTAATGTCCTCAGGAATCCTCCTCTTGATATCCTATATAAGGAACCTAGGATTGTTATTTTGATGATACTATAAGCTATTGGACATGGTGGAGGGGAAAGGGAAGATGTTTATGATGAGTTTAGACAAGGATTGAGCTTTAGAGGTGTGAGGAAATGAGCGTGTGAAGGGTGATATTTATAGTGTTGGGGAGAGGGGTTCTCTTAATATTTTAATCATTAGTTTATTTATTTCGACCAAGTTAAAAAATAGTGATGATTATATGACCCTGAATAGTAAATAAAACATAATAATTCTAGATTTGGGTGATTATATCACTTGTGATGTTAGGAATAGTGGACTTAAATTACAATGTATTTATATTGTAAATTAATGTATTTTACTATTCACAAATATTCAAGTATTTTAGAATAGTATTAAGAAATTACCCTAACCATTTTTGATGTGGGGAATCTGAAAATGAACTCCATTTTCATTTTTTTTTCTAAATATGATTAATATAATTTTAAATTAAAATCACAATTTACTTTAAAAATATAGTTTTTAAAATTAAAACTGATTTTATTATTCTTTCAAAAATTACAGAAGGTCTTATAAAATTATCTCAAAACTAGAAGTCATATAATTGTTAATTTATGAACACATTTTAGGAAAATAAATTTTTTAATTAATTAATTAATTATAATAAATTATTTATGAATTACAAAATAGAAATACCAATACTTTTACTATAGTCAAATTGTCACTTATAGGATGCCTAAATTTTATTTAATCATCTATGGGTGAGGTTACTATTATTTTTCATGATTAAATATTCATAAGGGTCATATAAATATTCATAAGGGTAGGTTACTATTCATAAGGGTAGGTTATTATTCACTAAAAGTTATGTTTTTTTATTTGAATCCAAAAATCACCCTAGACGCAACCGTGTATGTCAAATTTTCAAAATTGAAAATATAGAAGTGGAAAAATTATGTTAAATGGTCACATAGTATTTAGTATCATTATATTTAATTGTTCTTCCCAATTTTAAGCATAATTATAATAAAGGATTTCCATTAATAAAACTTTGGTTCATTATAACTAAACTCATTAATACTTTAGGATTTGTTTCCTTTGAATCATTCTAATGTAATGGTAGTAGACCCCAAATCTAGGAATTCTTGGGTTGGGTTACTATAGATTTTATCATTTTATAATTTCTCACTCTAATTATTATGTCTCAAAGACTTTATGTTATCCATTTTAGTATTAGTCAACAGCTAGAGGTATGAGGAATTATTTTTGAAACAAATGGGAAGGAAAATGTAATGAATATCCTCATGAACAAAAAAATAGAATATTATTTGGATTGGAAAACATTAGAAAAATTATTTCCAAACTCTCATGATCAATGAACTATGATGTGAATCATGTTGAAATTCTAAATTCACTAAAGTAGGAGTAACATTCCATTGAATATTTTATACAAAAACATCCACCTTTTTGGGTGGTTTCTAATCCACTAATTTCTAAGTAATGGATCAATATGACAGAAAATATAATTTTTTTATAGTTTTTGGTATATGAAAATGTTATTTAATAATTATATCTCCTAAAATGTGGAGTTTATCAATGGTGGAATCTGATCAAGAACATGAGTCAAGATAAATAAATACATTCTATGGAATTAGATTAGTTTAAGATGGAATTTATCAATAAGAACTTTCCCCAACAATTTATATTAAAATGGAGTGGAAAATTATATAATTAAATCATAAGGATGATGAATCCATTAGTATATGTGAAGAAAAAGTAACAATATATGGAAGGTGATCTTCTATTTTTATTACCTATCCATAAATTAGGATTGATATATTATTTTGTGGAGTGGAATTTTTTTTAAAAATTCAATATCCATAAGATAATTTAGAAACTACAAATAGGTTTTTCATTGTGCACTCAATTTGGAAATAAAATCTAGAAACTCTCATTCTAGTAGTTTTGTTGAAAAATATGGAAGATGGAGTTCTGAGGGAACTCTAATGGTTTTTCACATAGAGGGAAGAAGTTTTGGCCACCTACATGACAATATTTTTATAAGAGGCTTTCATGTAATTTTCTAAAAGTAATGATAGGAAGTTTTATGTGTGTTAGGTTTTTTCATTAAGCTTTTAATGGTCGAGAGGATAATAAGAGTCTAGTCAATTAAATGGAGGGTAATAATATTTAAGAAAATGAACCACCCATGATTTAGTGCTTAATATATTAGGAGTTTGATAATTATGAAATTTAATGACCTAATCCAAAGGATAATAAGGATAATAAACCTTAATAACCTCCTATTATAATGTAAAAAACGGAAGGCTTGTGCAATTAAAACTATTAATGTGGGTTTTGAGAATGAAGTGGTGAAAGGTACATATCATCCAATATATAACTACAAATGTTTCATTTGATTCAGGTTATAAAAGATCATTTATATATTAAGAACTTTCTAATATTATTACATCGCCACATTAACACTTAGATGATGAGTTAGTAGTAAAATCTCATAATGGTAATATGATTGCATCTCAAGTTTGTAGATTCTATCTGATAGAGGTTTGTAGAAATGTGATTACTATAAATATTTTTATTCTCCCAATAGTCAAATATGATGTTATATTGGGAATGGATTAAATATATTTATATAGATATTATATAAATTTATAAGGAAGGGAAGTCAAATTTTATATTACAAGTCAACCTATGACCATCTATAGGTGTAAGGATGAAAATGAACATACAAAGGAAATTAGTTAAATTATATTGGTCTTGGTACCTATTAATTTGGGGTAATTATATTAAATGGTTGGGTAGAAAATCAACATTTAATATATGAATATTTTTTGGGAATATAATTATATATTTTATAAATAATTTTTTAGTGTTCCCTCAAATTATGATGTTGACTTTTTAGTAGATATCATACAAGTTGATACACCAATTTCAATGACTCCAAATACTATGGAAACAATTGAGTTACAATAATTGAAGAATAAAATTATAGATAATCTAGAAAAGTGATTTATATTCCCAAGTACATCATGTTTGGGTGCACTTATTCTTTTTTAAGAACAAATATGGGTAAATTTATCTTTTCATTGGTTATCGATAACATAGGATGATCATTTTCAAGAATAGGTATCCTCTGCCTCATACTGATGACTTGTTCGGTCAACTATGAAAATATTAATACTTTACCATGATTTACCATCACTCTAGATATCAATAAGTGAGGGTAAATAAGGAGGATATACCCAACACAACCTTCTATATGAGGTATACAAATTATGAATTTATAGTAATTCCATTTGGACTTACCAATCCCACTACTATGTTCATGGATATAATGGGTAACATTTTTAGAGATTACCTTGATCAATTAATGCTATTATTTATAGATTACATTCTTATATATTCAAATATAATGGAAGATCATGATTATCATTTTAGGATTGTTCTAAACACCACATGGAAGGAGAAACTATATGCTAAATTTAGGAAAAGTGAATTTTGGCTACAAGAAGTTTAATTTTTTGGTCATATAATTACTAGTGAGGGTAAATAAGTGGATCCTTCAATGAAAAGTCTTATTGATCAATGAAACGCACCAACCATAGTGAATGGGATCTTCGGTTTTCTCGGATTGGAATCATTCCATTGAATATTTTTGAGAAATTTCACATGACTATCAAATAAAAAAAAACAAATTGACTCAGAAGGGAGTAAAGTTCCATTGGAATGATCAACGAGAGATTAATTTCATTAATTTAAAGAGAGGGTTGGTTTATGAAACTGTTCTAAATCTACCCAATAGTGGAGAGGAGTTTATGGTCTATAGTATTTCTTAAAATAATTTAATGGGATGTGTTCTCATCCAGAATGACATAGTGGTATAATATGCTTATATCCAATTGACAACCATGAGAAAAATTAATTAACTCATGATTTTTAAAGTGAACTGGTAATTTAATCATTAAATATATAGTGTCACTATTTATATAGTGAAAGGTGTGATATATATATATATATTGATTATAAATGATTGAAGTGTATACTCACATCGAAAGGGTTGAATATGATCTAAAGGATATGGTTGGAGTTGATTAAATATTATGAATTCTCTAACATTTACTACTCTTGGGAGGGAAAAAAGGTGCTTAATGATCTGATTTGGAAGGTCCATGCTAGTTTATCTATTATTTTTGTTTAAATAGAACCAATAATTATGGATTTTTAGGAGGTATATATTTGAATCGTAAGGAAATAATACAAATCATATCTTTCTCAGAAGAATGTTTAACCATCCATATGTGTGAGGATTAATGAGGTGTAAAAGTAAGATATAGAACTATAAAAGGTAGTGAGGAATATTCTTGAGTTCAACCCTGACTGTGATGGAATGATTAGGTTCGATAACCAAGTATGTGTGCCATCAATACCATATTTGAAGGAGTTGTTGGATAAATCTCAAAGTTCATCATTATCTATTCATCCTTTATATATGAAGATGTATAGAGATATGAAAGAACATTTATGGTGGGTCAACATTGATATTACAAGGTTTCTATATTGATTATTTAAATGTACATAAGTTATTTTTGAGACAAAAAATTATTAGGGGTTGTTATAACTATTATCCATACCAGAATATTAATGGAAAAAAATCACTATGGATCTCATCATTAGTCTCTCTAAAAAATTTAATGCCACTAATTCTTTTTTGGTTTTTGTCGATAAACAAGTAAATTAAGAGAATTTCAAATATATTAGAAAATATTTCTCCCTTTATTAGCTTTCCTGTTTATATATTAAGGAAGTGGTAAGACTGTATGGAGTACCACTCTCAATCATATCTGATCAAGATCTAATATTTACTTGAAAGTTTAGGAAAATCCTTCAAAAATATTTGAATATATATTTGAGATTTAAAATTCTATAACAACATCTGAGATATGGTTAGTCTAAGTTGACATTCAAACTATAATAGATATACTGAGATCTTTTTCTGTGGATATCAAGGTTTTCTATGATTAATACCTTCATTTGGCAGGGTTTTCTTTCAGCAATATATTTTACTCAATAATTTTTATAAATACTAATGAAGCCCACTATGGAAGGAAATATTGAACTCCAACATATTGGGATGATGTTTGAGAAATAAAAATATTGGGACCTAAGTTAGCTTAGTTAGTGGTAGAAAAGTTTAGATCCATTTAGAAACACAGTTGGAAATTTCAAAATTGAATGAAGTGTTATACTAAAAATATTTAGTTAAATAATGAGTTTGAAGTCGATGACAATGTATTAATATGAATATTTAATTAGAATAAGGTTATGAAATTTAGAAATAAGTGAAATTTAAACCCTATATATATCTGTCCCTTTGAGATTCTTGATTGTATTAGGATGGTACCTTATCACTTGTTGCTTCCATCAAACCACTCTCATAATCATGATGTGTTCCATATATCACTTCCGAGTAAGTACATACATGATTATTAAGATATATGAAAATTAGTAGTTTGGGCTCAAGAGAATGATATTTATTTTTTTGGAAAAACCTTGGAAATCTTGGATCATAGAGATAATGTTCTGTAGAATATGACTACTCCCATGGTTAAAGTTATTTGGAGGAATGATAAATTCAAGCAAGCTATGTGTGAAACTGAGGATGTGAGGTGGTAGAAGTATCCTTAGATCTTTATATTAGAGTGACATAATTTATTGGGAAAAATTATTTTAAGGGGGTATAATGTAAAACCCCTTGATTTTATGATATATTTATCTTTAATTTTTTTTATATTTTTTATATATTTCTTTACGCACAACACCAATCTTGAACAAAAAAAATATACTGTTGAGATATAAATATTAAATTTGAATATTTACACATATAATTTGGATTTTTGTGTATTAATATGACTAAATAAATTATGAAAATATATATAAATATTTTCCTCTATGTAACAATGTTTATTCACGTGCTCGATTTTAAATGTTTAAAATAATTTCATTATATATTGAATGGTCAATTTTTCAAAGTATTGTACAGTTCCATATATTATATGTCTTTATCCTTAATGAACAAGTATTTTGATGAAATATATTAGTATTTAATTTTAAAAAACTAATAATTTCTCATACATTTAATATCAATTGGTTGGAATTGAATGTAAAGACATTTTATGGTAAAAATAGTTTCTCTTTTCTAAAAATCGTTTTCATCATGGCCAATGTATTTTATCTTAATAAATTGAATTAATTATTATTGATGACTGGATTAAATTAAAAATATACATAATATATTAATTAAATTATATTATCATTTATATAAAGGTTTTTACTAACTATGTAATAAGAATAAATTATATTATTTAAATAAAATACATTTTTTCTAAAAAAAAGTTTTCTTGAATTTTTCTTACTTATTCTAAAATTAGTGTTTACCACATAGATTAATTTAATATAATAAAATGGTTTATATATTTTTAGTCATTATTTATAAATTTATTAATCAATTCAATTAAATTTTTGGTCATTATGAATAATAAATGAGGTATAAACTAAATACTATGGTAAAGGACAAAAGGGTTAATGAGGGGTTAAACTAAAGAAGTAAGGGTTAAAATGACAATTAAAAATTAATTAATCATATTGGATGAATTAATATTTTTTGTATACCATAAAATTCTTAAATTTGAGACAATTTGGACTAAATTTCCAATGAGGGAGACTTTATTATATTTTAATATTCTTAATAATTACAAGTGTGACACTCCCCTCACTTATAAAAGGGAACCTCCTTTCCTCTCACCTGCACACAACATGAGCCCTTAAGCTTAACCAAAATGTACCCAAACATGATCCCAATAAATTTATCCCTGAAAATTAGTTTATGGTCTCCCCAAAATACCCATCCAAGAATCCTTAAGGTTCCTCTCAAAGGTGGACACCAGAAGTAGATTTATATGTTCTTACTAATCATTTTCATGTTAATTTCTCCTAAAACCACCTCAAAATGTTCTATAAAAATATTAAATTGATGGAATAATATAATTAATGAATTAAAATATTCTTATTTTAATGGTAAATCCATTCTTTATCTCTTTCCCATCAATTGGGAAATGATAACGCCACTATTGCATGCATGTGGACTACCACCTCTGTAAAGTGATGTGATTAATTTTTCATTTTCTATTTACATTGCTAGTAATATGGATATGTTATTTTATTATATATATATATATATGATATTTATATAAAGTTATTATTAAATAAATTTTAATTATTAGTTATCTTTTTACCATTCCATACATTAACAAGCGAAAACATCACATGTGTGTAAGTAATAACTACCGTTTCCACGAGGTGATGTAATTAATTTTTCCTCAAAAACTTATATGAATGGTTATGAAATTTTATATTACGAATAAAAATTATACTAATGGAATGATTAATTTTATAATGATGATAAAACCTTGACCATTGTTTAAGGACCTAGACCGTTGTACAGAAAAATGCATGGGAAAAGGACCAGTTTTCACTTGAATGTTCATTTTAATGAATAATTGTTAAAAAAATTTAATTAAATATTATAATGGAATTATATATAATAATATGTATATTAATATGTTTGTATAATATATGTTTAATAAATAAATATTTTTTATACTGGAGGTTTTAACATGTATAAAGTATAAAAGGACCTGAGGCAAGGGTTTACGTTATAATCTCATTTATTTTCGAGATTGTCTATGTTAAATTTATATTGTTGGAAATTATATGATAATTATTCTTTAAACCCAATATCTTTTCTTCAAATTTGGTTATTCTTATAATTTTAAATTATTAGTACAATTTTTACTCTTTGGTACATAAAATGTTCAAGGAAATGGTTTTAATAAAAATTGACCTTATATCCATTTCGATCAATTTTTTTCTTCAATTCCCACATTATTCAAATTTTTTTATCTATGTTTTTAACTATATATAGATTTTTTAGAATGATTAATTTTTCTAAATTTTCATTAATTTACAAATTATTAAAAATAATCAATTCAAAATTTTTATACACAACTCACTTTTTTCTTCTTACAAATGTGTGAAATGAATTATCTTTTTTAATGTATATGGATTTACTAATAATATTATAAACTAGAAAATTATTTTATTTTATGATTAATTAATAAGTATACCTTTTCATTTTAAGGAAAAGTTTCTTCTCTATATTTTTGGAATATTTATGGTTTAATGATACCAAAAGAAGATGATATTTTCTTTTTTTTAAAGAAATGTTCAAATGATACCTTAAAAGTTTTTTCATCTATTATTTAAGGATTTATATGATTCAACTTGGATATAAAACCATGATACCATCCAATTTTCCTTTCTAAATTGATTATAATTATGATATTTTAATGAAAATTTTATGAAACCCATTTCTTTCCCTTGAGTAAATTATGATAGGATGAAATCTTTATGAAACCCTTTTTTTACATGATTTAACATATGAATAATGTTTTATGAACTTATAGAAAACTTATGTATAGTTCTCATTATGTGATAGTTTAACCTAGAATTATATATCCCCCCAATCCACTAGGTAAAGACTTATATATCTTGAGATAACTATGTTAAGTGTGCGACTGATTTGATGTTCACAACATTGAGAAATAGCCTATTCTTATTATGACATAGTCACAATTTTATATATGGAGTAGGTTTTGTGTACATAAATTTTATATAGGGACCTTATTATATGTCTTTAATATGAGGAGTGGAACTTTTGGTGTTTATATATGACTATATTTCTATGATTTACTTAGTTTATGATTATGCCACATTACTTTGATGTATTATCATGTTATACTACATGACCCATGATTTTGGATTAAAGATTATACACATGTATTATATTGGTATAAAATCCTTATTCCATGAGTCGAAATTTATATATGGTTTAATCGTATTCACATACCCTTGTTATCATCTTATGCTTACTTATGATTACTCACAAATATCTCCAAGTTGACCATTATAGAGCATTTGGGCTCACCCATTCTTATTTTTCTTCTTTCCCAGATCATAAAGAAGGATATTATGTATTATAATCCTATAATGGTATGAAATGTAAATTATTTTACGAGTGATGGAAGAGGTTTTTAAAGTAAATAAATTGTCTATGTGTATTGTCTCTTGAGACACTAAACCTTGACAATCCTTAAGAATGTATTATTTTGAGATATAGAAAACAACCATATGAAAAGATTTAACATTTATGTAAGAAATGAACGAGTCGCTATAGGATGAATTAATTTATATATTTAGATATTTTCATAGGAAAATTCAAACTAAAAATATCTTCTATATTTGAAAGTGAAAATTTATTACTGACCAAGATTCAAGGGATTTTCTATAATTATATAGAAAATAATATTCACAAGATTTTTTTTAATATAAAATATAATTGGTACTACAGAAAATATATAAATAATATTTAAATAAATCATGGACAGATTGTGAGAGATATTTAGTAGATATTTCTGCAACATTATTAAATAAAGAATGAGGAGTTTAAAGAAATTAACCATTAAAGAAGGTGGAGACGTATTGTTCCTGAGTATTTGGAGTACATATGATAACTAGACCATTTAGGGATCTATAATGTGGACCAAGCCATGTGAAAATTTTATAAAGAAGACAAAAAATTACTAACATGAAAAAGTGTACATGAGTGGGACATTTGATCCAGTTTTTGTGTGGAGGAAGACCATTTATTAAATTGGATAAAAATAAAATATGAGGTGAAAATGATTTTTTTGATTCATAAATTTAGAGTGGTGTAGTGTAAAGCTAAATTTTTCTCCTATGAGAGTCAATAGATGGAATGTAATGTGACTTAATTTTTATGGGATTTATAAGGACCTATGTTTTATCCACTTGTAGATATTATGGAAGAATCCATGATTTGGGGGATTAACCAATCAAGGAAGGGAGTATATCTTTGTAGATAAACATTGTAAATCCTATTTATGATGGATGAATTATATTCCATTACATATGAGGTGAGGTTCAAATAATTAATTGAGTAGATAAAGATATTAAGAATACTATAATTTTGAGTTCAAAAAGGAATAATTTGTAAAAGAAGGCCACTCATTCACCCCTCCTCTTCTTATTGGTCAAATCGACCTGGGGTATCATCAGTGGTATCTTAAAAAATATAGATATCATTTTAAATATATAATAATTTGAGTAGTATAGTGAATTAAAAATCTACACTAAACTGTGGTGTGTCTAATTTTTATAGAATAAACAATCACAACATATGGATCATGATTCTACCCTAACTTTTTTCATTGGTCCTTGAGGTAATAAATGTTGTAACAATTGGGATTTCATCTATTATTTAGGGAATAACAATGAATATAAATGATAAAAGATATTTGTAACTATATGTAAAAAAATTCCATTTTGATGAGTTTATCAGAGAAATTATATAAACAAGTTATGGGTCTCCAAACTTGTAAGGTGACTTGGGATAAACATAATATTTTTAAAAAAAATATCAAATTCATGGAATCTAAATGGTAAGACTGGAGGAGAAAATATGAATACATAAATATTGATAATTATTATATCTTAAAAACTTTTTTACAGTGGTTGATGAGATTATGAGTAACATATAGGGATTTGGTGTGAATTTAGATGACTCCACCATTGGAAAAACATTATTGTATAATTTTAGAGATCTTTTGACCCAAAATTATTTGATTTAGAAGATAAATAATATTTGGTAGTAGATGATTTAAATTATATACTAATTAATTATGAAATGATAAATGGTGTTTCATTGGAAACTAATTCCAAATATAAGAATTATTTTTTGGCAATTAGAAAAATAAATTTAAATATAGAAGGAGTGGTATAATCCTCTTAATTTGATAATGATGAGGATAATGAAGACTTCAATTTTTTCCTCTTCTATAAAAGAGACCAAAGAAGGGAAAATTTAAGGAAAAATAAAAGTAACTACCATGGTCATATATCTGTAATGAAATTTATGAAATTTATAGGGAAATCCCAAGGAAGAAGGTTGATTAATCTAAATACGACAAGGAGAAAGAGAAATATGAAAATAAAAAAGTTAAGGGTATGAATAATTAGTTTAAAGGAAATAAAAGAATATTTTTTAATAACATGGAATAAGATAACTTAATAATTTCCTTATACGAATAATTCAATTTATTTTCTCATGTTAATAAAGGTTTTTAAACATCTCACAGTAATGATGAAGAAGAAAAGATTATAGTGGTGTGGTAGTGGAATGGTAAGTTAGAATCATTTCTTGAGAATATTACATCAGTCAAGAATGAGTAGAGAAATATTATAAAGGATTAAATTTTTTTGTTGAAGATAAGGAATAACAAATCAAAAAAGAAACTTCAAATGTTCCTGAGATCAAATCAATCAAATTGAATACGGATGAGCAAAAAAATATGGTAAGTGATCTTTAAGAGTGAATTACTAGGAAGGAAGTTGAGTTGGCTAAGAAACAATAAAAATAAATTGATTCCAAAAATTGGATAAAAATATTAGAGAAAACTTCTCAATGTCCATTAATGTTAAATTAAAATATTCTCAAGTTAGAGAAATGAGGTGTTTCCACAGGGAAGTAAAATATCTACCTAATCAATCTCAAAGTTAAAAATGTTATTTATAAAATATAAACTGAAACAATTAAGGAAGAACCAAGAAGAAAAATGGGTGTAATTATTGCATTTTGATAGAAGAGTATAATGTACCAAGAATACCACTTCACCAAGTAAAAATATTGAATCCTTTAAAGAATGAAATCCCTACCAAAATTCTATATCGATTTTATACTCAAAATGAATGGTCAAATTTTAGATGATTTTTATAGTGTTTTGGTAGGTATAAACAAATATCCTAATCTATCTAGGATAGTATTTAATTACCGATGGAATGGAATTAAACACAGGGGATTCATAATGAGGGTAGACGAGAAAAATTACCAAGGAAACATGATATAACTATAAAATCTTGTAATCTATTCACCCATAACTGATTTGATATATTATAAGATCTCTGTGGATGATATTATTAGTAGGGTCAAAAAGTTGTGTGTTTTAGGGTAATATTACATAGAAAACATCCCTATGTTTTGAAAGGTAATGAAAATCAGGGGACAAAGATAAAATTTTAGACTTGAAATAAGTAATGTAAAAAAATCAAAATAATCTAATGGTATTAAGAAATAATGTTTAAAAATGCGGATGGATTTGTTAGAAATAGCTAAGAAAATGATGAATTCTTAATTCAATGTTATTTCCCATGGAAAAAAGTGGTTTAAAAATAAGAGATTAAAGGCCATGAGAATATTTTTATAAACATTGATTTTACATTTAGTTAAAGTTGTGTGAAAGTTGTGGATAAACTGGGAATAATAAAACATATTGTATGAAAATATTACCAGCCTAAGAAAACTTTCTGGGTAACTAAATGGAATAAGAAAGAGATAAAGTTCCCTTGGTAACCAAGGTTGGGTTAACAACTTCACATAAGGAATAAGCTCATGATAAGAAGGTAATAACTCATCCAATTTGGACATATACCTATAAAATATGTTTTAGAAAATATTCCCATGTTGATTATAGAATAAAAGAAAGGACTACGTTGGGGGAAAATTCTCATCCTTTCTATTTATTCTAAGGATCTAAAGGAACCTTCTACTTACATTATTTATTGTTCATTTTCACTAATATATAGGGAATGAAATTGAAATATTGAGTAATTTACACATTTTGAAACATGGAAATAATCCTTCATGGTGTGCTTCAACAACGATGAAGATTAGGAGTTGAGTGCATCCTCTGAGGGGGAGAAAAAATGAGATGAAATAGTCATGTGGTAAATCTATAAATTACCTAGGTATTCCAAAAACTACATAAATAGGTTTTACAATAACAATTTTAACCCTTATGTTTTTTATTAAATATATTTATTAAGGGAGAGTGTTGGATTATCAAAAGATAAGAAAAATGGAGATATTTTTATATTTGATTTGAATTGTTTTGATGGTTTTGTTTATATATGTTAAAGATACTCATTTTATTGACAAAACTATTTGAAACAACCCATGAGATGAGTAATTGGAGTTTATTTGAGAATGATATCACATATATGGCTGTTTATAAAAATCATTGAGAACCATTATTATGTAATCTTATTCTCTTAACAGGGTTTTACAAAATGGGATTTCCAAACTAATGTGTATTTTTGAAGAAACTATTAAGGTATTGTACTTATCTAAATAGTAATTTTTTAAATTCAAATCTAAATGGGGTGAAGAATGTGGTTATGAAAGAAGTTAGGTGAGATAATTAGTCCCCTGTATTTTCTTTTTCTTTCTTTTTAATAAAGGGGAGAAATATGATCACACAAATTTACATAGAAATATGTGCAGTGGTATCGAAAACAAATCCAAAGGGGAATATTAGAGCTCCCATTATATTGATTTATATTTGTAGTCAACGTGGGGATATGGAATGTTTATTAAATGTGACATTAGTGTATATTGAGTAGTGAGGAGGAGTTGATGGTGGTTCTTCCATGGTATATAGAATAGTATTTTTGAGGCTACAACTTGATGATATTACATGGAGATGTTCAAGACAAAGCATAATTAGAATGTGATGATTTATGTACTACTCATATAGGTTATGATAAGAACTGATAATAAAGGTAATGTTTATACTATTTAATAAAATTTTGAATATTCTAGGTAATGGGGAGTTGACATTGGATGTCATTATTGAATAGTTATCTATTAAAAAAATTGGGAAGAACCATAATTTGAAGGAATAACCATTAGATACCTATTTATGATGATTTGATATGGGTTGAAGTTACTATGAATACCTTAGGATCAATTATATATGTTTCTAGAATGTTTGAGTGAATTATGAATATACTGTATGGTATGAAGCTGATTTTTTAAGCATAATTATTATAAGTAAGACTACCCACCTTTATATTTAAATATTATAAGTTAGAAAACCATATTGGGATTATTTTAACTTATGATATTGTTGAGTTATAAGGATTATAGTAGATCTATAAGGGTTATTACACCAAGTCGTAAGGGTGAAGACATAAATATGAGCATACTATAAGGGTCATTAATCCTTATACATAAATATGATTCCATATAATCATGAAATCCCATAAGAATAATATGAGTTATGTAGGATTCATCTAATTAGAAAAATATTGAAGAAACCACAGACCACAGAAAACCTAAAATGGATGAATTTGAAAGAAAATATAAGGAATAAGCAGAATAAATATTCTAAATAAATGGAGAATGAAATTAAATAATGATTGATACCTATTCTTAAATGATTTAAAGAACATGATAAATCCAATTAGATTGTGATTCTTAGTAAGATAAAATGAGGACTAGTTGAGGAAGAAGTTGGTGATGAGAAGAGTACCACAATGTAGAAGGTGATTCCATATCATACTTCTATGCTCGCATGGATACTTCAAGGTATTTAAATCCAGTGGTGTTTCTTGATATGGAAAATAAATAAAGAGGATTGATTCTTTGGAGAATTTAAATGCGAATACTCCACTGAGATTTTGATATATTATCAATATATAATTCAAACCAGAAATATCTTATTGATTTAAAAATGAATATTTCCTCCCTATTAAGATTAATGAGAGTTTAAATAATAAAAAGAAAAATAATATTCAAATTATGTTTTGAAATTTAAAATATGGATAATATCAATGAAACTTACAAATTGAATAATTAGAGGACTTGTGAACACTGTAATAGGTAAATATAAGAGCCCAATACATCAACTATATCAAAAAATGAGTTCGAATTCAGGAGCCATTGAATACGGTGGATAATTATTGTACCTTAGTATTTGAATTTTTAAAGAGAACTAGACAATTTGGAGATATAGAAAGATGATCAATCTAGATGTCCATATTTTGAAGAATATCAGGCTGTGCCATATTGAATAAGTTTAAATGAGTGGATACGTTGATCCAGTTTGTTCCTGGAGGATGATTATTTTTTAAAGTGGTGTAGAATTTACTAAGAGTCGACATAGATCTTTGTTATTATAGATGATATATTTTTAGTGGGGTAGTGTATAAATAAAAGTCACTCAATTATGACTCAAGAATTGGAAAATAGTGAGAATATGTGTTTATCATGAAATGATGGTCCATGAACCACTTGTGAATATAGTGGAATTTTCCATGATTAGGGGGGACTAATTAATCATATTAAGGAGTGGGTCTTTTTAGATGAACCATGTAATTTTGGTACTTTGTGCTTCATCTACATTCTATTGCATACAAGTTTAGGTTAATAGAATTCATTGAGTGCATCGAGAATTTAATAATTCCAATAGGATGAGTTTAAAAAGGAAAAATTTAGAGATTAAAACTATTGAATCACCCCTATAAGTGGTCAAACTAGATTGGGGAATAAAACATAGGAATTGGTTGATGACTGAGTATTTATTATAAATGAGGTGTATTTGTTTATTAATTTTAAAACATCATCCTTTGACTCTTGGTTAATAAAAAAATTCAATATTTTTATTATCATGTTTTTATCCCATGAAATTTAATATTTAAGGCCCGGTTATTTATTTTTCAGTCTTTAAGTACTGAAATTATATAAAATATAATATATTGGATGTGGAAATTATTTTTATTCATAAAGAATTGTTTTTAAAATCTGAAAATATACTATAGGTTTTGGAATATTCTTCATAAGTTTGGAAAATTAATTTTATTAATTTTGAATACATTATTATAAATAATAAAACCATTTTTTGTCAAGAAATATTTTATGTTACTTATTAAATCATTTAAAGGAATTTTGAGATCATAATACATACATTATATCTATAGAATATTTTATTTTTACCCAAAACATCAATTGTCTTTGGAAATTATTAAAAATTCAAAATTGGAAAATATTGATGTACTAATTTAAAATTTAAATATGGGTTTATAAATAACTATCTATCTATGTTATGTTTAATTATTAAATGAAAACATTTATTTATTTCAAGATCCTGTATTTGGAACCAAAAATTTGAGTAATTTTCTTATTTTTATTCTGAGAGGCACATCTATAATTATATTATTCTTTTTCCGTATATATATATATATTTTATTGATTATTAAGTGAATTATTACAAATTTATTTTATTTTAATGGATTTATATTTTATTATAAATTAAATTTACTAATTTTTGACTGTATTATATTTTTTTGTGCAATTATAAAAAATAACATAATTTTCATTATTCTGTAATTTATTGAGAGAAATCATTAATTATAGAGGCTTGTGTATTACATTATCCATCCTTAAATATTTTTTTCCTCAAAATAGGGGGTTTAAGTAAATTCATCGAAAGATTCTAGTAATTCATTCTTTATTTCTTCCTTGGGCCCCCATGTAGTTTCTTTCATGTTGTGATTCTATCAATGAACTGCCACCAACCAAGTTATATGATTATGTAACAATTTCAATCTAGTGTCAAGTATATATATGTACCCTTCATTATATTATTGTTTGAGATATATATCTATTTCATTAGCGGTGAGTACATGTATATGGTTTGGAATATACCTACTTAACATTGAGACATGAAAGTCATTATGTACTTCAGAGAGGTAGGGTGTAACATCCAACTGATAATCCAAAATTCCCAATCTCTTTAAAATTTTAATAGGTCTAATATACCTTAAAAATTTTCCCATTTCTTTCAAAAAAATTTAACTTCTTTCCATGTTGATACTTTCAATAAGACATGATATCATAATTTTAATTACATGTCATTAACCTAATTATCAACATAGTTTTTTAGTTTGATATTTGGTATCCTAATATGATTTTTTATAACTCACAACTTCCCAGGTGTTTCATCATTTATATTTTATATCAACTTGACTCCATTCCCCAACTTCATCCAAAAATGGGAGAGTGTGAAATAATTTTATAAACAAGGCTGCATAAAATGAAATTTTAATTCTTGAATAGAAGAAGTTGTTGTTTGATAATTCCACTTGACGTAGGTTTTTATCCCATGAACCTTGGATGTCATGTGAGAATAAACTCAACATGGAATCATAGTTGTTGATGCTTCATTCAGATTTCCCATTAGGTTATGTTTTATAGGGATTGCTCAAATGAATCTAGATTTCTAAATACTTTTGAATACTCCTCTAAAATTTTAATGTGAATTGAGGGTCAAAATCATATAAAACTGATAAAGGTTCACCATAATGTCTCACAGATTCATTAATATAGATCCTTGAAAAATATTCAAGGGGTAAATCCTCCATATTGCTAGGAAATGTGGCCCTTCGTAATTTGATCCATAACGAACAATATAACATAATTATTCTTAGATTTCTTAAGTAGTTTAGTATGAATTTCCATTTGATATTTCCACACATCTAGATTCTTATAGGGAGAGGTTCCATTAAAAACTTTTTAGTTTTTCTCTCATAACTTACTTATTAGTATAATATGTATCTTAAAACATAGTATGTAATTTCCCTCTCCATGTTTTCCAATGAGATGTTATCTTTTAGATCTTTATATATCTCATTACATTCGAGTTATATGTAGAACTGTGATCTATGATATTCTTCAAGAAATTACATATTTATCTCTAGTATTGATTGTACACATAGTCTCTTTCTAAACTCCAATAAACCATCTTTGTATTTCAATTCTGTAAATTTCACCTCTTCCGTTGGGTTTATTTTCTTTTGTAAACCCATTTCATCTTGTGGATACCTCATTATATTATTTAGTAAAAATATTTTAGATATTACTTGGAAAAGAAATTATTTTTCCCTTTCCTTAATAATATTTATATCAAATGTTACTATATTGATGTATTTTGGACCATATTTCATCTCATCATGGATATAACAACATGGCCCTTCATACATAATGTATCCACCACCTCATTTTCCTTTCCAGGGTGGTAGTGTATTTCACATTCATAGTTCTTGACTAGTTCTATCCATCTCTATTGTCTCATGTTAAGCTATTTCTAGGTAAATATAAATATATATATTTTTTGATTGATATATATGTCACATATTTCATTGTAATTATATTTCCCCCACATATTTAGTGAAAATGTTATAGCTTCCAACCCAATATTATGAGTTTAATATTTTTTTCATGGTCTTTTAATTGACTCATTACAAAAATTAAAAATTTAACAATTTGAATAAGGACACACCGTAGTCGTTTATTTGATGCAATATTTTATATAAAAAACCCCTTATTTCAATATATTAATAGCTCAATATTTTATGAATTTTTTTTTTTTCAAAAAAAATTTATATCTTTGATTGCTTGCATTGTATGCAACACCAATGCATAACGAACCATGATATAGTATTAATACAATTATTTGAAAGATACAATTATAAAGTAGACATAAAAACTCGTGGTATAAATAAGAATAAACACATTTAAAAAAAAATTCATAGGCTTTAGAAAAATAAAATATTTTGATAAATGTTTACTTAATTTTCGGTGAAGACTTTATATGTTTTTAAAATATGTTTTTTCTCATTTTTTCTTATTTTTGTGCAAAAATAAAAAAATTATTTTTTAAATCTTTTAGAAAATGTATTTGGAAAAATAGTAGTAGTTTTTTATTAAATAATAAAAATTATATTATGGTGAATTTTTGGGGTTTTTTGGAAATATTTAATTTATTTTACGAATAGTGAAAAATATTGGTTTTATTAAATAATATGTTTTTTTTAAATTATGTACAATGTTATATTTTGTTTTAATTTTTTAAAAGTAAAGTTAGTAAAATTAATTTCTAATTTTTCATTTTTAGGTCATTATAATAAATTTAACACTGAATTTGGATACTAAAACATTTTATTCTTATGAAAGTTATCTCATTGGAAAACCGACTTTGCTTCACGTCTACAGGTTTGATTTCAAATGAAATTTTAAAAATTTTAAGAATTTAATTTCAAAAAATGGATTAAATATTTGGGACTATAGTAATTAATAATATTTAATAATGTAAACTTAATTTTTTATCATAACGAATTATATAAAGATCAAAAATTAAATACTACAGTTAAGGTGATAAAGAGTTTACCTCGGGTTAAACTAAAATAATAAGGAAAAAATTAACTTAAAAATTTGTATGATTCCTATTTTATGGAAATATTTTGTATTTATATCATCCATTTTTTTGATAATTATACATTTTAGATCATTTTTTTAATTTTTATTAACCTGGGTATAACTTTTTCTTTTTGAAAATTCCCTGTGAGTCATATTCCCCATTTATAAAAGGGAAATCCCTCTCCTCTCCTATTCACACTTATAAAGAATTTTATTTTTCAAAATACATGAAAAGAATCTCTTAATTAATCCTGTAACCATTTTCTAAATTCCTTTTTTTATTATTAATGCCTCCTAATAATTATTTTTGTGCAAACTCAAGGTGGTTGTCTAAAGAAGATGTATTATTCATAATCGATGATTTTTTGTTTTATTTAATTTTTCACCTCCTTAAAATATCATCAAAATATGATGATATAATAAAATCAGGATCTAAAATATATTTATATTTAATGATGTTAATTTAATAACCTATTTCCATTTCTTCTTTCAGGAAATGGGAAACAAAACCATCGATTGTGTGTACGATGGATTTTCACCGCATGAATTGATGTAATTCATTTTCCATCGCCAACTCTATCAAATGGATATTATTATATAATTTACAGATGTTTATTATATATTTTTTAAAATAAATATTCATTTTTAACTATAATATAACATCTACCTTCTTACCTTCCAATCCATTGGAAAACTATACCGTTGCTCGTGCGTACGTGTAGACTACCGCCTCCACAAAGCGATGAGATAAATTTTACATTTTATTTTGAAATGGATAGTAATAAGGACATATTTAATGAATATATATGATATATATGAAATATAAATGATTATTTTAATCTGATATGTTATTTACCTTTCATTCTTTCCCTTTATTGAGGAAATGGAAACAGAGTTCACGAATAGGTACGACCTACCATCTCTATGAATAGTGAAAATTATTTTTCATATCTAACTTTAGTGGATTAAAATAAATACATATATAATGAATATATATGATATTTATATCCTGATTTATATTATTTAGATTATAAAGCCATGATAAAATTAAAATAAGTGAAGATATAAGACCAAAATGCTCATTTAAAATGAGGTAGTAAGTACCCGAAACATGAATTTAACAAGGAAATTGTTAATAAATGTATAATAAAAAGTCATATGTAAATAATAAATAAAATTATATATATTATTATGGTTATATAATAGATTTATAATAAACCAATATTTATTAAATTGTAAGTTCGAATGTAAATGAAGAAATTTTGAGACTTGAGTTAAGAGATTTTTCTCTCACTTTTATCTTTGTGATGAACATGCCATATTCACCAATTGTTTAATTTTTAGGATATATATTCTTATTGGAATGTGTTTTATGAATATTCTTATGAATTTTATATTTATTTAATTATCCATAAATGGTTCTTTATTTCATGGGGTATTAATTCAATGGTTACCAATGTGGTAAGCATTTTTATGTTACAATACCATTGTTTATCAAGATTGTTTAGGATTATGTTTCTGAAAATTGAAGCTTATGAAAGAATTATAAAAAAACTCCCAAATTTCATTCTCATATGGTTATTTATTTATTATACATTTTTTTCAATTAATTTTACTCTTATTAATATCTAAAAATACCACAATAATTTTTTTTAAAAAATTATATATATATATTTAGTCAAAATCCATTTTATTCTATGTACATGTTTTAAGAAAATGTTTTAAAAATAGTTTTAGTATTATAAAGTGATTTTTTTGAAGAAATATTTATCCCTTTTTTAATTTTTACATTTTTTAAAAAAGAAAAATCTTTTAATTTTCAAAAAAGGGATCCTTTAAATTTTTATTGAAAATGTGAAAAGAATCTTTGTTTTAACATGAACAAAATGAAAAATATTTTACACCATCATTACCAATCAATTATTTAAAGATTCATTTAAAAATTTTCAATTTTATTTTCAAAGGAAAAAATTTCCTTAACATTTTTTAAAATTTTATGTTTTAAAATTATTATTTAAAAGTGAAACGGATATTTTTATTAAAAAGTGTTCTATGTGATCATTGAATATCCTTTTCAATCTAAGATGAAATCCTTTGATTTTTATTAAGATTTACTGGGGATATAATCCAATTATACTCTATTTTATCTTTATCTGAATAGTTTATATTTATGATGACTAGATGTCTATGAGGAATGTTACTTTTCCAGAGTTTATTCTATGATGCTATGATGAAATGTTTATGAAACACATTTCTTTTCATGGGTTATGATATGATTAATGTTTTATGTTGTTGTATAATATAATTTTATAGATTAAGTGATGAGTGGGACATGTATTTTCCTCAAAGTCATTTGGTAATTATGAATATCTCATGGGAACAACAAGGATGGAATGTGGAGTAAACCCATTTTATTAAGGAACTTTTTCCACTATGAAAGTCTCAAGATTTAACCTTGACTACTATTTTGGTTTGGGGATACCAAAAGATTTACTATGAAATTCTTCAGAGTGAACCATGACTACTATGATGGGTTGGAGAGTGAAACTAATACACTATGATTGATTTAGATGTGATGTTTAAATTTTAGGGAAATTATTTTCTATGATTATGTGTATTCCACAAGTCTCTATCTTATTCCAAATTTATGTTATCATGGTTCATGTTTTGTGATTACTTTATTATTTTTATCAAATGATCTACCATGATTTATTCCATGAGTCATGTTTATGATCTATGATATGCATGGTTTGGTTTCAAAATCTTATTTTATTGTTTACATACCCTTATTCTCATGTTATGTCGATATCTACCTTATTTACCCTTACTGATCATTTGAGATCCCCCTTTCTTATGTTTCTATTCTAAAAGTTATAAAGAAATTTATTTTTAATGATATGCCTAATAAGGGTGCTAGTTTTGAAGAAATTAGTGGGAGATTATATAATTCACTTATGAGCTACTTGTTTAAGTATCCATGTTTACAAAGGCACTCGAACTATATGAATCTGTTTTGGATCATTATGATATTTAATGAATATTCTTCAAATAATATTTGATATCTATATATGAGAAGTATGAGTAATTATATTTGGAATAAAATAAATATTTAATTGACCTTTGGAAACTAGGATGAGAAAACTTTTGTGAGATCCATAAGGATATGTCGAAGGATATGTCTAAGGAAAAGTCTAAGTATAAATCAACATATAGGAAAATGTATTTTAATTTTTGTGATGTGTAAAGAGAGTGGTTTTTAAGAAATTAAATCACTATTTGGATACTAAAAGTGGATTTTTATCTAACATATAAGTACCTAGGGGTAATAACTCTGAAGATGGCACATTAGGATTTGACATGTTCATCACCTCATTCATTATGATTGGCCTCACTAAACACCTACTTTGACACTCTTAGGGGATATGTTTTGGTAACTCACACACTCTTTATGAACCATCATGAACGATTTTAATAGATAATGACAATGAATGAACTAGGTTAAATATAAGGTGTCGTTGATTGAGAATAACTTATCATGAATGATATATGCTATAAATTTATTTTCATGATTATGTGATTTCCCACTATGATTTCTGTTTCCTACACTGTGATTTTTAGTTTTAGTTAATGGTTGTAGCTATAAGGAATCACATTTGCACAAAATGTGATGGATAATTTAGTGATTATGGGGAACCAAATTGGATGATGACTATATAGAAAGATACTTTTATTAATAATAATGAGATATCATGAAATATTATTAACAACATAGACTCTGGTGAGAGTACAAACACATAAAATAATAGGAAGATAGACTTTTATGAAAGCTTGTGTGGTAATGAACATATAATAAAGAAGATTAGGCTTCTGTAAAAGTTAATAAAGTGGAGATAATCACCTGAAAGAATATCTCAAATATAGGATGGAATCTTTTTTATGGGGAAACAAAGGTTATAGATAAATGAATTGATAATGAGTTCGATTCCTTATATGTTGGGAACATGGGAATTATATGAGTCAATGCCCTAAACTAGAGTTTATCCCCTATACCAAGGAAATACCTATGATATAAAAAATAATTTAAGTAGAAGGGTTTATTTTTTTATGTATTGGAATTCAATAATTACGATGTAGAAATTTTATTCCCAATGATATTTTGGTTATAAGAATCATAAAACATCTAACAGATCTCTTAATTTTAGAATCATATATATCTTTATGTATAATTAACTAAAGAGTTATGGATACCATCATGGGTTTGTCGGTTTAAGGTTGATCATAAGTTCAATGTATCAGACACCCCATTTGAGGTTCTAAGTGATGGTATTTTAATTCCATTAATGACATTTTGGGATATTTTTTGTTGGAATATGATATATGTTACTCCTAGGCTCAACATGATGTATTATCTAAGGAGGAATGATATTTTCATAAGATTAAATGTAATCATAATCTTTATAGTTTATAAGAAATTTTATGTTTAAGTGTGTTCAACATATTTCTGGTAACTTTAGAATAATTACATTATTCTAGTTTTAGTAAAAAGGAAAACATATCTCATATGAAAAGGCCATGGATCTTGAACCCACAACTAATGGGAGATAAGGTTGGAATGTTTACAACTGAAATACATGATGTCTTGGTAAGTATTAATTTTCTAAATTGATGAGATAGATAAATATTAAGTATATTTTTGGAACATATGTTTTATCATAGAGATAACCATGGGATTTAAATATATTATGGTGATAGATTATACCTCTCGAAAATTAAAGGTTCATGAGTGAAATTACTCAAATCATGATTAAGAGTTATATATAGTAATTTTTTAATTAAAATATGGATCCATTATCATAGTGTAGAACAATGTGATATATATATATATATATTTATTCGAATAGTTTAATGTATATATACACAATACAACAGTTGAAAATGCACAAAAAAGATAATTAGAGTTGATTAATGATTATGAATTCTAAATACATCATCACCCAAGGAATGAAAAAAGGTGGATTATTCTTTGAGCTAAATGGATCAGGTTATCTTTTCTATGAAGAGGATCATAAGAAATAAAATATTTCCCATTTTTGAAAGGATTGATGTTGAAATCATGAAGGAAATGGAGGAAATCATATCTTCCTCAAGTGAGTACTCAAACAGCTATCCAAGGGAATATTAAAGTGGTTTATAAGTAAGATGTAGAGATACAAAAGTAGGTGAGAAATGTTTTGGAGTGTAACCTTGATTGTTATAGAATTACACAGTTTAAGAACCATATATGTGTTCTATCCATAATTGATTTAAAGAAGGAGCTATTAGAGGAGTCTCATATTTCTTAATTATCAATTCATCATTGAATTAAAAATATGTATGGTGATCTGAAATAGAATTTATGTTGGCATAAAATTAAGAGAGATGTGTTAGATTTTGAAACATTTTTATTTGTATGGAACAAAAATTTAAGGTTTATAGAAAAAATTATATGTTTATTTTAAAACCATTACCCATAACTGAATATAATTGGGAAAATTCACCATGTATTTTTTCATTGGACCCCCCCTAACATCTAATGGTTACAATGATATATGGGTTGTATTTTATCACCTTATTGAATTAGTAAACTTGATCACTACTATAGAATACTTATAATTGGATCATATTGGTAGTATTTACATAAAATAAGTGGTAAGGTTTTACAGACTACAAAATTATATTATTTCAGATTAGGATCTAATGTTTACCTTTATGATTTGGGGAAGTATTCACTATGCTCGAGATACGAAGTTGAGTTTTAGACATTTGTATCATCTTAAGAGATATGGTCTGTATGATATAAAAATTTAAACCATAGAGGATATTATGAGAAATAATTATATGGATTTCAATGGTTTTTTGGGGTCAACACCTCCCTCTCACTGATTTTTCTATGAAACAAAAACATTCATTCAAGAATTCATATGGATCCTTATGAAGCCTTAAATGTAAGGATGTGTAGAAATAAAATATTCTAGGATAGTGTTATAAAAATAAAGCTATTAGTACATTAACTAGCTAGAGAAGTGTAAGATAAATTCTGATCTATTAAAAAACACATCAATGCAAATCATATTCAATAGAAAATTTATGATGATAATAATTGGTGTGAACTTAAGTTTGAAGTTGGTGAGAAGGTTTTCCTATTAATTTCTATAGGGAAGAAGTTTATGAGATTTATGATGGAGTGAAATATTATTCTTAGTTGTATTTTCTCCGTTGATATTATTGATCGAGTAAGTATGGTAGTTTATCTCTAGGTGCTTTTAACGAACCTCTCTTAGATCCATGATATATTTAATGTATCTATCCTAGGTAAGTACATACTCAACCCTTGACATGTTCTGAACATAGAATTAATATAAAAACATCATAATATCTTTTATATGGAACAAACAATAGAGAATCTAGATCATAAATAGAATGTTCTATGAAACAAGATCACTCACACGGTGAAGGTTTCAATGTGAAACCACCAACTTGTGGAAGCTACTTGGGAACATGAGGGTATGATGATACAAAATTATCCTATGTTTTTTAATAAGATTGAAAAATTTTGAGGTATAAATTTATTTTAGAGGTGGTATAATGTAACACCCTGATATTTTAGGAAATATTTTTCCAGATAAATTTAATTTCTTCGATAGTTTGCGTTACACACAATAATGCGTTTTAACAACCCACAAAATACTATTTTTATTATTTAAAAGAGAACATTATAAACTATAAATTAAAATTAGTTCTTTGAATAGTAATATAATTTTTTTTTAAAATATTAATAATTAAGTTTCTTTTTAAATAAAATATGGTGATAAACAAGTAATTAATTTTGGGTAAAGTCTTTATATGCTTCAGATTTTTTTTTTTCTAGAAAAAATGAATTTAATTTATTTTTGTGAATGAATAATAAAATTAATTTTTTATAATCATATAAAATTTATCTGAACCAAATGAACATAATTTTTATAGTAAACATGTCAAAATTATCTTAAGGTTAATTTTGGGTATTTTTATAAAAAATTTAAAATTTAAAATTAATAGTGAAAAATATTTGTTTTTATTGAAAAGTGTCTCTTTATTTAAATCATGTAAAAGCTATTTTTTATTTTAAATTTATTTAAAAGTAAAATTAGTTCTATAATATTATAATTAATCCAATTTAGATTATTATTGTAATTTTAGCATTGAATTTTTATATTAATTATTTTTGAACATATTGAAATTTTCACTTTGGGAACATACATTTCTATCGCATCGCTGGGTTTAATTTCAAATTAAATTCTCACAAATCAATGAGATGAATTTGGAAAAATTTATTCCATAATTTTTGATTATAACATTTAATAATATATACTATTTTCATCATAATTTTTGGTCATAATTAATTGTAAAAATAAAAAAAAATTAATTACTATGGTTAAGGTTAAAACGAGTTTATCATGGGTTAAACTAAAATGATAAGGGTAAATATAACCCCATAACTTGTACAATTGATATTTTATATACATATATAGACCTTATACCATCAATAATTGATCAATGATCCATTTTAGTTACTTTTTAATTTTTTAAAATGTGCTTATAACTTTTTATTTTAAAAAATTCATTCTCGGTCCACTCCCTCAATTATAAAAGGGCAATCCATATCCCCTACTATTGACACTTATAAAGAATTTTTATTCGGAAAATACCTAAAAATGACTTATATAATCCTATAAAAGTTTCATAGTTTCCTTATTTTAATGATTAATTCATCTTAATAATGATTTTTGGGGAAACCATTGAAGGTTGTTCGAAGAAGAGGTATCTTTCTAAACATTGTGTTTTTATTTTATTTATTCATACAACTCCTTAAAATATAATACAATTATGTTGAATATAATAAAATAAATTCCTCATAATTTTTTATGTTATTAATTTTATTTAATAACCTATATCTGTCTCCTCATCTATCAAATGGGACACAAAATTTTCGATCATGTGTATGGTGGACAACAGCCTCTCGAACCGATGTGATTAATTTTCCATCACAACCTCTCAAATATAGACATAATGATGGATTTAAAAAATTTATATAATATTTATGAAAAAATTATAGTTTTTAATTATAATAAGACATCTATATTCTTACCTTCCAATCTATTGGAAAATGGAAACATCGCTCGTGATAACATGTGGACTACCACCTCCATGAAGTGATGCGATACATTTTTTCATTTTATTTTCACATGGATGGTAGTAAGGATATATTTAATTATTATATATGTAATATTATTTTTTATTTATAGGGTATATATTATTTACCTTTCTTTTGTTCCATTCATTGAGAAAATGGAATCAACATTCATGCGTACATACAACCCACCATCTCCATGAATATTGTAATTAATTTTCTGTCAATAATATTAATGGATTACAATAAATACATATATAATGAATATATATGATATTAATATCATGTTTAACAATATAGGTATGATTAAATAAAGATAAAACTAAAAGGTTAAAATATACCAATTCAAAACATACATGAAAAATGAAGTAGTTTTTACCCAAAATGTGATTTTAATGAGGAATTTGTTAATAATTGGGTAATAAAAGGTCATAAGAAAATAATATATATTATGATTTATATTATTATTTTTCAATTATATATTTATCATAAATCTTAATTTATTATTTATGAGGTTCCATTATTTATGAATAAATTCGAGACTTGAGGAAAGGGTTTTCTATCTCCCTTTTATTTTTGTGCATCACATTCCAAATTAACCACTTATTCCTTTTGTGTAGTTTATATAATGAAGTTTAATAAATTTTATGATGACTATTTTTAAATTTTTGGGTATTTAAATATATATATATATGGTTCATTATTTCATGCCACTTATGAATAAAAAGTTACCGATGTGGTAAAGTTTTTTATGTTATGATTCTATTATTTTCCAAGATTGTTTATGATTATACTTACTATGATGATGTTATATAATAATACTCTCATGTAACTCAATAATTTTATTATCCTATATATATTTCTTGAGAATAAATGTTTTCCTTTAGTATTCTACTTTTTATCAATTAAAGAGACTAAATTAGCGTTTTAAAGAAATATCAACTTTATTTCACTCTCCGATCGAAATCCTTTTTCTTATATAGCCATGTTTTTTAGAATATATTAGATATATATTTTTTCAATTATCCAATTTTTTTCAATTAATTTTAACCAATTGTTTTTCAAAAAAATTGTTTAAAATGAATCTTCTTTTTCATTTTACAAATGAGGCTCTTTTGACTTTTTACCAAAAATATGAAATGAATATTCATGTTAACATGTACGAAAAGAATAATATATACTACCACCATAACCACTTAATGATTTATAGATTAATTTAAAAAAAATTCATGGTTATTTTCAAAGAAAAATATCTCCTTAATATTTGTGATATTTTCATGTTTTTAAAAGGATATTTCAAATTGAAAATGATGTTTTCCTCAAGAAGAATTCCAAGGGGTCATTCAAAATCATTTTCCATTAAATATGACATCCTTTGATGTAACTTAGAATTTTATGGTAATACGATGAAATGATAAAATCCTTATTATTTCTATAGATGATTTATATTTATGATGATAATATTTTGATGAAAACTATTCCTTTTCTATGGGTTATGCTATTATGGAATGATGAAATGTTTATAAAAACTATTTCATTTCATGGGTTAGGATACAATAAATGTTTTATGATCTTGTGGTATATAAATGTGTTAATTATATGATGTTTGGGACCTATATCTCACCCTAATTCATTGCATAATGATGAACATCTCATGTGATAAACATGACTAGAATGGGGAATGATTTCAAACCAGTAAAGATCTTTTCCCACTATAATAGTCTTGGAATGATACTTAAGTACTACGATGGTTTGGTTAGTGATTATAATCTATTGTGATTGTCTTGGGAGTGAAACATGGAATACTAATATTTTTTGGGGAGTGAAACTAATAAACTATGATAGTTTTGTTTTTGATCCTTTACTACTAAGGAATTTATTTTCTATTCTTATGTGTATGATACAAATCTTTGTCTTATGACAATGTTATGATCTAATGACCCATATTATTTTATTCTTTTACAATTCATGTGTTATGAACTACAATGTTTTATACCATTACTCATGTTTATTATATATGATATATAGAGCATGGTTTTAAAATGTTATTCCCATGATCCCATACCATTATGCTCATGTTACGTGGATACCTCCCTTGTTTACCCTTACTGAGAATCCGAGCTCACATTTTATTATGTTTCCTTTTCCAGGTTATGATAAAATGTATTATGTATGATATGTCTAATAATTGTGATTTTAATGAAGAACTTAGTGGGAGATGATATAAATCACTTATGAACTAGCTGTTTATGTATCCATGTTTTCAAAGGCACCATACCTATATTATTATAGGGTGAATCATTATGTCATGTAACTAATATTAATTTAAAAAGATGTGATATATTTGAATGATAAGTATGGGTCACTATATATATGTCAAGTTTAATACTTATTCATTAATTAACCTTTTATTTAGTTTCTCAAATAATTTTTCGCATTTCTTAGACCATGTGAATTGAACCCCTTTACATTTCAACTTGATTAGAAGATTAACTAATTTGGTTATATTTTCCAAAAATAACTGATATTAACTAGACAAACTGAGGAAAATATTTATCTTTGTAATATTTTTTGGCATGACCCATTTTTAAAAACCATTTAATTTACCAGATCAATTGATATTCCATCTTAGGATACAACATGATTAATAAAAGAAATTTTCTAATTCCAATTTTCAAACTTAGGTAATTTTCTATATACCTCATTCTAATTTATATTATCAAGGAAAATCCATGAATGGGATACATTACCATTATATCACCTAGTGTATATAAAAATATCATTAATTAAAACAAAAAAAAATAAAAATAATTCATGAATACTATCTTCATTAGATCGATAAGAAAGATGGTGCATTTGTTAACCCAAAGTGCTTCATTGTTAACTAATAATGTCAACATTTTTTGAGAATATCCATATTTGGTATGTAATTTTTCTTGAAATATAATTTATGATAACTAACATAGAGATCAATCATTTATATGTATTGGGATATTTGAATTTTATCAAATAAAAAATCAATGCAAGGTAAAGGATCTTGTTCACTATAGTAATAGAACTAATTTCTTGATAGTAAATGAATAAAATCATGGAACCATCATTATTTTCATAGAAAATATAGGTTCACCCTAAGGTGAAACACTAATTTGTATTCCTCACTTATCATATTACTATTGTAGTTTCTTTAATTCCAATAATTCCACAAGATTCATTATTTTTGAAGGATTATATTTTTGATTTATATTAATGATATGGTCAACAGAGAATTCTACATCATGGTCAGTTGGATATCTGTGTTCTTATTTGGAAAATACATCAATATAACCCCTTATAATAGATTAATAATCTATTATAAGTATATCATTAACATTTATAGATTCATCCTCTCAAATAAGTTTCATAATATTAGCCACTGAATGTGGTTCTTGTTGGATCCACAATAAAATATATATTCATATGATCCTTTAAATATAAATATAAATATAAATATATATTATAAAATATTATATAATAAAACATTATTTACATAGTTTATGTATAATATATACTTATGTTGAATGTATATTATCATCCATACGATGCATTAATATAATATATATGTATATATTGTATATATATTATAAAAAATATGAATGAAATGCATATTTGAATTGTTCTGTGTGATGAAAAAACATGTTTTATTCTCCCAAATAGTTTTATAAGTATTAGAAACAATGGTTTGTTCATTAAGGTCTTGGAATTAATTAATTTAAAAGATTTCAATGTATTATACTCAATAACATAAATGTTTGAAATGGGTTACAAAGAAGGGGAATCTCACTGATCTAAAATAATTAGAATAGTTTTATTTTTTGATGACTTTTAATGGTTAAATGATCATTAATGTGGTGTAAATCATAATATAGAAAATATCTCATTCGTAAAGTTCTATTTTTCATTTCTAAATGAATTCAATAGAACCCATTCATCTTTCATGTATCCTCATGATATGATCATAGATCCTTTGACTAGTGTAATCCCTCAAAGGAAATAATCATAAATAAAATCACTCCAAGTGATCTCTATAATATATTATTCCTAGATCAATTAGTTGAAAACTAAAACAAACGAGTATCATGTTTGATATATTTTATAATTATTTTATATATTTGATTTCTTAAAGAAAGTTAAAATTGTATATGGTTTGTTCTCAATGCTAATAATCATTATATGACTAAATGGAAAACTTTATTTTCCTCAAATATAGGATTCTACAATATTTAAATGTGTTTGAATGATTGGATTTTTACAAACTCTGAGGATCAATATTTTTCAAAATATTTGCATTAGTTCTGACCCTCACAAGATCCGTGTAAAGGAAATATGGGATTTACCTTTATACTAGAGGTTCATATAATGGTAACCCATTACATACCCTTACATTAATGGTTTACATAAAGGTATTCTAAGATCAGACATTATTTAAAGTGCTCGCGTAAAGGTTGTTCAATTCTTACCTTTATGTGAAAAAGTTCATGTAAAGGTAATATGAAACATAAATTTATATGAAATCATAATTGTGTGGTTTACCTTTATTTAGAGTGTATGTGTAAGGGTAATGGGATTTTACCTTCCCACAGAATAAACATTTTTCAGAAGGGAAAAGAGAAATTTTTCTAAAAAATATATTTTACATTTAAATGATTTAAATGGATTATAAAATGTATATAAATAATGTTAATTCTATTTTGGGAATATTTAATTTTGGAATAGTTATTAAATCAATTAATGATAAATTTATTAAAATAAAATGAATGTTATTGAAACATTTTTATTCCCAAATATTAAATGTTAAAATCTAAAATAAATTTTCAAAATTTATATAGAATGCCTTGTAATCTAGAAAGAAAAGTCTTTATTTAGATATCGTAAGAGGTAATTTATAAAGTGTTTATAAATTTAAAAAATATATGATATTTATATTATATACTATTTTTATATAAAACAAATTGAATAATAAATTTTTTATTATTCATGAAGCATCATATGAATTCCATATAATACAAAAAATGATAGAGTTCATATTGAAATAAATATAATGTGTTTTATTAAATTTTGTAAAATTTCATAATTATTCTCTAAATTATAAAATGTTCTTAATTAGATTTTATTTATGAATTATTCATGATTAATTATCTCAGTTTTTGAAAATAGATAAAATATTGATTTATTTGTCAAATTCCTTTGATATTTATGATTAATATTTTTTTATGAAATTTGAATATTATTTATGTATTAGTTAATCTATTAAACTACTTCTTGGAGAAAAATCCCTACATTAAATGATTGTTATAATTATAAGTACTTAGTTTATATCTACCTTCAACAAAGTTTTTTGATGTTACAAGATTGAAAATTGTTTTTGAATATAGTTTGTTTATATTATGTATTAGAGATACCAAAAATTGAAATCTCTATATGTTAAAGTATCTCTCGGTAGATGGACTTGGGGTTTTCAGAACATATTGGCCCAGTGGATTATACATTGTAAACAAAGTTAATAGGGTTGGATATCTATAGCTCCAGGCTTACGCATGTGATGTTTTTCAATCTTATATAACGATATTACTTTACATGAAGTGTTCATTTACCTTATGAACATGATTAATTTTGATATGTATAAATAAGTTTGGATTCTTTTTTTAGTTGAGTAACACAAACTTGTGGGTTGTGTAAATAGTTTCACATGAATATGCTATGAAAAAATTAATATACTGGTTAGAATAGTGATTCTCAAACTGAAATTATAAAATCATTGATACAAAAAAAGGAATAAAACATAAAAATATAAAGATTTCAAAATATGAAATAGTTTTGAATTTAATATGCACTTGATATACATTAAAATAGTGAGATAAGAAATCCCATAAAATATTAATTGTGAGATCCATTATAAAGTGAAACTTATCATGAACATGATAATTAAACTAGGTAGGTCCTGATAAATATGAGTACCCATAAATTTTCTTTTATAAGGAAATAATGTAACGAGTGATTCTAGATTTTATTGCTGGGTAATTCTGGGTAATGTTTGGTGACCCTAGATGTTCCTTTGTTATCTTAATTTTGGTGTCTTCTTTTGGTCACAATATCCATGATATCTTAATTCTATTAGGTTACTAGAGTAATAATGGTTAGTGAATCCATATGATGGAGTTGGATAATAATTTTTTCACTTAACTACACGTGATCCATAATTTTTGTGACTCTGATGATTCGTTACCTAAATAACTAAGTGATTGGAGAAACATTAAGGAAAACCCAAACATAGTGAAATATGGACCTTGGATCCCTTAATGGATATATTATACGAGTTCATCATTTTTAGTGGGATCACTTTTATTTAATATCCTTTATGAAAATTTGTAATATAAGGTGCACACTCACAGATATGTATTTGTTCTAGATCATGGTGTGCTTTATTAGTATCATATTGAGATCACTAATATGTATGACCTATAATATAGTTAAATATCCATATCTACGTTTACGAAGTGTTATCATGGAGAATTTTTTTGAACATATTATTGTGATTTTTATAGGTAGTAATTACACCAGCTATGCCTCATGGGTATTTGATACTATGTGAGAGTCACACATTTATATGGATAAACACATACATAGAGATATGTGTTAATTTAAGGATGGTAAAGTAGGTATACATGTTATTAATGGATCAATTGTTTCTCATTAGATGTAAGAAATTATAATATTTTTCTACCAGATGTATTATTCATAGAATTAATTTTTTTTATTACGATCCTGCCATGAATACGGATTTGATTTCGGTATTTTTTATTGACAAGATGATATTTTCATTCATTACAAAGGACAAGAGTTGTTATATATATAATAATGAAATGTTTTATAACCTAGGTAATATAATTAAATGTTTATAAATTATAGATATGGATAAACTTATCCATAACATTAATAATTAAAAGTACAGGGTTGATTCTAATTCCACCCACCTTTGGTATGGTCACCTCAGGCATATAAACGAGAAAAACATTCAATGACTTCATATATATATAATTTTATACCTAATAATTTATAAATTGTTTGAGAATTTTGAATCTTTTTTGTTGGAGAAAATTACCAAATAACCTTTTGTGAGAAAAGGTGAATGGGCCAGTGGATAGTTTTATTTCATACCTAATGATGTATATAGACTAATGAGAACGAATAAAATTATTTATTTCATTAACATTGTTACTTTCACCAATGATTTTAGTCTTCATGGTTATGTGTTTCTTATAAGACACAGTTATGGATATTTTGAAATATTTACAGAGTTTTAGAATGGAGTAAAAAATCAACTATGAAAAAGTTTAAAGATTATGTGATCAATTTGGAGTGGTAAATATTTGGTAAAGTAATTCACCATTCATATGAGATATTATAGATTTATTTACAATTAAATCCTCTTGGAACAATATAATTTAATGGTGTATCTAAATTGTGTAATTTTATCATATTGGATATGGTTTGATTAATGATGATTCTATGTGACTATTCTATATCATTTTTGGGTTATGCTTTAGAGAATATTTCATTCTTACTAAATCGTGTTCCTTATAAAGTAGTCATGAAGACATTATAAGAGATATGTACTCAGAAACATCACAAAATGTCTTTTATATGTATTTTAGGTTGGAAATCACTCATAAAATTATTTTCTATTGATATGATTTTCTCTTATTATATAAAATATTATTTATTGGGAATAATAAAGAAACTACAAGATAATATTTCTAAAACCCTACCAAATAAAAAGTGTTTATGGATTGAATTGGTATATTTCATGTGAAATAATATATGTGTCAATGATTTAGTGGGAGGTATGTTGAACTTGGAAAATTTTAGGACTAGAAAATAAGATGTCCTCCTAAGGTAGTGGTTGAGATGGTTCTACATAAAGTTGTGGAAGAAGTGTTGAGTTATGTAATATAAGAAAATTGATTCTCTATTAGGATTCATTAAGATACTTAGAGATATATATTTCTAGTGGATAATGATTATGAATTAGTATTCATAAGAGATTAAGCTATATCCTACTTAGTGTCCATTATCAGTTTTGATTCTAAAAAATGGTTAAAAATCATGGAATTTGAGATGGACTACACATACACTACTAAGTATAGAAATTTGTAGATACAAATAAAGGGGTTAGACCCATATTTTTTAATTGGTATTTCTCCAAGAAAAATCAAATATATGGTAAAGTGTGTACCTATAAATTATACATGATTGAAGGGTTACAAAAGAATGCATGGTATTGACTATGAATACCCTTATTACCTATTGAAATGATAAATTACATTCAGATTTGGCTATAAATAGATTCCCATTTTGATTATGAGATATATGAAATGTATATTAAAAATACTTTACATAATGGGAATTTATTATAGGATGTGTATATAATATAACTTGATGGTTTTGAAGTTCTAAATGAGTCTACTACGGTATGAAATATGTGATGGCCCATTTATGGATTGAAGTAATATTGTTCGAGTATAAATATATGGTTTGATAATAAAATCAGAGTGTTTAATTTCTTAAAATTTATTGATTATTTATATATATATTAGTGAGATAATTGGAGTATAATAGTGTTTATATTATTCTCTATATATGACATACTGCTTATCAAAAATTATTTCTTGAAACATTACTCTATTAAGGCATGGTTGTGAAATTTTTTCTCAATAAACGATATGGGTGAAGTTACCTATATAACAGATAATATGACCTATAGATATTGATAGAAGATATTTCTTGAACCTAGTTAAAATAAATATATAGGTAATGTGATAAAGCATTTTAGATTGAAGAAATCTAATAATGGGTATTTACTATGTTTACATGGCTCAAATATTTGTAATATTTAGGATTATATTAAGGAGTTAAAAATTACGGATAAGATTCTTTAAGTGCACATCATAATATCTATCAAGTATTTAATTTTGGGCACATGAACCAACATCTCTTATGATTTGTGGATAAAAAGTTAATAGTAATCTAGTAAGGGTGAGAATAAATATATTTTTGTGAAAATAATTATTAATTACTTGAGATGGACTAATAATATGCTCTTAGTCATTATAGGAGAGGATACAATTTCTATAAAGGGCCACACAGATGATAGTTCTCAATTCTGAAAAAGTGGATACGAAATCTCAATCTAGATGTCTGTTTTTTCTAAATTTTGAATCTATTTTTTGTAAGAGTTCCAAACAAGCCTCCACAGTGAACCCAAAAATAGAAGTAGAGTATATCACTACATGATATAATGTGAAGTAATCTATTTGGATTGAGAAGTTAATTTGTGAACATGGAGTTGTTTCTAGAACTGATGGATAAATTGAGATAAATTGTGACAAAAATGGGGATATTTCTTAGGAAAAGGAACAAAAATATCACCAAATGACTAAAAAAATATAAAAAAATACAATCTTATTTGTGTGATATTTGATAGGGTGATGTAAGGATCAGTTGAGTGGATACATTGTTGAGTATAGAATATTCATTAATAAAACTATTACCACATCAACAATATCAGGTTCATGAAACATTTATGGGTGGAATATACATGTGATATTGGTTTAATGGTTGTAATTGTATCAAGTTATTATAATAAAGGAAATATCAATTTATCATTTATTCATGTGTGATATAATTTATTTTATATGAATGGTTAAATGATAATATCCCCACAAATTTATACTTTGTTTTATACCTAAATGACAATCAATAATGAGCATTATGGTTTATAATGATATGATAAGGGTAACATGAATAAAATTTTGTATCATTATAAAGATTTTTATATGTGATAAAAATAATAGATTTATGAGGTAATAAGTATAGAATTATTTATTTTATTGTCTCTCCACACTATATCTCATGGAAATATATAAAATCACCAACATACTTTGGGGTGTATGTTTATTATTAAGGATTATTATATAGGGTTCGAGATATATCTAGCATAAAAACATTCAAGCTTTGATAACATACTTACAAAATTCAATATTTCAACATGGATACTTACTGGGTGGTTGGGAATATTGATGTTTATGCCACTGGGTCAAGTGAAATATAGATAGGATTTTTCAATTTTTATAACAAGTAATGACATATAGATCATGATTGAATTTAACTATGGAAATACATGGCCCTTCTTAGTTACATCATATATGATGTGATCAAATAAATAGATGAGTGACATGTTATGTTCATATCAAATAAATTAATGAAATGTGATATATTCATTTAATTGTTTTAGAGAACATAGAAATGATGAGTTAGCTATACTAGATTTTTATATTCCATGTCTAGTGGTCACACTATGTCATAGAAAAATGGATTATAGAAATATACATATGATGTATATGATTCATCATGTGGTGGAAATGTTCATATAGTCACATGCGTATGTTTGATAGAGATCAAAACAAACCCCTTGTGTCTTGAGTAGAACTAATTCTTTAATAGATTATTATTTTTCTTATTTTTAGGCAATAGGGATCTTATAGTTGTTGTTAATGATGTATAGGCCCATAGTGATAAATAGTTAGGCACTTGGATAAGGATAAAAGTTTGAACAAATTACTTATTAAAAATGAATAGATCTTGATGAAAAACTATAACCAAAATAGTTTGGATGGATTCAAAAAGATGTGTGATGTTTTTCATAATGTCCAAATGAGATTTTAGTGAAAGTTGGTGTTTTGGTAGTTTAATAAAATATACATGCATAAGATATATTCACATAAGAATATAATGAATTATGTATATATAGATATACATAACATAATTTTATATATGTTGAATACATTTAAAACATTCATATAATGCATGTATATTATTATAAATATGAAAAATGAATATAATATATATATGATAAATATATTTTTTAAAATATGAATGAGATTCATATTTAAGCTATTACATGTTATAAAATGGATGGTTCATTTATCCAAAATGGTTTAATTAGTATTTTATCTATAGGTTGGTTAATTAATGGATTCAAATTACTTTATTAAAATTATATCAAAAAATTATACTCAGAAAGAAAATAAAATAAGATTCCTCAAGAAGAATGAGAATTAGGATGCTCATATATAAGAAGAATAATCACTTTTATTAATAACCATAAATGGTGATATGGTCATCATTTTCATTTGAATATTTTTATAGAAAATATATTCTTCATGAAGTAATATTTATATTTACTCAATGAAGGAACTAACACCCCTTCAGTATTCAGGTAACCTCATGATATGATCAAGGATACTTTATCCATTATACTCACTCAGTGACGTTGGCATAGATTAACATTATCATAGAGATCTTTATCAAACATTATTATATGATAAGAAGATGAAATATTCTACTAATGAGTATCCATTATGCTATACATTATGGTTATTTTATATTTTTTTATGAAGACAGATTTACCAGGGTTTTGGTTGTTTTCATTTATAGTAATCGTAAGATGATTAAATAAAAACTATCGTTTCCTATCAAGACTCATTCAATGAAGAATATACATTGAAAATAAGTGAGTCTATTCCAGCCTTAGATATTTTAATTTCCTTCTTAAAGTAATAAATTATTGTATAATACTTTGATATCCAACCTATATAAAGATTATATAAAATTAAAACATTTTTATTACAAGTTTACAACCGGAGAACCATAATGAATTTTAATAATCAGATGAAAATATAATTTCATTTATATAAGATTTACACTGGATGTATTAATTCACCCTCCTTCTTTAATATATCTTGACGTTATTCAATGTTCTTTGTAAATAATAATGATATAAAAGAGTGATTAGAACGTAGATCAGATATTGTATTAGTTATGTTTTATATTATGTTTAATGTATCACTATATAATTATTTGGGACCTCGAATTTTTCTATTATGATATCATAAGCATAACTATTCTCCCTTGGGTACTTGCAAAGTAAATTCCTCTGGCATGTGGAAAACCTATTTGAATAGTATCCCATCTCCATGACATTTTAAACTTATTTTTTCCTTCACATTAATTATCTTAAGGGAATTTATATCTACACATGTTCAAGAATTCCATTCCTTACAAGAAATTCATATGATTTTTCATCCCACAGTTATTGTATGTTGGTAATTCCACCCTTCCATTCTTTTTCTTCTCTAATTTTTTTCTCCACATGGTGCTCAACTATTTGTTTCATATCTTACTTTATTTTTAAAATAATTGACTTGTAGAAATTATTATTAGTATTTATAGAACATTTCACTGTCTCATTATAAGAGAAAAAGATTTGAGAGACTAATTTCCATTAATGGTAAGTCTTTAACATATTAAATAAGAGATCAATCATTATTTCTGGATTACATACATGCTTCAAAATATTAATTTCAATCTTTATAATGTTTTCCTAATACTCAATAAAATAGTACGCTTCCTTTTTTATTAAAATGAATAATTAAATTTTCATGTTAGAACATTTTTCACTAGGATAGTGATTTTCAAAGAATATCATAATAAAAGACATCAATTACATATTCTCTATATCATATTACTTTTCAGTGTTTTGAATCATTGATAACCATTGGTCAGCATCTTCCATTGGAAGATATACATCCTTAAAAACCTTATCCTTTTGAAAAAATCCCCTGGTAGGGAAAACCTTCTCTAGGGACATTATCGACTGTTTAACTACTAATTGATTCATTGTTAAATTGATGGATGGATATTTCATTCTCATGAAGAGTTCAAACAATGTTACACCATGCTGTAAATAAATATATTGTTATATATGGGTATGTTTATTGGTCATAACCTAAGTTAAAATCCCAAATATACTGATAATATACATTTCTTCAACCCCATACTCATTGAATTGTTGTAGAGGAGAATCCTTACATTGATTACAGGTGTTGACATGGTATTTGTTCCTTATATTTGGTTCCCTTTCTAAACAATGTCAAATACTTAATTAGATAATTAATAATTGTAAATAAAAGTATATAATTCATATGAATTTATTAAAAATTTATGTTATGTAATCAATAAACACTTCTAAAATATCTGAAGGTCTTATCATAATGTATGTTCTGTCTAACTAAGTTATAATAAATATATTTCCCAAGGTTTTAATTAAAAATCTTCTGATACAAACTATAACACTCCAAATCTAGTAACCTAGTTCTGATGGTTATTTTATTATAATGGAATATGATATAAATATCATAATATATAGGATCCAACAATATAGTTGTCCCAGGAAACCATACATATAAATTAAAATCACATTACATCAATATCTTAAGATATATCAACTAAATACCTAAAAATTTCTATTTATGCTTGTAAATAGAAACCCCACATGTATTTTTTTTCATATTTTTTTGGGGAAATTGATGAAATATAAAGTGGATAAATCATATTATAAATAAGGGGTTTTCTATAGTGGAGGATATAATATATATTCAAGAAATAAATAATTTGATAGGAATAAATAAATTCAATAAAAAATGGATATATGAGCAGAATATTTCAATGGATTTCATAACAATAAATTACTACATGGAAAAGAAAAACTAATCTTATAGCGATGAAGTGAATAATTATATACATCAGAACATACCATCAAGGCCTCATGCTAAGGAATTATATAAAAATAGGAAAGAGATAAACCAAATTCCCTACTATTTTCTCATGATACTAACTACTACATTGAGAGTTTATATAATTATGGTACTTACCTATTAAATAATAGGTCCAATGCATCTAGTATACGAATATAATGACTAAAAAATACATATAATAATATTCCCCATGGAACCTCATGCATAATAATGTATTTTTAATTAGTTGGTATACATATAGAAATAATAGATATATGTGACATAAATATCTTCCCATTCGATGGAAAAATATGTATATCTTGGCGAATACACCACAATCAAATTAGAAACTATAGTATATTGACAATGTAATGAAATCATCCTTATAAAAGGACTGATAACATGGTATTAGTAAGAGATATTTCATGGTACAAGGATATCACCAGGAAATAATCATTATGTTTGAAATTTTGAAATGGTAGGATATTAATGCAATGATATAAAACTATCCTCTAGACCCACACTTCAAATTTAGTTCAACTATTACATAATTTAGATACATTAATTGAAAAATTATTTCAAAAAAATAAAAATATATTTCATCTATTCATTATTGTTTGTAAATAGATTGTGAATCATATAATGAATATCCTCTAAGAGTATCAAACCAGTTATAAAGTTAGCCCACTTATTCCATACTGAGTGGAGATTGAGTTCGTAACCAACCAACCATTGTTAGTGTTATTACCCATATGTTCATATGTTCCAGAGCCTATATAAACTTGTGTTATCTAGATAGGTATGTTATTTATATAAAAACACACAATAATTACCTTATATAATGTTAATATATCTTCCTATAGTTATATTTATTCCATAGGTTTCTACTAATTATTGATAATTATAATATCTTATTAAGTTATTATAATGAGAGGGAATAATGATATCTTATTGATAATATCATAAATTTTTTATAAAAATTAAGTATAATAACATTTAACATTGAAATAAAAATGAATTGGGGATAGTTACACAAATAAAGGATAAGTAGGGATTATGGACCCTTTCATTAGAATAATAATGGTTTAGGAAAAGGATATAATGAGAGGGAATAAATAATATATTATAAAAAATATGTCAAAAGGATAATAATACCATAGAATTAAAAGAGTGTAATTATTTGATTTTTTTAAATTAAATTATAACAAAAGGATTTCAATTTAAATGGAAATAGGAGGATTGAGAACCCATACAATGAATGGTATCTTCTTAAAGATTGAGAAGATAGTTTCAGAACATTAGAAAATCCTTGTATAGATTATTGAGAAAGAAAATTATAGGGGAACCAAGAACACTAATTTTAGAGTGAAGAGGAAAGAGGATGGGTGGTTAATTATATTCAATGAGGTGGATTTTTTATATCAATTTTGAAATAGGGGTGTTGGACTCTAGGTTAATTGAAGAAATAAAATCCTTGGAAATTACATGGATTTATCATGTGGTATATGACATGTAATTTTTTAAATTTCTAATTTTCATGAAGTTGATTACTTTAAAGTATATTTTTTTATTTGTACAATATTCTTATTCATAATTTTTTTTAAAATTATAAAATATAATTTAGGTGTTTATTGTTTCTTTATTGTTTTTTGAAACTAATTTATTACATTAATATAAATTATTTTAGAGAATAAATCCATCGTTGGTCCATAAATCCTTTATGTTACCTATTATATCATTTTTAATTTATTATGATGTCATTATTATTTTTTTTTGTATATTAATACCATATTTTACCTTTTACCCAAAAATTCAATTGGATTATTAAATTATGAAAATTTCACTATTGGATAATTCGAATGTTTTGATTCCAAAATAAAATTCCAATTTTTTGAAAATAATTTTATATCAATATGAAATTTAATTATTAAATTAAAAATCTATTTTATTTCAATATCTCTCATTTGGTGCCTAAAATTTAAAAATGTACTTTTTTAAATTCTATGACACATGTGTGTAATTATATTATAATTTCTAAACATATATATATATATAATGAATTATTACATTTTAATTACTAAATGATTATTTTGTACGAGTTTTATATTTTATTATATATTAAAATTTCTAAAATTTTGTTGTATTATATTTTGTTTTCATATTTTAATGAAATAATAGGATTTTTATTATGGCATAATTTTTTGTGATACAATTTTTATATTATAATCTCATGTATTACAATAAAAATATGTTGAGGTACAAAATTTGTTAAATTTTTCCACCAAAATAAATTTTGGTATCCAATGAATTTATAAAAATGGAGTAGGCCCTATGTACTACCTCCCACCTAGTGGCCATATGGCGGGTAAATGTTGTGATAACACATATTTAGGTATAGGAAATTAAGTACACCTTAGAAACCATGAATTTTTTTATTTTAATTAAATTTATTAACTTGTTTAATTTTTTTAAAAATAAAACCCATTCACATTCCTTCCCTAATGAATGATCGACCCCCTCTTCTTTATGTATTACTTATCTTAAAATATTGTATAACTTATATTTAAGATTAGATTAATGAATTTTCTATATTTTTGGATCCTAATATATATGAAAATTGATCTAATTTCATATATTCTTAATCACATTCACAATTTCTTCATTATTTTTTGAAATCAATATAATTTTTTCCTATGTGATATTTTAAAATTTATTTTAAATAATGTCAATTCAGAAAAAAAATATTTGACAAGTGGGGTACCATTAAGATAAGTTAGGTGGTCCATAGGCTTTTTCATTTTCTTATATTAATTTTCATATGATGTGTGATGTAGGGGTTATTCTAGGGATTTTCACATAACATAGAATGTAACCAAAGATATTCGTTGTTTCCTTGAGGGTAGAGAAAGGATCATTATATACCAGAATCGTCCATTGAGTATTTAGCTTGGATAATTTTATCACTAATAACTATTTGAATGTGGGAATTCATATTGAAAACAAGAGGGTAGAAACCAAAATGTATGTTTCTTCTAATGTGAGAATATAGTAAACCATGATATACCCCCTTTAGATTCTCTTGATGACCAGAAACCTATTTTTGTGAGGATCTAGAATGGCATACGATGCTTATATTAGATAGTTGATTATTTTTATATTTCATTGGTTGAATTTGTATGATAAGGGGGGGGGGGGGGCACAATTATATCAAATTCTTATAGGTATATTGTGACTAGTATATGTGATAGAGGGAAATGGTTGTGTGGGTGGGTATTTAAATTTTAACTAGAAACCTTTAATAAATTTTTTATGAATTCTTTACGATATATTTTGGATGTATTATTTTATATACTTCAAAATATTATTAAAATGGGAAATTATGCCTTATAGTTTTCAATATTTACATAGTGGGGATAAAAATACCATTTACACTTGATATTACCACAAATATATGATGAAATTACCATTTTTTTAGTTTCCTATAGCACAAAAACCCATATCCTCGAATCCAATCATGAGTGTCACATGGACTCATGTACACCTCCACATACGCAAGTGGTTTTTGGCTAGCACAAAGGGTCCAAGTACTATTAGTAGGGAGACTATACCCTCAGTATCAATAAATAAGAGCATAAGGAATAACACAATAGATATTAAAAAATGCTAAAACCATAGGGTATGGAATATATCTCATGTCATATACAATATAAAATATAAAAAACTAACGCGGGAGGTCAATAAAAGTGTTTTTAATGTATATAATGTAAACAAACACCATTAAATCACTCCAGAATTTGTCCTGGTATCACATTCGATCACCATGATCTGTCTCCTTGCTCACTATAATCGGGTCCTTTCCCTTTCCTATATACCTGATAATGATGTCTATATGTTCATTGAGATTCCCATGCTAGGTGTTGAGAATAAAACCCAATAGGATACCACCAATGCATCCTTAAAAAATATTTCACATGCATAATAGTGTATGTTATCTCAATAGATAACCATTAAATAAATAAATATATAATCATACATAGAAATGTCTTGTGATAATTGACCCACTAAAAAACCCTAGTTGTATCTTATTCTACTCCATGGATGGAACATAGTCAAAATATAATTCATGAACTAGATTTTCCCAAAAGGTCACTATATATATGTTTCCACCACCACAAGTTTATTGAGTCTGGTCACAAGTTGTTCGTATTAGAAACTACCTCAAGTCATACCATAAGTCCATCATATCACGATATAGTGACTTAGGTTTGGTCACCATTGATCATCATGCCCCACTGTTTTATTATGAGTGAGATCACATAATATCATCTTACCCCCCCCAGTCCAGAAAATTTTTATCCTAACCCATTATCCAGATCGGTCTAATCATCATGTCACCTTCATATTTTTAACACACTCCCACTCTAGGGATACCGATCCATGATGGTTCCACCTATCACATTATTTCCATGCATAGAAAAATTACAACATAACATATACTAAGACATCACATGAAAAAAATTCCATCATATAAATCGCATATATTTAGGGTCACAATGTATCATGTAAAGAGTGGGAAAAATATCCAAAAACACACATATGTGATCATTCTAAAACATGTGTTTCATGAGCTACACAAACACACAAGTATGATAAAACACAAACATTTGTCTCACCGTACCCACATGCACACAACTGTGATGAAAATAAATAATGGGATTTAGGGGATATTCACACACAAGAGATCAAACTGAAGCATGATCAAAATATAAATACACAACAATGTCACATCATTTGAGTAATTATATATGTGTCCTCTACATGGTAAGTAACTTCCTACCTCTAGGTTGTTGATGTCAATATCCAGGTTCATCAAGAGTGTTTCCACCAATCTAATATCATTGACTGACCAAATTACACCCACACACCAATAATTCCTTGGGGTGATTCCAACCCAACATGATATGGGTTTTAGAGTTAGTCTAATGAATGAATAAAATAAAGGGTAGAACTAACATGTACCAAAAATTTAACATCGTCAATGGTATAATTTGTGTCAAACTGAGGAAGAATAAAATTTGAAATAGTTAATATTTGAGAAGAAGACCATTAGATTCATCCATTTGAAGGCCAAAACAACTATCTCTAAGCCCTATACTATGGCCTTGGTTTTCTCACTAATGTCCCTAAAATGATATGTGGATGCAGCATCAACCCAAGTATCTAATCATTTTCCCTCACCAAGGACTAAACCAATGTTATGTAAATGTTTCCCAAGCAATGGATCAGATAACTCCTCCCCAAGCACTACTCAATGGCCACACTATGGACACCATATTTTCCCTTGTCCATTTTTCACATTAGGTCCACCATGGCTTGCACCGGGCCATGGTGTTTCCTATATTAAATAGGAAATTCTCCAAAACACCTCAAAAAAATAAAAATACAACAATAAAATATCCAATAATTAAAAAACATTAATAATATTAAGAAACTCATATATATAATGTTTTATATATGAGAAGAAAAAGTTCTTGATATTCCAATATAACTACATAGGGATTCTCATCCTCGAGAAGCACCGCCACTCATATTTCTCAAACTAATAAGGGAATTGATATCAAACAATAGAATCTCATTCACATATTTCCATATAGATACTCTTATGATTCTATAATACATGAACAAGTGGAACCATATTCCCCCAAAACACCTTCTAACTCTGGTCTATGATCCACACCAAGTGCTCCAAAAAGATGCATTCAGTTTCAATTCAATTTCGTTATAGACAATCACTTGTAAATGATTGGGAATGCACCCCTGAATCTAAGAAACATGGAACACATCATCCAATCATCTATATTCTAGAGGAAGGTCTATTCAGTAAGCCACTAGTCTCATATGTTTTGGTACATCCAAGAGACCTAAAAACTATGACACAATCTTACACTACTTATGCAAACAGAGATTTTCCAACTAAGGTGAAACCCACAAGAAAACTCAATCACCCATTGAAAACTACAAAGTTCACATCCTAATCTCAAAACAAGGTCATTTCCAACTCTGAGTGGTAACCAACTACCTCCTGGCCAACAACACTCTCCTAGAGGTCTACCATACCACACTTGGACAATCAACTACGACCACATCCACCTTTTTCTAACATAATGGTGACAGGTAGAACCTCAAATAGAGATACTATGATTAACTAGTGTTTATAAATGAAATTCTGTTTTCAGATGAACAAAATCCGTATTATAATGATTTTATAGAAAAAAACTACATTGCTTATTTTTATCCATTATAATTTATATAATGTAAGTTTTAAAATAACATTAAACATCATGAACATTGATTATATAGCCTTTTTATATTGACCACTAAAATTATTATATATTAATGTTTATGATAATGTATAATTGATAATGATGAAAGAAGAGATGGCCTCGACCTATAAGATCATACCTTTTGAAGCCCATTTATTGAAGATTCAAAGGTAGATGGGTTCACTAGGATTTGAACTTGACCAATACCAAGCGATGATTTGACAAAGAATTCTTGATTGAAACTATTTATGGGAAAATTTAAATCTTTTATATATCATAGACCACACCATGTTTTCCAAACAACCCAAAGAACGTGTCACCCTTGGACACATTACCCTTAGGGTATATACTAATGTAATAAAGATTCATGTATCTAGAATATAATAGTGTAATTTTTTATTTTTAATAAAATAAGGATTATATTTATCCATTTTATTTTTTACTTTATAAATGAATAAATAATGAGTTTTATAAAAATTATATTTTGATACAATGAAACAAAAATTATATTTTTATGAAATATATAATTTTAATCAAGATTTTTTTTTGAATTAATGATTTTTTAAGACTTTTTATTTTATTAAAATATTCCTATTAAATAATATTTATTTATATATAAATGATAATATAATTTTATTGAGTAAAATGTAATTTTCGTAAGGTTCAAAAATAGTTATTGTCTTAAAAACCCGTATTTTCTAATAAATGTGTATTTTCAAATAAATGTGTATTTTTAATTTTTAATTTAATTTTTTTATATTTATAGAATTAATTTGATAATATTAATATGTTTTTAAAATAATATTTCCAAAATTAGTAAACTTTTAATTTTTCATACATTTCCGAGATAAATGAATTTTTAGGAAAAAAATTAAATACGATATTAATATATGGTATGTGTTATGATATCATAAAATCCAAAAGTAATTTCATAAATACTATTTAGAGTATACATGACCAATATTTTTCTTCCCATATAAATTAATGCGTTTCTTAAGTTATTATATTAATTTTATAATCATTTAATGAATCCTCCAAAACCTATGTAATATTTTAAGGTTTTAAAATTAATTTTTTATGAACCTGAATAAGTTCTACCTCACCAAGGGCATTGAGTTTATTATTTTGTTTCTTAGAATTATAAAATATTTTAAAACACTAATAAGTGGTAGAGACAATGGGAAATTACCATGTTAGGTTTTTTTTGGTTTTGATTATTTTATTATATAGAGTCCAAAACTCATGTTTTGAAATTAATAAAGAACTCATCACTCTTTTATAATAAAAACTAACCAACCCTAACATTCCTCATTTCTCAAAATCTATTTAGAATTAATTTACTCTAACTTATCTATATATAGAACTCCCATTTTGTAACCAAGATCAAATGAAACTATTACCTTACTTTTAGAAGTACCCTCTCATAGTAAGGTGTCTTCTCCTAATCTTTCTTCAAAAACCTTCTTTTTATTATAAATTTTAATTTCCCATTTTTCCTGTTAGGTTATGTTTTCACACATACCTATTAGCATCCTTATTATTTTAAAGTGATGAGAGACCCATTTAATAGTCATTAAACCCTTCCATAAATCTTTTTTCACCCCTATTATGTTGTCAAAATTATCCTACGATTTTCCATGATAAACTATAGTCTAGTGAATACACATCACCATTCTCACTAAATGGTATTCACTTAGATATACATGTCAATTTTTTGATTTGGTAATTACATTAATATAACCTTCACTATATAATATTTGGATCAAATTTTTCAATTGCATATTCATGTTATATGATTAACGTGGCACAATAATGCATGTACATGATAAGAATGTGATGTGTGGGATCCAAATTATATAACCCTCCAATGCATTTAGTAATATTTTTACCAAATGAGATACAATTTATGTTTCATGGGAGGTTAACCTAAGGAATCTATGATGTGTATTCTCAGCGGTTATTCATGACATACATTTTTTATGTAATATTTGATGTTATTCCTATATACCCATGTTGTCTTAATATTTTCATCTTATATCATTCTTTGATGTTCACGTTTATGATTGTCACCTATATTGTGTTACTTTTATAGTCTTCTTGAATCGTATTTGGTACTTTACCATATGATATTATTTTTTACTCCCTTTACATGATTTATATCTCACTACATTCTTTTCTATATCCCCTTGGTGTCACATGATGTTTTAATAAGGAAATGGAATTTTAAAGGCATGTTGTCAATTTTTTAAATAATGTTGTTTTACACATGTTTCAAATTACTATTCTATGTTACTAATTTACTAATGAAAATAAGACTTACGATCTTTCATGATTTTGTTAATGTAATTTACCAATCTTAGATTCCCATAGATGGTGAATTATTTTAATACATTGGCATGATTACAAGAAATCAAATCCTAAAGGACTGATTAGTTTAGCAGTCCTGGAAAATAGATTACATACCCGATCTTTACATTTCAATTCAAAACCTAAAATACTAAAAAGATAATAATTTGAGAATTCTATTATTATTCTAGATTAAACATGCATATAAATAATAATACACTTCTTGGAATCCCATGAAAATTAAAAACAAGAATGGGGTGATCTCAAATGCTCAGTAAGGTTAAACAATATAGCATAAGATTTCAAAAATAACCATAAATTCTAAGACATGTATAAAAATAAAACACAATCCTTTTAATCATAAACTCCAACATAATATGGAATGAATAAATTAAATAATTCCATTTAAATATTCACATGGATATTCTATTAGTTGAATAATGACCTGTAATATCAATAACTATTCTCATAATGAGAAAATATATAATGAGAGACATCATTAACATATTTTCAAGACCTCATGATATGACCATACATAACCATACCATCAAGTCCTCGTTACAATAAACTATTTTTTCTAATGATACATAATGATGTCTAGAGGGGATATATCGGGCCCCACCCATCACTTAATTAGTCCAATACATTCCTCATATGAAAATGGCGAAACAAAAACAAAAAAATAATTTGAATTAAAATCTAGTATATGAAATATGAAAACTATAACCATAATAAATGAATGGTTTCTGAATATCACATCTACAATAAAACTAATCAAAAACCATTCAATAAAATATGGTAAATGATATCATTAGAGATCAACCTGAATTAAGCATAAGATCCAATAAAGGATGTTTATATAGACAGAAATACTCTATTAAAATACTTTAAAATATCTAGAGGAAAATACAATTTTTTCTTTAAAATAATTTATTCAAAAGATAGAGACTTATAAAAGAAAACATTTAAAAAATTATTTCTCAATCAAAGTGTCCCATACCACTTTGAAACATTTAAAGGAATTAACCTTTTAAAAAATAAATTTCTATATAAATAAATCCTTATAACCATTTTGAAAACATGGACATGAATGAGAAATATTTAGATGAATAAATCATTAAAAAATTGTAAATGATTTTTAGTTAAATATTCACTTATATAAAACCATTAAGAGATTCCTTTTTGAAAACATTTCAATGAAAATAAAATTAGACATAAAATTTCCATTGTAATCCTTTTATATTTATATAATTAGTTATGTAAAATAATATCAAGGATATTGAAATTTTGAAGGGATTAATTATTTAAACATTTAAATAAGCCCATAAGACATTGAAAATTTAGATCATAATACTGATATCATAAAATTAATATTTAAATAACATTAATATCAAAATATTTATGACATGAAATATAATAGGGGTAGTACATACACCAGGGCATGAATGTCGTCAACATTTTCTTATCATATTGATTGGAAGAAATTAAATGACATATATGTATATATATAAATATATAATATTACAGTAGAATTATTATGTCATATATTTCATACTTATTCATTATATATATTTTTATAATCTTTCTTGAATGGTTAAAATGGAGGATGAATCTCATCGCGTTTTGGAGATGGTAAACTGTATGTACACATGAGCAGTGATATCATTTCCTTAATGATAAATGGGTAAAGAAATTTATTGAATGATAATAATAAATAATAAATATCACTTAATATTTATTATTTATTTCCATTATATTCGTCATTATACACATCTAATAAAGCATAGATAAAAAAATGCTGACACCACAACATGGAGATGGTAAGCTGTATGTATGCACGCATGGTGATATTGTTTTTCATAGGATGTGTAAAAGGATAAATATTGATGTAACATATTCATAAAAAATATCATAATATAGTATATTATAGAGTTATTACTTTAGTTTACAAGAAATATATAAATATTAAGTATAAGAAGAAAAGAAATTGAAATGAATTTGTAAAACAATAACCTCTTCTTCGAGTGTCTCCTTTTGATTTTCACAAAAGGAATCCAAAGGTTGGATTTCATCCTAAAGTATGGCCTCTAGGAGGAATTGAGGGAATTTGGTAGTAAAAGTGGTGAGGTTTTGGCAGAGAAAAATGGATTTAGGAGTGTTAATAAAAGATATAGAGTTGTGCCCTTTTATAAGAGAGGTGAGAGGCACTTTTGGAAACTCCAATACAATTAATTTATTATTAAATGATTTTATATTTAAAATATATACTAAGTGAGTTATTTTTACGATAATATGAGAATGGGTAGAAATAATCTCAACAAAGGATTTTTATACATGTTTATGTCATATAATTAGCCTTATCTTTTGGCTTTAATCCTTAGTTAAAAAATTTAACTTTTACCGTGACCAATTTTCTTTTTACAGTATATGGTTAATATAGTTATAATAAAATGATTAAAGTACCCCAATTGGATATTTATGACATATATAAAACTATATGAGTTAGTTGGAAAAATTATATATTTTTATTAATCTTATAATATTTAATAAAATATTATTTATTTTAAAGTTTCATATAGGGAAATTTTGATACTATTCGATATTTTCATTTTTAAAAATATATAACCAACATGATAACTTTGAAAAAAATACTTCCAATATTTCAATAACGTGACTAAAGTTTATATAATTTTCTTATTTCGTTAATTAAGTCAAATTATATTTATTTTAATATTTTTAATATCATTTATTTGAGATATCAATTAATTAAACAATTATAGTATCATTATTATAAAAGATTTTAATTAAGTAACATCAACTATAAAAATTAAAAATAAATTATCTTGATAAATATAAATTCATTTTATTTAATATGAATTATTATAATAGAATTTATCTTATGGATAACCCTATATTAAAAATTATTTAGTTATTAAAATTTGAATATTACACGTTTAACTATTTATTATTTAAAATATAATAAATGTCTTAACCTAACACAAGTGGATTATAAAGGACTATAGTTTTTACCTAAATTTAATTTTGGACGAAAAACACTTATCCAATGATGTTAGGACAAGTGTTAGGGTAATTTTATATTATTAAAATATATTTTTTACATTAAATTACTCTATTTACCTTCAATTGTTGTAAATAAAATTCAATAGTTACTATTCAAAAATATTATTTTGATCCTATTTGAACAAAATTTTCATACTTATTGCAACCATATATGTTCATTTTTTTAAATTTAATTAACAAAATTAGTAAAATTATATTTAATGTGAATCCCGTAGATGTGGCTAGAAGGAAGGTAAATGAAACATTCAAAAGTTCAATAATTTTAATATGTAATTCAATTATAAAAATGATTCCAATGACCAAAATTGGGTTAATATATTTATTATTTATATATTTTGTCTTTAAAATCAATTTAATTGAAAATAATTATTTAAATTAAAAATTTAGGTTTTTAACAACAATGAAGTGTTTTTCAATATTCATCAAAAATAGAATATCTTCAGAAAAATACAAAATATTCATCCTAAGATAAATTTGATATTCAGAACTAAAAAAATGAGATCTATTTTACCAAATTAAATATACATGGGTGTATAAAATTAATTTTATTATTGTTCACAAAAGAACAAAAAAGTAGTTCTTTTAAGAAAATATCATTTCTAAACATATAACTATTTTAACGAAACATATACATTTCATTATAAATATGTTTTATTTTTATGAAAAAATTATAAATAACATTTAAAATTTATTAATTACTATTAATATTACTATATTTAACGGATAAGTTATAAATATATCAATTAAATAATTATAATACTAATGTGTTGTTTCATAGAAAGTTAGTGTTACCTATAATGCATGCCAGGTCATTGTTGCTTGAAATACAAGCAATTTAAATTCATTAAAAAGATAATGTACTATAAAATATTGGGGTGTTACAATCTCCAATCCTGCAACAAATTTTGTCGTAAAAATTTGAAATTTCACTATGAAAATAAAAGGTTGATACTAGAAAATACCTTTGTGGAAAACCACATCAGAAATAAGGTTAAAAAAAGTTCATATTTAAAATGAATAAAGGAAAGAATGAAGGTTACCATAGATAATCCATACAGGGGAGACATGTAGAAAAACATGGACATGAAATAAAAATATAACCATCATGTTCAAATGGACAATGATAGAGAACATAATTAATAGAAAGTTAAAAAATTAGAAATCTATAAATCTATGATGATCTAAGGGACCATTTGATTCATAAACAAAATGTACTCGGATAGATTTTTTTTAGTTTTAGGATCCTTTCCCTAGAGTTGAAGATTTATTTTACTATTCATAAGAGAACATAATTTTTCTAATTCCATGTTATAATCAAAATATAATCCTTTGGCTGTGCTTTGATCTATTTTTAATTCATCCCTTGCACCTAGAAATGAATGTTTAAATTTATTTTTTCACACCTGTAGCACTTTTGACAAATCATAAGACCAATAAGTATTTCCTAATCCGATAAATGTTGACTAAATCCAAAAACATTAGCACATAATATCCAATTAATTATACTTAATCCCCAAACTATATTATCTAATGTTTAACTTAACCCAATCCGACATTAAGACTCGACCAAAATACTTCCAATCAAATTCATTGTCCAAACAATGACTCTAAATTTCCAAAATCAATCCTAACATAAGATTTTACGAAAAACATAATGTAGAAATTATTTTCATATACCAAAATTGGATCACATTTAAATCCTTAATGAAAACTCTTATTCTTACAAATCCTTAAAGAATAAGTACTAGAGTAAAATACTTATATATCTCATGAATATTTTAACTATAAAACCATTGATGTAATAATTTTTGAATCCAAATACAAAATAACATTAATCATTACACACCAAACTTAAACCACTAACTATGCTTCAAAATCTTATTCTTTAATACCACCTTTATCTCATTTTTTTCATTTCAAGACTCTTCATTATCATAAGTATAAACATTACTTGTATAACATTTCTAATTATATATATTGACCAATACCTAAATCATAATCCCAGAAACACTAATCAGTGGTATATTCTTGAAGAATCATTTATAGGATATCTAAATGATTCCATATTCATCTCGAACAATTTTTCCATAGGATTAACCATGATTATCCATTACCAAATCTAATGTATGATATCAAATAATCAGACTTATATTCAAATTCATTCATATAGTTATGTTTTCTAATCTATGTTTTCTAAGAAGAATTTCCAAGGTTGTTTCTAAACTTCCTTTAATACCAACTATATGGCTCTGCCCCCAGATTCTTAGAGATGGTGCATTATTTTAATAAATTAGCATGATTATAAAGAATAAAATACCAAAAGACCAATCGATTTAGCAGTCTTGGAAAATATATTACATACATGAACGTTATATTAAAATTCAAAACATAAAATACAACATAGATAATCCTTTGAAAACATCATTATTCTGCTAGCTTAAACCTGAAGATAAATCATAATACACTTCTAAAATCCCTGGAATATAAAACATAAGAAAGGGGTGAGCTTAGATGCTCAGTAAGGTTAAAAAATACATCATAATCTTTCAAAAATAACCATAAAAATTATGAAAATTATAAAACTAAAACACAGACATTTTAAACATAACAATTAACATAAAATTTCAAAAATAAATCAAATAATTCCATTAAAACATTCACATGGGTATTTTACAAGTTGAAGAATCACATGTAACATTAACAACTAATCCCATAATGCGAGAATACATAATTCCAGGTATCATAAACAAACTGTTAGTGACTCTTGCCAACACCATACATAACCATAATGTCAAGGCCTCACGTGAAAGTAATATTTTGTCCCATGAGAACTACCTATGCATCGAGGGGATATAGTGGTCCCCACCCATCACATACTATGTGGAATTCATTCCACATATGAAAATAGAGAAATGTAAATTGCATAATCATTCATATTAAAATCTAGTATATAAAATATGAATACTTTAACCATAATCCTAGAATGGTATATAAATAGAAAATACCCAAACAAAATGATCATTCAATATTCAAAAAAAATATGGTAAATGATTTCATAAGAGATCGACCTCAATTGAGTATAAGATCCAACAAATTATGTTGACATAGATAAAGATATTATATTATAATCACTAATATGGAGACAAATATCCCCTTTACTTTGAAATAATTTATTCCAAAGCCATGCACTTATAAAAGAATACATTTAAAGATAGATTTTTGAATCAAAGTGTCCCATAAGAATTTGAATTTTTTTAAAGAAATTATCATTTTAAAACATTAATTTCCATATAAATAAATCCTTAAAATAAATTTGAATACCTAGACATTAATAAGAAATATTTAGAAGAATAAATATTTAAAACATTTTAAATGATATTTTAGTTAACGAGTCCCGTTCATAAAACCATAAAAGGATTCGTTTTTGAATTTTTTTGAATGAACTTAAAAATAGAAATAAAATTTCCATTATAATCCTTATATATATATATAAATAGTTATGTAAAATAATTTAAATACTATTGAAATGGAGAAAGGATTAACTCTTTAAACAATCAATGCATCCCATACCACTTGGAACATTTAAATAATAATCCCAATATCATAAAATGAATATTTTAATACCTTTAAGATAAATTTATTCGTGATATGAAAAATAATAGGGGAAGTACATATGCCACACAGAAGGAATAGGTGGTGAACTTGGCTTATATCTCACAAAAATTAAAAGTGATACAGAATTCACTTGCCTTAGGTCCAATACTATCCAAACATGTGTGAAACTCTTGTATAATGGTTTTAAACATATTATTAACTTCTACCAAAATCATAATAATATTTATTATATAATATTTTCTTCATTTATTACTTTACATTACCCATTTGTTAATAATTCTTTGTTAAAGCAACGTTTAAGGTAATAACTACTTTGTTTATCATAAGTGTTTTGATTTTTTATTTTTGATCATATTACTTAGATCATGATTTAATCACTTCCAGAATATAAATCATGATTTATATATCTTCTATTTTTTGAATATAAATATATATAATAGTTAGATATATGAAATGTAATACACCGTTCATGGAGATGATGAGCTGTACGAACACATGAATGTTGTTTCTGTATTCTTATCGTATTGAATGGAAGAAAGTAAATGAATATATATATATATATATTATTAAATTAGAATCATTATGTAATATATTTATAATTTTTAATTATATATATTTTTATAATCACTCTTGAATTGTTAAGGTGGATGATTAATCTCATCACGTCGTGGAGGCGGTGAGCCGTACGTACACATGAGAGATGGTATCATTTCCTTAATGGTAAAGGGGTAAGGAAACAAATAACATGTTAAATATATAGAATAATTATCAATTAATATTGATTATTTATATCCATTATATTTATCATGATACCCATATAATTAAAGTATATATGAAAAACTGTTTACACAACGGCGTGGAGACGAAAACCCGTACGCATGCACTCATAGTGATATTGTTTTTTATAGGATGGGTAAAAGGATAACTATGGTTTTACATTACAATAAAAACATCACATAAAATAGTATATTTTTGATCTATTACATTAGTATGAAAACAACACAGGAATAAGAATTATAAGATGAAAATAAATTGAATTGAATTGGTAAAACAATTACCTCTATTTCGAGTGTCTCCTTTAGATTTTACCAAAATGGATATTTAGGATGGATTTCAGACCAATGTATAGACTCTAAGATGAATTGAGGGAAGTTGGGAGGAGAAGTGGTCTGGGTTTGGCCAATCCAAAGGGCTTTAGAGGTGTTAATACCAGAGAAGGAGAGATGCCCTTTTATAAGATTGGTGAGGAGAACTTTTGGAAACATCAAGACTATTAATTTACTATAAAATGATTTTCAATTACAAATAGCTCCAAAGTGTGTTATTTAGATGATATGATGATTTTGGATTGAAATCTTCTATACCAATTAATTTTAGACTTGTTTAGGTAGTATAATTAACTTTTTTTTGGCTTTAATCCTTTGTTAAACAATTTAACTTTTACCGTCACAACGTGTCTTTTTACCCTAGTGGGTTAATACAGTTATTATAAAATAACAAAAGATCCCCATTCAGATAATTTATGAAATATTTAACACTATAAAAGTTATTTTAATTAATTCTATCTTTTTATTAATTTTATTACAATTAATACTATATTATTTATTTTAAAATATCATTTATGTCAATTTTCATACTATTCAATATTTTCATTTTTAAAAATATTTAACCAACATTATAACTTCAAAAAATAATTCCAATATGTCACTAATATCTATAGGTTATCTATTAATTTTTTTTATTTCATTAATTAAGACAAATTATATTTATTTTAATATTTTTAATATCATTTATTTGATATCTAAATTAATTGAACAATTACTGTATCATTATTATAAAAGATTTTAAATACCTTAATTGTTCTCTAAATAATTAAAATAAATTATTAAGATAAAAATAAATATATTATATTTCAAATCAATAATTATAGTATAATTTATATTTTTTTATAACCTTATATGAAAATTTATTTAGTTATTAAAATTTGAATATAACTCTTTTAATTCAGGTTTAATTAAAATAAAATAAAGGTCTTAATCTAAAACAAGTGGAATAAAAAGGATCATATTTTTTACCTAAGGATTAATTGCGTCTAGAAAAACTTTTAAAATAAAATTAAGACAAGTGTTAGGGTAAATTTATATTATTATAATTTTTTTACCTTTAATTACCCTATTTACCTTTAACCATGGTAAGTAAAATTCAAAAGTTACTCTTAAAAAAATTATTTTTATGTAATTAGACCAAATTTTTCATAATTATTATAGACATGTATGTCTGTTTTTCAAAATTTGATACATTGAAGTGGTAGAATTACGTTAAATGCTAATCCTGTTGATGTGGTTAGAAGGCCGATAAAAGAGACAATCAAAAGTTCAATAATATTTTATATCTAATTGTATTATAAAAACGATTTCAATGACTTAAAAGGGTTTATTATATATATTATTTATCTATTTTTACTTTAAAATCAATTTATAGAAAAATATTTATTTAAATGAAAAAATCAGTTTTTTAACAACATTGCTGTGTTTTCCCTATTCATCAAAAATTGAAAGTTTTCAGAAAAATAACAAAAATTCACCCTAAGATAATTTTGAAATTTTAAATTAAAAATGAAGTAAGTTTTACCAAATTCAGTTTCTAAGAGTGTCTAATATTAATTTTATTATTGTTCACAAAAGGATTTAAAAAGTATTTTCTTTAATAAAATAGTATTTCTAATCATATAACTATTTTAACGAAATATATAAAATTCATAAGTTTTTTTTATTTATGTGAAATAATTTTAAATAACATTTAAAAGTTATTTATTACTATTCATATTACTATATTTGATGGATAATTTAAAAATATATCATTTAAATAATTATAATACTAATGTTTTGTTTCAGATAAACACAATGTTGCGTGTAATGAAATACAAGTCAGTGTTGCATGAAATAAAATCTTTTTAGTTTCATAAAAAATATAATGTTCTATGAAATCTTCGGGTGTTACATTCTCCCCTCACTAAATAAATTGTATCATCAAAATTTTAAATTACACTTCGAAAAGAAAAGGTTGATACTAGAAAATACTTTTATGGAAAACCCACATCAGAAACGAGGTTAATAAAAGTTATAATTTAAAATAAAGAAAGGGAATTATTAAGGTTAACAGAGATAACACATATAAGGGTTCCATGTAGGAAAATATATACATGAAAGAAAAATATAACCATCAAGTTCTAATGGAGAGTGATAGAGGACATGATTTTGAGAAAGTTAACAATTAAAAATCTATAAATCTACGATGATCTAAGGGACCATTTGATTCATCAGAAAAAGTACTAGGATATAATTTTTTTTGGTTTCATGATCCTTTACAAAGAGTTTAAGAGTCATTTTACTATTCATATAAGCACTTAATTTAATTAATTACATTTCATAAGCATAATATCATCATTTTGATGTCCTTTGATCTATTTTCATTTCACCCCTTACACCTGGAAATGAATGTTCAAAATGAATTTTTCATGCCTCATGCACTTTTGATAAATCATAAGTTCTGAAAGTATTTCCTTAATCCTATAAATGTTTTCTAAAACCAAAAACATCAGCACATAATATCTAATACTTTATACTTAATCCTCAAACAATGATATCCAATGTTCAACTTAACCCAATCCTACCTTAAGACTCGACCAAAATACTTGCATCCAAATTCACTATCAAAAAATATATTCAAATTTCCAAAATCAATCTGAAAATCAGATTCCCAAAACAATTTAATGTATCTCTTATTTTCACATATGAAATATTTGATCCCCTTTAAATCTTTAATAAAAACTCTTATACTTCCATATCTATAAAGATGAAGTACTGTAGTAAAATCCTTATATATCTCATGAATCTTCTAACCATAGAACCATTTATGTAAAAATTCTTGAATCCAAAAATAATATAACCTTAATCCTTATAATTCACTCTTTATCCATTAACTAGGGTTCAATATATTATTCCTCAGTACCTCCTTCACCTCATTTTTTTGTTTTTAGCCTCTTCCTTTTTTGAAGTATAAACATTACTTATATAACCCTAATGATTCTAACCATCAACCAAAACCTAAATCATAATATCAAAGGCACGAATTAGTGGTATAGTCTTTAAGAATAAATTATAATATCTTTAAATGATTTCATCCTCTTCTCAGTCCAATTTCTATGGGATTAACCTAGGGTATCCATTACCAAATCTAAAGGTTGATATCCCATACTTAGACTTATCCTCAAATTCATTCATAGGGACATGTTTTATAATATATGTTTTCTAAATATAATTTCCAAGGTTGATGATAAATTTCCATTAATTCCAACTATAATTCCCCAACCCTAGATGCCTCGATTATGTGTGTTATTTTAAAACATTTTCATGATTATAAGGAATCAAATCCTAGAGGACTGATTCGTTTAACAGTCTTGGAAAATATATTACATACACGACCTTTAAATTACAATTCAAAACATAAAATACATCATAGATAATTATTTGTGAATGTCATTATTCTCATAGGTTAAACCTGCATACAAATCATAATACATTTCTTGTAATCCTGGAAAAAAACCTATAAATAAGGTGATCTTAGATTCTCAATATGGTTAAACAATACAGTCAAAGCTTTCATAAATAACCATAAACATTAAGACAAGTGTAAAACTGAAACATAAGTCCTTTAAACATAAACTTGAGCATAATATGGAAGTATTAAATGAAATAATTCCATTTCAATATTCCCAGGGATATTTTACTGGTCTAATAATCACATGTAATATCAATAACTAATATCATAATGAGGGAACACATAATGTCGGACAATATAGCCATACCATGAAGGCCTCATTCCAATACCATATATAACCATTCCATCAAGGCCTCGTTCCATGACTCTAGTTTGTCTCATGAGTCCTACCGATTCATTGAGGGGATATAGCAGGACCCTCCTATCACTTACAAAATACAATACATTCATTATATGAAAATAGTGAAACATAAACAACACAATCATTCTTATTAAAGTATAGTATAAGAAATATTAATACTTAAACTACAAACAAAGAATGGTATCTAAATATAACATACATATTCAAATAGATACTCAACCATTAAATAAAATATAATAAATAATATCATAAGACATAAACCTCAATTAAGAATAAGAACTAACAAAGGATGTTTACATAGATGAAAATACTCTATTAAAACCATTAAAAATTTCATGAGACAAATATATCTTTTTCTATGAAATTGTTTATTCAAAAGCTGAGCACATATAAAAGAAGGCATTTAAAAAGAAATTTTTGAATCAATGTTCCAATACCTCATAGAATCTTTTGAAAGTAATGATTATTTTAAAACATTCATGTATATATAAAAAAAATCCTTAAACCCATTAGAAAACATGGACATTAATGAGAAATGTTCATAAGAATAAATCATTTAAACATTTAAAACAATGTTTTTGTTGAAGAGTCCCTTACATAGAAAGAAAAAGTATTAATCTTTGAAAACATTTGAATTATCTTAAAAATAGACATAAAATTTATATAATAATCCTTTTATATTTATAAAAATAGTTATGTAAAATAATATCAAGAATATTGAAATAGAGAAAGGATTAATTCTTTAAACATTCAAAGCATCCTATACCACATTGATCATTTAAATCCTAAGACTAATATCTTCAAATGAATTTTTAGATACCATGAAGATAAATGAATTCATGATATGAAATATAATAGGGTAGTATGTACACCTCACATAAGGAATATGTGGTGGACATGGCTTATATCTCACAAAAATTGAAAGTGAGATGGAACTCCCTTATCTTTGGTCTGATACTCTCCATATGTGTCCGAATATCATATATAATGGTTTTAATTTTTTTAAAATATAAAATAATCATAATAATATTTAAAATGTCATATATGACTCATTTATTAAATTATATTACCCATTTATTAACAATTCTAAGCTAAAGCAACATTTTAGGTAATAACTACTTTGTTTATCATACATGTTTTGACATGTTATTCATGATCGTATTACCTAGATAAAAATTTAATTACTTAAATAATGTAAAACATGATTTATATATCACATATATTCATAATATAAATATATACAGTAGATAAATATATGAAATGGAATACATTGTTCATGGAGAAGATAAGTCGTACGTACACATGAATGTTTTTTCCGTTTTCTTATCATATTGAATTAAAGAAAGTAAATGAAATATATGTATAAAACTATAAACATATATTATTATAGTTGAATTATTATGTCACATATTTCATACATTTTCATTATATATATTTTAATAGTCATTATTGAATTGTTAACATGGAGGATAAATCTCATCATGTCGTGGAGACGGTAAGCTGTACGTACACAAAAGCAACAATGTCATTTTCTTAATGGTAATGGTGAAAATAAATGGATGGAATTTTATTTATAAAGAATAAATATCACTTCATATTTATTATTTATATCCATTAGATTCATTAGTCTACCCGTATAAATAATGTATAGATTAAAAACATTTTACACCACGATGTGGAGACGGTAAGTCGTACGTACTCACACATGGTGATATTGTTTTTTGTAGGATTGGTAAAAAGAAGAATATGGATGTCCCATAAACATGAAAACAACTCATAATATATTATATTCTGGATTTATTAATTTAGTATGGGAGGAACATTGGAATAGGATATAGAATATTAAAATAAATTGAATTGAATTGGTAAAACAATTGCATATTCTTCGAGTGTATCCTTTTTATTTTCATAAAAGGACTCCTTAGGATGGATTTATTCCGAAATTATGGCCTCTAGGATTAAGTGAGTGAAATTTGGAGGAAAATTGGGAAGGGTTTGGATGACACTAACTAACTTATATGTGTTAATAAAAGAGATGGAGAGATTCCATTTTATAAGAGAAGTGTGGGGCACTTTTGGAAACTCTAAAACTATTAATTAATTATAAAATGATTTTTGATTTAAAATAGATCCAAAGTGAGTTATTTAAAGGATAAGATGAGTACGGGTCCAAATAATATCAATAAATTTATTTTATACTTGTTTAGTTCACATAATTGACTTTATAATTTTTCTTTAATGTTTAGTTAACCAGTTTAACTTTTACCATGACAACATGACTTTTTACACTATAGGATTAATATAGGTACTATAAACTTTCAAAAGAAACCTAATTGGATCATTTATGACATATTTTACACTATACATGTTTTTTGGATGAATTATATATTTTTATAGATTTTATAACATTTAATAAAATATTATTTATTTTAAAGTATCATTTATTTTAATTTTGATACTATTCAACATCATCATTTTACAAAATACATAAAAAATATGATAACTTCAAAACAATACTTCCAATATGTCACTATAATGTCTAAGGTATCTATAATTTTTTTTACGTCATTAATTTAGTAAAATTATATTTATTTTAATATTTTTTATACCATTTATTTTATATCTTAATTAATTAAACAATTACTACATTCTTATAAAAGATTTTAACTAAGTTATTTGTTCACTAAAAATTAAAAACAAATTATAAAGATGAAGAGAAATTTATTATCTTTCAAATGATTAATTATAGTAGAATTTATCTTATGTATAACCATGTACTAAATATTATTTAGTTATTAAAATTTGGATATGATACTTTTAACTCTTCTTTAATTAAAATGTAATAAATGTCTTAATCTAACAAAAGTTGCTTAAAAAAGATCATATTTTTTTTACCTAAGGTTGATTTGGGGTGAAAAATAATTATCCAATGAAATTAAGATAGGTTTTAGGGTAATTGTTTATTATTATAATTTTATTTTTACCATTAATTACTATATTTACATTTAAACATGGTAAATAAAATTTAAAAGTTACTATTCATAAAATTACTTTATTCCTATTTGACCATGTTTTTAATAATTATTACAACCATGTATGTCAGTTATTTAAATTTTAATTCACATAAGTTGTAAAATTTATTTTAATACTAGTCCCATAGATGTGGCTAGAGGGAGGGTAAAAGAGAGGTTCAAAATCTCAATAATTTTTTATATCTAATTATAATATAAAAATGATTCTAGTGAACTAAATTGGGTTAATATGTTTATTATTTATCTATTTTGACATTAAAATCAATTTAATGTAAAATAATTATTTAAATGAAAAATTCGATTTTTAACAACAATGTAGTGTTTTTAACTATTCATAAAAAATTGAATGTTTATAAAAAAATAACAAAAAAACACCCTATGCTAGTTTTTATATTCAAAATTCAAAAATGAATTATATTTTAGGAAATTAAATTTTTGAGAGTGTCTAAAATTAATTTTATTATGGTTCAAAAAAGGACATAGAATGTAGTAACTTTAAGAAAATAGTATTTCTAAACATATAACTATTTTAATGAAACTTATCATGAAACTTATATATTTCATTATAAATATGTTTTATTTATTTTAAAATATTATAAATAACATTTAAATTTTATTTATTACTATTCATATTAATATATTTAATGGATAATTTATAAATATATAAAATTAATAATTATAATACAATTGTGTTGTTTCACAAAAACTCAATGTTGTGTGTAACGGAATCCATGTCAGTGTTGCATGAACTAAATGAAATTAAATTTAATTAAAATGAAAATGTACAATGTAATATTGGGCTGTAACATTCTCCCCTCTTTTAATAAATTGTGTCCTCGGAGTTTGAAATTGCACTTCATTAAAAAAAGATTGATACTATAAAAAACCTCAATAGAATACCCACATAAGAAATAAGGTTAATAAATGTTATAATTTAAAATAAAGAAAGGGATGTTTGGAGGTCACCAGATATAACACATAAAAGGGCTCTATATTTATTAACATGGAAAAGAATGAAAAATCTAACCATAAAGTTCTGATGGAGAGTGATAGAGAACATTATTAGGATAAAGTTAACAATCACAAAGCTATAAATCTATGATGATATAAGATCCCATTTGATTCATTAGAAAAAGTACTAGGATATCTTTATTTTGGATTTAGGATCTTTTCCATAGAGATGAAGAATTATTTTACTATTCCAACAAGCACTTAATTTATTTAATTACATGTCATAAGCGTAATCTCATCCTTTGGTTGTGCTTATATATATTTTCTCTTCATCCATTATAGCTCGATATGAATGTTCAAAATGATTTTTTCCCTCCTGAAACACTTTTGAAAAATCATAAGGTGCACAAGTATTTCCTTCATCATATAAATATTTACAAAAACCAAAAATGTTAGCACATAATATCCAATAAATTATACTTAATCCTCAAACAATAAAATCCAATGTTCTAAATAACCCAATCCAACATTAAGATGCGACCAAAATACTTCCTTCCAAATTCACTGTCCTAAAATTCCTCTAAATTTACAAAATCAATCTTAACAGAAGATTCCCCAAACAACATAATGTTTCTCTTATTGTCACATACAAAATACTTTATCACATTTAAATCATTAATAAAAACTCTTATTCTTCAAAATATTTAAATAAGAAGTACTGTAGTACAATTCTTATATATCTCATGAATCTTATAACTATAGAATAATTAATTCTATAATTCATGAATCCAAATACAAAATAACTTTAATTATTCCACTTAACTATTAAACCACTAACTACAATTCAATATCTTATTCCTTAATGCATCATTCATCTCATTTGTTCATTTTTAGCCTCTTCATTATCATAAGTATAACTATTAATTGTATATACTTGATAATTCAAACAATCAACCAAAACCTAAATCATAATCTTATAAAAACTGATCAATGATATTGTCTTGAAGAATCGTTTATAGGATCTCTAAATGATTTCATATTATTCTCAATACATTTGTCCATAGGATTAACCTAGGTTATCCATTACCAAATCTATAGGATGATATCCAATACTTAGAATTATCCTCAAAGTCATTTATATGGTTATGTTTTCTAATATATGTTTTATAAATCTAATTTTCAAGTTTGTTTCTAAAAATTATTTGATTACAACTGTAATGACCCGACCCCATATGCGTAGTGCTAGTGAAGTAATTTCATAAATTGGAATTATTACAAGAAATCAAATCCCAATGGACCCATCATATTAGTAGTCCTCTATAATAGATTACATACATGATATTCACATTACAATTCAAAAAATAAAATACAACATAGATAATCCTTGATAATGACATTACTCATATAGATTAAACCTGTATATAAATCACAATAAACTTCTTGTAATCCTAGGAAAATAAAAAATAATAAAGGGTGATATTAGATGCTTAGTAAGGTTAAACAATAAAACATATGATTTTAAAAATATCCCTAAACATTAAGACAAGTATAAAACTGAAACAAAATCCTTTTAAAAAGAAACTTGAACATATTGTGGTAAGAATAAATCAAATAATTCAATTTAAACATTCACACAAATATTATACTAGTCGAATAATCTCATGTAATATCAATGAATAATCTCATAATGAGGTAATGAATAATGTTGGACATCATAACTATACCGTCAAGGCCTTGTTCCAAGACCATATATAACCATACCATCAAGGCCTCGTGCCAAGACACATGTTTGTCTCACAAGACCGATCGATGCATCAAGGGGTTATAACAGGCCCCATCTGTTACTTACTAAGTCCAATAAATTCCTAATATGAAAACGGTTAATCCTAAACAACATAATCATTCTTATTAAAATCTACTATACGAAATATGAATACTTTATCCATTAACCAAAAATGGTATCTAAATTACACATTTACAATCAAAGAGATCATTAACCATTCATCAAATATAGTAAATGTTATCATAAGAGATCAAACTCAATTAATACTATTATCCAATCAAGGATGTTGAAATATATGAAAATAATCTATTAAAATCATTAAAAATATCTTGACACAAATACATTTTTTTATTTGAAATCATTTACTGAAAAGTCGCACACTTATAAAAGAAGACATATAATAGATATTTTTGAATCAAATTTTACCATACCACTTTGAAACTTTTGAACGTAATTAACATTTTAAAACATTTGTTTCCACATAAATAAATCCTTAAAACAATTTTTAAAACATGGAAATTAATGAGAAATATTTAGAAGAATAAATCTTTAAAAAATTTAAAACAATGATTTAGTTAAAAAGTCCTTTACATAAAAACATAAAAATATTAATTTATGAAATTTTTTGAATGAACTTAGAAATAGACAAAAAATTTCCATTAAAATCCTTTTATATCTATATTAATATTTATTTAAAATAATATCAAGATTAATGAAATGGAGAAAAGATTAATTCTTTAAACATTCAAATCATCCCAAACCCCTTTGAACATTTAAATCATAATCCCAATATCTTCAAATGAATATTTAAATAACATGAAGATAAATTTATTCATGATATAAAATATAATAATGGTAGTATATACACCACACACATGTAATAGTTGATGAACACGACTTATATCTCATGAAAATTAAAAGTGAGAGGGAATTCCTTTGCCGTAGATCAGATACTCTCTATACGTGTCTGAAACTCTTTTAAAATGGTTTTAAACAAATTATTACCTTATTAAAGAATAATAATAATATTTATGATATCATATATTATTCATTTATTACTTTATATTACTCATTTATTAATAATTCTATGTTAATGATACATTTCGGGTAATAACTTCTTTTCTTATCGTATGTGTTTTGACTTGTTGTTATTGATCGTATTTCTTAGACCATGATTTAATTAATTCCAAAATGTAAAACATGATTTATATATCATATATATTCAAAATATAAATATATATAATAGGTAGATATATGAAATGTAATACACCGTTTATGGAGATGGTACGTCGTATATACACAGGCATGTTGTCTCCGTTTTCATATCGTATTGAATGGAATCAAGTAAATTAAATATATAAATTTATATAAATATATATTATTAAATTATAATTAATATTTTATATATTTAATAATTACTCATTATATATATTTTTATAATCAATGTTGAATGGTTAACGTGGAGGATGAATCTTATCGCGGCGTGGAGATGGAAGCCGTTCGTACGTACGAGTGACAATATCATTTCATTAATGGTAGAGGGGTAAGGAAATGGATGAAAAATTAATTATAAAGAATAAATATACCTTAATATATATTTTTTATATCCATTATATTCATCATTATACCCAAAAAAATATAGTATGGATGAAAAATATTTTACACTATGACCTAGAGACTGTAATCCGTACTTACGCACACATGGTGAGATTGTTTTCTGTAGGATTCGTAAATGGATGAATATTGTTTTTAAATAATAAAAAAATCTCATAATATATTATATGTGAGATTTATTAGTTTAGTATTGAAACAGAATAGTAATAGGAAGTATAATAAGAAAATAAATTAAATTGAATTGGTGAAACAATTACCACTTCTTCAAGTGTCTCCTTTTGATTTGCACAAAAGACTCCATAGGTTGAATTTATGCCCAATGTATGGCCTCTATGATGAATTTAGGGAAGTTGTTAGGATAATTGAGTATTTTTTGGTGGAGAAAAATGTATTTAATGGTTTGAATAAAAGAGAAGGAAAGGTTCCCTTTTATAAAATATGTGAGGGTCACTTTTGGAAACTCCAAAAATATTAATTGACTAAAAACATATTTTCGATTTAAAGTAGCTACAAAGTGAGTTTTTTTTGTCTAAGATGATTAAAGGTAGAAATAATCTTAACCAATGAATTTTATACCCATTTAGAGCTTATAATTAACCTTATCCTTTGGGTTTCATCCTTAGTTAAACAATTTCACTTTTATCATGAACACTTGTTTGTTTTACACGATAAGGTTAATATAGTTACAATAAAATGCCAAAATTACCCCAATTTGATAATTTATGACATATTTATCACTATAAAATCTATTTTTATGAATTATAAATTTTTATGAATTTATAACACTTACTAAAATATTATTTATTTTAAAGTATCATTTTAATCAATTTTGATACTATTCAAAATTATCATTTTCCAAAATATCTATCCAACATGGTAAATTTTAAAAAGTACTTTAAATATGTCAATAACATTTATAATTTATATATTAATTATTTTAATGTCATTAATTAATTCATATTATATTTATTTTAATGTTTTTAATATCAATTCTTTGGTATCTCAATTTATTAAACAATTACTCCATCATTATTATACATGATTTTAATTTAGTTATTTGTTCTTGAAAACATAAAAATAAATCATAATTATGAAGATAAATTTATTATATTTCATATGAATAATTAAGTCTAATTTATCTTATGTATAACCCTATATTAAAAATTAATTATTTATTAAACATTGAATATGACACTTTTAGGTCATCTTTAAATAAAATATAATAGATTTATTAATCCTACACAAGTGACATAAAAAGTATCATATTTTTTTCCTAAGGTTGATATGGGTTTAAGAAACTTATCCAATGAAATTAGGAAAAGTAATAGTGTAATTTTATTTTATTATAATATAATTTTTAAATATAAATAACTTATTTACCTTTAACTATGGAAAAATAAAATTCAAAAGTTAATATACCTTAAAAATTATTTTCATATTAATAGACCACATTTCTATTACATATTACAACCATGTATAATAGTTTTTTGAAATTCAATTCATATAGGTGGTAAAATTATCTTTATTGCTAATCCCACAGATGTGGCTAAAAGGTGGGTAAAAGAGACGTTCAAAAGTTCAATAATTTTTTATATCTTAATCTATTATAAAATTATTAAAATGACCTAAATTAGGTTAATATATGTATTATTTATCTATTTTGAATTTAAAATAAATTTAAATTAAAATAATTATTTAATTGAAAAAGTTAGTTTTTAATAATAATCTAGTTTTTTTCACTATTCATAAAAAATTGCATGTTTTCTAAAAAATACCCAAAAATCACCATAAGTTAAATTCGATATTTCAAAATAAAAAATGAAGTCTACTTTACCAAATTCATTTTCTAATCATGTATAAAATTTATTTTATTATTTTTTATAACAGAAGATAAAAATTATTTCCTTTACAAGACTAATATTTCTAAACCTATAATTATTTTAACAAAACATGTACATTTCATTATAAATATTTTTTACTTATGTGAAAACATTATAAATAAAATTTAAAATTTATTATTTACTATTAATATTACTATATTAAATGGATAATTTATAAATATATTGTTTAAATAATTATAATACTAATGTGTCATTTCAAAGAAACATAATTTTGCGTGTAACACAAGCCAAGTCATTATTAGGTGAAATACAAGCTATTGAATTTATTTAAAAATACAATTTACTATGAAATTATGGGGTGTTACATTCTCCTCTTCTTTGATAAATTATTTCCTCCCTATTTGAAATTTTTCTTTGAAAATAAAATGTTGATACTAGATAAAAACTATGGGGAAAACCCACATCATAAATAAGGTTAATAAAATTTCTAATTTAAAATAAATAAAGGAAAGTATGAAGGTTACTAGAGATAACAAATACAAGGGATCCATATGAGAAAACATGGACATAAATTAAAAATCAAACCATCTTGTTCTGATGGATGGTGATAGAGAACATGATTAGAATGTAGTTTACAATCACGGAGCTATAAATCTACGATGATTTAAGGGAACATTTGATTAATTAAAAAAATTACTAGGATATCATATTTTGGGTTTCAGGATCATTTCCCTAGATTTGAAGAGTTATTTTACTATTAATATAATCACTTAATTGATTTAATTCCACGTCATAAGCATAATCTCATCCTTTTGTTTTACATTGATCTATTTTCAGTTCACCCCTTACTCTTAGAAATGAATGTTCAAAATGATTTTTTCATGCCTAAAGCACTTTTATTAAATAATAAGGCCCGTATCTATTTCCTTTATCCTAAAAATGTTTACTAAAACCAAAAAGGTTATAACTTAATATTAAATAAATTTTAATTAGTCATAAAAAAATAAAATATATTGTTCAACTTAACCCAATACAACCATAAGAATCAACCAAAATAATTCCAACCAATTTCACCATACCAAAATGTCTCTAAATTTACAAAATCATTCATAACATCAGATGCCCCAAACAATGTGATGTATATCTTATTGTCACATACAAAATATTTGATCACATTTAAATCATTTATGAAAAATATTATGCTTCAAAATACTTAAATAAGAAGTAATGTAGTAAAATACTTATATATCTCATGAATCTTATAACCATAGAACCATTGGTATAATAATTATTCCATCCAAATACCAAATAACCTTAATTATTCCACTTCACTCTTAAAACATTAAATACGCTTCAAGATCTTTTTCATTACTACCCCATTCATCTAATTTTTCTATTTATACCCTCTTTATTATCATAAGTATATACAATAATTTTATCACCTTGCTGATTACAACCATAAACCAAAACCTAAATCAAAATCTCAAAAACACTAATCAATGGTATAGTTTTGAGAATCATTTATAAGACATCTAAATGATTCCATCTTCTTCTCAATACATTTTTTCATAGTATTATTCTAGGTTATCCATTAACAAATATAAAGGATTATATCATGTACTTAGAATTATCCTCAAATTCATTCATAGGGTTATTTTTTTCTAATCAATGTTTTCTAAATCTAATTTCCAACGTAGTTGCTAAACTTACTTTGATAAGAACTGTAATGCCCCAACCCCAAATTCTCAGATCTAGAGAATTATTCTAATACATTGGAATGATTACAAGGAATCAAATCCTGATGGACCAATCAGTTTAGGAATCTTGGAAAATAGATTACACACATGAACTTTACCTTACAATTAAAAAAATAAAATACAACATAGATAATCATTTGAGAACACCATTATTCTCCTAGCTTAAACCTGAATATAAAACATAATACAACTATTTACATCTTGGGAAAATAAAATATAATAAATGAGTGAGATCACATGCTTAGTAATGGTAAACAATATAAAAGAAACATTCATAAATAACCATATACTTTAGGACAAGTATAAAACTGTAACACAAGCCTTTTAAACATGAACATGAACATAATATGGAAAGAATAAATCAAATAATTCCATTTAATCATTCACATGGATATTATATTAGTCTAATAATCACATGTAATATCAATAACTAATCTCATAATTAGGGAATGTATAATTACATACATCATAACCATACCGTAAAGGCCTCGTGGCAAGACTATACATAACTATACTATCAAGGCATTGTGCTTAGATACTAGTTTTCCTCATGTGACCTACCGATGCATTAAGGGGCTATAGAAGGTCCCACCTATCACTTACTACGTCCAATATATTCCTCATATGAAAATAGTGATACATAAACAACATAATCATTTTTATCAAAATCTACTATATTAAAAATGAATACTTTAATAATAAACCAAGAATAATATCAAAATAGAACATCTATAATCAAACTGATAATGAACTATTCAATAACATATGGTAAATGATATCATAAGAGATAAAACTCAATTAATCATAAGATCCAATAATTTATGTTGACATAGATTAAAGTACTCTGTTAAAATCATTTAAAATATCTTGAGACAAATACCTGTTTTTATTTGAAACCATTTATTGAAAAGTTGCAAACTTATAAAAGAAGAAATTTTAAAATATATTTTTGAATAAAATTATACCATAAAAATTGAAAATTTTGATAGTAATTACCATTTAAAAAAATTTTATTTCCTTATAAATTAATCATTAAAACCATTTTGAAATCATGGACATTAATTAGAAATCTTTAGAAGAATAAATCACGGAAACAATTAAAATGATGATTTAGTTAAAGAGTCCTTTAAATAAAAACATAGAAAGATTCCTTTTTGAAAAATATTTAATTAACATATAAATAGATATAAAATTTCCATTATAATCCTATTATATCTATATAAAAATTTATGTAAAATAATATCAAGAATATTGAATTGGAGAAAGGATTATTTTTCTAGACATTCAAAGAATCCCATAACACATTGAGCATTTAAATGAGATGCCCAATATCTTAAAATGAATATTTAAATATCATGAAGATAAATTAATTCATGATATGAAATATAATAGGGAAATTACATACACCACACACAAGGAATATGTGGTGAACATGACTTATATCTCACAAAAATTAAAAGTGAGATGGAATTCCCTTACGTAAGGTCTAATACTCTCTGTACATGTCTAAAGATCCTATATAATGGTTTCAAAAATATTAATAAATTATAAAAGAATAAAAATAATATTTAAGATATCATATATTATTCATTTATTAATTTATATTATCTATTTATTAACAATTCTAATTTAAATCAACATTTTGGGTAATAACTTTTTTGTTTATCGTACACGTTTTGACTAGTTATTCTTGATCGTTTTTATGAAATCATGATTTACTTAATTAAATAATGTAGGACATGATTTATATTTCGTATATATATATATATATATATATATTTAGAATATAAATATATATAATATATAGATATATGAAATTTAATACACCGTTCATGGGGAATGTAAGCCGTACGTACGGATGAATGCTATTTCCATTTTCCTATCGTATTAAATGGAAGTAAGTAAATTAAATATATGTATATATATAAATATAGATTATTACATTAGAATTATTATGTCATATATTTCATAATTTTTCATTATATATATATTTTTATAATCATTCTTGAATGGTTAACATGGAGTATGAATTTCATCGCGTCGTGGAGACGGTAAGTCGTACATACGCATGAGCGACGATATAATTTATTTAATGGTTAAGGGGTAATGAAATGGGTGGAAAATTAACTATAAATAATAAATGTAACTTAATATTGATTAATTATATCCGTTATATTCATCATTATACCAATCAAAATTAATTATATGTGAAAAATAGTTTACACCCCGACGTGGAGACGGTAAGCCGTACGTACGCACACATGGTTATATTGTTTTTTGTAAGATGGGTAAAAAGATGAATATGGTTGTAAAATAATCATAAATAATTATAAGAATATATTATATTCTGGATTTATTAGAATATTATGAAAAATACATTTTAATAGGATGTTGAATAAGAAAATAAATTAAATTGATTTGGTAAAACAATTACCTCTTCCTCAAGTGTCTCCTTTTGATTTTCACAAAAGGACTCATTAGGTTATGTTTCTGCACAAATTATGGACTCTAGGATGAAGTGAGGGATGTTTTTAGGAGAAGTGGGTAGAGTTTTTCTCTACTAAATGGCATTATTTGTGGGAATAAAAGAGAAGGAGATTTTCCCTTTTATAAGATAGGTTAAGGGAACTTTTGGAAACTCTAGAACTATTAATTTATTATAAAATGATTTTCGATTTCATATAGCTCCAAAGTGATTTATTTTGTGAGCACACTGCTTATGGATCTAAATCCTCTAAACGAAAAAATTTTAGACATGTTTGGGTCATAAAATTAACCTTATTTTTGGACTTAATCATTTGTTAAATAATTTAACTTTTACCATGACAACATATCGTTTTACAATATGTGGTTAATATAGATAAAATTAAATACCAAAAGAACCCAAATTTTAAATTATGATAATTTTAACACAATAATAGTTATATTTTTAAGAATTATATATTTTTATTAATTTTATAAAATGTTATAAAATATTATTTATTTTAAAGTTTCATTTAAGTCAATTTTGATATTATTCAATATTTTCATTTTTATAAATATTAACTTCGATAAAATAATTATAATATGTCAATGACATGTCTATGTTATCAATAATTTTTTTATTTCACTAATTAAGTAAAATTATATTTATTTTGACATTTGTAATATCATTTATTTGATATCTCAATTAATTAAAAAATTACTACACCATTGTTATAAAAAAAATTTATTATGTTATTTCTTCTCTAAAAATTAAAAATAAAATATCATGGTGAATATAATTTTTTTTATTTCAAATAAATAATTATATCTGAATTTTTCTTATGTATAAAAATATATTAAAAATTATTAATTTTTAAAATTTGAATATGACACTTTTAATTCTTCTTTAAGTAAAATATAAAAAATATCTTAATCTAACAAAAGTGGCTTAACAAGGATCTTAATTTTTTAACTAAATTTTATTTGGGCCGAAAAACACTTATCCAATAAAAATAGGATATGTGTTATGGAAATTTTATATAATTGTAATATTATTTTTACATTTAATTACCAGATTAACCTTTAACCATGGTAAATAAAGATCAAAAGTTACTATTCATTAAAAAATATTTTTGATCCTATTAATTTTTTTTCATACTGATTAGAAAAATGCATTCTTATTTTTCAACATACAATTCATAGAAGCGGTAAAATTATGTTTAATTCTAATCCTGTAGATGTGGCTAGAAGGCTGGTTGAAGAGTCGTTCAAAAGTTCAATAATTTTTTATATCTAATTATATTATAAAAATGATTCATGTGAACTTAATTGGGTTAATATATTTATTATTTATCTATTTTCACTTTAAAATATATTTAATTTAAAATAATTATTTAAATAAAAAATTCGGTTTTTAGCAACAATGTAGTGTTTTTCACTATTCATAAAAAATTGAATGTTTTCAGAAAAATAGCAAAAATTCACCCTAAGATAATTTTGATATTTTGAATTTAAAAATGAAGTCTATTTTTTCAAATTCAATTTGTAAGAGTCTCTGAAATTAATTTTATTATTTTTCACAAAGTGAAATTAAAAGTATTTCCATTAAGAAAATAATATTTCTCAACATATAATAATTTTAAATAAACTTATATATTTCTTTATAAATATGTCTTATTTATGTGAAAACATTATAAAAAAATTAAAATGTATTTATTACTATTACTATTACTTTATTTAATTGATAATTTATAAATATATCATTTAAATACTTATAATACCAATGTGTTGTTTCATAGAAACTCAATGTTGTGTGTAATGCAATCCAAGTCTATTTTGTGTGAAATAAAAGCTATTGAATTTCTTTAAAAAGATAATTTACTATGAAATCGTGGGGAGTTACATGTTATGTGTACCTTTATGTAAAAATAATTAATTCATGTGTGTTGATATATTGGATTTCGTAGTTGGTATCAAAGGAGAGACAAGTTATTTTTTCGGATTATTATTATAAGACCATAGTGAAAACCCAATGGATAAGTATAAACATATGAAAAAATTCCTAAAATTTGATAAGTTATGAAGTAAGTGGTTGTAGAGGAAATATATAACTATTTGGATAGTAGAAGTAGTTGTGGATTTGACATTGTTTTATAATATAGTAATAACTGAGTAAATGGTGAATTTGTATTAACTTGACCCTCAACTAGTTCCAGAAAAAGTGAACTTACTTCAAACATAGAATGACACTCATAGGGGATATTCATTGGTAAATCCAAAAAATCCATCTGAAAAATTATTAAGGGAATCAAAATTCCTGTAATATTTTATATTAGGTCACATGTCGTAGATAATATATATTTAAACATTGAAGTTAATTTGTTAAAGAATATATTTAATTTATGAGTTATCCCTTTAATTTTATCGTTTTCCCATTTATGTGCTTAATCTATAAAAAATTTCCATCCCAAATTTTACCTTTATTTTAGTGAATGGTTGGAAATAGGAGGAACCACATCAACAACCAATGTGAGGGGAAATGTGATGACTACCCAAAGTAGATACCCAAACTGATGGGTGAATGAGTCAAGAACATAATGTGAATACTTTCTCAATTAAATCACATTAAAAATAAAAACATTAATCAAGGGGAAAACCCTCATCTAACTATTAATGGAAAAGTTTAAATTGATACCTTTATAATATAAAGACCTCCAACTTTTTGTGGATATTTTTATCCCTTAATCATGAACCAATTGATCAATTATTTTGAAAAATATTATTCATTTTTAAAATATATCATGAATAGAAGGTTATGTTGGATATTTATCATATGGAGGGAGAACCTAATCTATGGTGGAAATTATCAAAAAATATGAAACTAGAGGAGGTGATCAAATTTATGATTTTTAATTAATTCCTAAAATTTATTTTTAATAAATATTTTTATCACAATCTCTAACTAAAAAAAGAGAGGGAATTCCTTGGCCATGAGAGAAAATGAATGAATAATCCATTGGGGTGTTTGATGAGAACATAAAAAGACATGCATGATACACCCCTATATTTTTCATCCGACTCTAATGTAATGGTTACCACTTCTTTGGTTGAATAAATCTGATTCTATGAAAATCCTTAGAGATTTAAGACCTTGAAACCTTTTAAGAAATTATCCAATGTTACCTCAAATTTGAAATAGAGATAATTAAATATCATGGTTCAAATGATTCTGAAGATATAAAGAGGTGAATGATATTTTAAATTTGGGGAGATGATAGGGAAATCTCATCGGAGTAAGAAGGAACAACATACCACTTGTCAAAACTATTTGAAAAAGTATCCAAAAAACTTATGGAATGGGACAAGGAAATGATTTAGGTTGAGGAGGGGATCCTAAAAAATTAATTATGATGAGAGAGACCCAAAAATGTTATGGAAGAAATGAGTGTTTTAGTAAACCCTTATCCTATTGTCCAATTTTTTAACTATACAGAAAATAGAATCTATGCAAATTAATGAACTAAGATAAGGGTTGTAAATTAAAACTGATGAAAATAACCTCTAAGGCGTAGAGAAGAAGGGAGAGATTTTTTCATCACAACTAATGAGGTTAGATCATGAAAATGAAGTGGTGGTAAGTACTCTAGTTGTTTATTCGAGGATAAAAAACATACAATTTTGTTATGGTTGAATCCATTTTTTCATATCATGAATGTTTAGTTGAACTTTTAAAATACCACCTTAAAACATGGATGCCGCGTTATCGGTGAAGATGGAAACTGAGTCAATTTTTTAATCTGAGAAATATATCTCATACCATATCAAAATTTATGTGTTGAATTTCCAAATAAACATTGGGATTCTCCCTTTAGTAGGATTCAATTATATTTTGATCATGTAATATCTTTTATTATATAGAGATGATGATAATTTTCCTAGAGAAGGAAATCACCCTACACATCAAAAATTTCCCCGTGATTCTATATAAGTGAAATGATTAGGATGAATCTACTTTAATATGTTCACATCATGAATTTATATTATTTCCATGAGAGTAATAATATTTATCTTTATTGATTGATACTAAGGAAAAGATGATAATTATTTTCATTCCAATTGTAATGTAATGCACTGTAGTGTTTCTTAATGAATTTCATGTTATTCTTCCTTGTAGAGCGGTTGAGTTCCCAACAAAACTATTACCCAAAATCCTTTACAATATCCACGACTCCATATATAATGCTCACTACGGAACATCAAGAGTTATAGGAGAAACTATTAAATAATCCAAATAAAGGGTTTATATTCCCATGTTCTTAACCATTGGGTTCACCGGTCCTTTTCATTAAGAATAAGTATGGGTCAACGCACCTCTTCATTTAATATCTTGAGATAAAAAATATCACAATAAATAACAAGTATAATCATCCATGGATTAAAGAATTTTTAGATCATCTATGTGGAGAACAATACTATCCATGGTAGAAATTTGGATGATACATTATCAAGTAAAGGTTAAGAAAGAGGATATCCCTATGACGAATTTTCATAATAGGTACAGGTGCTATAAGTTATAATGATTCATCTTTAAATAACTAATTATGTATCCATATTTATAGTATTAATGAATTTATTATTTAGGGGTTACCTTCAAAAGTTTGTAGTTGGATTTGTAGATGATATTATTATCTACTCCAAATAAAAGGAGGAACATGAGAAGTATTTGAATGTTGTACTGAAGACCATGTGGAAAGAAGTTATATTCAAATTAAAATAAAAGTGAGTTTTATATTGAGATTGTAACATTCTTGGGGAATGTCATATCCATCAAAGGGATACATATGGATCCATAAAAAATAGATGAAATCCAAGGATTAAATAGACCGACATACAAGAGAGAAATATATAGTTTCCTTGGATTAGATGGGTGATATCATCGATTTGTGTGAAACATCACATGATTTTCAATCCCACTAACTAGGAAAACTCATAAGGGATTCATTTTTGGATGGTTTAATTAATTTAAGGAGAGAATTAAGAGTTAAAGAAGATGATAATAATTTTAACAACAATCACATTACCCATAGTGCGGAAAGATTTTTGATCCAAGATGATGCATCTAAAAATGGATTGTGTTGTTTACTCATAGAAGACACCAAAGTGATAACCTATACCTCTATAAAAGTAAATATTAATTAATAATACTACTCAATTAATGATCTAGAATTGGTGGCGGTGATCATCAAATTGAATATTTTTTTGAAATTATCTCTAATGGGTGAAGTGTGACATATAAAAATATCATAAAAGACTCATGTATATATTTTCACAACATAATATTAACATCCACCAACAAAGGTGGATAGAACCGTTCAAGGATCATGATTATTCAATCGATTACCATACCAGGAAGGATAAAAAGTGCAATACTCTTTGAGTAGAATTGATCCCATTACCTTTTCCTTGAAAAGGAATGTAGGAGATAAAATATTCTTAGACATCCAAAGGAAAAACATGGGAATAATAAAAGGAACATCATCTTAACTAAATGAAATAAATTCAAAAATATCCATTCTTAAGAAGTTCAAAGAGGCCTAACAAAATTATTAGGTGTTATATAAAAATTTATTGAGTATTTTGGAGTTCAATATTGCTAAAAATAGTGTTATAAAGATTGGAACTCAGATCTGCTTCCCTTAAAAACTAGTGTTGAAAAGTGCACTTCTGGATAATGTTTATATCTCATACTTTCTATACAACCAGAAATCATTAATATGTAAGTAGTTATAATGAAATTTTTTATTGGATAACAAAAAGAGAGAGATTTAATTTTTTTAAATCCTTATTCTTGGTTTACCCAAAAGTCATGAATTAATTATATAACTCGAAGGGTATCATGCAAACATTACACATAATAGTATGGAAATGTAAAAAGATATCTATGGATTTCATTTTAGGACTCCCTAGGAAATCTAATGGAAGTAATTATTTCTGGGTGGTAATTGATTACCAAAATAATACTACATATTTCATTGAAATCAAGGAATATTTATCTATTGACTAACATTCCATGATATAGATAAGAGAAGTTGTAATACTATATAGAGTTCCAATATCCATTATATCTGATTGATATTTGAGGTATACCTCAATGTTTGGTAGAATCCTTTACCAAGCGTTGGATACATGGACGAGTTTCAATACTGCTTATCACCCTAAAAAAGATGGGCATTATGAGAGAACCATTCAAATGGAAACATATGAGGATTTTTAGGTGAATATGTGTTAGAATTTGATATCTTGGGATGAATTTGGAGAGAATAAGATTATGGTACACGATCTTTTCCAAGATAATATAGAGAAGGTTTAGACTATTACACATCATGTGAAATCTGTATAAAGTCTACAAAAATTCTATGAAAATAATATTTGAAGTGATCAAGATTTTGAGGTTGGGGATAAATTTTTCCATCATAAATCATCATGGGAGAAATTCATGAGGTTTTGAAAGAAGGTAAATCCTGGTCCAAGATTCATCAATCTCTTTGGGATCCTTGATCATATCGGATATGTGGCCTATCGACTACCACTCCCATGAAACGTAACTCTAGTAAATGATATATTCCATGTATCCCTATTAAGGTAGTACATACCACAACACTCAGATGTAAAAGAATATAAAGGTGGTATCATTAATAATAATCTTTGATATGTGGAGAAGATTATGAAGATATTATATCATAGATACAATGTTATACATAACAAGGAAACTCACATGGTCTATATACTATAGCAGAATCACATGTTTAAGGAAGTAGAAAAGAAACTAGAAGAGGCGATGAAAGAAATTACCCTAATTTGTTTTAGTTTATAAAATAAAATTTCAGGGGAGAAATTAATGAAGGGGAAATAATTTAATGACCCAATGTTTTAAAAATGAAATTCCCTTTTCATAAGAATAAATTCCTTACTATGTAATTATGTTTTAGAAAACATATATACTACATTGGTTATTTTGTACCATCATATTTTATATCATGTTGAATTTAAAATACCATTAAGCATCATTACCATTGATAATATAGATGTTGTAATGTTACCATTAAGGTTTGTATATATTGAGGGATATATTAAATTTCAATTGAATCAGATGAAAGAAGTGATGGACTCAACCAGTAGTATTGTACCCTTTGAATCCCATTCACTGATGTTTCTAATGGATATAGATCCCACAAGACATTCACATGACCAATCCCAAGCAGATATTCAATAACTAAAGCACAATCAAAACCATTTATTGGATAATTTCATACCTATCGAGATCCCAACCCAAACCCTATCCTTGGAACCACCCCTAAAAAGTGTCACCATCACACACCTTTCCCTAAATAATTTTCTGGTGTAATAAGGGTATATGTATCTAGACCCTAATAGTTTTAATTTTTATGTTTTTAATTTTAATAAAATAATTATAATATTTATCATTTTGTATTACTTTAGAAATTAATAAATAATGAGTTTGGTAAAAATTAGTTTTCATATGATGAAACAAGAATTTTTATATTTGGTAAATATATATATTAAATAAATGATTGTTTTTTATTAATTATATTATTTTTTTACACAAAGTTATATTTTAATAAAACAATATTATTAAATAATATTAATTTAAATATAAAATATGATAGATTTTATGAAGTCAAAAGTAATTTCTATAAGAGGCAGAAACTATTATTATTGTGAAAAAACATATTTTTTAACAAATAAGTATTTTACATTTAAATGTGTTAATTTTTATAGTATAAATATTATTGTTGAAATAATCACATTGAATTTAGCCAACTATTAATTTTTCATATTTTTCTGAGGCAATCAAATTTTTGGATAAAAATTAAATACGGTATAAATATATGGTATGCATTACTAAATTATTAAATACCAAAAGTGGTGTAATAAATATTATTAAGAGTCTAAATGTGAAAAAATTATGTTTCCCCTTTAAAATATTTTTTTTGATTTTAGTTTATTAATTTTATAATGTTTTAATGAATCCTCCAAAACTTATATTATATTTTAATGTTTTAAAATTTATTCTTTTTGAACAAGACTCACTTGAACTTTATGAAGGTTATTATTTTAATTATTTCAATTATTATATATATTAAATATTTAAACCAATACGCTTTGGTAGAAACCATGGGAACATTTTTGATTCAATTGATTTTATTATATGGAGTCCAAAACCTATGTTCTGACTTTAATATATAATTCCCCTCTCATTTTTAATAAAAACTCATACATCCTTCCATTAACCCTCATCCACAACCCCTTGATCAGGAATTTATTTATCTTTCCACCTTTAGAGAACTAACAAAGAGTTATGAATCTCTTATGAAACTCATACCAACCTTTTAAAAGCTCCCTCTCAAGGTAAGGGATCCTCTCTTAATCATATTTATTCAAGCACCTTATTTATATTAATCCTTTTTATTTCAAATTATTCATGTTGGGATATTGTTTTACACCTAAAATATTACAATCCTTATGATTTACATGTGATGGTATACCAATTCTACTCTCATTAAACCCTTCCTAGAATCTTTATGTACCCCCATTATGCTACTGAAATTACCCTGTGATTTTCCGTGTGAACAAATTATACAATGAATAACCATCCTTATTTCATCTCAAGGGTATTAAATAATGTGTTCCAATTCATAATTTTTTTGGTAATTCCACATATATAATCCACACTCCTTAATCATTGGACTAAATATGAGGAAATACATCCTTATATTGAATAATCTATATAGAATACTTATGAATGTACATGATATCAATGTGACGGGTGGGATAATGATTATATTTATATCCAATAGACTAAGTAATGATTTTTCTCATGAGATACCATTTATGGTGCACTAGAGGTTATTTTAAGAACATTATGTTATGTTTCCTCAATTTTTATACCTGACTTATGTTGATGATGTCATGTTTTATGTTGCTTTCAATTCCCATGTTGCCTTTATATTATCGAATTATATCACGGTTCAATGTTAAATTTTAGGATTCTAACCTATAATATTGTACCTTGATATTCTTATTTAATTATATGTACTACTTTACCTAATAATATGATTTTATTATTCACTTACTGCAATTTATTTCTCACCCCTTTATTATATAAATCCCTAGGTAATCCAACACAGTTTTAGAAGAGGAATGAAATATTAATGGCATGTTATAAAGTTTTTAAATAATATATTTATACTCATGTTTCATTTAATATGTTGTGTACCTTGTTTCACAAAGACACTGAGCCTCACAATCATCTGGAATTGTATTATGTATTCATTTATGAAATAAACCATCAATTAATGTGTATTAAAATTTGTTTTTTCGTAGAGCCTAAAAAGGTTCAATAAAAATAGAAGCGTAGATTTTTTTTGTCATAAGGAAAATTAAATAATGATATGTGGTTATACTATGCTCTACTAAAGTTCAAGATATACTCTAAAATCATATCCTCAAGGATTTCAATTGTCCTCTCTAAATGTCAATCAGTTTATAGATGATATGTTGTACTCAACATCAATTGAATCCCCAAATTCCTATACATGAATTCCCAAAATCATGATGAAAAATGAACATATCTATCTGATACAATATGGGAAGGCACTCCATGCATTTTTACTATGTAACACCTCAAGATTTTGTGATATATATCTTTTAAAATAAATTGAATTTCTTCGATATTTTGTGATAAACATGACCAAAAGTCTAAATGGAAAATTATATAGTATATCATTTTAACCTATAAATTAAATGGGTGGAGAAAAAAGGAAGAATATATATATTTTTTAAAATATATATAAATATTTTAAAAAAATAAACTAAAATTATAAATCAGTACACAATTTTAGTAAAGTAATTTTATAATTCCAAAATTTGTTTTCCCTCCAAATGGGTTTTATTTAGTTTAGTAGAAAAATAATGAAAATAATTTATTTATATAATATATAATATACTTTAAAAAGGAAATTTATTTGTGAAATCATCATATCAATAGTAACTTAGGCAGAAATTTTTGGATTTTTTTGAAATGACTAGTTTTTTAGTTAATAGAAAAATGTATATATTTTTCTATATAATGTCACTTATTTTCAATAAATAAAGTAATTAAAAAGTAACATTATATATATATATATATTTTATCATTAATTTACTTATTTACATTTTATTTAGAATAATCTAATTAATTACATTTGAATCAATAATATTCATGATTTTGATATATGTAAAATTTTATACATAAAAATGCATTTATATAAAAACTATCTTTCCTTATGTTTTACCCAATTATAATAAAATTGAGTTCCTAAAATTATAGATATGGAATCATAAAATGTATATCATTATTGAAATTTGGATATTAAAATTTGGTAATTAGGACCCTTTTTTCTCATTATGAATACCAGCTATGGTAAATATTTGTGACCTCAGTAAGGGTAAAATGAATAAAACACACTTAAAACCATGATATGAGGTGTCAAAATAAACCCTAAACATATCTTTATTTCATTTTATGGAATATATTCAATAATATATATCCCAAATTATAAATAATGTATTTTTCTCCATCTTTCTAAAATTATGAAATATATATTATTTTAAGTAAAGAGAATTAAAAAACGTCACGCCCTTGAATTTAATATCTGTATTCTTTTTTTCATAAGGATAAAAAGATGATAGGTATAGTTAGATTTTTTTATTTAAAATATAATTTTTTACCATTAAAATGTATTTTTAACTTTATGTGATGAAATAATTACCTTAAATTCATACACAACACCAACAAAACACTTGTGCAAAAAGTATAAAAATATTTTATTTTTTTCAAAATTATATAAGTAATATGTTTTGGGTGATTTATACTTGAAAAATAATTTTATAGATGAATATAACATATAAGGTATTTTATAAAGGTTTATATTCTATTTTCATTACTATATTCTTGTAATTATAGTCAAATTAAAGGAATATTTTTCAAAATGAACCTAATAATATTTTATATTATATAATGATTCATTAAATATTTTAAATACCTAAAATGTTTAAATAGGAAACTTTGGGATATAAATGTTCTAAAAATCCACCCTTGTCCATTTTTGATCTAATTATTCACTTATAAATAAAATTATAAACCATTAAATTTGAAAAATTCAATTCTATAGTTACGGTTAAAACTAGTTAAAAAAGAGGTTAAACCAAAATATAAGCTTCCAAATGAAACTAAAATATATAAAAATTTCATTTCATGGTTACATTTACAAGTTCTATTCTTTTTTATACAATCTATTTCGTTTTTTTATCATTTTATTTTGGAAGGAATTAATTATATTTTAATCGTTTTAGTAATTCAATGTGCATCATTTCCATCTCTTATAAAAGGAAACACCTTTTATATTTCCTTTACATAACAATTATCCACATATATCATCCAAAACAACTACATGTTCTTCTAAAAATTCCCATACATTAATTATAGGTAATGGTATTCTTGAAAAACTATTCCAAGGGTCCTAATGAAGAGATATATAGAAGGCCTACCGAAGAAGAGGTAATATTGAAAACCAACCTATTAAAATTATATCTTCTTCTATATTCTAAATATATATGGTATTAATCATAAAATAATAAATTAATTACAATAAATATACTAAATTTTTATTATTATCATGTAAGTACCATTATCCACCCTATATTATATCAAATATGAAGTAAAAGTATGGCTCATGATTACATGTGGACTACTACCTCAAGGTAATGATATAAATCATTTTATATCACCATATTTATGGATGGTTATTTTTATGTGGTTTAATAGTAAATATTATATTTATGATATAATTATTATTATTTAATTATAATATCATATCTTTTTTCTCATCTTTAAATCACTTGGAAAATGATAACGTTGCTCGTGTGTATGTGTGGATTTCCACTTCGACGAAGCAATGCGATTCATTTTTCAATTATGATTTAAATGGATGGTATCATGGATAGATTTAATGAATATATATCATATTATAATTATTATATAATGGTGAATTATTAATTATCATTATTTCACTCCATTCATTGAAAAGTGAAAACTACATTCATGCCTACGTACAATCTACTATCTCTATGAATAGTGTAATTAATTTTTCTATCTATACCTTTTATATATGAATATAAATATGTATATCATTAATAATTATTATATTTATAACATTATTAAAATTTTGGATGTTATGTAACCACAATCAATGTTCAAGGATTGGAACTGCCAAATAGAAACTCTTTTGAAAAAATGAAACAGTTAACATACGAAAATGAAGATTTAAATAAGGAATTATTAATAAATGCATATTGAAATGTTATTGGTGGATAATATATGATATAAAAATTATGTAATTGATTATATTATATAATTATAACAAATATAAACTTATTATAAATTAGTTTAGAGTGATTTTTAAGAAAGTCATACTTGAGGTAAGAGATTTTCCTCACATTTATTTCTCGGGGACACATGCCATATTCCCCACTTTTTTGTTTTACGTTGTGAATATAACACACATGAATGAATTTTATTAATATTACCTTGAAAATTATGGAGATTTAAATAGCTGTATAATATTTTCTTTTTCATTTCTTTTATGATTAATAAGTTACCAAAGTGATAATATATTTATGTTAAAATATCATTGTTTATGAAGAATGTATATGATTATGTTTTTGATGAAGAAATTTCATAACCTATATATCAATAATATCATGAATTTTATTCTCCAATATTTATTTTTTGATAATAAAAGTTTTTCCTTTTATTTTCCCCATTTTATGTATGGAAGATACCAAAATCATTTTTAATGGAAAACAAAATTTATTTTTGTCCTTAGTTTTAAATCCTTTTTATTCCATATCCATGAAATATAAAAATGTTTCCAAAAAATGTGTTTACTATTATACTACTATATTTTAAATTAATTTGTACACAGGTTTGAATTTTTGAGAAATATTTTAAATTTAATATTAATATAGTTTTTATAATGAGTTGTTTTTTAATTTTTATCAAAGATTCACAATGAATATTTATTTTAACGTACACAACATGTAAAAATATTTTTATAACCATTACCACTCAATTAATTGATGATTACATTCAAATTTTCAATGGTTATTTTAGAATAAAATTTTTTCAACAATATTTTTGACTTTTCATTGATTTTAACAAGTGATTTCAAAGTGATATGGGTATTTTCCACAAGAAATATTCCAAGATATTTTAAAATAATTTTCATAGAAGATGGCATACTATGATGTAACTTTTTATTTATTAGGAATATGATTCAATGATACCATTATTATTCCTCATATGGATGGTTTACGATTATGATGATGAGATATTTATGAAACCCATTTATTTTTCTTGGGATATGTTTGGATGAAATGATGAAATGTTTGCCGAACCAATTTCATTTACACTAGTTAACATTTATGATGAATCATTTTTTATCACAGTTCACATGTATGAATGGATTGTGATTATATAATATATGGTCATGTAATTATATATCCCTCTAATGTGTTGTGTAAATATAGATATCCCATGAAATAATAAGGACTTGAATGAGGATCGAACCAGTTCAGTAAGGGACTCTATCCACTATGACAGTCTTGGGAGTAAAACTTGAGTTATGATATAATGGAATAAGGAGTGAACCAAATACACTATAATAGTCTTAGAACTTATCCTTGACTGTGGAAATTATTTTTAATGATTATTTATATTCCAAAAATGATGTTTTATCCTAATGTTATGCTCTCATGGCTCATATTCTTTGATTCATTTATGTTTCATGTATTACGAACTACCATGTTTTTTGTCGTGACTCGTGATTATGATATATGACAGATAGGGTATAATTTTAATATTTTAAGATCACATGATTATATAATTATACTCATGTTACACTTAATTTATTATTTATATCTCTCTTGTTCTCCCTTTCTAATAATCCAAGATAACCCATTCTTATGTTTTCTTTCTAGGGGCATTGAAGAAATTTTAATATATAATATGACTAAGAGGGGTGAAAGTTATTAAGAAATTACTGTGAGATAATTCAGTTTTATTTTGAAAAAGTTATGTATTTATACATGTTTCTAATTACCCTATACCTATATGATTCTTGCATGGATCAAAATATCATGTATTTAACATTAAACTAATTTGATGTAATATTTTTGTATGAAAAGAAAGTCTCAATATAGTTTTTATTTTATAATAGTTAAGTTTCCTTTCAAAAATAGAATGAGAATTTTTTTGGGTGAAATATTTGGATAATCCTATGTATAGAAGATTATACAATATTATGGTAATGAAATGAGTGTGGTATTACTTGAAAACATCTATGTCTGGATTCTATAAGTAGAAATTGTATTGTTACAAATTCATCTAGGGTTAATTACCCTGAAAGGGGTTGGTCGAGTTTATATCGATCATAATTCTCCTACATGATGTGTTTACCCTTATTGGTAACCTTATTTTAACCTTCTTGGGGATATTATAGGCCTAATTCAAATTTTATTTATAAAAAATTTTACAATATTTGTATATATTATGGCCATGAATTTACTATGTTAAACCTATGGTGTCATTGATTGATAAAATAGTGTCATGGTTTAGACATACTATGAAATATTTTCATGATTATACGATTGATCACTCTATTTAATGATTCTTAATGGTAATGAAAACAAATTTTCTTTTATTAAGATATTGGAAATAGAAAAAAGTTTAAGTTGTCATAGGTACACTCAAATATTGAATTATCATATTTTTTCTTAGTTATATAAATTCCATTATGTCATGAAAGGTCTCTAGGAATTTTAATTCCTGACCTCAATGAATAGATATTAATATAGAAGGTAAAACTAAAAATAATACAACGATGAAATCTTACACATATGATTATTCTCTAATTGATGTTTTTGGGAATGTGCTTCCTATAAATCTCATTATTCTCCCTCATGTTTAATTTTTTGTTATATTAGGCATGAATTGGATTTTTTTACCTAAATTCCACCTCAATGGATGTGGAAGGGAACTAAAATTTGATATTCCTAACAAACTTATGACCATATATTAATGTGATAAAAAAATTATCGTCTAATGGATATCAAAACCACTATATATTTCTTGATTCCCATTGAAAAGGTGTGTTTATCTCAAATGGTTGGGGGAGAAACTAAACATTAATGATATACCTAGTGTAAGATATTTTGTTGATATTTTTATAGAATAATTATCCAGTCTTCTCCAAAATCCTGAAGCTGTATTTTCAAAAGAACTCATACCTAGTTAAACAGTTTTATCAATGAATCCATATATAATGGCACCAATTTAGTTATGAAAATTGATGTAGAAACTCTAAGAGAATCTTTATAAAGGATTCATTTGGCTATGTTCATCACCATGGGGTGAACTTGATATTTTTTAAAGAAGAAAGATGAATCAATGTGACTCTACACAAATTATTGAGAACTTAACATTTTCATGATCAAGAATAAGTATCCTCTACCTCATATTGATGATTTTTTGATCAATTTTGTGAAGATAAATATTATTATAGGACTCATATTTGATCTAGATACTATTATTTGATGGTATAAATCAATGAAATACCCAATACATACTTACATATAAGTAATGGACACTTAGAATTTGTAACAGAATAATTCAATCTTACTAATTCCACAAATATCTTCATGAATTTAATGAATAAATATTCTAAAAATACATTGATTTGTTTTTGGTTGTCTATATAAATGATATTATTATATATTAAAATATAAATTAAGAGAATGAATATCACTTTATTATTGTAATAACGTCCTTAGTGAAAGATAATATATATGAAAATAGTTACCATGTGTTAATATGGGCTATAAAAGATTCAATTTTTGGTAATATAATCTTAAGGGGAGCATATCAATGGATTTATCAATGGTGGAATTTATTGTACATTTTCCCATATCAACCATTATGACTAATATCAATTGTGCTGATGGTTTAGTTGGAAATTATTGACACTTTTTGGAGAATATATCATGGCTATCTAATCAACTTACCATGTTAACTCAGAAGGGAGCCCAATTCCTTTGAAAAAATGGACATGAAAAAATTTTCATGGAAATTAATAATAGTTTTGTTATCATGATTTTTATTAATCTACCATATATAAGATAAGGGTTTACAATATTTATTGATGAATTGAATAAGGGACTTAGATGATTCCTCACATAGAATGATATGGTCTTAACTTATTCCAAAAAATATAAAGGTTCATGATTTTTTTAAACTTTAGATTTTGAGTTTTTGGGGGTAATTTTTGAATTAATTATAGAGAAAGGTTATACATATATAATTATTATAAAACATTAATGTATATATTCACTCTAGAATAGATAAATACATTCCAAATAATATGAATGGAGTTGATTAATGATTATGACAATTCAGTACATTACCACCTTGGGATTGAAAATGAGGTAGTTAATGCTTTGAATTAGAAGTTATATTCATGTTTTTTCAATGATGTGGGTTAATATAGATCCAACAGTTATGGATTTTACAAAGGTGGAATTTTAAATCTTATGGAAAGGGGACATATCATATCTTTCTTAGATTAGTGTTCAATAATCTATTGAAGTGAAGATTAAAGGGGAATAAAAAGAAGATGTATATCTGGAAAATATGGTAAGAAACTTTATTGAGTTATTAATTTATTATTATGGAATGATAAGGAACAAGAAAAATTTTTGTGTACCTTCAATACCTTACATGAAGATAGAGTTTATAGATGAATCTCATAGTTCACCATTATATATTAATCACAGAAGTATGAAGAAGTATAGAGATCTGAAAGTGTACTTATGGTTGGAAAACATGAAGAGAGATATTGCAGAGTCTATATATCTATTCTTGGTATGGAATAATGTTAATGTTAAGAGATAAAATCCTAAGGGTTTGTTACAACTATTTTCAATACTATAATGTAAATGAGAAAACATCACCACAAATTTCCTTGTAGGACCCCACAAAACATATAAAGGAAATGATATTTTTTTGGTTATAATAGAGCTATTTACTTTCCCATCACACTTAATTTCCATTTAAAAATATTTATATAATGGTCATATTTCTAGTCTATACACTAAGGAAGTGGTAAGGTTCCATGGAGTACTACATTCTATTATATCATATTAGGATCTAAGGGTTACCTTGAAGTTATAGATACCTATTCAATAAGATTTGGATGTAGATTTTTGTTTTAGTAATAATTGTCATCTTTAGACTGATGTTAATTCAAATAGAACCATTTAAATCATAGAGGATATGTTGAGATATTGTTCTAATTATTTCAATGGTGGTGGGATCAACACATTCTATAATTGAAGTTATTTTACAACAAAATCCTTTACCTAGGAATTTAGATGGATCCTTATGAAGACCAATATTGAAATAAGTTTAGAAATACAAATTTATAGGATGATGTTGAATAAATAAAGTAATTGAAAAATGAGATGTATGAGGAAATAAACGAGAAATAAAAATCCATTCAGTAGTACATCAAGACTACTCAAAGTTGAAAGAATATTTTTTTATGAAAATCATCAGTGAAATATGGAATTTGAAGTTAGTGATAAGGTATTCTAGATAAATTTATCCATTTAAGAGGTTAAATAGATTATTAAATAAGTTAATGTTAAGCCCTAGGTATATTTAACCATTCAAAATTCTTGATTGAGTGGGGACAATAGCTTATCGATTGGCACTTCCACCGAACCGCTCTAATGTTTCAGATGTTTTCCATGTATATCTCTAGAGGAAATACATAACTAATACTTCACATGTACTAAAATATAAGGTTATTAAATTTAATATTGATATTTCTTATGAGGAATAACCATTATAAATCTAGGATCATAGAGATAATGCGATACATAATAAGAATACTAACCTATTTGAGGGTCTCTAGTGGAATCAAAAATTCAAAAAATCTATATATGAACCTATAGATGTGATGAAATAGTGATGTATTTTTTTTGTATTATAGTAATGAGATTTAAATGGTTTATTTTATTTTAAGAGTGTTAGTATGTGACCCTCTAATAATTTTTGATACACTTCTTTTCAAATAAATTTAATTTCTCTAATAGCTTGTGATACATGAAACCTTGAGTCTAAATAAAAAATAATATAGTATAATAGTTTATAATAGAAGTTAAATGGTTAGAGTGAATTAGATTAATATTATTCAAAAAAATATTTAGAATTTTTTTATATAAATAAAATATATTTATAAATAAACCCTCAATTTTTAGTAAAGTCATTAAATGATTCAAAAAATAATTTTTTCATCAATTTTTTTTATTTTTATATGATAAAATAATTCAATTTAGTTATTAAAATTTTATAAAATTTATTTATATAAATGAAAATAATTTTCAAAATATTATATCAAAATTAACATAGAGTACAATTTTGTGATTTTTTCTAAAATCATTGAATTTTCAGTAAATGGTGAAAATATCAATTTTTCAAATATGGTCATTTATTTTCATTAAATAAAGTAATTTAAAAGTTAAATTATATTTATGATTTTATATGAAATATAAATATGATCCACTTTATTTAAAATAATCAAATTAATTCCATTTGAATAAATAATTCAGGATTTTGATTTAAGTTAATTTTTACTCTTAAAAATACATTTTTCTAAAAATAGTTTTCCTTCCATTTTACCCATTAATATTAAATTTAATTTCATCCACTAAAAGTGTTCGAATATTGAAAAATGGATACCATATTTGGAATTAGGAGGTTCCAATTTGGTGAATTGGTACCTTTTATTTTTTGCCATTATGAATATTAATCATGATAAATATTTTTCGTCTCGGTAAGGGTAAAATGTGTAAATCAGGGTTAAAACTATGAGATAATGTATCAAAGGGAACAAAAGAATGTATTTATTAAATTTTGTGGAATAAATTAAAGTATATAAAAATAAAATTTTAATATATTTAATTTTTGTGCCATTTTACCTTGAAGATGAATTTTATATTATTTTAAGTATAGAAAATACAATAAACGTCACTCTGATGAACTTAATATCTATATAATTTTTACAGAAGGATAAAATATTTTTAATTTCAGTTTCAAATGTTTATTTTAGATATAAATTTTATTTTTATCAAATTATTTTATTTTCTAATGTTAGTTATGAAATAATTACCTAAAATGATTAGATAACGTTGAAAGAGCGCTTTTCTAAGGAGTAGGAAAATCGAGTATATATTTTTAGAAGCTAAAAAATTAACATTTTGTGGGTGTTTTAAATAGATAAATGGATTTTAATGATTAATATAAAATATTAGGGTTGTTTATAATGATTATATTTGAATTAAATTACTATCATCATATCTTTGAAGTCAAATTAAAAGAATAATGTCAAAAATGACATTAATGATATTTTATTAAACTATTTAAAAACATTAAAAATTTGAAATATGAATATTAGGATTATAAATGGACTAAAATGTGTCCAATTTTCCATTTTTAATCTAACTGTTAACTTATAAGTAAAATTAAAACCCTTCAACATTGAAAAAGTCATTATATCTGTAGAGGTTAAAATTACGTTTGGAATGGGTTAAACAAAAATATAATGTTTAAAATGACAAAAAACCTATATAAAATTCATTGGATGATGAAATTTCAAAATTATCATAGTTATTATTTAACATATGTCCATTTGGAATAATTTTACTTGATAATGACTTAATTATATTTTAATTTATTTAGAAATTCCATGGGTGTCCTTTCCCACCCTTTTAAAAGGACACCCCTTCTCCCTTTTCATTAAAAAAGTATATATCATATCGATTGAAAAAAACCTATCCAAATATCTTAAAAAATTATATTATATGAATTTAATTAACTTAACTTCTTGAAAACCATTTTAAGGGTCCTTAGAAAGGGGTCTAAAGGGGGATTACCGATGAATAAGTAATCCTTCTACCTAACATATTCAAATTTATTTATTATTCTAACATATTAAATATATGTTATTAATTATAAAATAATGACATAATTATACTAAATACAATAAAATATTATTTTTCATTATAGAAATTCCATTATCCTCCCTATATTCCCTCAAATGTGGAGTGAAAGTATCTCTCTTGAGTACGCGTGGACTACCACCTCCACATAGCGATACAATGAATTTTCCATCGCTAACTTTTATTGATAGTTACTATAATGGGTTTAATTTTTATGTATGATATATATGAAAGGATTATTCATCTATAAATAAAAAATAATATATACCTTTTTACCTACCAATCTTTTGGAAAATGATAACGTTGCTCCCGGGTAAGTGTGGACCACCACCTCAACAAAGTGATGTGATTATTTTTTCATTTCTACTTTACATGGATGGTAATAAAGATATATTTAATGAATAAATTTTATATATTCAATAATTAAATGATAAAATAAATGGTAATTATTATTCAACTTTCATTCTATCCATCCATCAAAAATTAAAAATTGTGTACGTGGGTACGTACAACCTTCCGTCTCTATGAACGATGTAATTCATTTTGTGATATATAAATTTTTTCAATGAATCTGGATATATATAAATATATAAAAGAATATATATTATATTTATATCATTATTAAAATTATATATTTTATGGAATCATGATCTATGTATAATGTCCAGAACTACTGAACTAAAAGTTTCCTGAAAAACGCAACAGTTAACACCCAAAAGCATTGATTTTATTAGGGAATTATTAATAAATTCATATTGAAATGTTATAAGTGGATTATATATGATATAATAACCATGTTAATGATTATAGTATAAATTTATAATAAATATAAAATTATTATACATGAGTTTATAGTGCTTTCAATGTAAGTCAATCTTGAGGTAATGTATTTTCATCTCACTTTTATTTTGGTGGTACACATGGAAAATTCCACATTTGTTTATTTTATTTTAGTGTATACAATTCCCATTAATAAATTTTGTGATAATTATCATTAAAATTATGTGTATTTACATATCCAGTTATGTTTCTCTCTCTCATGGGGCTTATTATTCAAAAGATATCGAAGGGGTAAGGGTTTTATATTATAATATTATTTTTTATTAGAATTGTTTACAATTAAGTTTCCAAAGATAAAATTTAATTATATATCTCTCAATAATTTCATGAATTTTATTATTATATTTTTAGTTCGTTGGAATACATTTTCCCTTTCAATTTACCCTATATTAGTACTCAATATATTTTAAGAACATTTTTATTAAAAACCGTTATCATTTCTCTCATATGTCAAAAATAAATTTTCTTCCATACCCATGTTTTTGAAAACTATTTACAAAAAAGTTTTTAATATTATTTTATGAATTTATAATTAAATTTTTATCCATTTTTTAATTTTTTACAAAATGGTTTAATAACAATATTCTTGTATTTTTTCTAATTATGTAATTTTGAATTTTTACAAAAACATAAAATGGAATATTTTTTAACATATCAAAAAGAATGAAATTTCAAAATACCACGACCACTCAATAATTTTAATATTTCATTAAATGTTTTCATGAAATTTTAAATAAAAATCCATTGAATTTTTAATTTTTTTAGATTTTAAAGAACTGATATGAAAGTGAAAGGTGTATTTTCCTCAATAAATATTACATGTTATATTTTAAAGTAATTTTACTCTAAGATGAAATCCATATAGTTTAGTTATTCTTTACTGGGGATATTTTAAAATGATACCATTCTTATTATTTCTTTTAATGGTTTATGTTCATGGTCATGTGATATTTATTAAACCCATTTATTTTCCACGGTTTATGTTATGATGAAATTTTGAAATGTTTATGAAACCTTTTCTTTTCGATAGGTTATGATATACTAGGAATTAATTATGATCTTGTGTAACACATAATAATGGTTTATGATTTTGTGATTGGTGGGACAATATTTATATATCCCTACAATCCATTGGGTAAATATGGATATCTCATGAGATAATAAGGAAAAGAATGAGGTGTGAATCTAGTTAAGTATGGGACATTACTCAATACATTAGTCTTGGGAGTAAACCATTAATAATAAATTTATGGAATTAATATTGAACAAAATATACTATGACAGTGTTAGATGTGATTCTCGAATAAGGAAATTATTTTCTATGATTATGTATATTCCACAAACTAATGTCTTCTTCCAATTTTATGCTCTCATGGATTATGTTCTTTGATTCATTTATGATTAGTTTCACATGAATTATAATGATTTATTCAATGACTCTGTATTATGTTCTATGATATAAAGTGTATGTTTTGAAAATGTTAACATCATGTCTGCATACCACTATTCTAATATTATTTTTTATTTGATAATTGATATCTACCTTTTTTAATCTAATAGAGCATTTAAGCTCACCCTTATATTTCTATCATTTCTCCAAGTTATGAAGAAAGGATATATATATATGATATTTCTATCATTGGTGCTAGTGACGAAGAACTTTGTGGGAGATGATCTAGATATCTTATGATCATGTTTTTTATGTATCCATGTTTCCAAAGACACTATAACTATACGTTCAAAGAGTGGATAATAGTGTATTGTATTTAATATTCATCTAATATGATTTAATATTTATTTATTATATTAATAGGCCATTATATAAATTCTCTCATATATATATATATGACTCTTAACTCATCATTTGAGTTAGACACTCAGATCAGAAAAAATATACTACTTTCATCACTTGATAAAATATCTCCCAATTAACATTAAAGATACTCAAGGTCCTATGTAATTATATCACAAATTATATCATCACATAATCCAACATCCGCATCGACACTAAAATTTATTGAAGCTATCTCCTAGGAAACTACTCCTTGGCCTTTATCCTCTAGAAGGTAAGGCACTGTGACAGAAAAAACAATGATATACCTATTCATACATGGACACAAAATGACCATATAATATCATGGTACATCTTCATCAATGATGTATGCACTTTAAAATTTTAATAATGATAGTCTCTCTCTATCTCCTATAGGAACCCTTATTTTCTTACATTACCATTACACCATTTTAAAGATAAACATTATAATAGTGTTACAAAAACTTGATCCAAAGGTTTAGTGTCTTGGGAAAATTAGTACTATACATAAATTATCTATAGTAAAACATATAAAATATATCATTAATTCTTCTATATATTCCTAATATCCCTTGTGTTCTCCTTAGTATAAGTAATCACCAGACAATATAAATCAAATAAATGGGTTACATAAAATCCCAGTAATCAAATTGATAATAATATTAGTCAATATACCATGGGTGAGCATAATCATCAACACCACAGCATAATAATGTGATCATGATCATAATAATGAGAGGAATAATTATATAAAGTCATGTAATGTGGTATTGGATAAAAATGAAGCGTAATGTCTTAGTAGTTATGCACCACCCATAGTTTTAAACAGAGATATCATCATGTTCATGTATAACATATATGAATAATAATGACATAATCATCATGGTGAACAAATATAGAATCATTTTGACATATATTGATCATTATAACATGAGATACACCACATTAACCAATGAATTGGAGTTGTATATAATTCCGGGTAAACCCATCACATCATAAAATTTACATAATCATGCAGGCCACATAGAACATATAACAATATTTTCCATAAAAAAACTCATTTAAAGGAATGGGTTTTATGAGATATTTCAAAAAGAATAATTTTATAAATATATCTTATGGTTCTAGAAAGAAAATGGAATGATATATTTGTTATAAGAATCATAGATCTTGAGTGAAGAAGAAACAATCTCAAGAGAAGTAAAAGATGTGTTTTTGGAAAGAAGAGTTATTTTAGAAAAACTATTCCATTTGTCATAAAATCAGAAAATAAGCATATATATCCCAAAAATGAAAAGATAATTAAAGGTAAATTAAATTTTAATAATATTAAAAGAGAATCCATAAAAGAATTTGGCATGAAATAGGAATAACCCAAAGAAAGGAAATTGTGTTCGAGAATTCCCTTACCTTAAGTCAGAATGATTTTATATTTTAATATACAAGATAATCAAGTTAGATTAATTAATTCAAAAATTTGGAACCACTTATAAATTTATTTCAATTATAATAATTTTATTAAGTTCATTTTTTTTATTTTCATGAGTAATAATGTTCAATTTTATCATTACGAGAGTGTTCGTTTTCTTGATTTTCATGATCATTATACCTATATGTATGTATGGAAGATCATGTAAAATGAGGATTATTATACATAATTAAGAATATATATTATTAGTAAACTTCTAAATTGGTATTCAGATGAATAATTATATAAATAGTTAATGATAATCATTTAGATTAATTTTGGAATCTTTCGATCACAACAAACTTGTTGTTTTTTATTATATAATATTATGTATGAATATTAGTTCTAGAAAATTAAAAAGGTTTTAACATGAATTTATAAATTTGTTTCATCCATTTTAATGGTTTTTTACTATCCTTAAATGAGGTAAAGGAAAATAAAAACATGCCATCCTTGCGGGAAGTAAGTCAACACCTCATGAATAACATTTCAATTTTTAGAATAAAATGGCAAGGAGAAGAGGTTTGATGATGAATTATTCTATTCACAGAATAAAAATAAACTATATATAAGTTAATAGAGTTATCATTACACTTGTATGAGTTGATTTGAGGAGACAAAAATAAAAGAAAATAACTTTAAAAGAAATTAAAAGAAAAAAAGGGGATTTTAACTCTTGAATCCTTCTCCTTGAGAACCTCCTTAACAATATTGGTTTTGGTATTTTTTTTTGAAATAACAGGATACAAGATGTAGGGTAGGGTCTTGGAAAGTGTACTGGGTAGAATTTTGACAAGCTTCAAGCCTTCGGAGGTATGAGGAGTGGTATTTAAAATGAAGATGAGGGGTGATTCTGATTATTTTATTCATTTGTTTATTATTTTTGATCAAGAATATGAATAATTTTATCCTTATAACTAAATATATTAAAATAATTAAGGAGGGTTCCAGATTTTGGGATTAAATCATCCATACATTATCTATGACTTAATAATTCATGTATTTGTTAATGAAAGTAAATTACCATATTCCACTACTCAACAAAAATTCAACTATTTTAGTAAAATCCAAGAAATTCACCATAACCATTTTTCAATGTTTAGAATTCAAAAATGGACTCCATTTTATGAAAATAGTTTTATAAATATGATAAATTTTGTTTCTATGTAAAATCATAATTTATTTAAAAAATTCTAATTTTAAAATTATAACAGATTTTATGAAACTTTCAAAAGTTACACGTGGTATCATAAAATTATCTTATTACCATAATAAAAAAATTAATATATGAATACATTTTTGGAAAATAAAATTTATATCAAATCTATATATTTATTATAAAATTTTAATTAAAAATTATTAACTTACAAAAATACCAAAACTTAATTTATCACTTTTAAAACATTTACTTACTTATACCATGACATAAATATATCATAATTTCATTCATAAGATACAAATAATTTATTTATACTTTCATATATGTGTTAAAATTCTATTAGACAGATTACATTTCCTAAGGGTCATGTTACTATTCCAAAGGTCATGTTATAATTTCATTGGTATAGGTTCCTTAATTTCAAGAAATACCTATTATTTATTTCATTATTCATATATAACGTTTGTATTTTGTTCTCTATGAGATTTTATTTTATTTATACTATTTGAAATAATTATAATAATGGAGTTTCCATTGATAAAATTATGGGTTGTCACAATCTTATCCCTTTTGAAATTTATCCCTTGAAATTTTGTTTTAGATACTATAGTGAAAACAAGTGAGGGTATTTCTCCTTCATTGCTTCCTCTAGTTACAATGTCACCTCTTCAAAATTATGATTATGCCATATAAATTTTACCATGTGATTATTCTTGTTGTGTTGGAATTTATCTCTATGGTTCAAGATCATTATCAGACAATCCTCATAAGAGATATTATTTTCCAACTACACCACCTCTATATTTAGTATATGTGGGGGATCTGGTATGCACTTCCTTAAGAGGGATACATGGAATACATCATGTAATTTATACATGGTAGTGGAAGTTCCAGTCGATATACCATAGCTCTAACACGATCAATAATATCGAATGGTCCGATGTACCTAGGACTCTTCTTTCCTTTTTCCCAAATATCATAAGCCTATTCTATAGATATATGTAGAGGAATTACATATCTCCAAACTCAAAATATAGGTCCCATTGATGAGAGTTTCATAACTATTTTATTGATATCATGCTGCCTTGATTTTTTGTAGAATGATTTTAGATTGTCCACCATTTATTATAACATTTCAGGTCCTAGAATATTACGTTCAATAGATTTATCCTAGAATAACAATTTTTTATATCTTTTTACATAAAGAGAATAAAATAGAGCGATTTAGATTCTTGATTGGAAACTGTTGTTGTAAGACAACTCAAATAGTGGTAGATGTTGGTACCATCCTACATTAAAGTACATATATCATTATCTCAACATGTATTCCAGTGTCTAAATAGCCTTCTCTGATTGGCCATTGTTTTGAGGCTGATAAGACATACAGAAATTTAGATTAGTTTTTAGAGACTGTTGGATACATTTCTAGAATTTAGATCTGAATATCAGATCTTGATCAGGTATAATCGACAGTGGAAAATTATACACACTTACAACTCCTTTGATGTATATTTGTGAAATTTCATCTAGTGATAATTCCTATCAAATATTGATAAATTGATTTATATTTATAAGACAATCTATAACAACCCATATATCATTGGTTCCTCTAAATGTCCTCGGAATTTCAGTGACAAAGTCAATGGTGATGTTTTCCCATTTCCATGTTGTTATGGGTAATGTTTGCATCATCTCCTTATACTTTTTCCTCTCATCCTTCACTTTCTAACATACTAGGCACTTTGATATATATTTATAAATATCCTTCTTTACATTTTTTCCACCAGCAGTTCTCTCGGTTATGTTAATACATCTTTGTGCCCCTATGGTGAATAGGAAATATTGAGGTATGTGTATCACTCATAAGATCTTTCTTAATCCCAAGATTGGATGATACACCTAGTTGTGAACAAAATCTTACAACTCTATCCTCATCAATTTTGAGCTCTAAATATTTTCACTTTCTCATAGATTCCACCTTCTTGTCAATGTTCACATCATTTATCTGAAAATACTTTATTTTCACCATGAGGGATGGTTGAGTAATCATTTGAGAAATGATTGATGATGTTCCTTATTTAATGATTCATATATACATCCTTTTAAAATCCAAGAAGATTGGATCCTTTTAAATTCACATCCTTTATAATGTTGCTGGATCCTTTCTGCTTAGAGCATCTTTCACATTGTTCACTTTTCCAGGATGGTAATGGATTGAGTTTTCATAATCCTTGATGACATCAAACCATATGCTCTAGCATATATCAAGCTCCATCTATGTGAATATAAATTTTAGGCACCTGTGATCAGAATATATTTCACACATCTCCCCATAGAGATAATGCCACCATATTTTCAACCAAAAGATCACAACTACCAACACCATATCATGCATGGGAAAATTTTCCTCATGAATTTTCAACGACCTTGAGGTGTAGTCTATCACTCTATAATTTTTCATCATTAAAAAGCGCAATCATTTCTTTGAAGCATCTATTTATAACCCAATGAGTTCCACACTTTCCTAAAGTATGAGTATTGGCATGGTGATAATAATATTTTTAACTCTTTGAAGTAGCCTTTACCTTCCTTGGTCAAGAATATTTTTCTCTATTTCAACTAAACTTGTTTAGTTGTTTTTATGAATGTGATATGTTCTCCAAAAATCTCTAATAATACCAAGATAGACCATGGAAACTATAGATCTCCATTAAAAATTTAGGCCTATGCAACTCTTCAATTTCCTTTATCTTGGAAGGTCCTACAAATATTACTTTTCTACTGATAACATGATCTAATAATGGTACATACTCCCTCAAGAACTCAAATTCATTTTACTTTTCATAAAGTTTCTCCCTTTAAAAAGTCTTCAACATAATATTCAAATTCTCCTCATGTTCCTCATTTCTCTTGGAGAATATCAGAATATCATTAATAAATACTATAAATTTTTTTGAGGTAGTATCTACAAAATCAATTCATTAAATCCATTAATTTTTTTGGATCATTAGTGAGTCCTAAAGGAATCACTATGAACTCATAGAGTTCATACCTCGTTCAAAAGGCAGTCTTAGGAATATTTTCCTTCCTCGCCTTAAATTTGTGATATCCCAATTGAATTTCCACCATAGGAAAATAATTGACCCCAAATAAATTATCAAACAAGTCATCAATACATGGAAGGTGATACTTTTTGTTTATCATAACTATGTTGAGATAATGATAATATTTTTAGAGGTTCATTTATCTATCATTATTATAGAAAAAGTGGATTGTCACACCCAATGGTCAAGCACTTGGGCGTATAACACCCTTGTGTATATTCTCTTTTCAATGCTTCTTAAATTACTCTAACTAAATGGTAGTTATTCTATATAGTGTATTTGATATATGAATTGATATAGGAATAAGTTCAATTGAGAACTCAACCTCTCGATCAGGATGGAGACTTCACAATATTTTTAGGAATAAATTAGTGTAGTCCCTCAAAATGGGTATTCATTCTATCATGATTCTATTATTGTCTCAACCATTTGAGAAATATATGCTTCATCACAAGGAAAAATTATCCACACATGGGATGAGGATTTTGAAGGAGATTCATCCTCCATGTTACACTTGTACAGAATTTTAGGATGCTTTAGGATTTGATGATTTATCTCCCTTACCTGATAGTTGGTGTTGGATTTATATAGAGAAAGAAAATCAATGCCCAATATAGCTTTAATATACACAAAATGAATTAATAACATATTTGGTTTGATGTTCGGTCCACAAAAATTAAATAGGGATAAGTTATATAATTTGGATGAAATAATTTTCCTTTTTCTATTCTCATAGATAACTCAATCTCTATATTTTGAGGTGGTTTTTGTATAGTTATAATAAACTTGAATGATTTGAAAATATTTTTAGAACCATAATAAAATAAAACAACTTATATTCTTGAACAAATAACTCGTTTTCCTATCATAAAATCATTATCGGGATCCATCTTAGTAGTAGTGACTACATAAGATTTCGCTTTTTTGCTTTGGCTTTGGTGCCTGCTGAAGCTGATTACCCAAGAGGACTAGAGGTTTAGTGAAATGGATTTTATTGTGTCTTTTCTACCTAAAATTAAATCATTGAACCATGTCTAGTTCTCTCTCTCCTCCACCAAATTTTCCAGCTTCCTCACATCTCTTCTACATTCATAATCATATTGGCCTTCTCTCTTACACTTGAATAATTTCCCCACCCTTTTGAGGAAATTTTTACATTGATTCTTCCCATATTTTTGACTTTTGAGTGGTTGAGTTTTCTTTCCAACATTTTTAATTATATCCCTCATCTCGAAAAATCCATCTTTCATTTATTATCTCTATATCCGTGGGACCATTTTGCAAACTCAATTTCCACTTTTAGAGCACATCAAACAACATCTTCATAAATTCCAATATCTCAAATTGATATAGCATTTTGAACGGATTGTTTTAAACCAAAAAAGTATATATGTATTTTTATATCATTATTGATAACTAAAACTGAGGGGTACCTTTGATTCCTTTTGAAATTTTATTCATATGACGTGAGAGATTTACCTTTATTTATCTTCGGCTCTAAGAATTCCCTTTCCATATTTGTATATAGAGTTCAAGGGAAATACTTGTCAATAAATATTTTCTTAATGTATTCCCACTCCATATATTCAATTTCAACCTTTATCTTGGGTTTCTTAATCAACTCCCTATATTTATGAGCCTCTACATCCAAACGGTAAATTGATGGAGTCCCCTTCTCTATTTCAGAATAATGGTGCATAGAAAATATCTTCTCTATTGAGTTGAATGACTATTCTGTGATTAGTGGATCGGAAGACCCCCAAAATGTTGATGGTCGTTTCCAAATAAAATAATCAATAAATAGTTGATACCTCTTGGTGGAGGAGTAAATTCCACAATATTAATGTTATTATTTGTATCTTGAGATAGCTGGGTAATCCTCACCTAGAAATTTTGAACTCTACCTCCCAAGGCATTGGGGTTTTCATTCATGAAATCGTTGAATTATCCCTCACACGGATTATTGGCATGGTTTCTCCTCACTCCCACTAGTTTATAAAATTGAGAATGTATAAACAAAACATAAATCAACAAGTCATGGGTAAATAAATTATTACTTTGTGTAATTAAAATTAAAGGCATATCTTATGGGGTCCCTATATTTATCATTTTTCTAAAAAATATTTTTTGGGGATTTCATATAATTATACTCATACTAAGGGTATTCACTAATTTTGTCAAATACTAATTCCAAAATTAACTAAACCATGCTTTAATAAAAACTATAGAGACCATAATTTTCTTAAATTATTATTAATTTGTTTCAAATATAAACAATATAATAGTTTTTCAAAACTAGTATCCAAAGGTTTAGTGTCTTGGGAAAATTATAACCATACATAAATTTCACATAATAAATCATAAAAATTATTTAATTCTTTATTCTATAGAAACTTAGTGGACTTTCTGTTCTCCTTAGTAAATCAAATCACCTGAGCATATACAACAATGAAAGGGTGATCTAAATGTAAAATAATAGAATATATATGAACATTCATCAATATAAAATGGGTGAGAATAATTGTAGTCCTAATAGCATAATCATGATATATTAATCATAATAATTATAGGAAAAATTATATAATGTCATGGAATGTGGGAATTAAAAATAATGAAACATCATGTCTTAGTGGAAAAATTCCACACATAATTGTGAAAAAATCAAAAATCATGTTCACAAATAAAAAATGTTCATATTCAAAACATCATCATCATTGTAAACAACGATATCATCATTTTCATGCATATTTCACATTATCTCATGAGATACATCACATTACCTAATTCATTGGACCGCTATATAATTCCGAGCATAGCTGTTACGTCATAACATTAACAAAATCATACATGCCACATAAAATGTATAATAATATCTTCCATAAAATTACCGATTGAAAGGAAATGGGTTTCCTAAGAAATTTTATAAAGAGTAATTTCATGAAAAAACCTTGTGGTCCCCAAAATAATAATGGAATTACAAACTTGGTATAAGAATCATCAATACTAAATGAAGAAGAAACCATCATAAGAGAAGAAAAAGATATGTTTTTCGAAAATGAGTTCTTTTGAAAAAATCCATACATTTGTAATAAAATAATATTATAAGTATCTATATACATCAAATGAAAAGTGAATTAAAATAAAATTATAATTTTCAAAATATTCAAATAAAATCCACACTAAATGTTGGCACGAAAGAGGAATAACCCAAAGAAAGGAGAATTTGTTCGTGAATCCACTCACCTTAAGTTCGAAAGGTTTCTTCACATTAATATCCTGGATAATAAAATTATATTTGTTAATTAATAAATCCATATCCTATTATAAATATATTTTATTCATTATAATTTTATTATGTTAGTTTATTTATCTTTTTATGAGATATATTATTCAATTTCATCATTATGAGAGTGTTTATTTTCTTGTTTTTCATGATCGGTTTGCTTGTATACATGTATAGAAGATCATGTAAAATGCGGATAATTAACTAGAATTGAGATTATATGTTATTAATGAACTTAAATATCATTTTATGATTTTATATATCAATTTTTTATATGTTATAAGGATGAATCATTAGAAAAATAGTTAATGATAATCATTTAGATTAATTTTGGCGGCTTTTTATCACAACGAACTCATTTTGTTTAATTATATCATATTATTTATATAAGATAGTTACATAAAAAAGGTTTTAATATAAATGTAAAAAATTTACTAAGCCATTAAAATGGTTTTTGGACTATCCATGAAGGTGTTAATGGAAAATGAAAACTTTTCGTCTTTGAAGGTGATAAATCCACACCTATTGAATGATGTTTCCATTTTTAGACTAAAAGGGGGAGGAGAAGAGGAATAAAGATTGATTATTCAATTAAAATAATAACATAATAGTATATATATGATTCTGGAGTTATAATGCCATTAGAATGATGGTAGGTGAGGAGATAATAATAAATTTAAAGACCTTGAAAATAAATTAAATGAAAAGAATAACGATTTTACCACTTGAATCCCATTCCTTGAGAACCTCATTAGGAAGATTGGTTTTAGACATTTGATTACACGAAATGATACTAGACAAGGAGGTGTGGCTTGGTAAGACTATTGGGATGAAATCAAAAATTCTTCCAGGCTTTGGAGGTGTGAGGAGAAGTGGTGGTGATGGGTGGTATTTATTGTGTAGGAGAGGGGTGTTTTTTGATTATTTTATTCATTAGTTTATTCTGTTGGATAAAGATTATGAATAGTTTAAACCTTATGACTAAATATATTATAATAATTAATGAGTGTTTGAAATTATGGGATTACATCAACCATAAACCTTATATGACTCAATAATGGTCATATTTGTCAAATACCATAAATTACCGTATTTCACTATTCACAAAATTCAAATATTTTAGGGAAATCCCAAAAAATAAACCTAACTATTATTAAAAATATATAATTAAAAAATGAACACTATTTAATGAAAATAATTTTATAAATATTATAAATTTATTTTTTAAATAAAATCATCATTTATTTTAAAAATATTGATTTTAAAATTATAATCGATTTTATGACACTTTGAAAAATTAATTAAGGTGTCATAAAATTATCTTATAATCATAAGAAAAAATTCTAATCTATGAATAAAATTTATGAATTTAAATTTTATTTTAAACCATTATATTAATTAAAAAATTGTAGTTAAACATTTATAACTTACATAAATAAGAAAACATAATTTTTCAATTCTAAAATGTTTCTTTACTTATACAGTGAAATAAATATATCATATTTTCCTTCATATGATAAAAAATTTTATTTTTTACTTTCATAGGTTAGGTAACTATTCTATTGGAGAAATTAATATTCTTAATGGTCACATTAATTTTCCAAATATTAACTTACTATTTCATTGGTATAGGTTCCTTGACTTTTAGAAATACCTCTTATTTCATTCATTATTCATTTATGAAGTTTGTATTATGTCCTCTACGTGATTTTATGTGAATTATACTAAAGGAATAATTTTAATAATGGATATTACATTGATAATATCCTGGGTTGTTACATATCCTATCTCAATAAATCTAGAGAAACTATCCTACCATGAATGTAGATCACATAATCATCAACAACTGACTGTTCTAGAACTGGATCATCTACCACCAAGCGTTCCCACATCACTATGCACTAAATGTATGACTCTTGGGTCATTTTCACATGGCCCACTTATTATTTCATTATAACCAAAGGTGCACATGTCATCACACCATGATCCTATAATGTGTCCACAATCCACTGTTCCATCAAGCTCATCAGCCTATATTCTTCATACGAATTCTCTTTTTTAAGCTACTACGCCTTCCAATATTTTCCTATTAAATGAATATGTAATTAAATTAACTTCTCCAAGAGAATTATCTATATCAAAATCAAAATTTTTTAGACATTTCACCCAAAACTATAGCCTAAAATCCAGATCCCACGAAATAAGATATAATAGAGTCTCTTATAGTCTTTGTAAATATCAAACCTCTTACCAAAGAGATAATGTCACAAAAAAATACGATAATGGACCATATCTTATAAATATCTGCAATTTTATGATTTTTTATTCTCATGGGGATAGAGTGTAGAACCCTGAGATTTTTGGGAAATATTTTTTTGAATTAATTTTTTCTTTTTGATATTTTTCTTTTCCCACAACACTAAATATACATTTTTTATATAAAATCATTATGTATGGCTTGCATTATATGCAACCTCAATTAAATATTGTTCTAAAATAAACACTTATATTTTCTTGTGCTATATTAAATACTATGTTTTGTTTTTATTACACATAATACTGAGTCCATTCGATCGCTTACGTTACAGGAAAGATCAAGTTTTATAGAACTACAATATACTATTAATTTTAATTTTAAAATATTATTATATTTACCAACTGTAGATTAGAAATAAATTTAAAATATAATATTAACTAAATTATGAAAATATTATCTACACATGTATCTAAAATTAATCCTTTGGGTTTTAATTAGTTAGAAATAAAATTCCGAACTATTTGAGAATGAAGAAATTCTATTGATAAGAAAACTATTTTTATATGTACAAATACAATTTTAACAGAATAAATTAAACAAAACACTATCGATTAATTTTTTCAATGAAAATTATATATTATATATTCAATAAATATTTTTGATACTCATCAGATATATTTTATAGGTATAAGATAAGAATAAATCAATTTTTATGAATGAAAAGATGTATTTTTCTAAAAGGTAATTTTACCTCCTTTTAATGGTAAAAACATTTTATAAATTATCTACGAAACTTTTAGATTTTTTATTTGTAAAAAAACTTCATTTTTCAATGAATAATATCAAAGTTTACATTGGGTGATTTTTTGGTATTTTTCTGAAATTCTTCATTTTTTTTGATGAACAACGAAAACATAGATTTTTTATTTAAATAAACTATTTTCATATCATTTATTTATATAGTTAAATTATATTTGTCTTTTAAATTTTTAATTCGATAAAATTTAAATCAATTAATCCAATTTAGGAAAGTGGTATCAATTTCACATTGAAATTGGGTATAAAAACATTTCAAAATTTTCAAATTTTTAACATTAAAAACCTGCACTATCATCATATTCGTGGGATTGAATTTAAATTAATTTTCACCACCTATATGATTATAATATTTAACATTGTATTAATTAATAATAATAATAATAATAATTTTTAATTTCTAATAATTTCAACATTTTTTTTACTAAAAATATTACTGAAAGTGATTAAAATTAATTACACCGATTAAGAGAAAAATTATCTTCAAAAAGCACTAAACCTTAAACATAATGTCTTAAATGACCTATATAATTATCCAAAATACATTTTATGGAAATATTTAAAACCTATACACCATTTATATGATTTTTTACCATTATTGGGTAAAATTTACTATGGATAAATGTGGGTGGAATTCCGTTTTCAAAAATTTACAAGAATGCCACTCACCCTCCTCTATAAAAAGGTACAAACCCCTCACACTTATTCACACATCTCAATCCATTTGGATCCGAAAAAGTCTTCCTGAATATCATCCAAAAATACCTACCTTAATCATATAATCATCCCGTTTAACATAAATACTACCAAGGAAGCCCTTCAGTTCAAACCAAGTGGAGTTTCCCAATGAAGAAGTGACATCCATCCTCAATATTCTTTATTTTATTTTAATTCTCCACCACCTCAAATATTATTCTTCCATAATTATAAAATAAATTAATTATCCTAAATATACTTATATTTTTTTTATTCTATGTGTTATACCAACACTTACACAGACTTTTATCTTATTGGTAATGAACATATCATTCTTGTGTATGACGAACTACCACCTCACGAAACGAAGAAGATATTTTTTCCTTTACCACCTCTCATGGTTGGGAAATTATGATTGAAAATATATTATTACTTGATATATATGATATTGAGGATTTATTTATTCATTTTTACTTTTTATATTAACATATACCTTTATGCTTTCCATTTTTTTTAAATACGATAACTTTGTTTGTGGACGTGTGGAATACTGCCTTCTCAAATTGATGTGATTCGTTCACACTCTCCATGGATTTTATTAAAGATGGATTTGGGAAAATTATATAATATATATGAAATAATAATATTACTTTAACGATATTATATATATATATACATATATGTAATTTATAGTCTTTCTTTCAATATAACAAAAATCGGAAATAATGTTCACGTTTATGTATGACATACCATACCGATGAACAGTGCATTCCATTTCATTTTTCAATTTTTATAGATTATCATAAATAAATATATAATTTATATATACTATATTTATTTAATTATTTACATACTTTAAACATTTAAATCATGATCTAGTAAATAATATCAAGAATAATAACCCAAAACATATCAGAAAAACAATGCAGATAATAACTAAAACACAACATTAGGATGGAGTTATAAATAAAAAGATAATATAAAGGCACAAAAAATATATGTTATGATTTATAATAATATGGTTATTTTTTATGTTTATAATAAACTTATATATATAATAAAGGACATTTTAATGCGTAAGAATAAAGTGAAGACTTACTATAATGAAATTTCATCTAACTTTTTATTTCAATGAGATACAAGAAATATTCACCACTTGATTTTTTTTTTGGGTATATATTACTCTAATACATTTTAAATTATTTATATAATTTATTTAATGATATTAAAATCTTTAATTTATGTTATTTGTTTCATGGAGAGCATGATTTTTATGTTACTCAAGTAGTAAGGGTTATCTCGTCTCACTTTTATTTCTGTGAGACTTATGCCTTATGCACAACTCATTTAACCTGTGTGGTGTATATAATACCCTTGAATGTATTTTATTATTCTCATAAAAAAATATGAGTATTTAATTATCCATTTTATGATATTTTTTTCATAGGGTTTACGGCTTAAAAGTTACCAAATCAATAAATTAATTTTGTCTCAATTTTCCTTCTTTGAGAAACATGCCATATTACACACCTGTATTATTATATGATGTGTATATAAAGAAAATTTACATGTTAGATAATGTTAATAATTATTTTTATGATATTTTAAGGTTCCTATAATATTATTCTTTCATGGGGAGTATGATTCAAAGTTACCAAATTGGAAACAATTTATTTCTACAATCTCATCATTTATTTGGATTGATTATGATTATGATTCCATTTATGAAATATTATGATCAATATCTCAAGAAAAATTTTGAATTTTATTATAACATTTATATCCATGATATATTAATGTATCAGTATCATTTTTTACTATTATGTATTTATGATAATTAAGAAAGTTTTTTATTCAAAATATGATTTTATTTCTCCTTTAGGTCCGAATTATGAGTTCTTTAAAAACCATATTTTCTAAAAATGATTTCAAAAATGTTTTACTATTATACTGTAATGAATAGAAGAAAATTTTACCCTTGTTTTACGATTTTAAAAAATGTTTTTAAAAAGGATTTTTTTCATTTTATGATCGATGCACTTTTATGATCATTTACAATGTAAAAGGAATGTTCAACATGTAAATTTTTTTCCTCCATCATGACCATCCTTATTATAAATCTTACTTTTAAATTTTAAAATATTTATTTATATGAAAAATAATTTTCCAGATATTATGTGAATTAACAGTTTTAAAAGTGATTTTCAAATTAAAAGGGGTTTCAAATTTTTTTCAGTATTAACAAATTGTGTTAAATTATTTTCAAAGCTTCCTTTAAATATTTTCAAATATATTTTAAAAGAAAGTTGTTTCTAAAGGCGTTTTACAATTATTTTTTAATTTTTTTTTTCTAGTTTACTTTTTTATTTTTCATTTTTATTTTCGAATAATTTTTTTTTCAAAATTTTTTATGTTTTAAATACGATTTTTCCAATGCATAAATAATATTTTACTCTGGAAATGTTTTAAAAGAAATAGTGAGGATTTATTTATATTAAAATAATTCTTTGAAGGGATTTACGAAAAGGTTTTTCAAAGAAAGTCTATTAAAAATTAGAAATGTTCCATGTGATATTTTAAAATTTCTCTCCATATATGAAGACATACATTATTATAGTTAATTATTTACTAAAGATATGATCCCAGAATAACATTCATATTCTTTCTTGAGTGGTTTATGTTTAGATGGAATGAAGATTATAACACTTGTTAATCTTAGATAGGATATATGATTTTGAAAACCGTTTCTTTTCACGAGTTATTCTTTGATGACATGATTATGAAACCTATATATTTTCCCTCAAAAATGATATGATAACATGTTTTTGTTAGACTCACATGTTTTGATAGTCCCAAATCATGTTTCATTTATGTGATAATCATGGTTTCATTCAATGTTAATCATGTTTTGTTTTTGTGATAATCATGTTTTCATTCTATATTAATCATGTTTCATTAATGTTCCTTGTTTCTATCAAGTAATAGTCATATAATTTTAATCTCATTTCTTGTTAGTTTAAGCTTAGAGTGCAGAATTTTTCTAAGTGCATGGTCACCGATGAAAAGGTCACTGAGGAAAAGGTCCCCGATGCAAAGGACACCTATGAAAAGGTCACCAATGGAAATTTTACCGATGCGAAGGTCACCGATGAAAAAGTCACTAATGCCAAGGTGACCGATGCAAAGGTCACCGATACTAGGGTCACCGATGCAAGGTCACTGAAGCAAGGATACTGTTGAGAAGGCTACCAATAGGGAATTATTGAAGGAAAGTTACTGATGTAAGGTTACAGTTGGAGGTTGCCGATGTGCACCTGCTATTGAAGCCTACTAATGTGAAGGCTACCATTATCAGTCTTCCATACTCTTCAACTCCATACTTTGTCAAATTATAAGGATTATTCTAACGGTCATATTTTCCAACTTTAATGTTTCTGAAATTAATTAATGTCTATTATAGACATATCAAGAAACCATATCTTGATAATACGAGGTACGAGAAAGAGCTCACGTGATGTACGTATTCCTACTTTTGGACCTCATATACGAAAGAGAAGATTGGGGAAAAAAGGTGGAGTGCATGGGATGAATGATAAGAGAATGTCTAGAAGTTAAGAAAGGTAAATACATGAGAAATAACCTACTAGAGAACAAGGAATAACCGTTCAAGAACTTTCACTTTGAACCCCAAGAACATTAAGAAGATCATTTCAGGAAAATGATTTCAAGCTTCCTTCTGTGTCTCATAAACTTTAAATCAACTCAAGAAGTAGAAAAATCAATTCTTGAAAGCTAGAACCTGATGTTGCGACACTCTATTATGGAGAAAACTATCATAGAAAGATGAGAACATAACATTCTTCCCTTCAAGGAGTCAAGAGTTGAAATGCAAACACATAGAGCCTTCTAAAACTCAATCTCATTATATTTTATCTATTGTGTTTCTTCTTTTTAAATTTTTGGGAAGTGTGTCTATCTGCTTCAAACATGGTCTCATGTGCTTGAACTATAGGATATTGAATATCCTTACATCAAACTTCACTTACATTTTGTTCCCACGTATAACTATGGAAGATACTGTGTGTGGTCTGTATTGTTTGTTTTTCCCACGAATCACTGTGGTAGAGGGTGCGAACCCTGGACAGTTTTGGAAAACTGTTGTAAAGCCCAATATAGTCTGTAAATACCCCGAATTTAAATGTAATTTTTTTAAATATATGGGAATTTTACGAGTCCGTAAAAATTTACAGCGCATGATTCTGAGGCCCAGAGTGCCCGGAATGAATTTCTGAACTTTATTTCTGGTACGTTCAGAAAACATGTGAGCGGGTTTTTCTATCTTTTGAACTGGTTCTAGGAATTGAAATTTGAGGTCACCTTTGAACTCGCAGCGCTGGTATTTTCTTAATAAGACTTCCACCTCGACGACAGTTGGCCGAGGGTGAAATTTAGTTTTTGGTATTTTCGTGTAGGAATAAAATAAAAATAAAAGTGTATGACATTTAATTTTTATTTGCAACACCCATATAGATGTTGGGAGGTGGGGTCCACCAGAAATAAACCTCCATGTGGAAGTTGAGGTGTGGGTACCACCAGACCTTGAGGGTCTCGAGGTCCCTACTATGTATTGTTATACTCACCCCTGCACGGGCTATGCCCACACCTTGTTGTGTTGGTTGCAGATGACAGGTAGCGCTGATTGAGGCTGAGAGTACCAGGACTGGACGATGCCCAGAGGAGGACCATACGACGTTTCAGTACATGGAGGAGATGGAAAGATGCGGAGTGCTGAGGATGCGATATTTACCTACCATTTAGGTAGGAACCTTATAGGATGATCCAGTGGCTGTATTTTCTCTTTCAACTGTTGTATTTCATTTCAGTTGTACTTGTACTTACCAGTTAGGCTTGCATTCTGGCACCTTTTTACTTATTGTACTCAATTGTTTACTACACAATTGACTTAAATTATCATATTACTGTGTGTTTGGTTGCCTATATTTATAGTTTATAAAGGAAATGCCTTCCCAGTTTTAGGTAATACACCTTTGGTGATAGTCACCGACCCATAGCCCATGGAAGGCGGGTTTGGGGTAGTCATGGCACATGCCCTGGGGGACGGGTCGTGACAAATTGGTATCAGAGGCGTCGGTTCTACTGCTGAACATAGGACTCTGATCTTTTTTGTGAACCAATAGTGTTATGTGTAGTGAGTGTGGCTTTCAGTTCAGGGAGTCCAGTGTTGGTGTGACAACCGACGTATCCATACACCATGACCTTGACTTCTGATTTCCAACTCAGTGCACAAAAACACTGATTGTGTGTGTGTTTTCATAAGTTTTCTTTAAGTCAGCTCACCACGTTGGCTCACCATGTCACGACCCATCCTCGGGGCCCGTGCCGTGACTACCCCAAGACCGCCTTCCATAGGCCAGGGGCTGGCGACTAGCACCAAAGGCATAAATCCGGGTAAAAAGGGAAGGTATTGCCTTTATAAAAGTAAACAAACACAATAGAGTACACAATAGAAGATATCACTAAGTAATAATGAATAAAAAAGTAGGTGATGAAATAATGGGGCCCAAAATGCAAGCCCAACTGTAAGTACAGTACAACTAAAAAGCTGGTACAACTGCAGTAAAGTAAAACAGCAACCACTGAGTTGTCCTTCGGAAATCCCACCGCAAGGGTGGGTACATATGGCCTACTCAGCACCTCGGGTCCGGCCGTCTTCTTCATGTACGTCTGGCCAAGTGGTCCACCTCTGGGTACCGTTCTTTTCCACAAGCCTCCACCTCGATCAGTGTTGTATTTCGTCTGTATCCAACATAACGCAGTGCGAGCATAGCCCGTGCAGGGATGAGTATACAATACTTAGTAAGGACCCTGAGACCTCTGAAAGTCTCCCAAAATCTACGAAGGATAAACCACAGAATAAATATAAAATCACTAAGTATCAACCAACTCTACTTAGGTATATTCCCATACATATAAATAAGTTATCAATCACAGTCCGACTCCAACTCTCGAGCCCAAGCACAACCCAGTCCACACAGGAAAGCAAGTCAATCACATCGATGATAATGATTGAAAGTCAAGACTCAATTTACACAGGTATACATCTTTCGTATTGTGATAGATATGATCAAATGTTGTCACTGATTAATCTAATCAGTCAGACTCACATAGGATACTAGACCAGCTAAGCTGTCAGACCCACGTAGGATACTAGACCAGCTACCCTATCAGACCCACTCAGGATACAAGTACAGAAGTCAAACTGTCAGACCCACATAGGATACAAGTACAATGGTCATCATTGTCGAAACCACGAAGGATTCCAGTACAGTTGTCGTCATTGATGAACCCACAGAGTATTCTAGTATGGTAGATGTCGTTGTCGAACCCACGGAGGATTCGAGTATAGTAGTCGTCGCTGTCGAACCCACGAAGGATTCTGGTATAGTATACGTCACTGTCGAACCCAGGGAGGATTCGAGTACAATAGTCATCGCTATCGAATCCACGGAGGATCCCAATACACTAGACGTCGATGTCAAACCCATGGAGGATTCTAGTACAGTAGTCGTCACTATCGAACCCACGGAGGATTCTAGTACAGTTGTCGTTAGAGTCGAATCCATCTCTAGGGTTTCCACACACATCACATTCAATTCTGGGAGGGTCCGCTCCTCGAGCCAAGGGGTCGATACATCAACTATCATGAAGTCTAGATTTGATATATCCCAAAGTTCCGTCTCATCAAAAGAAACCGAATGCGACAGACGGCACGTCAATCGGACGCCCAGTCTGAGAGTTAATGGCTTTTCCATTCCAGGGGCCTGATTGGAAATACGCTCGTTCCAAAACCGGACGTTTTCCAAAGTTTTCCAAAACTCACTTAGAGTATCGCAAAAGGGCCGACTCATCGCAATGGTCCCAATGCCGCAGACGACGCGTCGATCAGACGCATAGTCTTGATGTAATTCGCGTTTAACCGAAACCAGCCCAGCCCATCAAGCCCTTTGGGCATGCAGGTCGGCCCATCTTGGCTCGGTGGGTCTAACCTGGATAAGGGGTAGGGCCGACCCATTAATGCGCGGCCTGGCCTGGGGGGACATGGTCCGGCCAGTGGCAGGTGGCCCGCCCCGGATGGCGTGGCCCGACCGGCTGTTGGTCGCGGCTCGGCCAGCTGGCCGAGCGACGCGGAGCGGGGGGGGGGGGGGGTGTAACACCCCGACCCCAGTTACTCAGAGTCAGTGCATTATTAAATAACATTGACATGATCACAAAAGATCAAGTCTCAAAATACATATTAATTTAGTATCTTTGGAAACACTAGATAAATTCATAAGTATTACATTACATCACAAAGTGAAAAAAAATACAACAACATAGTCTCCATATTCCACACTCATATCCCCACAGACTATCCCTACAGGTCAGTCATAAAATACTTCTTCACATCCTAGGAAAAATAAAACATAGAAAGGGGTGAGCTCAGATTCTCAGAAAGGATAACAATATAGAGGAAAATCTCATAAATAAGCATAAACATTTAATGCAATGTATAACTAAAAAAAAAGCCTTTTAAACATGAACTTCAACATAATATGGAAAAGATAAAATGAAATAATGTCATTTAATTATTCACATGGATATTCTACTAGTTGAATAATAATATGAAATATCAATAACCACTTTAATAATTATGGAATGCATAATGCCAGGCTATCATAACCATATGTTCAAGGCATCGTGCCAAGACTACAAATAAGATTTGGTCAAAGACTTGTGCCAAGACACTGGTTTGTCTCATGAGACCTATCGATGCATCGAGGAGCTATAACGTACTCCACCCGTCACTTATTAAATCCAATGCATTCCTCATATGAACATGTTTAAACATAAAATAAACATTCATATTAAAACTGGCATACGAAATTTCAATACTTTCTCCATAAACCATGAATGGTATAAAAATAACACATCCATAGTCAAACTTATCACAAAACCTTCAATACAAAATATAAGATTTGAATCATAATAAATCAACTTCAAAACAAGTTTAAAATCCATTAAAGGATTTTGACATAGATGAAAATGATTTGTAAAAATCTTTGAGAGAAAAATCCGTCTCTGATGAAAACATTTAAAAGTCACACAATATAGAAAGGAAGACATTTAGAAACATTTTTAAATCACAGTGTCCCATACCACTTTGAAACTTTTTAAAGTTATTAAAATTTTATAACATTCGTGTCCATTTAAATAAATCCTTAATACTATTTTGAAAACATGGACATTAATGAGAATGGTTTACAAGAATAAATCATCAAAACATTTAAAATGGTGTTTTAGTAAAAATTACCTTAAAAATAATCCCTTTTAAAACTATTTTATGAAATATGGACATGGATAATAAATATGTCCTAGTAGATACTTACGTAAAAACAACCTCGGATAATAAAGATATTGTGAAATTAACCCTTACCAATTTGGTAACATGCGAAACATACACCCCATGAAAGAGGTATCATACAATGAATATGTAAATACACATAAATTAAAGTGTATTACTCAAAGAATACAATTATGAGCAGTACATACACCACACAATAGGTAATAGTGGCAATATGGCACGAATCTCACGTGAATAAAGAGTGAGATGAAAACTCCTTATCTTGTACTTTTCCTTGGTTGAGGGTAGTTTAACATCATTTATAATGGTGAAATAGTTGTTACTAAATTATTCAATAATCATATACATTAATATGATATCATATATGATCTTTTAACATTGCTTTGTTAATAATATCTCAGTATTATCGTCGTTTCGGGTGTTAACTTACTTGTTTTATTTTATATGTTTTGTTACATAAGCCGTGTTTGTTATGGATAGGTTGTATATTATTCATATACATAATGATATCAAGTCCTTAAAAATTATTTTTAATCATCAAATGAGAATTATACTTGAATGGATACGATGGGGAATGAATCTCATCGCGTTCGTGGAGACGGTAGTCCGTACATACGCACGAGTGACAATATCATTCTTTTGATATTAAAATAATATATAATTGGATGGTATATCATATATACAGAATCATTATAATTTTATATTTATTATTTACATAAATTACACATCATTATCATACGCATCCAAATAATAATGTTTTGAATAACAATTACACCATGACGTGGAGATGGTAAGCCGTACGTACGCACATATGGTGACATGTCATTCAAAGGATGGATATAATACAGAATATGGTTGTATAATATTTATAATAACATCATAGTCTATATAATATTCTGTATTTATTATTTTTGAATGGAAATAATAGATAAAGAAGAATTTGAAGAAGAAAGGAACTTGAAAGAGGGTGGTGAAAACATTACATCTTCTTCGGGTTCTTCCTTTTGATTTGATCAAAAGGGATACTTAGGTTGGATTTATGACTAAAGTAAGGCCTCTAAGATGAATTTAGGAAATTTTAGAGAATAATTGTTCAGGGTTTGGACAATCCGAAAGGCTTTGAAGGTTTGAATTAGTGATAAGGGTGAGTTCCGTTTTATAAGAGAGGTGAGGGGCACCTTAAGAAAAACTAGAAATATTAATTTATAATAAATTCATATTCGGTTTCAAATGACTAAAAAGTGGATTATTTGAAGTTTAAGGTGGGTATAGGTCGAAAACAACTCATACAATAGGTTTTAGACATGTTTGGGTCACTCTATTAACCTTATCTTTTAGTTTTAACTCTTAGTTAATTATTTTGACATTTACCATGTCACTTTGTATTTTTATATTATCTAGTTAATAAACATAATATATACTTCCAAGATAACCCCAAGTGATCCATTAATAATACAACCATCATTATATATGTCCTTTGGCAGAACCTTATATTTTTAGGAATATAATATCAATTAATAATATAATATTTGTTTTAAAAACTCCTTTATGTCAATTTTGACACTATTTAATAATTGATTTTTGTTAAAGCCTTAAAAACATTATTAATTAAAAAAAATTCATTTAAGCAATAAAAACATGTCATATTAACCAATAAAATTAGTGGATGTCATAAAAACTTTCAAATTATATTTATTTTAACTTTATAATACTAATTATTTGATTCTTTCATTAATAAGGAAAAGAATGCACCATTATTGTGTCATAAATAAATTTTATTATTATATGTATAAAAATTATAAATAAAAAACCATTATGTAAGAATTTTTTTAGCTTTCTAATGAATATTTATAGTTGAAAATATAACATACATAACCTTATTTAATTTTTTTTCTAAAAGATATATACTTATGTCATTTTTGTATTTACTTTAACATAATTAATATAATGTGTCATTATCACTTACAAGTAGATCCATGGGGTCCCAAAATCGACCCAAATATGCGCATGGTCAGACATGTATCAAAAAATAGGGTTAAGACATGTTTGAGGGTAATTTATTATTATTATAATATTATTGGTTACCCTTATTTACCAGATATACCCTTTAACCATGGTAAATAAATTTTTTACCGAAATAATTATTCAAAATGTCTAAAAATAAAAGTTACCTATTTACAAAATTTGGACCTCATGATTATAAATATGGAATCCATTTTCCTAAATTCAAAACATAGAAGTGGCAGAAATTAATTTAAAATTAATTCCCACTGTCAAAACAAAAAACATGTTTTTAAGAAATAATAACTATCAAAAGATTGACACTTCTTTATGTCTAGTTTAAATGTGAAATTATGTCCAATGACCAAAACTGTATTAAATGGTAAAATTATATTCTAAATAAATTTTAAAATCACTCAAATTCATAATTTATCACTATTAATTATTTTGATTAAAAAATTTGTTTTTAATTATAATTTAGTAATTTCCACTATTCATAAAAATATGAAAGTTATCCGAAAAGTACCAAAAATTCACCCTAAGCTAATTTCGATATTATGAATCAAAAAATGAAGTCCATTTTGAAAGATAAAATTTATAAAATTTAAAAAAGTGGGTATTACTATTCATAAGGCTAGTTTGACTGGTTGTGGTGTGTGTTAGAACTCAAAGTTGCGTACCACAAACACTACTGCATTATTCAAAGAGAAGCGTACCATGGAAGCTTGGGGTGTTACATTCTCCCCTCCTTCAATAAATTGCATCCTTTCAATTTGAAATTATTTTTCAAAAATAAAATTTTGAAAATAGAAAATTCCTTTGGGAAAACCCACATCAGAAATTAGGTTAATAAAATATAGTATTAATAAGAGGAAAAGGGGAATGAAAGGGTCACCAAAAAATTATAATCTCGATTAAGAGAACATTGGTGGAAATTAGAGACATATAATTGGAGGAAAAACATAAATATTTATAGGTAGTGATTGAGGTCATCAATCACAAACAAGTGTAAAATTGAGGGCCTTAAATTCATCAATATATGATGATTTAAAATTCGATCAGTTCAATAAAACATAAGGTATTAGGATGACACATTGTTGGTTTTATGATCCCTTTAGAAAATTATAAGAATTAATTTCTTCATAGAATAATAGAAGAAGAAAAATATATTATTGACAAGTAGAGTTACATCCTTTAACTAATTTCTACCACAAACTCTTCTTTCACTCTAAAAGATAATAGAACTTAAAAAAATATTCTATTTATCCTATTCGTATAGGGTTCAAAAAAATTGAATTTATAATTCATCTACTAGACCCTTTAAAAAAAACTACATTATTCAATCCAGGACATCATGTGGGCATGTGGTAGGTGATACACCCTTGACGCCCTTCAGTTGCAGGTTCATGTCTCGCGGACTTTCCGGACGCGATGGGTTTCCACCTGACCTCCGGGTTGTCCTTTTATGGAAATCCAAAAAGAAACCTAAACTAGAATTATCCAATATACTTATGTAAACTCTCAGAACAAAATTTATTTGGAAGGTAACCATAATGTAGATCCTTTTTACCCCGTAATAACATATGAATACCTTCATCATGTATTCTTTTAAAACAATGAAACATCCTAAATTACCATAAAACCTAATTGATTACATTCATGCTCCCTTATTCCTTATAGAATACTGGATATACTTCATCCATCCAAAAATGTTTTAAACTCCAATAATGATGGAATATACAAATCTTTAATCAGTTTCAAGGAAGTAAAGAATATCCAATATAATTTACCCAAATCAACCATATATTATTCCAAAATCAGTACCTCAATATTAGGACTATATTGAGGTTTATCTTTCCTTCAACCATGTAATATTCCAAAAGTTTAACTCGCTGTAGATTCACTTTTTTTAGTACCATAAAATCTCAAATCCTCAATGAAATAGTACTTCAGTACAATCCTTATTTATTTTCAGCACATCATTGATACAACACTTCAATGAAATAATTCCAAAATAACAACATAAGAACACTAGTCATTCATCTTCATCTGTGGTAGTATCATAACTTGATTATTATCCAATAGCATCATTTACAAGATAGTCTGATGACTGGGACATTGGATCGTGTAGTGTCTAAACTCCTTTCAGATAAAGCATTGTACATTTGAAACCTTTTTATTACCCTTGAAATCACGTACTTGGTGTCCTTTTTCTCCACACTTATAACAAACTCCCATTCCTTTCAAGAAATTTCCAGGGTGTTTCTTCCCACAGTTATCATATATGGGAAAATTATCCTTTTCCCTCTTCCCTTTATCTATCTTTCTCTCTTCCATCCTTTTCTTCTCTTGCTTCCCTTAAAATCCATTGGACTTAGAGAATTATTTACTTATCTTATTAACAGATGATATTATTTCTTCATATGTTGAGAAAACATGAGATACTATTTACCTTTTAAATATTGGCTTAATATCGTGGAAGATGTGATCCTTCTTACTCTTTGGATCATATGTATTGCTGGAGTTCACATTCCTTCTACTGGGCGCCATTTCTATACAATGGAATACACTAGGTTAGTTTATTAATTGCAATGAATAATTCTACACTTGTAAAATACCTAACGTAAATTGAACCGTTTATGGATATAATCCATAATCATAAAAATGTTTTCTTTGAGTAAGTATATACTCATAAGCCCTTCATAATGGTTTCTAATGAAAATTAGAATTATCCTAAGCATATCCCCCAAGAGTGTTGTAACCAAGAGTGCAGCAAGGCCCATTATCATGCACTAGTTCCCGTTCGAGTCTAGCTCAAAGTGGTGTTTTCGGGTTTTACACCTAGGTACATCTGTGCTAGAGCCACCTCTACCTGCTCGTATCCCGATAGGGATGTATTTCTCGGAAAAGTCACAAAATCTCTACAATACCAAAATTCTAGGAAGTTCTTCTATACTAATAATCAAAGTATATCTTAGGGCTATGTGCTCTAATAACTGTTTATCTAAATCTAGCTTCCAAGGTTTGTACTAAACTTCCTCTGATACCAACTGTAACGCCCCGACCCCTGTTACTCAGAGTCGGTGCATTATTACATAACATTGGAATGATCACAAAAGATCATGTCTCGAAAGACCGATTAGTTTAGTAGCCTTGTAAACACTAGATACATTCATAAGTCTTACATTACATCACAAAGTTAAAAAAATACAAAAATATAGTCTCCATAGTCCACACTCATATCCCCTCAGAATATCCCTACAGGTCAGTCATAAAATACTTCTTCACATCCTGGGAAAAATAAAACATTGGAAGGGGTGAGCTCAGATGCTCAGTAAGTATAACAATATAGCAGAAACTTTCATAAATATGCATTAACATTTAAGGCAATGTATAACAAAAAAAAGCCTTTTAAAATTGAACTTCAGCATAATATGGAAAATCTAAAATGAAATAATTTCATTTACTTATTCACATAGATATTCTACTAGTTTAATAATAACATTCAATATCAATAACCACTTTCATAATGATGGAATGCATAATGCCAGACTATCATTACCACATAGTCAAGGCCTCGTGCCAAGACTACAAATAAGATTTTATCATGGCCTTGTTCCAAGACACTAGTTTGTCTCATGATACCTACCGATGCATCGAGGAGCTATAGTTGGCTCCACCCATCACTTATTAAGTCCAATGCATTCCTCATATGAATAGGTTTAAACATAACATAAACATTCATATTAGAACTAGGATATGAAAGGTCAATAATTTCTCCATAAACCATGAATGGTATAAAAATAACACCTTCACAGTCAAACATGTCACAAAACCTTCAATACAAAATGGAATATTTGTATCATAATAAATCAACTTCAAATAAGTTTTAAATCCATTAAAGTATTTTGACATAGATAAAAATGATTTGTAAAACTCTTTGAGAGAAAAATCCCTTTATGATGACAACATTTAAAAGTTACACAATTTATAAAGGAATAAATTTAAAGACATTTTTTAATCAAAGTGTCCCATACCACTTTGAAACTTTTTAAAGTAATTAACATTTTAAAACATTCATGTCCATTTAAATAAATCCTTAAAACCATTTGGAAAACTTGTACATTAATGAGAATGGTTTATAAGAATAAATCATTAAAACATTTAAAATGGTGTTTTAGTAAAACGTCCCTTAAAAAGAATCCCTTTGGAAACTATTTTATGAAAAATGGACATAAATAGTAAATATTTCTTAGTAGATACTTACGTAGAAACAACCTCGGATAATAAAGAGATTGTGAAATTAACCCTTACCAATTTGGTAACATGCGAAACATACACCTCATGAAAGAGGAATCATACAATGAATATGTAAATACACATAATTTAAAGTGTATTATGTAATGAATAAAATTATGGGAAATACATACACCACACAAAAGGTAATAGTGGAAATATGGCACAAATCTCACGTGAATTAGGAGTGAGATGAAAACCCTTACCTTGTACATTTCCTTGGATGAGGGTAGTTCAACCTCCTATATAATGGTGAAATAGTTGTTATTAAATTATAAAATAATCATATACATTAATATGATATCATATATGATCTTTTAACATTTCTTTGTTAATAATATCTTAGTATTATCGTCGTTTCGGGTGTTAACTTACTCATTTTATTTTATATGTTTTGTTACATAAGACTTGTTTTTTATGGATAGGTTGTATCTTATTCATATCCAGAATGATATAAAGTCCTTAAAAATTATTTTTAATCATTAAATGATAATTATACTTGAATGGATACGATGGGGAATGAATCTCATCGCGTTCGTGGAGACTGTAGTCTGTACATATGCACGAGCGATAATATCATTATTTTGATATTAAAATAATATATAATTGGATGGTATATCATATATAAAAAATCATTTTCATGTTATATTTATTATTTACATCAATTACACATTATTATCATACCCATCCAAATAATACTGTTTTGAATTACAATTACACCACGACGTGGATACGGTAAGCCGTACGTACGCATGTATGGTGACATGTCATTAAAAGGATTGATAGAATACTGAATATGGTTGTAACATATTTATAATAACATCACAGTATATAGAATATAATGGAGTTATTATTTTAGAATGGAAATAACAAATAAAGAATAAGTTGAAGAAGAAAGGCACTTGAAAGAGGGTGGTGAAAACATTACCTCTTCTTCGGGTTCTTCCTTTTGATTTGATCAAAAGGGATCCTTAGGTTGGATTTATGACTAAAGGAAGGCCTATAGGATGAAGTGATTTAAGTTGAGAGAATATTTGGGTAGGTTTTGTCCGAGCCAAAAGGATTTTAAGGTGTGAATTAGTGAGAAGGTGGAGTTCCCTTTTATAAGAGGGGTGAGAGGCACCTTAGGAAAAGCTAGAAATATTATTTTATAATAAATTCCTATTTTGTTTCCAATGGCTCCAAAGTGGATTATTTAAAGTTTAAGGTGGGTATATGCGGAATACAACTCAGACAATTGGTTTTAGACACGTTTGGGTCACTATATTAACCTTATGTGTTAGTTTAAACTCTAAGTTATTTATTTTGACATTTACCATGTCGCTTTTTATTTTAATATTATATAGTTGTTAAACTTACTATATACTTTCAAGTGACCCCCAAGTTGTACATTAATAATACACCCCTCATTATATAATTCCTTTGGCCAAACCTTAGATTTTTAGGAATAGAATATAAATTAATAATATAATATTTGTTTTAAAAACTCCTTTATGTCAATTTTGACACTATTTAATAATTGATTTTTTTAAAGTCTTAAAAACTTTATTAATTCAATAAAAATTCATTTAGGAAATCCTAACATTTCATATTAACCAATAAAATTCGTGGATGTCATCAAAACTTTCAAATTATATTTATTTTAACTTTTATTATACTAATTATTTGATTCTTTCATTAATTAGGAAAATACTGCATCATTATTGTGTCATAAATAAATTTAATTATTAAATTTCTAAAAAATATAAATAAAATAAAATTATGTAGGAAATATTTTTATCTATCTAATTAATATTTATAGTTTGAGATATAACATATATAACCCTATGTATTTTTTTTTTTCTAAAGGATATATGCTTATGTCATTTTTGTATTTACTTTAACTAAATTAATATAAAGTGTCATTATCACTTACAAGTGGATCCATGGGGTCCCAAAATCGACCCAAAGATTCCCATGGTTGGACATGTATCATCCAATATAGTTAGAACACGTTTTATGGTAATTTATTATTATTATAGTATTATTTGTTTACCCTTATTTACCGGATTTACCCTTTAACCATGGTAAATAAAATATTTACCGAAGTAATTATTCAAAATGTCTAAGAATAAAAGTTACCTATTTACACAACTTGGACCTCCTGATTCTAAATATGGAATCCATTTTTCTAAATTCAAAACAGAGAACTGGCAGAAATTAATTTAAAATTAATTCCCGCTATTTAAACAAAAAGCGTGTTTTTAAGAAATAATAACAATCAAAAGGTTGACACTTCCTTATGTCCAGTTTAAATGTAAAATTATGTCCAATGAACAAAATTGTATTAAATGGTAAAAATATATTTTAAATATACTTTAAAATCACTAAAATTCACAATTTATCACTATTAATTATTTCGATTAAAATGTTGTTTTGAGTTATAATTTAGTAATTTTCACTATTCATAAAAATATGAAAGTTATCAGAAAAGTACCAAAAATTCACCCTAAGATAATTTCAATATTCCGAATCCAAAAATGATGTCCATTTTGAAAGATAAAATTTATAAAATTTCAAAAACTGTGTATTACTATTCATAACAGCTAGTTTGATTGGTTGTAGTGTGTGTTAGAACTCGAAGTTGCGTACAACACACACTACTGAATTATTCAAAGAAAAGAGTACCGTGGAAGCATGGGGTGTTACAGGGGGTGTGACCCCCGACTTCCCAAACTGGCGGTGCCGAGCGATGCCACCCTCCTTCCCGGCCAGCTTCTCCAGTGCGAGCGGACCGCTGTCATCTGCACGCGGCGCCAGGCAGCGCTGCGACCTCCTCCAACCTGGCCAACCGATGAGCCAGCCGGTTTGCCCACCGAAGTGGCCCGCAGAGTGCGGGTGGAGGACCTCCATAGTGCGGCGCCATGGGGCGGCACGATTCCACCAGCCCGGCCAGCTACGACCATACAGTTCTTCTTCGGCCGAGCAGCCCATGGTTGTGGGCCACGATTCTTCCACATGCGGCCGGCATGCGGCCGCTGCCTTCACTCGTTGCCGCCTCTTTCAACATACCTCCATCGCAAATAAAATCTGGAAACATCGGAGGGTCATCGGGCCATGTTCGTTTGGCCCGTGCCCTCTACGTTAGGCGGTAGCATTTGGTCGAAGAAATTCCAACGGATTCAACAAGAACGAGATAATTTATTCACATAGAATTATACAAAAACCCCTACCTCGCAATTGACGTCGCACGTCGTCGAGCCGCGGAAGACGAGCATCGCGGTAGTCGGGCATCGCCGAAGAATGGTGTCATCACATCAATGTTGGAGGAATTGTCCTTGATTCTGTTGATGTCGGGGGAAGAAGAAAGGATGAAGTTGCTTCACATCCTTCCAGTCGTGGAGCGTTCTTCGTGTTCTTCATCAGAGAAGAACACTTTTCTTTTTATTTCTCCAGACCCTTCCCAAAGAGAATAATTTCCAACCCAAAATGAAACAATCGGCTTCTCATATTAAAATAATATTTCCATGCCTTTTGAATTAATTCAAATTGAATCAATTAATTAAGGGTGCTCACTTAATTAAATTGATGAGGTTGGAACATTAATGAGGGGAGGGTGGGATGTGGAGAGGCTCCACCAAAATAAATGAGGGGGAGTTGTCAAAATAAATTAAAGGGGGGTGTTAATGGGGAGTTTAAGGGAGTTGAGGAGTTAGGGCCTTGTGTGGGCCCCACCACACATTATCCTCTCATGGAAGGTTTTGTGGGTGTGGGCCCGACCCCTAACTCCCCTTTGTAGGAAATAACCAACTCATATAAATAAAATTGTGTACAACAATTTTATTTAACTTATTATAAATCCCCAAATAATAACTCCAAACCGCATAAAAAGAAACTGCGGTAAGGGTCCCTTTAAGCGAATACCGATGCTGCAAGTTCATTGGTGTCCTCAGATTTCAATTCTGAGCACCGGTTCAAAAGTTAAAAAAACCCACACATACCTTTACTGAATGTACCCGAAAAAAACTTCATAAATTGATTTCGGGCACACCGGGCCTCAGAATCAATTGCCGTCAGAAACCACAGACTCGTAAAATTCCAAATTATTTAAGAAAAACTTTTCCTTGAAATTTCTGGGTCTTTACATTACTCCCATCTCAGGTATTTACGTCCCCGTAAAGCTAAAACATACACTGGGGAAACAAAAGTGGGTACTGAGCACGCATCTAAGCCTCCTGCTCCCATGTTCTCTCCTAGAGGTTCCCGTGCTGCCAGCGAACGCGCACCATAGGAATCGACCATCCACATAGGACCCACTCCTGTCGATCCTCGATCTCCACCGGGACCTCCATGAACGTTGCCCCGTCATCGATGATGTGGGATGTGACGTGCACATATCTCCTCAGCTAAGATACGTGGAAGAGGTCATACACCCGGTGCAACTAAGGTGGAAGGGCTAGGCGGTAAGCCGCCTTGCCTACTTTGCTAAGGACCTGGAAAGGTATGATGAAACGTGGAGATAACTTGACGCCCTAGCCAAATCTCTATATAACTATTTGAGGTGAGACCCATAGGAAGACGTGATCACCATCCTCTAACTCCAGTGGTATTTATCTCTTATCAGCATATGACTTCTGTCTGCTCTGTGCAGTCTTCATCCACTCCTGGATGATCTGCACCTTCTCTGTCATAGCCTAAACCATCTCTGGTCCTACAAGTGCTGACTCCCCTGGGTCAGTCTAGCACAAAGGTTATCTTCAAGGTCGGTCGTACAATTCTTCATAAGGGGCCATCCCGTTGGTGGAGTGGTAGTTGTTGTTGTACGCAAACTCCACCAAGGGTAAGTGATCCTCCCAATCGTGACCAAAGTCGAGGTCACATGCACGGAGCATGTCCTCATGAGTCTGAATGTTCCTCTCAGTCTGACCATCCGTATGAGGATGAAAGGCGGTGCTTAGACGTAGCTGCATCCCGAATTCCTCTTGCAACCCCTTACAAAGCTGAGAAGTAAAGCGTCTGTCCTGATCCGAGATGATCGTTGATGGTACACCATGAAGTCGTACGATCTCTTGTACGTAGGGTCATCTCATGCTCTCTACTGAACCCTGCTCTCTGATCGGTAGGAAGTGGGCCAACATGGTGAGTCAGTCGATGATCACCCAGTTAGAGTCGTTCCCTATGGATGTATGTGGATGTCCCGTAACGAAAACCATGGATATCCCGTCCCACTTCCACTCTGGGACCTCTAAGGGTTGTACCAAGCATGTTAATACGTAGTGCTCCACCTTCACTTGCTGACAAGTGAGGCATCGTGAAATAAACTCTACTACAACGTTTCCCCTTCCCAGGAGTATAGAATATCTCAAAGTCATAGTCCTGGAGGAACTCAAACCAAAGTTACTATCTCAGGTCCAGGTACGTCTACGAGAAAACACACCTGAGGCTTTTGAGATTAGAGTAAAACTAAATCCATTCGCTCAACGAACTACAGGCGTGACTAGAAATTTTTAAAGAAATCGACTACACCATTTTTTGCTTACGTCCTACAAGAGATTCTAAGAATTATCCTTTTTCAAAAAGAGAAATCTAGTCTCATCCTATGGATGAACCATGTCCTTTTCCTAATATAGTCAATCCTGACATGAAAGGTACTATTTCATGCCATGGACGACGTCGTAAGGCCTCAACGCTACTACCAAGAGATCCAACCATTACTCTTTCCTCCAAGGGTTGAGTGACACTGTCAGCAGCAGTGTGTGGTCGCTGGGTATCCTCCTATAGGAATCTCAAAAGTGAGGGTCAAGTCAATGGTTTTAACCGGAACCTCTCAGTATCAACAATAAAAAAAGGAAAAGGAAGAAAACATCACAAGGACAAGTGTATTTTATTACTGCAACTCAAAGTACAAAGACACAAAGCATCCAAAAACAATGAAAACAATGAAGCTAGTCCCACTCCTGTCTACTTCATGATCGATCAGTTCCTCTTCCACGTCCGCCTGCTCCCGGTGGACCTCCACGGTCGAACCTCTTCATCTTCCTGCTGCTCATCTGCAGGGTGGGTCGGGTAGTCTCAAGCCACGTGACCCTACACAACTGAACCTGTATCATGAGATCACCCACTGGATGGCCTGGTCCGCTTGGACCTCTACGTCAACTATTTACTGTCAGCTGTAGAAAACTCTGCTACGTGTCGTCCTACATAGGGTCTCGCTGCTGATGACTGCTCAGCGAGAAAACTCTCCACTAGAAGGGTTCTCTCCAGTACCCTCGCCAGCATCGGGATGTTGAGGGAGATCATAGAATCCCTGATCTCTTGCTAGATTCCCTGATCGAAGGTCCGGGCCCTGAAGAATGGGTCTCGTACCATATCCTTGGAGTAGTGTGAGAGGTTAGTGAACCTTTCTGAGTAATGAGCTACTGTCATGCTGCCCTACTTTAGATGAAGTAACTCCTGAATCCTTACCGCACGAAGGGTGGATGGTACAAACTCTTCCCGAAACAGGCTCTAGAAGTATGTCCAGAGTTGTGATGCCTCATCATGCACCTGGAGAATCAGGCTCCACCATCTGCCTGCTGCTGCAAGAAGAAGACTCGCGAAAAAGATCACCATGAGGTCGGCTGGTCTCCCTAGCAATACGAAAACTATGACGATAGCCTCCAGTAAATCCTCAGCTGCCTGGGGGTCTGTCTCTCCCAGGAACTTGGGAGGCCTCTGTCGCTAGAAATCATGCAACACACTCAGATGGCGTGCCCTCTATAATGTTGGGGCTGGTGGTATCGGTGGCCCAGCGAGTAGTGGTACCGCTGGTGCCTCTGCTATGATGGGGCCCTGCACTGAGGCCTTGTCGCTCGGTGGGCTGCCATCTCGTACGCAACTCGAAACCCTAGATGGATGCCTTTGTGGGGCCATCCTGAAAAGAAATAGGTGTTCCATGGTCAAAAATTATACCTGGTGAGATGAGACAAAGTAGTCACAAAGAAAACATTTGAAAGGAAACACACGGGCAATCAGTGTTTTCATACATTGAGTCAAAAATCAGAGGTCATGGTCCTGGTGTATGGATACGTTGGTCGCCCCACCAATACTGGACTCCCTGGACTAAAAACCACACTCAATAATCTAAACACTATTGCTTCACAGTAAGACAGATCAGAGTCCTAAGTTATGCGGTTGAACCGACTCCTATGATACCAATTTGTCATGATCCATCCTCGGGGCCCGTGTCGTGACTACCCCAAGCCCGCCTTTCATTGGCCAGGGGCTGGAGACTAGCACCAAAGGCGTAAATCCCGATAAATGGGGAAGTCATTGCCTTTATAAATGTAAACAAAAACAATAGAGTACACAACAGAGGATAGCACTAAGTAATAATGAATACAAAAGTAAGTGCTGAAAGAAAGGGGCCAAAAATAAAAGCCCAACTGTAAGTACAATACAACTGAAAAGCATGTACAACTACAGTAAAGTAAAACAGCAACAACTTAGTCATCCCGTAGAAATCCCACCGGAAGGGTGGGTATAGATGGCCTCCTCAGCACCTCAGGTCTGGTCGTCCGCTCTGTATACGTCTCACCAAGTGGTCCTCCTCCGGGTACCCTCCAGTTCCACAAGCCTCCACCTCGATCAGTGATGTCCGTCATCTGCATCCAACACAACGTAGTGCGGGCATAGCCCATGCAGGGGTGAGTATACGATACTCAGTAGGGACCCCGATACCCCTTAAAGGTCTCCTAGAATCCAAGAAGGATAAACCACAGAATAAAGATACAATGACGAAGTATCAAACAACTCTAGTTAGGTATATTTCGATACATATACCTAAGTTATAAATCACAGTCCGACTCCAACTCTCGAGCCCAGGCACAACCCAGTCCACACAGGAAATCAAATCAATCACATCGATGATAAGGATTGAAAGACAAGAATCAGCTCACACAGGTATACATCTTTCGTATTGTGGTAGAGATGATCAGATGTTGTCACTGATTTATCTAAGCTATCGGACCCACGTAGGATACTAGATCAGCTAAGCTGTCGGACCCACATAGGATACTGGACCAGCTACTATGTCGGACCCACTCAGGATACAAGTATATAAGTCAAACTGTCAGACCCACTTAGGATACAAGTACAATAGTCATCGCTGTCGAACCCATTGAGGATTCCAGTAAAGTTTTTGTCATCGCCGAACCCATAGAGTATTCCAGTACGGTAGACGTCGCTGTCAAACCCACGGAGGATTCGAGTACAGTAGTCGTCACTGTCAAACCCATGAAGGATTCTAGTACAGTAGACGTCACTGTCGAACCCATGTACGATTCGAGTACAGTAGTCATCACTGTCGAAGCCATGGAGGATTCCAGTATAGTAGATGTCGATGTCGAACCCATGGAGGATTCTAGTATAGTAGTCATTGTTGTCGAACTCACGGTGGATTCTAGTGCAGTTGTCATCGGAGTCAAAGCCAGCTCAAGGGTTTCCGCACACAACACGCTCGATTTCGGGAGGGTCCGCTCCTTGAGCCAAGGGGTCGATACATCAACTATCACGAAGTCCGGAGTTGATATATCCCAAAGTTCTTTCTCGTCAAAAGAAACAAAACTCGATAGACGGCGCGTCAATCAGATGCCCGGTCTGAGAGTTAATGGCTTTTCCATTCCAGGGGCCTGATTGGAAATACGCTCATTCCAAACCCGGACATTTTCCAAAGTATTCCAAAACTCACTTAGAGTATCGCAAAATGACCGCCTCATCGCAAGGGTCCCTGTGCCACAGATGGCGTGTCGATCGGACGCACGGTCTTGATGTAATTCACGTTTAACCAAAACGGGCCCGACCCGTCAAGCCTGGTGGGCTGGCGGGTCGGCCCATCCTGGCTCAGCGGGTCTGACCCAGCTAAGGGGTCGGCCCGGCCCGTTAATGCGCAGCCCAGCCCGGTGGGACATGGTCTGGCCCGTGGCAGGTGGCTCGGCTAGCGCGGCATGGCCAGCTGTTGTCCACGGCTCGGCCAGCTGGCCGAGCAACGCGGAGCGGGGGGGGGGGTGCGACTTCCCGAATCGGTGGCGTCAAGCAGTGCCGCCCTCCTTCCCGGCCCGCCCAAGCCAGCCGGATTTTCCAGCGTGAGCGGCCAACTTGGGCCGGCCGATGTCCTCCGCACGCGGCGCCAGGCGGCGCCGCGACCTCCTCCAACCCGGTCGGCTGACGAGCCGGCTAGTTCACCTGTCGAAGCAGCCCACAGAGTGCGGGCCGTAGACCTCCGTAGCGTGGCGCCATGGGGCACCGTGATTCCACCAGCCCACCCGGCTACGACCACCCGGTTCTTCTTCGGCCGAGCGTCCCACGGTTGCAGGCCGCGGTTCTTCCGCATGCGGCCGGCACGCGACTGCTGCCTTCGCCCGTTTCCACCTCTTTCAACACACCTCCATTAAGAATAAAATCAGGATACATCGGGGGGTCGTTGGGCCGTGTTCGTTCGGCCCACGCCCTCCGCGTTAGGCGGTAACAGTTGGCCGAAGACATTCCAACTGATTCAACGTGAATGAGATAATTTATTCATGTAGAATTATACAAAAACCCCTACCTCACAATTGACGTCACACGTTGTCGAGCCGCGGAAGACGAGCGTCACGGTAGTCGGGCATCGCGGATGAACGGTGTCATCCTACCAACATTGGAAGAAGATTCGTTGATTCCGTTGATGTCGAGGGAAGAATAAAGGATGAAGTTGCTTCACATCCTTCGAGTCATGGAGCGTTCTTCATGTTCTTCATCAAAGAAGAACACTTTTCTTTTTATTTCTCCAGAGCCTTCCCAAAGAGAATACTTTCCAACCCAAAATGAAACAATAGGATTTTCATATTAAAATAATATTTCCATGCCTTTCGAATTAATTCAAATTGAATCAACTTATTAAGGGTTCTCACATAATTAAATTGATGAGGTTGGAACATTAATGAGGGGAGGGTGGGATGTGGAGAGGCTCCACCAAAATAAATGATGGGGAGTTGTCAAAATAAATTAAAGGGGGTGTTAATGGGGATTTTAAGGGAGTTGAGGGGTTAGGGCCTTGTGTGGGCCCCACCACACATTATCCTCTCATGGAAGGTTATGTGGGTATGGGCCCCACCCCTAAATTTTCCTTGTAGGAAATAAACAACTCAGATAAATAAAATTGGGTATAAAATTTTTATTTAACTTATTATAAATCCACAAATAATAACTTCCAACCCGCATAAAACGCAACTGTGTTGAAGGTCCCCTTAAGCGAATATCGGTGCTGCGGGTTCATCAGTGTCCTTAGATTTTAATTCTAAGCACCGGTTCCAAATTTAGAGAAACCTGCACGTACGTTTTCTGAACGTACCTGAATAAAACTTTAGAAATTGATTCCGGGCACACTGGGCCTCGGAATCAAGTGCCATCAGAAACCACAGACTCATAAAATTCCAAAGTATTTAAGAAAAAAATTTCCTTGAAATTTCTGGGTCATTACACACCAGGTATAAATTTTAACTGTAGCACACCTATTTCTTTTTAGGATGCCTCTATGCAGACAGCTAGATATAGTTCTGAGAGTTGTACACACTGATAGCCCACCGAGCAATGAGGCTTCGGTGTAGGGCCCTCTTCCAGTAGAAGAACCTTTGGAGGCACCAGTGGTACCATTAAATATTTTTCCACCGATGAAACCATCCCTAGCAGAAGAGAGTGCACAACGCTTGAGTGCGTTGCACGAGTTCCAGAGCCAGAGGCCACCCAGGTTCCTGGGGGAGATGGACCCGTAGGTGGTTGAGGATTGGCTGGAGGCCATGGTGGGAGTTTTCCGACTGGTAGGGACACCAGCCGATCTCATGATGATTCTTGCTACTAGACTTCTACAGGCAGTAGTGGGTAGATGGTGGAGTTTGATGCTCCATGTTCACGATGAGGTAACGCTTCTTTGGGAAGACATCGAGAGCCTGTTTCAGGCAGAGTTTGTTTCAGCGACTCTTCGCGCAGTACGAATTTAGGAGTTACTTCATCTGCAGTGGGGCATCGAGACTGTGGCTTAGTACTCAGTGAGGTTCACTGACCTCTCATGTTACTCCACCGATATGGTGAAAGACCCTTTCTTCAGGGCCTAGACCATTGATCAGGGACCCAAGAGGGATATCAGAGCTTCAGTGATCTCACTCAACATCCCGATGTAGGCACTGGTGTTAGAGAGAGCCCTCCTAGTGGAGAGTTTCCTTGGTGAGTAGTATCCAGCAGTGAGATCCACCACTAGTCGACACGTAGCAGAGTCTTTTGCAGCTGGCATTAGATAGATGTCATAGAGGTCCAAGAGGACCATACCTATATGTGGACAACCGCAGCATTCAGAGTCGGTTGGGCGGGGCGCCCGAGGCGGGGACAGACATGCCAGGAGCGGGTAGTGTTACACATGCGGTGGGCAGGGTCACATGGATCGTGACTGTCTGACCCTCCATACGAATGATCAGCATACGGTCGAAGGACCACCCATGCATAGACAAATATTCGATCGAGGTGGTATGCATGGAGCAGGCAGATGTGGCAGGGGAACTGGTCGTGCAGCTAGAAGTGGGTGACGTTTCGAGATGTTACCACCACCACCACCAAGAGGTCTACCCCGACCTCAGGGAGAAGGTGGAGAGGGGAGAGCTTAGCTCCAGGCAGCTGAGGCATACGATCACGATGCTCCAGATAGGATATGAGGTACAATCTGTGTCTACTCCACCTTATCTGCATTTCTTATAGACATAGGTGCTAGTCATTCTTTCATTTCCACTGCCCTCGTTCGGAGCCTAGAGATTCCGACAGAGCTTTTGGCTCAATCTTTATGACTAGAGACTTCTATGGGAGCAAATTCAATGATTATTAATTAGTTCCGGTAGTGCGAGCTTACTCTAGGAGGCGAGAGCTTCAGCTGTGATCTCCTGGAAGCAGCATCAAGGCCTGACGACGTCATCCTGGTTATGGACTTGTTATCTACAGTTCATGCTCATATTGAATGTATTTGGCACAAAGTGAGGTGTGTCTGCATGGATGGGACTGGGTTTACCTTCACTGGAGAGAAGGGAGCCTTTGCAGCACCAGATGGACTTTCTAGGAGGAGAGTGTAGAAGATCACTCATTAGTTGGATAGCCTTACCCTTGGAGCTGTTGATGTGGAGATTCCGAGCTATCCTATAGTGGTGGACCATTACGTGGATGTTTTACTTGATGATGTCTCAGGTCCACCTCCTCGCAGAGAGGTGGAATTTTATATTGAATTGTACCCCGGGACGACACCGATATCTACACCAGCGTATCGGATGGCTCCTGCGGAGCTTCGCGAGTTACAGGTATAGCTAGAGGACTTACAGGGGAGGGGTTAATCTGGCCCAGTGTTTCTCCTTGGGCAGCCCCAATTCTGTTTGCCAAGAAGCCGGATGGGAGCTTGAGGCTTTGTGTTGACTACCGGCACCTAAAATAGGTGACCATGAAGAACAAGTACCCTCTCCCAAGGATTGACGACCTATTTGATCATCTGAAGGGAGCATGGTAGTTCTTGAAGATAGAACTCTGATCAGGCTATCACCAGCTTAGAGTTCGAGATGATTATGTGTAGAAGACAGCTTTCAGATGTCGGTACGACCACTATGAGTTCTTGGTTAGGCCATTAGGCATAACCAATGCTCCAGAAGTGTTCATGGGACTCATGAACAAGATCTTTTAGCCATACCTTGATCAATTTTTAGTAGTCTTCATCGACGACATATTGATTTACTCGACTACTGAGGATGAGCATGCCTATCATTTCCAGGTAGTACTGGACACACTCCGAAGGCACCAGCTCTATGGTATGCTCTCGAAGTACCAGTTTTGGATCTGAGAGGTTCACTTCCTAGGACATATCATATCCGAGGATGGGGTTATAGTGGATATAGAGAATATTGAGGTGGTACTTTCTTGGGAGCCACCCAAGAGTGTGACAGAGGTTTGGAGTTTCCTGGGTTTGGCTGGATATTATCGAAGGTTTGTGTCAAACTTCTCCAGAGTTGCAACACCACTATCAATATTGACGAAGAAGGGGAAACCTTTAATGTGGTAAGAGAGATGCCAGAAAAGCTTTCAGGAGCTGTGAAGAGGCTGAGCAGTGCACCCATATTGAGGCTTCTAGAGGAGGGCGTAGGGTACATATTTTAATGTGAAACATCAGGTACCGAGCTCGAATGTGTCTTAATGCAGGAGAGAGCAGTGACCGCATATGGTTCTCAATATCTGAGACAACACGAGCTGAACTACGTTGCCCATGACTTAGAGTTAGCGGCAGTGGTCTTCACCTTGAAGATTTCGCGACACTATCTTATGGGAGAGAGCTTTATAGTGTACTCTAATCACAAGAGTCTAAGGTATATCTTCTCCCAGAAGGAACTGAACTAGATACAATGATGTTGTATTAAGTTCCTCCAGGAATACGTCTTTGAGATAGTCTATACTCTTGGTAAGGGGAACGCTATTGCAGATGCACTCTACAGGAGGTCTGATATACAGCTGCTAGGTGAGGCGTTGGATTAGCTGGGAGCTTTATAGTTATCCTTTGTAGATAGAGACGGAGTAGCCTTTCTACAGTCTCTTATAGTTACTCTCCCACTTCATCAGTGAGTCAGGGAGGCGCAACATGGGGATACTGACAATGAGAAACTATGTGCTCAGATATCCACAGGACATGCACCTGATGGATTTTCTGAAGGTGGGGAGCACGTTATCCTCTTCAGAGGACGTACCATGGTTCCATTGTCACTTCAAGAGGATGTGTTGAGGGAGTTACACAAATCCATTATAGTGGTACATCCAGGAGTGGCGAAAATGTACCGAGATCTCTAATGATAGCATTGGTGACCGGGGATGAAGAAGGCAGTAGAAGAGTTTGTCTCTCGATGCCTCACTTGTCAGCAAGTGAAGGTAGAGCATCAGGTACCAGCAGGCTTGGTTCAGCCTCTAGAGGTCTCAGAGTGTAAGTGAGATGGGATATCCATGGAATTCATGACAGGAATCCCATGTACATCCATGGGACATGACTATATATGGGTGATCACCAACTGACTCACCATGTCGGCCCACTTCCTACCAATTAGAGAGCAGGGTTAAGTAGAGAGATTGATATGCCTCTATGTGCAGGATATTGTGTGGATATATAGAGTACCTTCAATGATTGTCTCCGATCGTGATGCATGTTTTACTTCCCGGCTATGGAAGGGGTGACAAGAGGATTTCAGGACGCTGCATTGTCTGTGCACTGCCTTTCATCCACAAATGGATGGTCAGACTGAGCGGACCATTCAGACCCTCAAGGACAAGTTGCGTGCTTATGCCCTCGACTTCAGTCACAGCTGGGAGGATCACTTTCCTTTGGTGGATATTTCATACAAAAATATCTATCACTCCCCCATTGGGATGACACCTTTTGAGGCATTATATGGGTGACCTTACAGATCACCCTTGTGTTGGACTGACCTAGAGAAGTCAGCACTAGTGGGACCAGAGATGGTACGGGCTACTACATAGTAGGTGAAGGTCATCCAAGAGTGGATGAAGACAGCACCAAGCAGGCATAACTCATATGCCGATAGGAGATGGAGACCTCTAGAGTTCGAGGATGGATACCACGTCTTTCTACGGGTCTCACCTCGACGAGGTTTGCAGAGATTAGGATGAGGCGGCATGTTATCTCCGAGGTTCATCGGACTTTTTCAGGTCCTCAAAATAGTTGGCGAGGTGTCATACCACTTAGCTCTTCCACCTCAGTTGCATTGGGTGCACGAATTATTCCATGTATCTTAGCTGAAGAGATACCTGCATGACCCTTCTCACAACATCGACCATGGAAAGCAGGACATCGACGATGGGGAGACTTTTACAGAGGTTCATGTAGATATTGTGGATCGACAGAAGCAGGTCCTTCATGGACAGTCGATACTTGTGCTGTGCATTCACTAAAAGCACGAGAATGGGTTTTGGGATGCAGATTCGTCTGAGCACCACCTTCCATCCTTAGACGGATGACCAAATTGAGCGAATCATTTAGACCCTCGAGGACATTTTGCGTTCTTGTGTCCTCGACTTCAGTCGCATCTAGGAGGATCACTTACCTTTGGTGGAGTTTACATATAACAACAACTATCACCCCGCCATTGGGATGTCACTATTCAAGGCATTGTATGGGATACCTTGCAGATCACCCTTGTGCTGGACTGACCCTAGGGAGTCAACACTAGTGGGACCCGAGATGGTACGGTCAACCGCGAAGAAGGTGTAGATCATCCAAGAGCGGATGAAGACTACACATAGTAGACAGAAGACTTATGCTGACAGGAGACGGAGACCTCTAGAGTTCGAGGATTATGACCAAAACATTCTACGGGTCTCACCTTGATGAGGTATACATTGATTTGGTCGAGGCGAAAAGTAATCTCTGAGATTCATCGGACCATTCCAGGTCCTCAGCAGAGTTGGCGAGGTGTCTTACCGCTTAGCTCTTCTACCTCAGTTGCACCGGGTGGACGACGTCTTCCACATATCTTAGTTGAGTAGATAAGTGCACGTCCCTTCCCACATCATCGACCATGGAGAGTTGGACGTCGATGATGGGGGTGACTTTCATGGAGGTTCCACTAGAGATTGAGGATCGTTAGGAGGGGGTCCTATGTGGACGGTCGATTCCTCTGGTGCACGTTCGCTAGTAGCACGGGAACCTCCAGGAGAGCACCTGTGGGCGGGAGGCTCGGATGCATGCTTAGTACTCCCACTTGTTCCCTTAGTTCGAGTTTTCTCTTATGGGGACTTAACGACTTGAGGTGGGGAGAATGTAAAGAACTGGAATTTCCATGTATTTTTTTAATATATGGGAATTTTACAAGTCTGCTAAAATTAATAGCGCATAATTCTGATGCTCGGAGTGCCCAGAATGAATTTCTAAACTTTATTTCGGGTACGTCTAGTAAACGTGCGAGCAGTTTTTTCTAACTTTTGAACCGGTGCTCAAAATAGAAATATGTGGGCACTATTGAACTCGCATCACTGGCATTCGCTTAAGAAGAATTCCACCTTGACGACAGTTGGTCGAGGGTGAAAGTTAGTTTTTGTGTTTTTCTTGTAAGAATAAAATAAAAATAAAAGTGCATGACATTTTTATTTATATTTGCAACACCCATGTGGGTGTTGGGAGGTGGGGTCCACCATAACTAAACCTCAATGTGGAAGTTGAGGTGTGGGGACCACCAGACTTTAACCTCTCATGAGAGGTTATGGTGGTGGGGACCACCCAAACCATAACCTCCCATGAGAGGTTATAGTAATGGGGACCACCCGAACAATAATCTCCCCTGAGAGGTTATGGTGGTGGGGACATCCCAGGATTAAACCCTCCTTTAATTGAGATAAACTCTCAAACCCCTCATTAATGTGGTGGAGCCTCTTGACTTCCTCCATATTAGTTGTGCCAACGCACATACCTTTAATTGTAAGAACCCTCATGCTTTAATAATTCCACCCATTATAATTAATGAAACTTTTTTAATTCTTCCATGAAAATAATAGATTTCATAATCTATTATTTTGGAACAATTTTCATTTTTGTGGAGCCTTGGGAGAAAATCTCTCCAACAAAGAACTACTTATCTGAATGAAGGACACATTCTTGCAACGAAGAACTTCAAGGAAGAATATCGACCCTACTTTGACCTTCTTCTTTGAGACTTCCTCCGACGTAGTATGTCTTCGACTACGACGAACCAACATCCATCTTTTCCCAACTATTCGTCTTCTTCCTCGTGACTCCATCGACGTATCAACCCGAGGTAGGGGTTTATTATCATGATAATACTTTTCTTGATTTCTTTTGCAGTTTGGGAAAGAATCATTGCAGAGGTTGTAAAATTTTAAGTTCATCGTCCTTCTTTCTTGTTGATCCAAATGCTACCACCCTAAATGCGGAGGGTTCATACCAAACCAACATGGACCGATCCCTTCTCCATTCTTATTTGGTGTAATCTTTGAAATAGAGGAAGGTGATGAATGTAACGTCCCAATTCCAGCAGCCACCCAGAGGCGCCTCGTACCCGGTTGGTCACATGGCCTCAAGCACATTTCCCCAAATGCCAGAGGCTTCCGACTAGCAGTGAGGGCCTTGGATGTGACATTGGGGAAACTATGCCCTCATTGGAAGAGTACATAGCAGAAGAAAAACAAATAGACCACATTAGTAACTGTAACTATCCATACAAGAGTAAACGATAAACAACGGAAGACTAACAGTAATCAAATGGAGCAAACACACACATATATAAAATGATGCATGATACATATGTCTAGGAAAGCAGCCAAATAAGTCACAATTATGAATACAATACTAAACAAAAGTGCAAAAGAAAACAGGTAAAATCCTCAGCATCACAATCCATAGCTTGGTCCCATGCTCTAAAGATCCACAACAAGTCAAGTACCTTAAGTAGAAGGGCGCTTGACCTTATCTATACCTGCAACAATATAGTATGTTTGGGCCCCAAACCATGGCCCAAATAGGGTCTGAGATAGGATACCCATAGGCAACCACCCAAAGATCTATTACTAACAGTCAGTCAATACATGGAAAGTAAAAGTAAAGGAAGTTGTAAATAGGAAAGCACACAATAGCTACAATCCAAAGTGTCTAGCATATAAAGTACACAAGTAAAAGCCAATCAACAAGTAGAACAATAGGTAACCCCCTGGGTAGTTCTAATAGCCTAACCCTTATGGTTCAACCTACTAGTACTAGCAACCCTCTGGGAGGCACACACAGTCTCACCCCTCTGGTTCAGCTGATGAATAGACTCTCTTAGGAAGCACTCACCGTCAATTCCCCCTATAGTCTCATATCGTACTAAAGGCTCCCCGGGGAAGCACTCAACATCTCATTCCCCCTGTGGCCCGCATAGAGGAATTACAGACTCTCTGACAAAGCACTCATCGTTAATTCCCCCTTTGGTCTCGCATAGAATTAATAAGACACTCTGGAAAAGCCCTTACATCCATTCTCCCTATGGTCCACTACACTAGGTTCTCACAGCCCTGTGTAAAACAAAAATCCATAGCGTGCGTATCACCCCAAGTAAACCTCAAGAACTACTTGTCTTTTATTCTAAGTCACAACAACATAACAGTACAACAATTCCACTATCCTACAACTAGGCATGGCAACTGGAAAAAACTCCTAACAGGAAAAAAATGCATGGAAAAACATCCAGATTACAGAAAAAATTACCCTATCCACAAGCATTGACCTCTACTCAAGAAATCATGGAAATCAGGAAACCAATAGGGGAAAAAATAGGGAACACACAATACCCCGTTAAAGGGAATTGGTGGAATTGAATGAAATATTCAAAGACATCATACAGAAAGGCACAAACCACCTACCTCAATTCTAGGAGAATGATATACTTGAACCACGATGATTTATTCTCCTTAAAACATCGAATATTTTAGAAAACGTCCAAAACTCTCAACCCACGATATCTTGAGAAAGAGGGAAAATCATGGATCAAGGATAAAGTAGAAGAGAGAGCTTATAGAGGTGATCCCAACACAATCGATGATATCTGAAACAGAGATCGGACAGAAGATCAGGGGCTCGGAGAAGTTCCGCGGTCGTATGGGTTCTCTCGGACGAAGAACCTGAAGATGAAGTGAGTTCTGTCCGTCATGCGTGACCCCGATCCGTTTAATGAAAAAAAAAAGAAAATACACGGCATGTACTTCTTGGGGTACACGGCGTGTACTAGGAAATTCTGTACTTCGCTTTAAGTGGCCTCCACATCACCCCTACACACCGGGTGTGTAGCCCGGGCACAGCCAGCACACGGCCTGTGCGGCTTCAAAGTACACGGCGTGTATTTCAAAAATTTCAAAAATTTCCCTTTTTCCCAAAAAAACCAGAAAAGAAAAGTCATACCTTAAAAGAGGATTCGGGTTCTTAAGAACTTCCCCACTTAAATAAATCTGTCCCCGAATTTCCCTAACGAGGCGTAGAAGAAGAAACCCCGAACTACTCCAGCCACTGTGATCGTACATTGGCCTCCCTATCCCAGGTCTCATCCTGTACTCACCCATGCTGCCATAATACCCGTACAAGAGGAACAGACCGCCCATGGAGAACCTTCATACTATGATCGACAATCCAGATAGGATGCTCCTCAAAAGATGCATCTGCTTTGAGCTCAACCTCCTTGGGCTGAAAGACATGAGACAGGTCTGAAAAGTAACGTCGGAGCTGAGAGACGTGGAAAACGTCGTGCATGGCCCGGTACCTCTGAGGTAACTAAAACCGATAGGAAACAGACCCAACCCTTTCCAATACCTCAAACGGCCCGACGTACCACGGTGAAAGCATACCCTATATCCGAATCCTCTTGTGTCCCAACCTCGGTGCGACATGCAGGAAAACCTGATCCCCGACCTCAAAGTCCAAAGGTCATCTCCACTGGTCAAAATAAGACTTCTATAGAGACTGTGCTATAGACATCATCTTCTGAATCAACTCTATCTGCTCTGAGGTCTCCTGAACAAGATGAGGTCCCAATAAAGCTACCTCTCCTGCCTCTATCCAGCATAAAGGTGATTGGTATGGCCTGCCGTACAAAGCCTCGTAAGGTTCCATCTAAATAGTCGCCTGAAAACTATTGTTGTAGGCGAACTCCACAAGAGGGATATGATTCTCCCATGAATTGCCAAGGTATAGAATGCGAGCTCAGAGCATATCCTCAACCAACTGGATTGTAAGCTCGGACTGGCCATCTATCTGGGGATGGTATGCCGTACTCAAAAGTACCTGTGTACCCAAAGCCCTCTGAAGCCCCGGCCAGAACCGAGAAGTAAAGCATGCATCCCTGTCTAAAAAATGGAGTGTGGAAGTCCTTTCAGACCTAAAATCTCTCGAATGTATAGTCGTCCCAAATCATCGACAATTAAGGTCTCCTTGACCTGTAAGAAGTGAGAAACCTTCGTAAGACTGTCGATGATAACCCAAACAACATCGTTCCCTCGAGACGACCTCGAAAATCCAGTCATGAAGTTCATCATGACATTGTTCCACTTTCACTTCGGAATGGGTAACAACTCTAAAAGTCCTGCTGGTCATTGATGCTCCGCCTTCACCTGCTGATAAGTAGAACACCTCAAAATGAAACCAGCTACATATCACTTCATACCTGGCCACCAGTACTAGCGATGAAGATCTTGATATAGCTTGGTGATGCCAGAATGAACTACCCAAACCTAGGAATGAAAATCCCGCATCAGATCCTCACGTATGACTGCCGGTACCCATATGCGTCCCTAGAAATGAAAGATCTCATCCTTGCCCACTTTCCATCCAGGAAGATGGTCCTCTCCTGAAACACTCTTTCGCAGGCCTAATCCTTCTGATTCTGATAGATGCCTCATCCGTACCCGATCAAGATGTGTAGAGGTAACAGCTATAGAAGATAGGTAAGTCTGTCCCTGTCTATCATGCACCTCCAGATGCATCTCATAGAAAAGATCCATAATATTCCACTCAATGTTGGCCTCCTGAACTGCCTGAATCTGAGTTATAATGCTCAACGAATCTGCCACTTGGTTTCCCTTTCCCGGCATATAGGCAAGCTCGAAATCAAAAGACTAAAGATACTCAGCCCACCTATACTGTCTTAGATTCAGATCATGCTGAGTGAAGATGTACTTGAGACTCTTGTGGTCGGTGAAAACCACAAAGTTCTCTCCCAGAAGGAAATGTCTCCAACAGCGCAAGGAATGAGCAACAGCTGCCAACTCCAGAGCATGCTTCATGTAGTTCCTCTCATGTTTCCTCAACTATCGAGACCTGTACGCAACGACTCCATATCCCTGAATAAGCAAAACGCCCATCCCGATACCTGAAGAATCACAATAAATAGTATAGATCTTGCCTGGATCTGGCAAGACTAGTATCGGTGCTGACGTCAACCTTCCCTTCATGTCTGGAAAGGCTGACTCACAAGAATCTGACCATAAGAACTTCTCCCCCTTCTTGGTCAGACCTGTCAATGGTGCTTCTATGTGTGAGAAGTTCTGAATGAAGCATCTGTAGTATCCATCCAGCCCTAGGAAACTCCGTACCTCAAAAACATTCTTCAGCTGCTCCCAAGAAACTACAACTCTCACTTTTTCTGGGTCCAAAGATACTCCTGCCTCTGAGATGACGTGACACAAGAATTGAATTTGATCTATCTAAAAGTTTCACTTCAAGAGTTTAGCATAAAGTCAATGCTCTCTCAGTGTACTCAGAACAATATCAAGATGGGTAGCATGGTCGTGTCAAGTGTGAGAGTACACCAAGATATCATCCACGAAGACCACAATGAAGGAATCCAAGTAAGGATGGAACACTCGGTTCATCAGTGCCATGAAAACTACTAGCGCATTTGTGAGACCGAAAAACATAACCGTATACTCGTAGATACCATACCTACTCTTGAAGGCTGTCAGAGGTATATCTGATGGTCTAACGCGCAACTGATGATAACCGGACCTCAAATCGATCTTTGAGAACACCCGAGCTCCTCGAAGCTGATCGATAAAATCATCAATACTTGGAAAGGGATATTAGTTCTTGATCGTCAACTGGTTCAGCTTCCGATAATCCCCACAGAGCCTAAGGGTACCATCTGCCTTCTTTGCAAACAGGACAGGAACAACCCAAGGAGAAGTACTGGGTCTGATGAAACCCTTTTCCTGCAACTCCTCCAACTGCTTCTTGAGCTCCTGCAACTCAGGTGTAGCCATCCTATAGGGAGGAATAAACATTGGTGCCACTCCTGGAACGATCTCAATCGAGAATTCTACCTCACGTTCCCGAGGAAAACCTGAAAATTTCTCTGGAAAGACATCTCTGAAACGATCCACCACTGGAGGAAAGTCCAAATGTGAAGTCCCCTCATCAACCAAATAAAGACTAGAAATCTGGGCCGTAACCCTGCCTAGACCATGATGCTCGATTTCTGCTCGACTCTCCTGAACATCACATTCGCCTCTATGAAGAAAAGATTCACCCTATGGTGAAATAAAACTCACCCTACGACGATAACAGTTGATGAATACATGGAAGGGAACCAACCAGTCCATCCTGAGAATGACATCATAGCCTGTCATCTCTAAGACATAAAGATCCCATAATAAACGATACCCTGCAAACTCGAGAGGGAACTCTCTGCACTGGCGTACACTAGATGTCCTCATCCCCAAAGGTGTGTCTAGTGTCAACAAGTCGACAGAAGAAAAGATACAACACCCAAGTCTCTCCACAACAACAAGAGAGAAAAATCTATGTATAGCACATGTATCAAAAAGAGTTGGAGATAAAACTATGGCTACTTAGATTGTACCTCGAACTGTAGAAGGTTCGGGATCCTGCTCCTGATAGGTCTGCTCCACTACAAAAGTCTGGCCTGCCTCGTGGCCCTGTGACCCTGCCTGACCACTCTGAGCTGATACTCCCTGCTGACGTTGAAAGACTGGTGACTGACCACCATGACCTCAACCTCCACCTCGGCCCGAACGGCTGGAAGAACTCCAGTTCCCCAACTGGTGAGAAACTGGTGGTGCTTCTCTTAAACGAGGAGTCATGGAAGAACCCCCATCACCCGCTACTGCTGTGAAAATCTGGCAGAAACGTTGAAGGTGACCCATCTTGCCACAAGATCGGCACTCTACTGGGTCTCTTTGGCACTACGGCCTCATGTGCCCTGCCCTTCCACATTGGCAGCATACTACCTGACTACCTGAAGATGTATCTCTCCTCCTCAGATCACTGCACATAGACTCCCTACAACGCTTCCTACTGTCAACTGGAGGAATACTAGCTTTGGAAGAAGAACCGCCCTGACTCGCAGTGTCACGACCCGTCCTCGGGGCCCATGCCGTGACTACCCTAAGCCCGCCTTCCATAGGCCAGGGGCTGGAGACTAGCACCAAGGCGTAAATCCCAATAAACAGGAAAGACATTGCCTTTGTAAAGTAAACAACCACCACAGAGTAAGAAAGCGGAAAGAGTAAACACTAAGTAAAAACTGTAACAAGCTGTGTTGAAAGTAAAAGGGGCCAGAAATACAAGCCCAACTGTAAAGTACAACTGAAGGGAAAAACAGAAACTGAAAGAAAAGCCGTTGCGTCGAGCCGTCCTATGAAAGTCCCACCTGAAGGGTGGGTACAGATAGCCTCCACTGCTCCTCGGGTCCACCTGACCGCTCCGAGTACGTCTCGCCCAGTGGTCCACCTCCAGGTACTGTCCTGCTCCGCAAGCCTCCACCACGATCAGCGATGTCCGTCGTCTGCATCCAACACAATGAAGTGCGGGCATAGCCCGTGCAGGGGTGAGTATAAGCTACTCAGTAGGGACCCCGAGACCCCCGAAGGTCTCCTGAAATAGACGAAGGAAATTTACAATCACGAAGTAACAACCAACACAGATTAGGTATATTCCCATACATATACCTAAGTCATCAATTCCCGATCGGCTCCAACATCCGAGCCCAATCACAACTCAGTCCACACAAGAAAGAAAAAGAAATCCACATAGGATATCTCAACACAATCCACAAAGAAAAGTAAACAGTAAATCCACACAGGATAGTAACACAGGATTCAGCTCACACAGGTATACTTCTTCGGATGACGATAAAGATGATCACTGGTCCATCTAAGTCGTCATACCCACAAATGATCGATAGGAAACTAACCCCCACAATGACCCACACAGGATCAATAGGTAACTAACCCCCGCAAAGTCCCACACAGGATCGGGCCCACACAGGACCTGTAGGAGCTGGCTCACACAGAACTGTTGAGTGTTGACCCACACAGGATCAGATCCACACAGGATCTGTAGCACTGATCCACGTATGATCGCTGAGTGCAGTAGTCGTCGCAGTCCACTGAAGATCTCTGCACAGTCGTCGTCGCAATCCACTGAGGATCTCTGCACAGTCGTCGTCGCAGTCCACTGAGGATCTCTGCACAGTCGTCGTCGCAGTCACAGTAGCAGTCGCAGCCAGCTCTAGGGTTCCCGCACACAGCAAGCTCATTCGGGAGGGTCCGCTCCACGAGCCGAGAGGCTGATACATCAACTGAAACAAAGTATGAAGTTGATGTATCCAAAAGTTCCGTATCGTCAATAGGAACCCAACGTCACAGACGGTGCGTTAATCAGACGCCCGGTCTGGAGTTATTGGCTTTTTCGTCCCTGGGGCCCGGTTGGTTTTTAAGGCAAAATCAACCCGACCGTACTCCACCTGCGTCCGAACATCGGGTGGAGTGAGCCAAAAGATCTGTCTCACTTAGATAAATTCAACGAAGTCGACGACACGTCGATCGGACGTCCGAAGCTCAAGATATGAGCGTTTCCACTCCGAGGGCCCGGTTGGTTTCATGTACGAACCAACCTGGCCGAACCCAAAGTATCCCGAAACCTTGAGTGCAGTATTCCGAAACGACCATCTCGATCCAAGGATCGCGTTGCCGCTGACGGCGCGTCGTTCGGAGGCCCGTAGCTCAAGGTACAGGAAAAGGACCGAAAACGTTCCGAAGACGGGGGGTCTGGGCCCAGGCCGACCCGGCTGGACCCGGTCCCGTCCGGCTAGGGCGCGGCGCGGCCCGGCCGGCCGGACCGGCTCGGCTCGGCCGAGCAGCCGAGCAACGCGGGGGGCCTGCTGCCCCCGCGTGACAACCCTGCGGCCCCCGTGGGGGGCCTCCCTGGTCAACGGACGCGACAAAGCCGCGTCCGGTGTGCGCCGGACCCACGTGGCCGCGGGTCCGCTGGCGCCGCTGCTGCCACTGCGGCTTCCTCCGGCGGCGCGCCGGGGCGCCGCCGCCTCCAGCTGCTGGCGCCGCCGGTGGCTTCCGCGGGCCACCAGAGTCGCTCCGGTGGTCCGATTCCGCTCCCTTCTGCGCCGCTGCTCCTCCCGGGTCCCATTCTTCACTACGGAAACAATGGATCGTCCCTGCGGCATGTTTTGTCGTCGCCCGCCAAATCCACACAACAACGAAGAACTGCGGAGGGTTGTCAGGCCGTGTTCATTTGACCCGCACCCTCCGCGTTAGGCGATAACAATTGGGAGGATTAATCAACACATAGAAAACATAACCAATAACAATTTTATTAAATTAAAATTGTTCTTACGAACCGGGTTCTTTATTTAGAACGGAAACATCCACGGAGTATAAAACATTCAAATAAAACCCCTACCTCGTCAAGTCGTCGCACGCGCGTTCTTCGCGGATTTGATCGTCGCGGAAGGAGGGGATCGTCGCGTCTTCGCGGTATCCGGCATTGCGTCGACGAACTCCGAGGACCAAGAAACAACAGATTTATTTATAAATAATTAAATCCGTGTGTTGTTATAAACCACAAGGAAGTTTTAAAAGAAACCAGAAATCTCTTACCTCAAGCAGTTGGTGATCAGAGATCGGGGCGGGGAAGAACGTCTCGGATGAAGCGTTGTGAATCCATGAGGGTGACGGCGTTCTTCGCATTCTTCGCGTTTTTCGCATTTTTCGCGAAGGAGGATGAAGGCACAAAACTTGTCAAAAACTCTCAACGAGCATTTTTTCTAGAAGTTGTGCGTTGGTCTTATTTTAGTATTACACCAACGGATTTCAAATAGGTTAAGAAACGAATAAATTAATTCATAGAATTAATTCAACGAAGAAAACCGCCCAATTAATTGGTGCGTTAAGAATTAAAGAAAATGCGTCAGTTGACTTTCATAATGACGGGTTTTCGCGGGTGCGTTACTTAGCGGAAAAGAAACAGTGGTGCTCGTGTGGGCCCCACCTCACAAATATCCTACCAAGGGGGTAGGATATTTTTGGATAGCACCCTATCCGTATCAACTCCGTTTAAGCAGCTTTAACTGGCTTTCAAGTGGCTTTAAGTGAAATTAAAATAATGTTTGTCGTACAAATTATTTTATTTCTTAACTTTAAGCCCAAAAATTTAAAACCACACCCGAGCAAACGCAACTCCGGAAGAGGCGTTTCTAAGAAAATATCGGCGCTGTGATTCCATCGGTGCCCTCAGAATTCGTTTCTGAGCACCGGTTCAAAAGTTAGAAAAACCCACTCGTCTGTTCACTAAACGTACCCGCGCCAAACTTCGGAAAATGATTCCGGGCACACCGTGCCTCAGAATCAGGTTCCATCAGAAACTGCGTTCTTGTAAAATTTCAAAGAAAATTAAGAAAAAAATTTCCTTGAAATTTACGGGTCTTTACATTACTCCCACCTCAGAGATTTACGTCCCCGTAAAGATACATCATAAACTAGGGAAACAAATGTGGGTACTGAGCACGCATATGAGCCTCCCACTCCCAAGTTCTCTCCTGGAGGTTCCCGTGCTGCCATATGATGCGCACTAGAGGAATTGATCATCCACATAGGACCCGCTCCTGTCGATCCTCGATATCCACCGGGACCTCCGCAAAAGTCGCCCCAACATCAACGTCCAGCTCCCCATAGTCAATGATATGAGTCGGGTCGTGCACGTACCTCCTCAGCTGAGATACGTGGAAGACGTCGTGCACCCAGTGCAACTGAGGTGGTAGAGCCAGGCGATATGCCACCTCGCCAATCCTTCTGAGGACCTGGAAGTGTCCTATGAAGCGTGGAGGGAACTTTCCTCCTCGGCCAAATCTCCGTAATCCACATCGAGGTGCGACACGCAAAAAGACATGGTCGCCATCCTCGAACTCTAGTGGCCTCCGCCTCCTGTCAGCATAAGACTTATGCGGGCTCTGAGCTGTCCTCATCCGCTCTTGGATGACCTGGACCTTCTCTGTCGTGGCTCGGACCATCTCTGGTCCCACAAGTGCCGACTCCCCAGGGTCTGTCCAGCACAAAGGAGATCTGCAAGGTCTGCCGTACAATGCCTCATATGGTGCCATCCCGATGGTGGAGTTGTAACTATTGTTGTACGAAAACTCCACCAAGGGTAGGTTGTCCTCCTAGTTGCGACCAAAGTCGAGGACACATGCGCGAAGCATGTCCTCGAGAGTCTGAATGGTCCTCTCCGTCTGACCATCCGTCTGAGGGTGAAAGGCAGTGCTCAGACGTAGCTGTGTTTTGAACGCCTCCTGCAACCCCTTCCAAAGCCGGGAAGTAAAGTGAGCATCTCGATCGGAGACGATAGACGATGGCACACCGTGAAGCCGTACAATCTCCTGAACGTAGAGACGCCCCAAGCTCTCCACTGAGCCCTACTCTCTGATGGGTAAGAAGTGTGCTGACTTGGTGAGTCAGTCAACAATCACCTAGATGGAGTCGTGACCTCTAGAAGTGCATGGAAGTCCAGTCACAAAGTCCATAGATATCCCATCCCACTTCCACTCCGGGACCTCCCGAGGCTATACCAAGCCTGCTGGTACCTAATGCTCTGCCTTCACCTACTAGCTGGTGAGGCATCGTGAAACGAACTCTACCACACCCTTCTTCATGCCCGGCCACCAGTGGTGTCGTCTGAGGTCCTGGTACATCTTCGCCACTCCAGGATGTACCGCCAAAGGAGAAGTATGAAACTCTCTTAGCACCTCCTCCCGTAAAGCAAATGGTACCAAGGTACGTCCTCTAAAAAGGACGTCGTGCTCTGCTCCAAGGGAGAAACCATCAGGTGCACGTCCCGAGGATATCTGTGCACGCTGCGTCTCACAGTCAGCGTCCCCACGCTGTGCCTATCTGACCCGCTATAGTAGTGGAGGGGTGACTGTGAGAGACTGAAGGAAGGCTGCTCCGTCCCTATCCACAAAGGATATCTACAAGGCGGCTAGCTGCTCTGCCGCCTCCTCAAGTAGCTGGATTCCCGTCCTCCTGCTGAGAGCATCAGATACTACGTTCCCCTTCCCAGGAGTATAGACTATGTCAAAGTCATAGTCCTGGAGGAACTCGAGCCATCGCCGCTGTCTCAGGTTCAGGTCCTTCTGAGAGAAGATTTACCTGAGACTCTGGTGGTCGGAAAATACTGTAAAGCGCTCGCCCATCAGATAGTGCCGCCATGTCTTCAGTGCGAAGACCACTGCTGCTAACTCCAGGTCATGTGTGGCATAGTTCTGCTCATGCGGCCTCAACTGACGTGATCCATAGGCAATCACAGCCCACTCCTGCATCAGGACTCATCCGAGTCCGGTCCCTGATGCATCGCAGTAGACTACGTATCCAACTCCCTCCTCAGGCAACCTCAGGATAGGTGCACTGGTCAATCTCTATCTCATCTCCTGAAAGCTCTGCTGATATTTGTCTGACCACACAAAGGTTTTCCCCTTCTTCGTCAAAGCTGAGAGTGGCGCCGCAACTCTAGAGAAGTCCGACACAAATCTCCGATAGTATCTAGCTAGTCCCAAGAAACTCCGCACCTCCGTTACGCTCCTGGGTGGCTCCCAAGCTAGCACTTCTTCGATCTTCGCAGGATCCACCACAACTCCTGCCTCAGAAATGACGTGCCCCAAGAAGTGGAACTCACGTAACCAGAACTGACACTTCGAGAGCTTGACATAAAGCTGGTGCTCTCGGAGTGTGTCTAGCACAACCCGCAAGTGGTAGGCGTGATCCTCCTCCGTGGTCGAGTATACCAAAATGTCGTCGATGAAGACCATGACAAATCAATCGAGGTATGGCTGGAAGATCCTGTTCATGAGCCTCATGAACACTGATGGGGCGTTGGTTTCGCCGAAAGGCATAACCAAGAACTCATAGTGGCCATACCGACACCTGAAGGTCGTCTTCTGCACGTCCTCATCTCGAACTCTGAGCTGATGATAGCCTGACCTGAGGTCTATCTTCGAGAACCACCGTGCTCCCTTGAGCTGATCGAAGAGGTCATCAGTCCTCGGTAGCGGATACTTGTTCCTCACTGTCACCTGATTCAGGCGACGATAGTTGACACACAGTCGCAAGCTCCCGTCCGCCTTCTTGGCGAACAATATCGGGGAAGCCCAGGGTGAAACACTGGGTCGGATGAACCCCTTGCCCTGCAAGTCCTCTAACTGTACCCGCAGCTCTCGAAGCTCAGCAGGGGCCATCCGATATGCTGGAGTAGATATCGGGGTTGTCCCAGGGTACAGATCAATATAAAAGTCTACCTCTCTGCGAGGAGGTAGCCCTGTAATGTCATCGGGAAATACGTCCGCATACTGATCCACCAGTGCAAGAAAACTAGGACTCCGCACGTCAAATGATCCAAGGATGAGGCTAGCCAACTGATGAGTGATGGGATGTCCCCTCCTCTGCGAGAGTCCCTCCTGTGATGCAAAGGATCCCTTCTCACCGGTGAAGGTGAACCTGCTCCCGTCGGTGCGTACACATCGCACCTTGCGCCTAATACAGTCAATTTGAGCATGGACCGTAGATAACCAATCCATGCCCAAGATGACTTCGTAAGGCCTCGATGCCACTACAAGAAGATCCCAGCCGAAGCTCCTGCCTCCTAGAGTAATCTCACACTGCCGGCACTAGTGCGTAATCGTCGAGTCTGCTCCCGTAGGAGTCTCTAGCCGTAAGGATCGAGCCAACGACTCTGTCGGAATCTCCGAGCTCCGAACAAGGGCAGCGGCTATGAAAGAGTGACTCTCTCCTATGTCTATAAGAACTGCAGCGAGGGTGGAGTAGACATAGATCGTACCTCGAATCATCTCTGGTGCGCCGTGGTCGTAGGCCTCCGCTTCCTGGAGCTGTGCCTGTCTCTGCCCGCCAGCTCCCGGTGGTCGGGGTAGCCCCCTTGGTGGTGGTGGGGGTAGAGCCTCAAAGCGTCGCCCACCACCCGCTGCCCGGCCAGCTCCTCTGCCTCATCCGCCTCCTCCCTGCAGACCGCCACGGTCGACCCTCTGCCTCTGCCTAGGTAGCCCCTCCACCGTCTGCTGCTCCTCGGCACGGCGAGTCGGGCAGTCACGAGCCATGTGGACATGCCCGCCGCATGCATAGCACTGCTGCCTCCCGAAAGACTGGCTCCACGCTGTGTGCCCTGCACTGCTGAGCCAGTGTCCTGAGGTCGTCTGCCGGAAGGTCTGGTCTGCCTGGACCCATGAGTCATCCATCGGCTACCTATTGCCGAAGACTCTGCTACCTGCCACCCTGCGGTAGGTCTCGCTGTGGACTCAGCCAGAAAGCTCTCGATCAGAAGGGCTCGCTTCAGCACTCCTGCCTGGGTCGGAATGCTGAGGGAGATTAGCGATGCCCTGATCTCATGTCTCAAACCCTGCTCAAAGGTCCGGGCCCGGAAGAATGGGTTCCGTACCAAATCTGTAGAGTAGCGAGAAAGATCGGTAAACCTCGCCACGTACTGGGCGACTGTCAAGCTGCCATGCCGCAGCTGAAGAAGCTCCTGAATGCGCACCGCACGGAGGGTGGCCGGGAATAACTCTGAGAGGAAGAGGCTCTCAAAGTCCGTCCAGAGGAGAGATGCCTCGTCGTGCACTTGGAGCATCAAGCTCCACCATTGGCCCGCTGCTGCGTACAGTAGGCTCGCCGCGAGGATCACCAGGAGGTCTGCTGGTGTCCACAGTAGCCTGAAAACTCGTACGACTGCCTCCAGCCAGTCCTCGGCTGCCTGGGGGTCTATCTCCCCACGAAACCTGGGTGGTCGCTGGCGCTGGAACTCGTGCAGAGCTCCGAGGCGATGTGCATCGTCAGCGGTCGTGGCGGGGAGCATCGGTAGCTTGGCGGGTAGAGGTACCGCCGGTGCCTCCGCTGTCAAAGGGCCCTGCACCGAGGCCTCATCGCTCGACAGGCTGTCGTCACGCTCTACTCTCGGAACCCTAGCTGGCTGCCGTCGTGGGGCCATCCTGAAAAGGAAACAAGTGCGCCATGGTTAGAACAATATACCTGGTGATCTGATACTAAGTAATCACAAATAAAACCTGAAACACACATGCAATCAATATTTTCGTGCATTAAGTCGGAAATCAGAAGTCCGGGTCCTGGTGTACGGATACGTCGGCCACCGCACCAACACTGGACTCCCTGGACTGATAACCACACTCAATACGCTAAACACTATTGCTTCACTTAGAAGAAAGATCAGAGTCTGTGGTAGAACTGACCGCCTCTGATACCAATTTGTCACGACCCGTCCTTAGGGCCCGTGCCATGACTACCCCAAGCCTGCCTTCCAGAGGCCAGGGGCTGGCGACTAGCACCAATGCGTAAATCTCGATAAAAAGGGAAGGCATTGCCTTTGTAAAGTAAACAACCACCATAGAGTAAGCAAGCGGAAAGAGTAAACACTAAGTAAAAACTGTAACAAGCTGTGCTGAAAGTAAAAGGGGCCGGAAATACAAGCCCAACTGTAAAGTACAACTGAATGGAAAAACAACAACTGAAAGAAAAGCAGCATCGTCAAGCCGTTCTCTGAAATTCACACCTGAAGGGTGGGTATGGATAGCATCCACTTCTCCTCGGGTCCACATGACCGCTCCGAGTACGTCTCGCCCAGTGGTCCACCTCCTGGTACCATCCTGCTCCGCAAGCCTCCACCACGATCAGCGCTGTCCATCGTCTGCATCCAACACAACGAAGTGCAGGCATAACCCATGCAAAGGTGAGTATAAGCTACTCATTAGGGACCCCGAGACCCCCGAAGGTCTCCCGAAATCCATGAAGGAAAGTTACAATCACGAAGTAACAACCGAAACTACTTAGGTATATGCCCATACATATACCTAAGTCATCAATTCCCGATCGTGTCCAACATCTGAGCCCAAGCACAACCCAGTCCACACAGGAAAGAAAAAGATATCCACATAGGATTTCTCAACACAATCCACAAAGGAAAGTAAATAGTAAATCCACACAGGATAGTAACACAGGATTTAGCTCACACAGGTATACTTCTTCGGATGACGATAAAGATGATCACTGATCCATCTAAGTTGTCAGACCCACAAAGGATCGATAGGTAAATAACCCCCGCAATGACCCACACAGGATCAGACCCACATAGGATCAATAGGTAACTAACCCCCGCAAAGACCCACACATGATCGGGCCCACACATGACCTGTAGGCGCTGGCTCACCCAGAACCGCTGAGCGCTGACCCACACAGGATCAGATCCACACAGGATCTATAGCACTGATCCACGTAGGATCTCTGAGTGCAGTAGTCGTTACAGTCCACTGAGGATCTCTGCACAGTCGTCGTCATAGTCCACTGAGGATCTCTGCACAGTCGTCGTCGCAGTCCACTGAGGATCTCTGCACAGTCGTCGTCACAATCACAATAGCAGTCGCAGCCAGCTCTAGGGTACCCGCACACAGCAAGCTCGTTCGGGAGGGTCCGCTCCACGAGCCGAGAGGCTGATACATCAACTGACACAAAGTCCGAAGTTGATGTATCCAAAAGTTCTGTATCGTCAACAGGAACCCAAAGTCGTAGACGGCGCGTCAATCGGACACCCGGTCTGGGAGTTATTGGCTTTTTCGTCCCAGGGGCCCGGTTGATTTTTAAGGAAAAACCAACCCGACTGTACTCCACCTGCATCCGAAGCTCGGGTGGAGTGAGCCAAAAGATCCGTCTCACCTAGAGGAATTCAACGAAGTCGACGACACGTCGATCGGACGTCCGAAGCTCAAAATATGAGTGTTTCCGCTCTGAGGGCCCGGTTGGTTTCGTGTACGAACCAACCCGTCCGAACCCAAAGTATCCCGAAACCTTTAGTGCAGTATACCGAAACGAGAGTTTCGATCCAAGGATCGCGTTGCCGCTGACGGCACGTCGTTCGGAGTCCCGTAGCTCAAGTTACGTGCAAAAGACCGAAAACGGTCCGAAGACGGGGGTCTAGGCCCAGGCCGACCCGGTCCGGTCCGACCAGGGCGCGGTGCGGCATGGCCGGCCGGACCGGCTTGGCTCGGCCGAGCGGCCGTGAAATGCGGGGGGCCTGCTGCCCCCGCGTGACAACCCCGCTGGGGGCCTGCGGCCCCCGCATGACAACCCAACGAGGGGCCTGCGACCCCCGTGTGACAACCCCGCGGGGGGCCTGCTGCCCCCGCATGACAACCCCACGAGGGGCCGCCCTGGTCAACGGATGCGGAAAAGCCGCGTCCGGTGTGCGCCGGACCCGCTGGCGCCGCTGCCGCCGCGGCGACGGCTTCCTCTGGCGGCGCGCCGGCGACCCGCGCTGCCGGTGGCTTCCGCGGGCCACCGGAGTCGCTCCGGTGGTCCGATTCCGCTCCCGTCTGCGCCGCTGCTCCTCCCGGGTCCCGTTCTTCACTGCGGAAACAATGGATCATCCCTGCGGCATGTTTTGTTGTCGCCCGCCAAATCCGCACAGCAACGAAGAACTGCGGAGGGTTGTTGGGCCGTGTTCGTTTGGCCCGCACCCTCCACGTTAGGTGATAACAACTGGGAGGATTAATCAACACATAGAAAACATAACCAATATCAATTTTATTAAATTAAAATTGTTCTTACGAACCAGGTTCTTCATTTTGAACGAAAACATCCACGGAGTATAAAACATTCAAATAAAACCCCTACCTCGTCAAGTCGTCGCACGCGCTTTCTTCGCGGATTTGATCGTCGCGGAAGGAGGGGATGGTCGCGTCATCGCGGTATCCAGCGTTGCGTCGAAAAACTCTGAGGACCAAGAAACAATAGATTTAATTATAAATAATTAAATCCGTGTGTTGTTATAAACCACAAGGAAGTTTTAAAAGAAACCCAAAATCTCTTAACTCAAGCAGTTGGTGATCAGAGATCGGGGCGGGGAAGAACGTCTCAGATGAAGTGTCATCAATCTCCGAGGGTGACGGCGTTCTTCACGTTCTTCGCGTTCTTCTCATTTTTCGCGAAGGAGGATGGAGGCACAAAACTTGTCAAAACCTCTCAACGAGTATTTTTCCAGAAGTCGTGCGTTGGCCTTATTTTATTATTACGCCAACGGATTTCAAACAGGTTAAGAAACGAATAAATTAATTCATAGAATTAATTCAGTGAAGAAAACCACCCAATTAATTGGTGCTTTAAGAATTAAATAAAACGCGTCAGTTGACTTTCATAATGATGGGTTTTCGCGGGTGCGTTACTTAGCGGAAAAGAAACAGTAGGGCTCGTGCGGGCCCCACCTCTCAAATATCCTACTAAGGGGGTAGGATATTTTTGGATAGCACCCTATCCATATCAACTCCACTTAAGAAGCTTTAAGTGGCTTTCAAGTGGCTTTATGTGAAATTAAAATAAAGTTTGTCGTACAAATTATTTTATTTTTAACTTTAAGCCCAAAAATTTAAAACCACACCCGAGCAAACGCAACTCCGGAAGAGGCGTTTCTAAGAAAATACCGGCGCTGAGATTCCATCGGTGCCCTCAGAATTCGTTTCCGAGCACCGGTTCAAAAGTTAGAAAAACCCGCTCGTCCGTTCACTGAACGTACCCGAGCCAAACTTCGGAAAATGATTCCGGGCACACCGGGCCTCGGAATCAGGTGTCGTCAGAAACTGCATTCTTGTAAAATTTCAATGAAAATTAAGAAAAAAAATTCTTTGAAATTTACGGGTCTTTACACGCAGCTCCGAAGTCTTTCACATTGCGCTCCGCAATCAGTGCCTGGTTGACGATGGAAGTGATGGAAGTCAACTGGAAGATATTCACCTGCGAACGGATCTCCCACCTGAGACTATCCTCAAACTTCCTTGCTAAGAACATCCCATCTCCACCCCGAAGGGGTGTGAAATGCTGCAGATTAGTGAAAAGAGAGGAATACTCCATAACAGAAAGAGTACCCTGCTCTAGACTCATGAACTCCCAGGATCGATCGGCCCTCAGGGTCTCCGTGTTGAAGTAGTCAAAAAACATGTGCTGGAACTCCTCCCAAGCCATAACCTACTGATGACCCGCCTGTGAGATCATGTCCCACCACCTCTTGGAGGAGTCTCGTAGAATATAGGTAACAAGATTGACTTGCCTCTCTGGAGGCATTTCTAGATGTTCAAATATAGTTAGCATGGCCTCCATCCATGACTCTACAGCCTGCGGTCCTCCTTCCCCCGAGAAAGTAGGAGGATGCTGCTGCTAGAAAACCTGCGTCAAGTCTGGCATAGACGTGGAAGGAGGTTGTTCCCTCTGAAAGGTCTAAATCATCCTCATAAAGACTTCCCTAATCTTTGCATTAGCGCATGAAACTGGTAATACAGTTGGTGCTAAGGCTGGCACGACTGGAGGATCAGCAGGAAGTCCCTGATCAGCCATATCTAGCGTCTGATCACTATCCTGCAACCGACGTACAACCGGAGGATATCTCGGAGGCATAGCTCTGAGAGATCAAAAGCACACCTTAGATCAAGAATATCAAGGACAGAGAACAAAGGAGTACAAAATGGAAACATGAGAAGGAAAAACTCAAGTTTTACAAAACATGACTATACGACATGTATAAACTCTACACGGCATTTACCTAACTCTATTCCCCTGCCCGAGTCTCCATGCACGACTAACCCACATGGTCTTCTTAAACAAAGACTACACAGTGTGTGCCCTGTGGAAACGACGTGTATTAGACAAGGTTTCAATGACCCATGTTGTTAGTTACACAACTGGTTACATGGTTGGGACTACACGGCATGTTACAAACAAACACAACGTGTACTTGAATATTTTTCCCGACCCGTGTTGTTGGTGACTTGGCCGGGTACACGGATGACCCTTCACGACGTGTTCTAAACAAACACGATGTGTATATGAGGATATAACACCATCCCATGTTGTTCGTGACACGGCCGGGTACCTAGAACAAGGCTGCATGATGTGTTCATAAAAAACACGGTGTGTATTACATGAGCTTCCACGACCCGTGTTGTTAGTGACACAGCCAGGTACATGGCTCACTACTACACGGCGTGTACCTACTGTACATGGCATGTTCCTGGAGATTTTTTTTTCACAACCCATGTTTCTGCTCACACAGTCAGTGACATGGTTTAAAAACTACACGACATGTATATATAAAGTACACGCCGTGTATTCTGGGTTTTTCTAGGTAGTTTCTTTGAAACCACTCTAAATCCCAGAAAACACTAAAAAACAAGCATGAAGGTGCCAAATTACGATCAGTGAGGGCCCATACTCCACGTGAATCAATGCTTGGCATCTCCTACATGTCATACATAAGGGAAACAAGTTAATGATTCACCATGTTCCGATTCATGAGGGCCTATAACACCTCAAGAACCAAAATTTGGTCTTCATTTAAGCAAGGTACAATACAAATAACCTCTCTATCAAACTGAAGTGATTCTATCAAAGCATCTATCACAACAACATGCATAATCTACACAACTTCTATCACAACAACATGAAATTGCTAATGCACCCTAGATGGCATGGCAAGAATGCATGGCATGTGATTTATAACAAGTGCCTATATGATGCATGAGATGGAATACCCTCATCTCATCGGGTTGCGACAGAAATAGAACAACTATATCAACAACAATAACAACACAAAGCATGTGAATCACTCTAGGTGAAATCAGAACAACTGTAACATAGAAAAACCAGAAAACTGTAATAAGAGAGGTAGATTGGATTTTCCCTGTACACGAGTTAGCTAATCCTGAGAAAAGCTTAATACCAAGTACTGAATCCGTCCTATACCTATATAAAGGCTCCAAACAGTAAATCAAGAGAAAATAAACCCTTTAATACAACTTTGGAACATCCTTGTTCCAGAAGACACCCAGAGGCGCCCCGTACCCGCTTGATCACATGGCCTCAAGTGCATTTCCCCAAATGCTAGAGGATGCCGACTAGCAGCGAGGGCCTTGGGTGTGATAGTGGGGAAACTATGCCCTCATTGGAAGAGTACACAATGGAAGAAAAACAAATAGACAACAGTAGTAACCGTAACCATCCATACATGAGTGAACGATAAACAGTAGAAGACTAACAGTAAACAACTGGAGCACACACACATATATATAAAATGATGCATGATACATATGTATAGAAAACCAGCCAAAAAAGACACAATTCTGAATACAATACTAAAACAAAGTGAAAAATAAAACAGGTAAACTCCTCAACATCTCAAGCAATAGCTTGGTCCCATGCTCTTCAACTCCATAGCAAGCAAAGTACATGAAGTAGAAGGGCGCTTGCCCTTATCTATACCTGCAACAATATAGTATGTTTGGGCCCAAAAGCATGGCACAAAAAGGGTGTGAGACCGAGTCCCAGTAGGAAACCACCCAAAGATTTGTGCCTAATAGTCAGGGAATACACGACAAGTAAAAGTACATGAAGCAGTAAACAAGACATCACAAAATAGCTACAATCCACAATGTCTAGCATATAAAGTACACAAGTAACATGCAATAAACAAGTAGAACAACAGGTAACCCCCTGGGTATTTCTCACCGCCTAACCCTTATGGTTCAACCTACAAGTACTAGCAACCCTCTGGGAGGCACACACAGTCTCACCCCCTGGTTCAGCTGAAGAATAGACTCTTTGAGGAATCACTCACTGTCAATTCCCCCTATAGTCTCGTATCATACTAAAGGATCTCTAGGGAAGCACTCAACGTCTCATTCCCCATGTGGCCTGCGTCGAGGAACTACAGACTCTCTAAGGAAGAACTCATCATCAATTACCCCTTTGGCCTTGCATCGAATTAATAAGACACTCTGGAGAAGCCCTTACGTCCATTCTCCCTATGGTACACTACACTAGGTTCTCACAGCCCTATGTAAAACAAACATACATAGCATGCGTATCGCCCTAAGTAAAGTTCAATAACCACTTGGCTATCATTCTATGGCACAAAATCATAATAGTACAATAGTTCCACTATCCTACAACTAGGCATGGAAACTAGAAAAATGCCTAACAGGAAAAACATGCATGGAAAAACATCCATATCATTGTAAAAATTACCCTATTCACAAGCATTGACCTCTACTCAAGCAATCAAGCAAAGCAGGAAAACAACAGGGGAAAAAATAGGGAACACACAATACCCCATTCAATGGAATTCGTGGAATTGCACGGAATATTCAAAGACATCCTACAAAAATGCATAAACCGCCTACCTCGATGCTTGGAGATCGATATACTTGAACCAAGATGATTGATTCTCCTTAGAACGTCGAATATTTGAGAAAACGTCTAAAACACTCAACCCACGATATCTTGAGAAAGATAGAATATCATGAGGAAAGGCTAAAGTATAAGAGAGAGCATACCGAGGCAATCCCAACACAATCGACGATGGATGAAACAGAGATCGGACGGAAGCTCGGGGGCTCAGATAAGTTCCGCGGCCGTACGGGTTCTCTCAGATGAAGAACCTGAAGAAGAAGCGAGTTCTGTCTATCAGGCGCGACCCCGGTCCGTTTAATGAAAAAAATAAAATACACATCGTGTACTTCTTGGGGTACATGGCGTGTACTAGCCAATTCCGTACTCCGCTTTAAGAAGCCTCCACATCGCCCCTACACACCGTGTGTGTAGCCCGGGCACGACCATCACACGGCCTTCGCGGCTTCAAAGTACACGACGAGTACTCATAAAGTACATAGTGTGTATTTCGAAAATTTCCAAATTTTTTCTTTTTTCTCAAAAATGACCAGAAAAAAAAGGAATACCTGAAACGAAGATCTGGGTTCTTACAATGAAGATGACGAAGGCGACGAAGGAAATGGTGCCGCCACCCAAGACCACCACAACCCGTGCTTCCCCCATAGTGATCTGCATTCCCAGCCAAACCGGACCGCGCCCCGCATGTCACCCCTTTCAAACCGGCCTGTGGCCCCATGGTGCCCCAGCCGAACCAGCCCACACCCCTCACGACGCTCCGGCCGAACCGGCCCGTGACCGTCGCATCGCTCTAGACGAATCGGCCCATGCCCCACGCGACGCCCTGACCGAACTAGCCTGCTCCCCTGTGGCTCCCCAGCAAAACCGGCTCGTTCCCCTCACGGCACCTCGACCGAACCGGCCCCGCGCCCTTGCGGTACCCCCACACCCGAGACACCCCATGACCCCCCATGGGCTCCATGGCCAGTCGCGTCCCTCACGGCCTGGAGGACCTCCCAGCGGACCGGGCTGCATCATGGGCCGAACCTGACCAATTGGGTCAGGCCGGGTTGGTCCGACCGGGTCAGACTTAACCTAGGCTCACTACGACCTGTATACTTCTTTTGGCCACAACTATGGCACCAGAAATCCATTTTACGAACCGTCAGCGGTGTTGGGAACCTTGGAGCGAGACGACCCCTTTGAGTGATACCCCATCGGGTTTTGGATTAAAATGTAGTATAGTCAGGTTGGGTTGAGCATGAATCCAACTGGCCCCCCGGGACTAAAAGGCTAATAACTAACTGATCGGGAATCCGATTGACGTGCCATCTGTTATGTTGAGACCCCTGTGACATATCATAACTTTGTAATACTTCTTCATGGGACTTCATGATAGTTGGGGTATCTTACAGTAGCTTGTAGAGCAGATCCTCATGGAGATGAGCGAGCATAGTGCGAAGACCTTGTAGTTGGCTGAGACCTGACGACTGCTGACAATTTTGATTTGGAGTGACTCTACTAGCCCCGTGGGGAGTTCCTTGGTGTCGCGGGAGACCCACAGTGGGGATCACCTTGGTGTCATTGTAGACCCATGGTACTCGAAAGGAGGAGTACCTCAACAGGCTATGAGGGGGAGTGTGCTTGGTGACGCGACAGACCCACGGTGAGGAGCACGCTTGGTGACACAACAGACCCACGGCGGGGAGCATAGTTGTTGACGTGGTAGATCCACAGTACTCGATATAAAGAGTACCTCAACAGTCCAAGGTTAGTGGGAAGTGCCCTTGGTGTCGTGGTAGGGCCACTGTACTCGATAGAGGAGGAGTTCTCCCGCAGCCGAGGTTTCGACAATGTGACTGGGGATGTTACTTGATACTACCCCTAGAATAAAATCCTAGTTGAGCTAAGTCATTTTTTCGGTGTTTTCCTCATGATTGAAATAGATCACTAGATTACTTAGGTATATGTATGGGCATATAGCTAAGTAAGGTTATCTGTTGATTTCATACATTGTGGTTTATCTTTGTTGGATTTTGTGAGACCTTGAGGGTCTTGGGGTCCCCTATTGAGTATCGTTATACTCACCCCTACACGGGCTATGCCCACACCTTATTATTTTGGTTTCAGACGATGGACAATGCTGACTGATGCTGAGAGTACCAGGACTGGACGGTGCCCGGAGGTAGACCATACGACATGTCGGTACATGGAGGAGACAGACATACGCAGAGTGCTGAGGATGCGATCTGTACCTACCCTTCAGGTAGGAACCTCAGAGGATGATCCGGTAGCTATCTTTTCACTTTCATCTATTGTATTTCATTTTAGTTGTACTTGTACTTTTCAGTTGGGCTTGTATTCTGGACCTTTTTTACTTACTATAATCACTTATTTACTATACAGTTGACTTACTTTCATATCTTGCTGTGTGTTTGGTTGCGTGTGTTTACAGGTTATAAAGGAAATTCCTTCCCAGTTTTAGGGAATACACCTTTGGTTCTATTCACCAACCCCTAGCCTATGGATGGCGGGCTTTGGGTAGTCACGGAACGGGCCCTAGTGGACGGGTCGTGACACATGCTATGTGTCAATGTTTATTTTTAATATAAACTTATTGGTGGAAGGTGATCACCAAGTGAAGAGGATTAAGTCTTGGTTTGAGACTGAACCTCTTTTTTAACTTTAATATGCACTGTATTTTTATTATACTCTGTTTTATCTGTTTTCTACTCATTATAATTTCTAAACATAAAACTATTTTTCATTCAAATTGATAGTTAGTTTTGGTTAGTGTGTGTATATGTTTAATTTCATAAACTTGATTAAAATGTTGAATAAGTGTCTTACCTAATTCAACTAAGGACTAATCACCCTTTGAGTAAAATGCTGACCAATTAGACATTTACATCTCTACAGCTTTAATTAACCGAGCCGCTTCAAATTTGGTAGATATTTATAAGAATTTCTTTTTAACAGAAATTTTATTTAGGAACTCAATTCACCCCCCTCTTGAGATTCCACTCCGACCAAAATTTGGTATTAGAGGTTTGATTATTTTTTTTAATTTTTTTCTACTATCTAAAATGTTCTACAAGTTTTCAAATTCTTTAACTGTGATTTTAGTTGTATCTTAGAGATCTTAAAATTTCTATCATATCTAAATTTTCAGTTCTTTACAATTCTAGTTAACTATGGATAATAGAGTTGAGGGAACTGCTACTAACATACCACCTTTCTTTAATGGTAATAACAATGCTAAGTGGAAATTAAAAATGAAAATGTATATAGAGAGCATGGGACCTAAAATCTGGGACACAATTGAAGAACAACATGTATTGCCTGATACTTCTAGAGACACATGGTCTCAATTAACTAAAGCTACATATAACAATAACTGTAAAGAAATGAATACTTTGTACTATTCTTTAGGTGATGAAGAATTCAATAGAATATCTAATTTCCAAACTTCTTATGAATTTTATGATACTCTAGATATTTCCCATGAGGGAACAACTAATGTTACTGAAATGAGATTAAATACTTGTACTATTAAATATGATAATTTTAAGATGAATCCTGATGAACTTATTTATGAAATGTATCTCAAGTTCAATGAAATAGTGAATACCATGAGTCTGCTTGGGAAACCAGTGGAAATCAAGGATTAGATTATGAGATTGATTTGATGCCTACCTGACAGATGGAGAGGAACTTTTGTTTCTATCTGAGAATCTTTTGACATAGGAAAGATACCAGTAAAGGAATTAATTGTAACACTTATGATGTATAAAGAAGAGCTTATAGTAAATAAATAAGCAGATGAAGAACCAATAAATAGTCTATAGCATTCTAGACTGATACCTCAAAGAACAAGGATAAATAAAAAGATCAAGCTCCTGTAGACACTTCCACCAGTGAAGATTCAAACTCTGACAGCGATGATGAGACAACTCATCTTGCTAGGATATTCAAGAAGTTCTACAGAAAGAAAAAGTTCTTTATAAAGTAAAACTACAAAGGAAGGTATGATAATAAAGAACGGTGGAAAGAGGACAGAAAATGGAATGATAACAGAAATGATATAGTCTGTTATGAGTGTAAACGATAAGGCCATATGAAGGCTGATTTCCCCAAGATAAAATTTAAGAAGAAATATGAGGACAAAGGAAAGGGATATAAAAAGGTTATGAAAGCATCTTGGAGTGATTCAGAAGATAGATCCAGTGGATCTGACACTACTGATGTTGAACAGAACAAACATGCAAATTTGTGTTTCATGACATAAACATCTGAGGTAACACCTAATTCCCCTATACCTAATGGTTATTTTTTCTGGAATGAAAATGAATCAAATAATGAAAAAAATATGAATAATGATGAACTATTTGAATTTTGTGGAATTCTTGAGGATACCTTTAATGAACTCAATGATAAATATAAACTATTGAAAAAAAATCATGATTTTAAATTCTAATTACAAATCTGATCTAGATATTGAGAACAAAAAATGTGCTCTGTTGTTAAAAGAACATACTGAACTAAAATTATCTAATGGGAAATTAAAAACGGATTTGGAAAAGTTTACTACTGGTAGATATACCTTGACTCAGTTTCTAGGAAAACAAATTTCTCCAAAATACATGACTGGTATAGGATATCAACTAGGACAGAGAAGAATTATTAAAACTAAATTTGTTCCAAAATCTGGACAGTTCGCTGCTAGTTCAACTTCTGGACCATATTATTAAAATCAAATCTCTAAAGGACCTAACAAAGTATTCTTGTCTCAAAATATATATGTTTATTACAGGAAACCTGTGAGACAAATATGGGTTCCCAAATTTTTGACTTTCTAACCTCTCTGGACCCATGAAATCTTGTGTAACAATGTTACCCTACACTTAATCTATTTTGCAGGAAAACTATTTAAAGAGATCTTGCAAGACTCTATTGTACTTGGATGGTGGATGTTCAAGAAATATGGGAGGATATTACTCATTCTTCATGAGCATAATAAATGTTGGTGGTGGACATGTTACATTTGGAGATAATGAAAAAGGGAAGATTGCCAGCTTAGGCCAAATTGGTAACCCTAATACTCTATTAATTTCAAAAGTACTTTTTTTGATGGGTTACAATACAATATGCTAAGTATCTATCAGTTCTATGATGGTGGATTCAATGTTAAATTTGTAAATGATGCATGGAATATTTTTAATTCTAAAAATGATTTAATATTTACTTCTCTTAGAAATGAGAATTTATATGCTGTTGATTTAAATTAATTATCTAAGAAAAATGTTTCATGTTTAAATGCTTTTCATAAGGAATCCTAATTATGGCACAGAAGTGTAGGACACCGCAATGTGCACTCACTTAGGAAACTAACTAGGAATGGTTTAGTTAGAGACTTACATAAATTATAATTCCCCATTAACAATGTGTGTAATCCTTGTTAGAAAAGAAAACAACACAATGTTTATTTCGAACTAAAGAAAGAAGTTTCTACTTCTCAACTGCTTGAGTTGGTTCACATGGACTTGTTTGAACCATCTAGAGTTTCAAGTTTAAATGGGAAGCACTATGTCTATGTTCTTGTTGAGGATTTTTCTAGATATACTTGGGTATACTTTCTCACTCACAAAAGGGAAGCATGCTCATACTTAGTTAAATATTCCAAGCCTGTAGAACATCTTAGTGGACTTAGAATTAAGAACTTGAGATGTGATCATGTCCATGAGTTTGAAAATTAGGATTTTTATTCTTTTTTCTCACAAAATGGCTATACTCACAATTTATCTACTCTTAGAACACCTCAAAAAAATGGAGTTGTAGAAAGATAAAATAGGACACTTTAAGAGATTTCCCAGAATATGCTTAATGAATATAGTCTACCTATATATTTTTTGGGTTGAAGCTATTAACACAGCTTATTACATAATCAATAGAGTCTTCATTAGAAATTTTCATAAAAAGACCCCATATGGGATCTGGAATAATAGGAATCCTATGTTTAATTACTTTAGGTTTTTTGGTTGCAAAGTCTTTATCCTAAACACTAATTACAATCTTGACAAGTTCACTTCCAAAAGTGTTGAAGGAATTTTCCTAGGTCACTCAATATCTAGTAAAGCTTATAGGGTATTAAATAAGAGAACAAAATGTGTGTAAGAGTAATTTCATGTCAAATTTGGTGAGACCGATCTAAATGAACCCAAAAACTATATTGAAAACCTTGAGAAAGATATGTCAATTCTGGATCATAATGATAAAGACAATAATATCCCTGTGAAAACAACCAGTTATGGAAATTTTCCAGAATCTGATCCTAGTAAATCTGAACCTGTAGACAACCATGAAGAGTCCAGTTCAACTCTTTCTAGAGGTATAAGAACTCTAAAAAATCATCCTTTAGATGTTTTATTAGGTGATATAAAAAGAGGGAAACAAACTAGAGCTTCTATGAGAAACCAGGTTGAACATCTAGATTTTATTTCACTTCTTGAACCCCAAAATATTAATGATGCAATTAGTGATGAATTTTGGGTGATAGCTATGCATGAATAATTGAATTAGTTTGAAGGAAACAATGTTTTGGAATAAGTAGACAAAACTAAAGACACTTTGAACATAGGCACTAAATGGGTATTTAGAAATAAAGTTGATGAATCTAGAAACATAGTTAGAAATAAGGCTAGAATAATAGCAGAAGGAGATATTCAAGAAGAAAGAATAGAATATGAGGAAACCTTTTCACCAATAGCTAGACTAGAAACCATTAGGATACTACTTTCTTTTGAAGCTCATCTTAATTTAAAACATTATCAAATGGATGTAAAAAGTAAATTTTTAAATGGGTACATAGTTGAGGATGTATTTGTTGAAAAACCCTCTAGTTTTACAAATCCCCATTTTTCAAATCATGTCTTTAAACTATCTAAATATTTATATGGCCTAAAGCAGTCTCCAAGAGCATGGTATGATATACTTGGTTGTTTTCTTATTTCAAAATGTTTTACTAATGGAATAGGGGATCCTACTCATTTAATTAAAAGGATTTTCAAAGATATTTTAATAGTATAAATTTAAGTGTATGAAATTATTTTTGGATCCTCTAAAAATTCATTATGTACTGATTTTTCAAAAATGATGCCAGATAAATTTGAAATGAGTTTAATGGGAGAAATTAAAATATTCCTTATATTTCAATTTTTTTAAATGTTATTATTTTAAATCAAAGTAAATATACCAAATAACATTTAAAATGCTTTGTTTTGGCTGGAAACAATGGTATTGGCACACCTATGAGTACCACCTATAAGTAAGATGCTGATGAAACTGGTAAATTAGTGGATCAAACCAATTAAAGAGGTATTATTGGGAGTCTTCTCTATCTTACTGCAATCCGACCTAATATTATGTTCAGTTTATGCTTGTGTGATCGTTTTCAAGAAAAGCCCAAATAGTCTCAATTAACTACTGTTAAAAATATTTTAAAATATCTCATGTATACTATAAATTTTGGAATATTTTATCTAAGAGGAAAAACATTTAATTTAATAAGTTATTTGGATGATGACTTTTCTAGTTGGAAGATAGAGAGAAAAACACCTCTAAAACAGTCAAATGTTAGGAAAGTCACTAGAATCATGGTGTAGTAAGAAAAATAATTCTGTTGCATTATCTACTGATGAAGCTGAATATAAAGCTACTGGTAGTTGTTTTGCTCAAATTCTGTGGATAAAACACAATTTCCTAGACTATGGATATCAATTCAAACATGTCTCTATAATCTGTGACAATATTAGTGCTATCAAAATATCTAAAAATATATTATATCATGATAGGACAAAGCACATTGATGTGAGATATCACTTCTTGAGATATAATTATCATAGAGGTGATACCACTCTGGAATTCATAGGTACAAAACATCAATTGGATGTTATATTCACAAATCCTTTGAATTCTGGGAGGATAAATTATATCAAACATGAGTTAGGAATGATAAGCTGTTAAGGTTTTGGACCTCACCGATAGGACCTCACCGATAGAACTCACAGTTAGAAACCTCACTGATAGACATCACAGTTCGAAACCTCACAGTTAGAAACCTCATAGTTAGGACCTCATCGATAGACCTCACAGTTAGAAACCTCATAGTTAGAAATCTCACAGTGAGGACCTCACAGATAGACCACACAGTTTGAAACCTCACAGTTAGAAACCTCATAGTTAGGAACTCATCGATATACCTCACAGCTGGAAACCTCACCATTAGAAACCTCATAGTTAGAAACCTCACAGTTAGGAACCTCACCGTTTGGAACCTCACTGTTAGGACCTTACCGGTAGTCGACGTTTACAGGACTAGAATTGTTTTGCTGGAATCTGAAACGTTTGTAGTTTTATTTATTTCTTTTAATTGTGTTATTTTTCGATCCCTAAATGTTAAAATTAAAACACATACCAAATTTTCATCCACATCATCTCTCTCACAACCCTATTGCTTTCTAAACATAGAACCTCGCGTTCTGCCGAAACCCTTGAACCGCTCCAAATTGATTGCTAGATTGTAGAGGGTGGTGGTCATTGGTGAATGAGATATTGTGAATCCAAAGAGACCTTGAGTTGGGTCTAGGAGTGGAAGATAGGAAGTGGCAAATCTAATCAACTCACATTTACCGAAGAGGGAAATAATGGTTGATAAGGAGTTAAGTTCAGAGTGGCTGCTGTCAAGCTAATCGTTAGTGCTGAAGGAACTTGAATCTCAAGGTTGGGTCGAGTGCATTTCAAACAATAATGGACCTTATTATCCAAATATTGTGAAGGAGTTTTATGAATATATAAGATTTGAGCAGTCTAATAATGAGAACCGAATGAATTATAGGGTGAATGGAGTATGTGTGAGCTTGCACTCTATTAAATGGGTTGAATGTTTGGGAGTACCACATGAAGGGATTTTTGACTATTACTCAAAAGTGGTTCCTCCCACTACTGAGTTATTATGTTATGAAGAAGATCTGGCTGAACTGACAGGGAGTGGAATCCCTACGAAAGTGATAGCAGCTGAAATGGAAGGAGAAGATATGTTTTTCCTCAAGTTTGTTCGGCATGTCTTGAGTCCCAGGAGAAGGGACTTTGCTAAATTTAAATTTCTAGATGTTTTTCTATTATATTCATTGATGCATGGAGAGAAGATTAATTTATGTAGGCTACAAATGATTCAATTAGAAGATATAAAAAAATCATGTTCCATGTTTAATGACTTATTTCATGTCAAATTAATATCCTTAATTTTGAAAGTAAAGGGAGTTGATGGAAATAAAGAGGAAACAATTGTTGTGAGAGAAAATTTCTGCATTACCAAGACAATATGAATGTTTATGAAGATCAGTTAGAACCCTTAGAAAAGAAGATGGTTAAATGATGAGGCTATGATATATGAGGAATTAAACCTAATTACTCATCCTACTAGGACCAAGGATAAGAGAGATCCTGGCCTAAATCCTACTGATGAGGAGCCTGCATACTCAGATGATGAATAAGAAGATGAAATTGTGCAAGAAATATAGGATTCCCCTATAGATGACAGGAGTGATTCTAACCTTCCCTCCAATCCTCATGCTAGTATTGTATCCTTTGGTGTGCCCAGTCCACCAAAGAGACTTCCTAGAAGGGATACTGTCTTAATGGACTATGATGAGGAAACCAATGAAGAATAAGGGGATGAAAATGTCTTAAGAGACATTAGAGGGACCTTATATGAGGATGAGGGTACTGAGTCTAGTCATGCTGACATTGAGAAAACTACTGATGTGAGTGGAGAAGAATGTCTTAGTCTCAGTCCCTTGATAGGGAATATAGAAATCGTTAATGGTGTAGATGAAGAAGTTTATGATTCAGTTGAAGCATGAATTTCTCTGGAAGTAGTTGAAGATTCAGTAGAAGAAGTTGCAGTGGACCCTCCTGTTGATGAGGTTGCTCAAGGAGGTATGTCAGTGAGGGATATGGTTGATCAAGAAAATGATCCAAGTGAGGGGAAGGATCCTGTTGCTATAGGATCAATTGATGTTCCTCAGGGAATATATAACTTGACAGAAGCTCCTGGATTTGTGGTGTTAGGTTTAGATTATAGAGATTCTAATGATGACCAGCCTATCAGAAGTCTTCAAATTCCTATTATTTCAGAAACCACTATTGTGTAGCCAATGGTTCTTTTACCTCGAGACTATGTGAAGAAGAAAGATTTGGAATCAATAAAGTCAGATTTTAGGAGCCACATTGATGTGAGATTGGTTGGTTTAGAGAGAGATATGACTCAAAATCAAGAAGCTGTCACATCTACAATGGAAAGCCTAGTTTCTACCTCTCACTTAGCTGTGTTACATGAGGTCATGGAATGTTAGAATTAGGTAAAAGCATTGGAAGATTCCATGGAATCAGTGATGCAGTCTATTGCCAACTTAGATGCATATATGGCTTCAAGGGCTCAGGTGGACATAGATCTTAGTTATGTTAAAGGTGTGGTTAAAAAATATGGCCACGATGTTTGAGGATTTTAACAAGTCCATGGAAACACATGTTAAAGTCTATGACGGTGATGTGAAAAGTCTGATCAGTGGGATGACCAAATCATTTTGTGGTTTTTTCTATGGAACCTATGGGTGCATCTGCATCTTCTTCAACCTCTCCTCTAGTTGGCATTGAATCTTTCAGAACCGTTGTTAGCAAAGAAGTGGAGAATTTCTCTGGTTCTAGTACCAAAGACACTCAGGTCATTTCCATTACTAGTTAAATTAATAACCTTGTTTGAAATTATCTAAGGGAAGCTGCTGAAGATCAAAATTCCATCAAAGAGAAAGTGTATTTCTACTACAAGAGGGTCTATACTAAGAATCAGATGGATGGTCACTTCAAGTTGTTGTTAGAGAACATGAGGATTCCACCTGTCACTCAGGCCTTTAAGGATCAGGTTAGTAGGATCTGGGATTTGACTGCTGCCTTAGAGTAATTTTTAGAGAATTAGGATGATTTTATCTCTACCATGGAAAGAGGAGGAATTATTATTATGGATTTTAGAAATATTATTTTTCCCTTCCTCCATGTGTATTGAACTCCCATCATTGTTCCTCCAGCCTTGCCTTCTACCACAACTGCTTCAGAGTCTCCCAGTGCTGCTCCCATGATGACTCATACTTAGGCAATCAGAAGTTTGACCCCAATGATTCCTCATATATCAACTCACTATAGGTCTTTTGATGCCTCGGTGGATGCTCCTCCTATATAGCTAACTGCTATCCCTTAGCCCATCCCTCCACCTTCAGACCCTTCCTCCTTAACGTCCAAATACAAATATCCCTTGGACATATCTGATGTTGATTGAGTGTGGACTATATTAGCTGATAGGGATCAATGTATTCCTTTATGTATATTGTACAACTATTTTATTAATACAAACACTCTCTTTTATCTCTTTTTGTTATGTATAATTTTTGTTAATCACAAAGGGGTATAAGTGTTTAGTGTTTCAGTTGTCTATTAACAATTTATACATGTTCTAGATTCAATTTTGTTTTAATGATATAGTAGTATGTGTATGCTAACATCACTGATGAAATTAGAAGATGTTTTTAACCGTGATTCAACACTACGTAAACCTAAAAATTCAATGACATAATGTTTGATTAATAAAAAGGGGGAGATCTTTGGACTCACCTATTTTGATAATCCCAAATCGGGTATCATTTATGTGATAATAATGTTTTCATTCTATGTTAATCATTTTTCATTTATGTGATAATCATGTTTTCCTTCTATGTTAATCATGTTTCATTAATTTTCCTTGTTTCTATCATGTAATATTCATATACTTTTAATCTCAATGCTTGTTGGATTATGCATACAGTGCAGAATGTATCTAAGTGCATGGTCAACGATGTAAAGGTCACCGATGCAAAGGTCACCGATGAAAATGTCAAATATGCAAAGGTCACAGATGCAAAGGTCATAGATGCCAAGGTCACCGATGAAAAGGTCACCGATGAAAAGGTCACTGATACAAGGGTCACCGATGCAAGGCTGCCGATGCAAGGCTATTGTTGAGAAGGCAACCGATGGAGAATTATTGATGGAAAGTTACCGATGGAAGGCTACGGTTGGAGGTTTCCAATGTACGCCTGCTATTGAAGCCTACCAATGTGAAGGCTACCATTACCTGTCTACCATACTCTTGTACTCCATACACTGTCAAATTCTTAAGATTATTCTAATAGTCATATTTTCTTACTTTAATGCTTTTAACATTAATTAATGCTTATTTTACACATATCAGGAGACCATATCTTGACAATATGAGGCATGATAAAGACCACACATGATTTACATATTCTTGTTGTTGGGCCTCAAATATGAAAGAGAAGATCGAGGAAGAAAATGTGGTGTGCATGGGATGAATGGGAAGAGAAATTCTAGTAGTTAAGAAAGGGAAATACATGAGAAAGAACCTACTGGAGAACAAGGAAGAACCATTTGAGCTCTTTCACTATGAACCCCAAGAACTTCAGGAAGTTCATTTCGAGAAAATGATTTCAGGCTTCCTTCAGTGTCTCATAAACATTCAATCAACTCAAGAAGCAGAAAAACCATTTCATGAAATCTAGAACCTAGAGTTGCGACTCTCTGTTTTGGAGAAAACTTCCAGAGAAAGACTAGATCATCAAATTATTCACTTCAAGGAGTTAAGAGCTGAACTGCCAACACGTAGAGCCTTCTAAATCTCAATCTCATTATATTTTCTCTGTTGTGTTTCTTTTTTTTACATTTCTAAGAAGTGTTTCTGTCTGCTTCACACACTATCTCCTGTTCTTAAACTGTAGGATATTGAATATCCTTAAATCAAACTTCACATACATTTTGATTTCACGTATAACTATGGAAGAGACCTTGTGTGGTCTGTATTTTATGTTTTTCCCAAGAAGAACTATGGTAGAGGGTGTGAACCCTAGATAGTTTGTGAAAACTCTAATAAAGCCTGATACATGCCGTGTATCAAAGTTTATTATTAATATAAACTACTTGGTGGCAGGTGATCACCAAGTGGATAGTATTAAGTCTTTTCTTGATACTAAACCTCTTGTTTAACTTTATTATGCATTGTATTTTTATTATACTCTATTTTATCTATTTTCCACTGCTTATAATTTCTAAACATAAAACTGTTTTTCATTCACTTTGATAGTTAGTTTTAGTTAGTGTGTGTATATGTTTAATTCAGTAAACCTATTTTAAAATTTGAAAAAGTGGCTTAACTAATTCAATTGAGGACTAATCACCCTTTGAGGAACCTATTGACCAATTAGGCATTTACATCTCTACTGATTTAATTAACTGTGATGTTTCAAATTTGGGGGATATTTATAGAAAGTATTTTTAACCAAAATTTTATGTTGGAAATCAATTCACCACCCTCTTGATATTTCACTCCAACCAACAGTTTTGAAACCCATTTCATTTATTGGGTTATGCTATAATGATTTTGAAAACCATCTCTTTTTATGGGTAATTCTATGAGGAATGTTTTGTTTTCTTGTGGAACATGTATGTGTGAATTTATTATGTGATGGATTGGACCTATATATCCATATAAAAAATATGTTAAATATTTATATATAATGAGATAATGATAGGATACAATTCAAGGGTATTGATCCAAAATGTGAAATAGGTGCGTCTTCATCCAAATTGGGAAACATATGTGTCCTGATCCACTATGTGAAGATAGAGAAACCTGATACACTATGAGAAGAAGGGGAAACCTTATCTACTATAAGAATATTGGGAAAAACAACCCCATATAAAAAAATGACTTTGATAGATGATGGTGGTGTGTCCCAGCTAATATGTATAGTCCCCATGAAGTGCCAAGATAAGTTTTTGGTAATGAGCCTTGACTTATAGGGAGTGATGTTTCATGTTTATGCGTCTACCCCAAATTATATGTCTACCAAAAATTGCATATGTTATGCCTTTGATATACTCACATAGTTCATGTTATTGATTATATTATGATTTATATCTTGTGAGATACCAATATTTATTCAATGTCTCATGATTATGATATTTTTATGATGAATATCCTATGTTCTAAATATTCTTGGAAAGGGTTGGTAAGGGATAATATGACGAAGGGTGAGGTTTTGTTTAAGAATAAAATTGGATGATTGATGTGTATATGTATAGTAATTAAATAATTATTCTATATTAATCATGATTTATATGATTTCCATTAAGGATTAGAAAAAATATATTAAATGGTGGTGATGGAGTTGAAAAGGATTTACTAGAAAAGTAATTTTTTGATTTAGGTAAGGTAACACTTAATGTGTCTCTGATGTTCGTAAAATTTTGTTTAGATAGGATAAAGAGATGATTGATATGTATAAATTATATTAGATAGTATAGACTACCATGGATCTTATTAATGATTTTTTTTGAAAAAGTGGTTTATGTCATCATGGATGATGTTTAAAACTTATTGGAATTTTTTAATATATTCAGTAATCTTTGGAATATGGAATCATTCATGTTGTCCAAAAGGATTTATGATAATTTAGGTTAATATAATGTTTCAAGAGAATATGCTCTTAGGGTATTCACATTTTGGAATGTGACAACTATGATATACTTTATGATAAATGGGGGATCAATGGTAACCTGATTTCATGACCTTCATTCTAAAGTTTTAGATTTTTATCTTTCAAAAGGGTTATAAGGTTAACCATTTATGGAAAGTTTAAATTAATCTTTAGATGAAGTCTATTATATTAATGTATTAAATCACCACATGAGTATTTATGCATTTGGGAAAACCTGTTCTATCAAATTTGTGTTGATGATAACTAAAGAGAGAGGAGATGTCTTATCATGGACCTCATGATCTATTAGTTCTCTTGGAATGTAATTTTCACCTTCTTCTTTGAAAAATGAGGTGAAATTGAACTCGGTCAAGACATGATCAAAGAGTGAGATTTTACATATTAAAGAAAATGAAATCAATAAAGTATATATTCCTGTGGAAAAATAATCCACTTTAGGATAAGGGTATTGAAATAAAATGATTTTTTTGTTATCATCATTTTTATGATATCAATGAACTCCTTCAGGATTCTTTACATTTTGGTTTTGTGATTGTTAACTTTGATCAACATATTTGTTATGATCAGTGAAATTTTTCAATCTCTATGATTATTTATACTTTTCTTCCATTTCTATGAACGGAACATTCAGGTATTAAACCATTGTTAACATAGATGAATTTAGAGGCAGAAATTCATTTTAATGGGGTTGGAATGCAACACCCCAATATTTTTTGAAATATATTTTTGAATAAATTTAATCTTTTTGGTAATTTCCATTTCACACAACACTAAATATAACTTTTGTTATAAGAAAGCACTATGTGTGGTTTGAGTTATAAATAATTACAAGTCAATATTATGCTACATGAAACACTAATTTTTGTTTTCGATACATAAAAAACTATGTTTGGATTGTATTACACACAATAATGAGTTCCTTCAATAGCTTGCATTACATGCTAGGTTGAGTTATACATAACAACAATATACTATTAGAATTATTGTTATGATATTATTATTATTACCATCTATCTTTTGGAATGAAATTTATGAATAATATTAACTAAATTGTTAAAATATGATCTAAAAATTTATATAAAATGTATTCTTTGGTTGTAAATTCGTTACAAATATAAGTAATAACTATTTTACAATGAAAATATATCTTTTATGAGAAAACTATTTTTCTATGTATAAAAATATTTTAATCCTGATAAATGAAACAAACCACTTTTGATTAATGAGTTAAATAAAATTTATATATTATATAATCAATTAGTGTTTCTGATACTCATACAATAGATTTTATAGGTATAAGATAAAAATAAATCCCATTTTATGAGTAACATGATGTGTTATTCTAAAAGGTGAATTTATCACCTATTATTAGAAAACCATTTTAGATATGATTTTTGAATCTTTTATAATATTTAGATGAAAAAATAAACTTTATTTTTCTAATTAGAATATAAAAATTTACCTTTTTGAATTTTTGGTTTTTTTGAGAAGTTTCATTTTTTTAGGAATAGTGAAAATCACTAGATTTTTATCTCTTAAAATAGACTGTTAGGTCCACTAGACTGAGTAACCTGAGGGGTGTGGGGTGAATCAGGTTATGAAAAATTCAAAAATAATTCCCATTCTGATTTTGTATCACTGTTAAGGGAAACACTCTTCACTCACTTTCCTGTTGCACAATATAAATAGAAGGTAAAGCATGGACATGACACAACAATTTTACTTGGTTCACCGCTAAGGGCTACGTCCAAGGAGCATATGATGAAAAGTTCCAGGTCATACCAAATTCCACTATTCTTCACTAGATGTGGATTACAAGGTTCGGGTACAGTCACTCTATCCCAGGCTCACTGCGTTTACAAGATTTAGGGTTAGCTCACTGCTTTCCCAAGGGTCACTCCCTGTTTCTCTCTCTCTGGCTCATTGCCAGTGGAGAGGATCACATTCTTCCTCTTCCTTTGCTCACTGCGTCGGAAAGGATCCACTCACAGTTTATAGACCTATAGGTCTATTCATTTGCATGAAGGAATGCATCCTCCTCTGTATGTAAATGCTCTGTTGAAGCCCAAATTTCACCTGTAGATGAATTTCACTTTTCACCGAAGGTATCGATCAATCTTCCATCTTCCACGTGGCCCCAAAATAAGGCCGGGGAATCAACCTTACTTGGCGCGCAAGTCTACCTCGGTGCGCAAGTATCGGTGCATAAGTCACAACTGGAGCACAATTCCTCTTCAGACACTTGCGCGACACAAGATTCTCCAACTCCAAACTTTCACGACTCAATTCCCTTTACGCCCAAACCAAAATTGGCTCGCAACAACCAACAATCACCCTTTTTCAAATCTGGCGCGCAAGTCCCACTTGCGCGACACACCACCACTTGCACGACCACCAAACCTACGCGATGGGAGCTCTGATTTCTCAAAGTGTTGAACTCCGGTAAAGAATGATGGGCGATGGTCCAGTATTTATAGGCATCTGGTCACCCCTACGCGACGACGTGCAAGTATCTCCTCAGCGCGCAAGTCTCGGCACGCAGGTCTCTTCCCCTGAAAGTCACTTGCGCGAACCACTTCCAAACCTGCGCGAACCTCTTTCATTTGCCATATTTTGAACTTCTGATCTTGAAAACCCATAGGTGCGCAAGTTCTCAAGATTCAAAGGAATTGGCGCACAAGTCTCTCCATGGCGCGCAAGTCACCTGCACGACACCACCAATACATGCGCGACACTTATACCTTTGCCATATTTTGATGATCTGATCTTGAAAAACATATGGCGCACAAGTTTTCAATCCTTTTTTCGAAGTTATTGAATCAAACATGGATCGTTGATCTCAGATCTTGAACTCGATATTCCATCATGAAATCCACTTTGTCAAAAAATTTGTATGTCATGGTTTTCATTGTCAACAGTCACAACACATATGTTCACTTTTTCAACAAACACAATCACCTCAAAAATACTTCAATGATGCCTTGAAGGATTTTTCCCAACATAGACTGAAGGACTTACATTTTTATTCATTTTTCATTCTCCCCCTTTCAAGTGTTGAAAGGGAACCCTTACATGGACCATAGGATTTGAGACATTTCATGACCTAAAGGACTTAAAGGAAATCATCCCAGACAATGACTACTTGGAACTACCCCTCCCTAGTGTATGCATTTTGATATGCTCTCCACCTTCACATTGCTATTCCGATAGATTTCCTATGCCAATATGCTCAGAAATGGTATAGATGTAAATTGACATACCCTCTCATTATTCCAAATCAGATAGCTCTGATCTGGTAAATGCGCCTCTTCTGAATCCTCCTCTAGAGTTTATTACTTGAAGAATCTATCTAGTTTGAGTGTGTACATCATGTATCCCAAAGGAATTGAGGTGGTTAAATGGATTTGAGGTGCCCTGAATGCCTTAAGGTGGCTCAAATGACTTACTGACCTAAAGGTATGTGTGGCCCGAATTCCTTGAAGGACTCAGGGAACAAACCAATGTCCCAAAGTTGAATAATTCTGGATACTAAAATAACGAACAGTTCCTACTAAAATACCTTCTATAGTATCTAATAAATTGACTAAAACAGTAATTATATAGTACTACTGAATTACCCCAAGAAATAATCCTCTTCCATATTTGATTTTGGGTCTCGTGGATGCACTTTAAGAGTCCCCACCAATCGGGATGGGGAAAATGTGTACTGAATTTTAATCCAAACCCTCAATTTCCTCTAATTTATTTATATTGTTAAATTATATTTTAATATAGTTTTAAAGTTCAATTAGATCAATTATAAAATAATTAATCCAATTTAGGTCATTTTAATTAATTTAAAATTTAAGGCATATATAAAAACATTTCAATGTTTTTAATATTTTTACATTAAAAACCCTCTTTGTCGTCCCATCCGTGGGACTAAATTTAAATTAATTTCTTCCACTTCTATGTTGAGAATTTTTAAAAACATATTCCATATTTTTTACCATAATAATTGACAGTTTAAATTTAGTTTTTGACTAAAAATATTAGTGAATTTTTTCAAAAGTAATTACAATGATTAAGATAAAAATTAGCTTAAAAATGACTAAAAATTAAACTTAAGAGCCAAAATGACCTAGAAACTTGTCCAAAATAAATTATATGGACACATATTAAACCTATAATACCTTTTATCATATTTGGTCTATTATTAGAGCCACTAAAAAAGGAAAAATTTGGGTGGAACCCCCATTTCAAAAAATTACAAGAATGCCACTCCACCTTCACCATAACAAGGTACTCACCCTTGCCACATATTCCCACATATCATGAACTTTGGTTCAGAAAAAATCTTCTAAATATCCACTTAAAATCCATAAAATAATCCTAAAATACTATATTTGGTAATAAATCCAAACAAGGAATCCCTTTGGTGTAATCTAATAGGAGTTACCCAATGAAGAGGTAATATCCTCCCTCAAGATCCTTTGTTTTATTTTCATTCTCTCACACATAGAATATTCTTGTTAAATGATTATATAATATCATAAGTATAATAAATATATGGATATTATTTTATTCTATAGTTTATACCTAAAATTACACCCATTTCCACCTAATGGAAACGAACCTACTGTTATTGTGTATGGTGAACTACCACATCATGAAATGATGTTTTTCATTTTTCCTGTACCACCTATCATGGTTTGGAATTATGAAGTAAAATATGATTTTATATTATTTTTATAATTTATTTAATATTATATAATTTTTATATAAACACATAACTTCATTATTTCAAATTTTTGCAAATACGATAACTTCGTTTGTGGACCTGTGGACTGCCACCTCCCCAAAACAATCTGATTCGATAACACTCTACATGGAATTTATTAAGGATGGGTATAGTGAACATATATGATATATATGAAATAATAATTTAACTATAATGATATTATATATATTCATATATTTCATTTTACTTACTTTCATTCAATATGACAATAAAACAGAAACAATGTTTATGCATAAGTATGGCCTATAATCTCCATGAATGGTGTATTCCATTTCATAGTTATTTATTTATTTATTATAATAAATACATATATTAAAAATATATATATGATATTAATATAATTATTTAAATTATTGAAATAAGTAAATCATGATCTAAGCAAGAATTTTTAGAATAAAAATCCAAAACATATAAGAAAAACAATGCAGATATTAACTGAAACGTAACATTAACATGGAGTTGTTGATAAACAGGTAATATAAAATCATAAAAACCATATATGGTATGAGATATAATAATATAATTATGTTTTATATATATTATAAACTTATATTTTTTATATATCAGGTTTGAACATGTACAATGAATGTCAATAGTTAAAGTAAAGTGATTTCATCGCACTCTTTTATTTCCATGATATATATACTGTATTCACCACTCGATTCTTTTGTGTTGTATAAATACATACCTATGAAATTATATATCATTAAATTACATTATTTAATGATATTTAAATTTTATTTTATGTTATTATTTCATTGAAATTAAAATTCAAAAGTTACTCATGTAGTAAGGGTTTTCTTATCTCACTTTGTTTTCTGTGATACTTATGCCTTTTTCACAACTCATTTCATATTTTTGGTGTATTTACTTCATAGGTATGTATTAAATTATAATTATTATTAAATTTATGGGTATTTACATATACATATTATGATATTTATTTCATGATTTTTAGGGTTCAAAAGTTATGAAATCGATAAATCAATTTTGCCTCAATTTTCATTCTTTGAGATACATGCCATGTTATGAACCAATATTATTCTATAGGGGATATATAATACCAATTGACATGTTATTTAATGAATATAAATATTTTTATTATATTTTTAGTTCTATTTAATTTTATTCTTTCATGGGGAGTTCGAATCAAAGTTACCAATGTCAAGATAGTTTATTATCACAATATCATTGTTTTTTAGGATTGATTACTATTATGCTTCAGTTGATGAAATATTATGATCTATATCTCAAGAAAAATCATTATTTATCTTATCCTATTGTTATCCATGATATATTTATGTATTAGTACCATTTTCTACTATTTTTTACTTAATATAATTAAGAAAATATTTTTATGAAAATCTGAGTTTATTTCTAATTTCGGTCAGAAATTTGTGTTCTTTCTAAAACATGTTTTCAAAAATATTTTCAAAAATGATTTATTATTATCATATAATGTTTAAATTAAATTTATAAACATGTTATCCTTTTTAAAAAAGGGTTTTAAAAATGAATCTTCTTGTCATTTTACAGTTGAGAAACTTTTTTAAAAATTTACGATGCAAAAAGAACATTCGATATATACATATTTATCCACCCTCATAACCATAGTTACTTTGAATATAACTTTTAAAGTTTAAAAGATTTATTTTTATGGAAAATTATTTTCCTAATATGATGGGAATTTAATGTTTTTAATGTGGTTTCAAATAAAATTGGATTTCATTTTGTTTTATGTTTGAAGAAGTGCTTTAAATTATTTTCAAAGCTTACATTAAATGTTTTCAAAGCTAATTTCGAAGAAAAAGTTTTTTAATGATGTTTTACATTTAAAAAAGTGTTTTAAATGATTTACAGATTACTATATAATTTTTCAAGTTTATTTTCAATGATTATGGTTTTTAAAAGGTTTTATCTTTTAAATATAATTTTCAATGAAAAGAGAATATTATACACATGAAATATTTTAGATGAGATACTAAATATTTATTAATAAGAAAAGTAATTTTGGAATGGTTTTATGAAAATTATTTTCAAAGAATGACTATTTAACTTAATAAATATCCCATAGGATCTCTCATAATCCATCTCTATTTAATATGACATACTTTTTTATAGTTTATGATTTACTAGGGATATGATCCCAGAATACCATTCATATTCATTCATGAATGGTTTATATTTAGCCGGAATGGTGTTTATGAGAACCATTCCGCTTCCATTGAGAATATGATTTTGAAACCTGTTTCTTATCATGGGTTATGCTTTGATGAAATTATTATAAAACCTATATATTTTCCATATTTAATATATGATAAAATGTTATGACACACATTTAATTTAATGGTTTATGATATGATAATTCTGAATCCCATATTTTTTATGGGTAATGTTACGATGCAAGTTTTATTATCTTGTGGAACATGTATGTATGAATTTATTATGTGATGGGTAGTACCTATATATCCCTCTAATAAATTGGGTAAATATTTATATATTATTTGTTAATGATGTGAAATAAGTCGATGGGTTTGATCCAAAATTAGTAACAGGTGTGTCCTGATCCAAAAATGGGAAATGGGTCTTTCCTTATCCATTATGGGAAGATTTGGAAACCCTATCCACTATGGGAAGATGGTGAAACCCGATACACTATGAGAAAATGGGGAAACCTGTTCCTTTTCAAGGAAAGAACTATGACTTGGAATGATGATGTGTCCTACCTAGAAGGTGTAGTGCACTTGAAGTTCCCTGAGAAGTGTTTAGGCAATGATCCATGGATTATGTTGAATGATGTCACATAATTATGTGTCTGACCCAAATTTTATATCTTATTTCTTTTATATTCTCAAATGGTTCATGTTCTTGATTATCTTATGATTAATGCCTTATGAGATTCCAATCTTTATTCCATGTCTCATGGTTAATGTATTTTTATATAGTGTATGATCATCTAACGTTAATGTAATGTTCTCATACCCTTATACTCATGTTATTCTTACATATCTCCCTTATTTAACTTTACTGAGCATCTAAGGTCACCTCTTACTTTTGTTTCCTTTCCCTAGGTTAAGAAGAAATGTTTTCTGTAGGATAAGAAAGGTGGAAGATCTTTATGGGTGATGTTGAAGATCATTCACCAAACTATAAGAATGTGTTCCAAGTTTATAATGACAATAAACTATTATGGTCCATAGGCATGCACTTTTGTGATGTGATAAATATTCATATAAATTGATTTAATATCCATCTATATTGTGAATGGGTCACTATAACTAGATAAAGTGACCTATAACACTACTGGAAAGACACCCTATATCAACGGTTTTAAACCATGGGTATAGCCCCTAAATGGGGGGTATAAATTATACCCATAGTTTTAGGATCCGAGGATTCATAAGATGTCTATATAGATATATACGCATAGTTTCTATAGAAACTCTTTTGATAGAATTATAGTTTTCAATCATACTCATGGTTTTACCCAAACCATGGTTACATATCTATACAGACAACTCACAAAATAATGGGAATAGATTTTCCCAAGAGAGAACATATACCAACAGTTCGAAGAACTCTGGGTATGGGTAGGAATCCCCAATCAGTGGTAGTAGAAAATCTTCCATCACCTGAACCTATAAATAAATTAAAAATTACAATAAACATTCAATTCAATAAAAATATTTTATATTTACAATTCAACCAACTTCTTATAAGAAGTTTCAATCCATTTACAATACTATAATATATATATACATCCATAAAACCATTTAATTTAATTCATTAAAAAAAATTCACATGATCCTAACTACAAAGTAAGAAATAGATGGTATACATATGTCCCCCATATCCAAAATCCTATTCCTCATCACTATAATCAACATCCTCATCACCAAAAACATCATCTAGAGCAACAAAAACAAAAACAACAACAACAAAACCAACAACAACATCATCATCACCACCACGAGTTCCAGAAACACCAACAACTCAAATGCCACTAAGAACCTCATTGAAAACAATCATGTAATGTTTTAAAAATAGAATGGACTCCATATATGATTCCAAAAGATCATAATTCTATTATAAAAATGATTTAATTATCACTAACATTAATTTCATGATGTGTTCAGTGATCTATATATTTCTTTCACGCTTCTATAAATCATGTTTTCGAGTTCTGAATACTTCTATATGATACATTTCCCTCTCGGTGGTCAGAGTGGTTGAGAGGAGCCTAAAAAGGGCCAATAACTATTGGGGAAGATGTTTTTCTCTGGCCGACATTATACTCTCCCCTATCACTCCTCACAAAATACCTGACTCAAATGATCATTCGACTTGAATTTGTTTTCTTCTTTATCATCGAGGGCCTCCAGGGTAGATTTTTGAGAATATAAACAAGATATTTAATTGTGAATTTCATGTAAATTTTTTAAATATAAATAAAAAAAATAAAATTATTTCTTGTGTTTGTGTATATACTTCACTCTCATCCTTTTTTATTACTTGAGAAAAATAATTTTTCTCGAGGCACATTACCATAAATTCCCATTAAAACTTGCTACAAATTACATTGATTAGTATACATTTATTAACAATTTAAACAACATATAATATTAAATAATAATAAAATATAATAAATTTTAAATGAATGAACAATTCATAACTTTTAATATGTGATAAAAATTGATTAAAAATACATAAACAAAAGAAAATCTTAAATAGTGTAAAATTGAAGCTTCTCATTATGAACATTCTGCAATCTAGAATATAAATGATTTATATTATTTTCATAACATGATACCCATTTTATTAATTATATGTTATTTCCTTTATATATGCAATTTTTATTAAATATAATGATTATATATTTCAATTTATTATAAAAACTATTTATATCATCTAAATTTAACATAGTTAATAATATTTAATCCTTGATCAAATCAATCATAAAAAATATTTTGATCTGGTTTCTATAATACAAAAATAAGGACCCTAATTTGAGTAATTCAAATTATGTATTTATGAAAAATTAATAATTTTTAATTATAAATATTTAATTTCTAAATCATAATAAGTTCTAATTGGCTAATGGACAAATGGTCATTAGGCCAATTTACTAATTGTCCATTAGGAAAAATGGGCATTAGGCCATTTGGACAATTAGACAATGGTACATTATTCCAATTTTCCATTAGCATATTAGCTTAATTGGATGTTATGTCGTTAGGACAATTGGCTATTAGTCCATTAGGCGTTTAGGCCATTAGTCTATTAAGAGAATTGGGTAATTTTCCCATTAGACTAAAGACATAATGGCCTAATGATTAATTCATCAATTGTCCTAAAGGCCTAATGTAAAATTTACCAATTAGACTAAAGGTCTAATTTCCTATTGACAAATTATACTAAATGACTAATGGCCTAATGACCAATTGGCCTAATGACCAAATAACCTAATGGCCTAACAGCTAGTAAGCCTAATGGCCTAATGAACTACTGACCAATTGGCCAATTGGCATAACAACCTAAGGGATAATTGGCCTAATTACCTAAGGGAAAATTGGATTAATGGTCTAAGGGTCAATTTGATTAAAGACCTAATGGAATAATGAAAAATTGTCCATTAGACCAATTTTCCATTAGGATATTAGGATAATTTACCATTAGGCTATTTGGCGAATTGGAAAAATGACCTAAGAGCCTAAAGTCCAATCGATCATTTGGATGTTAGGAAAATTTCCCATTAGGCGAATTGGCCATTAGGCCATTATGCTAATTGTCCATCAGGACTTTAATAAAAGAGTGATAATGGAATAAGAACTTAATATCCAATTGACCTTAATTCCTAAAGGACAATTGGCCTAATGACCGGTTGGAAAATTGGCCAAATTGTCTAATGGGAAATTGGACTAATGACCTTATATCTAATTATCCTGATGACCTAAAGACCAATTTTCCTAATTAACTATCTACCAATTGGATATTAGGCCAATTTACATATGTTCTACATGGATGATGGATAATTTTCATAATGGCCTAACACCCGAAGGTCTAATTGGCCTAAATTCCTAATGGATAATTGGCCTAATAACATAATGGCCAATTGACCTAAAGGCCAAATGGCCAATTGGTTGTTATAAAATTAAGAAAATTGGCCATTAGTACATTATATAAATTGGAATAAAGGCCTAAAGGCTAGTTATACTAATTGCCTAATGGTCAAAGGGACAGTTACCCAATTGGGAAAACGACATAATGGGGAATTTTCTTAATAGCCTAACAGAATAATGGAAAAATGGCCTAATAGTCTAAGAGCCTAATGGACTAAAATAATATTGGCCTAATGGACTAATGGAATATTCTCCATTAGGAATTTAGTCCATTTGTCCCTTAGAATATTGGCCATTAGGTCATTAGGCCATTCGACCATTAAAAAATTAATCCAATTATCCATTAGGCCATTTGAAAGTGGTATTTTCAGCCTTTTAATAATGGTATTAATGAAAATAAATATTAAATTTCTACATTAATAGATAACTAAGTAAAAATATGAATCAAGTAATTATTTCTGTTCATGTTAATGTACATGGAACTTCCCATGCCTAGGCAATGTAGTGTGCCCCACTGTGTGCGGATGTGTCATTGAATCTTTATTGTTTTTGTTTTTTTCAATGCGACCTTAACAAAATTCAATAAAATTAATAATAATTAAATTTAATATTACAGAAATTAACGACTGGGAATACCTCAAACTTATCACTCTTCTAATAGATGATCGTTTTTGGATATTGTGTTCTTGGATAGTTAGGGAATATTTGTACACCCTCTAAATCAGAACTGACTCTACTCCTCCGAAAAATATATAATTAATGCCTGTATGATCAATAGAACTCCCCAAGATTTTTCATCCTTGAAACCATAATATCTTCAACATTAGGAAAGTTAATATAATCCTATATAATGAATTTTAATTTATATAAATTCATAATTAATATAGATATAAATTTATGAAATTTTCTTATGCATATCTCCTACCATGATTTTTCCATGATATCATTACCAATATGTCTACATGAGACTGGTTCCATCAGAATGATATCATGGTACTTGGTTAAAGTAGATTTGAACCTTCCAAACTTCCTATAAGTTTTACTTATAACCTAATTTTCTTCATTTTAGTCCACCATTATTTGTATTTGGTGTTTCCAGGATTCTTGTATATGAGAACTCCCTTGTCGACTACATGGAGATCCCACTGAATAATATAAAAGGGGAAAAATAATTAATTAAAGGTAAAAAAGAACGAAAATTATGTGATATAATTCAAAAAAATTATATTAAAAAAACATAATGCAAGATACTCAATATTATTTGATGGATCCATAGGCTATCATGAATCTGTCGCATATGAAGGATCTGTCTGTTCCAATGTATGCTTTGGGTGATATGCATGAACTGGAGTGGAAGCTGGGGTAATAGAATAATATGATCCTAAAATGGTGGTAGGAAATAGAGGCAACATGTACATATAATGATATCAGTAGTAGGGTTATAAATACATCAAAGAATATGTATATGGTAATGGTGGACACATCCATTGAGGCGGTGTAGACATGGTATGATAAGAAGAGGATAAATGAGCTGAATTTGGAGGCATGGGTGGGAAAATCCCTAGAGGATCATGTGAATGATCAAAGGCTATGGTAGAAAAGGTGTATTCTTCTAGGTCAAGGTGAAAACGGGTATGAAGGGTGCTTCATCTTGGTCTAGGAGTGTCCCCGCTCAGACCCATAATAGTAGAATGATGTGGATTCATCTCTCGTGTGACTAAACATAAATAATATTTTTTTGATAAATATTATGAACATGAAATTTTATGTAACAAAAAATAAAAATATTACAATTATTTTACTCACTAAGGTAAGTAGAGGAGATAACCACACTCGCAGATCTACCGATCAACATCAAATAATCAATTCCTTCAAACTGCTATAGTATTTTTAATTATTTTTATAAGAAATAATTATACATTTTTAGAAACAGTTTTTAAAAATAATGTATACTACACAGTACTAAAATAATTAATAAGCAATTTCGTAACAGGTTTTAATAAAAACAATTTAAAACCAAGTAATACATGTTTAAAAACAAATTTTAAACTCGGTTTTTAGAATTGAAATTAATATATTTAAATTTAATGAATGAAAAAAATACTAAAATGAATATATCATTCCAAAATGATTCTAAATTAAGGTAATTACAATAATACCAACCTGATAATCCCTTGTCCAGGTAAACTGAATTAACTATTAATATATATGGTTGCTTTTATATATTACCCACCACTACTATAGGTTTAACATCAACTCTCATAATGGGAAAATTTGAGTCATCAAATGAAATATTTTGGTCAACTAAAATGGGGATATAAATTGTATCAATTTCATCCCCAATATCATGAAACATATTTCTAAAGATTACGTCATTAATGACACTATAATCATGTCTCATATGATCTTTCACATAAAAAACATTTATTTCTATTGATTCCAAAATATATGGTACATATGTAGCTATAAATTGACACATTTCAATATATATAAATCAAAAACCATTAATAAATGTACCATGTTATGTCATTGAATAATGAAATTTACATTTCATCATAATGAGTTGGCCTTGGGAATAGTATTAAAAAGACAATATTTTCTCAAAAAGTCTATAATAAGACTCATTTTCATATTAGGGATGACTATCTGATGCACTAGAATGACATTCTATTGTAGTAGTTAACATAAATCCATCATGTTAAGTTCTAAGTTTTACTTCTCAATAAATTGTAACAAATTTATACACATTGATTATTAATTATCTGCATTCATTAACCAAATAATTGGGGACAAAATCCAACACTTTTAATTCATGAGATATGAAGTCAATAGGTAAACTCAATACCTACAATATATATGAATAATAAAATTATGTTAATATCTATATTTTATGTTAATTAATGTAATTATCATACCTTTGATTTCTACCTGGTAGGAAACTCTTGGTTATACAATGCCTCTGTCCTTCTTAATGGAAAATATTAATGAACTCTACCTTTTATTTGTTTATGCTCTCTAAAAAATTATAATAAAAGTTCAATATATATTTTAAATGACATAGTATGAGATAACATATAAATAATCAACTTATTTACTTGATATAGTCATCAAACAAACCATAGTTAAAAAAGTATATGCGATGTGCCATATCCCGCTCTTCAAGGATCAATGCAGCCAATTTATACGACCTAAGAATCCCTTATTTTTGGGGAAGAGATGGAAACAAGGGATCAATTTACCCATACTTCTTATCTTTATTTCTCATTGTCTAGTTATTTCTTATTCTCACATAAGATAAATAAATTGAAAAAAACCCATAGATTCTTGATCTAGATAACCTATAAAAATTGAACCTTCAGGATGGTTCTTGTTTTAGATATATGATTTCATTGTTCACATCTTTCTTTCAGTAGGATACATCCACTGAAAAGCAACGGGTATCCCAAGTAGTGTTTCTGTTATAATATGGACTATTAAATGTAGAGTGAAGGTGAAAAACTATGGAGATTTTTTTTACAAATCACAGAAAATTAATAGAGACTATTACTGCATTTTGATCATGAAAGACTTCAATAATATTTTAGAACAAATGTCTCTAAAAAATTGGCACAAGGGAATCACAATCATCCATACATTGTTGAATAGAAAATTTCAGATTGCAATTGGAATCTATTAATAATGAAGGATGTGATAATCATGAGTATTTAAGAATTTTAGTTTCATATCCCTTATATTGAATCATTTATATATATTTCTAGAATAACTATCAGGAACCATGATATTCTCCAATACATCTATAAATATAATTTTTTCTAAAGGATTCATCACATAAGAATCACAATGAACATTCCATTTGTTTTCACCGATACACATAGGATGTGGTTACAGTAATCCCAAAAATCCCGGTGAGATTAGAAGTCATATTTATTATTCCCCTTGATATTTAGAATAATTGAATCAAAAATTTCACCCATATTTTTCTCAATTTTAATTATTTCTAAACAATGTTGTAACAAATTGTTAGACCAAGATAGAAACTAAAAAAATAAACATCTCCTTTTCCAATATTAAGTGGATTCAATGTCAAAATTTTTACTCTTTCTATATTTCATATGACCTTTCCCAAATGAAAAACTAAAAGATTTCAATTCATTAAGTACATCAGTTCCAATCATACATTATTATGGCTATTATGTGTCAACAGTATTATCAAAAATCTGATAATTCTTCTTGTATTTATGATCCCGTGGAATGAATCGTCAACAATGCATGAAACATAAACTATGATGATATATAATAATTAAAAATAACATGTTCTTCATATGAATAAGACATTATAGTTTTCCCTTCTTGCTACAAACAAACACCATTTCATAAGTAGGGATATCATTTATAGTCAATAGAAAGTCAACAAACATCTAAAATATTTTTTGAAGAAGCATTGAATGTGTGATAACCCATATCCCAATGATTATTCGAAACTCTTATGAAAGGTTTCAAGTATACATCTATATGAAATCTATAATCAAAAGGTATAGATATTAGTGTACTCAAGAATGTGAATTGTTTTTTCATACACATACATGGAAAAAGATTATATATGTGAATAATTATTGGCCACATGTTGTGAGTAGTACACATTTGACAAATGGATTAAACCCATCATAGGGTAGTCGCAACCAGACATTATAATCCTCACCTTTAAAATCAGGATGTCGTGTCTCAAATTCCTACCATGCAAATCCATCTACAGGATGAACCAAATCATTATTACCTTTAATTATCTTAGCACCACTCCATCACATATTGGATGTTATTTCTACAGATATGAATTCATTTTGATGCCTTGGAATCAATAGAAAGTTCCACATGACTTTATTTGGAACATGAGATGATGTTCTATCTTCATTTTCCTTACATCAAGATGCACCACATTCATTACAATCATTATGGTCTGCAATTTCCTACCAAAATAAACTAAAATATTTTAGACAAGCATGAATTTTATTTATAAAAAATATGAGATGCATAATTAACTTCCATTTCTTATAATGATTTGAGGGAATATCTGCACCATAAGGAAGCATTACTTAAAAAAGGTAAGAATATAGTAAATAGAGGTATTGGAAATTCCATACATTGGTTTTACATGATATAACCACATTAATTTTTTTTTCATTTTAGTACATTATTGATATATAGGAGTTATGGAATCATCCATTAAATTTTCCACTCTCTCAACATCATCATCTTCATTCTTTTCTTAATGTGTATCGATATCATTATATTCTTGTATTTTCATACTTTCTATCACATGAATATTCAAAATTAGAAACATTTAAAATTTTTAATTCTCTATACCACTTCTTTCATTCAATTCATGAATAGTAGAAGATTGTCTCATCTCTTCATTGAGAGACTAAACATAATAATATATTAATACATATTCCTTTATATGGTAAGTAAATTATTCCCATCTTAGTCATGGGTTTCCAACTCAATTATAACAAGGGAACTATATACAACCTCAATCTAAAGGATTGTTAAATAAAAAATTTGAAAAATTTAAAATTCTATTGAAAATTGATTGAAATATGAGTGGTAAGATTCTTACAACTTCTATCCATTCTATTAAAGAGAAAAAAATTTATTTTCAATCAATATTGTAAACCATATTTATAATGATATCAAAATTAAAATTAAAATTGAAATTACAGTGTAGAGGAAATTAAAGAACACTAATAGGAAACCAAATTGCAAACAATTAATGATGTAATTGACCATTATAGAATACTATACTATCAATACCAATAAATAATAAGGAATATCATAATAAAAACCATGGAATACTCATATAAGTGATGCCAAAAGTCTTTCTAACATTTAATTATATTTGAAAACTAGCCCTCACCAAAGAAACTATCATGACTATGATGACAATTTAAACCAAAAAACTATATGGTCTATATACATGTTCACTAGATAACACGTCTATAGAAATATCCATTATAATAGACAAAGAAGAGAATATATTACATGGAACTATATTCCGATATAGGGAAGTGTTAAAACTATAAGGTTGAATGACCCCCAAATACAAGTAAATTATCTTCACAATAGACCAATCTAGGAGGCAAATGTTAAATCAAAATTTGAATTCAACCCAACATGGTCATTCCCCCTAAATCAAACCACCCTCCATAATAATCAAAATTATTTAAAAAATTTAATCTTTTTAAATTTTTGAACCACCTTATTCAATTAGTTTCAAGAAAAAACTAGTGATAAATACCAAGAATTAAACCACTATAGAGAGGACAAATTTGAAAAAAATTCCGAAAATTAACACTTAGTTTAGTTACAAAAAATCCACATTTTGAAAAAATTTGAAACCACCCACTAATGGGAAAAATACCCATCACCATGAAAAATTTTCTTTTCAAAATAACTAATTTTTTATAAATATTAACGAGGACATATGTTTTTTAAAAACACCATTGGATTATGATTATTAAAATAATTACCATTAAAATCTCTAATAATAATATATTATTATTTCATAACATTTTCAACTATTTTACTACCAAAACACCACTACACTTCACATGTTAAAAATAATAATTTTTGAAATACCCTTATAGAGTGTATATTTTCATTTTCAAGAAAACACTAAATAGTATTAAAAATAAATTTCATTTCAGAGACAAACAGTAAGGCATCACATCAAGTAAAACACATTTATATCATGGAATCTATTTTTCACCAAGAAAAATCCATTTTTTCCAAAAAAAATTAATCATAACATAAAAAAACATTACTTGAGGAATTATGAGAGAAATAACTCCTCACTACTAGATATGACTAGAGGATAAATAAGAGAAGGGAAAGAAATATTACCTTTCATAGATAAAAACAAAACAATCTTATAGAAATGGAGGAAGAATACTAGGTCGATGGGTGAAATGTCACATGTAGAGGGGAGGGGGATACTAAAGTCTCATATAGAGGAGATTTGGGATGAAAATGTCACTTGAGGGTGGTGATAGAGGAGAGATAGGGATTCAAATTATTAGGGTGATGTGGAGCTCAGGTAATGCTACCCATGTAAAAGGGCTATACCCAATGTTTTAAAAAAACCATTTTTATAGTTCAACCTGTATCAATGCTTTTTTAAATCCATGGGTAATGTTTTGGAAAACAAATATACCCATGGTTTCTATAAACCATGGGTATTGTTTGATGGGGATAGAGACAAATTCTTGTAATGTATGCTACCACATAGTCCCACTATATCTGAAGATATCATAAACTAACTCTTGATGCATTATATTAAACTGCATACCCAATAATAGGATCTTGTAATGTCATAATTAAGGTTATTTCCAATATTCTCTTCATCTTTTTGAAATTCTCCTCTCACTAATCAGAAAACATTAACAGCACTCATTTATTCATAATCCCTTTTATAAGAACTTCAAAATTGGACATTTTTAGTTGAAAAAACTATAGTACCAAACTACACATTGTACGCTCTTTATCTAAAAAAAATTCAATGGACTATACTAAGGCATAACCATCAAAGCGTTCTCTAGGTCTAAAAAATTATTTTCTCAGAGATTAAATTCCTAGGGAACCATACCTCCTAAATCCAGAAGTTGGTCTTTGAGATCAAGGAATATAACCAATGTGCTCAATGTGTAATCAGTATAATCGTTATGTGTATATCATGCGTATCTAGAGTTAATGACTATATCAGGAAATCATCAAAAAATGTGACAATGAAGGATTCAAGATATAGAAGTAAGATAATATTCATGTGATCCATTAAATTTTTTGAAGAATTATTAGGAATTAAAGTAATGAAAAGATACTTATACATCGTATATCATGTACTAAATGGTTTTATAAGGATATCCACATCTATGCGTCGAAGGAAGTGATTTCATGGATAAATTTTATTCTTAGATAACCACTGGGATGCTTTCAATTGGTTAATTAAGCCCCCATTCCCATGAAATGGTTATAAATTCTTCACATTCCCCATGTTCAACATCCTTTATATTGTGCAGAATCGAATTCTACCACCATCCTTATTTGAGAGAAAACTGAAAAACCCAAGAGAGGTGTTATTGGTCTCATAAAACCTTTCAACTCCAAATTCTAGAAAATAATTTTTTGGTCCTTTAACTAAATTATTTCCATATCATATGGATTAATTGATATAGCTTTTAATCCTATCATATGTTCAATATCAATGTTAATTCCCCTCTCAGGAGGAATTCCAAAAAAGTCATCCAGAAAGACAGTGTGATAAAAGTCCACCTTTAGTAGAAGGGAATGTGATTTTACTAGAACCTCATATAATTTTCTGGATTTATCCAAAGAAATATACCACTTAATTATTGGTTTTAAATCTATAAAAGGGCCAGTATTTTAAATCCTCATAGGTTAAAGGAGGTCTTGGGGGATTTTGGGGCTCATTTGAAGCTTGGAGCACCAAAAGTGGGGAAAATAGTCTTGGAAAAACGATTTGGAAAATTGTGTGACCCTACGCGCATGGCCATGCAACCAGTTGTAGGTTTTAGATAGTTGAAAAATTCTTGGTTTGAGTCAAATAGTGTTCCTAATAGTGAGTGGTTACCTAGTGTAGAATAACATTTCATATGATAGGCGTAAATTTTTTATAACTGTGCACAAATTGTGTGATCCCTACTATGTGGGTAAAATTCTATTTTCATTTTAACAAAATTATTTTCAACCCATTTTCTCCCCCTCTCTCCCACTAAGGATATTCCCCACTTCTAAGCACTGTAAAATCCCCTACTCCCCTCTCTTGGGGCTTTATGATGTCTCCATGAATACTGATATGTTTCCTTCACCATTAGAAGCTACAAAATCCTCTCAGTAATCTCTCCCTTCCACACCCTTTGGTTTCCTGGTTTATCTAACCATGATTGCACTATTTCCCTGTGCATAATTTTAGCCATAATTTGGTGTTTTCCTAATTATCTTTATTTCTCCCATTTTAGGTTGAATCGAGGGTTGATACAAGTCAGGTGTAGTACTACAACCATGATGTAGGGCGTATACTCTTTTTTCCCATTCATTTTTTTCTTTTTGGAATTATTCCATATTTAATTATCCAAAAACTACCAAAAAATATTGATTATAAAATATAAAATTAATCATTATGGTATACCATGTCCGTGTGGACTATTTATCTTGGCGAAACCCATATGTGGGTGTCCACTTTGCTATTGGAATCCCCTTTGGTTGTGTCTAACCAAAATTCCCTAAGTTTCTTAATGCCTTCAATGGGGTTTTCAAAATGATTTCAGGTTTTAAATTCATTAATGTCTTGATTTTAATAAATGAACAATAAAGATAACGCTTTGGAAATTCATATTATTGTTATAATTGATTGGAAAATGTGTAGTGCCTTATGCCTTGTGCTAAAATCATATACTTCATGAAATATTCCTTTCTTAGTGGTGTTTTACCTGAATTTCCATGACAATTCCATGTTCAAAATGCTAATTCCTTAAGGATAAATTCTTGTGGTTAATATAATGTGAAATTTCTCACATTACATCATTTCTAATGCTTATGCCTTTTTTGGTGATCCTTATATGAACCATATATATATGTTTTAAATGGAAAGTGATTCTTTTTCAAGCTTGATTGCTTGAGATTATGAAATATTATAAATTAGATAATGGTAAGAGGAATGATGATTCCTTATGATTTTCTTACATTGTTTTATTACGAATGATTCCTTATGCTTATTCCCTTATTAGTGGATTAACCATATTGAATTCCATTGAAATCGAGTTATCTTGTGTTGTTAAGATGCATGTTTTCAAATGCAGTTGTTTAAGGCTTATTCCATGTTGATAATGCCTCATACCTTGCTTACTATTATTCTATTTATATCCCTTCCTATATGAAATGTTCCCTTTTTAATTGGTCTGAATTGCACAACATGGTTAAATAGATATAATGTGGTATTGAGATGAATATTTGTTGGCTAGAAATCATAAATGCATTTCTTGATATGAATTCCCTGGTTGATATGGAACTTGACACAGAATGAGAGAAAAAATGGATTTCGTATTAAATAACCCCTGATTGAATCTTAATTCCCGATAGGTTAAGAACCGATTCACTGGGGGAGATTCTTTGAATTTCAAGGCAAGGGCTTCCCGGGTGGCTTCTTATACTATTGAGTGATACTGGTTCCCAAGGGGAGCAACCATGTAGAGACCTTTTGGAAAGATGGATACGCCATAGCTTAGGTGTTACTCGATAACCTTGTGAGATACGTGGGACAGAGTCATAGGTCTATCATAACTTATAGTGATACTAGAGACTCATAAGGGTCATCTTGGATGGGCTCATTGGTATTGGAATAAACCAGATGATCCCATTATGAAACTTGGGATTCTTTCTAGACCATCTTGGATGATCACGTGACTCCATCTCTGGATTTAATGGATTGTTTGCATATTCATTGTTTGTTTTATTGTTTAATCATATGAGATGAAACCATTATTATTATACTACTACACTTATATACTTTGGACACTTATGATTTACATTACAACATACTTATGTAATGAAATGGGATTTAGACCCCAAGACAAAGAACACACTTGGGTTATGACTTTTCAGTTTTCCTTATTTGCATTGTCACATGTGATATATATATATTGTGACTCACACAAGTATCTTTTTTAGAATTCCGTCATATGATGAAGTTGGTGGTAAGAGATGAGTCTCTATTTAGGAACCCGTACAAAGGTGCAGTTGTTTATTTATTTAATACCTGGTCATTTATTAAATCTAGAACACAATTTCTTATTTACAACATGAAATGGAATGGACTAGACACTTTGTACGCTGACCTACTATGATTATATCTCAAACCCTACTCAAGAACCATTTGGTAAACGAGTATACTTTTTGGTCGGAGGTACATATAAAGGGTACTGGGATAATTATGATGCATTATTTTTCTTGCTTCCTAGGATAGAGCTTTGAGGGAAGAGGACTGATCCTGTGCTTGAGATGATATGTAACAGTTTTTTATATTTTGTAGTTTTTGATAGAATATAATATATTGTTTTACCCATCCACAAAAGTTCCCTTTTTCAATAGATTTATGGCATGATATCATCATCATTTTTTGTATACAATTTTGATATTTAGTTTATAACTATTTAATTTAATTTCATGACCCGTTCATTTAATTCCGCTACGATCTTCATATCTATATGCATCCTATACTTGTTATATTTTATTTTTTGATGTGTTAAGCTAATATAATGAGGTAATAGCCTTCCCAATTTACAGATAAGGCCATCTCTTCTAATCATCATCCTCTAGAATTTGGGGATATGTGCTTGAGGTCATGTGGCAAACCGGTCTCGGGGTACCGTTCAATGACATCTAGGACCAAGAAACTACAAAGTTGTATCAAAGGGATTTATTTTCCTTTTTATTACTGTTTGGGTATTATGAAGGAGAATAGGATATAGGGACTTGGACTTGACCATATTCTTGGACGTAGCTAACCCATGTATAGGGGGAACCCAAATTTCCTACGTTTGGAATTACAGTTATTTATTATGATATTGATGATTGATATGACATAACAATAGGGTGACACAAATTATTTGTGATGTTATTGATATTGTTCTAATTAGAATGATTATTTAATATTACACTATCCTAATTACATTATGGCATTTAATTACATCTATCATACTAGTAACCATAGGAAATGTATTGTAATGAATAATTCCATTCCATGTCAATTTCGAGTGTGCATCTTCCTATTTTCTTGTTATTTTCTCAGGGGTTAGTTGTTGTATATTGTAGTGTTTAATGTTATATAAAAACAAGTGTACTAGTTTTTCTTGTAGGGATATGTTATGGTTTGGGTTATTTTGATGCCAATTTCAACTCATGAGTGGTATGGGCCCATGTGAATTGGGATGGAGATCCACCTAACTCATCCAAACAAAAGGCTAATTAAATACTTAAATTCAAAATGTAAAACACATATTAAAAATACTTTATCACGTTATCTTATGATGTGATACCTTGAACATACCTTGGAATGGTATATAGAAAGAATTCATTATGAACCTTTGATGTCCTTATCTTAATAAATCTCTTAGAGCAAGCTATCTGTGGTCTTATGCTCAAAGGCAGGCCATTATCTTATCCTATTATCTCTTTTATTATCTACTATTCCATGATTTGGGAGGCTCAGTACCTACCTTTCTCATTATTATTTACTTACCTACTTATGATATCTATTATAAATCTTTCCTGAGTTATGCATTTGAAAATTATAAAGCTATTCCCCCGCGATGTCCTCATGCTCTATGCCAAGAGAGTTGCGGTTATCACACTCTGATGGTGGTGGGTCATGAGCCAACATACATACCTCCTGTAGTGACTCCTGAGTTAAGTCATGTTGATCTTACACTAGGAAATGATTCTCAGTTCAGGGATAGTTTTCTAAGGTTTATAAAAACTATTCTGGGTCCTCCCCTGCTTGCTCAGACTGTGGTGAATCTTACCCAAAACATTCAGCAGTATAATCCTCCAAATATTTTAGGGGATGGAAGAAATCATTTTATAGAGTCATTTATTGAAGCTATGATATCCATCTTATATAATCTTTAGATTCTTATAGAGTGGAGGGTTAAGATTTCTACCTATATGCTTCGTGAAATCGCCAACTGTTGGTGGGATATCTTATATCAGTCTAAGTGTTACCAAGACATGAGTTGGGAAGACTTCCAGACAACTTTATTTGATCAATTCATTCCAAAACATTTATGTGATGATTAAGACAATGAGTTATTTAATATTCAGTAGAGATCTATGATAGTGTTTGAGTATTCTTCTTGTTTCATCGAGCATGAGCGTTTTGTTCCATTTATGATGGGTAACGAACTGACTATTTAGATGTTTTTTTGAGGATGGTATTGGATACATTTTCATTTTATAGGATGATGTATTTTAGTTGAATACCATTACAGATATAGTGAACTAGGCATTGATCACATATCAGAATCTTTGAGAAGATCATCCTATGTGCAAGGTCTGTTCTTATTCGCATTAGTGTGATAGTTCTCCTAGTAGTATGAACCTCTATTTCAAGGGTACATGTGGGGGATGTTCTAGCAAGGTGATATGTACTGATTTTTCTCTAGTATGTGACCAATTTGGATAGAGAGGCTATAAGAAGCCATAATCAATGAGGATCAAAATTGAATTTTGAGCTTGCGAAAGGATGGGTCATCTACATCAATTCTTCTATTATATTCCTCCAACATCTAATGGAATGGGATATTTAACTACACATTTATAATTTATGGGATCTATGAAACCATTTCAGGATGGGTGTTGGTCCTTTAATGGTTGATCAGCCTGAGGTAGTAATAGCCGTGTTTGAGGTAGTTCTGCTTCATATCACCAGTGAAAACATATTCAATCTATTCAGGCTAGTGAGACCATATCTGAGGGTAAGGGTTTGGGTCATATGTATGCAGTACACTTAGCGCTAGAGGAACAGAGTTCAGGTTCAGATATGTTTAGAGGTACTATCATATCAACCTATACTTTTGTTTCTTCTCTTTTTGATATAGGTTCATCATAATCTTCCATATATGTTGTGTGTGTGGAAAGGCATGGTATTGATATCAAGTACTTATGTGGCATTATATCCATCAACACTCCACAAAGGGTTATAAAATAGGGAATACTCAATTGTTAGGAGTTCCACCATGTGATACGTGGGAACCATTTCTTCTGGAATTTCATCATCCTCAAGATGACCATATTCGATGTCATCCTCAGTATGGGCTGACTTGTAATTTTTTGTGCCTAGGTAAATTTCTATCACCATTGAAAGTATTTCACATCACCTAATGTAAGTGAGTATATATTGAAGGTATATTGGGATATTCATGTAGATCTACCTGAACATAAGAGGACAGGGCTTGGTAAAGTAACAGATCAGTTAGTGAGGCTCTTTATGAGCGATCAAGGAATGCATCTCATGGATTTTCCCCCTATTGGGCATCAGTTCATGGATGTATTCCCTAATGAATTCTCTATCCTAACTCATGAGAGAGAGTATGAGTTCACTATTAATAAATTTAGAGGTGCGGCACCAGTGTCTATTCCTCTATATAAGATGGCACTGACAGAGCTTCATGAACTTAAAATGAATCTTGAAGATCATGAGGCTAAGGGTTTTATTCGACCCAACACATCACCATGGGATTAACCAATTATTTTATCTAAAAGGTAAAAAGCACCCCATGATTGTGTGTGGATTATAGAAGATGGAATAAGCTTACTGTGAAGAACCATTATCCGTTGGCTTGTATAAAAGTCCTCTCTAACCCACTCTAAGTAGAAATGGGTTTCTCCAAGATTGATTTGATGTCAAGATACAGTCATGTTTGTGTGATACCATCAGATATTCCATGTAAAATATTCTAGAGTAGCTATTGATTGTAAGATTACATGGTTATGCTATTCGGTCTGACCAACACGCCGAAAGTCAATATGTCTTTGATGAATCTAGTTTTCACTTGTATATTGATTCCTTCAGGGTTGTCTTCGTAGATGCAATCTGGGTGTACTCACTTACTATAAATGACCATGAAACCCATCTTGAGATCATGAAAAGTAAACCAAGAGAGAAAAAAATTTATAAGAGGCTCATTAAATGCCACTTCTGGATCAACAAGGTTTACTTATTGGATCATATCATATCAGCATATTTCATATCTGTTGAACTAGATAAGGTTAGTGAAATATTTTTTAGGGAATAAATTACGAATGGGTTTGACATACATATATTTTTAGGGTTCTCAAGCTATTATAATCATTTTATCTAGGACTTCTCTTTATTAGTAGTTCCTCTTACTAACCTGGGTAAGAAGGGTGTGCATTTACTATGGTCTAAAGCTTGTGACGATGCCTTTTAGAAGTTTAGAGTAAGAAACGCTTTATCTTGGATTATGATTTTTCCTGAGCGGGGTATAAGTTATACAGTTTATTATGATGCTTTAGGGATAAGGATGGGTGTAGTTCTGATGCATGGTTATTGAGTTGTTGTCAATGGATCTCACTAGCTGAGGCCTCATGAGGGGAATTATCCTACGCAAAATCTCAATCTAGTATCTATGTGTATTTATATTCTCTATTGTATTAATTATCTTTTAGGTTAGAGGTTCATTTTTTATAGGTATTATAAAATAATAAAGTACTTATCTACACAATTGAACATGAATTTGAGATAACACAAGGGGGTGGAATACCTGAAATGTCTTTATTTTGAACTATCTTGTACCCCTAGTTAAGGAAATTATGTGGCTAATTTTTTATGCCAAAATACTAAAAAAAATCCATTTAGGAGTCTAGTAGTGAGTAATATATGATGGATCTGTTTTCATAGTTTCATATTGAGGTTCATAAGTAGTGTGGGAAGTCAGTATTAATAGCTCTATCAGTGACATCTTCTCTTATAGAACGTGTTCAGATGTGATAGTTTTCTGATTAAAATGGCCTTATTCTAAGGGAGACAATCATAGGAGTGAACCCACCTCCTAGTTGGGTTTTCTATAATAGTGAGACCTTTCTTTACCATGAGTATTTTTTATCACCTTATGATATATTAGATTAGATAATTAGGGAATATCATTCCTCAACTTGGGTAGTTCACCCTGGTCTTACCAATATGTATTAGGATATGCATTGTTAGTACTAGTGGATAGTTATGAAGAAGAAGAGAGTGAGATTCATCACTCAGTACTCTACATGTCAGTAGGTGAAGGCCGAGCACCTGTGACCCATTTGACTTCTACACACTCTATCCATTACTGAGTGGAAATGGAATGATGTCACTATGGATTATATTATGGACCTTCTAATACATCCTCAAGGTAGTGACACAGTATGGGTTATCATAGATAGGTTGATCAAAGTCACTCACTACTTGATGATCCATGATACATACTCTCTGGATGAGTTGGGTAGACCTTATAAATGTGAGGTAGTGTTTCTTAATAGTTTAACCCATTATATGGTCTTAAAATGAGATTCCCTATTCACATTCCAATTCAGGAAATAGATACAGAAAGCACTAGGTTCAATGGTACTCCTCACTACTTCATATCACCCACATATGGATGGCCAATCTGAGAAAATGATTCAGGTGTTAGAGGATATGATTAGGGCCTATTTTCATTATTTTGGAGGTTCCAAGGAGAAACATATTCCTATGATTTATTTTTTTCTATAATAACATCTTTGAGTAAACAATTCAGATAGCTCGGTATGAGGAAATCTATGGTAGACCATCCCGATCACCTTTTTACTGGCTTACGGCACAAGAGACAACTCTACTGGGTCCTTATATCATTCCGGAGGCATCATATAAATTCTAGCTGATATAGAAGCATATGGATAAAAATTAGTTGAGGTAGAAGTCTTACACCAATCATCACTATAAACCTCTAGAGTTTGAGGTTGGACATCAAGTGTTTCTCCGTGTTTCATCTCACATGGGATATAAATGAATCAGGAGAAAATGTAAGTTATCTCCTAGAAATGGTGGTCCTTTACATATAGTTAACGAGTTAGGCCAGTAGTTTATAGTTTTCTATTACCTCATTGGTACCATTTCATGCATGAGGTCTTCCATGTATCTCATATTCAGAATTATAATCTATACATATGTCATTTTTTTGATCATGACGATATCATACTGGAAGAGGATACATCATTTGAGTAGCATCCAATTCGTATCATTGACTATAGTATGAAGGTTCTATGAGGCAGTTCAGTTCCTTGAGTCTAGGTGATATGGTAGAACATACATGTTTAGGATGAGACCTGGGAGCAAGAGTACAATGTACGTGCATAGTGGCCATAAAGTTTCTTAGATGGTGTCGTACCAGCCTCAAAAGGGAAACTCAGGGACGAGTTGTTTTAAGGAGAGGAGGTTATAATGTTCCAGAATTATCCAAAGGTATAAAACATTTTATTTTCGGTTTTTATTCCTTAAAGACCCTTAATTTGAAGCCTCTTGGGTTAAAAGAGTAATTAGGGGCATCTGGGGCTCATTTGAATCCTGAAGTACTAAATATGGGGCAAACAGGCTCAACCACATGGTCTGGAAATCCGTGCGACCTAGGGTGCTTGATCGTGAGACCAGTTGAAGGTATCAAATAGTGGTAAAATTATAATTTTACACATGGTTAGTCAAACTATTAACCTAACCATACAAGGTTCCCTAGTGAAATAGAACCTTTCGCATGGTAGGCGCACACTTTGTATAACCATGTGCAAACTGTGGGACCCCTACTATGTGTGTAAAATTCTATTTTTTTAACAAAATGTTTTTAAAACCCCATTTTATTCCCCCACTCTCCAACTCAATATATTCTCCCTTTCTTAGAGAAAAAACACCCCCTCATCTCTTCTCTTGGGGTATTCTGATTGCTACATCAATAGAGATCCATTTCCTTCACAATTGGATGCTATAGACTCCTCCTAGAAAGATCTCCCTTCCACACCCTTTGATTTCTTAGTTTCTCTAACCCTTTTTGAACTATTTCCATGCGAAAACGTTTATCCATATTTTTGGGGTTTTCCAAATTCTCTTGATTTCTCCCATTTCATGTTAAATCAAGGGTTGATATCGGATGAGTGTAGTATCACATCCCTGAGTTAGGTTGCCTACAATTTTTACCACTTTTGTGGTGTCTTGTTGGCATGGTTCAATTTTTCCATTATCCAGAAACTACTAGAGTAGCTTTATTATCACATATTAAATTAATCAAGAAGGTATACCATGTCCATAGAAACTATTTATCCTAACAAAACCCATCCATGGGTGTCTACTTCTCTTTTAGAAACCCCTTTGGGTTTGTCCAGCCAAAATGTCCTAAGTTACATAATTCATTTAATAGGGTTTTCACAATGGTTTAATGTTTTAAATTGATTAAGTGTTTTATGTTATGAAATAAACCAATAATTGAAACCTTTGGAAATACCTATGATTGTTAAAATTGATTGGCCTATGTTTAGTGCCTTATTCCTTGTGTTAAAAGCTTATACATAATGAAATATGCCTTTGTTAGCGGTTTTGTACTCAAATTCCCATGACTATTCCAAGTTCACTATGATAAAGCCTTAGATTAAATTATTATACTAAATATCATTTGAAATTTCTAACCTTACATAATTACAAATGTTTATTCCTTGTTTAGTGCACCTTTCTCGAACCATTTAAATGGTCTAAATGGAATATGATTCCATTTCAAGATTGATATCATAAGATTATGAAATAATATAAATTAAAAAAATGGTAAAATGCATATTGATTCAATATACTTTTCTTAGATTTATTGATTAAGTAGGTTTCCTTATTCTTATTCCCTTGTTAGTGGCTCAAACAATATTTAAGGCCTTGGAAAGCTTGTTACCTTGTGTTTTTAATATGCATATTTTGAAATGAAATTGATTAAGGCTTATTCCATGTAGCTTATGCCTCATAAGTTTCTTATTATTATTCAATTCATATTCCTTTCTATATGAATTGTGACATTATAAATGGCCTTGAATTGAACGACTTGGTTAACTAGAAAGGATGTGGTATTGAGATTATTATTTGTTGGATAACAATCAAAAATTAATTGATTTATTTGTATGTCTTGTTTTATATGGAACTTGATATAGGCCAGGAAAGAACTTGGGTTAAATATTATGAACCCATGGATTGAATCTTCATTCCTGATGGGTTACAACCCGATTCATTGAGGGAGATTCTTTGGATTTCTAGGCAAGGGCATCATGGGAGGCTTTTTATAATCCCGAGTGATATCGGTTCCCTAGGGGAGAAACCATGGAAGGATCCATTGGCAAGATGGATATGTATTCCCTTGGGTGAAACTTAGTCCCCATGTGAGATACCTGTGACAAACACAAAAGTTTAATATACATTGTAGTGATACTCAAGGCACATTAGTGTCTCCATGGATGGTCTAGGTGGTATTGTATTATATTGGATGACCCCATTGTGAAACTTTGTATTCATTCTAGATCACCTTCGATGGGAACAAGACTCCACCTCTGGATTTAACGGAATGTTTAGATATGCTTTATCTATTTTATTATTGAATCATATGAGATTCAACCATTATGATTATATGACTATTCTTATTCACTTTTGGCACTTCTTCTTTAATTTCTAGCATACTTATGTAATGACATGGGATTTAGACCCTAAGACAAAGTAGTAGCTTCGAGAATGACTTTTCTAGTTGTATGTTTTACATTGGACTATGTTATATATGTATACATTGGGACGTAAATAGGTATATTTTTCAGAATTCCATAATTGTATGAAGTTGTAGGTATGGGAAGGGTTTCCGTTTAGAAACCCGAACCAAGATGCAATTGTTTACTTATTTATTGACTGGTCATTTATTATATTTGGAACACTGTTTATTATTTACCACACGATATAGAAAGGCCTAGAAATTGTGGGTTCTAGCCTATTGAGATTATATATTAAACCCTACTCGGGAACCATTTGGTACCTGAGTAGAGTTTATTACTTTAGGTACAATATTGATATTCAATTTCAATTTGTTTAATTTAATTACACGACTCATTCGTTTACATCCCCTTTTACCAACTTATCTTTATGACTCTTCTACTTGTTATATTTTGTTTTCCGCTATGTTATACCTAATCTTATGAGGTCATAGTCTTCCCAAATATGCACCTAATTCTATTACTAGTAGTTTTATGCCTCTGGAATTTGGGGAGATGTGCTTGAGATCATGTGGCCAACTGGTCTTTGGGAACTGTTAAGTGGAATCTGGGACCAGGATGCTACACCCCACAAGATCCTATCCTAATAGTTAAATTATAATATCTCTAATCAGTGTTATGTTTATTATAATTATCACTTAACACTTCTCATTCAACCAACATTATGAAATTCTCACCTTAAGTAAAATAAAGGTCCCACCTCCGATAGTAGTCGATGTTCACCCAAAAAATTATCCTGTAGTCCATATTAAAGATAATATCAAATATTATCATAATAATAATCATATAATACCATAGTTTTCCATATCCAAAAAAACTATGAGGAACTTTTTATATCCTCAAATATGATCCACATTCCCCCATAAGGGTGTATAAAAAGAAAGAAACTCAAAATAAAACTTGACTAGTATGTCATGCAAAAGAACGATTTTTGTAGATATAATCAATTGAGATGAAACGATATCCAAAATAGTCATAGAAAGTGTATAGGATATAAAAATAATACCTATAATGGTAAATGGTCCTTATCTATAGTTATTTGGAACCTAGTCTATTAGAAACACTCAAAAAACCTAATCTTTGTGATCCAAACCCTGATATGTGTGACTCTTCTGAGTAATCAAAATATAAGGGTTTTGAAATAGGTACGGATGAACATGGATAGTCCAATGGATTCATTACTATATATAACTGGAACTCTAGTGATATCACATCTATTATTTCACGAATAAGAAACACTTTAGATGCCATGTTCTATATGAATGATGAAACTTGACCAAAGTCCTTGAAAAAAAATTGGGATAATTCCCACTATATCCATAGTTGAAACACTGATGAACTATTTCCAAATAAGATGCTAAATGTTCACTCCTATTCATTGGATATCTTCCACATGGGCATGTATCCTAAGAATTCCTCTTTATTCTACTAGAAGTGTCACTAGGAAGTCCACTGAATGTTGAAGGAATTCCCACAACCCTATCCTCCTCCACACCCTTTCAATCTTCATGGAATTATGAATAACATATGTTTATTTTTCCTGGAAAAAATTCCTAAAATGGAATCTCAGATATGGATGAATCTGATCAAGAACTTCTTGTCCTTTTATACCTTATTTCTAGACAAGAGAGGAGAAAGGGGAAGCCACTCCCTGAAACATGCCATGTAAGAAGACATTTTTATCAATCCATGATGAATTTCTATAAATTCCTAAGCGTGGTATAACATCAATGTACCTAGAAATAATTCCTAATACGAAAATGTCCTTTAATTTCACCCATATCATCCCTTAATGTTTACTAGCATGAAGAATAACCTCCCACCACCATCGAGCGTCACCCTATAGAATAAAGGTCAAAAGTTTTACCTTTTAATCTAATGAGGTCTTCACCTAGTCCATGACTATCTTGATGATTCATATATATTCCTATGAATTATGAGGGCCTCTATTTCCGTAGAAATATTGAGGATATTAAAATTTAAAGGATTTATAATTGAAAACCATTGTCTTGGAAACTCCATCACCATAATTGGGAACAGTGTGGGAGACTCCATACTAAAGTTTTCCTTCTCCATAAATTACTAATGTGGGTGTGAGAGCATTCTTGTACAAAACTAGTGGTAGAAGATTGACATTATCACTTATGGTAGTATCATCTCCTACTTCTCTGGATGGTATCTTAAGATGGTATTGACGTGACACTATATGAAATTCCTAATGGACACTTAGAAAAATATGTAATATTTATTAGATAACAACCTAAGAAGTTCATAAGAACCCAAAACATATTATGGAAAACATTTCATAGGAGGTATTAGTAAAAATATAAAGACAACATATATAGTACTAATATGGAATCAATCATAGTTTCCTATACCTACAAATTATTCAAAATCATAAATTTATAAAACAATACAGATAGCTCATGTTCAACAAATTAATTCCAAGAAATATTTCACAAAATAATGAACATAGAAATATCACATAATAGAGAGTACTATATTATCCAAAAAAAGATATAAAAAATCGATGAATTTTATTAATGTGCTACTATGTATCACAAAACAAGTATATATATATATATATTATATTTGAAATGTGATCTTATAAGCCTACTCATGATGCATAAATTCTGATAAATACCATAAAACCATAATGACACAATATACTCAAGATCAACCTGAAACTATAAAATCAAAACTAAAATAATAGCCCCAAAAATAGTAACTCCGAGCGATGTTAAATATGTGTTGGCCTAGATCATATGAAACTCCCCTGTGTGAGTCCCACATAGCCAAAATACTTTCTACCTTTCCTCAAAACACAGTCATGAAAAAAGGAGGAGGGAAAATATCTTCTAATACCAATTTATAACACCCTTGTTCATGTCACCAAAACCGAGATGGATTGTCACATGGCTTCATGTGTGACTCCATATACAAAGGTGGTTTCTGAATAACACTGTGGGTCCAAGACCCATTGTTGGGGAGAATAAACCCTCATAACCAATAAATATAATCATAAAAAATATCACAATGGATAATAAATAGTGAGAAATCATATTTCATGGAAGTTTTCTTAATTCATACATAAAATGAACCAAAGAACCCCAATGTTTCATGTAAATAAAATTGCAGTGAATGACATGAAGTTAAATAAACCTTCTAACATCACTCTAGAGTTCATCCTGGAATTTCCTCCAATCGCTATGCTCCATCTCCTAACACCATTCGACTAGGGCCTTTCCCTTTCTTGTATCACAGATCAAAATGTTTGCATGTGCCTTAAAGTTTTTGTGCAGGGTGTGAGTAATAAAACTCAGCAGGGAACCACTAATGCATATTTATCATGGGTACATATTCAAAAGGGTTTAGGTTAGGAAAATGGATAACTATGAAAGAAATCTATGCACAATCATGCATCGAGTGGTCTTGTACTAACCAAGCAACAATAATCCGTGAACCATACCTGCTTTGGATTCATGTTGGAATAATAGTAAAAATAGAATTCATGGAATAGAGTTTGTCCCAAAATTACTACATGTATTCCAAAAACACCAAAATAAAATCAATTCTAGCCACAAGGTTTTCATCTATGATACTACCTTGGGTAAGGCCACATGGCTATCATATTATATCATTGTGTCCTAGGTCAGGTCACTAATGATTATCATGCCCCAATGTTTTCTTCATGGTAAGAAAAAATAAGACCACAATGACCTCCAGGTCATGCCATAAGGTCATAATGCCCCATCTTCCAAATTAGTCCTCACATTAGGTCATATATAATGTCTAAATACTCACTACCTGAAGGTTAACAGATGCATGATGGGTCTACCCATTACATTGGTACTAATCATAAACTTGTAAGAACAATGTTATTCACTCAGGTATGGATGCATTAAATTTCAGTATAAGTATTTATTATGGACATATTATTGATGCATACTGAGTTCACAGAGATTACAACGGTGGCTGGGGCTTGTTCAATTCTCGGAAGCCTGGTCAGTGGAAAAAATGAATTGGCAGCGTGGTTAGTAGAAGCCGTGTGAGCCAATCCGCAAAAATTCCCAAACTGTATAGGGTTGGATAATGTTTAACAGGAGGATACAAGATTTGAGGAAACCATGAAGATTGGACTTTACACCCCTGAAAATGGTTTTCATATTTTAACATAGCCATTTCCCATGTTCAGCTTTTGGTTTCCAAAACTATGTGGCCTAACCATGCAGGCCCCCTTGAGGCAATTCCATGCACACGGTTTGTGAACGGTTGGGCCAAACATGTGTCCAAACCATGCACACTAATTTTTATTGGGTAAAATTAATTTAATTACATTATTAACTTTAACCATAAACTATCTTTTTCCTTTTCTCATTCTAGTAGACATCCACCCAATTTTCTCTCTCATATGGGATTCTCCTCCCCTATCCAATGTTTTAATCCCATTTCTATATCCAAATTTCGATTTGATCATTATTTATCACATTGTATGTGCATAGGTAAGTACCCTATTCATATTGAGACATTATTTATTTTTATTCTCCATAATGATGTTATTTTTATATAGGCTCATATGCCCTATTTTCTAGGAGGTGATCCATTCGTCATATTTTTTTGATAAAGGAATAACTAAAGGCTAATACTAGATGATGAGAGTTTACAATCATAAGGTTGGTTTCCAACGAATAATCCCTTAAGTCTCACCATTTTATAATTGTTTTCATTGTGCGCATGCTGATTTCATCGAGAATTTCCTATTTAATTGACATTACTTACTTATAATCATCATTATCATGTTCTAGATCCATTTCCTTATAGTATCGTCATGACATTGGATGTTGAGACCTCAAATAATTCCACCCCATGTATGTTATTTCCTAAATAATTCCTCAGTGACCCATGTTCGTTTACTGATGATGTTGTTCGTGTGTGTTTCTTGACCCTCCTAATGGTATGGCCTATTTTATTAGTGGAATTATAAAATTTTTATGAATATTATATCATAGTATCACTTGAACCTTCTACGGTATGCGTTTTAATATAACAAATGAATCCCAATTGATAATGGAGGGTATAATACATGTATCCCTTAGCCCAATTGAATGTTATTGAATGAATATGTTGCATATCCATAGCACACCTTTCCATGCTTGATGGAAGACAATAGAGTGAACCTAATTAATGAATAAGTAATTAAAATGCTAAATGGTTTCATTCCCTTGCTATACCTAGTGACTCTATTTAAAGGTATGAAATGTACCAAATTTACTTATTAAATGTCAGGAGTATTACATGAACTATTTTATTAAATGAATCATGTATAAGGTTCCTATTTCATATTGACCTAATAATATATATTAGAGTGTTCAAGATCAATCCATCCTTGGATTCATTAGAGAATACCTTAAGCACTTAGAGGAATCCATTTAGATTAAGGGATGCCATTTTTCAAGGGAGATACCCACCTTGTAACTTGGTCATTTTCTACTAGTGGATGCCCATAAATACACTATAGGTTCCAGCCATTATCATTAAAATATTAGGTTTTCCTGGTTACACTCCATGGATCCATATTTATGTCTAAAGACATGTACTTCCATGGATACAACCATCAGCCTCTATCATTACTTATCATGTTTTACCTTGGTTGATATCCTTATACATGGATAGAAATATATCTATTGGAATTACATTGTATATTCCCCTTAGATTACACTGAAACCCCATATAGCAAGGCTGTATGTTAGTATTGAGTCAGCTTGACACCTAAGGTCAATGATTCCTTGAATATTAATTATATCCTCTTAATTATAATTATCCTTATATTATGCGTTATTATAAATTAGCTCCTTTACTGTTATTATTGTTATTATGATACATTGTTAGTGCTGGTTATACCTCACATGATTCATTTATTTCAAATGATCCAAAATGAATATATTAAACGATTACATGTTTAAAAACTAGCTGAGTTTGTTGCAATTATTGAGTATTTATATTACATACTACATTAAATTTATATACCTACACACTATTTCAGTTTATATTCATAGACTAGAGGGTATAGATGCCACTGGAGTTGGCCTGCTGAGATTTATCTCGCACACTATTTGGGACACCGTTGGTACTTGGGTAGAATACATGTATGAAGGTGTTGACAAGGGTAATCTTCCAGCTTTGGATACCTATTATTTATTTCTTTTATTATGATAGATCTTGGTAGTAGATGATCAAGCCAGTTCTTGGGATGATAGATAGTTTTGGATTATTTTTTCCTCTTTTGTATAGCTTGTATTTCCATCTCCCATGTAGACCTATTTTCACATTTTTAGATACGTGAAATACATTATCATATGCTTTTGTATAGGAATATTTTTCAATATTTTATTATTATTATAAATTTCTTAAGCTCATAATCATTGATATATTACTTCAACTATGATAGGTTACCAGTTAAATGTTTATAGTGTCTTCTTTCACTATGGAATCTGTTTATGTATACTTCCACTATTAATATGTTATAGTTGTTATCCACATTCCTCAACTCTGGTAATGAGGGAATAGTCTACCCACAGACACAACCAAGGCCTTCTCTACTAGTTGGAATCCTATGGAGTACGAGGAGGCACACCTAAGGACATGTGGCCAACTGGGAACACGAAACCTCTAAATGGAACCTAGGTTAAGAAGGTAAAAAAGTTGTATTATAGGGGTTCCATTATTTCTTAACTACTTTGATAAAATAGATAGGATATTAGGAATGCCTTGTAATATTGTTATAATCTGTTCTTATGTGTAGCTAAACCAGTTGATGTAAATACTATGTTTCCTGAAATGAGAATTATTTTTCTATATTTCTCTTATTAATGTTGATATCCATTAACCATTGGGTGAAATTTTCTTATTGTGATGTTATTATTATTATTATTGATAAATTCATTTTATACTTAGTTCAATGATATAAGGTAAAATAAGCATCAATCATGTATCATTATAGGCTCTTAGAATTGAAATTACATCCTTGTTTCATGGAATGTAGGTGAATATATGTGCTTTCATTGCTTCTTTTTCCTATGATTATTGTGTGATATATGGTTTTTATATTTTCCTATTCTGATGACATATTACCTCATGTAACATGTTCTGCTCATTTAATGTGATTGGGTGATTTCCAGTTTCAATTCCTGAGGTGTATGGGCCCTCATGGTTTGTAATGGTTAATTTACCGAGAAAATACATTATAAATTACCCATTACATTATGAGACAGATATAGATAGGGTTAAATAGAAGTAAAATCTGTTTCTCCATCTGTGATAAGGTATATAGGTCCTTATTCATTGAGAATGGAGATCCATTTTAATAAAACCTAGAGATATGTATAATCAAATGAAAACATAAATTTGAAACTTCACGTATATAATAAATGGTTTCTAATAAATTTAGATTAAAGGTACAGTTGAAACTTTACATAATGGAACCCCTGTAAAAGATAAAATTTAGAAATTACCAATACTTTATCCTTATAAGTAGGTAGTTGGCATAGTACATTAGGTAGAGAGTCCTTAATATTATAATCTACTTTTGATAGAGATTTTATTAGTTATCCAATCTTGATCTGATAGATGTTATTGGAATTTTATGACTCATACCACCATGATATCCTCATTTTGTATGCTAAGAGGGGTGGTGATGAGCACACTCCAAAGATGGTGGGACTTGAGCTATTAGTCTTACTACCAGGAGTTCCACTTGATGGAACACATGTTATAGCTGATCTGTGCATCAATACTCAACTTTATGAGAGTTCCTACATTTGATGTAGTCCTCTAAGGGTGATCCATGACCTTAACCTTCTATGGATTATCTAAATCATGAGTTCTAGTAGCAGCATCCTCTCACCTTTTTGGGGGATAATAGTCCACAGGCTGTTGAGTCTTTGTTGGAGTACACTATATATATCTTTGAGAATATGAATATGCCTCTAGAGTAGATGGTAAATATTTCAATCTATATGATTCAAGATTTGTCCAAGCACTGGAGGGATGTGATTACCTGGTCTAGTTATCATCAGGGCATGGTCTGGGCAGACTTTTCGACTACATTCTATGATTACTTCCTTCATCATACACTAAGAGTAGACTGATCTAGATAGTTTATTCCTACAGAGTATGTTAACATGTCAGTTATGGACTACTCATCTTGTTTTACTAAGATTAATTTCTTATCAATGTTTCTAGCTAGTAATGTGATATAATGTGTTAGTTGTTTCGTGGATGGTCTCTAGTATGCCACCTATACATAAGTGGATGTTTTTTGCCTAACTATTTTTTTCTGAGATTGTTAAACATTCTCTTATAAATAATCAAAACAATTGGGAAGGTGATTATATATGGGATAGAGGATCATTGAAAAGGAAGGATATTAGTTCTTATATTAGCAGGATGTATTCCCATGAGGTTTCTCTATATAGTAGTTGTAGTTAGAGTAACTGTACTGGTCGCTCCATTATATGAAATCAATGTGGATGGAAGAGGAATCTAGAGACTCAATGTGATAGAGACCCTCTGGAGTTTTTTTGTTGTTGTGGCGGTATAGGGAATATTTATAGATTTTTCAGACCTTTACATATGTTTCCATGGGAAGAGTCTCAGTACCAAATCCACCATTAGGGACATAATATTTGGCACTATATAATATTGGGATTTGGAGTATCACTAATAGGACAAGTTGAGGAGGAGGTCATGGAAGCCTGGATTTTGATCGCATGCATCAGTAGAGTGGACATACATAGGCTAGTATAGTGGTAGCATAGGGACATGGATTAGGATAGATGAATTATTTACAGTCTATACCCAAGGATCATATTGAATGACCTACTATAGTGTTAGGTACTATTCTATTAGCCTAAACTATTGAGTCTACTATATATAATAAAGGTTATTAACACTCCTTGGACTATTTATCTATCATGGAATATCTCGGGCTCAAAAATCATTATTACTATTGGGTGATGACCCTAGATACCCCACAGGGTGTATGGTTCAAGGAATTATAGCAATGAAGGGACTGCACCCTTGACGTAGGAACTTATCCCTTCTTATGGGAACTATTGGTACTCAAGATGACAAGAATAAATTTCATTCTCAGGATGTATTTTTTGTGTTCCATCTCAATAATTTTTATACTATTATCATTGAAGGGTGTCATTTACATCACCCGAGGGCTACAGTAATCTCCATAATGGCGAGTGGAATGTCTAAGCCAGTAGATATTGACTTCAGAACCATGAGCTAGGTGATGTAAACACCTGTATTTCTAGTCTCTTCATGAAGGATTTGAGTTTACATACGAATGAATTTCCTCTCGTAGTAGAGTGTTTTAGGTATATTTTTCTTGATGTTTTGTTTTCAGGATTACCTCTTGAGAGAGAGGTAGAGTTTTCAATTTATCTCATTCTTGGAGAATCTCTTATGTCCATTCCTCTATATAGAATGGAACCTAATGTGCTCCAAGACCTCAAGAGAAACTTGAAATATCTCGAATCTAAAGGATTTATTTTACCCCGTACTTCTTCTTGGGGTTCACCCATTATTTTTACCAAGAAGGTGGATGGGACCCTTATTTTATGCATGGATTATAAATGGTTAAACTAGCTTATGATTAGGAACCAATATCCAATTCCTTGAATAGATGGTATCATTGAATAGATCCAAGGAGATGGAGTGTTTTCTATGATTGACCAAAGTTCTAGATATCATTACGTGTAAGTCAGTCCTTCCTGAAAACCTCATACAAATTTTCATAGCAGGTATGGTGTTTATGAGTATCTTGTAGTGAAATTCGGTCTCATTAATTTTCTCTCCATTTTCATGGATTTGATGAATAGGTTGTTCTACCCCTATCTATATTTCCTTATCATGGTCATTTTGGATTATATCTTGGTGTATTCTCGTTCTTGTAGCAAACATACTACACATCTTGATATTTTTTTTGTATACACTAAGAGAGGACCGACTTTATGCCAAGATTTATAAGTTCTACTTTTGGATCAAAAAAGTATATTTTCAATGTAATATTATCTTAGAATTATTAGTATATGTTGACCAAGAGAATGTGTGTACTGTAGTTTCCTTGGATAATCCTATGAACATATTTGATATACAGAGCTTCCCAGTGATGTTTGGGTATTACATGCATTTTATATATGATTTCTCATGAATTTCGTCACCTATTACTAGTCCTAAAATAAAGGGTGTGAAGTTCATGTTGTTAGAATAGTGAGAGAAATAATTTCAATAGCTAAAAAGAAGGATTTTTTTGACACCTATTTTGATTCTTCTTGAGTTTAGAAGATGATTTATAGTATTCTGTGATACATTTAGTATCGATCAAAGAGTAGTGCTGATATAGGAGGATATGGTTGTTGTGTATGGATCAGAAGGGTATTCTAATTATCAGTATAGAGAGGAATCTTATGTCTATTTCCTTCAATGACCTATATAGTGTTGGGGACTGTTTTTTCTTGCGGATATGACCCATACATGGGAATTGTCAGATTTTGAGGCATGGTAAGTTGTCTGAATGCTTTTTTTACATTTGAGATTTTGGACAGATTCATGCTAGTAGACTATTGGTTGTTACTACCGTAGAGGTATTACACCATGAATTATGTCTTCCACATTTCACAGCTTTACCATTGTCTTTCTAACCTATCTAATAATTTTAATCTTTAGGAATTTGAGTTAGATTCTAATTCTTCGTTTGTGGATTATTCTATACACATCACTGATTAGAGAATGAAATATCTCTAATTCTAGTCTCTCTCTTTAGTATGTGTGTTATGGGAGCACATCCATACACATGTCGAGTATTTGGAGAGGGAAGTTTACGTACATGCCCAGTGGATAGTTTTTTTATAAGGTATTGTTTCACCTCCATTGGAAGGTGAAATTAGGGAAAGGTTCCTTTTAGGAGGGAAGACCATAAGAACCCAATTTTTCACTCAGGTATATACCCTTTTAATTTCAGTCAAATTCATTATTTAGGAAATATTATAGATGCATAATTATTTCAAAAATGTTAAAAGGTGTGTATAGGGATTATTCAAATCATAGAACCCCAAACAGTGAGAAGAAATCACTAGATTCATGGTTAGTAGAAACCATACTAGCCAATTCACATGGTTTCTAAAACAATGAAGGGATTTATAGTGAGAAACATGAGGCTGAAACGTTTAAGGAAACCATATATATTTGAAAACATACCCATGAAGATGGTCTACATTTTTAGCTGGTCCATTTCACATAGTTGACACATTGTTTCTCAAACAGTACTACCTGTCCATGTGGGATACCCCTTGTGATATTTCCATGCACATTTTTTCACATAGTTTTGAAACAAATGAGGATAAATTAGGCTTCCCTTGATTAATTCGAAAAAAATGACTGAAATTACATTAATGAATTTAAACCAAACATATCATTATCCTTTTTTCTTTCTAGTAGATAGCCACCCTATTTTATGTCATGAATGATCTTCTCCACCCTCTTCATATTTTTTGACCCTATTCCATTATCCTATGTCTGATTATATCCTTATTCATCTCATTGGATGTTCATCAGTAAGTAATCTATTCATCATGAGTCGTTTTCTATTTTTCTTATCCTTGAAGATGGTATTTTGATGTAGGTTCATATGCCCTATCTTCAGGGAATTCATCCGTTCTACATATTTCTTGCAATATATGCTTAAATAAAGGATGATATTGGATGAGGAGTGTTTGAATAGATTTTGGTAGGTTATTTTTGACTCATCCACAAAGTCTCACCATTTTATAAACTACTATCATTGTCCACACACTAATTTCATTGGGGGATTCATATTTAATTAATATTCCTTATAATTTCTTTGATCATGTTCTATATATCTTGTTATATAGTATTATCATTCTACTAGAGGCTAAGGCCTAAACACTTTCAACCCCAAATATTGATTTTCCTCAACGAAACCTTTGTGACCCATGTGGGATTAGCTAAGCCACTATTTTGGTGTGTTTCTTAACCCTATGAATTGTAAGACACATTTTATTAAATTAATTATGAATTGTTAAAGGAAATTATAACATAGTATCACTTTCCCTTTTAGGTAAGTGTTTTCATATTATAAATTAATATCAATAGATAAAATATAGTATAATGTATGTATCACTTAGAAAAACAAAATGTAACTGAATGAATTGGTAGTATATTAGTAGCACACCATTCCATGATTGATGGAAGGAAGTTGAGTAAACCTAATTAATTAATAATAATTAAAACTTTAAATGGATGCATTCCCTTGATATGACTAGACACACTAATTAAAGGAATGGAATGAACCAAATTTCATTATTAAATGGAATGAGTATTACATGGAATATTTTATTAAATGAACCATGTATAAGGTTCCTATTCCATAAAGGTATGAAAAATTTATAAGAGTGGAAAAAATTGATCCATCGTAGGATTCCATAGGGAATTCCTTGAGCACTCATAGGATTCCATTGGAATTCAAGAATACCGGTTTCCAAGGGAGATACCCACCTTAAAACATGTTCCTTGTTTACTAGCGGATGCTTGGAATAATACTGTAGGATCCCTCCATTATCATTAAGATATTAGGATTCCCTAGACATATTCCATGGATCTAGATTGATATCAACAAATATTTATTTTTGGGGATATTCTAATTGTAATCAATTATTTATTATCCTGTTTTTCCATTGACGAGATAATTGGACATAGTTAGAATTATATCCAGTGGAATGCCTCGGGTGATTCCCATTGTATGACACTAAATCCCCTTGTATGAAACTAAAATCCCTTATATACAGAATGCTTGTTAGAATTATATAGTGGAATGCCTCAGGTGATTCCCCTTGTATGACACGCAAATATAGTATGAATATCATGGAAATAAAAAGTGTGATGAAACCCTTTACCTTGTTGTAATCAACCGAGTCGTTTGATAAAAAGTTAATAACCATCAAATGAATAATAGAATACCATGAATACAAATATAATCATGATAATATATATCAAATGTCAGTACATAATACACCACATGTAATAAATAAGTGGCGAACAATGGAAATCTCACAGAATTAAAAGTGAGATAAGAAATCTCCTTACCTCGTTGTCTGACTTGACCCCTTCATTCTTTAATCTCCTAAATAATAAACTAAATTTAAATTAAACTTTCATAAGATCATTTTTCAAGTTTATTATTCCTTTTATATCACTTATTACCATGTTATAAACATTATGTAATCATTTAAGTTAATAACGTTTGTTTTGTCGATATTTGGTACTTGTGTCAAAAATGAACACCCTACATCTACAAGTTGTCCATGTTGTCCATAGTCCACTATATCAAGAATAGTATTCGTTATTTAGATATCATATATATCATATATATCAATTATATATATATATATATATTTATTACAGTACATATCATTTGGAGGTAAGAAATGAAATGCACCGTTCATGGAGTTAGTAAGCTGTACGTACGCATGAACGCTACTTTCATTTCTATTTCTTATTTTAATGGAATTAAAACATAATTATACATAGGTATATTATAAATAAAGTATAATATCATATATAATATCATAAAATACATCCTTTATACATCCCAAATATGGCATTAATGAGTCATATCACTTTGAGGGGGCGGTAGTCCGCACTTCCTCAAATGAAATTATCGCGTTTACCCATAATGGAAACCATAAAGGAATGATATAAATGGAAAATAAAGAACCATAAAGGAAAAATAAACATAAGATATATCATATATAAATACATTTCTATTCGAATGTCCACCATGATAGGCGGTAGGAGGTAATTGAACAATCATCGTTTCGTGAGGCGTTAGTTTTCTATCCATAGAAACATTATTGTATTTACCCATTAAATGGAGGTGTGTGTATGTGTAGTTATAATACTTCTCATAACAAAAACCTTGTATATTTAGGATACTGGTGTTGTTTTAAAATAAGTGAATAAAAAGATTTTAGGGGTTGGAGAAGTAAAATAAAAGAAAAGAAGATAAGAGAAACCATTACCTTTAGTTTTGGTAACTCCCTTTGGATTGAAAAAAATGGTTTTTTGAATAGAATTATGCATAACGTAAGGCTTATAGATGTAATATAGGGATGTAGGTACCTTAATTGGGTAGATTTTGGTCATGAAAGAAGGCTTTAGAGGTGTGAGGAATTGGTTAGAAATGGTCTCCATTTATAAGGGGGAGGAGGGGCTCTTTAGGAATGTGTGAAAATATTATTTTATTATATAATGATATTAGGTTTTTAAAGGTCCAAAAATAATTGTTGTAAAGGGTAAGATGAATCATGGTCAAAATAAAATCATCCAATAAGATTTGGAAAGGTTTTGGATGTTATTTTAATATTTATAATCTTATTTATTTATATGATTTTTTAATGTGGTAAACATTTCATCAATATTGTGTCATAAATAATTTAATTTATTCGATGTCTAAAAATTATTAAAAAAATAACATGATGTAATAAATTTTTTTATCTTTCCAATTAATATTTATATTCAATAATATTACTTATATAACACCATATAAAAATTAATTTACTAAAAGATTTGTGTTTATGTCATTTTGGACTTTACTTTAAATTAATTAATCTAAAGTGTCATTATCATTCATAAGTGGCTCTATGGGGTCCCCAAATAGACCCAAGGACGCCCATAGTCGGTAATGACTCATTAAATAATGTTAGGACAAGTGTTAAGGTAATTTTCAATAATTATAATATCATTTTTACCTTGAATTACCCTATTTACCTTTAACCGTGGTAAATAAAAGTCAAAAGTTACAATTCACCAAAAATTATTTTCATCTTATTGAACAAAATTATAAATAATAATAATAACCATGTATGTCAGATTTTAAAAATTCAATTCACAGAAGTGGTAAAATTTCATTTAAATGAAAAAGGATGTTTTTTTAACTACTATTGAGTGGTTTCACTATTCATCAAAAATTGAACTTTTTTTTAGAAAAATACCAAAAATTCACCCTAAGATAAATTTGATATTCCAAATTGAAAAATGATGTCTATTTAAACAAATTCAAAATATAGAATTTGTATTAATTAATTTTATAATTAATTCATGTTGTTAAAACAAGTAGCGTGTTTTTAAGAAATAATAACTATAAAAAGATTTACACTTGTTTATGTCCAAATTCAAAGTGAAATTTATCCCAATGACCAAAATTGGATTAAATGGTTAAAATGTATTTCAATTACACTTTAAAACCAATAAAAATATAATCAAAACATATAAACAAATTAAATTAAAAATCAGTTTTGAATTAAAATTCATTATTTTGAACTATTCATTAAAAAATGAACTTGATCGGAAAAATTCCAGATATTTACACAAAGTAAATTTTGATTTCCCCATTCTAAAGAAGTATTTTTTGGGTGAAATATAATGTATTAATGTGTCAAAAACTATATTTAAATAGGGCTCTCCATTAAAATGTTGTAAATCGTCCTTTTAATGGAAATTATGCTTAAAATTAGATTCATTCACATTTTAAGCCTCAAAATTTTATTGGATAAAAGTAAATACATTTAAAAAACATGTATAATCATATTGTAGTTAGTTTTTTTCATTCCCACCAATAAAACATCTAGGAGTTATTTTCCTTTTAAAATAATAATATTATATTATTAGTGTGCAATGTAAGATTTCAAAGAAACCCATTGTTGTGTATCGGTTATGCCACTGAACATAGAATCCCCTTTAAAGTGAATTAATATTTAATTCATAAATTTTAATAAGTATGAAAATTTTCATTTTCTTTATTTACCTTGGATGTTATATCCTTCCCCCATTTTGGGAATTGTGTCCTCACAATTTTAAAATAGGGCTTGGAAACTTCATTAAATGTCCCACATCGGAAAAGTGTTAGCAAAACTATCCCTTTAAAAGAAAGAAAGAGAAGTACAAAGGTCACCTGAGATAAACCATACTAGGATTCCGTGTAGGAAAACATGGATATGGAAGAATGAAAAAATAGTATAGTTCTGATGGAGAGTGATAGAAAACATGATTAGGATAAAGTTAACCACCAAGAAATCACAAACAAGTGATGGGTCAAACGGTCTTTGATTCCCCAGTAGGAAAGGTTAACAGACAATGTTTTTGTTTTAAATTACTTTTCATAAAGTTGAGGAATTTATTTATGAGCTTAAGTAAAAACATAAGGAAACATACATACTTGTCATATAGACTTTAATCCTTTACTAAATTTCTACCACAATCACATCTTTTCTCCCAACGATGAGTATTAAAACTGACTTGGTCACATCAAAAGCACATGAATCAACTTCTAGAGAATCACATAATCCATAAAAAAGCTATATATTTCCCCTGTCTTTAGACATTAACCAAAAACAAAAATGGTTAGTACGAGATCATATAATCCCCAAAAGGATAATCCTTTATAAAAATAAATACTACTCTTAATTTCCAAAATTCAACAAAAAGTACCCAAAGTTCAATAAAGACCATTCAATATACCATTGTCCATAAAATTCTTCAAAATAACCCAAACTAAGATTGTAACCCAAAACATAAAAGGATTTAGTCACATAGTCTTCCACTATAATCTTAACATTTATCTCGAAATAAAAATCAACTACTCTTAAAGTCTCATACTGAATTGTAATTAACCAAATCACATATTCTCCATGATAGGTTAATCATTTCCATAAAAAACAGAATCACCATATGTCCATAATAAAAACATAGATTCTCCCAAAATAAAATTCCACCATTACGCATCAAAAGAAAAGATAAATATTTCTTGAATAACATTTTCATACATCAAACTTCTGGGTTACACATACTATAAAATTCTTCCAATACAATCTCATCATCAAAAGAGACTTAATACTTTTAAGTATTTCATCATCTTAAAATCTACCGTAACACTTGAATCCATTATATATTGACTTCTTACTCATTCAATGTTCTTTATGATCCATTAACTATTCATTTTAAACTTATTCAAAAATACTAATTTCCTACAAACAAAAGCATGAATCATATCCTAAGATTCAATAATGTCAAAACATATGTTAAGAAATAATCCATACCTTTCATTGGTCATTGTCAGTTTCTTAATCCTCAATTGAAATGGCATTAAGTATTGGTAAATATATATTTGTACGATCCTGGTGATCCCATTCTCGAAACATCTTCGTGGGACATCTGTTTTTATAATGACCATGCACACCACATTTAAAACATTATATTGATCCCTCAGAAAGAACATCTTTCTCTTTCCTAGAGTCAATTAGATGTTTCCTTTTTACATGGCAGGTTCTTGCTTTATGAACTTCATTCCCACATCTATATCATCTTCCCATCCCTTTGAAGCATTTTCCTAGGTGTTTATTTCCATATCATTGACACATTGGTTTTTGAACATACTTACATATATGATTAATACCTGAATATCTGTAGGGATTTGTTTCTTGTATATATGATGCCTTATAAAAATTACCAAGGTTTAGGTGGTCAATCATGACTCCAGATAGTTGGTTCAGAAAAAACCACAAGAGTCCTCACTGCTGCTCCCATTTAATTCAGTTCCTCGTCTAGAAAACCGTCACAGTTTTCTTCACATCCACTATTACATTGGTGCCTTATAGATCTATCCATTTACTAAAACCAAAAATCTCGGTGTGAGTATATAAATAAAATCATCATATAATATCTTAAAAGGAGGGTAAATACTAAGATATACTTATTCATGTTATATTAAACTCATTCACATTATCTATAATAACATTGTCTTTTTCTAAAATCCTAACCATTATGGTAATGTCACTTTTAATTAAAGAACACCCTAACCTCTAAAGTTATCTAAACCGACCTCTAATACCAACTATAAGGACCCGACCTTAAACATCTCATAATCTTGAATTAAATGAATAATTCACATTGAGGATCTTTTTAGATTTAGAGTTTTAGAGAATTAGGTCATTACTATTACATTTATTTCTAAAAAGTACAAAGTAGAAACTTCTACTCAGTTTCAATTTTTTTTCAAAAAACAAAAACTCTTAAAAAATGATTCATGTCGAGTTCCATGTTTAAGATATCATTAATTTTCCTTGATACCATCCTTGACCCTAATCTTCATTAAGTCCTGTGAAAAACATTTCAAAACATGGGATGAGCATAAAAATCTCAGTAAGGGATACACAAAGAAGAAAAACTGTTAGTTTTTCAAAACAACATGTTAACCATGAATACTTTATCATAAGTAATATTTTTCACCTTTAAGAAGTAGTAAATACTCTTCATTGAATAAAAGATCAATACTTACTATTTTGTAATGAAAATATTACCATAAAACCCATATAAAGAACACATAACATATAAAGGTAACTTGGGAGATAAACATACTTAGATGGAATAACCATACGGTTGACTTCCACACATATCACTAAATGGAATAGACATACGACCGACTTCCATACCCAATGTATTGGAGGTTATAACGTAACCACCCATCCTGGTTTTCACAGCATCACCCGTCATATGGTTTATCACATAACCACCCATCAAATGTCTAAGTAACATCATAACACATAAAATATTGCTAATATAACATTTCACTAATAACATTTCATTTGAAATCACAAGAAGTAATTTCAAGATATTTAAATAATAAATCCATTTTCATAAACCATTTAAAAAGATATTTTTGAATCAATTTTTCCCATACCACTTTGAAGATTTTAATGGAATTATAATTTTAAAACATTAATGTACATTTAAATAAATACTCATAACCATTTTTAAAACATGGACATTAAAGATAAATATTTATAATACTAAATATTTAAAACACTTAAAATGATATTTTAGTTAAATAGTTTTTAACAAAATGAGAGACTCCTAAATACAAATAATTGAGGAATAAAATTTAATCATAACTTTATAATATCATGAGAATAATTGGATTCATGATATAATATGAAAAAGGATATTATATACACCATATAAGAGTGAATTGTTTCATAAGAATAATGAAGTCTCAATGGAAATGTAGATTGAGATGAAATCCCTTATAAAGACGGTACCCATAAATTAAGGATAAATAAATCACATAATTATGTGTGAAAAATATATATACACCCAATATAAGTGGATATTAAGTGTAAAAAAATCATAGGTCATTCACACATATTCATATGATGACATATTCAAGAAGTTCAAGTTTAACCCAAAGAATTGAAATTTGGTTAAGAAGTTCCCTTACAAAAATTCGAAAGGCTAACAATGCCACATTGGAATTCAGAAAATGAGTTGATGAGATAAAAATGGTATCTCAACAGTTGGACATAAAATTTACATCAATAAGGATATATAATAACATATCCCAACATAATAATATGTAAATTAAAAGACATAACAGAAAAAATCTCTTAAAAAGAGGAGGGTGAAAGGTTCCCTTACTGATTTGGTAGCTTACAAAACATACGCCACATGAAAGAAGGATCATACAATGAATATGTAAATACTCATAAATGAAATTATATTGCACCAAAGTAAAATAATGGGAAGTACATACACCAAACAAAAGGAAATAGTGGAAAATATAACATGAATCTCACAGGAATAAAAAGTGAGCTGAAACCCTTTACCTTGTTGTAATAAACTGAGTTGTTTGATCAAAAGTTAATAAAAATAAAATTAATCACAAAATACCACGAATATAAATATAATAATGATAATATATATCAAATGGCAGTAAATAATACACCAAATTCAATAAATAAGTGGGGAACAATGGAAATCTCACAGAATTAAAAGTGAGATAAGAAATCTTCTTACCTCGTTGTTCGACTAGACCCGTTCGTTCTTTAATCTCCAGAATAATAAACTAAAGTTAATTTCTAATTGCTTAAGATCATTTTTAAAGTTTATTATTTCTTTTATATCACTTATTAGCATGTTATAAACATTATGTAGCCATTTATGTTAATAATGTTCGTTTTGTCGTTATTTGGTACTTGAGTAAAAAATGAACTCCTTATATTTACAAGTTGTCCTTGTTGTCAATAGTAAATTATATCTAGAATGATATTAATTATTTAGATATCATATATATCATATATATCTAGTATATATAAATATTTATAACAGTACATATCATTTGGAGGTAAGAAATAAAATGAACCATTCATGGAGACAGTAAGCCGTATGTACGCATGAACGCTACTTTCATTACTATTTCATATTTTAATGGAATTAAAACATAATTATACATAGTTATATTATAATTACAGTATAATATCATATATAATATCATTAACACCATCCTTTATACATCACACATAAGGCATTAACGAGTCATATCACTTTGAGGGGGCGGTAGTCCACACTTCCTCATATGAAATTATCACATTTACCCATAATGTAAAGCATAAAGGTATGATATAGATGAAAAAAAAGAATAAGGAAAACATAAACATAATATATATCATATATAAATAAATTTCCATCATAATGGTCACCATGAGAGGCGGTAGGAGGTAATTGAAGAATCATAGTTTCGTGAGGCATTAGATTTCCACCCAAAGAATCATTATGTTCTTCACCCATTAGATAGAGGTGTGTGTAAGTGTAGTTATAATCCTTCTCATAAAAACAACCTAGTATATCGAGGATAAATGTTTTGTTATAAAATAAGATAATAAAATTAGTTTAGGGGTTGGATAAGTAAAATAATAGAAAAGAAGTTAAGAGAAACCATTACGTTTAATTTGGGTAACTCCCTTTGGTTTGAACCAAAATGGTTTGTTGAAGTGCCTTATGCCTAATGTAAGGCTTATAGGTGGAAGATAGAGATTTATGGAGATTAATTTGTCAAAGTTTGGACGAGCCAAAAGGCTTGAGAGGTGTGAGGAATTGGTTAGAAATGGTCTCCTTTTATAAGGGGGAGGAGGGGCTCTTTAGGAATGTGTGAAAATATTATTTTATTATATAATGATACTAGGTTTATAAAGGTCCAAAAATAATTAGAGTAAAATATAGGATGACTCATGGTCGAAATAAAATTATCCAATCAGAATTAGAAAGGTTTTCAATGTTATTTTAATATTTATAATCTTATTTATTTATATGATTTATTAATGAGGTAAACACTGCATCATTATTGTGTCATAAATAATTTAATTTATTCGATGACTAAAAATTATAAAAAAATACCATGATGTAGGAAATAATTTTTAATTTTCAATGAATATTTATAGTCAAAAGGATTAATTAAATAACACCATATAAAAATTAATTTACTAAAAGATTTTTCTTTATGTCATCTTGGACTTTACGTTAAATTAATTAATCTAAAGAGTTATTATCATTTATAAGTGGCTGAATGGGTTCCCAAAATCGACCCAAGGATGTCCATGGTCGGCCATGACTCATAAAATAAGGTTAGGACAAGTGTTAAGGTAATTTTGAATATTTATAATATCCTTTTTACTTTGAATTACCCAATTTACCTTTAACCACAGTAAATAAAAGTCAAAAGTTACTATTCACCAAAAATTATTTTCATCTTATTGAACCAAATTTTACATACTAATAATAACCATTTATGACGGATTTTCAAAATTCAATTTATAGAAGTGGTAAATTTTCATTTAAATGAAAAAGTCAGTTTTATAACTACTACTAAGTGGTTTCATTATTCATCAAAATTGATGTTTTTCAGAAAAATACCAAAAATTAACCCTTAGCTAAATTTGATATTCAAAATTCAAAAATGATGTATATTTTAACAAATTCAAAACATAGAAATTTTATTAATTAATTTTATAATTAATTCCCGTTGTTAAAACAAATATCGTGTTTTTAAGAAACAATAACTATCAAAAGATTAAAAGTTGTTTATGTCCAAATTCAAAGTGAAATTAATCCCAATGACCAAAATTGGAATAAATGGTAAAAATGTATTCTAATTAAACTTTAAAACCAATTAAAAAAATAATCTAAACATTTAAATAAATTAGATTAAAACGCAGTTTTTAATTAAAATACAACATTTTCACTATTCATTAAAAATGAACTTTATCGGAAAAATTCGAAAAATTTACACAAAGTAAATTTTTATGTCCCAATTATAAATAAGGATTTTTTTGTTAAATAGAATGTATTAAAGTGACCAAAACTAGATTTAAAATGGGTTCTCCATTAAAAGGCGGTAAATCGATCTTTTAATCTAAAGAATGCTTAATATTAGATTCATTCACATTTCAAGCCTATAACTTTTATTTTATATAAGTAAATACATTTAACAAACATGAATAATCATATTGTAGTCATTTTTTTTTCATTTCCACCAATACAATGGCTAGGATTTAATTTCCATTTAAAATAACAATATTATATTATTAGTGTGCTACATAAGATTTCAAAGAAACTCATTGTTGTGTATTGGGTACACCATTGAAAATTGCATCCCCTTTAAAGTAGAATTAACATTTAATTAAAAAATATTAAAAAATACGAAAAATTTCATGTTCTTCATTTACCTGGGATTTTACACTAAGGCCTAAACACATTCCGCCCCACATATTGATTTTCCTTAACTAAACCTTGGTGACCCATGTGGGTTTAGCTAAGAAACTATTTAGGTGTGTGGCTTGACCCTATTAATCGTAAGACATGTTTTATTAAATGAATTATGAATTTTTAATGGCAATTATATCATAGTATCACTTTCCCTTCTTAGGTAAGTGTGTTAATATTATAAATTAATATCAATTGATAAATTCTATTATAATGTATATATCACTTGGCACAACTAAATGTAATTGAATGAATTGGTAGTATATTAGTAGCAAAACATTCCATGATTGATGGAAGGAAGTAGAGTAAACCTAAATAATTAATATGTAATTAAAATTATAAATGGATGCATGCCCATGATATGCCTAGTCACACTAATCAAAGGAATGGAATGAACCAAATTTCATTATTAAATAGAATGAGTATTATGTGGAATATTTTATTAAATGAATCATGTATAAGGTGCCTATTTCATAAAGATATGATAATATTTATAAGAGTGGAAAAAATTTATCCATCCTAGGATTCCTTAGGGAATTCCTTGAGCACTCAGAGGATGCCATTCAAATTCATGAATACTGGTTTCCAAGGGAGATACCCACCTTGTATCATGTTCCTTGTTTACTAGTGGATGCTTGGAATGATACTGTAGGATCCCTCCATTATCATTAAGATATTAGGATTAGCTAGATATATTCCTTGGATCTAGATTGATATCAACAAATTTTTATTTTTGGGGATATTCCAATTGGGATCCGTTATTTATTATCTTGTTTTTCCATGGATGATATAATTGGAATTAGTTAGAATTATATCTAGTGGAATGCCTCGGGTGACTCCCCTTGTTTAACACTCAAACCCCTTATATATAGAATTCATGTTACTACTCATTTGGCTCGACCCCTAAGGTTATGAATGCCTTTATTATTACTTTGTATCCTGTTCATTATTATTATTATTTCATGATTCCTTATCAGACCTTGTATCATTTATTATTATTATTATCATGACACATTATTAGTGCTGGTTATACGTCAAATGACTCATTTATATAAATTGAATAAAAATGAATTAATTAAATGATTTCATTTTTAGATACTAGCTAAGGATGAAGTATCAAGATATTTATATTAATATACTACATTAAATTTATATAACTTTACACTATTTCAGATTATATTCTTAGATTGGATGGTATTGAAATCATTGGTGGTGACAAACTAAGATTTATCACACACCCTATCTAGGTCACCATTGGAACATAGGAAGATTACATGTATGCAGGTTTTGATAAAGGGAAGAGTCCCACTTTGGACTCATGATATTAGTTTCTTGATTTAGGATGGATCTTGGTAGTAGATAACCGACAAAACACTCTGAATATTGGATACTTTTGGATTATTTTTCATTATTTTGTATAGAATTTATTTCCTGCTTTAACGTATACCTGTTTTCTAGTATTATAGAGACAAGGAAAATATTATCATTAACTTTTTTATATGATTAATTTTTCATATTTTAGTGTTATTATCTATTTATTGAGTTGTTATTCATGATTATATTTCATTATCTTTGATGAGTTTTTTGTCCAGTGTTTATACTATTTATTTTATCTATAACATATGTTTACGTATTCTTACACTACTTATCTATTATAGTTGTTATCTATTGTGATAATGTTTGTCTATGAGGGAATAGTCTCCCCACAGACACACCCTAGGCCCTCACTACAAGTTGGAAGAAAATATCATACGTGGAGGTGTGCATGGACACATGTGGAAAACTAGGCTTGGGTATACTCTTAGTGGTGCCATGTTTTGGGAAATCACAACATAAACCAAGACAACATATGGAAATAGTTCCATAATATTAATCACATTCATATAGGGGAACAACAAAGAATATTAATATAAAAACAATATCCAAAAATAGATACACATGTGAGAAAAATAAAATAATGGGGTCAGGAGATACAAAAGCACACACAAGTGATCAAAATCAACCATGGATCTTACTCTTTTTGCAAATACACAAACAAATGAACTCAATTTTATGAATGGGTTTCACAAGCTACATATACACAATGATACATAATCAATAATAAGAATAATCTAAGCATCAAAACCTGACAATGAAAGATCATACCCACAATTATAAACATGTATTCTATATGGTAAGAAACTTTATACATTAAGGTTGTTGATATTAATGTCACATTTAATCAAGAGTGTCATCACCTGAAACAAATTTACACACAAACCAGATCAAACTCATATGTTCAGATTTCCTAGAACTGATTCCAAACCAACATAAAATAGGTTTTATAATGAAGGTTAAAGAAGGAATCATGGTGAGGGTACCACTAACTATTACCAAATGTTTAACATCTTCAATTGTATCTTTTAAGTATGGTTAAGGAATAATAAAATTCATTATTCAAGGAATGCTAAATAAAATGGAGATGTGACATTACTATCATGGTTCTAATTCAATAATAAAAACCATCATCTTCCATAGTTCCATCATTGAACCATCAGTCCCTAATCAGGTCTATAATGGAAAGACCATGGTTCATCAAATATGTTTCTATTTGTTATCCAAAAAATGATCATATAAACAATCAACAAGGATAAGAGTGTAAATCAGTTAATGTAGTTAGTAATTGATGTATAACCACATGAATGACCTCCAATTAATGTCAAATTCATATCCCCTTTGAAAAAGATAATACATGAGAATAAGGAAAATAGTTTCAGCCATTTCAAGGTCCACCCAACCATCACCATTCCATTCACCACAACTGTAACACCCCAAGATTTCAAGGTATGTTATTTTCTTTAAATTCAATAGCTTGCACCTCACAGAATACAGAGTTCGAGCACACGACGACTTACCAAAGTAGCCGTTAAAAAAGTAGTAATGAATAATATTAACTTAATTTTTAATTATATATATTCCATATAAATTTAAAATCCATATTATGTGTTTCTTAGACATAATATAAGAACAAATTCATTTTTTAGGATAAATGACGTATTTTTCAAAAAATGAAATTTTACAACATTTTAATGGTAAACCCCGTTAAAATTAAATATTTGACACTTTTATATATTAAATTTGAAAAAATAAACTTCTTATCTAGAATTGGGACATAAAAATTTAGTATTGATAAATTTTTGGTGTTTTTCTGATAACGTTCATTTTTTGGGTGAATATTGAAAAAGATACTAAATTTTAATTGAAAACAAATTTTTTAATAAAAATAATTTATAGTGTTAAATTATACATTTTAATGGTTTGAAAGTATAATTAGATTATATTTTTACCATTTAATCCAATGTTGGTAATTGGAATTAATTTCACTTTGAAATTATACACAAACAACTTTCAATCTTTTGATAGTTATTGTTTCTTAAAAACACGCTATTTTTTTTCACATCGGGAATTAATTTTAAATTAATTAATTCAACTTATATTTTTTAATTTTGTAAAGTATACGTCATTTTTGGATGAATAGTAAAACAACTTAGTAGTAGTTTAAAAACTAACATTTTCATTTAAATGGAATTTTACCGCTTTTGTGAATTGGATTTCAAAAATCCAACATACATTGTTGATATTAGTATGTAAACTTTTGTTCAATAAGATGAAAATTATTTTTGATGAATAGTAACATTTGACTTTTATTTACCATAGTTAATAGTAAATAGGGTAATTCAAGGTATAAAGAATATTATAATATTACAAAATTACCTTAAGACATGTCCTAACCTTATTGGATGAGTGATGGCCGACCATGGTCATCCTTGGGTCAATTTTGGGACCCCATGGAGCCACTTAAGAATGATAATAACACTTTATTTTAATTTACTTAAAGTAAAGACAGAAAATGACATTAACAAATATCTTTTAGTATATCAATTTTTACATGGGGTTATATAAGTCATATTTTTGACTATAAATAACAATTTAAAAAATAAAAATATTTCATACATTATGGTAATTTTTTTATAATTTTTAGACATCAGATAAATTAAATTATTTGTGACACAATAATGATGTAGTATTTACCACATTAATAAATGATTTAAATAAATATGATTATTAATACTAAAATAATATACAAAACCTCTCTAATTTTTATTGGATTATTTTATTTTGATCATGATTCATCTCAGATTTTACTTTAATTAGTTTTAGAATTTTAGAAATTTAATTACACTATATAATAAAATAATATTTCCACACTTTCTTAAAGAGCCCCTCCCCCCCCCTTATAAAAGGACACCACTTCTAACCCATTAAACACACCTCTCAAGTCCCTTATATCATCAAACCCCTACCCAAATAATCTCTCAAGATCCCCCTTTTCCTCTTAGAAGCCTTACCTTAGGAATAAGTCACTTCCATAAGTCCTTTTTCTTCAAACCAAAGGAAGTTTCCCAAATTAAAGGCAATGCTTTCTCTTAAATTATTTTGTTTTATTTTACTTATCCAACCATCTAAACTATTTTTATTCCTTTCTTTTATAACAAAAATAGTATCATCAATATACTATGATGTTGTTATTAGAAGTATTCTTACTACACATTCACACACCTCCATCTAAAGTTTTAACAAAAAACTATATCTCTAGATGGAAAACTAACGCCTCACGAAGCGATGATTGTTCAATTATCTCCTACCGCCTCTCATGGGGGCCATTAAGATTGAACTGTATTTATATATATATATATATATATATATATATTATGTTTATGTTTTATTTATGCTTTTGTGTTTTCCATTTATATCATTATTTTATGGTTTCCATTATCGGTAAAACACGGAAATTTCATTTGAGGAAGTGCGGACTACCGCCCCCTCAAAATGATATGACTCGTTAATGTGAAGTTATGGACATATAAAGGATGTATTTAATGATATTATTTATGATATAATACTGTAATTATAATATACCTATGTATAATTATTTTTTAATTCCATTAAAATACAAAATAGAAATGGAAGTAGCATTAATGCGTACGTACGGCTTACCGTCTCTATGAACGGTACATTACATTTCTTATCTTGAAATGTTATGTACTGTTATAAATACATATATAAATTGAATATAATATATATATTGAATATAATATATATATATATATATATGATATCTAAATCATGTATATCATTCTAGAAATAATGGACTTTTGACCACATGGAAAAATTGTAATTATAACAAGTTCATTTTTGACTCAAGTTTCGAACATCGATAAAATATTCAATATGAACTCAAATAATTAAATATTTGTTATAGAAAGGTAATAAGTGATATAAAAGGAAAAATAAACATCAAAATGCTTTTAATAAAGTATAAATTAACATAAGTTTATTATTCAGGAAGAACAAGGAACATACAAGACAAGTCGGACTTGAGGTAAGGAGTTTCTTATTTCACTTTTAATTCTTTGATATTTCCATTGTTCGCCACTTATTTTTTTCATGTGGTGTATTATTTACTACCATTTGATAAATATTATCATGATTATCTTTATATTCATCGAATTATAGGATTAATTTTGTGGTTATTAACTTTTTTTTATACGACTCGATTGATTACAACGATGTATGGGTTTTTCATCTCACTTTTATTCCTGTGAGATTCACGCTATATTGGATACTATTTCCTTTTTTGTGGAGTATGTAATGACCCTGATTGTATTATTTTCTTAATATAATTTAATTTATGGGTATTTACATCTTCATTTTATTATACTTCTTTCATGGGGTGTATGTTTCATAAGTTACCAAATCTGTAAGGGAATATCAAATTTCAATTTCCACTCATTGGGCTTTACGCATACTTCATTGATTATTTTACACCATGATTATGTATTGAATAACTATTTATTATTTTTGTAGTAATATCCACACCCCTTTCTGTGGATATAATTTTTATAAAAATATTAACTCCATTGATAAATTCTCATGTCATCGATACAGACTTGATAAGAGAAATTTTAACTCAATATCCATTTACTGAGTTAAACATCCAATTAATTAGTGTTGTTTTCAAAAGAATTTGTGTGAATTTCCTATGATTTATTTACACTGAATATCCAATCAGATTGAGTGTTTTTATATTTTTCACACATAATTATGTAGTTGATTTATCCCCAACCAAATGATACAATGTTTATAAGAGATTTCTTCTCAATTTACATTCCATTGAGACTTCTTTGTTGTTATACACAAATTCACTTTTATAAGGTGTATATAATGTACTTTGACATAGTATATCATGAATCCCATTATTATCATGATATTCTAATGTTTTTATTACCTCAATTATTTTTATTCATGTGTCTCTCTTTTGGTTAGGAACTCTAACTAAAATATCATTTTAAATGTTTTAAAGATTTATTATTATAAGGCTTTCTCATTAATGTCCATGATTTAAGAATGGTTTTAAGGATTTATTTACATGGACATTAATGTTTTAAAATTAAAATTCATTTTAAAAGTTTCAAAGTGGTATGGAACACATTGATTGAAAAATCTATTTTTAAACGGATTCTTCAAAAATAGTGTGACTATTAAATGTTTTCAAGAATAAGGGGGACATTTATCTCAAATAGTTTTGAAGATTATTTTCATCTATAACAATATCCTTAATTATTCTTGATTGAGGTTAATCTGTTATAATAAAATATTCCGTATTGTATTGAATGAATTATGTTTGACTGTGAATGTGCTATTTTAATACCATTCATGGTTTGTGGATAGAGTATTGACATTTTGTATGCTAGTTTTAATACGAATGTTTATGTTATGTTTCAAACATTTCATATGAGGAATTCATTGGACTTAGTAAGTGACGGGTGGAGCCCGCTATAACTCCTCAATGCATTGGTAGGTATCATGAGACAAACTAGTGTCTTGGTACAAGGCCTTAACAAAATCATATTTTTAGTCTTGGCATAAGGCCTTGACTATGTGGTTATGATGTCCGGTATTATGCATTACATAGTTATGATATTATCTATTTATATTTCATGTGGTTATTCGACTAGTAGAATACCCATGACTATGTTTTATTGTGGAATTATTTACTCATATCATATTTCTGCCACAAAGTGTTCATGTTTTTTATTTATAAAGGCATGTGTTTTCAATTATTCACCCTGCCTAATGTTTATGTTATATTCCACTGTTTTTATGACTCTTACTGAGAATTTAAGCTCACCCCTTTCTCATGTTTCATTTCCCCAGGATATGAAGAAGTTAGTTATGTGTGACTTTCAAGAATAATCTTAGAAGCTTGGATGTTTCTAATGGAATAAATTAGTGTAGTTTTTCGTTTCAAGTTATAATGTTGAACTTATGTATGTATCTTGTTTACATGACTACTAAACTAATCGGTCTATCGGGACTTGATTCCTTCTATTCATGAAAATGTATTAAAATAATGCACCAGCTCTTGGATTATGGGGTCAGGGTGATACAATAGGTAACAGAGGAAGTTTAGTAGAAACCTTGGAAACTAAATTTAGATAAAATCTGATTAGAACACATTACCCTAAGATAGACTTTGAGAAATAGTCTAGAATAAATTCTTAGAATCTTGGTATTGTATAGATTTTATGTATTTTCAAAGTAGTACATCTTTTTCTAGATATGAGCAGGTAGAGGCAGCTCTAGCACAGATGTACCTTGGAGTGAAAACTCCAACAAGAAGTTTCGGGATTCACCCGGGGTATCCTGGTACACGACCACGGGCCTTGATGAACTCTTGGTTATGACAATCCCAGGGGATATTCTTAGTATAATTTTCATTTTCTTTAAAAACCGATTTGAAGGATTTGAATATAAGATTAGAATAAATGACCTTGTTTAATCGTAATGTGTTTTAAATTGAAAATAAGGTGTCATGATATTATCTAAATGATTTTATGACTATTATTACTGACACAATGATTTCTGGTTTTACTCAATGGATGGATTCCAAGGAAGTGATAGTAACTTTTAGCATGATGTACAAGGTTTCAATGGCGGTGTAAATGAAAATAAAATGGAATGTTGATAGGCGTAAAAGATATTCTGTTCATGATGAATTAGTTTTCAAAAAATATGATCAACAGAATATATATTAACCATCTCCTGGACTCAACAAGGAAGAGAAAAGTAGTGAATTATAAGAGCTCTAGCAGTGAAGACTATGGAGAAATGAATGCTCATTTTCCATCATGCAATAAATGTGAACGGAGAAACCTATGTAGGTGTCTTAATGGAACAAAGAAATGATTTATGTGTGGGAAAGAAGGACATAAAGTAAAGACTTGCTGAGGAAAACTGAAGAGTACTATGGAAGAAAATAAAAAAGGTCCCAAGAATCCATTTAAAGTCATTTTCCATAAATGTAGGGGACCTGGCCATTACCCGAGTGAATTCCCTATTCTATAAGATATCCTCTTGGTCAAGAAAAAATCTATGTGGAAATAAATGGATGGGGAAATGTTTAAAAAGTATTAGTTCAATTTGTTCATGGGATTACTTTGGAATACTTTCTTCTTGTATTTGTATGCCTACAATTTTTCATGTGAAAATGATATTTGAGGAAGAATTATCTTTTCTTTTGTGGACATAGTTATAAATAACCATATGGGTTTATATGATCATTGAGTTTTTGGAAGTTACAAGTTATTAAATTTTGGAATGAAAATGTGAGGTATGAGATAAAATTTGTGATGAAATTATGTTATAGTTTTTTTTTGAGGAATCTATCTCATTTTTGGGAATATTATAAAATTATATAATTTTTTAAAAAGGGACAACACGCAGACCGTGTGACAACCTATCGCATCAGACAAAGATGCAGGAATCGAACCCACAACCATAGTGTAATTGAGATTTATCTTCTAACACTAGACTACGTGGTGTCCATAGTTTGTGTGACTAATTATTTTAAGTTAAATAATTTTATTGGTCAATAATAAGTTGATTTGGGATCTTATGTCTTATCAAATGGATATCCTTTGTATAAAAAAATGATTTGGTGATTAAGTGATAAATGTTATTTTGGAAGACGTTCTCTATATTTTGAAAACTCTATGCCTAAGGAAAATAGAATACTATAGGATTTAATTTGAGGAGTATTGGGGGGGGGGGGTTTACCTATGTTTTTATTGTGGATTTATAGTGATTTTGGTTATTTATGGAAAGGATTAACCTATCATAGAGAATATATGATTATGTTAATTAATTTTAATTATGTGACTTTAAGAGTAGTCGATATTATTTGGAGATACAATTTAACCTGGAAAACTAAAGAAAATTATTCTGTGCTTTGGGTTTCAATATTAGTTTGGACTATGTTAAAATATTTTATGGACAATTGTTTATTGAATAGTATTTTTTGAACATTGGGTATTTTTGGTTTAATTTTAGAAATTTAGATTAGTATTTCTGCCTCTAAAGTATTATCATTTTTGGGTATCATCTGATCTTGTATCAACCATTTTGATTTTGGTTAATCTCTAAAGACAAGGTAAATATATATATTTTATTCTTTGTTGATTATGTGATACTAGCACTTCAGGTGTGACCAATTCATCTTGAATACACATCATTTTAAAAAAAATGTGTGAGTGGTATAAATTTTTTAAAGGATGAAACTCTACTTAAAAAGTAAGTATATCCCTTTATGTTCTTAGTCAATCTCATAAATAAATACCACAAATTTATGAAATGGAACTTAAAACCAAAAAACATTATCCGTTTACTTTTATTACTAGGAAACTACTGACCGATTATCCTATCACAAGTTTGTTGTTTTTTTTGTCAAATTTCTCCTAATCTTGTTTTCTATCACCCTCCACCCAAAATTGACACTTAGTTTATGTTCCATATCCATGTTTTCCTACATGGAATCCTAGTATGGGTTATTTCGGGTGAACTTTGTACTTATCTATCTTTCTTTTAAAGAGATAGTTTTATAGACTCCTTTTCTGATGTAGGACTTTCAATGATGTTCCAAATCACAATTTTAAAATTGTCTAGTTGCAATTTCCAAAAGGGGGGAAGAATGTAACACCCCAAGATTTTATAGTATGTTATTTTCTTTAAATTCAATAGCTTTCACCTCACACAACACCGAGTGTGAGAGCCCAACGACTTACCAAACTTGCCGTTCAAAAGCAGTTATGAATAGAATTAACTGAATTATTAATTATATATATTCCATATAATTTTAACATCCATATTATGTGTTTCTTAGATTTAATATAATAACAAATTCATTTTTTAGGATAAAGGATGTATTTTTCAAAAAATGCGATTTTACCACATTTTAATGGTAAACCCATTTCAAATCCAATATTTGACACTTCTATATATTCAATTTTACAAAATAAACTTCTTATATATAAATAGGACATAAAAATTTAGTTTCAATATCTTTTTGGTGTTTTTCTGATAACTTTCATTTTTGGGTGAATAGTGAAAACAATACTAAATTTTAATTGAAAACAACTTTTTTAATCATAATAATTTATGGCATTCAATTATACATTTTAATGGTTTGGAATTATAATTAGATTATATTTTTACCATTTAATTCAATGTTGGAAATTGGAATTAATTTCACTTTGAAATTATACACATACAACTTTCCATCTTTTGATAGTTATTGTTTCTTAAAAACACACAATTTGTTTTGAAAATGGAAATTAATTTTAAATTAATTAATTCAAATTATATGATTTGAATTTGGTACAATATAAATCATTTTTTAATTCATAATATCAAGCTTATCATAGGCTTAATTTTTTGTATTTTTTTGGAAAAAATTATATTTTTGATGAATAGTAAAACCACTTAGTAGTAGTTTAAAAAATGACTTTTTCATTTAAATGGAATTTTACCTCTTCTATGAATTTAATTTAAAAAATCCAACATAAATGGTTGATATTAGTAAGTAAAATTTCGTTCAATAAGATGAAACTAATTTTTTTGTGAATAGTAACCTTTGACTTTTATTTACCGCAGTTAAAGGTAAATATGGTAAATCAAGGTTAGAAGAATATTATAATAACACAAAATTACCTTAACACTTATTATAAACTTATTTTATGAGTAATGGACGACCATTTCCATCCTTGGGTCAATTTTGGGACCCCATGGAGCCACTTAAAAATGATAATGACACTTTATTTTAATTAATTTAAAGTAATGACAAAAATGACATTAACAAATATATTTTATTATATAAATTTTTACATGGGGTTATATAAGTCATATTTTCGACTATAAATAATCATTGGAAATATAAAAATATTTCATAAATTATGGTAAATGTTTTATAATGTTTAGACATCAAATAATTTAAATTATTTATGACACAATAAGGATGTAGTATTTACCTCAATAATAAATGATTTAAATAAATATGATTATTAATACTAAAATAATATACAAATCCTGTCCAATTATTATTGGATGATTTTATTTCGACCATGAGTCATCTTATCATAGACTTTAATTAGTTTTTGACCTTTAGAAACCGAATAAAACTATATAATAAAATAACATTTTCACACTTTCCTAAAGAGCCGCTCCTCCCTCTTAAAAAGGACACCACTTCTAACCCATTACACACACCTCTCAATACACTTAGATCATCCAAAACCTGACCAAATAATCTCCCAATATCTCCTTATTCCTCCTAGGAGCATTAACTTAGGTAGAAGTCACTTCAAGAAGTCCCTTTGGTTCAAACCAAGGGAAGTTACCCAAATTAATGGTAATGTTTTCTCTTAAATTATTTTTTTATTTTGTTTTATTTTACTTCTACTACCCCCTAAACTATTTTTATTACTTTATTTTATATCAAAAAAATATAATAAATATACTATTATGTTGGTATGAGATGTATTCGATCTACACATACACACACCTATATCTAATGGGTGAAGAACATATAGTTTCTGTGGATGACAAAATAACGCCTCACGAAACGATGATTGTTCAATTATCTCCTACCACCTCTTATTGTGGCCATTAATATGACACTTTATTTATATATGATATATATATATTATGTTTATGTTTTCATTATTCTTATTTATTTTCCATTTATATCATTATTTTATGGTTTCCATTATGGGTAAAACGTGATAATTCCATTTGAGGAAGTGCGGACTACCGCCCCTTCAAAATGATATGACTCGTTAATGCATTATGTGGGACTTATAAAGGATGTATTTAATGATATTATATATGATATTATACATTAATTTATAATATTCCCATGTATCATTATGTTTTAATTCCATTATAATACAAAATAGAAATGGAAGTTGCGTTCATGCGTACATACGACTTACCGTCTCCATGAACGGTACATTACATTTCTTGTCTCCAAATGTTATGTACTATTATAAATAAATAAATAAATAAATATATTGAATATAATTTATATACATGATATCTAAATCATGTATATCATTTTAGAAATAATGGAATGTTTACCATATGGGAAAATTGTAATTATAACAAGTTCATTTTTGACTCAAGTTCCGAACATCGATAAAATATCCAATATGAACTCTAATAATTAAATGTTTGTTATACAAAGGAAATAAGTGATATAAAAGGAATAATAAACTTAAAAAGTGTTCTTAATCAAGTCGAAATTAACTTTAGTTTATTATTTTGGAAGAACAAGGAACATACAAGACAAGTCAGACTTGAGGTAAGGGGTTTCTTATCTCACTTTTAATTCCATGAGATTTCCATGGTTCACCACTTATTTATTGAATGTGGTGTATTGTGTATAGACATTCGAAATATATTATCATGATTATATTTATATTCATGGTATTATGTCATTAATTTGGTGGTTATTAACTTTTGATCCTATGACTCGATTGATTACAACGATGTAAGGGTTTTTCATCTCAGTTTTATTCCCATGAGATTCATGATATATTGGCTACTATTTCCTTTTGTGTGGAGTATGTACGGAACCTGATTGTATTATTTTTTTAATATAATTTAATGTATGGGTATGTGAAACATCAATTTTTGATACTTCTTTCATGGGGTGTATGTTTCATTAGTTACCAAATCGGTAAGGGAATATCAAATTTCAATTTCCACTCATTGGGATTTACGCATACTTCATCGATTATTTTACTCCATGATAATATGTGGAATCACTATTTTTTATTTTTGTAGTAATTTGTACTACCCTTTCTATGGATATAATTTTGATACACATAATCACTCCATTGATAAATTCTCAAGTCATCGATATAAACTTGATGAGAGTAATTTTAACTCAATCTCCATTTATTGAGTTAAACATCCAATTGATTGGTGTTATTTTCACAAGAATATGTGTGAATGTCCTCTGATTTATTTACACTAAATATCCAATCATATTGAGTGTATTTATATTTGTCACACATAATTATGTTGTGGATTTGTCCTTAACCTAATGATACAGTCTTTATAGGATATTTCATCTCAATTTACATTCCATTGAGACTTGTTTTCTGTTATACACCAATTCACTTTTATATGGTGTATATAATGTACTTTGACATATTTTATCATAAATACCTTTATCATCATGATATTATAATGTTTTTAATACCTCAATTATTTGTATTTAAGTGTCTCTGTTTTGGTTAGGAACTCTAACTAAAATATCATTTTAAATGTTTTAAAGATTTATTATTCTAAATCTTTCTAATTAATGTCCATGCTTTTAAAATTGTTTTAAGGATTTATTTATATGGAAATTAATGTTTTAGAATTAAAATTCCTTTTAAAATTATCAATGTTTTATGGGACACTTTGATTCAAAAATCTATTTTTAAACGGCTTCTTGACAAATAGTGAGACTTTTAAATGTTTTCATGAAAAATGGGGACATTTCTCTCAAATAGTTTTGATGATTATTTTCATCTATGACAATATCCCTCATTATTCTCGGTTGAGGTTAATCTGTTACAATAGAATCTTCTATATTGTATTGAATGAGTTATTTTTGACTGTGGATGTTCTATTTTTATACCATTCATAGTTTGTGGATAAAGTATTGACATTTCCTAAGCTAGTTTTAATACGAATGTTTATGTTATGTTTAAAAATTTTCATATGAGGAATGAATTGGACTTAATAAGTGATGGGTGGAGCCCACTATAGATCCTCGATACATCAGTAGGTCTCATGAGACAAACTATTGTCTTGGAATAAGGCCTTGAAAAAATCTTATTTGTAGTATTGGCAGAAGGCCTTGAATATGGGGTTATGATGTCCAGAATTATGAATTCCGTCATTATTAGATTACCTACTGATATTTCATGTGGTTATTTGACCAGTAGAATATCCATGACTATGTTTTATTATGGAATTATTTACTCAACTCATATTTCGGCCACAAAGTGTTCATGTTTTTTATTTGTAAACTCATGTGTTTTCAATTATTCACCATGCCTAATGTTTATGTTATCTTATGCTGTATTGCTTACTCTTATTAAGAATTTGAGCCGACCCCTTTCTCATGTTTCATTTTCCCGAGATATGAATAAGTTAGTTCTAAGTGACTTGCAAGAATAATCTTGGATGATTGGATGTTTCTAATGGAATAAATTAGTGTAGTTTTTCATTTCAAGTTGTACTGTTGAACTTATGTATGTATATTGTTCCCATGACTACTAAACTAATTTGTCCTTCGGGACTTGATTTCTTATAATAATGAGAATGTATTAAAATAATGAATCAGCCCCTGGATTTTGGGGTCGGGGTGTTACAATAGCCTATCAATGGCTATTTCATTCGTGGACCCACACTTGACATTATATATGGATATTCAATGGCCTAAAGAACCTACCCATTTTCCATTACCATGGTCTCCACCACATCCATGTTCAGGTTCCATAATCTATGGCCCACATAACTCCTCCTCAAGCACCATTCCCAGGCCATGCCCTTAGCACCAGATTCCCCCCTTTCCATTTTATATAAATGGCTGCCCACATATTCCAACTTACTATAGTTTAACCTATATTAGACTACAGATAATCCATTATATCTTATAAATTCAAAAAATCACATAATACCTTACCGAATCATGTAACAATGTGGATAATCTAATGGAAAGGAAGAAGATAAGGTTCTATATACATGATAAAAATATTCTAGGACTTTATATTCCATATTTATTGTGATGATATGTCAATTTCATTGATTCCAATTATGGTATGGGTTAATATTCCCACTAACCATGTTGTTTCTAATGGAAAGGGAGGTTATGCTCACCCATATGATGTTTTCCAATGAAAGGTACATTGTTCCCATTTATTGTTTTTCATGGATGGAGATGGTACTCCACTTTTTTTGAGATAGTTATATGTATGGGATGTGATGACCACTTGGGATTAGTATTTTATTTGTGGTAAAATGATACATCAACTTGTTCAAGTTATGATATATGTATGAAACAATGTTCCCATGCATCCTTGGTCTTATAAAGGCATGAGATGACATTACCAATTTTCCCTATTCTTGTATATTGTCTGGAATGTCTTTCCAAATTTCCTAATATGATTATTTCAGAGGAGGTTATTCACACTTACTAAAAAATCTATTGTTTTGGGATGTTATCCCATTTTGTGAGATCAATTATTTCCTAAGAAGAAATTACCATTCACCCACAATCTGTGTTATGAGTCAAAAAATTATTCATAATTTATATGTTTTATTATTATTGAGAAGATACTATATGAACCATTGAATAGTAAATGTGGTGTTCTTAGACCAATATCAATATGGCTATTTTAGTGTTTGAGGACATGATAAATATTTTTTTTAAATTTTATTTATTATCGATTGATTTTATATGACATCATTTGTTCACTTATATATTTTATATTTATTTTGCGGAACCATTTGTGGTGGCCTACTGAGTTATACTCACACCTAATATGGGAACTCTCCATAGCGATTCTTTGAGAATATTACGTATTTTGGGAAATTCATTCTCATGTTACATTGTTTTAATGAATTAAATCACCAACCCTCCTTTATGAATCTTATATTAAGATTTAATGACTACAAATAACAATTAGACCCCCTAATATTCTTCTCTGATTTTAGACCATTAACCCTTGTTAATATTAATACAATATAAAATCTTGGTAATTCCTTGTCTCGGTCAGCTATAATAAAATATTGAGGATATAAGGTTCACTATTATTGAATTGATTCATGTAAAAATTTATAAAAAACTATCAAACTATTTCTAGTGGTGATTATAGAATGTTGTATTCATCCATATCACAACTTAATGGTAATCCCAGTATCTCAATGTAATTTCTTTTCTCAATCATAATGTCTACATGTATTTTAAATGTTTCCCCTAGAACCATTTTTCATCTAAATCTTTCCTTTAAAACCTCATACCAGGAAGTCCTTTCCTATTATTGATAGTTCCTTTTTATGTTGTTTATCAATTTATTCATGTTCATGTTCTCTCATTTCTTTTTAAATTAATATTCATTTAATATATTCATGAAAGTATAGGAATCAAGATACTATTTAAATTACTTATCATAAGCATATAGAATCATTTATTAAACGACTTAATTAGGATACTGTTCAGGAAGGGGTTTATCAATCAAATAAAAATATCGCACTTTTATAAATTTTTTAATTATATTTCGATATTGGTATAACTAGTTACTTCAGTTATGCATTTTTATTTTCCTTTATTAATTTCATAGTTATTTTTGAGGAATATGATTCCATTTTATCTACAATTGAAATTTTTATAATATGATTATTATGTTTTATATTTATTTAATAAAAAGATTTTTTAAATCCACTCCGTATAAAATGATGAACCCATTTAAGTCAAATGAAATATATTAATGGGAATTTGTCCACATTAAATTAAATATCAATTTATCATTTTCATTTGTCACATGAAAAAAAATATTTTGGTTGGCCATCACGTCAATCATATCCTATATGAATCGTAGATATTTTAGTTGAAAAATCCTTACTAGATCCTTATTATATAAAATACCAATATAAGACCATTGGTATATTAATAATTAGGGTTTCTTAGAAATGTGTTTCTTAAATCATATTCTAAATATGGATTCTAAACCCTATTGGGATTACTGATAATTTTTTTCCTTACTCAACATAATCCATATTAATCCTAAATTAGTCAAACATACTAGGTTTGATAATCGTGGCCTTGAAAATTGTTTCATTGAAAGGAATACACCACTTATTATTTTAAGGTGTTTAAATGTCTCTCCATTTTATGTCATATATTATATTTATAATTATACATAACTTTTATTTAGTTTTTGAATATATATTTATCTAACTAAATAAATATGTTTAAATCATACTGATGTGTAACTCTTTTCATGAGACATAAAAACTATTATTAACCCAAATTAAAAGAAAACTATTTTAATACATTTCAAATTACATTAATTGAAAAAGGTATATGGAACCATTTCATGTAATGGATTATAATCATATTAAATTTATAACCCCCATAATGGTAATGATGGTGTTATAAGTAGATGACCCCCACTTTTCTAGAATTATCTAAAGATACTAGGGACAGTAGTATTTCAACCCAAATTTCTACTACCCATTCTTTAGTACTCATAGAATACTATAATTACAAAATTATAACAATACAAAGATTTTATAAACTATAATATAATATTAAATTCATACTCATAACTAATAAACCACCATTTTTAATAAAACAACATATGTATACATAAACGTTTTTGAAAATAAAAATGCACCAATGAAAGATGGGTGTTTAGATGTATATAAAAAATTAAAATCATTATTTATACCTCTTTATAAACAATCTATAAAACTTAATTTAATAAAATCATGATGGAAAAACCATTTCATTATTTATATTAATGAAATAACCAAATTTTTTTCCATTTAATACAAAAAATTTCAAACCATTTTAAATGAACTCATTTGAATGTGAACAAATACACAATAAAGGTGATACATAAATCACATATAATAAACCTGACATCAAGTAAACAAAATCAAATAAAAAACCAACAATGGATTTAATAACCAAATTAACTAGAAACATACAACAAAATCAAGAAATAAATTCCCAAAAAGTATCTTACTGACGAAATAACATCATGATAATCATCCATGACCTATAATAAAAAAAAAATAAATTAGAGTAAGGAATTATATTCATATTTACTTAATATTTTATTACCACTAGTAGTGTCGTCATTCTATCTAGAAATAAATGTGTTAGGAATTATTTTACTATAATGGGCTAAAAAATTATTATAGATCACATGACCCCTACCCCTCTTACAATAACAAAAAAAATTATCCAAGAAACATTCCCTAGAGAGACCACTACTGTAAATTAGGGACTCTTCTCCCTTATGTCACATACTATCTACCTTAAACTCCCAGTATAAGATAAATGTTGTTTAGAAAATATAAACTATCACATATATAAAATATAAAGTATTTTAAATAACTCATACCTCACTTCTATTACTCATGAAATTAAAACCCTTAAACATCCATTAATAATCCATATATAAGTAAATAACATTATAAAACAACCCCTAAGAGATTAAAATACACTGAAAGAATAACATTAGTCACATATTCTATAATATTTTCTAAAATACATATAAAACCACATTACATAAAGTGGAAACTATGGTTTTGATAAAAGTTCATGGAAATCTAAGATAGTTTTACCGAATTTGAAAACAACATTTCAAAATCTCTTTGGAAAAAACTTATCAAATCTCACATTAAAATAGAATTTGGAAATATAACTATTTACATAATATTTATCTTGATATAACTAACCCATTTTTTATTTAAGTTATTAGCGCCAATTACGTTTTTAAATAACCATATCTTCAAATTCATAATGATTTAAGTCCACTACTATGAAAAAAATATCAATACTATATAAATAGAAAACAATTAAACTTTAATAAATATCCTGAAAAAGATTTAAAACATCACACACACATTTCAAAGAAAAAATATGTGTCAATAACACCTTTAAAACATTTAAATACCCTTTTTAAAAGCCACATCAAATTTTAGTAAACACTTGGCATGAGACCTTTATACAAGATAATTATTTGAAATATTTACTGTAATGTACCAAAAGAATAGAATTTTATAAAACTAATGCTATGTTCAATAACATGTCTTACATAGTAGACCTAATGAAAAAACAACAAAATATTAAAAAAAAATATTATTAAATTAATAATAATCACAGAGATGATAAACCATTAAATATTTATAAGGTAAATGAATAATATGAGTTATTATTGAAAATAATATTTTCTATAAACACCATATTCCTTTTTATTATTTTTCTTATTTTTAATTTTATGTTTAAAATTTAAAATTTTAATTTTTTTGAAAGAAATTCATTTTAGATTTCCTCAAATCAAAATTTACTTACCTTTATTTTTGGATTTCTTTTTTGAAAAGGTTTTTCTTCCGTTTAAAAATAATTTTTTTTGTGAAATCTATAATTTTTATAATATTATAATCATGTAAGATTATCCTACATGATTAAAACGACATTAAAGTAATAAAATATGAATTTTAAAAAAAATTAATCATGTTTAAATATTCATCAACCATATAATCCTATGTCAAATATTTTTAAAATTAAATTAAATTATTACCTCAAAAAGGGTTTTCCAAATTTTTTTATAATAAAGTGTTTAGATGGTGGAATTCAGTTTTTTCGTGCATTAATAGCCTCTTTCCTTTTATTTTTTATAATAAATCAATATTATGTTATCAAAATCTATATTCAAGATTATTTTTTGTCATATATTAATTTAATAAAAAAAATGTTAAACTTAAAATAAAAAGAGACATAAATTAGTGTATCCTTGTATAAAAATTAAGGCATGAGACTAATTTTGGACTTATCTTGTACAAAAATACCCCTTAGTTCAAATTGCACCCATTTAACCCTAAATAGTGTCATGAAATTATTAAAAATGATACGAGATTCTAAAAGATCCCTTTTCTACAATTATATAAGGATACCAATTCCTCCCTTTCTAGTTATACTTCACCATCAAAATTATCTTTCAAAATATATCTTTTTTTATCCAAATAGAACTCTATACCACCTATATTTTTTTTCACATTATGTTTTCTTAATTCCTTGAATTCCAAGAAGTTTTCCCAAAGAAAACATAAGCATCATACGTGAGTATTACCCTCTATTAGTTTTTTTTCTTTTATTATACTACTTCCTAAAATATTATTTAATATTTTTAAATAAATAAATAAGTATAATTATTATATATAAATTAAATTATATAAATTAGAGGTAGGTACCAAGGATGGATTTTATAAATCAATAAGTTTTCCATTCTGTAAATAAAATACTGAAATAATAATTTTTCATATACCATCATTCTTTCCATTCATTTAGAAATGGCATCGTCATTCATCTGTATCTAAAGACTTCCACCTCCACAAACCAAAAAAATGATTTTTTATAACCACCAATATTTAGTGGTTTTAAGAATTAGTTTAATGAGTATATATAATAATTATTGAATTTACATGATTTTTTAACTTTTATGTTAACCTTAAATAATGATGTTCTCTTACTCATTCAATTAATATAACACAATATTGTTTAGATCATTTTGACCACCTACAAGAATGATGTTGTAATGAATATTTCTTGGATGAGTAAAGAATTTAATATTATAGTAATAACAATGAAATAATAATTTATTCTATATGTTCAAATTATTATGGATTTATAATATTTAAATTTAAATATGTACTCACATATCATATTTTATTCAATAAATTCTCCAAAATGAGCTTGTATTCTATTTCTTCGCAACAAAATGCAAAACAATTAGGAAATAAAATTATAAAATAATAAATTCTTTTATATAGTTTATTATAATACTTATTATTTTTTAGTAGTAATTAACCTTGGTAAGATAATTAATAACAACTCCACCATTACAAGGTAAATACGATCAATATTTCTGACACCTGATTTTAAAAATAGATTATCCCTATCAAATACCCATGTATTTAATATTTATAAAGGGATTTTTTAAATAGGTTATATAACATTATATGTTTATGAAATAGGTCATTAAGATAATTATTTTTGTGATACAAAAGGATAGAGTGAATTTGGATTAGCAGGAGTATAGGTAAGGGGTTTTTGTAACTCAAATAATTATGTTGGTCCTTATTCACTTTTATTTTTTAAAAAACATTTCAATTACAATCATATATAGCCCATGGTAATGTTATTTTTTACATTCGCATTTCTTCTTGTAGAGATAAGGTTTAACACCAAATTATTCTTACTTGATAAATATTTTTTTTGTCGAAATGAAATTTTATTGAAAATAATTCTCATCTCTTTTAATTAATTTTCCTTCAATATAATTTTTTTTACTTCCAGAAATAGTTATCAATTTGTTTATTTGAAACTCAAATAGTTTTTATCTCTAGTGATCCTAATAGTTTTACTTAATTTAAAACCATGTTTTTGATATCCTTATATTGTTGGAGATTTTCAATAAATTCCTTTTCAAATATTTCACCGCCTCTTCCATTAAATGATCATATATGCTTACCATATAAATAAAATTTTGAAAAATAATTTGTTTTCTAAATTTTATGCATTTAAATTTGTTTACACAGATAAGTTTTAATATTTATCTTACTAATTTAAAAAATGGATTTTTAGAATTAGAGAAAAATATATAATCTTTTTAATGTGATATTAATAGACATTTTATATGAAGAATCCTTTTTTTTTATTTACCTTCATTTAAAAAGGATTATTAGACAAAAATGTACTGTATCATAAATCACTTGATATATTCTATTTGGATGGGGGTTATGTTTTTTTATTAAATTAGTATGTTTTTTGTGATACCATTTAGAGAAGATATACAACCCATTTTTATTCCCATATGATATTTATGATACGATAAATTATTTTATTTTCATTGGAACTCATATGTATAGATAATTATGGGTGGTTTCTTATATAAAAATCTAAATAATTGGATATGGTTTTATATAACATTGGATAATGATGCACGTAAATTATTAGTTTTTTTTAAAAATTAATGTGTGTGAATACCTGGATTTTTTCACCAATTTTAAGGGTGTATATATATGTATTTCATCATAAAATTTCTTATGCTTATGTTTGTGCCACTAACTCAATAACATGTAGCTTTTTTTTAAACTGTGACAAATTTCTATGATATTCCATATTATAAAGATATAAACCTTTAATATGTATTGATTTTTTGTTCATTATTTATTTCTAACGCTTTTTTATGACATTTCATTAGAACCTTAATTCTCAATCTTGTTTTATTTTTTTCACTCATGATATCATGATATTTTAAATTTATATTACTCAATTACTCATGATTATCATCATATTTAATATCCAACCATTATGAATAGTCAATATGTTTCATATATTGATCCCTCAAGACCATCCCTTCTTATTATTCCATTCCTAAGTTTATGAACATGGTTATGTCATTTGAAATTTCTAGTAGAGAATCTAGAGGATAATTATTATGAAGAAATTATCATAAGTGTTGTAAAATTATATGAATATGTAGATTAAATTTAATACAATAAATCATTTAGTCTGTGGATCATGCGACTATTTATTGAATGAATTAATTAAACCATGAAATCAATGTATTGTTTATATTTAATTATCTTGGGTATTTATAGTAAGAATCATAGGGATGGTTTTGTTATTTTTGGGATTAGTTTATATAACATTATCGAGAACTATAGGATCATGTCTAAGTGTTGGATAATATCTCAATGCTTCCGTAATGTAGTGATTATGTGTCCTTCCACGATATATATCTTTGTATAGATAATGAAAAGTGGATTATGTAGAAATGGAATAGATGCAGTTAGGGGTAATCACTCTAAAAAGGGTTGATTAATTATTCACTCAATCATCACTTTAATTCATGATGAGTGTAAAAAATATGACACATATTATTATAAAATATTAGGAGATATGATATTGTCAATTAACATTATTCTTTACATCTGTTATGAGGAATTTGAATATGTTTCAATTTGAGAACCTAAAAAGGATATTATAATTTATAACTTAGTTTGAAGTATAATCGTTCATATGTTACAGTATTCATATCATTTATGAGTCATTTATTCAGAAATTATACTTTTCTCTCCTTAAATTTATTAACCGATATCCCTAAAAATAATTTTATTTAATGTAATGGCTAGGAAATGTAGGAACTTGGATAATAATGAGTGTAATGGAGAATGTGATTATTTTTCTAATGATCTGCCCAATATAGTGGGCGTCATTTGAAAAAAATTACAGCAATGCTCATGTAAATATAACAAGTTATAAATAATAATGGGGATATTGTTGAGATCCGAAAGTCACTAATATGGGGGAAACTGGATATTGAATACTATATGCTTCAACTTCAACCCTCCTTCAATGGATCTTTTAATCCACTTATTACTAAGAAGTGGATTAATGAGATGGAAAGGATATTTTCTGTCCTCTAGTGTTTATAGCATGTGATGTTCTTTTTGGCACATTATCATTTTGAAGGAGAGGCTGACCAATGACGGAGTATCATTAATTATAAAAATATAAAAGGTGGAATTAGACTTTGTAGAATAGTAGTAGTATAAGAAAATATTCTTTATCACAAACTTTCCCTGAAATATTTTCTCTAATATGTAGTAGGAATTCCTTGAACAGAAAAATGGGATGAAGCTATTATCATAAAAAGAAATATTCATGAGGATTATGTTCTATACCTTTGTTAATACATCTAAATCTAAAATATAGATCAACTATTTATCTAAGATATTAAAACCATGTCATCAATGGGAATTATCCAAAATAATCTTTGACATATTCAATGAGATTGTTTGATATGTGCTAATGATAGAGATAGAGATTAGAGACTGTATTTCTTTTAGGGATATGAAATTGAAGGTGAAAAATCATGGAATCTCTAATGATAATCCAAATGGGATAATGAATGTAAAACTTCATATGTGTCAAAAGCGTGGGTGGACATACCTAATAAACTACCTCAGAGAATATGGGAGGTGTTATATGTGTGGTTGGTTAGTCTATATTTCACAAAACTATCAAAGGGGTTCCAAGTTTCTGATTTAAAAAATAAATGAGGAGAAGGATGCGAATAATGTTCCACCCATACTTTGATGCTTCTAGTGAACTGAGTTTTGGATTTATGCAAGTAACAAACAAAAGCGCAGATCAGTTGAAGATAGTATAAATAAAAAACGTCTTAAACCTATAGGAAAATGGAGAGTCTATGCTATCACTGCTTTTGAGGTTGGGTATGAGGATAAAGTTATCTACATTACACACATTCTCTACTATATATATTCAAATGACTTTTTTAAATTTTTTGTCTTCAAATTACATTATATAACATAAGTTTTTTAGAAATATTGATCTACCACCTCATTTAATGGGTAATAAAATTTCCTTGAATACCCCTTGTGAAATGATAAATTATATAAGATATGTTACTCCGATGTAATATAATTTCATGGGAAGATAACCCCTACTGATTTATTTGTTATACACTTATTTGAATTTTTTGTGATTTTGGGCATGTATTGTGTATCCCTATATAGAGAACATAATATTTTTTTTAGAAAATTAAATCTCCTTTCAAATCCTCGACCACACAATGATCAAATATACATGAAATAGTATTTCTGACCTCCCTTTATAATAATAATCAATAATTTGTGTTATGATACCTAAAAATGAGGAACTCTTGGATCAAATGACCATTTCTGATGTCAAAATTAATAGCATTCCATTTATATGGGTGTATGCTAATGTATTTTCATATAATGTTCTTGGTATTAACAAAGAGTGTGAAGATGTGTTTTTATCAATATTAGACTCTGATCATATCCAATCTAAAAAATACTTTAGAGAATATACAATATTGAGTTTGAATATTTAAACTATAATAGCATTTGGATATGGGATTTGTTTTCTTGAGTGCATAATCAAGGGTTGAACCAATGTTTTTTTGTTAAGAATAGGGACGGATCTATTCACATCTTCATTTACTGATATAAACATAACAAGATAACAATCAATAAAAAATATACTCTTCCTAGAGTTGATGATCTATTTATTCAACTACATGAAGATAAATATTTATCAATGATTTAATATTGATATGGATATCATCAATTGAGGGTAAGGATATAAAATATACCAAATAATACTCTCTATATTAGGTATGGAGAATATGAATTTATTGTAACTCCATTTTGTAAAGAAAATTATTTTTTAATCTTTATGGATTCTATTAATGGAGTCCTTAAAAATTAACTTGAAAATATATTTGTAGACTTTATTTATGTGATTATACAATATTGTATGATAAGGGAAGAACATGAAGAGTATTTAGGAATTGTTATAAGGGACTTTTGAAAAGAGTAATTATAATGAAAATTTAACATGTGTTAATTTTAAATGAATAACATATCTATATTATTTATTGTTATCACGAGAGTTGGTATATTTGTGGAGACATCAAAGATAGTGGTAATTGAAAAATAATAGGGACCAAAATCTATGTCTGCGATCTAATGATTTCTTAGATTTGATGGATTGTTTTTCAATTTTGCGAGAATCATCTCAAAATTATAAAATCAACTAACCATGTTAACCAATAAGGGTGTGAAGTTCTTATACATAATGTAATGTGAGGAACGATTCTAGGATATTAAGAAGAGATTAGTCATTGCGCTTGTTCTTTCACTACGATATAGTGGACAAGGGTTTATGATATATAGTTATAATTCCAGGAAGGGTTTGGGAAGAATTTTTATATAGTACTAGATGATAATTTCTTGGGCATCATTCAAATTAAATCCTCATGAGTAGAACTACAAAATTCATGATCCAGAGTGGGAAGCAGTTGTCATTATATTATAACTTTGAAGAAATCATCTCTATAGTGAGGGATGTGATATTTCTATTTAAAATAATATATATATATATATATTCAGAAGAAAAGGATCTGAACACATTAAAATAGATATGGTTAGATGGGATCAAAGACTAAAACTCCATAATACATTACAACCATAGGAATGAAATCGAGGTGTTTGATGCCATAAGAAATAAGTATCATATTTTCCCATACATAAATAGGATTTAAAAATTTTCAATACTCATGGAATTACAATGGCTGTATCTTTAAATCATTAGTTATGGGAAAAATCATATCCTTCCCAACTGAATCCTCAACCATCCATTCATGAGAAGATCAACAAATCCCAGAAAGAAAGTGAAAAATAATAAAATGGTAGTGATAATTTCAGAGTTCAGCCTTGGTGAAGATGAATTTATAAGTATTGGGACTTAGATATGTGTCACATAATAAAATAATTATAGAAAGAAAATCTATAAGATGATAATAGCACATCCTTCTCAATTTTTCTTGGTAGTAAGATTATATCTTGAAATTGATAACAAATCTTATGGTAGGATAACTTATTGTGGGAAATCACAAAAAGAACAACTTGAGGCTTAGTTAGAAAACATGTTAAGTCTAGACGAAATAATTATAAAGGTGTATTTTCATCATTACCCATACTGGAATAGAAATTGTGAAAAATCTCCATGGATTTTTTTGGACCCCCAACATATATTTTTTCTATAATTCTATTTAGGTTGTATTATCTTTCTTAAAAAAACCACCACACTTTATTTCAATCAAGGGTGCGTTTTTTACTACCTAAAAATAAAATAAGTAACTAATTAATGTGGTATGACTAAATGGGTTACCATTTAACATTATATATGATCGATATACAAGAATTAACTAATTCTGTTTAGAAATAACTAGAGAATGAGTTGACTTAAAACACTGCTTATTACACCAAAACATGTGGCTAGTATAATAGGACCTTCTAAACTCTATAGGATATGATAAGATCTATCTAAATTGAATTTCAGTGATGTTGGATTCAACACATCCCCTTGGTATAGTTCTTTTATAACAGTAATTTCATTCTATAATTTATATGGAACTATATGAGGCTCTGTATGGTTAGAGATGTGGGAATCTAGCATGATGGGATTATGTTGGAGAGAGGATTCTAATATGACATAACCTCACCAATGAAATGAGAGAGAAGGTTGAAACTATTCAATGGAATATGAAGGAATAAAATGTTTATAGAAGTTCTATGAAGGTAATTTTCAGTGAGATATAGAGTTTTATGTTGGTGACTTATTATTCCTATAGAAATTTCTTTGGAAGGATTTTATGGTATTTAGGAAGAAAGGAAAGATGAGTCCAAGGTATATCAGTCCCTTTTTCACCCTTAATCATGTCAAAGAAGTTTCTTTTATATTATAACTACATCCTAACCTATCCTAAGTACATGATGATTTCCATGAGTCATTTTTGAGGAAGTACATACCTAACCCATAACATTAATTTACCTCATAAGTCATGTAGCTGGAAAATGATCTCTCATATGAGAAAAAACCAGTGAAGATACTAGATGTAATAGATAAATTGTTGTAGAACAAGACCATCTTGTAAAATTTATGTGGACGATTTGAAAGTTCAAAGAATCTATAAGCGAACTAGAGGATGTGATGATAGAAAATCAAACTCTCTATTTTTCCACTTTGTAACAAAATTTAAAGGATAAAATTCTTTAACGGGGGTAGAATGTTGTGACCTAAAATTCTAGACATTGTAAACATGATGTTATCTAAGATGGTTTTTATATAATAAACCCAACAAAAATTATGTTAAAATAGTAAGATAAAATTATTATTGAATATATAATAAAGAAAAATATGGTAAACCATTAAATTTTTTGATGGTAAACAAATAATATGTGTTAATACTGAATAAGGTAATTCACAATAAAATACATTTTATTTTTAATATTTATTTTATTTTAAAAGATAAATTTAAATTTATTATAATTTATATGTTATAAAGGAAAATATTTTTTTCCCTGACATCAAAATTTACAATGTACGAATTTTTGAACTTTTTTGGAAAGTTTTATCTTCAGCCTAAAAATAGTATTTTTTTCCCAGAATTATATTTTTTATGATTTTATCATTATGTAATTTTAAGATATATTATTATAAAATATTTTATGTAATAATATATTAATTAAATGAATTAAAACATATATTTTTAAATATCCTTATAACATATAATACTTTGCCAAATATTTTTAAAACATAATTAAAATGTTACTATTATAAGAAAATTAATTTCATTATTTTAAAATAATAAACTATTCAGATGGTAATATTCATTTTTATCATCAATTTAATTCTTCTTATGATTTATTTTTTTCATAAAAAATCATTTTATGTTATTAAATTTAGTGTCCATAATAATTTTATTATATATATAAAATGACCCCTTAATTTTTTTATAGAAAATAGTTTTATACAATTATGTGTATTGATTTTTAAATTATATTTTCAAATCATTAGAGATTTTATTTGTTATTATTTTCAATTTTGAAACCATAGGGATTAAATTATGTAAAATAATCCAGTCATAATTTTATTTATTAATGTTAATTACTGAATTTAATAATTAAATACCAGGGTAAATGTTAATTTGGGAAAATGGTTAATACTAAAAAAATATATTAATTACTATGAAAATGAATAGATGAAAAGATTTATTACCTTACCTTCTCCCACACCCCCATCTATCCACATTTTATCCCCTCATCCTTGAATAGTGTCATCACATTCTTAAAAATTATTTTTGTTTCCAAAAGTTCCCTTTTATTCTCTTATAAAAGGATACCACATCCAACCTTTTAAGTTACACATAAATTTCAAATTAAACCTTTAAATTCCACCATTATTCTCCTCCTTTTAAGACCCACTCCAATTTTCATAATCTTTTGTTCACCTTATGTTATCTTATGGCCTTAAAATATAAGGTGTTTTCCAAGAGATAACTCAAGCCTACGCTGTGAGTAATGCCTTATCAGAGTCTTTTATTTCAATATAATCCACCATAAAATAATTTGTTACCTTGTTAATATAAATAAATAAGTAAAATTATTATAATAAAATTTTATTATATTAATCAGGAGAAAATATTAAATCCTTTCCATCCACTATGAAATAAAAATAATATCCATTATGTTAATGTTCAAACTAACTCAATGAATTAATGTGACATGTTTCCCATCATGATATCTCAAACATTGTGACAAAGGAATGATTTTATGAATAATTCATTTTAATTTTAATAAATAAAATTATTATATGGTCATTTTTATATATAATCATTCCCCACATTTCTTGAGAAATAACATCATTAGTTGTGTGCATATGTAGAGTACCACCATCACGAACAATGAATTTCATTTCCCCCCACAAAACATATTGGATGGTTACACTACTAATTTTAATGAATATATATGATACTTATTACATGTTTAATATTCTTGAAATTTCATATTGACACTATATAATAATTTTCGCTTACTCATTCAATCATGATAGAAAACTCTTATTTAGGTTGATTTTACCACCGACAAGACTAATGTTTTATGGATTATAAAGCAGATTATTAAGGAATATTATATAGTAGTAAAAAAATTAATAAGAATTTTTTTCAATACGTATAAATTATTTTGGAGTCATAATATCAGTATCTAACGATGTTTTAATAATCTCATATTTTATTCATTAAACTCACCAAAAAGATCTCTCCATCAATTTATTTATAAAAAACATTAACAAAACAATTAAAAATTGAACATATAAATTTATAACTTATTTTAAAACATCTATTAATGTACCTAGTATGATCCATGAATGATGAATTTTTGGAAGTGAATTAAGGACAACACCACCATACAAAACTATAACTAAATGATCAAGATTTAAAATAACCAATTTTGAAAATCGAAGATAACTGACTAATAGAAATGAATTGAATATTTATAAAAGAGATTTACACAAGTTTATATATATGAATAATTGTATAAAACAAGTGATTAAGGTAGTTATTTTTTTATATAGACACGTAGATCATATTCGACATAGCGGAAGTAAAGGTAAGGGGTTTATGTGAGTTAAATAATTTTTTTTGGGCATTAATAACTTCATCATGTTGAAAATAATTTTCAAGAAAGTTCATATCTAAACTATGATAATGTTATGTTTTATTTCCACCGTATTTTGTGGTGAAATCATGTTTCCCATTGATGGATTCTTCATTTATGTATTTGTTGTTTTGTGTAATTGAAATTTTCTTAAGAATACTTCTCTTATCTATTAATGGAATTCCCTCTCCATATCCAAGTTTATACTTCCCACTAATTTTATCCTTTACCTAGTGGAAAATATTTTTTTTATTTCTAATGATTCTTATATTACCCTTTATTTTAAATCCATGTTTTTTATGTCTTATTTATGATGTGAGTTTTCTATAAAGAAATTTTCAAATATTTCATTGGATTTTATCATCAATGGTCAAATATTCTTTCCTCATACATCAAATTTTGATTTATTTTCATTTTATATTTCTTATTATTTTTTCTCAATGATTTTACTTAAAAATATTATTCTTTTTCATTAAAAATAATTATTTTAGGAATGTTACTTGAAAATTAAATTTTTATTATGATATTATAAAACAATTTATTATGAATTTTTTTAATGCTTTATCTTTAATTTTAAAAGAAGACTTCTACATTAAAGTAATGGTTTCTAAATAACTTGATATACACTCTTTTAGTGGCATCGTGTTTTTTGTATAAAATGATCACATTTTTCATGTGACACCACTTGAAAAAGTCATAAAACCCATTTGACTTCCCATGTGTTATTCATGATAAGATGAGTGATTTGATTTAAAGTGACACTCATATTTATTTATGATGATAGGTGGGGTACTATATTACCATATAATACATTGGTTAGTATTTTATACCTCATGATATAATTATATGTGGACATACATGGATGTTTTCACAAAAATAATGGGAAGACATAAATAGATTTGTTCAAAAAAATTATTGGGTTGATATACATGGTTTTTGCTCACAAAATTTTCATATTATTATGTTTTTTATACTAATTATTTAATATTTTCCTTATTTTTTAACTATTACAAATTTTTATGATATTCCATGTTCCATAAAAATTATTCTTTCTTATGCATCCATTTCATATTTGTTATATGTTTCGAGGATATGTTTTTATGAACCCTCTTTATTCTTGTTTTCCTATGCCAATATTCGAATGATAAATCTTCTTTAATGACTTCCAATTGTTATATCATGCTATTTTTATATGATATTTCAAATTTTCCCATGTTTTAACTGGTATTTATTTTCTAAAAGTAATGATTAGTTGATATATTTCCACTACTGAGAATTCGAGCTGAATACTTATTATGTTTACATTCCCAGGTTATAAAAATGATTATATCATATGAAATGTCTATAATAGAATATAATGGTGAATGTTTTTGGAGATACTTTCACAAGTTAGAAAAAACAAGATGTTTATATATCTAGTCCCCAAGACACAAAACCTTTCAATCGTTGGATTGTGTGATGTTTTGTGTAATTTATTAATTATAAAAAGAAATAAATGTATTATTTATGTATTACTATTTTTGGTTTCAATATTTAAAAAACATTAATAAACCCAAAAGGATATTCCATAAAAAAATAATTCAATATTGAACCATTTCCAAATAGTTGAACAATTTTAAAATAGAAACTATAGCATTCTCAATGTGCCTGTAATGTGGTACACTCAACCCAATTACAAAATCCATTCAAAAATCATATTTAGAGTACTATAAGATTATGAAAATATTTTGAAATAATAATAAAAAATTAACAAAAAACACAATTATAACAAGTATTATAAGAGAATTTAAAGTAAACATCTGCATTATTTCAAGAATAACCATATGTAACATATAGCCTTTAATGGAGGGAATAATAATGAGCTTGGAAACAACCACATCAACCATAGAAAAAAAAATCCCTACCCTTGTAATCTATATGAACACTAATCCAATGTTGAATAGTGGTTAGGGTATGTAGGAATGAGAAACACTAAAAGGAAAAGGTAAATGGAGAAGGGAAATGGGATAAGGAGAATAAAATAGGGCTTACCCAGTTGAAATTCAAGGTTATAGGATCGAGAGAGATCTACCACAAACACACAACTTGTTTGGTAGAGACAAATATGTTGAATGTGTAATGTCTCAAAACTTTTGTATAAATTTTTTCTTTAATTATATAGAATTATTTCGAGACCACGATATCTGACGGCGCGTGATTCCAAGACCCGGGGGGTCCGGAATGATCCGTCAAAGTTTTGTTAAGTTTTAATTTTCCCACATTAGATGTTTTTTCTGAAAAAGTTGAATAACTCTTAAATGGTTACTCAGATCATAAATATGAGGGCACAATTGCTCTCTGGATGGTGGGTTTACCCTAGGAACGACTTCAGTTTAGTCGGCCCAAGCCTACAGTGAGAAAGCTCGAAAATGGAATAATCGTAAATAAAATAATTAAATAAAGTTATTTTATTTTTCAAGTGATTATAACTAATGAACGATAACTCAGATTAATAATATGAGACCACCACTGAACTCATGAAGGCATGATTTATTTAGTAAGATACTAACTTTGGCCGGTGAAAGACACCATAGAAAGTTAGTTTTTGGCCATAAATAAAATAATTATCTTACAATTATTTTATTGTAAAATCCAAAACATTTAAATAGTAACTCGGATTGGAAATCCGAGAGTACCATGGGGTTTCTCAGGGCATTTTTTGCATAGGAAGAGCCTATCCTTGAACAATGTAGGTTGAGGGTGACTATTAATAATTTTCCGAACTTTTTTTTCGGGTATGTTCAGGAAACGCGTGAACGGAGTTTTCTAACTTCGGAATCGGTGATCAGATTAAAAATCCAAGCACACTATTGAATCCACAGTTTTGAGATTCGTTTAAGGGAGACAATACTTTTACTGCAGTAGGTTTATAGAAAATTTTATGTTTAGGGACCTTTTAAAAGAAATAAATAAAATAAATTTGTTATTTTATTTTCATTCCTTTCCTCCAATGGACAAACAACAACATGGGACCAGTGACGTGTCAAGCCAATAAATGGCATAACCATTCAATTATAAGTAACTAAACCATTGGGGAATTAGGAATCTTCCTAATTAATGGACCTCCATTAATCCCAGGAACATTTCACACCCTCCCCCTCTTTTATTTATATGGAGCCTGGGGAGAGTTGTCGGAACTGCTTCACCAAGCAACGAAGTGTTGAAAAAGTGCAGTGATGCTAGACCCTTGGAGGAGGGATCTGGTACCAGTGGAAGGTGATGAGCGACATCGAAACCCCGAACTGAAGATCAATGAGCAAGAGACATTGTAGGAGGCTAGTTTGGGGGACAACGAACACTGACCTACTTCCACAAACAAGCGATCACCATCATTCTTGAGGGAGGGGATTTATTTTGAATTATTATTGAATTTATTTAATAATTATTCACATTCTGGATTCACAATGACGATGGACAAACTAACACGACCCTCATCCCGCACATATACCTTTCCCCTTTATCTTTTGATTTTTACGTGTTCTATGTGAGCTCATCAACGCCAGATAATTAATGACATTGGAAACACAATGTTTTGTTGAGAGAGATATTTGGACAAATATCCCTCAACTAAAGGATCGTGAATATGCGCTCGTCATATTTTTCGGGCTCGGAATGAAGCCGCGATGGCTCATCGAAGAAGGTGGTGTCCGACACCCAACCGACGACAAGGATGGGTGGTGGCATGTTTATGTGGAACCAATTGAGAAGGGGGACGCGTCCCTTCGGCTGCAGCGGAGTAGGGAGGCAACCTTTTGGCCACGGTGGAGGCCGAAGGGTGGCTGGCACCAGGCCGACCGCGAAGGACAGTGGCGCTGTCGCGCCGTTGGGAGGAGGAGGACAGGTCGGCGAACCGGATGGCCGTGGCGCACCTAGTAGGACACGCTCTGACATGTCTCGCATCAAAAAACTGGACGTTCCTTTAGCAGTTCGAGTGACTGGGGAGGCGCCTCTCTCCTGGGTGTCGGCTAGAGAGGACCCCGCCATGACGGTCCACATGACCGCGGGCGGCCCCAACAGGCCGTGCCAATGGGCCACCCCCTTCACGGGCCGGGTGGGACCATGGACCTGTAGGCCGGGCCCGCCATGGCAGAGGCTAACCGAGTTGTCCTAAACTGGGTCGGGATAGCCCATGCCAGGTCAGGTCGGCTCGGTCCGACCAGGTCGGACTGGACCCAGGCCCTTCTAGACCCAAATTCGCCTTTGTGGCTATATCTTGAGAACTAGGCATCCGTTTGATGAACCGTCTATGGAACCAAACTCTTGGGATTGAGAAAGTACTTTTTTTATACTCCACTTGAGTTTGGCATAATGTTGGAGTGCGTCTGGGTTGGATCAAATCCAGAATCCAACTGGGCCCTCAAAGCAGAAACACTAATAACATACACACCAACCGTCCGATTGATGTGCTATCAGTTACATTGGGTCCCTTATGATGTGAAAGAATTTTAGGATACTTTTTCATCTATCTTCTTGGAAGTTGAGGTACGATCGATGGCTTGAGGAGTGGTTCTCCCAAATGTTCTGTGTGTGGGAATCCTGTGGCTGACATTGAGGCTGAGGTTGGAGACGGATAATATGGAGGTTAGTTACCTATCAACTCTGGGCAGGTCAGATCCTATATGGGTCATTGAGGGGGGTGGTACCTATAAATCCTATGTGGGTCTGTGCTCACAGTTCCTTTGTGGGTCAGCACATACCGATTCTGTGTGGGTCAGATCCTGTGTGGGTCACCACTCAGCGATCCTCTGTGGGTCAGTGCACACCGATCCTGTGTGTGTCAGATCCTGTGTGGGTCAGCCCTTACTGATCATGTGTGGGATAGTGCATACCAATCTTGTGTGGGTCATATCCTGTATTGGTCATTTCGGGGGTTATTACATATCGATTTTGTGTGGGTTAGACTCTGTATAATCAGCAGCGGTGCCTCTTGACAGAATAAGATAATCTATCTTCGCAACTGATCAGTTATACTTCGATACATCACTTATAACTGGTGAGATAAGTCCATAATTGTGTGGTACTTATATCTTCATGGTGTACCTGTGTGGTACTGATATCTTCGTGGTGTTACCTGTGTTGTACTTTCACCTTCATGGTGTTACCTGTGTTGTAATTTTACTTTCATGGTGTAACCTATGTGGTACTTCTCCAATCGTGGGGTTACTTTTGTATTCCTTGATAACTTAGGTATATGTATGGGAATATACCCAATTAGTTTTGATTACTATTTAATCATGCTTTGTGGTTTTTACTTTGTGGAACACTAGGAGACCTATGAGGGTCTTGGAGTCCCTACTGAGTATCGTTATACTCACCCCTGCACGGGCTACGCCATCACCTTGCTGTGTCTTGTGCAGACAACAGACAACGCTGATCGAGGTTGAGTGTACCAGAATAGAGGCTCCTCAGAGGTAGACATTATATGAGATGATTCGAAGAGATGACCGCATGAGAGCTGTACCTACCCTTCAAGTAGGATCCTTGGTGGATATTCACAGGAGCTGTTCTTTTTCAGTTTACTTGTACTTTCCAGTTGGGATTGTATTCTGGCCCCTTAGATTACTATACACACCCTGTTTACTTTATATTTTAACTTGTTCTTGTATCTTTATCTATGCTTGGTTTGGGTGATTTTACAGGTTTAGAGGCAATTCCTTCTTGGTTTTAGGGACATTCCTTTCCGGTGCTAGTCTCTAGCCCCTAACTTATAGAAGGCAAGCATGGGGTAGTTACGACATGGGCCCTGGGGGACGGGTCATGACATAAAGGGTTGGAAAGAGCCTAAAATTCTGATTGGGGTATACAATACATTTAGCACTTTTAAACAAATTTGGAATGGATGAATATTTTGTCTGCACAATTTTCTAATGCATACCGTAACTATTTTAAGGCCATTACAAAGAAAAACCAAACCACTTATGGTTTAGCTGCGTAGATTCCAAACTGTTCAGAAAACACGAAGAAACCCTATGTTAAAACATTGACCCTACTCAAATGTTTTTCAAATGATTTCCTCTAACCATGTGCATTCCATGCATAAGTACACCAAACCCCAAATGACTCACATGGTTTCTGCTAATCCTCATGTGGTTTAGACCAAACCATTTCCTACATGCGTAGACCAACCATGTTCTATTCCTAAAATATTGGAAAGTACCAATATAAAGGTATCTATACAGTTTCCCCTTAACTATGAATTATAACTATTATTAGAGGTTAAATAATTATAGATCTACCATGTCTTGTGCCTGAACATTCCAAAAATATAAATTACCCAAATGTAGTATAAAATAATATAAATAAATTGGTAATTGGGACGTGTGGATATCAAAATTCTCACCACCATTTCTCCTTTTTCCCCTAAAATTCCCCTCATCAAAAAAGGGTAGTGGAAGAAGGTAAAAAGTCCACTACTCATTTGTAAAAAGTTGGAGGATTTCATAAAACTCATAATGTTCCAATATCTTGGTGACAACATACAAGGTTAATTTTCTAAAAGAAACACTAAAAACCTAAAAAAACATGAGAAACCCTATGAATGAAATACATCCAGGTATCAATCACGGTACTCTAAAAGAAGGGATACAAAACAAGGTATTCCCACAATTTAGAATTAACCTAAATGTTAAATCTGAATTGAAATCTCATATAATGTAAGGATCACCAATAAAAACATTATTTAATAAAAATATAATATAAAAAATTATATTACACTAACCATGGAAATCTACAGGCATGCTCTACTCTAAAAATTAATCAGTGTCCATAAAAATCCAGAAGTACCACAAAACCAAAAACATTTCCTAAAAAAACCAATGTACCTGAGACCAGGTTACCAAAAAATCACTACATCTGAAAAAAAATCTATTGAACGAAGTGGTGAAATAAAAGAATCAAAAAATTTATGATCTGAGTTATAAAATGGGATCCGATACCAAAAGAAATGTAAAATTGAGAACTCATACCCAGATTACCCGGTCATAGTGAAGCCAAATAGATTTAAAATGATCCTTGAATGTGCATAATTTTAAATTGTACCATGCCTATATAGTCATCTAGATCTCACACCCAATGTTCAATATTTTCCGAAACAATAATTCAAAATCCATGCATGTCTCTCACCGCAAATCTAACACAACAAAAAAAATCCATGAAGATAAAATATTAAAAATAAGGCACGATCATCATAGAATAATTACAATACTAAAATGAGGGAAAACTAAATAAATCCAAGTGGATCATGGAAATTATATTCCACCTCAAGGATAAAATTACCTAAAATCATTGATCACAAATCCTGAAAATTGATAGTCATTAGAAAACTCAGGGTGATCAGTGGTCAACAAAACAATTAAAAAACCTTATATTCAAACATCCAAAAAGGGAAAAACACTTTCGACTCCACATTAAGTTTAGGAAAGGTCAAAAAATAAGAGAATAACTACCCCTAAATATAAACACTATAATTTTATGATATACCTTTCTAGGTGGAATCAATTATGTAAAATTAAATGTATACAAAACAAGATTTTGTTTCCCAAATCACATCTTACTATACAAAACGACATAGAGGGAAAAAATAAAATAACACAAATTAATCAAGGAAAGTCACATTATAACATCCCATTCCATTAAAAACAAATGCATTTTCTGAGGAATAAAATCTATTTTTTAAAATCACACATTCCTTTTAAATGACCAGACCATTTGGAAAATGTCTTATTGTGTTTGAAATAAAAATTACCTAAGGTAGATCAAAATAATATTAAGTTGGATTTAGGGACCACTAATTCCTTTATCAAATTATGAATCCACTAGATCTCTAAAAGATTAATCCTTAAAAAATTTCTAAACACTTCACTATCCTTATAAAAAGCTTGATGAAATTTATTAAATATTTTTCTAAAATGAAATAAAATTTATTTTTTTTCAAAATCACCAATGCTGTTTCTAAAATCATTTACTAATAGAACTTAATGAGTTTGAAAATCTAAATATTATATTGAAATTCATCATGAAATAGACCCATTTTGGGTAAAACAATCCAAAATAATTTTTTGAAAAAACCTTTCCCTTTTTACAAAGAAGACTGAAGGATTAAATTTAAAAGAAAAATTGATATCATGAAATCAAAACATTATTTATAAGAGATCTGAAAGGATCCTTTTCAAACCAAATACATTTTCATAAAATCCTACATATTAAAAAAACCACATTTCCCACAACAATTACAAGAAAGTGGAGGAACATAACAAATCTCAAACCACATCATCAACATATCACCAGTACTACCTAAACTCATCCCCCATTATTGGGATATCACAATTATAGAATAAAAAATAAATAAAATGCGACAATAAACCTTTCTCGACATAGCTACATGGTTTTAGAGACCATTTTTATATCATGGAAAAATTCTTGTAGCATCTTTAAGATCAATAACTTGGTCTCTACCTTGTTTTTTAGGTTATGTGAATTAAACTAATTCCACCTATCTACCATCCCTTCAAATCCAAAAATGAAATATTGACATCAAGGAAACTTGTATAAATGAAATGAGGACCAAAACCTCAATATCAATATTCTAACAAAATCTAAAATTCAAAATTCAAAACCACTCCCCATGGTAACTCAAGCTTCATCATTGGGGATGTTGATCACACACCCACTAATCATCAACTAGAAGAGTGATGAAATCAATCCTAACATAATCATACCATGAAATCCCAAAATAAAATCATAGTGACACAAGAACATAGTTCACCACTGATTATCTGATACTCATATACCATTTGTAAGGAATTGTTCTGAGCTACCACATGTACTAGCTCTTAGCCCAACCTTCGACTTGCTCAAAGGGTACTCCCGATCCCCATAGGATGAAAACTAGGTCATGGGAATCATGAATTCTCTTTGGGAATAATTTCATCAACAAATTTTTGAAGAAAATCATCAAGTTGTTTAAATGATTAAGAAAACATATGAACAAGGCACACCAAATAGACATATATGATCCTTAGTAAGAAAAATTATGATATAGATATTGATAAACATCCCAATCCAAAATAATTAAATAAAGTTATTTTATTTTTCAAATGATTATAAATCATAAACATTAACTCGGATTAAAAACATGAGACCACCACTGAACTCGCGAGAGCATGATTTCTTTAGTAAGATACTAAATTTGGACGGCGCATGACACCGGAGAAAGTTAGTTTTTGGCTGTAAATAAAATAATTATGTGACAATTATTTTATTGTAAAATCCAAAACATATAAAAGGTTACTCAAATTGGAAATTCAAGAGTACCATGGGGTTTTTTGGGGAATTTTTAACATAGGAAGAGACTATCCTTGAACAGCGTAGGTCGAGGGTGACTGTTAATAAATTTCTGAACTTTTTCGCGGGTACGTTCAAGAAACACGTGAGTAGCATTTTATAACATCAATATCGGTGCTCAGATTAAAAATCCGATGACACCGTTGAATCCGTAGTTTTGAGATTCATTTAAGGGAGACTTTACTTTGACTATAGTAGGTCTAGAGAAAATGTTAGGTTTTGGGACCTTTTAAAAGAAATAAATAAAATAAATTTGTTATTTTATTTTCATTCCATTCCTCCAATGGACAAGTAGCAACATGGGACCAGTGATGTGTCAAGTCAATAAATGGATTAACCTTTCAATTATAAGTAACTACACCATTGGGGAATTAGGAATATTCCTAATTAATGGGCCTCCATTAATACCAGGAATGTTTCACACCCTACTCCTCTTTTATTTATATGGATCTTGGGGAGAGGTGTCGGCACTGCTTCACCAAGAAAAAAAGTGCAGACAAAGTGCAGTGATGCCAGACCCTTGGAGGATGTATCCGGTACCAGCGGGAGGTGATGAGCGACATCGAAAACCCGAATCGGAGATCGAAGATCAAGCAACGTTGTAGGAGACTAGTTGGGGGCATGGCGAACACTGAAATGCTTCGAAAAACACCCGATAACCATCATTCTTGAGGTAGGGGACTTATTTTAAATTGTGATTGAATTTATTTGATAATTCATCACATTATGGATTCACAATGACGATGTCCAAACTAACACGACCCTCATCCCGCATATATACCTTGCCCCTTTATCTTTTGTTTTTCGCGCGTTCTATGTGATCTCATCAACGCCAAAGAATTAATGATGTTGGAAACACAATGTTTTGTTGAGGGAGACATACAGACAAGGATAGCTCAACTCAAGGATCGCGAATATGTGCTTGTCATATATTTCAGGCTCAGAACGAAGCTACGATGGCTCTCGGAAGAAGGTGGTGGCCGGCACCCATCTGACTGAAAGGATGAGGGGTGGTGCGTGTCCGTGGCGCCAGTTGGGAAGGAAGCCACGACCCTTCAGCTGCGGCGGAGCAGGGCGGTGGCCGGCAACCGGATGCCCATGTGGAAGAGCGGCGGCTCGTGTCCGCACTGCCAGTGGAGCAGGAGGCTGGAACCTCTCGGCCGTGGTGGAGGCCGAAGGGTGGCTGGAACCCGGCCGACCGCGAAGGATAGTGGCACTGTCGCACCGCTGGGAGGTGGAGGGATGGTCGGTGAACCAGATGGCCATGGCACACCGAGTAGGACATGCTCTGGAAGGACCTGCATCCAATAACCAAATGTCCCTTTGGCCGTTCGGGTGACCTGGGAGGCGCCTCTCTCCTGGGTGTCAACTAGGGAGGACCCTGCCACGACGGTCCACTTGACCGCGGGCCACCCCAATGGGCCACGCCAACGGGCCACCTCCTTCACGGGCTGGGTGGGACCGTGGGCCTGCAGGCCAGGCCCGCCACAGACCAGGCCAACCGAATTGTCCTGAACTGGGTCAGGACAGCCCACGTCAGGTCGGGTCGGGTCGGTCTGACCAGGGAGGACTGGACCCAGGCCCCTCTAGAACCAGATTCGCCTTTGTGAACATATCATTAGAACCATGAATCCATTTGATGAACTATCTATGGCCCCAGACTCCTAGGATTGAGATGATACTTTTGGTATATTCCAATTGAGTTTTGGAAGAAGTTGGAGTTTGTCCAGGTTGGATCAAATATCGAATCCAACTGGGCCCTCAGAGAGGAAACAATAAAAACTTACAGACCAGGCGTATTATTGATGTGCTATCAGTTACGTTGGGTCCCTTATGAGGTGAAAGAAATTTGGGATACTTATTCGTGGATATTCTTGGAAGTTGAGGTATGACAGGTGGCTTGAAGAGTGGTTCTCCCAAATGTGCTCTGTGCGGGAATCCAGTGGCTGACAGTGAGGCAGAGGTTGGAGACGAATAATACGGAGGTTAGTAACCTATTGACTCTAGGTGGGTCGGATCCTGTATGGGTTATTGCACCAGATAGTACCTATAAATAATATTTGGGTCAGTGCCCACCATTCCTTTTTGGGTCAGCACATGTCGATCCTGTGTGGGTCAGATCCTGTGTGGGTCACCACTCAGCGATCCTCTGTGGGTCAGCGCACACCGATCCTGTGTGCGTCAGATCCTATGTGGTCAGCCCTTAGTGATCCTGTGTGGGTTAGTTCATACCAATCCTGTGTGGGTCAGATCCTCTGTGGGTCATTTCGGGGGTTAGTACCTATCGATCTTGTATGTGTTAGGCTCCATAATCAGCAGTAGTGCCTCTTGATAGAAAAAGATGATCTAGCTTCACAACTGATCATCTGTACTTCGATACATCACTTATACCTGGTTAGATAAATTTATAATTGTGGGGTACTTATATCTTCATGGTGTACCTATGTGGTACTGATATCTTCGTGGCGTTACCTATGTTGTACTTTTACCTTCACGGTGTTACCTGTGTTGTACTTTGACCTTCATGGTGTAACATGTGTGGTACTTCTCCCATCTTGGTGTTACTTTTGGATTCCTTGATAACTTATTTATATTTATGAGAATATACCTAAGCAGTTTTTATGACTATTGCTTCGTGCATTGGGGTTTTTCCTTTGTAGACCACTAGGATACATATCAGGGTCTCGGAGTCCCTAATGAGTATCGTTATACTCACCCATGCATGGGCTACGCCAGCACCTTGTTGTGTCCTGTCCATATAACTGACGACGCAGATCGAGGTCGAGGGTATTAGAATGGAGTCTCCTCGTAGGTGTACATTAGACGAGACGATCCGATGAGATGACCGCACGAGAGTTGTACCTACCCTTCAAGTAGGATCCTTGGTGGGTGTTAACAGGAGCTGTTCATTTTCAGTTTACTTGTACTTTCTAGCTGGGCTTGTATTATGGACCCTTAACATACTGTACACACCCTGTTTACTTTATAGTTTATATTGTTCTTGTATCTTACTGTGTGCTTGTTTTGGGTGATTTTACAGGTTTAGAGGCAATGACTTCTCGGTTTTAGGGACATGCCTTTCCGGTTCTAGTTGCAAGCCCCTAGCTTATGGAAGGAGATCTTTGGGTAGTTACGGCATGGGCCATGGGGGATAGGTCAGGACAGAAAGGGTGGGAAAGTGCCTAAAATCCTGATTGGGTTATAAGAGAAATTTAACACTTTTAATCAAATTTGGAAAGGTTGAACAGTTTTCCACACAATTTTCTAGTGCATACCGCAACTATGTTAAGGCCATTACAAAGAAAAACCAAACCACTTTTGGTTTAGCTACGTAGATTCCAAACTATTCAGAAACCACGAAGAAACCCTATGTTACAACATTGACCCTACTCGCATGTTTGTCACACGATTTCCTCTAACCATGTGCATTCCATGCACAAGTACAACAAACCCCAAACGACTCACAATGTTTCTGCTTATCCTCATGTGATTTAGACCAAACCATGTGCGACATGTATAGACCAACCATGTTCTGTTCCAAAAATACTGGAAAGTACCAATATAAAAATATTTATATGGTTTCCCCTTAACTATGAATTCTAACTATTATTAGAGGTAAAATAATTATAGATCTACCATGTTTTGTGCCTGAACATTCCAAAAATATAAATTTTCCAAAAGTAGAATAAAATAATATAAATAAAAAGGTAATTGGGATATGTGGGTATCACAATTCTTACCACCATTCCTCCTTTTCCCCCTAAAATTCCCCGCATCAAACAAGGGTAGTGGAATAAGGGAAAAAGTCCACTACTCATTTGTAAAAAGTTGGAGGATTTCAGAAATCTCATAAGGTTCCAATATCTTGAAGACAACATAAAAGGTCAATTTTCTAAAAGAATCACTAAAACCCTAATATAACATGAGAAACCTCAAGAATGAAAAACATCCATGTATCAATCACGGTACTCTAAAAGAAGGGAGACCAAACAATGTATTCCCACAATTTATAATTAACTTAAATGTTAAAGCCGAATTGAAATCTCGTATAATGTAAGGATCACCAATAAAAACATGATTTAATAAATCGATAATAGAAAACAATAGATTACACTAATCATGGAAATCCACAAGAATACTCTACTCTAAAAATTAATCAATGTCCACAAAAATCTTAAAGTCCCACAAAACCAAAAGAATTTTCTAAAAAACCAATGTACATGAGACTAGGTTACCAAAAGATCACTACATCTAAAAAATTCTATTGAACGAAGTGGTGAAATAAAAGACTCAACAAATTTAGGATCTTGGTTATAAATTGGGATCAGATACCAAAAGAAAAGTAAAACTGAGACCTCATACCAAGTTTACCCGGTCATAGAGAACCCAACTAGATTTAAACTGATCCTTGAATGTGCATAATTTTAAATTGGACCATGCCTACATATTCATCTAGATCTCACACCCAATGTTCAGTATTTTTTGTAAAAATAATTCAAAGTCTATGCATGTATCTCACCTCAAATCTAACATAACAACAAAATAAATGAAAATAAAATATTAAAAATAAAGCATGAGCATCATAGAATAATTTCAACACAAATGATGGAAAACTAAATAAATCCTAGTGGATCATGGAAGTTATATTCCACCTCAAGGCTAAAATTATCTAAAATCATTGAAAACAAATCCTGAAAACTGACCGTCATTAGAATATACCTAGGGCGATCAGTGGTCACCAAAACAATTATAAAACCTTAAATTCAAACATCCAAAAAGGGAAAAACACTTTGGACTCCATATAGAGGCTAGGAAAGATAAAAAAATAAGGGAATAACTGCCCGAAAATATAAACACTATAATTTTATGATATACCTTTCTAGGTGGCATTAATTATGTAAAATAAAATGTATACAAAACACGATTTTGTTTCCAAAATCACATCATACAATCCAAAACCACACAAAGGGAAAAAATAAAATAACACAAATTAATTAAGGAAACTCACATTATAACATCCCATTCCATTAAAACAAAATGCATTTTTTGAGGAATAAAATCTATTTTTCAAAATCAAACATTCTTTTTAAATGACTAGACCATTAGGAAAATGTCTTATTGTGTTTGGAATAAAAATTACCTAAGGTAGATTAAAATAATTTTAAGTTGGATTTAGTGACCACTAATTCCTATACCAAATTAATAATCCACTAGATCTGTAAATGTTTAATCCTTAAAACTTTTCTAAACACTCCACTATATTTATAAAAAGGTTCATGAAATTGATTAAATATTTTTCTAAAATGAAATAAAAATGATTTTTTAAAAAATCACCCAAGATGGTACTAAAATAAATTACTAATAAAAATGAATGGGTTTGAAAATATAAATATTATATTTAAATTCATCATGAAATCGACCCATTTTGGGTAAAATGATCCAATTTTTTTTAAAAACCATTCCCTTTTTACAAACAATACTGAAGGATTATATTTAAAAGGAAAATTGATTTCATGAAATCCAATCATTTTTTATAAGAGATATAAAAGGATCATTTTCAAACCAAATACAATTTCATAAAATCCTACATATTAAAAAAACCACATTTTCCACAAAAATTACATGAAAATGGAGGAACATAACAAATCTCAAACCACATCATCAACATATCACCAGTACTACCTAAAATCATCCCCCATTTTTCGGATATCACAAGTATAGAATAAACAATAAATAAAATGTGACGATGAACCATGCTCGACATAGCTACATGGTTTTAGGGACTATTATTATATCATGGAACATTTCTTGTAGAATCTTTAAGATCAAGAACTTGGTATCTACCTTGTTTTTTAGGGTATTTGAATTAACCTAATTCCACATATCTACCATCCCTTCACATCCAAAAATTAAATATTGACATCAAGGAAACTTGCATAATGGAAATGAGGACCAACACCCCAATATCAATAGTCCAACGAAATCTAAAATTCAAAATTCAAAAGCCACTCCCCATGGTAACTCAAGCATCATCATGGGGGATATTGATCACACACCCACTAATAATCAACTAGAAGAGTGATGAAATCAATCCTAACATAATCATACCACGAAATCCCAAAATTAAATGAGAGTTACTCAATAAGCTAGTTCACCACTGATTACCTAATACTCATATACCATTTGTAAGGAATTGGTCTGAGCTACCACTTGTACTAGCTCTTAGCCCAACCTTCGACTAGACCAAATGGTACTCTTGATCCCCATAGGATGAAAACTAGGGCATGGGAATCATGAATTATCATTGGGAATAATTTCATCAAAAAATATTTGAAGAAAATAATCAAATTGTTTAAATGATTAATAAAACATATGAACGAGGCACACCAAAGAGACATATACGATCCTTAGTAAGAAAAATTATGATATAGATATTTATAAACATCCCAATCCAAAATAATGATACAACATGGAAAAATAAAATAAAAAAAATAAAAAGAGAACCAGAAACAATCCAAAAGAATCCCAAGATACCCATAATCATTCATCAGATCCCAATCATCCATCCTTGGAAGAAACTGATCCAAATAACTGAAGAAGAAATGAGTACCAAAATCCAATAAAATATTAATATAGGCATGATCTAAATAGCTTAGTAGGTAACCCCCACCAAAACAATGGAAATCCCTTAGTAATACAGTAAATAATGTACCTATTTGAACATATGTTATAAAATAAGAGGTTTCAAATACTTTAAAATAATAATAAAATAAACATACCAATTATTCATTTACAAAAACCCACCCCTTTTATAAAAAATAATTATATATAACAATTTTAATATTTCATTGATATTAAAGGAAAGAGTGGTTTTTAAAAGGATATAAAATAGTCCAAATATCTGTTTTCCTCTTTTAATGTTGTTCATGAAAATAAATTTCGATAGAAACCTTCACAGGCAAACCATTTATAATAATTCCTTTAAGAAATAAAAATTCAATATTTTTTTATGTCTAAAAATTAACATTTAAACTATTTTAAAATAACATATATGAATGTTAACCAAAACACACTAAATGAGAAGCTTGAATCAATCATAGGTACTATATCATTATAAAATAAATCCCAGAAAACACCAAATAGTGGTGTGGATAATCAAATGAACTAGGGGAATATAGTAGAATCCTGAAACAAAATACACAAAAGAATCCTGATAAGGACCAAGTTTCATGGTTATTGTCCCTTGACTCTTCTAATAAAAACATGTACCAGAGACATGGAACCTAGGTTGACACCAATGAACCTTTTTGAATCCACAATAATCCCATCATACATTATAGTTATTAAAAATACTAGGAGTTACTTTGAAACTATGTATTATAAAATGGTTTCTAGATCATATAATCTTTACCCCTCTCAGTATAACTGATGTTTTGTATCCAAACAACATTCCCTAGAAGAAACAAAACCAATAACCATGGATTTCTCTCATATAGGTCATATATTATTGACCTCAGATTCACTGAACAGGTCAAATGATGGCGAGAAAAAATAAACTATCACATATATGAAATATATATAATTTTCAATAAATCTTGCCTCAGCTCCTCACCCCTACAAGAAACACCACTTTATAGATCCATGCATTAGATTCATATGTGTACATGAAAATATAAAAAACACCATAAATAATAAAAATCCCCTATAGGAATAAAAATAGTCACATGGTTCTCAAATATGTATTTACTGATTTATAAAAAAACTATACATAATGTTATAACTAAGATTTAATAAAAGTGATTAAGAAACCAATCCATTTTCACACCATTTAAATACCACATTTCAAATATTCTTTGAAAACTATTTATGAAACCACACTTAAAAATCCAATTTATAAATACGAAACTTCCAAAAAATTAAATTTGAAATAACACACCCCTTTTTGAAGGATGTTAATTGTTATAAGAACCCTTTTACAAAACCACATCTCACAATTAAAAAGAATTTAAATATACCATGATACCCCATAGTCTAAAGAAAGTTTAATGATAATGAATTTAAAATATATTTTTATGACATTACATTAAGACATCACATACACTTTAACAATGAAAAATAAATGTCACAAACCCCTATAAATCATTTTAATTCCCTTTTTAAAATCCATTTTTCATTTTAGCTAACACCTAGAATATGAACTTCATACACACCCTTGATTTAAAAGTTTTTCAACCAATTCATAACCAAAAAGGGGTTTATGTAAAAATATAATATTATATAGATCCATTTCAATACACTTGAATAATTTTCAAATATCAAATAAAATATTTTAACATGTTATTGTCATGTTTCATGTCAATTTCAATCACAAAATACATATGTAAATCATCTATGGAATACAATAGGCATATATAATTCTACAAAAATCATAAAAAAGAGTTTTAAAACTCATAATAAATTTATAGCATCTATTATATGGGAATTTAAATTAAACACCTACATCATTTCAATCGGAACCGTCTACAACCCATCACCTTTCATAGAGAATGAAAAACTGAGAAATAAATTAACCTCCCCCACCCTATATATCCCAACATCTTATGATTAGAAGCACCCTAAACACTAATTGAAATCCAACATATGGTAGGGGTTTTTTGTAGTGATTAAAGTTAATGGATAAGGGAAAAATATAATAGAATAAGAAAAATGGAAATAAAATAAGGGCCTAATTGATTGAAATATGAGGAATAAGAAGCTCCAAATTAAAAAGGAAGATGTAGGAGAGCACCACTAATAATTCCCAATATTCATCTGAGATTGAGGGGTGGAAAGGGAATGAGAATCCCTAACATGCTGATGGGGTAGAAAGTATATTTCAAAAATTTAATGAAATATATATAGTGATTGAGGTTTGGACACATGTTATTCCAAACCATGTTATAACAAAATGGTTTCCATGAACCCCAACATGTTTTGGATAAATAGTTTACAAAATTTTTCATCAACTATGAAAATTACCTCTATTAAAAATACATACCTTATTACATTATTTTCCCATGGATTCCTATAACTATACATAAGTTATGTTCTAGTACAACATGCTTCAAGAGACTCAAATGGGTTCCCCTTAGGCCACCTAGGTCTGGTCCAAACCCTGAACTAATAATGTAGATTAACAAAATTTCATACAAAAACGACATGAAAATTATCTATAATAGGGTAACATCATAATATACCCTAAAACAAGTGTCCTAAATGTTCTTTGAGGGAAAAAATTCTATATTTACCTAGTTTTATGCCAAAACTTCATGGAATCATAAATTACACAAAGATAGAATAAAATAAAATAAAATAAAAAGTAACAATGACATGGGGGTGACACATTATATTATTTCCCCCCTTATATCAATACCAAGGATAGTCCATGATTACCCTAAAATGTCATAAATATTTACCAAAAATGGAAAATATTACAAATGAATTATAATATATGACCCTAAATAATAAAACATTTAACTCATGAAACCATTTATATCATATAGTCAAGATTTTTCTAAAGAATCTCTAGATGATAATTAATTGAATATTATACCTTTTAGTTTGAGAATATGGTCAAAACTTGAGTTATCACTTAAAATAAAAATTTTCATGAAAAATTCTATGATTTAGTATCTTTAACTATGAAAATATGTGTCCTAGTACATACCATGATGTTTTGCAGAATATTATTCCCTATTATTTCCTTTAGTGCATATTTTCATAATAATGAAGAATTAAATTTTAAGAGTTTCTTTAATTTAAAATAATACATCAGAATTATATATTTATATATGTTTTCTTAAAATAAATTTCTTAAATATTTTACTTGAATTTTCAAAAAAAAACTCTTAAAAAATAATGGTTATTAATCAAATCATATGAAAAATATCACAATTATTTCCCCAAGATAATTTTCTTTAAAATAATTTGAATGAATTATATTTATTAAAATTCTTTTAATTGATATGTATGAAAAAAATATGATCATTGGTCATGTGAAAGGATTTAATTTAGTATTAAGTATTTGTGAACCTCCCCCCATACTGAAAATCAAACTCAATTTATGATGTCTTATTTCATAGTGGTTATGTATATAAAATATGTGTTCTATAATTAGATTCATATCATAAAAAAGGACTAACACATATAATATGTTAAAAAATACTCACCTCAAGTTTTATCATCTCACTTACTAAGGCCAATATGAATGGATGTATTAAAGAATCTCATTTATTCCAATATAGTGATGGAATAAAATAAAATAAAAAAATATAAAAAAAACAACACTATTCCATGACATTCATAATATGTTATTTGACATATGATAAATAATAAATGTTCTTATTATCACCTAGTTCAATGAAAATACTAGATACTAAGGATTTGAATGGTTTATGAATATATTTATTTTATATAGTTATGGAATATGAAAGAATTTTAAATCAATAAAAAATATAAAAATGGACCTCCTTGATTATTTATTAGGTTTCCTCAAAATGAGTACATTTTTAAGGTTTGTGGATGAATTATGTGTCATGGTGACCATCAATAGTTTCTTAGAGGATGAGTATTAATTTTGTAATCAACCACATTTTCCTAGGGTTTGGACCTCTTGATGAAAATAAATAGTCATTTTGAGAGTGATATGGTGGTTAGAAATAACGTTTCACTTTCCAAAATTCATCTTCGGTGGATCCATGTTTCATCCATGTTTCTCTGGATATATACCTATATTTTATGATATAGTTCTTCCTATTCAGGATTTATTGGTGGTGGGTTCCAAATTTATTTTCACTCCATTTGTTTCTCATTCTCCACATTTCTATAAACCTAAAAATCCTTAATTTTTTTTGAGTAAGATAAATATTAACCATGTTATAAAATATAAACATATGTTAACCTTGACCATTGGAATGATGTAATTAAATCACATAATTTAATTTATTTAATGAAAATTAATTATTATAAATAAATTAAGAAAAATATATAATTAAATCACAAAAATTTTATTAGTCATTAAAACTATTTGATATTCCATTTTATCAATGATTTTATTCCCACTCCAATTTTCAAAATGAAATATTTCATAAATTTCATTTTTAGTAGTTGAAAGATTTATATCCAACCACAATCACCTCAATTTCTTTGTGTTTAATTATTTCCCTCATCCAAGCACTCATCCACATGATTTTATCCTTATAAATATAGGTTATCCAAGATATTTAATATCTAAGATATCCCCCCTAAAAAAAACTCAATCATTTTATTCATTTTGATTGATCCTGTTAGTATTCATCTAAAGGTACCATTATCAATATTTTTTATTCACATATCATGTTATCATTCAATTTAAATGAATATTCTGGTTGTGATGGTGGTGAAAATTTGTTTATGTAATTTGAAGTGTTCTTCCCATATTCATCATAATCTTTTGGTAAAAAATTTGGTTGACCCCAATACTTATAAAAATAAGAATAAAATGTATGGTGATCAACTCATGGTTATAGGGATGATCATACCACCATTTGGGATATACTGAATGTAAATTTTTTGTAACACCCCATGATTTTATAGTATGTTATTTTCTTTAAATTCAATAGTTTGCACTACAAACAACACAGAGTTCGAGCGCACCACGACTTACCAAACTAGCCGTTCAAAAAAGGTTATGAATATTATTAACTGGATTTTGAATTTTATATACCCCATATAATATTAACTTATGTATTATGTGTTTATTAGACATATTAAATGAACAAATTCAATTTTTCTGATAAAAATGTATTTTTCAAAAAAAATCAATTTTACCTCCTTTTAGAGGAGAACCCTTTTTGAATCCAATATTTGACCATTTTAGATACTCATTTTGACAAAATAAAATTCTATTTTAGAATCGGGACATCAAAATTTACTTTGGATGAAATTTTGGTATTTTTCTAAAAATATTTATTTTGTATGAATAGTTAGAAACAATGTATTTTAATTCAAAACTACCTTTTAATCTAATCTGTTTATATAGTTAGATTATATTTTAATTTTTTTTGAAGTGTAATTAGATTATATTTTTACCATTTAATCCAATTTTGTTCATTGGAATTAATTTGAAATTGAAATTATACATAAACAAGTGTCAATCTTTTGATAGTTATTGTTTCTTAAAAACACACTATTTGTTTTGACAACAGGAATTAATTTTAAATTAATTAATTCAACTTCTATGTTTTTAATTTGGTAAAATAGACATCATTTTTGAATTCAGAATATAAAGTATAGCTTAGGCTGAAGTTTTGGTATTTAAAAAAAACATCAATTTTTGATGGATTGTGAAGCCACTAAGTAGTAGTTAAAAATACAACATTTTCATTTAAATGAAATATTACCGCTTCTGTGAATTGAATTTTGAAAATCAGAGATACATGGTTGCTATTATTTTGTACAATTTGGTTCAATAAGAGGAAAATAAATTTTGGTGAATAGTAACTTTTGACTTTTATTTACCGCAGTTAAAGTTAAATAGGGTAATTTAAATTAAACAGAATATTATAATAATAAAAAATTACTTTAACACTTTTCCTAACATTATTGGATGAGTCATGGACGACCATGGCCATCCTTTGGAAAATTTTGGGACCCCATGGAGCCACTTAAGAATTATAATGACACTTTATTTTAATTAACTTAAAGAAAAGACAAAAATGATATTAACAAATTTCATTTAGTATATAAATTTTACGTGGGGTTATAAAAGTCATATTTTAGACTATAAATAATAATTGGAAATATAAAAAAGATTTCTTACATTATGGAATTTTTTTTATAATTTTTAGATATCAAATAAATTAAATTATTTATGACACAATAATGATGTAGTATTTACCACATTAATATATGATTTGAATAAATATGATTATTAATATTAAAATAATATCCAAAACCTATCCAATTATTATTGGACGATTTTATTTCGACCATGAGTCATATTAACTTAGACTGTAATTAGTTATGGTCCTTTATAAACCGAATATCACTATATAATAAAATAATATTTTTACACTTTCCTAAAGAGCCCTCCTCCCCCTTATAAAAGTACACCACTTCTAACCCATTACACACACTTCTCTAGCCCCTTGGTTCATCCAAACCCTGCCAAAATAATCTCTCAAGATCCCCCCATTCCACATAGAAGCCTCACCATAGGTATAAGACACATCAATAAGTCCTTTTGGTTCCAACCAAAGAAAGTTACCCAAATTAAAGGTAATGCTTTCTCTTAAATTCTTTGGTTTTATTTTGTTTTATTTTACTTCTCCAACCCCCTAAAAACCTTTTATTACGTTATTTTATAAAAAAAGTATCCTAAATATAATAGGATGTTTTTTATGAGAAGGAGTCGAACTGCACTTACACACACCTCCATCTAATGGGTGATGAACATACAGTTTTTATGGATGGAAAGCTAACGCCTCACGAAACGATGATTGTTCGATTATCTCCTACCACCTCTTATGGTGGAAATTAATATGGAACTATATTTATATATTATATATATATATATATTATGTTTAGGTTTTCTTTATGCTTCATTATTTTCCATTTATATCATTATTTTATGGTTTCCATTGTGGGTAAAAGGGGATAATTTCATTTGAGGAAGTGTGGACTACCGCCTCTTCAAAATGATATGACTCGTTAATGCCTTATGTGGTACATATAAAGGATGGAATTAATAATATTATATATGATATTATATTTGAAATATAATATATCTATGTATTATTATGTTTTAATTCCATTAAATTACAAAATAGAAATGAAAGTAGCGTTCATGCCTGCGTATGGCTTACCGTCTCCATGAACGGTACATTTAATTTCTTATATCCAAATTTTTTGTACTGTTATAAATAGATATATATACTGTATATATAATATATATATGATTTGTAAATCATTTATATAATATTGGAGATAATGGACTTTTGACCACATGGAAAAATTGTAATTATAACAGGTTCATTTTTTACTCAAGTTCTGAACATTGATAAAATATCCAATCTGTACTCAAATAATTAAGTAATATTTATAGAAAGGTAATAAGTTATATAAAAGGAATAATAAAATTAAAAAATTTTCTTAATCAAGTAGAAATTAAATTAAATTTATTATTTAGGAAGAACAAGGAACATACAAGACAAGTCGGACTTGAGGTAAGGGGTTTCTTATCTCACTTTTAATTCCGTGAGATTTCCATTGTTTTCCACTTCTTTATTAAATATTGGGTATTCTTTATTGTCATTTGATATATATATTATCATTATTATCTTTATATTTCTATGGTATTATTTGATTCATTTGGTTGTTATTATCTTTTGGCCATATGACTCGATTGATTACAATGAAGTAAGGGTTTTCATATCACTTCCTATTTCCATGAGATTCATCCCATAATGCCACTATTTCTATTGTGTGGTGTATTTAATTCCCAATTATTGTATACTTTTCATAATATAAATTAATTTATGAGTAATTACATATTCATTTTATGATCCATCTTTCATGGGATGTATGTTTCGTAAGTTACCAAATTGGTAAGGGAATTTCAAATTTCAATTTCCACTCATTCGACTTTACACATAATTTATTGATTATTTTACTCCATTATTATATATGGAATCACTATTTATCATTTTTTAGTAATTTCCACTCCCCTTTTTATCAATATACCTTTGATACACATAGTCACTCCATTGATAAATTCTCACATCATCGATACGAACTTGATAAGAGTAATTTTAAATCAATCTCTATTTATTGAGTTAAACATCCAATTCATTGGTGTTGTTTTTAAAAAAATATGTGTGAATGCCATATGATTGATTTACAGTTAATATCGAATAATATTGAGTGTAATTATATTTGTTACACATAATAATGTTGTTGATTTATCCTTAACCTAAGGATACAATCTTTATAATATATTTCATCTCAATTTACATTCCATTTAGACTTCTTTGTTTTTATATTCCAATTCACTTTTATATAGTGTATATAATGTACTTTGACATAGTATATCATGAATCCCTTTATTCTCATGAGATTATAAAATTTTTTACCTCAATTTTTTGTATTCAAGTGTCTCCCTTTTGGTTAGGAACTCTAACTAAAATATCATTTTAAATGTTTTAAAGATTTATTATTATAAATCTTCCTCATTAATGTCCATGTTTTAAAAATGGTTTTAGGGATTTATCAATATAGACATTAATGTTTTAAAATTAAAATTCATTTTAAAATTTTCAAAGTGCTATGAGACACTTTGATTCAAAAATCAATTTTTAAACAGCTTCTTGACAAATAGTGTGACTTTTAAATGTTTTCAAGAAAAAGGGGGATATTTCTCTCAAATAGTTTTGATGATTATTTTCATCTATGTCAATATCCTTCATTATTCTCGATTGAGGTTAATATGTTACAATACAACCTTTAATATTGTATTGAATGAGTTGTGTTTGACTGTGGATGTGCTATTTTTATACCATTCATGGTTTCTGAATAACGTATTGACATTTCGTATGCTAGTTTTAATATTAATGTTTATGTTATGTTTCAAACGTTTCATACGAGGAATGAATTGGATATAGTAAGTGATGGGTGGATCCCGCTATAGCTCCTCGATGCATTGGTCGGTCTCATGAGACAAACTAGTGTCTTGGAACCAGGACTTGACAAAATCGTATTTGTAGTCTTGGAACGAGGCCTTGACTATGTGGTTATGATGTCTGAAATTATGCATTCCATCATTATGGGATTAGCTATTGATATTTGTTTTGGTTATTAGACTATTAAAATACCCATGACTATGTTTTATTATGGAATTATTTACTCAGCTCAAATTCCTACCATAAAGTGTTCATGTTAATTATTTGTAAAGGCATGTGTTTTCAATAATTCACCATGACTAATGTTTATATTATCTTCCGCTGTATTTCATACTCTTACTGGGCATTTGAGCTCACCCCTTTTCTCATGGTTCATTTTCTCATGATAAAAAAAAGTTAGTTATGAGTGAATTGATGGAATAATCTTGGAAGATTGGATGTTTCTAATAGAATAAATTAGTGTTGTTTTTATTTTTCAAGTTATAGAGTTGAACACATGTATGTATCTTGTTTCCCAGACTACTAAACTTATCAGTCCTTCGGGACATGACTCCTTGTAATCATGCCAATTTATTAAAATATTGCACCGACTCCTGGATTCTGGGGTTGGGGCATTACAGTTGGTATCATAGGAAGTTTATTACAAAACTTTGAAACTAGATTTAGATAGACTCTGATTAGAGCACATTACCCTAAGATAGACTTTGAGTATTAGTATAGAACGACTTCCTACAATAATGGTAATGTAGAGATTTTGTGTATTTTCCAAGTAGTACATCCTTGTCTGGATACGAGAAGGTAGAGGTGGATCTGGAACAGATGTACCTAGGAGTGAAAACACCAACAAGGAGTTTTGGGTTTGACCTGGGGTATCCTTGTACACAAAAACATGCCTTGCTGCACTCTTGGTTACGACACTCCGGGGGGATATTCTTAAGATAATTTATATTCTCTTTATAAACTGATTTGAATGATTTTAATATAAGATGAAAATAAATGACCTTGGTTAATCCTAAGGTGTTTTAAATTGAAAATAAGGTGTCATGATATTCTCTAAATGATTTTCAGACTATTATTACTCACACAATGCTTTCTAGTTTTAGTCAATGGATGGATTCCAAGGAAGTCATAGTAACTTTGAGCATGATGTAAAAGTTTTGAATAGTGGGGAAAATGAGAAACAAAATTGAATGTTGATTGGTGTAAAATATATCGTGTTCATGATGAATCAGTTTTCAAAAAATATGATCAAAAAAATATATATTAACCAACTCTCGTACTCAACAAGGTAGAGAAAAGTGGAAAATGATAAGAGCTCCAGCAGTGAAGACCATGGAGAGAAGAATACTCATTTTCCATCATGCATGAAATGTGGAAGAAGAAACCTAGGAAGGTGTCTTAATGGAACAAAGAAAGTATTTATGTGTGGGAAAGAAGGACATAAAGTAAATAACTGTCAAGGAAAAATGAAGAGTATTATGGAAGAAAATAAAAATGTTCATAAGAATCCATTTACAGTCATTTTCTGTAAATGTAGTGGACCAGGACATTACCTGAGTGAATTCCCTATTCTATCAGATATCCTCTTGGTCAAGAAAGAAGCTATGTTGAAGTAAATGGATGGAGAAATGTTTAAAAAGTATTAGTGATCTTTGTTTATTTGATTACTTTGTAAGATTTTTCTCATGTATTTGTAACCCTGTAGTTTGTGATGTGAAAATGATATTTGAGGAAGAATTATCTTTTCCCTTGAGGATATAGTTATAAATAACCATTTGGTTTTATATGATCATTGAGTATGGGGAAATTACAAGTTATTAAATTTTGGAATTAAAATGAGAGGTATGAGATAACATTTCTAATGAAATTATGTTATAGTTATTTTTATGAATTTATCTCACTTTTGGGAATATTATAATATTATATAGTTTTTGAAAAAGGAAAACACGTAGACCATGTGACAACCCATCGTATCGAGAAACGATGCGTGAATCGAACCCAAAACCATAGTGGGATTGGGATGTATCACATACCACTAGACTACGTGAAGTCCCTGGTTAGTGTGACTAATTAATTTTTATTAAATGATTTTATTAAGTTGATTTGGGATCTTATGACTTGTCAAATTGATATCCTTAGTATAGGAAAATTATTTGGTGAATAAGTGATAAATGTTATTCTGGAAGATGTTCTATCTATTGGAAATACTATATGCCTAAGGAAAATAGAATACTATGGGATTTCATTTGAAGAGTAAAGGTGTTTCTATACATATTTTTTTATTATATATTTATAGTGATTTGGGTTATTTATAGCAATAATTAACCTATCATATAGAATATGTGATTAGGTTAATTAATTTTAAGTATGTGACTTTAAGAGTATTCAATATTATTTAGAGATACAATTTAAAGTGGAAAACTACGTATGAAAATTCTTCTGTGTTTTGGGTTTCAATATTAGTTTGGATTATATTAAATGATTTTATAGAAATTTATTATTGAGTGGTATTTATTAAACATTGGGTATTGTTGTTTTAATTTTTGAAATTAAGATTATAAATTCTGCCTCTAAAGTATTATCCTTTTTGCGGATCATCTAATATTTTACCATCCTTTTTGGAATTGGTTAATCTTTTAAAGAAAAGGGAAATATATAGTTCATACATTGTGTATTTTGTGATTCTCAATAAGTTTATTCTAATGATTCAGGTGTGACTAAGTCATATTTAATACTCATCATTTGAAGTGAAAGACGAGTTTGTGGTAAGAATTAGATAAAAGATGAAACTCTACATGTCAATAATATTTTTGTTTTCATATTCTATGAATAAATTAATTATTAAACATTAGGGAAGGGATCTTAAAACCAAAAATGTGTTATCCTAATGCTTTATGTTTTGTTGAAATGATGATATTTTAAATCGTCATAGATTGATGTCTTTGAGGCCCTCAATTTTACATTTGTTTGATATTGATGACCATAATCACTCACTATATATATTTACATTTTTTCTTTAAATTATATGTCTCTAATTTCCACCAATTTGCTCCTAATCGAGATACTAATTTAGTGGTGACTTTTTCATCTCCTTTTCCCTCTTATTAAGACTAAATTCTATTAACCCAATTTCCGATGCGGGTTCTCCACAAAGGTATTTTTCTATTTTTAACCTTTTATTTTTGAAGAAAAATTTCAAATTGTGAGGACTCAATTTATTGAAGGAGGGGAGAAACTAATACCCCAAGATTTCATAGTAAGTTATTTTCATTAGATTCAATAGTTTGTGCTAAACGCAACACTGAGTTCAAGTGCACCACGACTTACCAAACTAGCTATTGAAAAGCATTTATGAATAGTATTAACCGTATTATGAATTTTATATACTCCATATAATTTTTAATTATGTATTATGTGTTTCTTAGACATATTATAAGAACAAATTCAGTTTTTTAGAAAAAAATGATTTTTTTTCAAAAAATGGAATTTTACATCCTTTTAATGGAGAAACCTTTTTAAATCCAATATTTGACCCTTTTACATATTCCTTTTGAAATAATAAAATTCTTCTTTAGAATCGGGACATCAAAATTTACTTTGGATGAAATTTTGTTATTTTTATAATAATATTCATTTTTTATGAAGAGTGAGAAATAATGTATTTTAATTAAAAAATGCCTTTTAATTTAATATATTTATATGGTTATAATATATTTTAAATTGATTTTTATGTGTCATTATATTATATTTTTACCTTTTAATCCAATGTTGGTCATTGTAATTAATTTCCCTTTGAAATTATACATAAACAAGTGTCAATCTTTTGATTGTTATTGTTTCTTAAAAACACACTATTTGTTTTGACAACGGGAATTAATTTTAAATTAATTAATTCAACTTCTATGTCTTGAATTTGGTAAAATAGACATCATTTTCAAATTCTGAATTTCAAATATAGCTTCGTCTGAATTTTTGGTATTTTTCTGAATAACGTCAATTTTTGATGAAAAGTGAAACCACTAAGTAGTAGTTAAAAATCCGACATCATCGTTTAAATGAAATATTACCGCTTTGTGAATTTAATTTTGAAAATCTGAGATATAAGGTTGTTATTAGTAAGTAAAACATCTTTTAATAAGATGAAAATAATTTTTGGTGTATAGTAACTTTTGACAACTATTTACCACGGTGAAAAGTAAATAGGGTAATTCAAATTAAAAAGAATATTATAATAATAAAAAATTACCTTAAAAATTTTTCTAACCTTATTGGATGAGTCATTAAAGACCATGGGCATCCTTGGGTCAATTTTTGGACTCCATGGAGCCACTTAAGAATGATAATGACACTTTATTTTAATTAACTTAAAGTAAAGACAAAAATGATATGAACAAATATGTTTTAGTATATAAATTTTTACATGGGGTCATAAAAGTCATATTTTCTACTATAAATTATATTTGGAAATATAAAAGGATTTCCTACATTAGGGTAATTTTTTTATAATTTTTAGACATCATATAAATTAAATTATTTATGACACAATAATGATGTAGTATTTTCCTCATTAATAAATTATTTAAATAAATATGATGAATAATATTAAAATAATATCCAAAACCAGTCCAATTCTTATTGGATGATTTTATTTCGACCAATATTATTCTTAAATTCGACTTTAATTTGTTTTGGACCTTTAGAAACAGAACATCACTATATAATAAAATAATATTTTCACACTTTCTCGAGGAGCCCCTCCTTCCCCATATAAAAGGACACCACATCTAACCCATTACACACACCTATAAAGCCCCTTGGCTCGTCCAACCCCTGCCAAAATGATATCTTAAGATCCCCCTCTTCTTTCTAGAAGCCTCATCCTAGGTAGAAGACACTTAAAGAAGTCCTTTTGGTTCAAACAGAAGGAAGATAGCCAAATTAAAGGTAAAGATTTCTCTTAAATTCTTTTGTTTTATTTTGTTTTATTTTACTTCTCCAACCCCGTAAAAACTTATTATTACTATATTTTATAATATAACCAGTATCCTAAATATACTATTATGTTTTTATGATAAGGATTTGAACTACACTTACACACACCTCCATCTAATGGGTGAAGAACATACTGTTTTTGTGGATGGAAAACTAACACCCCATGAAAGGATGATTGTTCAATTATCTCATACCGCCTCTTATGGTGGACATTAAGATGGAACTTTATTTATATATGATATATATATATTATGTTTATGTTTTCTTTATGCTTCTGTATTTTCAATTTATATCATTATTTTATGGTTTCCATTATGGGTAAAACGTGATAATTTCATTTGAGGAAATGTGGACTACCGCCCCCTCAAAATGATATGACACGTTAATGCCTTATGTGGGACATATAAAGGATGAAATTAATAATATTTTATATTATATTATACAGGAATTATAATATACCTATGTGTAATTATGTTTTAACTACATTAATCTACAAAATAGAAATGAAAGTAGCGTTCATTCATGCGTACAGCTTACCGTCTCCTTGAATGGTACTTTTCATTTCAAATCTCAAAATGTTATGTACTATTATAAATAGATATATATACTGGATATATAACATATATATGATATCTAAATCATGTATATCATTCTGGAGATAATTTACTTTTAACCACATGGAAAAAATGTAATTATAACAAGTTCATTTTTTACTCAAGTTCCGAACATCGATAAAATATCCAATATGAACTCAAATAATTAATTAATTGTTATCTTATGGTAATAAGTGATATAAAATGAATAATAAACTTGAAAAATTTTCTAAATCAAGTAGAATTTATCTTAAATTTATTATTTAGGGAGAACAAGGAACATACAAGACAAGTCGTACTTGAGGTAAGGGGTTTGTTATCTCACTTTTAATTCCATGAGATTTCCATTGCTCGCCACTTATTTATTAAATGCGGTGTATTTTTTATTGTCATTTGATATATATATTATCATTATTGTCTTTATATTCATGGAATTCTATGATTAATTTGTTTTATATTAAATTTTGTCCATACGACTCGATTGATTACAATGAAGTAACGGTTTTCATCTCACTTCCTATTTCCGTGAGATTCATGCCATAATGCAACTATTTTTTTTGTGTGGTGAATTTAATACCCAATTATTGTATTATTTGTGTAATTACTTTAATTTATGAGTAATTACATCTTCATTTTATGATCAATCTTTCATGGGATGTATGTTTCGTAAGTTAACAAATTGGTAAGGGAATTTCAAATTTCAATTTCCACTCATTTGGCTTTACACATACTTCATTGTTTTTTTACTCCATTTTTATGGGTGGAATCACTATTTATTATTTTTATAGTAATTTCCACTCCCCTTTCTATGGATATACTTTTGATACACATAATCAATCAATTGATTAATTCTCACGTCATTGATATGCTATTGCTAAGAGTAATTTTAAATCAATATCCATTTATTGAGTTAAACATCCAATTCATTGGTGTTGTTTTTACAGGAATATCTGTGAGTGTATTCTGATTGATTTACACTGAATATCCAATAATATTGAGTGTAATTATATTTTTCACACATAATTATGTCGTTTATTTATCCTTTACCTAAAGATACGGTCTTTATAAGATATTTCCTCTCAATTTACATTCCATTGAGACTTCTTTGTTGTTATACACCCATTCACATTCATATGGTGTATATAATGTACTTTGACATATTATATCATGAATCCATTTATTCTCATGATATTATAATGTTTTGTTACCTCAATTATTTGTATTTATGTGTCTCTCTTTTGGTTAAGAACTCTAACTAAACTATTATTTAAAATGTTTTAAGGATTTATTATTCTAAAACATCCTCATTATTGTCCATGTATTAAAAATGTTTTTAAGGATTTATATATATAGACATTAATGTTATAAAATTAAAATCACTTTTAAAATTATCAAAGTGGTATGGGACACTTTGATTCAAAAATCTATTTTTAAACGGCTTCTTGACAAATAGTATGACTTTTAAATGTTTTCAAGAAAAGGGGGGATATTTCTCTCAAATAATTTTGATGATTATTTTCATCTATGTCAATATCCTCCATTATTCTCGATTGAGGTTAATCTGTTACAGTACAACATTTCATATTGTATTGAATGATTTATGTTTGACTGTGGATGTGCTATTTTTATTCCATTCATGGTTTGTGGATAAAGTATAGATATTTCCTATACTAGTTTTAATATGAATGATTATATTACGTTTCAAACTATTCATATAAGGAATGCATTGGACTTAGTTAGTGACGGGTAGAGCCCTCTAGGGATCCTCGATGCATTGGTAGGTATCATAAGACAATCTAGTGTCTTGGCACAAGGCCTTGAAAAAATCTTATTTGTAGTCTTGGCACGAGGTCATGACTATGTGGTTATGATGTCTGACATTATGCATTACATCATTATGAGATTAGCTATTGATATTTAATGTGGTTATTCAACTAGTAGAATATCCATGACTATGTTTTATTATTGAATTATTTACCTACCTCATATTCCTCCCATAAAGTGTTCATGTTAATTATTTGTAAAGTCATGTGTTTTCAATCATTCACCATGCCTAATGTTTATGTTATCTTCCGCTGTATTGCTTACTCTTCTTGAGAATTTGAGCTCACCCCTTTTCTCATGCATCATTTTCCCAGGATATGAAGAAGTTAGTTATGAGTGACTTGCAGAAATAATCTTGGAATCTTGGATGTTTCTAGTGGAATAAATTAGTTTTTTTCTTTTCAAGTTGTAGTGTTAAACTTATGTTTGTATCTTGTTTCCAAGACTACTAAACTGATCGGTCCTTCGGGACTTGATTCCTTGTAATCATTCCAAAGTATTAAAATAAAGAACTGATTCCTAGATTCTGGGGTCGGGGCATTACAGTTGGTATCAGAGGAAGTTTAGTACAAAACTTGGAAACTGGATTTAGATAGAATCTGATTAGAGCACATTACCCTAAGATAGACTTTGAGGATTAGTATAGAAGAACTTCTTAGAATTATGGTAATGTAGATATTTTTTTTGTATTTTCCATGCAGTACAACCCTGTCTGGATATGAGAAGGTAGAGGAGGCTCGGGCACAGAAGAACCTAGGAGTGAAAACACCGGCAAGGAGTTTCGGGTTTGACCCGGGGAATCCTGGTACAAGACAACGGACCTTGCTACACTCTTGGTTATGACACTCCCGAGGGATATGCTTAGAAAAATTTACATTCTCTTTATAACCCGATTTGATGGATTTTAATATAAGATGAGAATAAATGACCTTAGTTAATCCTAAGGTGTTTAAAATTGAAAATAAGGTGTCATGATATTATCTAAATGATTTAATGACTATTATTACTCACACAATGCTTTCTGGTTTTAGTCAATGGATGGATTCCAAGGAATTCATAGTAACTTTGAGCATTATGTACTAGGTTTGAACGATGGTGTAAATGAGCATCAAAATGGAATGTTGAAAGGCGTTAAAGATATCATGTTCATGCCGAATTAGTTTTCAAAAAATATGATCAACAACATATATATTAACCAACTCTCAGACTCAACAAGGAAGATAAAAGTGGTGAATGATAATAGCTCCAGCAGTGAAGACGATCGAGAAAATAAAACTAATTTTCCATCATGCAAGAAATGTGGAAGAAGAAACCTAGGAAGGTGTCTTAATGGAATAATGAAATGCTTTATGTGTGGGAAATAAGGACATAAAGTAGAGAATTTTCGAGGAAAAATGAAGAGTATTATGGAAGAAAATAAAAATGGTCCTCAAAATACATTTACAGTCATTTTCTATAAATGTAGGGGACCTGGACATTACCTGAGTGAATTCCCTATTCTATAGGATACCCTCTTGGTCATGGAAGAATCTATGTTGAAATAAATGGATTGAGAAAGGTTTAAAAAGTATTAGTGCTCTTTGTTGATGGGATTACATTGGAACACTTTTCTCTTGTATTTGTAACCCTACAGTTTGTCATGTGAAAATGATATTTGAGGAAGAATTATCTTTTCTCTTGTGGATATAGTTATAAATAACCATTTGGTTTTATATGATCATTGAGATTGAGGAAATTACAAGTAATTAAACTTTGGAATGAAAATGCGTGGTATGAGATAACATTTGTGATGAAATTATTTTATAGTTATTTTGAAAAATTTATCTCACTTTTGGGAATGTTATAAAATTATATAGTTTTTGAAAAAGGAAAACACGTAGATTGTGTGACAACCCGTCACGTCAGACAAAGCTGCGGGAATCGAACCCACAACTATAGTGTGATTTGGATTTATCACCTACCACTGGACTACGTGAAGTCCCGGGTTAGTGTGACTAATTATTTTTTGTTAAATTATTTTATTAAGTTGATTTGGGATCTTATGTCATGTCAAATGCATATCCGTAGTATAGGAAAATTATTTGGTGATTAAGTGATAAATGTTACTTTGTAAGGTGTTTGCTTTATTGGGAATACTATATGCCTAAGGAAAATAGAATACTATGGGATTTCATTTGAAGAGTAAACGTGTTTTTATAACTATGTTTTTATTATGGATTTATAGCGATTTGGGTTCTTTATGGAAATAATTGACCTACCGTAGAGAATATGTGATTAGGTTAATTACTTTTAAGTGTGTGACTTTAAGATTAGTCGATATTATTTGGAGATAAAATTTAACGTGGAAAACTACATAAGAAAATTCTTCTGAGTTTTTGGTTTCAATACTAGTTTTGATTATATTAAAAGATTTTATGGAAAATTGTTTATGGAATGGTATTTATTAAAATTTTTGTATTGTTGGTTTATTTTTTTGAAATTAGGATTAGTATTTATTTCTCTAAAGTAATATCCTTTTTGTGGATCATCTGATCTTTTACTAACCATTTTGGTATTTGGTAATCTCTAAAGAAAAGGGAAATATATAGTTCATCCATTGTGGATTATGTGATTCTCTAAATGTTGATTCTAGTGCTTCAGGTGTGACTAAGTCATATTTAATACTCATCATTTGGAGTGAAAGATGAGATTTTGGTAAGAATTAGATAAAGGATGAAACTATACTTGTCAAGTATTTTTTTGTTTTCTTATTCTATGAATAAATTAATTATTAAACATTAGGGAAGGGATCATAAAACCAAAAATGTGTTATCTTAATGCATTATGTTTTATTGAAATGATGATATTTTAAATCGTCATAGATTTATGGCTTTGAGGCCCTCAATTTAATATTTGTTTGTGATTGATGACCACAATAAATCCTAATATATATTTACGTTTTTTCTTCCTATTATATGGCTCAAATTTCCACCAATTTTCTCCTAATCGATATCATAATTTATTGGTGATTTTTTCAACTCTTTTTCCCTCTTATTAAGACAAAATTTTATTAACCCAATTTCTGATGCGGGTTCTCCACAAAGGTATTTTTATATTTTTAACCTTTTATTTTTGAAGAACAATTTCAAATTGTGAGGATGCAATTTATTTAAGGAGGGGAGAATTTAACACCCCAAGGTTTCATAGTAAGTTATTTTCTTTAAGTTCAATAGCTTGCGCTACAAGCAACACAGTGTTCAAGCGCACCACATCTTACCAAACTAGCCGTTCAAAAGAGATTATGAATAGTATTAACAAGATTCTGAATTTCATATACTCTATATAATTTTAACTTATATATTATGTGTTTCTTAGACATATTATAAGAACAAATTCAATTTTTTAGATAAATTATTTTTTTAAAAAAATTAATTTGAAACCCTTTTAAGGGATAAACCCTTTTAAAACCAATATTTGAGCCTTTTACAAATTCATTTTTACAAAATAAAATTCTTATTTAGAATCAAGACATCAAAATTTACTTTGGATGAAATTTTGGTATTTTTCTAATAATATTCATTTTTTAGGAATAGTGAGAAATAATATATTTTAATTCAAAAATGCCTTTTAATATAATTTATTTATATGGTTAGATTATATTTTAAATTGGTTTTGATGTGTAATTAGATTATATTTTTACCCTTTAATCCAACGGTTGTCAGTGGAATTAATTTCACTTTGAAATTATACATAAACAAGTGTCAATCTTTTGATAGTTATTGTTTCTTAAAAACAGGCTATTTGTTTTGACAAGGAGAATTAATTTTAAATTAATTAATTCAACTTCTAGTTTTTGAATTTTGTTAAATAGAAATCATTTTTGAATTCAGAATTTCAAATATAGCTTCAGCTGAATTTTTGGTATTTTTCTGAAAAACGTCAGTTTTTGATGAATAGTGAAACCACTAAGTAGTAGTTAAAAATCCGACATCTTCATTTAAATGAAATATTACCGCTTCTATGAATTTAATTTTAAAAATCCTAGATATATGGTTGTTATTAGTAAATAAAATGTGGTTCAATAAGATGAAAATAATTTTTGGTGAATAATATCTTTTGACTTTTATTTACCGTTGTTAAAGGTAAATAAGGTAATTCAAATTAAAATGAATATTATAATAACAAAAAATTACCTTAACACTTTTCATTACCTTTTGTATGAGTCATGGACAACCATGGGCATATTTGGGTCAATTTTGGGACCCCATAGAGCCACTTAAGAATGATAATGCCACTTTATTTTAATTAACTTAAAGTAAAGAAAAAAATGACATCAACAAATATCTTTTAGTATATAAATTTGTACATTGGGTTATAAAAGTAATATTTTCTACTATATATAATCATTGGAAAGATAAAAATATTTCCTACATTTTGGTAATTTTTTTATAATTTTTACGCATCAAATAAATTAAATTATTTATGACACAATAATGATGTAATATTTACCACATTAATAAATGATTTAAATAAATATGATTATTAATATTAAAATAATATAAAAAAAACCAGTCCAATTCTTATTCGAAGATTTTATTTCGACCAAGAGTCATATTAACTTGGACTTTAATTAGTTTTTGACTTTTAGAATCTGTATATCACTATATAATAAAATAATATTTTCACACTTTCCTAAAGAGCCCCTCCCCCCCTTATGAAAGGACACCACTTCCAACCCATTCCACACACCTCTCAAGCCCCTTGGCTCGTCCAAACCCTACCAAAATGATCTCTAAATATCCCCCTCTTCCTCTTAGAAGCCTCACCTTAGGCAGAAGAAACTTCAAGAACTCCTTTTGGTTCCAACTGAAGGAAGTTATCCAAATTAAAGGTAACACTTTCTCTTAAAATCGTTTGTTTTATTTTTAATTATTTTACTTATCCAACCCCATAATTTTTTTATTAATATATTTTATGACAACATCAGTATCCTAAATATACTTGTATGTTTTTATGTAAAGGATTTGATCTACACGTACACACGCCTCCATCTAATGGGTGAAGAACATACTGTTTCTGTGGGTGGGAAACTGACGTCTAACGAAAGGATGATTGTTCGATTATATTTTACCTCCTCTTATTGTGGTCATTAAAATATAAATTTATTTATATATGATATATATATTATGTTTTTTCTTCTTTATTCTTCTTTATTTTCCATTTATATCATTATTTTATGGTTTCCATTATGGGTAAAACGCGATAATTTCATTTGAGGAAGTGTGGAATACTGCCCCATCAAAATGATATGACTCGTTAATCCTTTATGTGTGACATATAAAGGATTAAATTAATAATATTGTATATGATATAATACTGTAATTATAATATACCCATGTATCATTATGTTTTAATTCCATTAAAATATAAATTGGAAATGAAAGTAGCGTTTATGCCTACGTACGACATACCGTCTCTATGAATGGTACATTTCATCTCTTATCTCCAAATGTTATGTACTATTATAAATAGATTTATATACTGGATATATAATATATATATGATTTTTATATCATGTATATAATTTTGGAGATAATGTAATTTTGACCAAACAGAAAAATTGTATTATAACAAGTTCATTTTTTACTCAAGTTCCGAACATCGATAAAATATCCAATATGAACTCAAATAATTAACTAAATGTTATATCAAGTTAATAATTGATATAAAAGGAATAATAAACTCGAAAAATTCTCTTGATCATGTATAAATTAACTTAAATGTATTATTCCGGAAGAACAAGGAACATACAAGACAAGTCGGACTTGAGGTAAGGGGTTTCTTATCTCACTTATAATTCCATAAGATTTTCATTTCTCGCCACTTAATTATTAAATGTGGTGTATTTTTTACTATAATTTGATATATATATATATATATATTATCAATATTATTTTTATATTCTTGGTATTCTGGGATTCATTTGGTTGTTATTAACTCTTGGCCATACGACTCGATTGATTACAACGAAGTAAGGGTTTTCATCTCACTTCCTATTTCCTTGAGATTCATGCCATAATGCCACTATTTCCTTTTGGGTCTACCGAATTATTGTATTCTTTGTGTAATATACCTTATTTTATGAGTAATTACATATTAATTTTATGATCCATATTTCATGGTATGTTTAATTCATAAGTTACCAAATTGGTAAGGGAATTTCAAATTTCAATTTCCACTCATTCGACTTTACACATACTTCAATGATTATTTTACTCCCTTATTATGTGTGGAATCACTATTTATTATTTTTTTAGTAATTTCCACTCCCCTTTTTGTGGATGTACTTTTCATACACATAATCACTCAATTGACTAATTCTCACTTCATCGATATTCTTTTTCTAAGAGTAATTTTAAATCAATCTCCATTTATTGAGTTAAACATCCAATTCATTGGTGTTGTTTTTACAGGAATATGTGTGAGTGTCTAATAATTGATTTACACTGAATATCCAATAATATTGAGTGTAATTATATTTGTCACACATAATTATTTCGTTTATTTATCCTTAACCTAAAGATACGATCTTTATAAGAGATTTCATCTCAATTTACATTCCATTGAGACTTCTTTGTTGTTATACGCCAATTCAATTTTATATGGTGTACATAATGTACTTTGACATATTATATCATGAATCCCTTTATTCTCATGATATTATAAAGTTTTGTTTACCACAATTATTAGTATTCATGTGTCTCTATTTTGGTTAGGAACACTAACTATAATATCATTTAAAATGTTTTAAGGATTTATTATTCTAAAACTTCCTCATTATTATCCATGTTTTAAAAATGGTTTTAAGTATATCTCTATATAGACATTAATTTTATAAAATTAAAATCAATTTTAAAAGTATAAAAGTGGTATGGGACACTTTGATTCAAAAATCTACTTTAAAACGGCTTCTTGACAAATAGTGTGACTTTTAAATGTTTTCAAGAAAAAGGGGTATATTTCTCTCAAATAGTTTTTATGATTATTTTCATCTATGTCAATATCCATAATTATTCTCGATTGAGGTAAATATGTTACAGTAAAACCTTTCATATTGTGTTGAATGAGTTATGTTTGATTGTGGATGTGCTATTTTTATACCATTAATGGTTTGTGGATAAATTATTGACATTTTGTATGCTAGTTTTAATATGAATGATTATATTACATTTCAAACTATTCATATGAGGAATGCATTGGACTTAGTAAGTGATGGCTGGAGCCCGGTATATCTCCTCGATGCATCGGTAGGTATCATGAGACAAACTAGTGTCTTGGCATAAGGCCTTGACAAAATCTAATTTGTAGTCTTGGCATGAGGCCATGACTATGTGGTTATGATGTCCGGCATTATGAATTCCATCATTATGAGATTACCTATTGATATTTTATGTGGTTATTTGACTAGCAGAATACCCATGACTGTGTTTTATTATTGAATTATTTACCCAGCTCATATTCCTGCAATAAAGTGTTCATGTTAATTATTTGTAAAGTCATGTGTTTTCAATCATTCACCATGCCTAATGTTTATGTTATCTTCCACTGTATTTCTTACTCTTATTAAGAATTTGAGATCAACCTTTTTCTAATGTTTCATTTTCCTAGGATATAAAGAAGTTAGTTATGAGTGACTTGCAGGAATAATCTTGGAAGCTTAGATGTTTCTAATGGAATAAATTAGTGTTGTTTTTATTTTCAAGTTGTAGTGTTGAACTTGTGTATGTATCTTGTTTCTAAGACTACTAAACTAAACGGTCCTTCGGGACTTGATTCCTTGTAATCATGACAATGTATTAAAATAAGGCACCAACTTCTGGATTCTGAGGTCAGGACGTTACGGTTGGTATCAGAGGAAGTTTAGTACAAACCTTGGAAACTGGATTTAGATATACTATGATTAGAGAACATTACCCTATGATAGACTTTGAGGATTAGTATAGAAGAAATTCCTAGAATTATGGTATTGTATAGATTTTGTGTATTTTCCCAGAAGTACATATCTCTCTGGATATGAGCTGGTAGAGGCGGCTCTGGAACATATGAACCTAGGAGTGAAAACACCAACAAGGAGTTTTGGGTTTGACCCGGGGTATCCCAGTATATGACAATGGACCTTGCTACACTCTTGGTTATGACACCTCCGAGGGATATGCTTAGGAAAATTTACATTATCTTTACAAACCAATTTGAAGGATTTTAATATAAGATGAGAATAAATGACCTTGGTTAATCCTAAGGTGTTTTCAATTGAAAATAAGGTGTCATGATATTATCTAAATGATTTTATGACTATTATTACTCACACAATGATTTCTGGTTTTAGTCAATGGCTAGATTCCAAGGAAGTCATAGTAACTTTGAGCATTATGTACAAGGTTTGAATGGTGGTGGAAATGAGAAAAAAATGGAATGTTGATAGGAGTAAAATATATCGTGTTCATGCCGAATCAGTTTTCAAAAAATATGATCAACAACAAATATATTAACCAACTCTTGGACTCAACAAGGAATAGAAAAGTGGTGAATGATAAGAGCTCCAGCAGTAAAGACGATAGAGAAAATAAAGCTCATTTTCCATCATGCAGGAAATGTGGAAGAAGAAACCTAGGAAGGTGTCTTAATAGAACAATGAAATGCTTTATGTGTGGGAAAGAAGGACATAAAGTAAATAATTTTCTAGAAAAAATGAAGAGTACTATGGAAGAAAATAAAAATAGTCCTAAGAATCCATTTATAGTCATTTGCTGTAAATGTAGGGGACCTAGCCATTTCCTGAGTGAATTCCCTATTCTATAGGATATCCTCTTGGTCATGGAAGAAGCTATGTTGAAATAAATGGATGTAGAAATGTTTAAAAAGTATTAGTGCTATTTGTTGATGGGATTACTTTGGAATACTTTTCTCTTGTATTTGTAACCCTGTAGTTTTTCATGTGAAAATTATATTTAAGGAATAATTATCTTTTCTATTGTGGATATAGTTATAAATAACCATTTGTTTTTATATGATCATTGAGTTTGAGGAAATTACAAGTTATTAAACTTTGGAATGAAAATGCGAGGTATGAGATAACATTTGTGATGAAATTATGTTATAGTTCTTTTGAGGAATTTATCTCACTTTTTGGAATATTATAAAATTATATAGTTTTTGAAAAAGGAAAACACGTAGACCGTGTGACAACCCGTCGCATCAGACAAAGTTTCGGGAATCGATCCCAAAACCATAGTGCGATTGGGATTTATCGCCTACCACTGGACTATGTGAAGTCCCCGGTTAGTGTGACTAATTATTTTTAGTTAAATGATTTTATTAAGTTGATTTGGGATCTTATATCTTGTAAAATTCATATCCATAGTATAGGAAAATTATTTGGTGATTAAGTGATAAATGTTACTTTGGAATGTGTTCGCTCTATTTGGAATACTATATTCCTAAGGAAAATATAATACTATTGGATTTAATTTGAATTGTAAACATGTTTTTATAACTATGTTTTTATTATGGATTTATAGAGATTTTTTTTATTTATGGAAATAATTAACGTATCATAGAGAATATGTGATTAGGATAATTACTTTAAAGTGTGTGAATTTAAGAGTAGTTGATATTAGTTAGAGATACAATTTAACGTGGAAAACTACGTAAGAAAATTCTTATGGGTTTTGGGTTTCAATATTATTTTTGATTATATTAAAATTTTTTATGGAAATTTTTTTATTGAATGGTATTTATTAAACTTTATGTATTTTAGGTTTATTTTTTTGAAATTAAGATTAGTATTTCTTTCTCTAAAGTTATATCCTTTTTGAGGAGCATCTGATCTTTTACTAACCATTTTGGTATTTGGTAATCTCTAATGAAATGGGAAATATATAGTTCATCCCTTGTGGATTATGTGATTCTCTAAATGTTGATTCTAGTGCTTTAGGTGTGACCAAGTCATCATTAATACTCATTATTTGGAGTGAAATATGAGTTTGTGGTAAGAATTAGATAAAGGATGAAACTCTACTTATCAAGCATATTTTTGTTTTCTTATTATATGAATAAAATAATTATTAAACTTTATGAAATGGATCTTAAAACCTAAAATGTGTTACCCCAGTGCGTTATGTTTTGTTGAAACGATAATATTTTAAATTGTCATAGATTTATGGATTTAAGGCCCTAAATTTTATATTTGTTTGTGACTGATGACCACAATCAATCCATATATATATTTATATTTTTTTTCTAGTTATATGTCTCTAATTTCCACCAATTTTCTCCTAATCGAGATCATAATTTATTAGTGACTTTTTCATCTCTTTTTCCCTCTTATTAAGACTAAATTTTATTAACCCAATTTCCGATACGGGTTCTCCACAAAGGTGTTTTTATATTTTTAACCTTTTATTTTTTAAGAACAATTTCAAATTGTGAGGATGAAATTTATTTAAGGAGGGGAGAATTTAACACCCCAAGGTTTCATAGTAAGTTATTTTCTTTAAATTCAATAGCTTGTGCTACACGAAACACCGTGTTTAAACGCACCATGTCTTCCCAAACTAGCCATTCAAAAGTGGTTATGAATAGTATTAACCGGATTTTGAATTTTATATTCACCATATAATTTTAACTTATGTATTATGTGTCTCTTAGACATATTATAAGAACAAATTCAATTTTTTAGATAAAAATGTTTTTTTCAAAAAATTCATTTTGACAACCTTTTAATGGAGAAAACTTTTTAAAACCAATATTTGACCATTTTACATATTCATTTTTACAAAATAAAATTCTTCTATAGAATAAGGACATCAAAACTTTCTTTGGATGAAATTTTGTTATTTTTCTCAAAATATTCATTTTTATGAATAGTGAGAAATAATGTATTTTAATTCAAAAATGCCTTTTAATCTAATTTATTTATATGGTTAGATTAAATTTTAAATTTGTTTTGATGTGTAATTATATTATATTTTTACCATTTAATACAATTTTGGTCATTGGAATTAATTTCACTTTGAAATTATATATAAACAAGTGTCAATCTTTTGATAGTTATTATTTCTTAAAAACAGGATATTTGTTTTGACAACGGAAAATTAATTTTAAATTAATTTATTCAACTTCTATGTTTTTAATTTATTAAAATAGACATCATTTTTTAATTTGTAATATCAAATATAGATTAGGCTGAATTTTTGGTATTTTTCTAAAAAACGTCAATTTTTGATCAATAGTGAAACCACTAAGTAGTAGCTAAAAATCTGACTTCTTCATTTAAATGAAATATTACCTCTTCTATGAATTTAATTTTGAAAATATAAGATACATGGTTGTTATTATTAAGTAAAATATGGTTCAATAAGATGAAAATAATTTTTTTTGAATAGTAACTGTTGACTTTTATTTACCGCGGTTAAAGGTAAATAAGGTAATTCAAATTAAAATGAATATTATAATAACAAAAAATTACCTTAACACTTTTCATAACCATATTGGACGAGTCATAGACGAACATGGTCATCCTTGGGGCAATTTTGGGACCCCATGGAGCCACTTAAGAGTGATAATGACACTTTATTTTAATTAACTTAAAGTAAAGACAAAAAATGATATTAACAAATATCTTTTAGTATATAAATTTTTACAATGGGTTATAAAAGTAATATTTTTGACTATATATAATCATTGAAATTATAAAAATATTTTCTATATTATGGTAATTGTTTTATAATTTTTACGCATCAAATAAATTAAATTATTTATGACACAATAATGATGTAATATTTACCTCATTAATAAATGATTTAAATAAATATGATTGTTAAGATTAAAATAATATCAAAAAACCAGTCCAATTATTATTGGAAGTTTTTATTTCAACCACGAGTCATATTATCTTTGACTTTAATTTGTTTTTGACTTTTACGATCCGAATATCACTATATAATAAAATAATATTTTCACACTTTCCTGAAGAGCCCATCCCCCCCCTTATAAAAGGACACCACTTTAACCCATTCCACACACCTCTCAAGCCCCTTGGCTCATCCTAACCCTACCAAAATGATCTCTAAAAATCCCCCTATTCCTCCTAGAAGCCTCACCTTAGGCATAAGACACTTCAAGAAGTCCTTTTGGTTCAAACTGATAGAAGTTATCCAAATTAAAGGTAACACTTTCTCTTAAAATCTTTTGTTTTATTTTGTTTTATTTTACTTCTAAAACCCCCTAAATTTTTTTATTAATATATTTTATAACAAAACCGGTATCCTAAATATACTAGGATGTTCTTTTCAGAAGGATTTGATCTACACAGACACACACCTCCATCTAATGGGTGAAGAACATACTGTATCTGTGGATGGGAAACTAACGTCTCACGAAAGGATGATTGTTCGATTATATTATACCGCCTCTTATGGTGGTCACTAATATGGAAATGTATTTATATATGATATATATATTATGTTTTTTTTTCTTTATGATTCTTTATTTTCCATTTATATCATTATTTTATGGTTTCCGTTATGGCTAAAACGCGATAATTTCATTTGAGGAAGTGTGGACTACCGCCCCATCAAAATGACATGACTCGTTAATGCCTTATGTGGGACATATAAAGTATGAAATTAATAATATTTTATATTATATAATACTGTAATTATAATATACCTATGTATCGTTATGCTTTAATTCCATTAAAATACAAAATGGAATTGAAAGTAGCGTTCATGCCTACGTACGAATTACCGTCTCCATGAATGAAACATTTCATTTCTTATCTCCAAATGTTATGTACTATTATAAAAAGATATATACACTGGATATATAATATATAAATATTATTTTCATATCATTTATATCATTTTGGGGATAATTGAATTTTGACCACATGGAAAAATTGTATTATAACAAGTTCATTTTTTACTCAAGTTGTGAACATCGATAAAATATCCAATATGAACTCAAATAATTAACTAAATATTATAGCAAGTTAATAAGTGATATAAAAATAATAATAAACTTGAAAAATGTTCCTAATCAAGTATAAATTAACTTTAATTTATTATTCAAGAATAACAAGGAACATATAAGACAAGTCGGACTTGAGGTAAGGGGTTTCTTATCTCACTTTTAATTACGTGAGATTTCCATTGCTCGCCACTTAATTATTAAATGTGGTGTATTTTTTACTGTCATTTGATATATATTATCATTATTATCTTTTTATTATTGGTATTCTGTGATTCATTTGGTTGTTATTAACTTTTGGCCATAGGAAACGATTGATTACAATGAAGTAAGGGTTTTCATCTCACTTCCTATTTTCGTGAGATTCATGCCATATTGCCACTATTTCCTTCTCGGTCTGCCCAATTATTGTATTATTTGTGTAATATACATTATTTTATGAGTAAATACATCTTCATTTTATGATCCATATTTCATGGGATGTTTGTTTCGCAAGTTACCAAATTGGTAAGGGAATTTCAAATTTCAATTACCACTCATTCGACTTTACACATACTTCATTGATTATTTTAGTCCATTATTATGTGTGGAATCACTATTTATTATTTTTGTAGTAATTTCCACTCCCCTTCATATGGATGTAATTTTGATACACATAATCACTCCATTGATAAATTCTCACGTCATCTATATGATATTGATAAGAGTAATTTTAAATCAATCTCCATTTACTGAGTTAAACATACAATTCATTGGTATTGTTTTTACAGGAATATGTGTGGCTATCTTAAGATTGATTTACACTAAATATCCAATAATATTGAGTGTAATTATATTTTTCACACATAATTATTTCGTTTAGTTATCCTTAACCTAAGGATACAGTCTTTATAAGAGATTTTATTTAAATTTACATTCCATTGAGACTTATTTGTTGTTATACACCAATTCACTTTTATATGGTGTATATAATGTACTTTGACATAGTATATCATGACTCCCTTTATTATCACGATGTTATAATGTATTTATTAGCTCAATTATTTTTATTCAAGTGTCTCTCTTTTCGTTAGGAACTCTAACTAAAATATCATTTTAAATGTTTTAAAGATTTATTATTCTAATTCTTTCTCATTAATGACCATGTTTTAAAAATGTTTTTAAGGGTTTATCTATATAGAAATTAAAATTATAAAATCAAAATTCCTTTTAGAAGTTTCAATGTGTTATGGGACACTTTGATTCAAAAATCTATTTTTAAATGGCTTATTGACAAATAGTGTGACTTTTAAATGTTTACAAGAAAAAGGGGATATTTATCTCAAATAGTTTTGATGATTATTTTAAACTATTTCAATATCCTTCATTATTATCGATTGAGGATAATCTGTTACATTACATCCTTTCATATTGTATTGAATGAGTTATGTTTGACTGTGGATGTTTTATTTTTATACCATTCATGGTTTGTGGATAAATTATAGACATTTTGTATGCTAGTTTTAATATGAATGTTTATGTTATGTTTCAAAATTTTCATATTATGAATGCATTGGACATAGTAAGTGATGGGTGGAGCCCTCTATAGCTCCTCGATGCATCGGTAGGTCTCATGAGACAAACTAGTGTCTTGGCATAAGGCCTTGACAAAATCTTATTTGTAGTCTTGGCATGAGGCCTTGACTATGTGGTTATGATATATGACATTATGCATTCCATAATTATGAGATTAGCTATTTATATTTAATGTGGTTATTCAACTAGTAGAATACCCATGACTATGTTTTATTATAGTATTATTTACTCCACTCATATTCCTTCCATAAAGTGTCCATGTTAATTATTTGTAATGTAATGTTTTTTCAATTAGTAACTATGCATAATGTTTATGTTATCTTCTGTTTTATGGCTTACTGTTACTGATCATTTGAGCTCACTCCTTTTCTCATGTTTCTTTTTCCCAGGATATGAAGAAGTTAGTTATGAGGGACTTACAGGAATAATCTTGGAAGCTTGGATGTTTCTAATGGAATAAATTAGTGTTGTTTTTCTTTTCAAGTTGTAGTGTTGAACTTATGTATGTATCTTGTTTCCAATACTACTATACTGATCGGCACTTCGGGACTTCATTCCTTGTAATCATGCCAATGTATTAAAATAAATCACTAGTTACTCAATTCTGGGGTCGGGGCATTACATTTTTCAACTGAGAAAAAATGGTATATGTTTCTCCACATTCATATGTCCAAACATTGAGAGTAATTTAAAAAAAATCATATACCATTTTATTGAAAATAAGATATCATATTTTTTAAAAATAAAATTATATGAAATATATATGTAAATCAATTAGTCAATTAGAGTAACATATAAACACAATTTATTTTTGAAAATATATCCAAAAAAATTCACACCCATCGCAAGGAATATAAAATTATAAATTATAATTATATCACAAACAAACTAACTATGTATCTAATGGAAGCAAGGTTTAGGAAAATAGATAAGAAAGTTATCCCTTGGGGATTTAAACTTGAATAATTATCATGTAGAAATAAATTTGAACGGGAAATGAAAAAATATGCTATATTAGCTATTCAAGTGGAATGGTTACCTGGATGGATTGAAATGGGGGGAACATTATAATTTTATTATTGTTTTTGGATTTTTATCAATCAAATGGTATTATTTAATATATTATTTCAATGTAACTCAATGTAATGATGGAACACTTATCTTATTAATTAAAATATAATTGAACAAAAATTATATAGTTAGTCTAGTTATGAATTTTCACTTGTTTTTATTTTTTTCATTCCTTAAATGCATGGGTAGGGAATCTACGAGTCTTTGTATCTCCATATCATTTATAATATCAGGTTTCAATCAATTTAAAACAATTCATATAGTGATTTAGAGGGATTGAAATATTTAATTTCAATCATAATAATATCAAACCTAAGTAATAAAATAAACCACATTTAATCAATAAGAATCTGGTTCAACAAACATCATCTATCCAAAATACAACACAATTCAAGAAATTATGAATTAGAAATTATAAAAATATGGATTATTGAAATAAAATTTGAATACCAATGATGTAAACCCTATAGATGATGAAAATTTGATAACTTAACTTTTTTTATGAGTAATCCTTGCATGATCAACAATAAAAATAAACTTATTGACCTTACTTTGATGATCTGATAAGGATGGAGTTGCGTTAGTAACATACGTATACCACTAATTTGTTACCTTTGGAATATTGAATGAGTAACACCTGAAATAATCTCACTAATGGATCAAAACTCAATTATAATAGTGTTTTGTGTGTATAGGGGGGTGGGGGGGGGGGAGCTGTGATGCATACGGAAGTGGAATGGATTTTAAATCATATGTGGGCTATTTATTTTCATATCCAAGTGATTATTTATGGAACATGAAATTTTTTAGGTATTAAAAAAAATGCATTAACCATTCAAATTTATATACCAAAAATAATGTATAATTCCTATTTCAATGGTTTCTAAGTATGGTTTCTAGACTATGCATCAATTTTATTTTGTGTTTTTTAGTTCAAAAAACCACTAATTAATTAAATTTTATGAAACACCTTTAATATAGTATAAATTCATAAAAATAAAAAAATTAAACATGATAAAAAAATCATGAATCCTATGAACCATTTTCACATGAAAAAAAAATTAATTCATAATTTGGTTTCATAATTGAGGTACTCCATAATTAATTGAATGAAAGAAGAATAGATCTATCTAGTATGTGGGGAATTTGTTTGTAGAGATGACAATTTGAAATTAATAAGGGAGATTATTATGATTTTTAAATGGAAGGGTGTGTAATTATAGATTTGTATGATTCCATGGTTGAGTTTGAGAACATAATTACTCAATGTAGAGTACAAAAAATTGTTTGAGGAAATAGGGATTCCTGATATAGTTTAAATATCAAGTGGAGTTCATGAACTATTGTGGTGGATGTTGTAGAGATTCTTCAAGGAAATATATAGGGGATTATGGTATGGTTTATACTGGAAAATTAATCTTTGCGTGTATGATGAATACTATAGTTTAAGACTTGAATATACCTAAAAAAATGGAATTTTCATTGAGTTAGTGAATTTATTCAATGACATAGTACACAAGATATAAATTTTTTTAACATAATTACTGCATCATAGCATCAATTGTAATATTTGAAGAATGATTGATTATAGATACTCAAATGTCTTTTATGATCATACATTAAGGAATGACTATATTTCGTGAAATAAAAATCAATGGTGTGTCCCAAGATTGGATTATTCTTCTGTTTCATGTGTGGTGGTGGTTGTCGATACCCAATACAATTTATGGGAGTGGAAGTTTTCATTATATCACGACGACTTTCATGGACTAATAAAGATGAATATTGGGATCTATTAAGGATGAGTAACTGTATAGTGTAGATTTTTTAAAAACCTAGACTATTAGTGATTGGTAGAACAGGAGAGAATGTAGACTCTAGTGGAATCATATCTTGTTTTGATTTGATTAATTTCATCATGAAGTGATTTTGACTATTTAAATATAAAATTTACATTGGTTTTAGAATCATTTGTGGTCTTTAAAGAATATTTAGAGGTTCAGATGTTTAAATGGAAGGGTTAAGTTTTATGAACATGTGTGATAGATATTATTTATTACACTGTGGGTCAATATACCCCCCACTTGATGGAACTTAGTGATGTTGGTATTATATAAGGTTATATGGAGTACCTGGTGGTAGTTTAATAGCTACTCGATAACATTACCAGTGGTGTAGAAAACCAATAATATGGCTTATGAGTACCTAGGGTAATTCAACCATGTACCCCATGTTAATCAATTCGTTTTTAAGTGGATGTAATTTGGGTACATACCCAATTTTAACATTATATCCTTACTCAAGGGTCCTTGCTTCTAAGACCCTAATCATAGGGTGTAAATTCCATCCCCCATTATTCTTCCGTTCTTATATTACCTTCAATACTTAACATCTAGGGGAGATTTATTTATTTATGGAGGCCAGTTATCATTATTTATTCCTTCCCTAATTCATCTTCATATTTTTTTCTATTATTTTGATGATTTGATTTTATGTATTTATCGATAATTCCAAGGAACATGTTATAAATTTTCTAGAATTTTTTTAATGTTTGTACCTTCAAAACCCATTACTTAAAGTATTTTTGAGTTCGAAATGTTTAGATAGGGATTGATGAGGGCTCAATAAAGGTCGAATCTAAAAAAATTTCAACAAAATTTCGTTCAATATGTGAAGTTTAGTTCATGATGTGAGAGAGTTTTCATAGCTTAGTGAATGACAATTCATCGCTTGAGTATCATGTGAGAGTTATGACCTTACAAAACTCATGATGTAAATTATGTTTTCATGAAATTAATTAATTCCATCTTAAGGAACCATGAAAATTTATGGATTCTCATTGGGTTTTTATTTTGAAGGATTCATAACCCTTAAAATCTATCATGGCCGGAATTGGAGGGTCTCAAAATTTTTTTTGAACTGAATAGTGGTTTCATGGGATGAATGTACTAGGGTACGTCTTTATTTTAAATTATAGGGACTCTTTTCATTACCCCACTACTGTTTTGTTCCTTTTAGTTGTTGGACAAACCAAGGTTATTTTAGGGAAACATAAACTCCCTTTACTCTGGATTTGATCCTTGGATTCTAGAGGTTGATTTTTCACAATATATGGTGAGTTATCATGTTTCCCCCCTTGATTTATTTTGTTCCTCTTTTAGGTATTATAAATAGTGATTATGTTTTGATCGGGGTGAGTTTGGGATGCATTATTGAAGGTCCCTAAATGATATCCCGATTGATATGAGGTTTCCTAGTGTTTTTATGGTTTCTAAGAACTTACTCATTTTCTCTTTTGTTCATGGAGAATGAGAAATATTCATCAAGTTAGGGGATCCTCATTATATAAATATTTATTGGTCATATGTGGGGATTTATTTATTTTAAATTCAATTTGGTGGATACTAAATGTTAGAATAATGAAAATAATTAATTGGATTAATTAGAAATTTATTGTAATTGGAAGAGATAGTGTTTTTACTAATTATAATTATATTTTTTAATAGATAAAAAATTCCTGTTTTCATTGATGAATGTCAAGGATTCTGGGAGGCTTTTCTGCACTATAGTTGATGTGATTGTGACATTCTTTATTTTTTGATTAGTTTTTCATTCCTTGAATTAAATTATAAGAATGTATAAATTGATAATGAATTGGTTTACTTTGGAAATAAGGTTTGTGTGATAATTACCATGGTAAATAATTATTTAAAGTAATGTAAGACCATGAAAACAAATTAATGGAGATGGGATGTGTACATCTGTGTGGTAGTGCTTATAGTGATATATTGTGTGACATGGGGTGTTGTGAAGTGATGGTGGTGACCATCTTGGTTTTGAAATGTGTGGGGGTAATTAGGCGATGATTTGATGTCATGAGACGTGATGTTTGAATTTACGAGATAATAACAATGTGAAAGGTTTTTCATGTCCGATTGATGAGACATATAATAATTTTGGTGTGGTAGATTGGTTAATTTAGTGGTGTGGTGATGGTTTACGCGAGATATGAGAGCTGTTCTACGGCGCAACAATGTAAGTTTCCTTATTAGAAATGAAATAAATTTTAATTCCATTAATGAAATGAGAGAGGATGGTAAATTAATAATGATATAATATTACTATTATGTGGTAATTATCTTAAATTAATTTAGTGATTAATGAATTAGTGGGGAAAATTTCAATGAAATGGATTGTTAAAGTGGAGTTCTGAGATATATGGGGTTGTTGTGTGGTGTGATAGTGTTTCTGGTGGTGGAATGTTTAATGGATGTTGTGTGGTACAATGGAAGTGTTTTCATTCACACTAGATTAAACATGTAGGTACAATGAATTGGATTTTCTAGGAATGTTTGTTACATCAAATATCCCTACTACGATAGTGAATCCTGCACTAAAATAACGATAATAGGAAAATTTGATTTGAAAAAGAAGAAATTAATTAAATCATATCCTTAAATTATATAAGTTTTTCTTACCCTCTTATTCCTCAACCTATAAAATCATAGTAATGATATCTTCACACTATTCTAATAATACCAACACCAACATTTCTTCTTCTTCTTTTCTTAATCATCAAACACATTTCTATATTTTTCATGACACTAAAAATATGGTATAGTAGAAAACTTTTTATATTTATGTAATATGACTTTGAAATTAAAATTAAAACCATTAACTACCTTCTTTAATTTCATCATTTTGAGATTTGTTCCATATTATCCAGATTATACAATTTTATATTTGTAGTTATTTTTGAATTAAATAACCATAAAAGTCATCAGATGAAGCCACATCATCATTATACTTGAATAAAAATTATATGTCACGGTCATAGTCATTATGGTGTATTTTATTGGGTTGAATATGTTGTCGCATAACTTCATTGAGGTTGCATCTTGGTCATAAATTCAATATGGTATGCTCTTTCACAAAGCATGATGACTGGGTCATGGAACATGGTGTGTGGCATAGAGGTCCCAAAATATAAAAGAACTGTTATCTAAGCTCTATGGAATGGATAGCACAATGTAATGTGAAGGTGAAAAAATATCTAAAGTAACCATAAAACAACTCAACCTCATCTTCACCATGTTCTACATGTAGCATAGAGGGCTTCTCCACTATGGTATGGACTACCCAATACACTAAGGAGGCTTCAATTTTCTAGTGGCATAAAAATTCGATGTAGTATACATTGTTGGTATGGATAAATAAACTATTACATTGATATTAATTTTGTTTAATGGAAACTTTTACCACTGTATGGTCCACCACTTCTTTCCACCATAACTTCTTTTTTAACTATTCCAGCATCATGAAATTTATTCATGATATACGAGCACTAAGAACATATAACATATAATCATATTATTTTATGTGAATATGATTTATTAGGTGAAAAAATACTACACATCCAATAATATCCTTTATAGAAACTCTTCATCCTCCTAAAAACACAATAGGCCTAGCACATCATTGGATCAAAAATCTACCCCTTAGAATTTTGTTGTCAACAAATGAAATAAATTAGTATGAAACTTTGAACCCATATTAATTTATCACCATTCAATAATTATACGCCTACATGAGAGAACACAGTGTATGAAATATAAAAATAGAATAAATAATATATATCTATCCATAAATAGTTATCCATTTACTATTTCTTACTTTATAAGAACTTCTCCATCTCATCGACAATTCTTTAAAACATTCGAACCCATAAACAATAATAATAAACCATTAAAATAGTTAAAAAATACTAAATTCAATACATAACCATTTTAATTATACATTCATAATATATCCTCCTCCAAAAGTAACACATATCAAAGGATACTCCCCCTATATTGTGTACAACCCCTCAATCAGATTGATAGAAGATAAAATTTAAGGAAATATTTTTTTTCAATTTTTAATTCCATTAGAAAACACAATCAAAATACAATATTTGAGAGGGGGTAATTCCCCCATACATTATCCCAATAGAGAATGAGTTTGAAAACCTAACATTAACATCAGATTATTGAATCCTTGTTTTAGTGTATTTGTAAATACATCCTAAACTCATTATTATACAATATAACATTGATAAAGTGATATTTTTAATTCAATGAACTTGGGTGTTCAACGTTGAACCGAATTATTTGAAATATTAATTGAAATTTGATTATCCCAACCCAAAAGTAATGGAAAAGATACTTTAACCATCAAATGATCAGGTCAGGTACTCATCCACATAAGTTTTATTGAAGAGTGAGTTATAACCACACATTTAGAATGATAAGTACATACAATAACTGAATATTTATTCATTGTATTCCAACAAACATTTATTTTCCCATTAATTAAAGCCCCACTTGATGTAGGCCATCTATCATTAACACTTCTTGCCCATTTTTTATATGCATTACCCAGTAGATCAAGATTCTGTTTGATATTATATTTCTAGAAAAATTTTATTCCTTTATTATAACTAATTATTCTCCTCGAATCCATAAAATGAGACAATTCTTCGGTTCTTTGAAACCTAGAATAAAATGAAAAAACAAATATAATATCCAATCCTTAAGATATTATAAAAAGTAAACATATAATCAGCTTTTCGAATTCCTTTGGATCAACATACTATCCCTATTAATATTTTGATGATGTATTACAAATTAAAACTGGTTCATATAAAGGATTCAATTATTCCATAAAAAACACATTCAACATGTCAATAGAAAAATACTATTGAGATAGAAAAATAAAATCTTTTTCTTAAGAAATTTTTATGCCAAAAAATAATTTCATCCTACTAAGAATGAGAATTTAAAAAAATGTCCTCATTTCATTAAAAATAGTAGTAAACACTATTTCATAATATCTATAAAAACTGATATCATTTATATAATTTTTTTTGATAATAAATACCTTATTATAATCTTAGATGATGAGATTTTTGTCAACTCACCCATTTATGATATTCATCTTCTTCATACAGGTCTCAATATTTGAATACGATGCTCTTGGGGACTTCGTTAGCCTATATAATGAAGTTTTAACATAATAGAAACTATTCTCATCATTATAAATCAAGAAACCACTTGGGTATTCTATATAAACATTTTCTTCAATGTCAGCATTGAGAAAGGCCGACTTGACATTCAGTTTAATGATCATGAAATTCCTTTGTGTTACATTACAAAGAAAAATTATTATGGTTTCACATATTGAAACCAAAGATATGTAACCATCAAAATTTAACTCCTTTAAACTATTATAATTCATTACACTAAAATATTTATTTATTTCCCAAAAATTCACCATTTTCATTCATCTTCTATCATATAAACCTCTTTGTTCTAATAATATTATTTTCATCTGGATTAGGTACCAAATATCGTAACATATTATTTCAATATTATCCCTCTCTTAATTCATTTTGTTAAACCACTCTTGATGTTTAATTACATATTCTATATCATTATGTCTTTCTTGGGAGAAAAATGAGATGCGACTCTTTTCCCACAATCTTATTCTAGTTGGAATATATTTCCCATAATGTTCCATAATATTTTTTCCCATGTACTTGCATTCTCAACCTAGGATTAGGTGAAAAAGATTATTCTTTATCACTTTAATTTTCTAAATCAACTTATTCATCTAGAAAATTTTCATCATCCGCAATATTTTAAAAATATTTCCCTTGTTGTTTCATAAAAATAGATTCATAATCATCATTTTTTAAGCTTGTGTTTTCCTGAATGTTCACTTAAATTATATCTTCCATCAATTATACATCAACAACATAAAAAATATTTCACATCTCTTTGTTTTAACATTGATACCCACTTCCATTTGATGTAAAACCTAGAAATATACAATCCACACCACGTCTATCTAATTTTCCTGGATTTTCACTTTGACATTAATAATGTAAGGGATACCAAGAAATTTTAGCTACTTCCAACATAGATATTTATTTTAATAAATTTCATATGATGAAATATATGAATTTTTCTAACAAAAACATTTATTTCTGAAATAAACTGATACTAAGTGGATTGTCTCTAGAAAAATGAGATGTGTTACGCTCTAGATACATTGTTCAAGCCATCTGTACATGAATTTTATATTTTCATTCTACCATACCATTATTTTGGTGTGTATGTTGAATTAATTTCTAGAACCATTCTATTGTTTGAAGATAAGATACAAATATTCGACTAGTAATCTCAGTATCATGATAAATTTGAATTTTTTCTAAGTGAAGTCACACTATTTTCTAAAACATCTCATGAAACGTTTATACCTTTTTAAATCCTATGATTTTTTATAAAAGTAATTTATGTAATGATGTAAATTAATCAATAAAGGAAATAAAATAACTACGTTAATTTTCTGACTACATCCCCATAGGCCCACAAATATTTGAGTGAATTTTCTGCAAAGGATGTGTATGTTTTATTTCAAACTACTTGGATGGAATATTCAAAATATTTTCATTTTAAAAATTGGAACACATCTAATTACTATCTCTTTCCAAGACATGATTATCACCGAAATTTTTCAATAAATGATATGAAACAAGTTATTTTGTCCAATATGACCACATTTTTGATTGAAAAACTGATTTTCTTCTTTCATGATTAAACAAAAACTCATGAAATCACTAATCTAAATGTTACAATATATTTTTTACTACACACTCATCTAAATACATCTATATTTGATGTTATACACAAAAAAACCATCTTTATTAAAGATAAATTCATTACCTTTATTTCCTAACTAAGACACAATAAAATATCACATTTCAGCCCATTGGTATATAATTTTCTTTTGGGTTTCTATTCATCTTTCCAAAATAAATTCTGATCCAAAACCTTTGATTTTGAGTAAGCCATAATTTCCAAATATCACAAATCATTATTTATATTTTTCAACATCCATGAGAATATTTATTTCTCCTTCTGTATGATAAGAATAAACATCATCCAAAATCCATGGAAATTATATTTTTTGATTCTTTATAAGAAACTTCACCAACCAATGTTTTTTCTTTTAAATTATTATTATTATTTAAGACTCATCTATATTATCCCTTGAAAAAATTTGATCTATTAACATAATAAGGAACGCTTTTTCAAGATGACATGGTTTCTCTCTCTGTTCAAAAACATCTTCAAATGGTTCATGTCTAATTTTAGTTTTCACTTTAGATTTCACATGGAATCTCAGAATTATTTTTTTGAGTGAGGTAATCTCCCCATAATTTTTTATCTTCAAATCCATATAAATAATTACTTATATTATTTATTATATAAAACCATCTAATACATCATAAAAAACCATAAATAGTCCCAACAATAGCCATACAAATCATATTTTCATTTATAGACCTCATTCTTTACCGAACTACGAACATTTCATTTCAAATTATCCCCACCATTAATTTTGGATCGTTTATGTAAACCTAAATTTTGAGGAAATCGTGACACTTCCTTCATGATAAAAAAATTCTCATTATCCCTTGTTTATTCAATATTTGTAGAATTTTTTGAAGTCATGTAGGTGCACACAAAATTTCCAAAATCTGGAAAGTTACTTGAACTTTCTATAAGTTTGGAATTATTTATTCCATTATTTTTCTAAGACATAGAGTAAGTTACATAATTTTTTTTCCATTTGATTGTAATCCTAATTGATGTCCATGAGCCTTCACTAAACATGATATTTTCCTAAAATAATGAATAGAGTTTTTAAAATACAGCTTAAATATTTCTATATAATTTTCTATACTCACCATTTTTTTGTAAAATATGAAAAATATTTTTCATTTTCTTACACTCATTTAATTTTAACTCTTTAATTAATTAGTTCTAAAAAAAATTCTATTCTATTAATTATCTTATTCTAGGGAATTTAATTTTTCTTCTATAATATATGGTTCACTTTGTCTAGAAAATTGATTTAAATTATTCATATTTCCTATCTATTTTCCCACTTATATATCCTTTAATGAAACTCTTTGACTTCTCAAGTCTATATGAATTCCATTTCAATTTATTCACTATCATTAACTTAACGTTTTCATTTATTGGTGAATTACTCTTTATTTTCCATTGTAATGTGATTTTATTTACAAATATCTCTTGAAATATCAATTTCCTCTTACTTATCGCTTCTTCCACTTTTAGACAAGAAATTTACCGTTTTTATTTTTTAAATTTTTTTTATCTTATCTTTATATGAGAACCCTGCTTTTTCAAACATTGATAATCTCCTTATAAAGACTCTCTTTAGCACTTATTCTTCTTCATCACTGACTTCATCTTCCTTTCACTTAAGAATTTTTTTTTAAAAATGTTCTACTACTCAACACCAAAATAAATTTTATGGAATATTTCCTCAATGATTTCCTTTTACCATTGTAATATTTTTATATATTGGAGAAATCGTCATATCAAACTTCAAACTCAAATTAGAACTTTAATAAGACAAATTATCATCTTCTTCATTAAACTTCTTTTTATGATTATATTTCTTTGAGGATATATATGATACTATATTGTTGACCTTAAAATTCATTCTGATAAATTTTTTTTTCCAAATAACATATTTAATGAGAATACTATGTAAATCATCTATAGGATGTGATTTTGGGTCACTATTATCAAGATTATAAACATTATCATTAAACATTTCACGTAAGACATGAATTATATTCTCAAACACAATAGTATCATCCAATTTGTAACCATAACTTCTGATTGTACTCAAAATCTCATTAACTCTTATGAAGAAATCATCTACTCTTTCGTATTATTACATTTTCATATATTTATATATAAATATCTAAATCTTTACCCAGGATTATTTTAGCATCTTATTGCCATCAAGAATGTTTAAATGTTTATCCATAATTGCATTGTATACCATGGTACTTATCACTTTGAAACATTAGTTCTCATATATTTACAAAAGTAAATCATTTATGGAATTGGAATAATTCTCAATAATTCTTTTATCTGGTGCGGTCAAAGTAATATTCTTAGTATGAGGTGAAAAACCAACTGTTGTATCATTATGAATGAATAAACATATTGAGAGAAGATTTAGTAACATCCAATCCTTATAGATATGATAATTCATCACCTCAATGGGGGAAATCCCCTAGAAGTTAACTAAATTCTAATTTTCCCAAAAGCATCCACTTTGAACAGAGAGGAACTTATTCTCATACAGAAAATAGAAAATCACAAATGAGGAGATCCATTATATGATATTTCTTTAAAAACAAACTAATATATTATTATGGAATTACTGGGGGGAATAAATTATTATAAACCATTGTAATATTCATGGTGAAAAAACCCTCATCATCGATTAAAGTGAATACTAATCTCTTTTCCACACACACACAAGTAGGAAGAATAAAATTTAAATATTTCATCTCTCAAAATAAAAATTCTAGTCCTTGGAATGGTCTTGATTCCAATGATATCATACGAACCAATAGATTAAACATGTAGGTACAATGAGTACGGTTTATCTATGCACTCATATTATATGAAGTCTCTTAACAACAATAGTTCATACCATAATTAAATAATCATAGTAGAACAATTTTACATCAGCAAGAAGAATAACTTCAAACCATATCCTTAAATGATCAATGTATTACTCATCTTCATATTTATCAACCTATAGAAACATGTGAATAAATCTTCACTCTATTCTAATATAAAAAAAATAAAAACATCTTCTTCTTGTCATACACTACACAACAATTATCTAATTTTTTCTTCAATGTAAAACAATTTAAAAAAAATACACATTTTATATTAATTTAATTTTATTTTTAAATTAAATTCAAAATATAATTTTCTTTATTGAATACCAACATCTTGATAACTGTTTTAAAATATTATAATCAAATAACTTTAAATTGTTAGTTATTTTATCCTATAATAATGAAAAAAATCATTAAATTAAGACACATCATACTTTTTCTCAAATATCACCTCTGGTGTTTTCATTGTCATTATGAAAAGGTAAATTTGTTGGAATAAGTTATAATATAAATTCTTAGACGATACAACATGGAATTATTCAAAAATTTTAGAGTTAGTGTCAAATGACCAACAGTTTTTTACTTTGATTACATTCATTTTCAATGTACAAAATATTAATAAATATTATTATTAAATATTGTTTGTTATTCTACATGTATGTGATGTAATAATATCATTGTGTAAACTTTACATTGATAAGGTCCTATTAGCTCCCTATTATTATGATAACCTTCATGTTATATGATAATATTCTTAAATAATGTCCCATAGTTTGATAGCATACAATGATGTAACAAATATTACATAAACCATTAGGTGTGAGTACTCATACGTTTTTGAGGCTTCTTCTCATGGTGTGTTACCATGGTAATCTCAATAAGGGAAATTATGAAAATAGGTCTTACAGTATGAATTACCCATGTTTCAGTGTCACCATATATTCCAATCCTCAAGAATGTGTAATGGTCGTTAGATATCATTATTATTATTAATGAAAGCTCTAACTCACATAAATGGATGTATTTCATAAACCTTGAAGATAAACGATTATGTAAAATTTGGATTAATTGGGTGTGTTATGAGTTAAATCTTATTAATGGATAAGTTTATAATGAATTTATTCCATCTATATTTAAAGAAGATGATATCTTAGCCCTTTGATTGGAATAAGAAAATCGCTCTAAATTCAATGCCCATGTTGTAAAAATGTGTTTCTTTCAAATAGTCAAAGAAAGAATAATTGTGAATTTATTTTGGTGACCTAGATTTAAAACCTTATTGATTTGAAATCATGATAAAATTATTATATGAAATAATTACCATTAATATGTGGGTATTTCCACTACAACATTATGTTCCTTCTCTGGTGTGCATTGACCGATTGCAAGATTATAATATTTCACTATAGGAAATTCTAGATAATGTCAAACATCATACCTAAATTATTAATTATATTTAATTTTATAATTATATTTATCCCTGTTTTTGAGGTTTTGGCCAAACCTTGTTTTAAATTTTAATTTTTTATATTTTCAAAATGGCACATGTTTTGGCGCACAGTTAGTATAAATCATGCATAAAATGTGTGGGTGACTTTTAAATTTCTAGAATATATTACCACTATGATAGGAAATGAGTTCCTTAACTATGTGCCCTACCCATGTGGGGTATCCAGAATCCCAGATCAGTCTACATGGATGGTGCAAGGTTTAGTTAACCGTGTAGCCAAACTGTGAGGGCTTAAAAAGATAAATGTGTATTATTATATTTATATTTTTTATTATTACAGTTATTATTATTATTATTATTATTTTTATATTTTACACACTATTTTTCTTCTTAGGTAACATGAAGCTCCATCCCCCTTCATCTCTTTCTTGTGTGGTACCCCATGACTAAAGTCTCTTCGCACGCCTCCCTCCTCTCCACTACCATAAGTTCTGACCACCACTACCACCAATTTCATGGTATGGTTTCCCGCAGATAGATTATATTATTATACACTTCATTTATAATTTTTATATTTATTATTTTTCTTTCTTATCACTTTGGTGAACATTATCCATCCAAAACGAAACCACTTTTTTGGATTGTTCTCTTTTTTCATCATGATTGGCTCCTTGGGTCCAGTTTCAGAAGATTCTAGCCAAGGAAATTGAAGGAAGTTGAGGTGCATATGGTTCTAGATATATTTTCTTGTATTTTAAATATTTTTCCAAATTTTAATTATGTATTTTGGATTTTTAATTTTTTGGTATTTTTCTTGTACTTTTAGACAATTGATCGTGAAGGTGACTCATACACATATACATGGATGTGGAATACACAGATATATATATATATATATATATATATTGTTTTTACACACTCCTCAATGGTGAGGGGGATATCTACATTGTAGACAAGGGTATATATAAATATGTTCATATGTGTGTAACTTTGAATAGAGGGTCTCTTTTTCTTCTATGGAACTTTTTGGAGTTATTTTAGATTTCCATCTTCAAAAGAAGCATTTTTTGTGGTAGGTTCCCTATATCCATACCTTTAATTTGATTTATTCAATTACTTAATTGTTTTAATTGTGTGTTTTTAATAATAATAACTATGTATGGGACTTGAAAAAAGGTTTTGATTCTTGGTATTGGAATTTACTATGTTTTTAAAGGTTTCCTCTAAATTTTGTAATGTATATTAATTATTTAAAATTTTATCAAGATTGTTTCAAAATGTTAAACATGATAAATACTAAAGAGTGGATTCTAAATTGTGTTGTTTATATAAATGGTGGTTGTCAAGGATGTTTGCGGGTGTGAATATTTGTAAATGTACTGGACCCCCTTGAAATAGTTCAAAATGCTTTCCCACATGAGTTTTCATGGGATTAAAAGGGTATGGGATGCTTGTGAAATAAATTATATAAATTATTAATCCTAGGTACCTAAATGGGTTTCTATGGTTTAGTATGCCGATTGATTTATTAGGTAATTAATCTGGGATCCTCAATAGGATTATGATAAAAAACTAAAAAAATAGTTTGATGATGTTTTGGGACCGCTAGAACTTTGGATTTGACCAATCATGTGGATCATGCATGTGAACAAATTATATAGTTTGATCATTGAGGTACAAGGATAATAGGACCTATTTTATCGTGATACATAAGTATTTCCCATGTTTATTACTCTTTTTAGTTTTTTTCATAGTACTGTTTTAAAATTCTATTCTATATGGTGTTCTCTATATTTTTGGTCTCTTTATAAAATGAAATAATTTTTTTTTATTTTCCAAAATGTGGGAACTTTTTAGTGTAGGTTGTCTTTTATAATTAATTTTATTAAAGATGCTTCAGTGCCTAAAAACTATATTTGAAAACATAATAGAAATTATGTTTTCTTAAAATAGAAGCTTGTTACTTTCTCTCTTAAAAGAGTATAAAACAATATTCTTATATGTGATCTTTCCAAACTAGTATCACTTGGTTTTGTTTTAATCGGTATATCTCATGGATTATTTTATTCACTATGGCCAACTTTGTTTTAGTACTCCTGCCAATACCACTATAATTGTTTTGAGACATTAGTGTAGCTTCTAACCCAGTCTCAGTTACCATGATGTGACATTGATATAGTAATTGGAAGTGACTCATAATGTAACATAGAGGTATGTCAAGTATTTTTAATCCAAATATTATATTTATTTTTATCGTTACATTTTTAGTAATTTGTTTTCCTATCATTTATGGGATAAAACCTTCTATTTCAAGTTAATTTGATGACTAAAACTAGTTTACAACTTGAGAGGATCGAAAATGCCACTTAGGACATATTATGGACTCCCTTAGTTGACCGGTTTGAGCTAAACATGGTTTGGTTTGACAGAAAAAGGTTTCAGAAGATGGTAGACCTATGTATTTAGGGATTTAATATTGTTTAAAGATAATACTATTAGAATTCAAGTGTTCAATCATTGTATGGTGGATTATCAACAACTGTTAAAATGGATTCTTGAATTGAGAGAGTTGTTTGGTATGGTTTTTCTTCAAAATATTAGCTTTGATCTCAACTTTTTTTGTGTTTTTTGGTTTTTGATTGAGTGTTTTGGATTGGAATCCGGAAGTTTTTGGTTTCATTGGGAAACCATAATGGTTGAAGTGGATTAATTGTTGGATTTATATGGTGAATAGTTAATGTTCATGGTTGATAAAACCATGCATATATTTTGTATCCACCTATGTTGGCTTTCAAGGGACTCACTTGATTGGAACATATTCCCCCCAACTGTGAGACCAAGCCGTGTGCAATAGATGTATTTCTATTTTTTTATAATTTTGTTATGTTGAGTGTTGGTATTATTTTTCTTTTTTATAGGGTGAGTTTAAGTTGTTTTTTGTATGTTTCCCCTTTGTTTAAAAATATTTTTTGGTTTTACAAAGATGGATTCCTAAAATGGAAAAAAACGGGTTTATTTAAAAATGAAAAGGGAATTTTTTTTTGAATTTTTAAAGGATTTCAAAAAAATAGAATCATAAATGGTTTCAGAAATTGTTTAAGGGGTCTCTATATAATTTTTTGAAATGTGAAGTGAATGTTTCATTGGAATCTAGGAATTTATTGCTTAAATGAAAAGAGGTGGCTCTAAGAAATTTTTTGGGAATTTGAAATCTGGTTTAGGTGTTTGGTTTTAGATATGGAAATGTCAATTTTTACATTGGTATTCCTATGAATGTTCACACATATATATGGAAACATGTATGTGGTAAATGAATGTTTATTAATATGAATGGATGGGTTATTGAGCCAGCATACTGATTTATATATGAGGTTTAATGAAATAAGAATGGTGGGTATTTAATCATTTAAGTTTATTTTTTATTTGGAAAAGTTTTAGAAAAAGGTATATTAAAAGGTTTTGAAAAGTATAAAGGTTGTGATGCTTCATTTTTGTGTTTTGAGTTTTTCATTTTTGTATTTTTCTTTGATGTCTTGGATATGTGATTGGATTGATTTTTTGAGTTCAATTTGTTGATTTATAAATGTCGTGTGGAGATTTTGTTTTGTGATGTGATTTTATTTGGATCCATTGATTCTGGTTTTTAGAGGATTACAAAGATAATTCTTGGTATAGAGTGGTGTTTGGTCTCTTTGATGCCCTCCAATTCCATTCAGCATGGAGACTTATTCATCTGAAGAGGTTCCACAAGTTGTATTTCCAAATGTAGAGGTTTTAGTTGTTGATTTTCATATCTTTACTATGGAAACATATATTATTCATTAAATTTGGTCTTCATCCATAGGAAATAGACTAAATCATTCCACATAGTGATGTAGGTACTGGGTTAGATAGATGTTAAAACTGCTTATAGTTTTTGATGTCATAATGGGAACCATTTAATTCTTTCTTTTTTTATTTTTGTTTTTAGAAATCATTGTATCTAATGTTTAGTGCTTTTATGTTTTTGTGTTTGAGTTGGTTTAATTCTTTATGGAGATTTTGATAAAGTGTTTCCCTATTATTTCCTCTTGATAATTACATAGATAATACCTCTTTTTTTAGTGATTGTATATTATTTGGAGGAATAGTTTTTTGGGGAATTATCATTTTTGTCCCATCTTACGAATCGAATAAAATGGTTCCATATTATTTAGTTATAAAGTATTATTTCGTTTTTTTGGTTGTTGTTAGTTGTTTAATGTTCTTTGTCAGTTTTAGTGGTCTCTATTAGAAGCCCTTTGTTTTTTTTCTTGTTTTCTTGAGATTTTTTCAATTTGATGGAATTAATATTCCTTCAATATACATGGAACTCCATTTAAATGGTAGTTACTATTTTTGAAGGTTATTAATCTTTTTGTTGTAGATGATGAATTTTTTTTGAATGCATAGTCTCTTTTGAGATTTCATCTTTCATCTATTTGTGGGTTATTTAAGCATTGTAAATCAATGATTGACTAGAATTATAAAATGGTGGGGAGGTCAACATAGGAAGTGGTTGGGGGTAAACCAAGGATGATTTTAGTGAAGTCTTAATCTGATGGGGAGGCCATTGTAGAGGGACCCCATAATGAACAAGGATTCCAAGTGTTCTTGACAGGGCACATTTTTATTTCCACCCTGAGTAACCCTGATCAAAGTGAATCATATATATTGGGTAGTAGGTCAGGTGGAGGATGATATTGGAGATCCTAAGTAGGCCATAATGTGTTCTTTTATTATTTCTATGTTATTGATTAGATTGTTCCAAATTTTAGGGTCTGTTTTGATATATGATTTCATAAATATTGGTTAATTTTATTTGGGGTTTAATGTTTTTGAATCTTGTTAGTTTTTTCTTTAGATGATTACCAGGTTCCTTGAGGATGGTCATTAAAAATTATTGGGGTCTTGGAGTTCTAGGTTTTGGGTGGAAGGTTAGTTTTTTGTTCTCTGATTTCTAATGGTTGATATTTCCCTTTGGCTATTGGTTTTTTGGTTCATAGTTAGTCATGTATTTTATGACTTTTGGGGGTATAAATAGTCATTTTTTGGAGAATTTTCATAAAATTAACCTTAATTAATAATTCTATTTAATTATAGACTAATATTTATCATTATTTTTGAGTTTCAGTATGGACCATATTTTAAATTTTAATTCTTGGGGTTTTCAACAATGGTGAAAAGGTGGAACATAGTTATTAGATATTGTGATAAAATAATATGTGTGAGTGTAAATTTTTTATGAGATTAGATTTCATGGTCGGAGTATAGCTTTCTTAACTATTACCCTTACCCATACAAGGAATATAGATTCCTAGAACAAACCCATGGTTAGGGAATGGTTTGGAAAGCCTTGCATCCAAATTGCATGAAATGAAAAAATACACATGTATTATTATTATTATTGTTATTATTATTAATATTTTTACAATTATTACACTTATTATAAATTTTATTATTATTCTTGTCTCTTTCCAACCATTATTATCCTTAGGAAATGTGAACCCCTCCCGCTATCCTCTCTACGTCGCACCACACCCCAAAACTAAAACCCCTTAGCCTCCCTCCACTCATACACTATGGGTTACAACTACACCCCTCTGATTTCCTAGTGTAATCTCCTCCAATAATCATTTATTATTCATATATTTATCCTTATATTCTTATTTCTCAGTTTTTATTCTCCACCATGTGGCATGCATTACCCAAAAAAACCTTAACCCTTATTTTGGTTTTTTTGGTTTCTTGAGGATTTATATAGTCCTTGAGTATATTAAGGATGATTCTAGACATGAACAATGAATGAAGTGGATTTTAATTTGGTTATAGGATATTTTTCTGTCATTTTAATTCATTGTCCCAAATTTAAAATCGGAATTTATAAATTTCGAGTTCCTAGAAATTTTCTAGTTTATTTTGAACCATTTTTCATGAATGATTCTTATATACAAATGCTTCTTTCATATATATATATATGTGTGTGTGTGTGTGTGTGTGTGTGTGTGCATATGAGTGTATGGGTGGATGGTGGGGGTAGTTTTTCTTCTATTGAACTTTTTGGGTGGTTTTAAATTGTCATCATCAAATGCAACATGGTTTTAGGGAGGTTCCCTATTCTTGATCCATTATTTTGAATTCCTTAACTCCTTGAGTGTTTTAAAATCATGTTTTTAATAATAAGTTTTATGTATATAGAATGAAATATGGTTGTGATATGTTTTATTGTAATTTCTAATATTTTTGGTGTTTCACTCTATATTTTGGAATGTATATTCTTTATTTAAAAATCTATTCATAATTTATTAAAAATTTTCCTCAAATTAAATTCTAAAAAGTTTTTTCTAAATTAATTTGTGTGCATAATCGGTAGTTTTTAATGATTTTTATGTGTTTAAAATTTCCGAAATATAATAACCCCTCTTGAAATGGATGGAAATAGTTGCTAACAGGAGTTTACATGATATGAAAAGGGATTTGGAATCTTGTGAAATATATTAATGAACTTGTAAAACCTTGGTACTATGGTAGGCTGCTAAGGGCTAGTACAATGGTTGAGTCGGCATGGCACTAACCTAGGATCCTTAACCAGATTACACTACAACACTAACAAAAAAACTTGTTGATGATTGTGGTCTTCTAGATATATGTCTTTGACCTCTATAGTAGTTTATGCTTGAAGATAAATTATATGGTTTGATCAATGAGGAACGAGGATCTTAGGACCTATTTTATCTATCTACTAATGGATTTTATATGCTACTTACTCTTTCATACTCCTGTTTTCATAGTACTATTTTAAAATTTTCTTTTTTATTCTTTCTTCTTTCCTTTATTTTTTCATTTTTCTTATTAAATGACATCATCTGTTTCCATATTGGAACATATGTTCAGTAAAGGTTATCTATTATTATTAGTTTTTTGAAATAAATTTTATGATTTTAAAATATAATAGAAATATTTTATTATTAAAATTGAAGCTTATTAATTGTTTCTATTAAAAGAGTATAAAGGCTTATTTTCATAAGTCTTCTTTACAAACTAGAATGATTTGGTTCTCTTTTTAAAGTTAAGGCATAAAGATTAGTTTATTAAAGAATTAAAAATGAGTTTTAATACTCTGTCCTATTCCACTATCTTTGTTTTTATCATCCAGGGAAGCTTCCTTATCAGAATCAGTCAGTATGGATTGACATTGATTAAATGGTAGGTGGTTACATTCAGTGTCAAATAGAGGTACATAATGTTTTATTTCTTCCCATTTTAGAGTTTATTTTTAATATTGTGTAATAATTTATTTATTTTCTAGTTATTTATGGGATAAACTACTCCCATTTCAGTTACTTTTTTGATCATACTGAGTTTCCAGCATACGAGGTTTGGGAACGCCTCTTGGGGTTTATTGCAGGCATGATCAAGTAACCGATTCGTGGTAAACCTAGGTTGGTTCATGAAACCAAATACCAATGATACTGATTCCTAGAGAGAAACACACTATATGTTACTGATGATATAAATTAAATTCTATGTGAATTTAAATAATAGAGAAATATTATTTTAAAGACTGAAGAAATAATTTTACTCATGTTTTACCAATCACTAATATTTATTGTTGAATACCATATTAATATATAAATAAATATTAACTCAGCTATTTAATATGTGTTAAGTACTTCGAATAGACCAATTACATGTTCGGTGATGCATATTTATTTACAAGATTGTAGTAAATATTTTCCATATGCACGTTTTGGCATGCAACAAAAAAAATAATTTTATTATTTTGAGGCATGAGGTTTATTTAGAAAGTGATATTATTTTAAGGATAGAAATGCAATTGAATTATTTCTTAACCTAAATTCCAACTCTATAAGTATTCCTTTATGACTATTGTTTAATAAAAATTAAAATAGATAATTGGTACATATAATAAATTTTATCTTGATTGATCCTTCTCTCTCCATAACAAGAATGAAAAATAAAATAGGGATTCCTTCCAAAAAAGAAGGGAGAGCGGTGAATGCATGAAAAAAAATATTCTATGCACTAAGAAACAAAGTTCGATTAGATTTTCTTGGAGACCCAAGAAGAATGTGTGGATCACCTCTATAGAAGTTTTATCTTTGGTTCCTCATATAATAATGAAGGTTATTCCCAAGGGACATTTCAAATGATCAACAATGACATTTAAGAAACATGGAAATTCCAGGTGTTTAATTTTATATATTCTTCATAAATTTATTATAAATTTAATGTGAGGGGTTCTATATTGGGGTTTTAGGAATAAAAATATTAAATTAAATATTTATTTATCACCCACCACTACACACTTTCGCTGTGTTCGAATCCTTCAAGTTGTATTAGAGTGGTAATGTATCAAATTTGAATTTATTTATTTGATAGTTGATATTATGAAATTATTGATGATTGAATTCATTACATATTACTTATTATTTAATCTTATTTGAATTAACATGTTATATACATAAAAATAATATTCATTCAATATTAAATTTTCTAAAATTTACAGGAAATATGAATAATGATCAAAGATTCCATTGAGATGTAAAAATTATTTGGGCGATAAAATTTGGTCACATGGAATGCCATTAGAGTACAAACGGTGCACCCTTATGCAATGCACCATGATGTGTTGAAGGATAATGGAAGCACTGATGTTTTTATTACATGTTTGTGTATTTATTTCACACCCCATGCAGTCTGGTGAAACTTTGGAAACAAGATTTTAAATTACATGACATGTATCCAGAATACACGCCATCTATTCTTCATAGGTTAATATCATAAATTACACAATATTTGTGGTCATTATAAATGTTCATCATAATGTAATTAACCTTTTTCCCTATTAATTTGGAAAAAATCTAATGTAGAAGGTGTCTGGGGGTCGTCTGGGGTGTTTTTGGGACATGTGAGTCATTTCAACGGTGATGCATTTCAATAGTTTTCAAAATTTACTATTTTCCAATGGTGACTCATCCTAGTTGTGATTCTTCTATAAGTGACTCATATCTAATGAGACTTTTCTATAATTGAATTTTATGGTAGTGACTCATCTGTTAATGAATTTTCTAAAGGCGACTCATCTGGTGCAGACATATATGGTGATGACTCATCTAGTAGTGGCTTGTTTGGAAGTGACTCATTCTGTTGATGGGTCACCAATGAATCATCCTAGAGGTAACTCATCTGTAGATGACTCATCTAGTGTTTAATCTTCTAGCGGTGACTCATTTCAATTGTTTTACATTTATTTCAGTATATTCCAGTATTCCAAAACAATTTACATAATTTCCATTTAACATATTTTATGATTAAAAATGGCTTTAAATTCCTTAAATAAGTGTTTTAATCCATTTAAAAATAAATAAATAATATTTTTAATTATATAAAAGCTTTTTAGCCTTCTAAATTTTCAAATTTCTTGGTCTTGGTGATAATTTTTTGATTTAAATTCAAAACCGAAACTAATTTCACACATTCAGGATATAACATTTTTAAAGAAAATATCCTTCCTTCTCTCTTTATATATGGATTTTTCTAAATACTAGACTTTAAAATTACTTCTTCCTTTTATTTTAGTAACCTTGTTGTTGTTTTTTTTTCTGGTTTTCCCTGGAGAGTTTCCTTTTGAATACACAACATTGTTTTTGGGGCAACAAGGCTATATCAATCATCTTTCTTACAAGTAGGATTTCCTTCATATTTATTGATTTTGAATCATAAAATATTGGTATATAAATGATAATCCATGTGTATATAGTTTATTTTGAATTAATAAATATAATATAATATTTTATAGATAAATATAAAGGGGTAGGGGAACGTGATGTCTGATTGTACTGCTTTATTAAAATAAATTGATGTTGTGAACACTGAAAATAATGGTTTTTGCAGGTCATTATTTATGAAATGGTTGATGTTTGTGGAATAAATTCTTTTTTTGGCTATTTATGTCACTTATTATGTAATTTTTTAACCACTTGTGTTTGGTTAATAAAATCGACACCCCATATTCGAATGGTTTTTTTGACAACACCCATAATCAGCAAAGGGAAATTGAATAAAGGATCCATTGATAAATCAGAAAGTATGTTGAGTTATTATGTGTGGTAAGAAATTTGTGTATTGGGGGGGGGGCAGTGCATGATATATGGTTGTATAGTGGGGCTATTATGGTTATAAAGTGGTTGTGCAGCGGGGTTGCATTGGAAGATTGATTTGGACATGGCTGTAAGGATTTGTTTCACTGTACTACTTATTATGATTTGTGCAATGTTAGTTTCTTGATTGGTATGGACTAAGAAATGAATAATAACAAGTAATATTTATTATAACAAGATAAATATTTAAACTGAATGTTTAATGAATGAATTGGTGTTTTTCATTAATTAAAAATAAAACTACATTTTTAATGAAACAAGTCAAAAATTTAGAATCTAGGAAATGGATTAATGATAGGTTTGAGACAAAAATGTTAATAATGGATTTTTTTCTTGTATGGTGTTATGAATTTTTAGGTGGTGGCATAGTGGGGAAATCATTTGTAGTTTGGTGTTTTTTTAAAACCCATCAGATTGGATTGTGTAATTTTTCTCTATAAATATCATACACTATATATTCTCATTATTTACATATGGACCCAACCCATGTTAATTACTATGTTATAAAACCCACATTTTCACAAGGTAGGGTATCTTTCCCAACATCAAGGTGGGAGGATGGATAGTTGGTCACCCACTTTTCATTTCTCCCTCTTCTAGTTGATAATGTACCTAGTGTCTTGAGGCGAGTTGTGATGTGTGGTCCCAAGGGTATTCAGGATGAGATGCGGTGTGTTATACTTGGAATCTTTAATATGAGATATGTTGCACCTTACCACGTGTCTTCGGGATGATATTTTTGGTGCCTTCCCAGGTTTATTCAGGATGAGATGTGTTTTGATAGTCTAGGTGTGTGCAGGCAGGATATGCTTTTAGGTGGGGCTGCGGTGTGTGCAGGAAAGATGTGATGTGTTATATTCGGAAGAGGTGGGATAGGTGGGATGTTTTACATTATGATTTGAGAGAGGATAATAAGTGGGGAGGTGGTGTGGGGTACCCTATCATTGATGAAATTTATATTATATTATATTAATTTGATGAGTTATTTGGTGGAAAATGTTTGGTGAGGGTAGAGTTATGGTTAGTCTATCTATTAGGTTCTATTTGATTTTTCTTTTTTTCTCATGGATGCATTAGTATTACTTTTCCACTTATGCATGAGGAAAATTGGTTTTCCTACAGATTATACATTTATGCTCACCCTATGTATATAAAAAATATTTTTAGGTGTCTAGGAGGATAACATGGACCGTGTTGGGAATTAATAGCTTAGACCTCTGGATAGTTGCGGTTTTGATACTATAGTTTTGTTTTTGGGTATTTAATTTATATATTTTTATTTTCATTAATTTTGTTTAAACATGAATTGTGGGTTGATTTTTTTCTAATATATATGCCCTGGATATTATTTTTGTTGATTCATTCTATCTTTTGATCTTATTTACTTATAATGGGTAATGCCTCCCATATTATCAGATTTGTAAAACCTTTGTGCAAGTATCCAACCTAAGGCCTCTTGGAGATGATAATCATGGCTCATCATCTATATCCACTAATTGTAGTATATTTGAAAGTAGGGGGTCATGACAGAGTGGTATTTGAGGTGATGATTGAGATATAGGATGGATTTTGGAGTTAGGCACTATGGGGTTTTAATAGGTTGGTGTGGAAATATTGTTAGTTGACCTTGGTGCATAACATAGGCTTGGGATACTAGCTAGGACAAGGTATTTTAGGCCCCCATAATATAGGGAAAAAACATTGAGTTTATTGAACCACAATGTTATATGGAACAACATGTAGGGTAAAGACCTAGGAGATGTACATGCATCACACTTGTGTTATTGTTTGAATTATGATTTTTTGGGGAATGTAAAAATGGATAAAATGAACTAACGTGTTATGTGAAATAAAATAAATCATAATGAAAATCCATACACCAAGATTAGGAAATCCATGTTTCTCATTCAGTTATGTATCTTGGTCGTCATCCATGTGTGGCTCCAACAGTGGAGGTTTAGTAGGCTGAACCAATTGATTGATGGAGGGTTAATCCAATTTAGTGTGATGATCATTGGAAGAGGATGTTGAGATCTTTCTAGTGAATGTATTCTGAAAAGTTTTAGGGGAATGTTTTTGATATGTAAAGAGAGAATTTGATAGAGGAGCTGGAGATCGCTCTCAGTTTGATCTGAGCCTTAATGAACTATAGGTTCATTTTGGAGGTTAGTCAAATGTGAGGGGATATTACTTAGTGGGGGAAGTTTTACCTCGATGAGTAGAAGGGGGGATATATTTCATGGGTTGACTTCTAGAAGTAGTTTCTAGCAGAGATCCCCTCGTTTTCCAAGGACCATAAGAAGAGAAAAGAGTTACTCTCCCTCCTACAGGGGAGTATGTCTGTGAAGTATATAGAAATTATGTTCCAAGAGATTTTGTGATTTTCCAAAGATTTATTTTTCCGAATGAGGAGTCCCAAGTGAGAAATTTTTTTGAGGAACTCTATCTGTTGATCTAGTATTCAGTGAAACCTTTTACCTTATGAAAGTACATGTGGTATTAGAAAAAGGAAGATGTGATTGAGAAGAAACCCTCATGGGGATGTTTTCCCTGAGAGGGGAACCCATAAGGTTCTATAAGAAGCAGAGTTGTTTGTCTTAAGCCATCGATGTCGGGGAATTCAAGGTTTCAATTAGCTAGGAGTCGACCTCAGAAGATTCCCTTTCTACATTCTTGTTTTTTTTTCATGCCTATGGGATTGTGGCCAATGGATTTCTTATATGGGGTTCAAGACCATCTTCTGGATGAGTGCCTAGTGGATTCTCAAGATTATTTTGGATGAGGGGGAATAGTTCAGCGTCGTCCCCAAAAGTTGTTACCAGTTATCCCATTCCAACATCATGGGAAGCAGGATTATGGTATATATAGGGGCGATGTGGTAGGTATAGGTAGACCTCTAGTTGTTCCTTGAGCATAGGGACCATAAACATAGCATGGTCATGGAGGCAACCAACAGTAGGGAGGAATTGGAGATGGGTATGGTCAGTTGCATGAAGTGGAGATTGAAACACCAGATGGTCCATAAACTATTAGAGGTATGCATATTATATAATCTACCCCTTTTTGATTATTTTATTATGGATCTTCACAAACCTTTGGGGTACCCACTCTAGTCCTTTATATGGGAATTGATGTAAAGAGGTTTCCCATACGCCTGATGTCGACTACACTAGTTGGAGGCCAGGATAGCTTGAATAATGTGTATCGAGGGTGTAGAATGATGATGGGGCCACGTCAGTCCCCTGTGGATATTTTCATAATTCAGAATCAACCATATAATTCTATTCATGGAATTGAATGGTTGTATTCTGTGCAATATTTTATAGACGTCTTTCAGAGGAAATACTTTTCTCTAATGTGGATGGATAGTGTGTGGTTTTTATTGGTGAGGAGAGTAATCAGGTTGGAAGTCTGCATGAGGAGCCCCTTATTTCCATTTTGGATGAGGTTTCCATGGAATCAGTACATTTGGGTATGGTACAGGTTCCCTAGGTCAACAGAGAATTTTTGAAAATTTTCCCATATGATATTGTTACACTGCCCCCTCGACATGACATTGAGTTTATGATGGACTTGTAGCCTGACGCTTCTTTTATTTTGATGGATCCATATCTTATGTCACCTTTGAGTTGTAGGAGTTAAAAATTCATAGTAATGTTTTGATTTTGAATTGAATCATCTAGCAAAGTGTGTTTCCATGGGGCACACTTTTGTTGTTCTCTATGTAGTTAGATGGTAGTATGAGGTTGTGCATAAACAACTTGAAGTGTAATTGGGGGACAATCAAGAACTGTTACCCGCTTATGAGGATTGATGATATTTTCAACAAACTAATATGGGTGAGTTTGTTTTATAAGTTCTACATGTGGTCGGGATATCCCTTGTTAAGTGTAAAGGAGGGTGATTACTCAAAGATTTCATTCTAGTGCAGGTATGGGAACTTTAAATTTATAATCATGATGTTCGGTGATACGAATGCACCATCTATGTTCATGGAGATCAGGAACTCCATGTATCATGAGTTCATAAACAATTTCATCATCGTATTCATCGATGATATCGAGATCTACTAAAATTTAAAATAGGAGGTTGTCATGCATCTCTGAACCATCTTAGAGGTTCTTCAGATCCATCAGATCTATATAAATTTATCCAAGTGTAATTTTCAGTCATAAGAGGTCTATTTTCATGGGCATGTGGTGTCTCATCAGAGTGTGTTAGTTTAAACAACATAGGTCAATGTAGTTATTTATTTGGAATCACCCAAGAATGTTCCAAATGATGATACATTTCTTGGTATCACATGATATTATCAGAGTTATGTGACCGATTTCTCTCGAGTTGTGACCCCGTTGAAAAAATTGACTAGTAAAAACCAAGATTTTGTGTGTAGCGATCAATTCCAAGATACATTCTCTTAACTATATGGGATTTTAGTCAGTACTACATTGGTTTATCTACTAGAGGAGGGTGTGTTTGTTTTTTTCTGCGGAACATCCTGTCTTGGATTTGGGTGTGTCTCGATACAACATAAATCAATGATCTATTATGAGTATAGGTAGTTATTACCTCCTGAATGTAACTATTCCACCCATGGTCTAGATCTATAGGAAGCTGTGTTTGGGATGAACTTGTGGTGAAATTACTTCATTGGGGAGATCTTTGTGTCTGTGAAAGACCACACGAGTTTGAGGTATAATTTTTCCCAGCATGAATTGAATCTATAATAGTGGAGGTGGATGGAGTTTCTCCAAGTATATGATCTTGAGGACACCAACACATTTGGATGAGGAAATTTCAGGGATGTATCTTTGAGTAGGATTTCATGGAATGATGTTGTTCAGGAGTCTGCGATTTCTTATAGTGCAATAGAGGAATTGGAATCCTTTTAATTGAATGCATTTGGGGTCAATACAAGAGTTTTCATGTTCTAGATGATGGTACAGTCTTCTCTAATTCAATAAGTGGAGTATTATTAGTGGGGAGACTCTGAGGTAGAGGTTATGTGTGATCATGTAGGCCATAATGATGATCCAGAGGGATGGTTGGAGGATATTTAGAACTAGAAGTTATTTCTATGCATGAAATTTGTTTTGATAGAAATGTAATAGGGTGTTATTTGGGAGTACCACATATCACATTTGGCTACACACTAAGGAATTTATAAGATGTACCGGGACATGAGGTTCTATTTTTGGTGTCCTGTGATGAAGTGGTAAGTGGTGGAGTTTCTTGCATGGTTCATTATTTTCTAGAAGGTAATAGAATAACTTTGTGTTCTTGGTGGTCTCTTTCAAACATTGGATTTACCAGAGTAGAAATTGGATGAAATTTCAATGGATTTCATCATAGGGTTACCCAAAGAATAGGGGGATGTGATTCTATCTCGATGATCATGGATATATTGTTCAAATCAGTTTTCTTCTTAGGGATCAATGAGTCATGAAAATAGGATTCTATTGCTAAGAGTTACATGGATGAGGTGGTGAAGTTTCATGGAGTTCTGAGGTCCATTCTATTGGATTGAGATTCTCATTTCACCTTGAGATATTAGAGTGGATTTCAGTATGTTTTTAGCACCTAGTTGAATATTAGCTCTACTTTCCAACCTCAAACAGATAAAAAATAGAATGAACTATCCAAAAACATGAGGATATGTTGCAGTAAAATTAATTGGACCTCATAAGATCATGGGAAAAACTGCTTCCCATGGCCGAATTTTTTATAATAATAGATATTTTTCTTCATTTGGCACATCCCTATTTATGGATTTGTATGAAAAATCATGTCATTCTCCATTGTGTTGGACGAAGTTCAGGGAGGCAGCATTTCTTTGTCCCGAGGTGGTGTAGAGAACAATAGATAAGGTCCATTTGGTTTGAGAGAGGATGAAAGTCAAAAAAGACAGGAAGAAGTCTTATGGTGATCGTAGGAGGAGGCCCCTAAAGTCCAAGGCTGAGGACCATGTGCTCTTGAATGATTCCCCTCATTGTGTAAAGTAGTGATTTGGGAAGGGTTTTAAGATATCTCTCTGGTATTTTGGAACTTTTGAGGTGTTTGGGAGATTTGGTGTGGTGGAATATCAGTTGGCGTTGACACCATAGTAAGGAAGGTTCCACAATGTCTTCCATGTCTCTCAACTCCATCGATATCTTGATGATGGCTCCCACATCATTGACTGGGGAGAGTTGGATGTTGAGAATTATGAAACTTTCATGGAGCATCAAGTGGATATCCAAGACCATCATTAAGAAGGTTCTATAAGGTTGAACTATTCCCATAGTTTGGGTGTTATTGAGGAATTTTGCCTTAGGGATGAGTTATAAGGAGCATAAGACACATATTTCAACCTAGTACCCTTAATTTATAGAGTCTTCCCTTCTTCTGAACTTGATGTTATGTGTGATGTGTGATGATATTTCGATATGAGAAAAAGTGGACACCAGATTTCAAATCAAGACACATTCCACTAAGATGCAATTGAACATGTGCGAGTTAGTCAGTGCATCCTAGAGTGGATAGTATATTGACATGGAGGATGGAATTCCATGATTACAACATCCAAAATAGTATGTTTTTTCATCTATTACTATTTTTTAGGTTATAGGGTTTGATTGGTGACAATATTTCTGGTGTAACATGGTCCTTGAGAGGCATATCGATGAATTGTAGTTCAGTTGTTTTCTATTTTTTCTTCTGGGTAGGTTTTGAATTCATGAGGGTGAGAATAGTTTGAGAGGTATTTGATGTAATGAACCAAGCCATATGACCCACAACATTTCTCTAATTCTGATGTTTGAGGTCTATGGGGGCAGTCCGGGTTGTTTTTGGGACATGTGAGTCATTCCAATGGTGATTCATTTCAACAGTTTTCTAAATTTCTAGTTTTTCAATAGTTACTCATCCCAGAAGTGACTCGTTTGGCATTGACTCATCCAAGAAGTGACTCTTCTAGTAGTGATTCATCAAGAGGTGACTCGTTTGGTGGTGACGTTTTTGGCGTTGACTCATCTAGTGGTGAATCATCTTGTAGTGACTCATCTAGTGATGTATCATTTGACGGTGAGTCGTCTGGAGATGACTCATGTGGCAGTGACTAGTCTAGAAATGACTCATCCTGGGGAAGAATCATCTAGCGATGACTCATATAGCAGTTAGTCATCGGGAAATGAATAATCCTTGTAGTTCCTTTTCTAGATGTGAGTCCTCTAGTAGTGACTCATCTGGTGCTGACTCATTCTAGTGGTGACTGAGTTCAACAGTTTTACATTTCTCCAAAATTTTACATTTTCCAAGAAAAATAAAAAAATTTCCAATTTATATTTTTTATGATGAAAATTGTTTTGAAGCCCTTAATAAAATGGATTTCCCAGGATTGTACGGTTTCTGTGAAAACACCCTTAATTAAAAAAGTGAAAATAAATAAGATATCTTTTCATAAATCCGAATATATGTTGTGATGTGGGATGTGATATGAAATTTGGGGGGGGGGGTGGAGTGGATGAGGTTTTTTTGTAAAATGATTTTATAATGGTCGTATGTGGTTGTGTATCAGGGATGCGGTTGAAGATGGATTTGGAATTGGTCTTTGGGATATTCTTTCACTGTACTGCTTATAGTGTTTTGTGTGGTGTTAGTTTCCCAATAGGTATGGATGGTGAAATGAGTAATAATCAAGAACTATAATTATTACATGTTATTGATTTAAATGACATGTAATGGATGAATTGATGATGTGAGTTATGTAAAAATAAAACTACATGTTTAATAGAACATGTAAGAATGAATAATCATTAAAATGGATTAATTATATTTTGAGACTGAAATATAATATATGTCTTGTTTTTTTTTCTTTTATGGTCTTTTTCATTTAGAGGTGGAAACTAAGTGGGAAAATCATGAGTAGGTTTGTGTTTTGTTTTTAATCCCATAGGTTGGGGCTGTGTTTTTTTTTCTCTCTCTCTCTATATATTTTATATTATCATGATTTATATATTCACCCCACCTATGTTCAAAACAATGTGATGACACCAACATAGTCACATGGGAGGGTTATATTCTCTATATTCTGATGGGAGGATGGATGGATGGACACCCGATCTTCCTTAATCTCTCATCTAGTCAATAACGGCCCTGGTTCCTTTCGGTGAACTGTGATGTGTGGTCCCAGGTGTGTTCGGGATGAGTTATGGAGTGTTGTCCCTGGTGTATTTTGAATGATATTGGTTGTTTTGTCCTAGATGTCTTTGATATGAGATGTGTGGTGCTATCCCACATGTCCTAGGGATGGTATGTGTTGTGATGGCCCAAGTGTGTACTGTTGGGGTGTGATGTGTTGTGATGGCCCAGGTGTGTACAGGCGGGATGTGGTGTGTGGTGTATCCCAGGTGTGTGTAGATGAGATGTTATGTGATATATTTAGAAAATTGGGGAGCACTGAGACCTTTTCTATTAGGGCGTGAGAGTGGATAATTATTGGTAAATTGGTGCGGGGTATCCTATTATAGTTGTTATTTATATTTTATTATACTTTGTGGATGCGTTATTTGGTGAGCTAGACTGGGTGAGGTCGGGGTAATGGTTAGTCTACCTATTAGGTTCGGTGGGGTCTTTATGTTATTTCACAGGTTAATTAGTAAGCTACTTCCACTTATGCATGAGAGATATTGGTTTTATCAATGAGTAAAATTGTATACCCCCATATGTATATAATATCTTTTTCCAGGTTTCTAGGAGGATTAGATGGATCGTGCTAGGCATTACTAGCTCAGACCTTTGTAAAATTGTTGTGTTACTTCTCTAGTTTTGTTTTTGGGTATTTATTTTGGTGAATTTTATTTGAATTAGTTTTAGTTAGACATGAATAGTTGGATGGTTTTATTTATTTTTTATATATATTTCATGGAGTATATTTTGGTTGATTCATTATATCTCATGATATTTTTCCTTATAAATGGTAACGCCTCATGTATTTTGAGATTTTTACACCCTTGGTGCTAGTCGCCATCTCAGGACCTACTAGAGGTGGGACTCATGGGGCATTGTATATCTCTACCCTATTTGTGGTATATTTGGGGAGAAGGGTCATGAAAATCAAACTACATGAGACTGATAAACTAAATAATTCCTGATAAAAAAATTTCTTTCTAGTGTATACATGATGTACTTCTTCATTTCCCCTATCTGAAATACACACCAAGCCACTCAGTGAGAACAAAGGACACAAAACACAAGGGATATTTAGTGTGCAGCTAGAATTTACATGCCATGTGATCCCACTATGGTATACACAAATACCCATTAATGTGTTCTAGGCACACAAAAAGTGGATACATAGATGTATCTTTCATTTACAAACTATTTAGTTTTGTCGAGTCAAAACACAGAATCCCCAACAATATAACCTTAATACATGTAAATAGAGGAAAACCATGTGTATATTGATATCACACACCATTTAGTATCCAAATTAGTATAACAATTAAATTATATTAAATTTAAAAATTATAGTATAAAAAACATTATTCATTTATTAGAAATTTATGTGTTTGTCAATTTATTAAGGGTTTAAATGAATTTTAAATGATCACTTAATTTTTTGTAATAAATCTATAGCTATTGGTTTTGCTATTTATTTTCCATGAATTCCTTTATGATGGTTATCTCTAAGAGGATTTTTATGGTCATTAAGATGATACATAATTAATAAATTAGTTAATTAATGCACATGCAATTATCATAATAACAATGATCGAATAACAATTGAATGATCATTCATTTCATTTTGCTTATACATTTCATGTATGATGATTCATAATCCTGACCAAGACATGTGTATGTGTTGTATTTATTAATTTAATTTATTTCAAGGGTTTTCAATTATTTATTATTATATTAAATATGTTGGGATGTGACTTATCCCTCTCTGCATTATTATATAGGACATGCATGTACATGGTTATTTATGTAATTCCCCTAACCAATCATTTAGTTCCACTCAACTATGTGTGAGTTATAAATATTTGTATTTAATGGAGAATTGAAGAAATGTGGGTTTGGTTCAAGAGGGAAATATAATGTTGAAAACTCATGAGATACACATGTGTGCAAGTGGAATTCTATAACTCATGATAATACCCACAATAGGATTTTTTTTCACCAAGGGAAATGATTGATTTAATGTCTTCTCATTAAATCAATCTTTATGTAATCTAATGATTAGTTTATTTTTTTATACATTATTTATTTTATTGATGTAATACCATTATCACATCAATAGATGAATTAAACTGAAAATATGGAATTCAAATAAATTTATTATGTTTAAATGTTTTATCTAGTGTGGTTAATTAACAAAGTAACATCTTCATAATATTAAAAATATATGTAAAGAATAAAAAATATAAAATTAATTCATTATTGATCAAAATCCCTCAACCTAATATCATGTTAGACTAAGCCTTCAATTACATTATTGGGAATGAAACTATAGAACTAAGTGTAGTACATAGAAAAATTTTGGACACTTTATTTTATTAGGGAGTTCTCATGAGGGGTTTGGGCTGACTAAACCAAAACTTTTATTTATTTTAATGGAAAATTTATATTCAATAAAATTATAGAGGAAATTATTTAGGAAATCCATGTGTGGATGTCATGATTGGGAATCCACTTAATAGATCGGGGAGATTAAAAACCATAGTTGGAAAGACTTCCTACATAATTACTTACATTAGGTTTTTATGGAAAACATATGCATCATTAAGAAAAATAAAAGGTATAATTTCAACTATAATTTATTACCCCCTAGACATTCCTAATTCCATGGTGGGTTATATTTAGACTATATAAAATAGATGGAGATTTAATAAAAATTTATTTATTTATTTTTTTATCAAAAAATCTATAATCATGAAAAGTATTAATAATATTGTCTTTTAATTGTAGAAAAAAATGGAAATTTCATCATCCAAACTATCCATTGGATCTAAAGTGGATAAAGATAATCTCCCCACTAACATTAACAAAAAGGAATGGTTTGGACATCTTCAGGTAATTCTTTTTCATGAATGAATATATTAAGTGATTGAATCCTCAATGCATTATTTTTCTTCTAAGTAGAAGAGAAATGAAGAGTTCCTCTTCAATGATATTTTTTAGACAAATGGGATATGTTTAATGTTTCATTCTATTATATATGTCTTGTAATGTCATGTAGTCTTACAAAAATATGGATTCTTATAGCGTTCCTAAGAACCTATAATGTTTAGACCTGGAGATAGGTAGACATGAACTATTTGATATTTACAATGAACTATTTCAAAGTAATCCAGTGGAGGGTGTCCCTTTTAGGCCTCATGTTGGCATGATCATTGGCTATATTGAGTACCAAGAGTTTCTAATGTTTAGTGTTCCTGATGAATTACACACCGATCTCATTTTGGAATCACTCCCTCAGAGGATCTATAGTTTTTTTAATTTTAAAATGAAAAATATTGATAATTATATGTTACATATTATCACTCTTTTTCTCCATGTGGAAAATGAGACAAATAAGGAAAATCATTTGGTCTTTATGGTGAACAGAAGGAAAGTCAAAACAAATAGATCTAAGCCCAATACATCTTTACAACTCTCTAATAAGAGAATGATCAAGGAGGATTCAAGTGAATATGATGCTATTTTTTTCAAATGTCATATGAAGGTACACTAGATGAAAACAATTCACCCAGAGAATGATTCTAATCAAATAATTTTGTTCGTTAATTATCGAGTGAAATTTATATTTTTCTAGAAATTTTTTGTTAGATAGAGATTGTGAAACACAAATTTATATTCAATATAGTAAAAAAGTAGACTCTGTTAGATTTAGTGAGGGAAGGTAGATATATAAGAATTAAAAATAGATGAAATTGATAATATAGCTATCGACAATTACCACATTACGTTGCCAACATGGAAGAATTTGGGATTGTGAATTTTTTATTTTATGGAATGTATTACCATAACCATTATGTTAGGATTCATACTATATATCGAAGGATTTATTTTCAATTTTTGGAATAAATATTTATTATTTTATTGAATATCATTTTCTCTGCTATGATACATTTATGTAGTCAAATTTAAGTGTTGATTACAAAAAATATGTGATGAAAATTGATAATGTTGTTTCCTCACATGACTTATACAATTGTTTTTGCATTAATAGATATTTCTGGTAAAAGAAAATTATTAACTAAATTACATCAATATGGATATTTAGATTCTTTTGTACTAAAACCATCGGCTCTATGTGACACATGTTTAGATGAAAAAATGACCAAATCTCCATCTAATAAGAATTGATAATGGGATAAAGGAATTCTTGAGTTAGTTCAAACATATGTCTGTTGACCATTTCTTATTAATGAAAGGGGTGGTTATCATACTTCATAAACTTTACTGATTATGTTAATAGATATTTATATGTCTTCATAATGTTGTATAATTAACATTATTTTGATAAATTCAGGGAATAAAAAAGTGATGTAAAGAACCAACATAGTATCAATAAAAAGATAACCCACTCAAATTGTGGTGGAGAATATATTAATCAAGACTTCAATGATTACCTATTTTAGGTTGGTATCTTATCCCAACTCACACCTCTTTATATTCCATTGTGGAACGATGAAAGAGAAAGGAGGGACCACAACTTTTTGTTCATGGTGAGATAAATTTTGACTAATGTGAGTAATCCATTATCCTTCTGGGGACATGCATTATAACCATCAACATATGTACTAAACCAAGTTCAAATTAACATGATAAATAGTATACCATACCAATTAGGGAATTTTAAGAAATTTTTGTTTTTCTATTTACATGCCTATGATTACAGTGAATGTTTTAAGGTCTATTTAGGTAACTAGATTACTCTCAAAGGAACAAAGAGTGTCTTTATAGGATATCATAAAGAAACAATGGGATACTGCCTATAAAATCCTTCATTAAAAAAGTTTTTGGTTGATATAAATAAGAGATTTCATGATAAGGATGTATAATTTAAAAGAGATAGTGAGAGCTAGATAGTATTTGATGAATTCCAGACTGAAGATAAAGAATAGTTCATATAGGAAAAAATTCCACTAATCCTCAGGGATGAAGCATTTATTACACAAACAAAAGTATGTTGTTTTATTACTTGAGAGGTTATGCAACCTGAATGGTTTTTTTTGTAGTCACTAAGGATGATGAATCATTATTATTTGATAATATTTATCCTCTAACCTAAAAGGAATCAGTTAGTGGACCTAATGTTTCCATATAGCCAGAATATATGTATTCAGAAATGGATTCCTTGATATAAAAATAAATATGGATTTGGTAGATCCTCTAGTATATGTAAAGAACATTTATTGAAAATGAGTATTCTAGAAGAAAGTAGAAATTGAAGGAAAACATAGTGCCTATATGGAATTATTAGTTTAAAAATGATTTAAATAAAATTAATGAATTGACTAAAAAAACATTTTCACTAGTTTCCATAGTAGGATCCAATATAATTGTACATTCCATTTTAGGTTACCAAGACTATGAGATTTGAAAAATGGATGTCAAAATAGATTTCATTAATGGGATAGTTCAAGAAGATGTCTATATGACACAATTGAAAGGTTTTGTGACTCCAAAAGATTCCAAGAAGATATTTAAAATGAAGAAAAATAATTTATATATTAAATAAATATTTTTGTCACAGAACATTCATTTTGATGAAGAAATAAACGATTTGGAATCATAAAGTATTGGTGTGAACTTCTATGTATAGAGATAGTTTTGTGGAAGTGCATTTATTTTCTTAATGGTATATGTGGATGAAATATTACTCAATGTAAAATAAATTTCTATCTTACAATATGTTATGGTTTGGGATAAAAATGCTTCTATATGACGGACTTGGGCGGGGAAACATATATTCTTAGGATCATGATCCATTATGATAGATCCAATAGGATGTTTAGCCTAATTCAAAGTATATACACTGACAAGATACTGAATATATTAGTTACATAACAACACTAGGGAGTTTTTTTCCAAAGTTACATGGAATTATTTTTTCCAGGAAAATGTCTCCTTACACACTTGAGTAATGAAATAGAATGAAAAGTATTCTATACACATTATCGATTGGTTTATTCATGTATGTTATTCTATGTACTAGGCTACATGTCACCTACACATTAAGTGTCATTGGAAGATATCAAGCTAACCCTAGGGACTTCCATTTTATGACAATAAAAATTATCCTTAAAGTAAATGAGGCATACTAAGGATATGTCTAAGATTATGAATCATACCAGGATCTAGTCCTCATCAAATTTGTTGATGCTACTTTCTAAAATGATCAAGATGAAATTATTTCAAAAGTGTGATACATCATCACTTTATATGGTGGTTATATGACCTATAATAGAAAAAATATAGATGTGTTCATAGATTATATTGTAGAGATTAAGTATATTACAACTTTTGAGGAAGATAAAGATTTATTATGGATGCACAACCTCATCTATGATCTTGACTTTGTACCTAGTAGTAAATATCCTATCCCACTTTACTATGATAATAATGTAGTTTTATTTCATTCAAAAGGATCAAGGTCACATTATAGTATAAAACATAAAATTCCAACGAATTATATATTGATGGGTTTTTTTAATGTGGTGAGGTTATAGTGGGTAATATTTCCATAGATTAAAACATGGTGGAAGCCTTGAAAAAATCATTAACTTAGAAAAAATATGACAATATTGTGAGGTCTAGTGGACTAAAATCCACATTTCATTGGTTATAGTCTATGTTGGAGTATTTTCTAGTTTTTTTCTAAGGAACAACTATTTTTACCATAATTACTTGTATATATTATGCATTTAATACTATTTACAGACATGTAATTTAAATATTTCTTAACATAAATCCATGAAATATAAATATTCCTTTACAACTATTGTGTAAGAAAATAGAAAATAGGAAATTAGTGAACATAAAAAATTATCTGCCTAATCCTCCTTCTCTATACCTCTCTTTAAAGAGAAACACATGATAGATTCATTCAAGAACTTCAGACGAGTGATCAATAAAAAAACACATGACAATCAGTTCTACACAATAGAACCTGTAGATAGATTGATATTTCATTGTGTTCTAAGGAGCGTGTGTGGATCACCTTTAAGGGGACTATATCCTTGGATCCCCTCATTGTAATGATGTAAATCAAAAAGAGACTTTTTGGAGGATCAATAACCATAGTGAAAGAGATCCTAATCCAAGGAATTTAATTTATTTTGATTTAACTAAATTGATAGTAACTTTAAATATCTCCCACCACCACAAACATTCACTAAGCTCAGAACCATCAATACTATGGTGTGGTCTTCCACAAATCCTACTGAATGCGACATGTTATATAGGCTATGGAGTGGTGTTTACAAAAGCTACAACAAATTGTAGTAGGGTTATACAATGTGTATATCACTCTGTTGTGTGAAGGTTCTAAAATATCCAAATGTAAAAATATACCGACTCAGCCTCTAGTGATCCATGGTCTTACTTTGCATCATGGATGGTTTATTTTATATGTTGTGGAAAATATAGTGCCACGTGAATGTGAAATTTTTTCCAATGGCTACAAAATCTGACCAAACCTCCCTTTGAGGTGTGGATAAATACACGATTCCATTGTCAATGATTCTTTGTCATGATACCTTATACTTCACCATTTTACACCACTTATTTCAATCTCTACTTCTCCACATATTTTTATTGCGTCATACACTTCAATCATTATATATAAGAAATAATAATGCATCACTTAGAATAGTCTATTTTCATGTAAATATGATTTATGCAATATAAAAAAAGTAAACAAAACAAATAGTATATTTTTTACCAAGTCCTCAACCTCCAAAAAACAAAAGTCTAATCACATCTAGGGATCAATTGATGTGATCCTATAGGTTGGATATTGTTTCTATCTTCATATAATGTATTTTATGATATTTATATATATTCCCCACTCATGTTTTACCAGCCTTCCAATTCCCATTGTTTTGGATTGTGGGTGTTCCCCTCAATATCTAGGATAATGGTGATATGAATTTCCAAATACCCCCTCTCCACCCTCTTCATTAAATATAAGATATGATACAAGTTTTCAATAGAGATTAACCAGTGATGATACATGTTGGCATTGGAGATTACCCATTGGTGATGATGATGTGAGGTGAGGTGGGGATCATTCATGGTAGAGAGAGGTCATGATGTTAATGTATTTCATGTTCATGAAAACCTAAAATTATTATCTTGTGATGAGGATATCATGCAATGTGATGAGGAATGGATCTGATGTGATGGGTGTTTGTCATGATTATAGTTGAATCTAGAACATGATTCTAGACCATTCAATGTTTGGATAAGAAGGTTTTTGTCCCATCACACATCCTAGATTTCTATATGTGTGATGTGATATGTAAATAAGTGATGATTGGACATGATGTATCACGTTTTTGTGTAAGAGAATAATATTAGTGGGAAGCTAGTAGTTGAGATCATTCATATATGTCATTTTGATACAATATTACTATATTTGATGTGTTAATTGGTGAGCATACCATGGGGAGCGTGGGTATGGTTAGTTCACTTGTTTATGTGTTTTAGTAACGTTTCTTGTTCAATAGTGCATTAATAAATTGTTTTCACTTGCACAATAGATATTTTAGTTTTGATCCTATATAATATACAATTCATTTTTACCCTAAATATAAGATCTATTTTTTCAAGTTTCTAAGAGGACCTTGGGGATCAGGATGGAAAATTCTAGCTTGGGTTTTGGATATTTTTTAGAGTCACTACCATAGGAATTTCCATTTTTAATTTATTTAGAGATTCAATTGTATTTGTTGACATTGATCATGAATTGTGAGATGATTTTGGGATTAATTTAAACTTATATACTTAATATTCTTCGTTTTTTTATCTTATCTTCTAATCCTACATTATTATGGGGAGTAATGACTTCCATATGTCAGATTTTTTTACCCTTCATTTTTTTTTGAAAACATTGGGCATATTGGAGGTAGGACTCCCTGGTCATTATCTATCTTCATTTATTGTTATCCCAAGAACAGCTCCTATGGGTGTAGGGGTTTGTGATAATATGGAGTCATAGGGAGTTTGAGAGATAGAATGGAGCTTAGATTTAGAAACTATGTATGTTTCTTAGATCGGTAGAGAAATAGTTCCTATTGATTTGCTCTATGAAATATTCTAGGGAGACCATCTAGGAAATGGTATTTTGGTCACCTATGATTTGATGCAATAAATCTATGATTAATTTAAATCTATGTAAGATAGACTGGTTTTTTTGATCTCAGAGAGGTACATGAATCAATATTGATTTTCTTTGTATCTAAATTTTTTGTTCATTGGAAATTAAAATGAATTTATTATATAATATTTGATATAATTTTATGATTCCATGTATAGGATTTCTCCTTGATTTTTTGGAATGCATCTTGGTAATCATCCATGAGTAGTTCATGATGTTGAGGATCAATAGGATAATTTGGCTGACAATCAAAGTATGGACCCAAAAAAGGAGGATAGGGCATGAAATAGGGCTTTAAGTTCTTTTTTTACTACATATATTGAGGAATTATAAGGGGGGTATCTATTATTTGGAGATAAAGAATTGGTTGGAGAATATAGAGATCGTTTTTGGTATTATTCCTGCACAGGATGAGTTTTTGGTGTCATATGTTGTTAGTACGATGTGTAAATATTTTCTTTAATGGTGGATGATGTACCTTGGTGACCGAAATGAGGTTGATGTTTTGTGATTAGACATTGTGAAAGATTTCAACTTGGAATTACAATCATCAATGGTGAAGTAAGAAAATAGAAAATATTTTATCACACTTCATATAAGTTTCATGAGTGTGTGGGAGTATGGGATCATGTTCAAGGACAACCTACACATTACTCTCAATGCCTTTCCAGATGAATATTTTAGAGAATAGAGTCTATAAGAGGTAGTGCACCCAGCAATCATGTATGAATTCACCAAATTTTTCCTTTCTACATACCTAGAGGTTTAGAATAATGTGGAGGTTGTTGAGATGATTATTTATCTGGGATTTGAATATAAAGAGAGTTTCCAATATGACATCTCATTGAGTAGAGACTTAAGTAGTGGTCTCCCAATTCTTAAGTAGTAAGGGTTTTGACCAGTAGAGAATTGACAATGGTAGATGTATTCATGTTCATCTAAGGATGGTGGTTTGTGAACACTATCCATGGGATTATACTTTTTATTCTATGTCTATAGAGGACATATACAACACTATCCCCAGTGTCTGACAATTTTAGTAGGTCAGTTTTAGGTGCATGGTCAACTCCCTCTTTTGGTAGCAATAAGATTTTCATATGAGGTAGTTTCAGCAACAGTGAGAACTTTTATTTGATAAAAAACCATGATAAAATGGTTTTGTTATGGGGAAGCCTCATGATAATCCCTAACTATAGGGAACAATACCAAAATATATTTTTGGAGGCTTTCTGTAGAGAGGAAGATGAGTTGGATTTAGTTATATTCATCTGATGGAAGTGACTGCACAAATAGGGTAAGAGGTTGTCTGAGCTACAGTCAGTTTATCATATAACAATTTTTTTCATTGTTAAATTTTTGAACCCCATAATTTATTATTTATTATCTATTATTCATTACCTTAGTACTATACATGGAGAGTCTCTCAATTCCTCTTGTCTTATCTACTTGTGATAGAGGTATTGAATCATTGTTTGATGTGTTCCAGGGAAGTATACTGGTGATGGGATAACACCAGTCAGTGGAATAATTTTTATTATAGTAGACATAACCATAGTATTGTATCACTAGAATGTATTTTATATACTATTTTGATGAACACATGAAATACATTTAGTGTAATTTTTCATTGTTTTTATGTGGAGGTCCATCAATTGGTGTTCCATGGTGATCGAAGTTATCAAATTGAAGGTAGTAATGTAGAGCCTCTTTTATCATAGTTAAAGAAGTTTATAGTGGAATCATAGGAAGATAATGTTACTAATTTTATGGACTATTTTCTATATTTTTTCCAATATGAGGATTTGAAACTACCCCTTATCACGATGTTGAGTTTGGGGAAGGTTTGGAATTGAGGGCATTTGAAATTTTGATTAGTCCAAACTGAATCAAGCCTATAGAGTTTCGTATGTTGAGGCTACAGATTGATGATTTGATGTAGATGGGTTTCATCTATCCCAATATATATTCTTTGGGTTATGAAGTGTTTTTTTCCCAGAATGTGGCTAGTAGCATGAGGTTGTGTGTGGACTACTACAAGTTTAATGAGGTAATATCCAAGATCTGTTACCCTCTTTTGAGGATTGATGATCTATTTGACCATCTGAATGGAGAGGGTCGGTTTTTAATGATTAATTTATGGTTTTCATATAACTAGATGTGGGTGAAAGAATATGATATAAAAAAATGATACATTTTGATTTAGGTATATGATCTACGAGTTCATGATCATTCCATTTAGTGTAATGAATGCACCAGATGACTCCATGAGGATCATGAAATTAGTATTCTGTGAGTTCCAATACTATTTTATTAGTGTGCTCATAAATAAAAAATTTACTAATAGAAGTAAAAGTTATTGTATTTATAACATCTCAGAGTCATCTTTAAATACCTTCAGCACGACTAGATCTATGTAAATATATCAATGTGAAAGTTTTTTACTTGAGAGGTACATTTCATCACCCATGTGGTATCTCAACCATGTGTGTATGTATAACCTTCAAAGGCCGAGGTAGTTGTTTGATATGAATCACCTAAAAATATTTTAGTGGTATACTATATTCATAGTATTATAAGTTATTATCAAAGGGTTGTGCCTCATTTATCTTAGATTGTATCCCTATAGACATTGTTGAATAGAAATGTCTAAACATTCAAGTCGAATAATCAATCATAAGAAGAATTAAGTTTCCTGAAGGAGAGGTCGATTAGTACCACAATGATTTATTTTCAAGAGGCCTATGTGATGTTTAAGGTTTTATATGAAATTTCCATTCTATTTTTTGGATATATGTTAATGTGGCATAGGGTATTGATCTCTTATGATTACATGAATTTAAAAATCCGTGATCATAACTATACAACCCAAGATTTGGATTTGGTGATGTTTTTTTCCTAAATTTATGGTGGAATTACCTAATTTGTGAACTGTTTATTGTTTCTATGAACCATAAGAGCCTGAAATATGTATTCTTTTAATGATATTTTAACCTAATCTAGTGGTGGTGGAAGAATTTTCTCCATGATAAATTTTTTTATATCTCTTTCACCCCAATAATTGGGATTGTTGTTGATGATGAATTGAGTCATAATTTTGGAGTGTATATGGTTTGGGAATATAATGATTTTTAGAAAGGTATGGAGGAGAATTAATTGATGCATACTGATGTGAGGGAGTGTAGTGGACAATTATTTAATTATTATTGACTATAGATTAATCCAAGAATGCTGCTAGTGCTGTAGAATTAGTGAGGAGACTCATAGGCTGAGTTGATGTGAGATTATGTTTTCCATGGAGATGCTACATAAGCATGGTCAAAGGATAGTTGGAACTGGATGTTGTTCACGGGGTAAATTTTCTCCATTGTAAATGAATGAGGGTGTTCTATAAGGGTCTTATGGATATAATTTATAAATAGATCATGGAATGACCGAATTATGTTGTGTCCTGAGGGGACAACTTGTCTGTTCATTGATAAAATGGTTTGTGCAGAGTTTTTGTTGATGTTTCATGTTACTCAGAATGTGATAAAATATCAACATGTTCATAGAGGATTGGTGTATCCCTTGGATGTTCAAAATTGGAAATGGTAAGAAAACTCAATGGATTTCATCACCAGTCTACACAGGGACTAGGGAACTTTTGATTTAGTGTGGGATGTTAAAGACGGGCTAAAACATTATGGTCATTTTCTGGAGATCTATGAATTTATTATTGTGGATTTCTGCTGATAAAGAATGTTTATAATGTTCTTAGGCTTAATAGGATACCTAGGACTATCATATCTAATCAATATAATCATTTTAACTTATATATATATTTGGTATTATAGTATTATTGTGGCTACATGTTGCCCTCTAACCATGATTTCCACCCTTGGATAGATGGGAAAAGGACCTAACCATCCAGACACTAAAGGATATGTAGTGAACATGCACCCTAGATATCCTCAAATAGTGTGTAAATTAACATCCTTTTATTGAGTGTATAAAACAATAGATTTCAGTAATATATTTTAATATATTTGTTTAAGGTGTTGTATGGGTGGTAATTTCATTCTTCATTTAGTTTGTTGAAGGTTAAGGATTAAATAGGTTGTGGCCCTGATATAGTGTTGATGATGATCAAGAAGATCCAATTCATTCAGGAGTGGAATATGTTGGTGAAGTACCATCATAAGTCATATTATAATCATATCTAAATTCCCCTAGAATTTTTTGTATTAGGTGGTGTGTTCTTGGGGGTTTCCCATCATCAGAGGAAATAAAGGTTTGTGATAGGGAGTAATATTTCTGCCTAGTCCATCAAGCCTTTTGAGGTATTGGGGAATATTTCTAAGGTGGAATATCAGTTGGAACTTCCACTATGTCTAGAATTGATCCATGACATCTTCAATGTGTTCCAGTTATGTCAATATCTTCCCTGTGACTCCCAAATCATTGACTTGCTAGAGTTGGATATAAAGGATTAAGTGACATTCATCGAGTAGCTAGTAGAGATCATGGATTGTCAAAAAATGTTATCTATGGATGAAACATCGCACTGGTTTGTGTTCTATAAAGAAATGGTGTCCGAGAGGTGAGTACTTGGGAGTGTTAAGGAAAAAATGCATACCCTATACTGCATGTTCTTTTATATTGGCCTTGTCTTGTTTTACTTTGTTAATATGATGTCTAAACCTTACTGATTTTTTAGATGTTCCCTTTTCCCATGATGGTGATTTATGTTATGTATTTTTGTATTTTAGGAGGAGAAAACCCATTCTAAATTGAGATACATTTTGTTTAAGACATGTTTCTAAACCATGTGGGTGAGTCATTGGAACACACAGGGGAAAATATCTTGATATGGAGGGGAAACTTTCATGCTTAGTGTGCCTGATAAATTGTTTTGTGACATTTCAGGTGGTTATTGGTTTGGGTTAGGTAGAGTATGAAATTCTAGTGTGGATGGTCACATAGAATAGTGTTTTCTAATACATATAGTGTGTAAATTTGGTGTTGTTCTTGCTGGGTGGTTTTTATGTAGTTGTGTGGGGGTGTTTTTCAGACATTTTGTCTTAGCCTAGTATGCTGGGTTGGTGGTAGTTTCATTGTTGTAACACAATCCATGAGTTTTATTCCATATGGTGGTTATTTAGTCACTCCTATTTCTAATTGTATTTGGATTTTATTCTCAAGGATTATTATTACTTGATATGTATTTAATGTAATGTTCTATACCTCCATGTATTTTTTCATTGCTCGTTTTTTGAGATGGATGTTTTTGAGGAGGCTCAAGGATGGTTTGATAGTGTTTGGAGATAAAAATCTCCCACACCAGGTGGTCTATGATATGAAAGGGAGTCTATGATGTGAGAGGGTGTTCATGTATTGATGATGAAATATTCATGGATATGATTCAAGATAGAGTTCTTATCTTAATGTACTCATGAATGGAAGTAATTGTTTACGATATGAATTAATTACAAATTTAGGTTCCCTAAAAATCATTGGATTACCATCATGTTTGGATTTTTGAAAAATAAAATCACATATTTATATCATTGCCTGAAATGGATGACCTATTCGAAATTGATGTTCTTAGTATTGGTTTCACACCATTAATATGGAGTGGTCTAACTTTCATGTAAATTGTTGGGGACCACGGATCTAACCCATTACTCTCTCATTAATCTTGTTTTTTAAAGAACCTAGGAGATCTGGGGGTTCCTTTACACACTTTCCTATCTCCATGATAATTGGATTTGAGAGGCCAGTCATTAACAATCCATGGAATGTTCTCTTATTTTTTACCTTAATTATTTTTATTCATATTTTCTGGATTCATATTGGGGATGTTTTTTTTATTATGATGAGTTTGGGATTTATTTTTTTATAATCCATTGATGTGATATTTTATGATTAGTGGTTTCTTATTGTAGTTGTTGTTTTTGGATGTTTCTCATTCAACCTGTTGTATGTGGAGAATCAGAACGGTTACTTTAGGTTGGGGATCATTTTTCACATCATTTTCACATGCATGTGTGTGGAATTCATTATTTGTTTACATTGGGTGGATTGTGTGGGTCGAATTAATTAAGTTAGTTAGTTGAAATAATCTAAAATTGGTGGGAATGGGGATAAATCATATGTTTTATGACTTTTTATGTTATTATAGATGATTTTAAACATGATTTCTACCATTTATGAAAATCAAAATGATTGGGATCCTTTCATGTGCTATAGTTGATATGATTGTGAGGATCTTACAATGTTTATTGTTTGATCATTGCAAAAACAAATGGTTAAGAATGTTTATATGGAAAATGAATTGTTTCCACATGGAAATGTGGTTTGTGTGGTGGTAACCATGATATAAAATTATGTAAAATAATATAATCCCTTGAACTGAAATTATGAAAGTCAAGATGTGTTTCTATGTTTTGTTATTATTATTTTGATGTCTTGTGTGATGTAGGGTGTCTTTCGATAATGATGGTGACTGGATTGGTTATGAAATGTGTGGGGAAGTGATGCAATTGTTGATTGGAATGTGATGAGATGTGGGTGATTGTGTGATAGTAGTGAAATTTGATGTTTTTGATGTGTGGATACTGAGTAAAGTTATTATTTTGGCGAGGATTATTCATTATGGTAGTGTTGTGGAAATACATTATTTGAGATGGGGGAGCTATAATGTGTTGTGGCATTGGTGTCAGGGTTATCAATGGAATAAATTTTAATGTCATAAATGAAATGACATGGGTGAGGGAATGAATAATAATGAAATAAAAATTATATGTAGTAATTGGATTAAATGAATTGAATGAATAATGAATGTGTGGTGTAAATGTGATTGAAATGGGATAGAAATGTAGAGTTGTGTGGCTGTGTGGGGTGGTTATGTGGTGTGATGCATTGAGTGGTGGTGGAAGTGGTGGTACATTTCATGTTATGAAATGGAAATTTTATGGTGTACGCCAGTATAGTTGATGTGAACCCATCAGATGGATATTGTGAGATATCTATCTATCACATAGTTATTGTTATTTTTTACACCCAACCCACCCATGTTTGATAACATTACCAATTATTAATGGTTTTGTGTTATGGATGTTTTCAACAACATCTAGTATGGTGGGGAAGGGATGGGACCTTGATACATTTTATGTTGATGTGTGAGAGATTAAAATTAGTGGGGAAGTACCACAGAGGTACTTTAATTTTTGTTTTTTGATATTACGATACTATACTTGGTTTATCATTTAGTGAGTGATCCATAGTGAGGTTTGGTTTCATTATTTGACCTTTTTTGGTTCTTATTGGTTTTTCTATTTGTTCACTAGCACATTATTATTCTTTTTTCAAATTTAAACTTGAGACATTGGGTTTGATCAAACTGAGTATACAACTTATTCTCACCATACGTATATAAAATATTTTTCATTTTTCAAGGAGTTCTTTGTGAATTGAGCTAAACATTTCTCTATTGGGTTTTGGATGTGTTGTTGAGTCTATATCATAGGAAATTTCCTTTAGTTTTTACTTGGAGAATTATTTCTATTATTTTACATTATTGTTTAATTATCATATGGTTTTCATTTTAATTATATATTATTTTTTGGAGTTAGTTGGGGGTCGTTTTTCATTTCTCCCAATCATATATTATTATAGAGTGTAATGCCTTCCATATGTGATATTTTTATACCCTCGAGGGTTTTCTGCCACTTGGGTCTCATTGGAGGTGGGGATACAAGGTCATTATCTCTATTTCTTCATTTCCAACCCACAAGGAGTACATTTAGCGGGAGGGGATCATAACATTAATCTTCTTTCATGTGAAAATTATAGTTATTCATAGGCTTTTAGTTGATAGGGGATAAATTTAGGATGAAATTGAGTTTATAAATTGGGAATTTTATTATATGTATGCTCCTTGTTTTTTAGTCAGTAGATCACACTTTTTGGATTGAGGTTTCAATGAGGTTATTCCTCTTTATAAGAATTGACTCGTTTATATCTATTATGTAATTACTTATTAGATAAATTATAATTGATTTATAACTAAATTTCAGATCATTTAGGTGAATTTTTATCTTGATGATCCTCTTATTGACTAAGTATTAATGACAAAAATAACAGTATGGGGGTTAACTACAAAGTGGGTTTTATAGACCCCAATCTTACCTCCCTTATTTATAATTTCATAGATTGCATGGAGTGAAAGTAGAGTTAAACAGGTTTGATTGACTAGTGTGAGAGATAATGAAATTTAGTGTTTAAACATAGAGGTGTATGACCCAACTAGGTCATGGTGGTGATCTCATGTACTTTCCATTAAGATTTTACCCACTTTTCATTTCTAGGTAGAGTTTGTATTTATGTTAAACAGTGAGGGGAACCATGAAGGGATTTGGAAAACTGGTTTTGAATCAAGTGCCCTAGTGAGGGATTACATGAGATGTTGTAATTTTCCATTGGGAGTGATGAGATAAAGTAATGAAGTTGGGGGTTTCTAGTGAAATACCATGGGTTTTGGGTTATTAAATAATAATGACATGCTTTCTTGTATGGATTCATTATTGAAAATTATTCAGAGGATTATATGGGTTATAAAAAATGTTCTATCAAGGGTATACAGGTAAGGTAATTACCCAATGATTTATTTTTATTAGCGGATAATGTTCAGTATTAGAAAGTAATGAGCCTTCCTAGATATGTATTTAATAATAGGTGACTAGTGGTATATTAATGGGGTTGGGGATTTTACCAATGGTAGTCTTATATGATTTTCTTCGGTGACCTATGATGGGGATATTTTTTTTTGGATTTCTCATAACGGGTTTACTAAATGAACCTGGTATTGAATCTACGTGTGTTGGTCTAGAGGATTGTATCACCTAACGGGTGAGTGCTGAGAAGGATGGCATGGGTCTAGGATTGATGAAACCACCATGTGTATCATTTTTAGCAAGAAATGTGATGTAGACAACTATTTTATCTATGTTATAGGAGTTGGTTTCATTAGGATGAATTCAACACGAGGTAATTTATGTAATATAAAAGAGTATGTGTTTAAGTTAAATATCATCCATGATTGTAATTATGATTATCAGAATATATAAATTTTATGGGAGATTTTTATTGGCCTAAGGGACATATAAAGACTACACCTACTATTTGAGTTGTTTTAGAGTATTTTAGGTGTTTAAGTTATCTATATTAGGAGGATTTATGTAGGTGGTACAATGTTATATCAGAAAAAGTGAATTTAACTCAAATTTATTGATGATAACCCAATCACCATTATTTTTTATAGGATTGGCGATGAACCATTCTCCAATTCTTCAAAGATTAGAGATACCTCATTCATCCTTGCCTAATTTAATATTAGTGATAATCTATTAACCTTAGGTGATATCCCATTAAATTTAGTTATTTGTGGAGAAACATTATTGTTTATAGGTGATATCACATTCAACTAATTTTTTATTGGTAATACTTTATTCAATATAGGTGATGATCCATTTATCTATTTTATTATTGGTGATATTTAATTAACATGATTTATGAAAAGTGAAACCAAATTCCCCTTTGGTGATATTTAGTTAACCTAATTAATATAGTTGAGAATAAATTTACTCTTTATTAGGATACTTTCTACCACTAAAGGGATGACCATTTTAATGTTCCCCAACCATATTTATGTGACCAGAATTTGGGGAAATTTTATCATATTTTTTGATCTGGCTAAATAAGTTATGATTTAGTTATTATATTAACTTATAGAGTGCATGATTGAATAACTGGTTGGTGAATATGTTTGTTTAAGTCTTCATTTTAGTTTATTAAATATAGGCATATATATATATATATTCCAGTTATTATTAGTGGCACCATCGGTGGGGGCCTCCAAATATTTATGATCACACTCTATACATGAACTATAGTGGGTGTGAATACCTTTTCATTGACATACTTATTAGGGAATCATCTACAGTAAAATAGATCAAGGTGATTGATCTCAAAGTGGGTGTAGAGGTTATTTCAGGGTGAGGTCAAGAGTTATAATAGTGGAGCCTTTAGATTTTTTATTTTAAAAATTTTTATATTTCAAGGTATGATTTTAATATAAATTGATAGATGGTATTTTGATGTTATTTTTTCATAATCTTATTTTGATTTACCTATTTTTATTTGTGATGATACTGTAAGTATATTCTTCACATTAATTATTTATTAACCCTCACCGCTAGTCGACATACTCTAGCACACAAGGAGGTGAAACCGAGGCATATAATGATCAAGATCAATCCATGTGGTTTCTTATTGAATTAAGGACTTTACAACCATTTAAATTTCATCCAAAATGTATCCTATAGATTCTCATAAACTAGTGGAGTGTATAAACAAAAAATAAAAATATTTTTTATCAAGCATGCCAATTCATAAATTAAGATACCTACTATATTAGCATACAATGTTTTACTAAAAAATATTATATTTGACTAATAGTTAGGAAGAATTTTTGTAACAGATCAAACATTTATTAATGAAAATTCATCTTGATCTAATTAAATGTCCTATTATTGTTATATAAGATATGAAATTATTTAGTTTTATGATTTTGGATTTTGAAATACCGTTATGAATTTTCACTGTTCCTAATATATCTGTTTAAAAGTGATCAGTTGATTAGTATATATATAGGGCTTTAACAAATCCAATTTACTCATAAAAATGACGTGACGACCTCATCTAGTAGAGTTTCTCCAATAGAAACCCATTTTTGAGTGCTCATAATGAAATTAGATTCACTGGGCTTCACTCTTGACTAAGCCCAATCCCAACATCAACATCTTAATCTCGAATGAAACTACCTACAGGAAAAGTGGAAGTTGATAGATATTACCACCCGAACGATGTTATCTGAGCCACCCCAAGAGTCGGTCACCATCACACAGCATACCCTTAGGTCTAATTCCGGTGTTAGAAGGGGTTATGAAACAATACCTTAACACTATGATTATTTGCATTATTTTTTAATATCTTGAGGAATATACATTCATTTTATTATTGTTACTTTAGAGAACAAATAGTATTTTTAGTTAATATTCAATTAAGAAATATATTTTGATGAATTAATGGATTTTTGAATTAAATAAAATTTTAATAAAATAATATTAAATAATTTATTTTTAATAATTATAAATGATTTTTTAATTTTTATGAATACAAATAAAAATTTTATAAAGGTTTGAAAACTGTTTTTGTCAAAACCCATGAATTGTCAATAAATAACGGATTTTATTTTAAAATTATAAATTCACTAATGAAGAAAAATATTTATATAAAATTAATATTATTTTTGGATTAAGGATATCAAAATTATCTAACAGTTAATTCTTCATAATTTTTTGATACGGTCAAATTTTGGCTAAAAATTAAATACTGTTTAAATATATAATGTGTTTTATGAGATTATAATGAATTAAATATGATGCAATAAAATTATATAAATGTGATTTTCTGCCAATATATGTTTTACCATTAAAATAATGTGATTTTAGGTTTGTTTTATTTATTTTAAAAATCCTTACTGGACCCTCTAAGACATATAAATCATTTTGTCATTTTAAAATGATTTACTTGTGAGTGTGACTCACCACCACATGAGTAATACTAATATTATAATAATTTACTCCATTGGACATATAAAAGAGTTTTTTCCTCTCCCATTTGGGAAAACCATGGGAAAAAACCATGGGTTAGTCTGTGGTTTTTTTAGTTAAATATGTGGTTGCCAAAACCAAAATAATAATAAATTCCCTCTCATTTTCCTATATAATCCCACCTAAGACCCCACTTCCTCTTCACTCAATTACCTTGTATCCTGATAAAAATATTCCCTCCTCTCTCTATATTCCTCCAAGGTGCCCCTAGATCCCAATAATCCTCTCTCAAGCCTCTCCTAATCCTTTGAGATCACACTTCCAAGTAAGGGATTTCATCCTTTCTCATTTTTGTCCAAATTTATTTATATTTTTATACCCTATTGTATTAAATTAAAAATTCTGGGGTATGATTTAAAACCTCCCCCATTCCTCCCTCCTTATTTTTGACTGATTATATACCTCTTTCTCTCCCATTAACGCCTCCCATGTACACCTGTTACTGTGCCAAAATTTGGTAATAGATTTCTCTCTTCTTATTTATATTAATGAAATATTTTTTTATTATGAATATAAATTCCATTACATATGTTTGGATGTGTATCTATATGACCCCCTTAATCTCCTGTTCATGTAAATATTATTATACACCCTCTCTCTCTCATCAACCATTTTTATGAATTCTTTTGTCACGACGTTATGGTGTCGAAACTATACGACGATTTTCCAAGCCAAAGTCATTGGGTAGTGAATACCATGACCATTTCCCTATCAATGGAATCCACCTTTAATCAAATTAATTATTTATTATAGAGTTTAATTTATTAATTCCACATTATTTTATCATGTAATAAATGATGATGGTAAATGAATCCATGTTATATGATCCATGTGGCACACTTATGCATGAAATGAAATGATTAAGAAGGGTGTTCCCTGATAGCGTTCCAATGCATTGGGTAAATATTATTATAATTATACATCAAGTGAAATGAGGGTTTACTTATTCCAATTCTAGTTCCATGAGAGTTTACTCATGCTCTATGTTCAATGAGACTTAGCTCATGCTTACACCATGTTTATTGTTGTTGCCACATTTCCATGTTATGATAATCATGATGTATAATGCCTTTATGTTCATGTATCTATTATGATCCATTGATATAAATATTTCCTAACATTTAATATATAATAAATTTTATGACTTTTTTACTCCCATATTGGGCTTTATATCTCACCCTTTTCTTATGCATGTCCTCAGGTTATCCAGTGCAATTTTAAGTAAGAAGGAATGTGTGTGGTCATGTAAAAGATGTTTTCAATAAAGATGTTGTATTTTATGTTCTAAGTTGTTATGTAATTTTCCTATTCCAAAAAGTCACTAGACCTCTCGATCTTCTATGTTGTATCATGTCAAGAGTTTTATGTAATAAATAATGTTTATGTGTGTAATAAAGAGTGGGGTTGATATAGATGTTATCAGAGGATAGGTTTAGTTATTTTTTCTATTTGGATTAGAAAACCATAATGAGAACCTTATGGATAATAATATGAATAATAAAAAAATACCTAAATATTGGTGAGTTTTGAGTAAGTGTTTTCTCAAGAAAACACATTGCTGTCTACACATGATCAGGTAGAGGTGGCTCTGGCACATATGTATCAAGGGGTAAAACCCAAAAACACCACTTTGAGCTCGACTCAAATGGGAACTATTTCACGTTAACAGACCATTCATTATTCTTGGTTATGAAACTCTTAGGGTATTGGCTTTAGTAATTTTATAAGCTTAGTATGAACCATTATTAATGGAATAAAAGAAATTCCACCTAAGAATAAATGTTGGGAAGTAGATCATGTATAACATAGACTAAAGCCTATAAATTCATAAGTTGAGTAAATAAAAGTAATTTGTAAGTCATTTATTTTATTGGATTACCCTTTATGTGTTGACCATAGCTTTAATTTTATTCCATCCAATGACCAATAATAGGAGGACTCGGTCTAACAACTGAAGTGATGATCATTATAACGATTGTTCTAATGAGATCCCCAATCCAATAAGAGAAAGAATCAAAAACATTGTAATGATACTATCTTAGTTAACACATGTTTTGAATAGAAACATGGGTCAATAGGAACATTAAACTCCCCCCCCCCCAAACCTAAGAAATAACAAGTTGTAATCGAGATATTCATGAGAGAAAGGCCTCCTACTTGTAATAGATCATATGATCCCTCAATCTTTGTACAATGGATCAAATATATTGAGATGATATTCTCTATCCTTCAATGTTTTGAACAAGAGAAGGTACCTTGGATGATTATATTATGGAGGGTAAAGCTGATCAATGGTGGGCATTGATCAAAAATTAGAAGCCTAAGGAGGATATCGATGCATTGTAATGGAAGGATTTCCAAAAAATGTTTTTCGACAAATATTTTCCCCGGTCCCTCCGACATATGATGGAAAGGGACTTCCTTGGCATCAAGAAAAAAGATAATGAATCCATTAGAGCATACGAGGAAAACATTACAAGAGTTTCACGATATGACTTCGGCTTTGTGATTCCCCTTTAATTCAAGGTGGATCGCTTCTTTGGTGGGATAAAACCTAGACTACGTAGAGCCCTAGCGATCCGTGACTTTGAGAGCTATGAGGTTATTGTCCGATGTGCCCTAAAAGTCCAAATGGAGATCAGAGAATCTCATGGGTATCAGGGGGATAAGAATCTTAAGGTGGACTTCAATTGTTCTAGTCCAATCAATAAGTCCAACAGTGCTAAGAAAATCCAGCTCCCCACTTGCCAAAGGTGCGGAAATAAAAACCCCAGAAATTGCCTGAAGGGGATGAGGAAATGCTTTAGGTGTAAAAGAGAAGGGAACCTAGCCATTAACTACTAACAAGAAAACCCTGCGGCTATGACGGATGAGGGGAATGATCCGTTCGACCCTCAACCCATTGTTCATTACTTCAACTGCAAGGAACCAAGGGATATTGAAATGTAGTTCCCTAAGAAAAATGTATTAGGAGCCAACCAACATCCTCCAAGGCAGAAAGGGTGAGATTTTTCCATCACTATCACTGAATTGAAACCTGAAAATGAGGTGGTCATAGGTACTCCAGTTATTCATTCAGTAATATCAAACAAACTTTTTAATTCCAGTTCTACACATTCTTTTATATCTCGAAAGGTTAGTAGAACAATCCCAACACTACCACAAATGATTGAAGTAAAGATGTTAGTGAAGAAGGAAAATGGGGAATCATTTAAAACCATGAATATACCTTCTATCCTATCATAATTTGTGGATTGAACTTCCTGAAGAACCTCTTCATACACTCTTTATTGGAATTTGATGAAATTCTTGGCATGGATTGGCATTCCATTTATATAGGCAATATAAATTGTTGTGATAGAGAAATCAATCTCCATTTGGTGAATCGACCCCAGATTTTTGTACAAGTGAAAAGAGGAGGATGAATCTTCTTTAGAATCATCATCTCAAGCATCAATATTACAGTCCTATGAGCATGCGTATCTAGCTCAAATGATTGAGTCCATGGTTGAAACAATCCTTGAATACATGCCTATTGGGAGGGAATTTGATGATATTTTTCCCAAAGAATTTCCTGTTCTTCCTCCTAGAATATATGTTTAATTTAAATTTATCTTATACCTGCATCATTTCCAATATCCAATAATCCATATAGAATGGATTTTGAGGAGCTTGAGGAGATGATGAAATAACTACAAGATAATATAGATAAATGGTTTATACAGCCATGTGATTCACCATGGGGTGCAAAAATCCTCTTCATCAAGAATAAGGAAGGGGAAATGATCCTTTTCATTGATTATCGTGAGCTCGAAAAAATCATGATAGAGAACAAGTATCCTCTGTCCTGAATTAATGACTAGTTCTATCAGCTACGTGGATCACAATACTTCTCCAAGGTGTATTTTTTGTTGGGATATTACCATGTAAGGGTGAATAAGGAGGATATCCCCAAACATGGTACATGCACTATGAATTCATAGTAATGCCTTTAAGACTCACTAATGCTCCAAAAATCTTCACGGACTTGACAAATAGTGTCTTTGTAGATTACCTAGACAAATTTGTGGTAGTCTTTATAGAAGATTTTATAATATACTCCAAAACAAAATTTGATAATGAGGATCATCTAAGAACTGTACTAGAGATCTTGCGAAAGGAGAATCTCAAGGAAATGTACAACAAGAGTGATTTATGGTTGAGGGAGGTCCCATTTGGGGGACATATCATCACATGAAATGAGATATATGTGGATATTTCAAAGACAGCTACAATTGATGGATGTATGAGGCCAACATTGGAGATGAATATCCATAGCTTCCTAGGGTTATATGGATATTATCACCAATTTGCGAGACATTTCTCAGGATTTTCAAACCATATTACCAAACTAACTTGTAAGGGAGTCAAGTTTTCATGGATTTATTAATATAAAGAGAGATTCTAGGAGTTGAAAATGAGTCTTATCATTGCGGCCATACTCACATTACCCTCAAGTGGAAAACTTTTTGTTATATTTAGTGACACTTCAAAGAAGGTCCTGAGTTGTGTGTTGATGAAAAATGAAAAATTAAATGATTATGATTCAAGTCAATTTAAAGTTCATGAGGAAAACTATCCAATACATGATTTGTAGTTGGCTTCAGTAGTCATCACTTTGAAGATTTGGTGAAATTACTTCTTTGGGGGGAAGTGTGAAATATACACAGATCAAAAAATCCTCAAGTATATATTCACACCGAAAGAGTTGAATATGCGCCAATGAAGATGGTTAGAGCTGAAAAATACTATAACTGCTCAATCTATTACCACCCTGGAAAATTGAACGAGGTGGTGGATGCTCTAAGTAGAAAGGAACCATGAATTCTATCATTGATGAGAATTGAAAATGATCCAATCATCATAGATTTGATGAAGATGGACATGGGAATAATAATGAAGGAAAAATCAAAAATCCTTTTCCAAATTATTGGTCAAATGCCTCTTTTGGAATGGTTAAAGGATGCTCAAAAGATTATGTTTTAATTCAGAAGAAAGTCGAAAATATTAGAAAAGGGAAATACTTGGATTTCAATGTTAATGAATAAGGAACTGTGAGATTTGTATTAAGACTATGTGTTCCATCAAATACAGAGTTAATGAACAAACTTTTGGATGATGCACATAGTTAAAATTTTATTGTTCACCCAATAAACAAAAAAATATATCTTGATCTTCGATAGAATTATTGGTGGTATAACATGAAGAAGGAGATCATTGAGTATATGTCAAAGTGCCTAATATTTCAGAATGTTAAGGATGAGAGGTAGACGTATATGGGGATTATAAAACCATTACCCATAACGGCATGAAAATGGGTAAAAATCACAATGTACTTTGTCACCAGACTTCTGAAGGCATCCAAAAGAAAAATGCTATCTAGGTTGTCATGGATTGTTTAATAAATGTTGCACACTTCATTTCCATTTGAGAGGATTTCTCATTGGATCAACTGGAACATATATACATCAGAGATGTGGTAAGGATTCAAGGATTACCACTATCAATTGTATCAGATCGATATCAATGATTCACCTCTATGTTTTAGAGGAGACTTCATCATCATCTAAATTATGAGATGATCTTTAGTAGGACTTATCATTCTAAAAATGATGGCTAATCTGAGCGGACTATCCATAAACTTGAGGACATGTTGAGAGCATGCTCAACAGAATTAAAAAGATGATGGAATCAACACATTCCTCTAGTTTATTTCTCTTACAACAATTTTTTCTTCTCTAGAATCCAAATTTCTCTTTATGAAGCCGTTTGAGGGAAGAGGTGAAGAACACCAGCATGTTGGGATGAAGTTGGGGAGCAAAAACTCATAGGTCGGGAAATGGTCCAGGAAATAGTGGAGAAGGTAAAGACCATCCAACAACACATTAATGCTGCACAGAGTTGAAAAAAGAGCTATGATGATAGTCATCGACTTGACCTAGAGTTTGAATTCAGAGATATGATATTCCTATGCATATCACTGAGGAAGTGATTTAAGATATTTGAGAGGAATGGAAAACTTAGTTCAAGTTACATCAACAATTTTGTAATCCTTGATAACATTGGAGCCATGGCTCATCTACTAGCACTCCCACCAAACCTATCATAGGTACATGATGTATTCTATTTATCACTCTTGAGGAAGTACATACCTAACCCATCACATGTACTCAATCCAGAGGTGGTTCCATTGGAGAATGATCTCTCCTATGAAGAGAAGCCATTGGAGATCTTAGATCACATGGAATGTGTTCAACGAAATAATACAATATCCTTCATCAAAGTATTTTGGAGAAGCCACAAGATTGGAGAAGCAATGTGGGAATCAGAGGAAGTGATGAAGAATAGTTACCCTCATATGTTTTAGTGTGGGAAAATGAAATGTTGAGGTAAATTTCTTAAGGGGGGGGGGAGATTGTAATGACCCAAACTTTTGTTAATGATAATTCCTCTTGATATAACTAAATGTCTTATAATGGTTATATAACATATGAACTTCTTTGGTTTTATGATTTTGGAGTTCAAAGTACCGTTAATAATTGTTATCATTGCTAATATAGATATTAAATAGTGATAAATTGATTAGTATAAATATGTGTCTTTAAACAATCCAATTTACTTAGAAAAAGGTAAAGATGACCTCATCTAGAAGAATTTCTCTGTACGAATCCCATTTGTTGGAGCTCAGAAAGGAGGTGGCGTCAATAAGCATCTATCATGACCAATCCCAATCCGATCTCCACTATGTTAAGCTTGAATGGAACTTCCTACAAGAGAAGAAGAAGTTGATAGAGATTACCACCCGAGCGATGTTATCTGAGCCACCCCAAGAGTTTGTCACCATCGAACAACTTACCATTAGGTATTTTACGAGTTTTATAAGGTGTTTTGTAACAAGACTGTAGAACTCTGATATGTGCATTGTTTTCGTATATAATAAATAATATACATTAATTTTATTTTTGTTACATTAAATCATAAATAGAATTTGTTGATAATATTCAATTAAGAAATCCATTTTTATTAATTAATGGATTTTTTAAATAAATAATATTTTATTTAAAAAATATTATTAATAAATTTATTTTTATTACATATAAATTATCGTATAATTTTTATGAATACAATTCAAATTTTTATTAAGGTTTGAAAACTATTTTTGTTAAAACCCATGAATTTTCAATAAATGAAGGATTTTATTTTAAAATTGAAAATTAAATTATATAGAAGAATAATTAGATAAAAATAATATTATTTTTTGATTCATTACATAAAAATTATCTAATGGTGAATTTTTCATAATTTTCTGAGACAATCAAATTTTGGGGTAAAATTTAAATACTGTTTAAATATATAATGTGTTTTATGACATCATAATGTCCCAATAATGATGTAATAAAATACTATAAATAGGATTTTTGGACAATATATGTTTTACCATTAAAATAATTTTATTTTAAGTTTGTTTTATTTTTTTTTACAAAGCCTTAGTAGACCCTCTAAGACTTATAAAACATATTGTCATTAAAAAATGACTTCCTAGAGAGTGTGACTCAACCCCACATAAGCAAGCCTAATATTTTTAGAAGTTTACCCAATATATGAACATTTAATTTTTGATTATAGAGTTTCATTTATGAATTCAACATTCCATTATCATGGAATAAATGAAGATGTTTAATGAATCCATGTTATATGATCAATGTAGCACACTTATGCATGAAATTAAATGATTAAGAAGGGTGTGTCCAGATAGGGATCCAATGAATTGGGTAAATATTATAATCATGATTCGTAAAGTGAAATAAGGGTTTACTCATGTTAATTCAAGTGAAATGAGGGTTTACTCATGCTCCATGTGCAATGAGCCTTTGATAATGTTAATTCCATGTTAAGTGTTGTTGCCACATTTTCATGTTTTGATAATCATGCAACATCATTCCTTTATGTTCTTGTATCTCTTATGCTACATTGATATTCCTATTTCCTAACATGTGATTTATTCTTCATTTTATTGGTTTTTTACTCCCATACTAGGCTTTATAGATCTCCCTTTTCTAATTCTTGTCCTCAGGGTATCACATGTAATGCTAAGTACAATGGAATGTGTGTGGTCCTGTAAAATAAGTTTTCAATAAAGATGTTGTGTTTTATATTTTATGTTATTATGCAATGTTTCTAATCCCCAAATACATTGGAAATCTTGTTCTTATATGTTTTACCAAGTCAAGAGCATTATGTAATAAATCATGTTTAAGTGTGTTATAAAGAGCAAGGTTGTTATAATTTTTATTTGATAATTTAAAGTACTTCCCTGAAGGGATATTAATTGGTTTAAAATTATTAAAAAAGTATAAATTTAAAACCATTGTAATATAATAATGATGGTAAAAGCATATTTTTCCTCCATCATTAATAAATTAAAATTATATATTTTATTTATATTCCCTAATTCTTCCATTTTAAAAGTAAAATTTAAATGTGTTACCATTCAATTAATCAACCTCATATTTTAAAAAATTAATATCATTTTATCAATATAAAAAAACAACAGTTAATTTCATGTTTTGAAAAATTATGTTATACAAATGTATTATATTCACTTCAGATAAATATATTATCTATAATAGAGGAATCAAAGTATTTATAAAACTATCTATAATTATACTTTAATCCATATATTTAATATTTAAAAATATAAAATTTATTATATTAAAAATTGTTAGAAAAACTTTTTTGCTGTTTTAGGAAAATTATTTCTTCTAATTATCCTAGTAACAATTCAGTTTTTACATATAAATATCTAACATGTTAACGATAATATGTAAAAAATTCATGAAGTAAATTAATTAACGAATGATGAAAAAGTAGTGAAAATATATCACTACATTTTATATCATTATATTATAGGATATACTTGGTAGTAAAATAAGTATTAATTAAAATTTTCTATTACACATTATCTTTATCCATTATTTTAAAATTGAATTATAATATATAAAATTAGAATTATCAAGTTTATTAATAATGGTATATGTTTTATTTGTAATTAGATAAGATATTTCATTATTATGGATATCCAAATATTTATGAAATTATTCAATATTCATGGATTTGTTATATGATTATGGTTTAAGGCTATTTAAAATATGATAAGTATCAATATTTTACACAACCACATCAGTGTGACCAAATTGAAATGTTACTTAGATAACAAACCTTTCCCCTTGTCAGTTGAGTTGGTATTATTGGAGCTCATTAAAAGAAGTTTCTTCTGATTCATATTAATAATCAGTCTGAGGTTGAGCATGTTTTAGTGGTAAAATGGAGAAAACCACAATTTGTGGCTCAGTTTTATGTATTAGTAAAATATTGACAGTCATTGGTTACAGTTTAAAATTGTTTGTTATCATTAAAATGAATACATATTAAAAAAATTATATTCATGAAAAATAATATCATCAATAATTATACATTTATGAAAACTCATTTATTATATCCATAGTTTTTAACCCATAAAACCAATAAGATATCATACACAAATACACTTGATATCTCATCATTCAATATTATCATTCCTTTAATGTTTAAAATTACTACAAGTAAAACCTATAACTGTTCATAGTTTACTTTATTATTTTTTCATATTTCCACGGTTACCTTAATATTGGAAGTAATTTTTAGACCATGATTATTAAAATGAACCATCATACAATAAAATTGATAATATAAAAAGATAATAAAACTGGTTATAATAACATGATTTAAAATATTCTTTGTTTGAATTAAATCATTTTTTATAATGCATTTTCTAGGGGATTTAGTTATCTTTTTTATGTTTGATAATCCCCTCATATTTATAAAATTTTATAAATTATTTATACAAATATTTTAAACCATTTTTAATCCTAAGAGAACTAATTTTAGTTTTATTTTGATTCATCACATTAGGTGTACAATTCGTAATGTTCTCAATAGTGTCCAATTTTTTCCTAAAATGTATATCCTTAATTTTGGTGGGTAATAATCAATGAAATTCATTAAATAATACCCTCAACCATTAGAGGAAATGTAATATGGAACATTTTAGGTTATAGAGAAATGTTTTTCTTTCTACCTATGTAAAACATATATTCTAGAATTTGTGTTTTTTGTAATATTATGGTGAATCCAAAAGGAGGCATGGGTAAAAAAATAATGATGCTCGGAAGTCAATTATGGGGTAGGAGGAAACATTAAAGGAAACCAGATCTAGATGATGTAATTATTAAATGGGCATATAACCTATGTAGGAATAACTCTAAAGTACATGATATTTCACTTTTCACCAAGTATCAAAAGTAATATAAAGTGAATTCATGGTAATTTTGACTAAATAGAGGTCTATACATAATGATTCGAAGGTGGTGATATCATTTGTGAAGGTATGAAGGTGGTGTAATCGACTAAGACTATTTATAAATTAAAAATGGGTTTAAATGTTCAAAAAAAATTTGATCTTTTAATTAATACTTTTCCATTAATAAATTGAGGTATTGTTTCTCATTTGGAATAATATTATTTTACAAACACCGTAAAGTCATTGGTTATTCCATGGATGAGTGTGAGTTATTTTTTTATTCCATTTGTGTGATGGTTTTCGATGGACTATAAAATCAATATGATTTTGTGTGATATGTTGGAGTGTTGTTACCTGGTATATATATTAAATTCAAGAATATTTTAATTTAGAAAAATAAATACTTTTTCTGAAAGTGATGATTTCGAGGAATGACAAAGAATTTCAGGTTCATCAACACAATATTTTGAATCAGATATAGGTTGTAAACTTCGGGTAGGGATCTTGTATGTAGTTCGTTTTAACCATTATTATGAGATTACACTCTATGATTTTAGAGAATGTAGATGGATGATTATCTATATAATAAATAGATTTAGATTGTGTTGGATTTTAATAAAATGGAAAGAAACAGAAAATATAAAATGGAAATGTCTTAACAAGAAATCACTCGAGGTAGTTTGGATGTATTTTTCTTAGATCCTGGTCTTCAAAATAGGATAGTTAAAGAATATTTTTTTTATTGATGGAAAATATTATTAATATATATGATAAACCTTCCATTATGAATATTTTTTCATGTAGTAATGAATTTTGAATATAAGGATCTCAAAAGGAATGTTAACAGTTGTTTATCAATGTGAGTTCAATGTGATCCTGAGTCTTCTTTTATTTGTTTGTGTAAATTTCATTGAAGGTGAGTGGGATCTAATTATTCCTTCATCACTTCCATAATATTAGTATCTGATATCTTCTTCCATGAGTCTTTATAGTGGAAATAATTAAATGGGTTTTGGGTATACCCAAAATATTTTCCTAGAAGAGGAGATATTAAGGAAGTGTATACATGGTGTTACTGTATCACTATTTTTTTGGAAGCTAATGGAAATTTTGATCACTTGTAAATCCAAACATGGAATAAAGGGATGAAAAATAAAGATAAATTCCATGGGAAGTAAGAATTTCCCAAACACCCTATTGGAATTTTAGGAAATACGGGAATTTTTGTAAAAAATTTTAAAGATAAAATTATTAATTGAAAAAGGTTTTGTTCTCAATGTTATCCAAAAAATACAACAGTTTATGATAAAAGAATTTTATATCATGGTTCTATGAATCCATTGGAATCATGGATCGCTGATTCGGGGGATTAACATTAATTAAAATTAAGAAGAGGGATCATACAAAATTATGTCTATATATAATTTAACATGTTACATATTAATGGTGATGAGAATCTTAAGATAGTTTGAAAATGTGATTTGAACATCCGAACCAGGAGGAAATACTTATTGATAGTACAAAGGGTGTTGTATTTATCTGGGATATAGTGCAATTTAAATTGATTGGTTAGATAGATAATGTATATTAATGATAGAGAATTTAATTGGATGCATAGAATAGTGCACATGGTTATATGGTGGTGGAAAACGTAGTTCATATTTTAATATATTATCTTACATGTAGTTCTAATGATTCAAAAAATAATAAAACAATAAATTTTAGAACAGAAAAGCCATTTCATGATAATATAGTAAACATGAGGTATATTGTGATGAATCTCCTAAAACCAAATGGAACTATAAATCTAATTCATGTGTTGTATGTAATATATGAATATTTTATTCTTGGTAAACGGTGACGGGTGTGATTCAATATGGAAGACCAATTTGATTTAGTCTTATAGAGGGTTATTATGTTATATTACCTCAATTAATATTGTGATATAGTGTGTGTCTGTGTTCTTTCTCAAGAAAAATTATAATGTATTAACAGTCATTATATGTAATTTATCTATTTTAGAAAGAGAGGTGAGGTGAATAGTTAAGTTATTGAGGTACTATAATTATGGGGATCATAAAGGTAGAGAGTTAAATATATTTTTTAGAAGAAAGGAATTCATTTTGGGAAGAAATTTCCCTGAACTCCTAAAAAGTAGAAGGTTAGAGATGATATAAAAAATACTATTTGAGAGATCTAAGTGTGTGAGAATTAATTTAGTGTTTGGAAATGATATTTTGGTTTATGTTATGAATTCTAAAACATATATCTTAAATAGAAGTTGTTCTACACACTGGGAATATATAATTTCAAATAAAGGTAGTCCAAGATACATTTCATTTTTTCCCACCTCAATGTTTTTTGTGGAAATTCCATTGACAATGTTTGATACAGTAATACAGAAAAATTATAAGGTAATTCCAATGAATTATTCTTTTTGGGTTATGTAAATGACAAGATATTGGTTATTAGTTAATTATCTATCGAAAATTTTCATGAAAATATATTTACTTAAATGAATGGATAATATTAAATGGTAATAATATTGAAAAAGAAGAAACTATGAATCAATAATATATGGAGTGTAAAAAGGTTAATGTAAACTTATTTCTTTATTGTTCAGTTATTTCATGATGGAATCGAGTTTCAGAAAAACACGATATTAGGGAAGGAAGAATTTTGTATAATGGTTGGATTCTAGAGGTTATCAATAACCCAATATACAAAAAAGAATAGGGATTATGGAATATTAGGGGAGAGTTCTAGATGAAGTAGTATTGAAAGGAATGAAGCCACAACATTTGGGGTAACATACTAAAGTTAGAATAATAATGAAATAAAATGAGTATATCTTATATTATCTCTATTTTATGGATGATATATAATTAAAAATCCCAAAAGATTTGGAAAGTCCATAAGATGATAGTAATTTGATATTTTCAATGATGATGTATAATGAATCCTTGCATAATTTCAGAAGATGAGGCATTCTAAAAAATCATCAAAGAAAGAAGGAATTTTAGAATATATGGATATTCATGATAAAGGAAGAATTATATGGTATGAATAGGTATTAGGAAAAAGTGATCTGTGAAGGGATTTCAATTAATGATAGGATTATAGTTAAGTGATTTTTCATTAGTAAATATTTAATAGAAAACAATCAATATTTCACTTTGAATGGTTATGAAAGAAGGTATTTATCCTAAAAATGAATACGTGAAGATGAATTTTCTTTATAGAGATTTCGAGGAAGAAAATTATATAGAGAAATCGGATGGATTCCATGAATATGGAATCAATATTGTGTGTAATATCAAAAAAATTTTGTATTGGATTCATAAATTACCCAACTAATGGAGCCATAATTTCATTACCTTTATGGTAGAACTAAATTTAATATAATGAGATGAAGATCATTTCTACTAGAGAAAGTTGTTCAATAATGGGAGATTAATAATATTATCTTATTTTTTGATAAAATGATCTTGGAGGATCCTGAAAAAATATATATTTAATAGATAAAGTTAGATTTATACTGATGGTCTGAGATAAATTATATCAACGAAGACAAATAGATTTTTTAGAGGAGGATCAAGAAGTACTAGAAGAAAAAAAATTTATTTTGATGTAGGTTGAGTATATTCATAAGATAGTGTGTAAGTTTATAATATCAGAGTTGAAAACATTCGATACCCCATTTTCTAGGAATGTCAAATTATCTAATGAGAGGGAACAATGGATAAAATAAGATTCTATGAATTTGGAAAATGTTTCACATACATCATCATTTGGATGTTTTATGCGTTCCATTATTTTTAATATATTATAAATTTTGAAATTATTGGGAGTAATAGCTAGATTCAGGTAAAACCATGGAATGGAGCACTGGGAAGAGATAGAGTTGATTCCTTGATATCCTAATGGGATAGAATAACTGGCCTTATATATTTGAATGATTTATTCATTAAAAGGATACAATAATACAAACATTGTATGAAGATAGAGTAACTAAAATAGGTTTCCAAAGAATTTTTTTTATAGATGGATGAAGTACTATAATTTGGATATTAAGAATCTAATCAAAATTTTCATGGTTAACAATTAAAGTAGAGTATATATTTATAACATATGTAGATAAAGAGATGATAATAGTAAATTAAAATATCCAATAATTAAAATTCACTTTTTTTAATGATTTCAAAAAAAAATTATCCACAAAAAAAATCATAAAATTCAGTGGCCTAGTGTCTTTGGAAAATTATATACATAAACAATTAAAAAAATACAACATAATTATTTATAACCCCGTAATGCGCTCCCTATTTATTCTGAACTTTTAATACATCATAAGAAAAACTGGGGGAATAAAAAAATAAAGGGTGAACTATAAATCATAGAAATGTAATAATAAAAATATTACATAACTGAAAATATAACGTACATTGAAGAGGGATATCATGGTAACATAAATTGGAAAAAATCATAAATACTCACATGGATGCATGAGATGAGAAAATAACATTATAGAAAATGGTATCATTTGAATGTGGAACAAACATAAAGCTTCAATTCATAAGAATAAGTCGATGATAACAAGTATTAAATCCTTACATAGAACTCTTAGTCTGACTACCCTTGTACCATACAAGATATATCATGAGGTGAAAACATTACCCAATTAATTATAGAGTTATTGGGGCCCACAATTCATATGCTTAAATTTACATGTTCCGCATCGATCAAATAACATAATAAAGTATTTCATCATTTCAATCAAGTGATTAAATAATTTGGTATTCATATATGGTTTTCCCCAATCAATTAATGATAGTTTTATCTCGGTGAACACCATTGAATAAAAATAGTGTTGTTTATAAAATGGTATTGTGTGGAAAATTAGGGGGCAATTTCAACAGCATAATGGTAGTACATAACAGGTCATTAAATGGATAAATAAAAGGGTAAGGTGGTCTCTCAATATTTGGAAAAAAATTGGGCCATATAAAATTTTTCATAAACACAAAAAACATAATCAATTGAGAATAGAAATGCATATTACATAAGAAGTGCTTTCATGGAAAATAGCTGGGAGAGAATGCATTATCTGGATTTTGTTTTCTTATTAATGGTTGGGATGATCTGTTTAAAATAATAAAACTCGTTGAGAGGGATATATAGAGGTAAAATGAGAGTAGATTCATTATTTTTGTTTTTATAATGATGATCAATTTGATATTAGGAGGGTATTTTAAAAAAGAGAGCAGATGTAAGGACCTGACCCCAGTTGCCCGGAGCGGCTACGTTATATGATTATGTTGGCATACATACAAGGAATAAAAATCCCGAAGGACCAAGTATTTTATTATTATTGGAAAAAAGATACAAACATAAGTTCAATTTTACATATGTAAAGGAAAAACAACTCTAATTTATTCCAGTATCATCATTATGTCTCATAGATTATGCTTGCATGTCATTCATAAATTACATCATCATGTCCTGAGAAAATGAAGCATAAGAAAAGGGTGTCCTCATACTCTCAGTAATATTATGCAATACAGTGGAAGATAATATAAACATTAGATATGTTGAATAATTGAAAACAAACTCCTTTAATAATAAAGTTGAACACATTTTGGAAGAAATATGAGCTGAGTAAATAATGCCATAATAAAACATAATCACTGGTATTATACTAGTCAAATAACCACATGAACCTTCAATTACTAGCTTCATAATGAGAGAAGTGCATATTCTAGACATTCTGAAACATTTTTTCAAGGCCTCGGCTAAGACGTCTAATGATTAATGCCTCGGCCAAAATCCATATCACATTGGGAAAGGCCTCAGCCAATTCCACGTCTAGTAGTCTCATGAGACCTACTGACGCATCGAGGGGCTATAGCAGGCCCCACCCATCACATAATAATTCCAATGCATTCCTAATATGAGTGAGGATAAACATAAATAACATATAAATTCATATTGAAACTATCATATGAAATGTAACTAACTTTCCTCAATTATTGAACATAAACCATTCGAAAAAATAGGGTGAATGGTTTTAGGATAGATCATCAATAATAGAGTTAGTCATAAACCATTAAATAAAATATTGTAGATGAATTCATAAATTATTAAACCCAATAACACCATGGAATCAACAAGAGTGTTGAATTAGACGAAAACACTCTTATAAAGTCATTAAGCAATTCTGGAGATAAATACTCTTTTATTTTGAAAAGAAGAGTTATTTTGGAAAAATATTTGTATAAAACCATAAGTGAGGTAAGATAGTAATTTCATAATAAAATGAGTGATTTTATAAGGATAATGGTTGCCAAAAACAGATTATATAGTTCCCTTGAAAATAGATAAGAATTTGAGAAATTCTCTTGAATCGGGCTTGTATTTTTGAAACAACATCAAAAGTTCCTTTTAAAACGTGTAACTATCCATAAAATAAGAAATGGTTATGGTTTCTAAACATATTTATAATAATGAAAATGAATTTATTATGAGTACATAACAATACATAAGAATTTCTCTAAGGTATTTGATAATGAAAGCAACCCGAATGGAAATGGATGTTTAGGTGAAATAACCCTTACCATAACTCCAAACATGTTCCTCTATTGAACTTATGCTCCCGGAATATGAAATTATACTTATTAATAACTTATTTAAGAACCTATTATACTTTAATTTAGTTTATCATAATTCTTTTTAGTTCATTTATGTCTTTATTGATAAGTTATAATATCGAATTTTGTCATTTCGGTGTGTTTGTTTTCTTAATTTTCATTGTCAGTTCACTTGTTTTTAAGTAATGAAGTTGATGTGGATATAGGATAGAAATAATTATGTATATGCTCAATATACAAGAGGGGGGGGGGGTGAGTTTTACACTTTAAAAATTTCCTTATATAAGTAAAAATCTATGTTTAACAAATTTAAACTAAGCAAATTCACAACACCTCTAACACCAATTGAAGAATTGGAAATAAAGTGTACACTATGAGATTCTACCTTAAAGCGTATAGAATCTTAACTAATTAGAGTACAAGTGTAAGGAAATATAAGAATGTTATACTTTCCTTATAATACAATATGCCGCGGAAAAAACAATTAGTACAACTACAAGTAACAAACAATAACTCTTTTAACCCAAAGACAAGGGTATCCAACAACCTTGGATAAAGGTCCCTTGATTTATACTTTCAAGCAAGTCTATCTTACCCACACTAGGGTAAGCCCTTGATATAAAAATCGGAATCTTTGTCTTTCTATCCCCTCAAGACCTCAACTTTAAGGTAGTTGGAACCTCTGTCTTCCTTAGCAAGGAAGCCATCAAACTTCAAGGTAGTCGGCACCTCAGTCTTCCTATCCCCGAAAGTCCTCAAATGTAATCACCAACATTTGGAGTCGCATGATGCAATCTGAACGAGCAGTTTAGTACGCACAAGTCATGAAAAGAGTATCTATCTAGAAATCACCATAACAGTGTGTGGTCTCTAGATTGATCAACATCTGTATTGAGATCTTTCAAATGAGCTCCTATTTATAGGCTTGATCAGCTCCCTCTCTAACGGTCATATTTTCCTTAAAATTCGGAGGGACCTGTACACGTGTAACTCAACCAATGGTTAGTTTGAAATAGAATTGATGACATCGTTTAATAACAAACCATGTATAACTGAATGCACAACATCGTTTTGTAATGGATCATATGTAAGCAAAATCCATACAAAAATTCGGAGTGTAAGAAAATTAAAAGTTTGGAGTCTAACCAAAATGAAATTTGGAGTCTATTTTAAGAAATGTTCGGATTCTGTTTTATAGGAGTTCGGAGTCTGGTTTCACCAGAGTTCAGAATCTGAACTTGCAGAAGTTTGGTGTCGAACTTCATAAGATTTGAGAGTCGAACTCATGAAAGTTCGGAGTCTAACTTCATAAGAGTTCGGAGTCGAACTCATGAAAGTTCATAGTCAAACTTCAGAAGAGTTCAGAGTTGAACTCATGAATGTTCAGAGTCGAACATCATAAGAGTTCGGAGTCGAAGTCATGAATGTTCGGAGTCGAACTTCAAAAGAGTTTGGAGTCGAACTCATGAAAGTTCGGAGTCGAACTTCATAAGAGTTCAGAGTCGAACTCATTAAATTTAGGAGTAGAACTTCATAAGAGTTTGGAGTCAAACTCATGAAAGTTCGGAGTCGAACTTCATAAGAGTTCGGAGTCGAACTCCTGAAAGTTCAGAGTCGAACTTCATAAGAGTTTGGAGTCGAACTCATGAAAGTTAGAAATCGAACTTCATAAGAGTTCGGAGTCGAACTCATGAAAGTTCGGAATCGAACTTCATAAGAGTTCGGAGTCGAACTCATGAATGTTCAGAGTCAAACTTCATAAGAGTTCAAAGTTGAACTCATAAAAGTTCAGAGTCGAACTTCATAAGAGTTCTCATCTAGAATTCAGAGTGGAACCTCATTACAGTTCACATCCAGAACTCCGAGTGGACCTTCATTACAGTTCACATCCAGAATTCGGATCCTAAAAATAGAATTCTCGAATTCTTGACATTATATGATTCCGGGATTTTGGGTATGAATCCAGTTTTTGTACATAATAAAAATATTGCTATGTAAATGAAAATATAGGTTAGGGTGAATTTCCTTAAAAGAGAAAATTTTCCTTATGGAGGTAAAATATCAATTTGCTTAAGTATAAGGTGTTTGTGATTTTTAAAACAAGAACGAATGGAAAAGGCATAAGGAAAACCTTATTGACTCAACAATCTCTGTAAAGACCCATAAAATTCAAGGGGAAATTTTTTTTCTTAATTTTCTTTGGGATTTTACAAGAACACAGTTTCTGACGGCACCTGATTCCGAGGCTCGGTGTGCCCAGAATCGTTTTCCAAAGTTTAGCTCGGGTACGTTCAATAAACGAACGAGTGAGTTTTTCTAACTTTTGAACCGGTGCTCAGAATCGAATTCCGGGGGCACCGATGGAATCAAAGCACCGATAATTTTTTATAAACACCATTTCCGGAGTTGCGTTTGCTCGAGTGTGTTTTTTAGGATTTTGGGTTAAGTAAGGGAATAAAATAAAAATGGTGTGACCAATTTTTATTTTACATAAAACTGCTTAACCTAAGCTAAGTGATTGGAGTGGGACCCACAATATCCTACCCACAAGGTCGGATATTTTTGAGGTGGGGCCCACATGAGCCCCACCATTTCTTTTCTTCCTAAACCCCCTCCTTTAATAAAGTAACACACCTGCACCCCTATTAAGTGGAAGTCAACCCTTGCGTTTTTCTGTTTATGAAACGCCACTATTAATTTGGGCAGTTTAAACGTTGCAATTAATTATTTTAACTGATTGTTTCGTTTCTGAATTTTAAAACGCATGGCTTGAGAAAGAAAATAAGACAACTCTTATTTTATTAAGGGTTGTTGGGTTGTGAGAGGCTTGGGAGAATTCGCTCAAGTTCTTGAAGTTCTTCCTCCTCGACGAAGAAGGCGAAGAACACCGACCTCCGATGACAGATGACGGTGAGAGACGCCTTCCTCAGAGATCGACGACAAGACGCGCATCACCTCGTTCTTTCTTTCCGCGTCAAAGGAAGGGAGACACCGTTCCTCCGTGACGCGACGATCCGCCTTCTTCCACGGTGATGAATTCCCCGACTTCCCTTTCCGCGACAACCTCGTTCAACGACTATGCTTGAGGTAGGGGTTTATTTTATTTTTTTTCGTGATAACTTCCATCGTTTCCTCCATTTCAATTTGAGCCGCCTGATATCGCAATAACGGGAGGAGGTCGGACCGCACGAACACGGCCAACCCTCCTCCCCCTTGTTGGTTTGATTTTGTTGTGGAACGTGTAAGGGGGCGTGGTGCCGAAGCACCGCACGGAAAATATTAAAGGAAGTACGGAGAAGCGCGGCGCCGTCGCGCGGCGCCGGACGGACCAAGGCCGCGGCTGACGCCGCGGCGGAGCAGGGACAGGCGGTCGGTTCCGGGCCATCGGCGTTAGAGCAGCGGGACCGGCCCATGCCGGTCCCGTGGCGGCAGCAGCCGGCCGGCCATAATGGGCCGGCCGGTCATGGGAAATCCGGGGGTTCGTAACCCCCGGTTGGCCAGCAGGTGCGGCCCCCCACATGGGGGTCGCGGCTTCACTACACGGGGGGCAGTGTGCCCCCCCCTTCACCGTTCGGCCATTACGGCCAAGCCGCCTGGCCGCCTGGCCACCTGGCCAGGCTGAACGCGCCTCGGCCGGGCCACGCCCTGGCCGGGCCGGGCCGCGCCCAGGCCGGGCTGGGCCGCGCCCAAGTGTCCGGACACGGACCCGGGTCGGGTCGCCCGGTTCGTGCCGACCCTGGGGTATCGGGCCAGGTCGGACCGGGCCCGAACCCCCTATTACCGGACATCTCATGGTCTTTTCCCCATAACTAGGGCTGGGGACCTTCGATCGACACACCGTCATTGGAAATTCGATCCTTGGATTGAGACGGTCATTTCGGTATATTACACTGAATGTTTTGGAAAACATTGTGTTTGGCCGGGTTTGTTCGTACATGAAACCAACTGGGACCTCAGAGCGAAAATCTTATAACTTGAGCTCCGGAAATCCAATTGATGTTCCGTAGACTTTTATGGATTCCTATTAGTGATATGGACCTTTTGGCTTACTCCGCTTGAGGTTTGGATGCAGTTGGAGTACAATGGGGTTGGTTTTGACTTAAAAACCAATCAGGGCCCTAGGACGAAAAAGCCAATAACTCTGAGACCGGGCGTCCGATTGACGCGACGTCTGTGGCGTTGAGTTCCTGTTGACGATACAGAACTTTTGGATACATCAAATCCGGACTATGTGTCAGTTGATGTATCAGCCCCTCGGCTCGTGCAGCGGACCCTCCCGAATGAGCTTGCTGCGTGCAGGAACCCTAGAGCTGGCTGCGACTGCGACAACGATGACGACTGTACAGAAATACTGCATGGATTCGATGGCGACGACTACAGAACTCAGAGATCCTACATGGATCAGTGCTACTGATCCTCTGTGGGTCAGATCTTGTGTGGGTCAGCACTCAGCGGTCCTGTGTAGGCCAGCGCCTATAGATCCTATGTGGTTCCGATCCTGTGTGGGTCATTTCGGGGGTCAGTTACCTATCGATCCTTTGTGGGTCATTGCGGGGGTTAGTACCTATCGATCCTATGTGGGTCTGATAGCTTAGATGAATCAGTGGCTACATCTGATCATCTCAATCTTCTTATGAAGTTGTATACCTATGTGATCTGAATCTTATTTTCCTTTCCTGTGTGGATTGTGTTGTGCTATCCTATGTGGATGTGATCGAACTTGGGGTCGGGTGTTGGAGCTGAACTGGAATTGATAACATAGGTATATGTATGGCTATATACCAAAGTAGTGTCGGATGTTACTTCGTGATTGTATCTTTACATTGTGGATTATCCTTTGTGGATTCTGGGAGACCTTCGGGGGTCTCGGGGTCCCTACTAAGTAGCTTATACTCACCCCTGCACTGGCTATGCCCGCACTACGTTGTGTTGGTTGAAGACGACGGACAACGCTGATCATGGTTGAGGCTTATGAAGCATGTCGGTACCTGAAGGTGGACGACTAGGCAAAACGTACTCGGAGCGGACAACTGGACCCGAGGAGCTGTGGAGGCAATCTGTACCCACCCTTCAGGTGGGACTTCCAGTGGACGGCTCAAGGCTGCGTCTTTACTTTTCAGTTGTTGTACTCCCTTTTTCCGTTGTACTTTACTTCCAGTTTGGGTTTGTATTCTGGCCCACTTACTTTTCCGCACTTACTGTTGTACCCAGTTTTTACTTAGTGTTTACTTCTGCATGCTTGCTCTGTGGTGTTTGTTTACTTTACAAAGGTAATGCCTTCCCTTTTTACCGGGAATTACGCCTTGGTGCTAGTCTCCAACCCCTGGCCTATGGAAGGTGGGCTTGGGGTAGTCACGTCAAGGGCCCCGAGGACGAGTCGTGACAAATTGGTATCAGAGGAGTTCGGTTCTACCGTAGAACTCAGGACTCTGATCTTTCTTCTATGTGAAGAAATAGTGCTAAGGGTATTGGGTGTGGTTATCAGTATAGGGAGTCCAGTGTTGGTGCGGCGGCCGACGTATCCATACACCAAGTCCCTGACTTCTAATTTCCGACTTAATGTACGAAGACATTGATTGCATGTGTGTTTCAAGTTTTATTTGTGATTACTTTGTGTCAGCTCACCAGGTATACTGTTTGACCGTGGCACACTTGTTTATTTTCAAGATGGCCCCACAACAACAGCCAGCTAGGGTTCCGAGCGTTGTGCATGACGACAGACCACCGAGCGACGAGGCCTCGGTACAGTGCCCTTTGACAGCAGGGGCACCAGCCGTACCTCTACCCGCCGAGCCACCGATGCTACCAGCCCCAGCCGCTGACGATGCACGTCGCCTTAGTGCACTGCATGAGTTTCAGCGTCAGCGACCGCCCAGGTTCCGTGGGGAGACGGACCCTTAGGCATCCCAGGATTGGATGGAGGCAGTTGTAAGAGTTTTCAGGTTAGTGAGGACACCAATATACCTCATGGTGATCATCGCAGCGAGCCTCCTGCACGCTGCAGCAGGCAGATGGTGGAGCTTGATGCTCCATGTGCACGACGAGGCATCTATCCTCTGGATGGAATTTGAGAGCCTCTTTCTGTTGGAGTTTGTCCCAACCACCCTCCGTGCGGTGCACATCTTGGAGCTTCTACAGCTGCGGCATGTCAGCTTGATGGTCACCCAGTACTCGGAGAGATTTACCGATCTCTCGTGCTATTCGACAGACATGGTACGAGACCCATTCTTCCAGGCTTGGACCTTCAACCAGGGATTGAGGCAGGAGATCAGGGCATCACTGATCTCCCTCAGCATTCCGACTCAGGCAGGGGTACTGGAGCGATCCCTTCTCATCGAGAGCTTTCTTGTTGAGTCTACAGCAGCGGTGAGACCTACCGCAGGGTGGCACGTAGCAGAGTCTTCTGCAGCTGGCAGTCAACGGATGTCACATGGGTCCAGGCAGACCAAACCCTCAGGCAGATGACCTCAGGACACTGGCTCAGAGGTGTGGGGCACTCAGCGCAAAGCCAGTCTTTCGAGAGGCAGACAGTGCTGCGCATGCGGCGGGTAGGGCCATTCATAAAATAACCTTTTTCATACAAACTTGTTAGTAGAATAAGTTCGTAACCCCAATGTTCAGAATGAACAATTCAGAATGACAAAGTCCGGACTGAATAAAAAATATTTCTAAGAAAGGATGAAGAAAATGAAAAAGTGAGAAAGAAAAACTTATATGTGAGTATAAGTATTTTAGAGACCTCCTTTGATACCAATTGTAAGATTGGTATAGAGTATGAGGTTTCCAAACTCTGATACCAATTGTAAGATTTGTATAGAGTATGAGGTTTCCAACCTTTGATACCAATTATAGGATCGAAATAATGATATAGATGCTCAATATACAAGAGGAGGGGGGGGGTGAATTGTACACTTTAAAAGTTTCCTTAGACAAGGAGAAATCTAAGTTTAACAAAGTTAAACTAAGAAAATTCACAACACCTCTAACACCAATTGGAGAATTGGAACTAAAGTTTACAATATGAGATTCTACCTTAAAGCGTATAGAATCTAAACTAATCAGAGTACAAGTGTAAGGAAATATAAGAAGGCTATACTTTCCTTTAAATACAATATGAAGCGGAAAAACAAGTAGTACAATTACAAATAACAAATAATAACTCTTTTAACCCAAAGAGAAGGTTATCCAACAACCTTGGATAAAGGTCCCTTGATTTATACTTTCAAGAAAGTCTGTCTTACACACACCAGGGTAAGACCTCGATATGAAGATCGGAATCCTTGTCTTGCTATCCCCACAAGCCCTCAACTTCAAGGTAGTTGGAATCTCCGTCTTCCTCATCAAGGAATCCCTCGAACTTCAAGGTAGTTTTCACCTCTGTCTTCCTATCCCCGAAAGTCCTCGAATGTAATCACCAACATTCGGAGTCGCACGAAGCAATCTGATCGAGAAGTTCAGTATGCACAAGGAATGAAAATATTCTCTCTCTAGAAATAACCTTAACATCGTGTGGTATCTAGATCGATCATCTTTTGTATTGAGCACGTTCAAATGAGCTCTTATTTATAGGTTTGATCGGCTCCCTCTCCAACGGTCATATTTTCCTTAAAAAGCAGAGGGACCTGTACACGTGTAACTCAACCAACGGTTAGTTTGAAACAGAATGGACGACATTGTTTAGTAGCAAATCATGTATAACTGAATGCACGACATCATTTTGTAATGGATAATATGTAAGAAAAATCCATAAAAAATTCAGAGTGTAAGAAAATTAAATGTTCGGAGTCTAATAAAAATGAAATTCGGAGTCTATATTAAGAAATGTTCGGATTCTGTTTTATAGGAATTCGGAGTCTGGTTTCACCAGAGTTCAGAATCTGAACTTGCAGAAGTTTGGAGTTGAACTTCATAAGATTTCAGAGTCGAAATAATGAATGTTCAGAGTCGAAATTCATAAGAGTTCGGAGTCGAACTCATGAAAGTTCAGAGTCGAACTTCATAAGAGTTCAGAGTTGAACTCATGAAAGTTCGGAGAAGAACTTCATAAGAGTTCGGAGTCGAACTCATGAAAGTTCAGAGTCGAACTTCATCAGTGTTCGGAGTCAAACTCATGAAAGTTCGTAGTCGAACTTCATTAGAGTTCAGAGTCGAACTCATGAAAGTTCGGAGTCGAACTTTATAAGAGTTCAGAGTCGAACTCATGAAAGTTTGGAGTCGAACTTCATAAGAGTTCGGAGTCGAAATCATGAATGTTTGGAGTCCAACTTCATAAGAGTTCGGAGTCGAACTCATGAAATTTCGGAATCAAACATCATAAGAGTTCAGAGTCGTACTCTTGAAAGTTTGTAGTCGAACTTCATAAGTGTTCGGAGTCGAACTCATGAATGTTCGGAGTCGAACTCATGAATGTTCGGAATCGAAATTCATCAGAGTTCAGAGTCGAACTCATGAAAGTTCAGAGTCGAACTTCATAAGAGTTCGGAGTCGAACTCATGAAAGTTCAGAGTCGAACTACATAAGAGTTATCATCCAGAATTCGGAGTGGAACATCATTACAGTTCACATCCAGAATTCGGAGTGGAACTTCATTACAGTTCACATCCAGAATTTGGATCCTAAAAACAGAATGCTCCAATTGTTGAAATTATATGATTCCGGGATTTTGTGTATGAATCAAGTTTTTTCTAATTAATAAAAAAATTTCTATGTATAATAAAATCTAGGTTAGGGTAAATTTCCTTAAAGGAGAAAATTTTCCTTATGGAGGTAAAATATCGATTTTCTTAAGTATAAGGTGTTTGTGATTTTCAAAACTAGAAGGAATGGAAATGTCATAAAGAAAACCTTATTGAATCAACAATGGAATGGTTGTAAATCTACATAATTGAAATTACATATTATTTATGATCAAAAAAATTTTAATGGTAATTTCTATCATTTAGTTACATGTAAGTAGGAAGAATCATTATATGAAAACCACTTCGATTATTCATCGGTATTTGGATTATTATGAACTAGTTTTGTCATATAACTTAATTATATGTAAATATTCTGGTTCCTGAATATTAATTATGTAATAATACATATTCTATAGTCTGTTTCAACAATAAATATGGTTTCATGACCAGTAATGAAGAATAAATTGAAGAAGTAAACTTTGTCGTCCATGAAGGCTATAAATTGGAACCACATGGACGTTGATTTCGTTTATAAAAAAAATAAAAGGGAGGGAGTAATAATATTTACAATGGTTCTTCCATTAACATGATATAATTACAGTATATAGATGATACTGGAGTTATAATGATCATTTGGACAGAGTAGGTGAGGGGAGGATAGCAAGAGAAGTCAAATTGAAATGAAACCAAATGAAAAAGAAGGGTGCTTTACCTCTTAAAATAACCTCCATGAGAAACTCCTTAAGGGAAGGTGTTTTGATCTTTTTAAAAGACTAGAAGCTTCCTGGAAGTGGGGAGAGACTAGGGAAGGTTAATTTGGAAGAACGTTGATGTGCTTCAAGGCTTAGATGAGTGAAGAGAAGAGGGAGTGGTGTGGGGTTTTTATAGTGGAGGAGAGGAGTCAATTTTGAATATTTAATTCATTATTTTATTATTTCCCTCAAGAAAACCAATATTGTTGTTTCATGTGACCCCTAATAGTAATAAGTTCATGTGAGTTTGAACCATCTGGCCTTGCATCACTTGTGATGTCATGAATAGTGAATTTAACGGATAATTTGTATATACGGTATTTTATCGTATTTCACTATTCATAAAAAATTCTAGAATTTCAGAGACATCCAAAAAATTTACCCTAACCATTTTTTGACATGTAGAATTCAAAAATAAATTCCATAATTCAAAATTAATTTTCTAAATATTATTAATTTAATTTTTAAATAAATTCATAGGTAATTCAAAAAATAACAATCTTAAAGTGCAATTAGTTTTATTTCTCATTGAAAAACTAATTAAGATCTCATTATCTTCTTGCCTTGAGAAAATAAAATAAAATAATTATTTACTTTTTATAAGGGTGATATTACTATTCACATCACTATTAATAAGGGTATGTTACTATTCCCCAAAAATCAAGTTTGTTCTATCAGACTCCAAATGACTTACTGAACACAACTCTAGATGAACATTTTTCGAAATTCAAAACATAGAAGAGGAAACGTTGTGTTTAAAGGATAGATTATTAAATTGCATTCTATATTTATTTTCAAAACCTTGGGGTGTTACATTTTCCCCACTTAAAAAAATTTATTTCTTGAAATTCACAGAATATTACCTAAAAAGATTTGGGTATGTCCTTATGATAATCTCCTCAGGATCCCATGTTTCTTCCTCCATGTTATGCTTCCTCCATTGAACCATTACTAGTCGAGTCGTCCGATTTATCAATAATTGTTCTATAGTATCAAGAATATTGATAGGCTCTTCACAGTAAGATAGATCGGGCTCAAGTTATACTTCTTCATAAGTGATTACATGTGTTGGTTCTGGCATGTACATTCTTAACATTGACATGTGGAACACATTGTGAACCTTGGAGAGACTTGGTGGCACTACCAAACGGTAAGCTACGAATCTAATTTGGTCTATAATTTCAAAAGGTCCAATGTACCTGGGACTTAATTTTCCCTTCTTACTGAATCGTATATTACCCTTCCATGGAGATACCTTTAAGAAAGCGTGATCACCTTCTTGAAACTCCAAATCCATCCTTCCGTTATCTGCATAGCTCCTTTTCCTACTTTGAGCTATTTTGATATGGTTCTGGATAATCCTCACCTTCTCCATTGTTTCATGAACAAGTTATGGGCCCACGAGCTTTCCTTCACCTATATCATCCCAGTAAGTTGGTGTACGACATCGCCACCCATATAATGCTTCATAGGGTGCCATCTGAATACTTGAATGGAATCTATTGTTGTAGGAAAATTCCATGAGGGGTAAATACTGATCCCACAAGCCTTGAAAATCAAGTGAACAAGACCTCAACATGTCTTCCAATGTTTTAATAGTCCGTTCTAATTGTCCATCAGTTTTTGGGTTGTAGGCAGTGCTCAAACGAAGATCAGTATATAGGGCCATCTGAAGACGTTTCCAGAATCTTGATGTAAAATGTGGATCACGATAAGAAACAATTGATAGGGGTACTCCATGGAGTTTCACAACATCATTAATATATAGTCTTTCTAGACGTTCAAGTGGTAGATATTCTCTTATAGCAAGAAAATGTGATGACATCATAAGACGATCAATAATGACCCATATTGCATCATTCATTCTAAGAGTCTTTGGTAGTCCCATGAAAAACTATATCATGATATTATACCATTTCCACTCAGGTATGGGAAGAGGTTGCAATACAACTCCAGGAAATTTCTTCGAGCTTTCACTTGTTGAAAAATCATACATCCTGACACAAAATCAGCAATCTCCCTCTTTATGTTGTCCCACCAAAAATACCCCTTCAAATATCTATACCTCTTAGTGCTACCAGGGTGTATAGAGAAATTTGAACTATGAGCATCATCCAAAAAATCCCTTTTTAGATCAGGTATATCAAGAACATAATGTCTCTTCCCAAATTTCAAAATTACATCTTAATATACGAAGTCACTCAATCTACCATCATTCACAACATTAATCTTCTTTTGAATATCCTCATCATAATCCTGGGAAATTTTTATCCTTTCTAGTAAAGATGGTTTGGCAACCATTTGAAAAAACATTTATGTTTCACCTTCCATGATTATTACCATATCCATCATTACTAGATCCATGAAAATATGATCACTTTCAGCTCTCATCTTGTTCAAAACTCCACGATCCTTTCTGCTCAAAGCATCTGCCACCTTATTTTCCTTCCATGGGGGGGGTAATGTATTGTGAAATCATAATCCTTGAGTAGTTTAATCCATCTCCTTTGCCTCAAGTTGAGTTTTTTATATGAGAAAATATACTTCAATCTCTTGTGATCAGTATAAATCTCACATTTTTTACCACAGAGATAATGTATCCATATCTTCAAAGAAATATTATAATAGCTAACTCAAGATCATGACTCGGATAGTTTTTCTCATGAATTTTTAGCTGTCGTGATGCATAATCATTAACCCTATCATTTTTTATAAGGACACAACCAAGTCCTTTCTTTGAAGCATCACTATAATTAAAAAACCCGTCATTCCCTGATTGTAGAGTCAATATTGGAGCATTGACTAATATTATCTTCAATTCATAGAAACATTCTTCACAATCTCTTGTCCAAACAAATTTAACCCCTTTACATGTGATCTTCGTTAGAGGGTTAGCCAGTCGGGAAAAGTTTTTCACGAAACGCCGATAATAACCTGCTAAGCCAATAAAACTGTGTACCTCAGATATGTTTTCTGGCATGGGCCAATATTGGATATCCATTGACTTCACAGGATCAACTAGGATTCCATCCTTAGAGACAATATGACCATGAAAATAAATCTCCTAATGCTAGAATTCACACTTGCAAAACTTCCCATATAATTCATGTCTTCTAAGAGTCTTCAAGATAATGTGCAAGTGATTTTCATGATCTTCGTAGATTTTGAAGTAAAACAAGATATCATCAATAAATACCACTAAAAAATCATCGACATGTTCCTTGAAAACTCTGTTCATTAGATCCATGAAGATAGAGGGTGCATTAGTAAATCCAAAAGGCATTACTGTAAACTCGTAATGCCTGTACCTGGTTCAAAATGTTGTTTTCGAAATGTATTCCTTCCTCACACACAACTGATGATATCCAAATCGAAGGTGAATCTTTGAAAAGTATTGAGATCCATGTATTTGGTCAAATAAATCATCAATACGAGGTAGGGTATACTTGTTCTTTATTGTTATAGCATTGATCTCCCTGTAGTCGATACATATCCTCATAAATCTATCTTTATTCTTAACAAAAAAGACAGGGGCTCCCCATGGAGAAACACTAGGGAGAATAAATACCTTATTACTCAATTCCTCTAGTTGTTTCTTTAGTTACACTAATTCCATAGTGGAAATTCTATAAGGGTTCTTCAATATGGTCCTTGAACTAGGAATTAAATCAATGGCAAACTCAATTTCTCATTCCGGAGGATGTCCAGGTAAATCATCTAGAAACACATCAACATATTCTATCACAATAGGTACATCCTCTATCTGAACATTCCTTTCCTCACCCATAGTTATTTCAATTTCTTCCTCCCCAATAATTGAATTTAGTTGAGCTACTAGGGGTGGATCTAGATAAGAATCAGGTGGTGACAATTCTTCTCTAAAGATAAGGTGTTCTTTATCATCATCATCAAAAATCGTAACCACCTTCTTCTTACATTAAATTTTTTGCATCATGGTACGAATTACAATCCATACTGAGGATTATATCAAATTAAATTATGGGTATGACGATGAGATCAGTAGATAAAGAACATTTATATGCCTTAATGGGAACTGATTCATAGAACTTTGTTGCAATGATACTTCCCTTAGGAGTTTTTACTAACAACTCCCTTATTAAATAAAATTGGAAATATCTAATTTTCATAACAAACTAGGAAGATATGAAATAATGCGACGATCTAGAATAAAATAAAACATTAGATAAACATGAGAAAATAATTAAAGTACCTTCCACCACATCTTTAGGAACTTCAACTTTTGCAGTTGTGATTGCATAAGCTTGTCTCTGATCCCTTGGCCTTTTCTATTGAATATTTCCTTGATGTTTTGGACAATTATTAGCATAGTGTCCCATCTACAGAAAACTATAGAATTGAACACCAATGGCTTCCTTCTTCCCTTTGTAATCACCACCGAGATGGACTTGCTGACCACATTTTTAGCATACTTCTTTTTCTTTTAAGAAATCACCAAGGTTTTTCTTTCCATAATTGTCACATGGTGGAAATTCAACTCTTCCCTTCTTCCCCTTTTCGTTATTTCCATTCCCAGGGTTTTTAGTAGCCCTCTTCTTTTCATGATTTCCCTTAAACTTATAAGATTTAGAGAATTCTTTTTCTGTCTTGATGGCACATGAAACTATATCCTCATATGATGAAAAAATTTATGATACCAATGCCCACTGGAGGAATGGATTTAGGCCAACAAAGAATTGATAAATTTTTATCCTTGGATTTCGTATGTAGTCTACAACATTCTTTGATAATATTGCGAAGTTAGCTTCATAACTTGGAATATTATCATATTCATTCTACCTAAGATTCAAGAATTGTCTCTCCATATCTGCTTGCTGCTGACAAGGGAAATATTTTTCTAAGAATATTTCCTTAAAATCCCTCAATTCCATCTCTTATATCTCTTACTCCTCCTTTGTGTTTTGGATTAATGACCAACACTGATCCGCATCTCCCGATAGATGATATACTTCCATGAAGACCGTCTCTTTTTCATTACATCCCAATGTGAGAAATATCTTATCAAGGGAACATATCCACTGCTCTCCTACAAACGGGTTTGTAGTACCGTTGAATGATGGAGTCTATTGTCACATAAAGCGATCTAGCATGGCTCCTCCACGTGGTGGATCCTGATGCTCCATACGGGTAAAGTTATTATTCATAACCTGAATAAGATTTCCCAGTATAGTTATGAGTGGCTCAACACCAGTCACAGCACCAGAGCCAACATCATTATCTTGCGTCGGAGGAAAATCTTTAGAGGGGATACGTTAATTCTTGTGATTTACATTCCATCCACTAGGTGCCATATCTAGATAATGGAATACAATAGATTTGGTTATGAATCATAATGTATAATATTAAATTAAAAATACTCAGAAAAATTGAGATCTTACGAATGGATAATCCCATATTCACAAATATGGTATCTTTGAGGAATATTTTACATTTCAATCCTTTATAATGGCTTGTAAATAAAATGTGAATTATCCTAAGCATATCCCCCAGGAGTGTCACAACCAAGAGTGCATCAAGGCCTGTTGTCCTGTACCAGTTCCCTTTGAGTCTAGCTCAATGAAGTGTTTTTGGGTTTTACCCCTAGATACATCTGTTCTAGAGCCGTCTCTACCTGCTCGAATCCATACAGGGATGTATTTGATAGAATGATTCCACATAATACATTCCTTACCAAAATACCAGGACATTATGGTATTTATATCCTCAAAGACTAACTTAGGGACTCTTTCCTAAGTCTGCGTTTTCTAAATCTAGTTTCCATGTATTCTACTAAACTTCCTCTGATTCCAACAGTAAGGACCTGACCCCAGTTGCCTGGATCCAGTTCCTTATATGACTACACTAGAATATATACAAGGAATAAAAATCCCAAAGTCCCATGTAGTTTAGTATTATTAGAAACAAGATACATACATAAGTTCAAATTTACATATGTAAAGGAAAAACAACACTAAATTATTCCAGTAGCATCATCATGTCTCCTAGATTATGCTTGCATGTCATTCATAAAATACTTCATCATGTCCTGAGAAAATGAAATAGAAGAAAAGGGTGAGCTCAAATTCTGAGTAAGAGTAATAAATACAATAGAAGATAATGTAAACATTAGACATGGTGAATACTTGAAAACACATGCCTTTAATAATAAACTAGAACACATTATGTCATAAATATGAGATGAGTAAATAATTCCATAATAAAACATAATCATGGGTATTATACTAGTCGAATAACCACATGAAATTTAATTTAATTTCTTTATAATGAGGGAAGTTCATATTCCATACATTCTGAAACATTTTTTCAAGGCCCTGGCAAAGACATCTAATGATTAAGGGCTCGGCCAAAATCCAGATCACATTGGGAAAGGCCTCAGCCAATTCCACGTCTAGTTGTCTCATGAGACATACCGATGCATCGAAGGGATATAGTGGGACCCACCCATCACATAATAAGTCCAATGAATTCCTCATATGATTGGGGATAAACATAAAATACATATAGATTCATATTGAAACTATCATATGAAATGTATCTAACTTTCCCCAATTATTGAAAATAAACCATTCGGATTAATATGGTGAATGGTTTTAGGATAGATCATACACAATAGAGTTTTTCATAAAACATTAAATAAAATATGGAAGATTACTTCATAAATTATTAAACCCAATAATATCATTGAATCAAAAAGAGTGTCTAATTATACGAAAACACTCTTATAAAATCATTAAGCAATTCTTGAGAAAAGTAATCTTTTATTTTGAAATGAAGTGTTTTTTTTGGAAAAATATTTTTATAAAACCAGAAGTGAGGTAAGATAGTATTTTCATAATAAAATGAGTTATTTTATAAGGATAATGGTTCCCAAAAACATATTATATTGTTCCCCTGAAAATAGATAAGAATTTGAGAAATTCCCTTGAATCGGGCTTGTATTTTGGAAACAACTTTGAAAGGTACTTTTAAAACGTGTAAGTATACATAAAATAAGGAAGGGTTCTGGTCGGTAAACATATGTATATTACTCAAAATAAATTTATGAGGAGTAAATAACAATACATACTAATTTCTCTAAGGTATTTAGATAATGAATGTAACCCAAATGAAAATAGAAGTTCGGGTGAAAAGACCCTTACCTTAACTCCAAACATGTTCCTCTCTTGAAATTAAGCTCCTATAATATGAAATTATAGATATTAATAACTTATTTATGAACTTAGTAGAAATTTATTTAGTTTATCATAATTCTGTTTATTTTATTTATGTCTTTATTTATAAGATATAATATCAAATTTCGTCGTTCTGGTGTGTTTGTTTTCTTGATTTTCATAGTCAATTCACTTTTTTTAGGTAATGAAGTTCATGTGGAATGGTTGTAAATATCCAAAATTGAAATTAAATTTTTTTATGATCATAAATAATTGTTAATTTCCATTTCTATCATTTGGTTACATGTAATGAGAAAGAATCATTAGACGATAACCACTTCGAATATTCGGCGGTATTTGGATTATTATGAACTAGTTTTGTCATATAACTTAATTACATGTAAATTTTATGGTTCTTGAATATTAATTATGTTATAATAAATATTTTATAGTCTAGTTCAACCATAAATATGGTTTTATGACCAGTAATGAAGAAGAAATTGAAGAATGAAACTTGGTCGTCCACGAAGGATATAAATTGGAACCTCATGGATGTTGATTTCGTTTATAAAAAAATAAAAGGGAGGGAGTAAGAATATTAATGATGGTTCTTAAATTTATATGATATAATTCCAGTATATAGATGAGACTTGATTTATCATGATCATTTGGAAAGAGGAGGTGAGGAGAGGATAGAAAAAGAACATAAATTGAAATGAAACCAAATGAAAAAGAATGGTGCTTTACCTCTTGAAATAACCTCCTTGAGAAACTACTTAAGGGAAGGGGTTTTGGTCTTTTGGAAAAACCAGAAGCTTCTTGGACGTGGGGAGAGACTGGGGAAGGGTAATTGGGATGAAATTTGGGGAGATTAAATGCTTGGAGGAGTGAAGAGAAGAGGGAGTGGTGAGGGGTTTTTATAGTGGAGGAACAGAGTAAATTTTGAATATTTAATTCATTATTTTATTATTTCCCTAGAGAAAACCAATAGTGTAGTTTCATGTGACCCCTAATAGTAATAAGTTCATTTGAGTTCGAACCATGTGTCCTTACATGATTTTTTATGTCATGAATAGTGTATTTATCTAATAATTTGTATATACGGTATTTTATCGTATTTCACTACTCATCAAAAATTCTAGAATTTCAGAAAAATCCCAAAAATTTATCCTAACCATTTTTTGACATGTAGAATTAGAAAATAAAATCCAATTTTAAAAATTAATTTTCTAAATATTATTAATTTAATTTTTAAATAATGTCAGAGTTATTTTGAAAAATAACAATCTTAAAGTGCAATTAGTTTTATTTCTCATTGAAAAACTAATAAGGATCTCATTATCTTATTGACATGAGAAAATAAAATAAAATAATTATTTACTATTCATAAGGGTCATATTACTATTCACATCAATATTCATAAGGGTATGTTACTATTTACCAAAAATCATGTTTGTTCTATCAGACTCAAATTGACATACTGAACACAACTCTAGATGACTGTTTTTCGAAATTCAAAACATAGAAGAGGCAAAGTTGTGTTTAATGGATAGATTATAAAATTGGATTATATATTTATTTTCAAAACCTTGGGGTGTTTCAAAAGATTGTTTTTTAATTTGAAAAATTGGTCTAAGACGGATAGTTAATGAAAAATAAAAAATAATTTCCCTTACCATGGTTTTCCCATGGTGTTCTCTAAGGAGGATTTTTTTATTTATTTTATTTTAACTATATAAGTCTTTAAATTTAAAATATTCATTATTTGGAAATGATTAATGTTCATACAAAATTAGTTTTTTAAAATATTCAAATATACATTAGTTTTTGGTAGTTTATTAATAGGTTTGAGAAAACTATTATTATCACAATAAAATACATTATTTAATTTAAAAAAACGATTTGTAGTTGAGGAATCATAAAATAGAATTTATTACATCTCATTTAGGATATTATGTGGTCATAATTATTACCATAAATTCATACCATATTTAATATTCACATAAAAATACGTGTATCTCATAAAATTATGGGAAAGTATGAATTGAATAACTTTTAATTACTAATATCAAAATAGAAATATATTTTATCAAAATAATAGTCTAAATATGATAATTTTAACTTTTATATATAATACTTATTTATTGAAAAGTAATAGTTTTTTATGAAATATTTAATTTTCAAAACCTTATAAAAATTACTAGGATGTTATAAAATTAAATTATCATTTATATATAAATAATACGTATTTTAATAAGGATAATTTAATCAAATAAATATTATATAAAATCATTTAATTTATAAAAAATGAATATATTATTTAATGTATATTTTTTCCAAAAAAAATTATATTTTCTTTGTATTCATTAATCTATTTATCATATCCATATTTTAATCAACCATATTTTATAAAATCATAATAAAAATGAGATTAAATAATAAACTAATTTATATCTAAAATGAAAATTAAACAATTATAATTCTATGGTCTAAATACATAACCACTCATTGAACCAACATATTCTCATAGAGTTAGGGTTGCGATGATGGTAAATTCAGGAGACCTATTGACTAACATCAATCTAGTGGTGATATTTAACAACTGAAACATTGACTATAATACATTCCACTCAAGCCTCAAATATTGATGTTCAACCTAGTACTGGTCACGTGATAATCTCAGTGATGCTATTACCCTACCATGCTCTAACAAATGAGTTTCATAACGCATGATTCAAATGGTTCAAGTAATTATTTCTCCTATATTCATCAATTTATTCTGTAATTACAATTAATATACACTAATTATAATGAAAACATTTTAATGTCTACATTAGTTAAAACCATAATTCCAAATAGTTGTAATTACCAATTATCAAAATTCTGAATGATTACAAGTCCTTGTTGTTATAATACCCCATATTCACAATTTTTTTCTACTTCCTTTAAATACATTATATTTAATTCAATCACCTATTAATTAAATATTTGTTAAGGTTCAACATTCCTTATTTTCAAAATGAATACAAAATTTATAATCACTTGTTTCATTATCATGATGTTGTTCATGAATGCTATAATTATTAAAGATCAATATTATACTAGTTTATCTATTATATTTATTTTATTTTGGTTTTTTGTTCTCCCATTATAATATAATCCATTTTACTAGGTTTAATTGTTCATTAAATTTAATTTTATGAAATAATTAAATAATGTTTTATCTCTCTATTTTGTAATATACTATATTAATAAAAATTAAACCTATACATATGTATAATGTAGATTATATATATTTTTTTGTTTGATACATTATCCCCCTTTAGAAATTTCACCCATGAAATTACATTTAATACCTTAACAAACCCTAGGGAACTTTTTTTTCATAACATCTCAAGGTTCCCATTGAGCCTCTTCAAAGATTGTAAGTATTTGTACAATCCATGAACTTCAACACATACATATCATAAGAAATATAATTCATTAATTTTACCACCTCTTAATTTAGTACATGTGAAGGATATGGTTATAAGTTCACTAATAGGTAATTTTAGAACATATCTTTTACTTGATAAAGGTTATTTGGGAGTGATTATTGATGGGCCACCACTCTAATTTGATGAATAATATCAAGGGGTGTGATGTAAATTGAACATAAGATTCCTTTTCCCCCAAATCTCACGAATTTATTCCATTGTGTTGTATAAAAGAAAATTATCTCCTACCTCAAATTATAGGTCTCTTTGATGATTATTAGTATATAATTTATTTCTTCTTTGTACATATTTCATAAAATACTGAATTATTTAAACTCGCTCTATCATCTCCATGAATATATTATGTAACATTATCTTTCTTTCTCCAACTTCATCACAACATGTGTGATTACTATACCACTTCTCAAATAGAGACACATAATGTTCAATTTGAATACAAGGGAATATTTTCTTATATGAGAACTCTACTAGGGGAAGGTGATGAAAAAAATCCTTAGAAATCAATTCATAACAATATCATAATATCCTATAGTGTTTTATTTGTTATCTAATATTTTCTATTTGTATGAGGTTGATATGAAGTTCCTAAGAACAACTTTGTTTCCGGCACATTCTGAAAACATCTCCAAATCCTCGATGTAATTCTCATATCTAAATTAGATACAATTTATAGTGTAAATCCATATAGTGTTACCTATTCCATTTAGTATATTTATTCCTGTTGGTAAAGGGCTAAATCATCCTTTATGTAACTTAAATCCACTTATATAGTATAGTGATTGATTAAAATCGAAATGGACTTATGTACTTTGGATATCATAGGGAATCTATCAATAAAATCCATGACACTATTTTCCCATTTCTATATAGTTATACGTAATGTTTTTATCATAACCTTATACTTTTTTCATTTATCCTTAATTTTCAAGAATTTTAATAATTGAGACACAAAATAAAAAATCACCCTCTTTATGTTGTCACACATGGTTTTTTTTATACAAATATCCATACAAATTTGTCATCCATAGATGAATAAAGAAGGATGAGCTATGTGAATCATCTGAAATAACCCTGATTACTTTTTCTTTTGATGGTACACATATCTATGTTCCAAATCTTATAATTCCATTTTTATTAAAGTTGAACACTATAATATTCTATATCATTCTCTATATACCCACATCATCAATATGATCCTCATTGATCATCAAATGAGTGGACGAATGAGTAGTTATTTTGGAAAGGTAATATAGTGTTCCTCCATTTATGATTATAAAGTATAACATTTTAATATCTAGTAATATTGTATTCATATCAATACACATCAAGGATAATGTTATGAGGTCTTTATTACTCATGGAATTTTCCAATTTATTTGAATTTCCATGATTTCAATTGATTGAACCATTATTATTATTGATCATCCCTAACCACATTCATTGGGGCATTTTAATCTATTTTTGTAAATATATACTTGTAAATATTATGGTCTGTATATATGTCACACTTATCTTCATATAGCTATTGGTTCAAGATAATCAATGTGAATATTTCAATTATAATGAATATATAATACATAATATATTTCCACCCAGTCACCTTCAACATTCGAAACAAAAAAAATGTCAAAATATTATTTTCACATGAGGAAACAATATAAAAACTTGTTTAAATTTTCATTATAGATCACAAATCCATCACAATAGGTTGTAAGTATTAATATAATTTCAATTATTATACTCTTATTAAAATTCTGTAGGATATATTCACATTCATCAGAACAAGAAAAAACTCACTTCCTTCTGAGTGAGCTCAGCTAAGTGGTTTTAAAATCATGAATATATTATAAAAAATAAATTATAATACCCAACAAATACATGGAATCTACAAATATTTCACATATATTTTTTCATAGGACATTTATCAATGAAATACATATTTTAAGGATTCATATACATCTCCTTTATTACAATAACATTCCCCAAGAATTATTTTTTATTATCCAAAATAGACATTTACTATATTTTTCATATAATTTGACCTTTCATAGATTTCATATTATTGTACATAAATACCCAACTTTTTTCTTTATTATTTTGGATTATATGAGAATATAATCTATAAAGACTACCATAAATCTGTATAGGTAATCTCTAAAGTCTATATTAATTAATTCCATAAATGTTATTAAAGTATTAAAAAGTAAGAATGGAATCACTATGAACTCAAAATACCCTTAAATTATATGAATTGTGTTCTTGGGGATATCCTACTTATCCACATTTTAAGGACCATATAATGTCCTAAGGTCCACTTTAAAAAATTATTATTCCCCACACAACAGAATAAAAATGTATTCAATATCTAGAAATAGATTTTTGTTTGTTATGATATTTTTGAGATTATGGTAATCAATTTATAGGATCATTGACCCATACTTCATGAAAAATAGTACTCGTGAACCCCCTATTGAGGCACTTTGGGGGTATTAATACCTTTTTCAAATTCTACTATTGGTGAAACTTTAGTTCATCTAGTTAAATTGGGGCTATTTTATCGGGAGTCTTAGATATTATTACAGCTCTATATATATGACCAATTGAGAAATCAACCATTTAATTTGGGTTATGGTTAAACAAATATTCATAGAATACATCATCATATTCCCTCGCAATGTTAATATTTTCAAAAGTGATCTAATCCTTTTCTGAAATAATTTGATCAATATATGCTTACTCAAATGGAAAAATTATCTATACTTGAGAATATTTATCAAATCTTTATTTATCATCAGCTTTTCAATAATATATATTTATATGATGAATTGCGATATTGGTGGCGATTTATTTCTATTGGAAAGTAATGTTGGATCTATATAAGGTAAAACACTATATTCCCAAAATAGCATTTAATTATACTAAAGGGAGTATCCAATTGTTGGTTGGGAGATTTATCTAAGAAACAGTAACTTGTGAGGGGTTATATGCATGAATATTTATAATTTACCCATTTATAGTTTTCAATCATAAAACTACCTCAATTTTTTGGTGGTGTTCAAATAGATCAACTACAACTGCGTAATGTGATAAAATTCATGGAACCAAACTTAAAGAATACATTTTCTATTCCCTAAGGAGGAACTTGCCTAATTTTCACCACATAAATATTAGGATCTACCTCAGCATCAGTGATACCATATTACTACCTTTACACCCACGGGTTTGGATGATTCTATTACCAGTTATTATAGAAAACCCTTTGATTATGGAGTTTCTTCTTATAGTTTCAATTTTCCTTGTAGTTAAAATATTTGGCCATGTGATGAGGATTGATTAGAACCTTATTTTCCTCCATCATACTAGTGGGATTATTCAAATAATTCCAACTTTCACTATATAGAACTACCTATAATATACACTTGGAACACCTCATTTTACCCTTTTGTTAATGTCTTGGATCCTTATTTTCAAACATATGACCCATGGGATGTTGGGTTCTGTTTAAAAAATGAGTATTATCTGATTATCCTACATAGTTAAACACATTTAACTTCATCTAATCTTGATTCCCACAAGACCATTGGGAATCACCAATTTTCATCTCCATTTAGGGGTTCATTGTTCAATTTACTCATAGATATTGAATTCAAAAAATCACCAACACTTATCCAATAGTTGTATTTAAATCATTTAATAAGTGACATACCTTATATTTAACATTCACAAAAATGTTGGAGGTGTATAGTGAAATCCAAATGACGTTTCTTCATAATCCCCAAAATATTCATCCATATTATTCTTGAGTGCATGAATGTCCCTCAAAATTTAAATATAAAAAGTGTGGGAAAATATTTATTGAAAAATAAATTCCGTTATCTATCATATTCTTTGGATTCAAATTTTTTCCTTAGGATTTTTGTTCCTAATATATGTCTACCACTAATAAAATTATCCCACTGGGTTATAAAAAATCATTATCTCCTTCAATTTGTCTTAGAATTTGATGACATAGAATAGCTTCTCAACAAAGTTAATCTAATTATACATAGTTAGAGGATTATAAGATCTGCTAAAATTTAGAGCAATTTTTTCATATAAATGAATCAACAGTGACTTGATCATTCTTATGGAAAATATGGAATTTGAAATAACTCATTTCATTACTCAAAATTTGAGAAAATTCTATTTGTAATTCCATGAAGTTCTCAACTATTGATCACATCATATTTGGAATTTTATTAAAGAAATAATAACATTTCCCATAAAATAGGTTGTTTGAATGATTCACTCTATTTATACCTATTTTATAAAATAATGGATCACATTGTATGATTATAAAAATATTATTATGAATATAAAAAAGAAAACTACTTAAAAGGAATTCAATATATATACTAAATAATGAATCAATATGTTTCAATATAAGTTATATGTGGTCTATTGCCTATAAAATCTTCTAACTTATCATTTAATTCAAATCCTTCATAATTGTTTATAAATAGTATATGAATTATACCATGAAAATAACATGATAATTTTGATATAGGTTTAATGTTTTAGGCCCACTCATCATGCACCTTGTAATGATCCAATTAGTTATCAGTAATAATTTTTGTCAGTTATTAACCACATGTGTATCAATGCCACTATCGCATCCCCAAACCTGTATCCAGAATGTTTTTTTAATTTATAGGAAACCATATGATATATTCATTATATATATATATATATTTTTTCTATTTTATAAATTTCCATTGATTTTTCCAAAATTGTTTGTTAATTATAATTCCAAAAAATAACTATGCCTTATTTTTATACCTAATATAACATCCCATATTTAAAAAACATTTTATGTCATGATTTTCAACATAATGATTTGTATAACACAATCCCAAAAATTATAGAGGCATTGTTTCATTAGACAATTTGATACAAAATACATTGAAAATAAAACATCATTATTTAAAACTATAAAATGTTATCAGTGGTTCCTTTTAAAAATTAATTTTTCACAATATAACCTAAGGAAGTATCAATTAAAAGGTTGAGTAATAAATACTAGTTAGGGAATAATCAAATCATAGTAATAAATAATATTTATTTACCAAGAGGCATATCATGATAACATAATGTAGTAAGAATTCTACAAACTCACATAGAGGAATGTAATGAGAAAATGGAATAACAAATAATAGTAAAATAGGAATATGAAAACAATATAAAACAAAAAATCATAATCCTATGTCAAGGAAAATTGTGAATATACCGACCTGAATTTTTCTTAAATTAATGTTGCATCATTTTTAAGATAAACAACTTAATAGTGATACAAATCATGGATAGAAATGGGTAGTGTCTTTTTCAAAATATGGATCATATATCAACTTTACATAATAAAAAATAATCATTATTTAAATTATTATTCTTTTTCCTTGTAATGATCTCATTATATCCATTGTAAATGTGATCACATGAGGATATAAATCAAATAAGGGGGTGAGATAAAAGCCCAATAAGGGGAGGAATAAGGGTCATGAATTAATAGTATATGGGATAAGAAAATAAAAATAATCATATGATAAGAATATAATCATTATCGATGTCACGAGGGAACTATTTGATAAATACATGGAATTCATAACATGCATAAAAATGGAACATCATGTCATAGTGTTCAAATAAAACGCATAATAGTGAATACAACTTGCTTAATTTTTACACATAGAATATGTTCATAAAGCATAATATCATCATTATAAAAATATATATAATCATGTTAACTCATAATGAACATAATATAATGACATAAATCACATTACAAAATGAATTGGATGTCTATATAACTCGAGGCCCACCTGTCACATAATGAATGCTCTCAATCATACATCCCACATAGAACATATAATAATCATAGTCATGAAATAACCCATGGAATGTAATAACTATCATAAAGAATACTATAATAATTAAATTTTATGTTTCCAAAATTTATTATGGAAAACATATATGGCATAAAAATAATCATTCGTGAGAAAAGAAGAAATAACTCAAGAGGATTCAATGATGTTTTTAGAAAGAAAATCCTGCTTGAGAAATATTTTTATTTTCATAAAATCATTTTGGTGAGGGGTAAAAAATTTATATCCATGAAAATAAAAAAGAATTATAGGGAAATAATAGATATGGAATATTATGGGAATATAAATAATTAAAATGAAAAGAAATATGGATAACCCAAAGAGGAAAATTTGGGTTTGAGAATCACTTTATCTTAATTCTGAGTTTATTTTTCCACTTTTCCATCACATGAATAATAAAAACAGTTTTATTAAATCATGTATATAGAATTGAATTATATTTTTATTTTTAAATATTTATCAAATATAACCATCTTATTATATTTCTTAATTCCCTTTGTTAAATGGTAAACATTTCTATATTAGAATTTCCTTAACAATTTAGTGTTTTAATCAATTTTGGATTTTTTGTTCGAGGTCATTTATAAAATAGTAGGGATTATAATAGGGTCTTAAAATATCTATATTAATAAATTTATATGTCAAAATTTATTTATTATTTCCATTTAAAATGTTTTTGGTTGTAAAATAAGTTTTATACATCCTCATTGGAGATTAATCGGTCGTTATCGGGATCTTTGTCGTAAGGAGGAAAAAGACATGTATAAAATAGAAATACGGAAAATATATAATATTTACACTAGGTTAACATCATTAATATAATATTAACATACTGCATAATTTATCATAGAATTTTTTGTTTTGATATCAATTGGAGAAAAAGATAATATAGGAGGAAAACATGATAATAGTTGATAAAAAATTATTATTTTTCAATTATTCATCTCTTGTAGACACAAGTCCTTGTTTATGAATGGAATTGGTTTACTCCAACATATCCATAAGGTTTATAAGGGATTAAGATAGAGTGTTTTTGTATATATAGTTTTTTTATCTAAGGGCAAAGTGATATTCTGAGATGGAGAGGGGAATTTCTATATTAAAATATTAAATAAAATACTATATCTAATGTAAACTATGTAATAGTGATTATTTTTAAATAATGAATAATATATTAATATAATATAATGTTATAGTTACTTTTAACTACTTATTAATTAGAATAAAAAGTTTATTTTAAAGGAATGTGTAAAATGTTTTTTGGTTTGAAAATTAACTTTTTCTGTTATCAAAATTGAGGGTAAAGGGAGAAACCACACGATCCAAAATTACAATAAAATAAAACCATAAAGATGGTGAACCCAAATTATTATTATATAATCTTCCCCTCCCTAGCGATTACGCCTTTATGAAAATTCACCAGCATCACATGACTGCTCGGCTAGCTGTCCCATGCAGAGTTGCATGGGACTAGTACCGATGGCAGAGTCATACCCTCTCAAACATCCAAATCCAAATGGCATGTGCAGGTGAAAGATTTTTAGTTATTCATTTATAAAATTTAAAATGTTTTAGTATATTATCATGTTATATAAATGATAAGGTAAATATTTCATTAGGAATTATCTATTTCAAGATCCACCAGTTATGAAAAAAATATATTTTTAATATTCCCAGGAATATTAAAGTATTTCAAAAAATAATAATAATAAATAACCCTTTGAAAATTTCAATGTTATGATCTTATAAATGATATTAATTTGTTTTCAAAATAATTTTATAAGATAGTTAACATAAAATTTTAATAAAAAATTATGTTTTTCATGATAATATTGTTTTTATAAAATGTCCTTTATTTTAATTGAGTTTTTTAATCACGATGTAATTTTTTTTGAATTATAATGTTTATATTTATGGAAATTACAAATTATAAAAATTATTTATATCACAATTTATTATTTTGACGTGAAATTAAAATTCAATCGGTCTGGTTACTATTTCTAACTATTTGGTTATTATTCCTTATAGCTAGGTTACTATTCCAATGGCCACATTACCTCCTATAAATACCACATCATTCCTTATTTAATTATTCAACTAAAATTATCTAAGAGTTATACATTTCTATTTTCTAAAATTTCAATTGTCTTATTAATATTTTTTTTTTCATTTCTATAATGTTGTTTGTTGTAAGGATTATTCGAGTAGATTTGGGGGGATCTTTATTTTCCCATTTAATATTTTATATTTTATATTTTTTTCCCATTTGTGATATTTTGAATTTTAATGAGTTTAATTATTGGCAAATGTAATAATTTTCATTAATTAATTAAAGTGTTATTGGTTACTTATTTTCTTTGTGTGGATAATACTCTACAATATAATACAATAAACATTTATTTCAAGAAAAAAATATCATTTATAAACTATGGGGTTCCACATTCTTCCCCCATTAGAAATTTCATACTCCAAATTTCAAATCTTGTTCATGGTTGTGAATAGGAGAGGATAATTTTGTTTCATTGTTTCCTTTATTTACAATGTTACATTTTCATACTTATATTTCCTATACAAAACTTGAAAAGGTGTGTTGTCCAGTTGTATATAAATTTTTTTAAGTGGGTCATGATATTCACTAGATGTTCCTTAAATCAGAGGTCATTCTCTAGTTGTACTACCTATAAATTGAACAAATGTGAGTGACCAGGTATCTACTTACTTAGAAGAGATTCATGATACAACACATGAACATTATTTATATTTTTTTGAAAGTGAAATATAATGGGAAACTTCCCCAATATTATCACGGATATCAAGAGGGTAAATGTACCTTATGTTGAGCTTACCTTTATTTTTAAACTACATGAATGTCTTTCATTGTGATATATGAATGAAAAAGTTTCCTCTAACATGAAACACCAAGTTTCATTGATGGATGTTAGTATACATCTTCTTAAAACTCACATAAGAATTTATAGATTTTTGGATGGATTAACCCTTTATTTTTATCTATTCTACAAGATCATGTACTAGTAACATTCATTTTCCAACTTCATCTAAAAAAGTAGTAGTTCCACATCACTTACCATACAAAGAATTATTTGATTCATTTGACTACATGTTGGGATGCTGTTGTGGTATAAAAACTAAACTAATGAGATATGTTGATCCCATCATCCCATAAATTCCATTCTGTAAGATGTCAACGTTTCCACAATTGTATAAATGGTCCATTCAAATTGAACATTAGTTTGAGGGTTATAAGCCACGATTAAATTTAAAACATTATTCTAGCAACTATTCACACTTCTTTATAATTTATAAGTGCAACTTGGATCATGATTAAAGATGAATGAATGAAAACACCTTGTATTCCCCTACACCCTTTACATAGATGTTGGAAAGTTGTTTAGGAGGGAAATATTATTGAATATAAAAGAATTTAAAAGTGTTAGTGAGTCGATTTACCTAAACACCTACCACATTGTATCCTTTAAAATAATTATATAGACTAGTGAATAAGTACAGGGTGATAATCTACCATTTATATGTGGGTATATTAATTGGTTTCATTATCCCCTAGGACTTCTACCACGCTACATCAAATTTATGACATAGAATGCTCATTGAATTACAATCAATGACAACTTTATTCATGTTGTACAACCTTATGGTCTATCAAAGATGACGGTACATCTTAGTAATTCTATGATGGGTAGATAAAAGTGAGATATTTTCATTATCCTATAACACTATAATTATCAGAGGTAATGAAGGAACTTAATGCCTAGTTCCAAATCGAACCAAACTATCACCATTTATATGGAATTCATGAAGATACCCTTACCTAAAAACCTACACATTCTTTTGAAGCTCTATATTATCACTTTGTGCCTTGTTGATCTTATATTCGATAGATGGTTGGGTAATAATTTTGGAAACATATAATGTATTCCCTGCCATTATATTTTCATGGTCTATCCTATGAATACCTATGATGGTAGGGTATTTATCAATTTTTATCAAGGTTATTTTATCGTGTTATTTTCTATTAAAAGGATAATCTACCATGTTTTTCTATATTGGGTTATAGTGAATAGATAAATCATTGTACTTTATTAGAAATAACCATTTTCTTAGACACATTTTGTTCTTCACCTATGTAGATATATACAGTAGAATCTTGTGACTAGTATATATTCCACACTTTTCTTGATATAGGTTCTTCAATAACATATTGGGACTGAAGATCACTACTGATAACTCTAGATCATGTGTTGTGTAGGTCTTCTGAAGGATATTCTGAAGCCATGAGGAGTAGGATATCACTCTATTATTCTATGTGAGTACAAAACCCAAGAAATTTTTTAGGTAATCATTATTTATTATAAAAGATTCTCATATTTATGGTAGTGGGAGTAAAAACATATGGGTTATATTCTTATTACAATCCTTAATTATTTTTCCACTTCATTCTTTCTAGACATAATTTACCCATTCCTGTGTAAACTAAGTTAGTGGGATAGAAAATAATGATTAATTTCTCACAAAATTTTTGTAGTAATCATCCAATCAAGTAAAACTATGGATTTACATGACATGAGGGAATATTAATTTTATCAACTAACATTTCCTTTTATAGGCCCATAATAATTTCTTCACTTTTGATCACATTCCCTAGGAATGAGACTTGCAGCATCCAATAGTCACACATTATGAACATATCATATGTTTTTATCCATTATTAATGTCACCAACAGTATCCTTATATGCACTTCATATTCCTCATTTCTCTTAGTGTAAATGATAGTATCATCAATGAATACTATAAAATTTTTATCTAGATAATATTTAAAGACTATATTCTTGAAATCAATGAATATTAAAGAAAGATTAATAATTCTGAAGGGAATTTCTTTAAGGTCATACTGTCCCTACCTTGTACTGAATACACTCTCTTGAATATATTCCTTCTTCACCACCAGCAAATGATATCCAGATAACAGATCATTCTTTGAGAAGTAATAAAAACATTATAGATTATTGAAAAAGTCATCAATCCTTGGAAGGGGAAACTTGTTCTTTAAAGTGATCTTTTTGAGATCCAAGTAATATATAATTATCCTCATTGATCCATCCATTTTCATTACAAAGAGCATTAATGAACCTCAAGGAAATTCAGTAGGGTTTATAAACAATTTTTCCAAATTCTTCTAAAACTTCTTTTTAAATCCTCCAGTTCAATTAAGACCATCATATCATGGAATTTTGAGATAGGAGTGGCTCTAGGTTTTGGATCCAATGATAACTCTACCTCATGATATGGGGGAATTCAGGGAAACTCTTCATTAAATACCTCATTTTGTTCCCTGACAATGTGAATGTCCTCTATGTTGATATCTTCCATTAACTCACCCAATTGGGAAAGGTATTATTCTCTATTGGTTATCATCACTGACCCAATCGAGGGAATTTTCAAAGGTGATTAGTTTTCTAAGACTCATTTTTTTATGGTAATGGGATGGTTCAGTATATAAATCAGGAATTATTTTTTCCGAACATTGATGTGCACTCTATATAAAATGATCCACACCATGCATAGTAAAATGTCAAATTCAACCAGTATAAGGATTATAAAATTTCCTAGATGAAGTATCCAACATATTATAATAGGTTAATAATACAATAATAGGGTATAATTGAGTAAACAACTAGTTACTTTTTTAGATATCTCTAATTCATGGTATTATGGATTCCATTTAAAAATTCTAGTGATATCTTTGGATATAAATGAATGTGCATAACTATAATCCAATAAATATTTATCCATTATTGATTTAAAAGTAAGTTTAACATGTACTACTACATTTTCTTTATCAACTTTCAAAATAGTGATAGCATAACCTTTCCTTTACTACTTTTTTTTGGTGAATTGTTATGCTATATACCATCATGGTCCTGTGGTTTAGTGGAATGGCTTATATAGTTTCATTACTTCTAATAGTAGAAGAATTGGAAAATGGGCGGTGCATTAATAGGGGACCTCATTTACTTAATTAATTTTGGATAGCTTCTTCATGTCTCTTCAACATTCCTGAGCTTGGTGGCCTTATCTCCCACACATGAATCATTTCCTCATCCCTTTGAGGTATTTCAAATGATTCTTCTTCAAAAAAAATTGGTATATGGTTGGTAGGACCCACATTACTCATTTTTTACTTGAACCACCAGTTTAAAATACATTATTATCTTCATATATCCATAACCATTAGACCATTCACAAAACTCCATATATACATTGAAAATACATCGAAATATTTTTTTCATAACTCCCAAATCCCCAGATAGCTAGAAACATTCAAAGATACAGTTTCAAACCCCCAATGAATCTATTATTTTTTAATAATTTTTTTAAAAAACCCTAATGTGTATCATCAAAAACTTGTGAAGTTCTCCTCATAAGTTTTAAAAAATTCAATTTAATTTTTCTTAAGATTTATGAATTCTCTTTACAATTTTTTTTGAAGAGTTTAAGGGAAACTTAAGAAGAAAAATTTTCTTTACGAATTACAACTCCATATCATCCATTTAATCATTCATCTTTTAATTCTTTAACCAAAACCCCACTGATCAGCTTCTCCATCTAAATAATATATCTTCAGATTAACCTTCTTTTCTGAGAATAGTGGTTCATTGAAAAGATCATAACCACTAAGTTAACTCATTATTTATTGAATGTAGATTGGATGACCCACTAAATGTTAGTGTTAATTTCCACATAAAATACATGATATCTAGTTACTCCACCTTGAGTGAAGTAATATTTTCAACATTGGTTATGTTATTATTCATAGACTGACAAAACTAGGTAACAATCTCAATAAAGTTTTTAACTCCACCTCCCATGGAATTGGTTATTTCATTTGGAAAATATTTGCATGTCCCTCCCATGAATTTATATCCTAGATTATCCGAGCTCACACCATTTTATAAAATATAGAAGGTTTAAAAAAACATAGGTTAATAAATCATGAAAATATAATTTAATATTTTTCAAAATTAACTCTAAGGGCATATCTTATGGGATCAGTATGACTATATTTTATCTAAAATTATTTATCTAGGATATTTAAAATATAAAAATAATTATAATTATAGACATAAAAATAATTTTGAAATCCTAAATACAAAATTAGTTAAAAATTCTCTCATACATACTATAGCAACCGGAGTTTTTATTATATGCTTATTTCATCATTTTTATGATAAATAAAATAATTATAATAATGTCAAGGATCTAAATGTTTAGTTTCATGGTAAAATTAGTATGATACATCAATCTTACACAATAAAACATAAACATTATTTAAATTATTATTCTTTATAATTATAAATCACTCACAATCTCGATAGTTTATATAATCACAAGAGGATATACAAAAATGAATGGGGTTAGCTAAAATCATAGTAAAGGGAGGAATACAGTATAATAATCAATGATACATGGATGATATTAACAGAAAACCTCAAATCATAAGCATGGGATCATCATCAACATCATGAGGGAATTATTTTATAAAGATATGGAATGTGGCACATGAAAAAATGAAACATCATTCCATAGTGCCCAAATACAATATATAGCTGTGAATAACTCTAGCATCATGTTCAAGCATTGCATTTGTGAATAAATAAAATCATCTTCATTTTGAAAAAAATAGCACCATATTCACATATAGTGAACATAATATAATTAGAGAAATCACCTTACCTAATGAATTAGAGGTCTATCTAATTCTGAGACCACCCATAACATCATAAATTCTTTTAATCAGGCATGTTATATGGTATATATAACAATAATAGTCAAAAAATAACCCATAAAAAGGAATGAGTTTCATAAAGTGTAATTTCATAAATAAAATTTTTCATTCCGAAATGAATAAGGAAAAATATATATATAATAAACATCATCATTCCTGAGAAAAGAAGAAATAACTCAGGTTGTGTTTTGGATAGAAAAGCCTTTTTTAATTCATAATATTTGGCATAAAAATAATTTTGGAATGGAGGAAAGAATTTATATCCTTGAATATAAATGTGAGAAATCATGAAAGGATGTTTATAGATTATTGGTGTAATTTCCATAATGAAAATGAAAAGAAAGATGAATAATGGATAGAGGAGTTGGGTTTGAGAATCCCCTTACCTCAATTATTTCATTATTTAATCACGTTTCTGTATCTTGAATAATAGTGATTGTTTTATTAAATCATGGAACCATAAGTGAATTATTTTCCGTTCTTAGATTTATATATTATAATCAATTAATTGTATATATTTATTACATTTTTAATGGGTCTACATTTTTTTATCCTGTTTTCCTAAAAACATTTCTCTTTTCCATCGATTTCAAATTCATTATTCTGGGTAATTAAATAATTTTAACGATTAATTAAAAATGAATAAAATACATATTTTTACTCTTTTATGTGTTATTATTAATTTATTATAACCATCCAAAAGGTCGGTGTTAATGAAATAATCTGTAAAATTTCTATCTGGAGGTTAACAGACTATTATTGGGAACACTAACCGAAAGAGGAGTAAGAGAGGTAAAAAATATAAATTTGAAATTAATATAATTTTTATAGTATATTAACATTATTAAAATAATTTTAAAATAATTACTAATTTTTATTATAGGACTTTTTTGTGTAATAAATTGTAATAAAATATAATAGAGGAGGAAAATGAGAGAAGAGTTGATAAAAATTTACTCTTTTCTTGGTGGTGCATCACTTGTACGACACTAGGATTCATTGATGAATAGAGTTGGGTTAATACAATAAATCACCAAAGGTCATAATGGATTAATAGAAAATATTTAGGATGATATTGTTAATTGGTATGTGAGTTAGAATTATTTTTCATGGGGGAGAGAGGGGTTATTTATATTTGAGTATAGGAGTATTTTTAGATTAAAATATTAAATTATATAGTATTTAAAAGGTAAAACTATAATATTGATTTTTTGATATATTTAATCATATAAAAATATAATATAATTGTTTAGGAAATTCAAACCATATATATTTATAATTAAATTATTTATTAATAAGTAATGTGGGAAAATATGGAAAATTGTTATTTTAGAGGAATACATTTGACTTTAGGCTATAGAAACTAATTTCTATGATTGGAAAAAAATATTTATTATATTTTATTGAATAATTAATCAAATTAAAAACTTTTTTGTATAGATTCATTATATGTGAATGATTAGTTGATTATTAAATTATGAAATATGTAATTCAAGATAGAACGGTTATAAAAAAAACTTTATTTTTATTATTCATCAAAAAAATTAAAGTACTATAGAAAATTAATAAAACGTTGATTTGTAAAATTTTGATGTATTGATTAAAGAAATTATTTTTATTTTATCAAAATAACTTTTTATCAAAGGATATTTTAAATTTTAATATAAAATAGTTATTTTTTAGAAATACTATATAATATAGTTTATTATAAATATTATTATATTTTTTAGGTCTTTAAATCGTGATATTTATTTTTTTCATGATAATGTTTATATTTAAATATATTAATCATGATAAATATTATTTATATAAAAATTTATTATTCTGATATTAAATTATTATTGTAACTATCATTTACTATTCCTAATGGTCATGTTACTATTAACATCATTCAGGTTACTATTCTAATGGTCACGTGACTATTTCAATGGTCATAATAACTCCTATAAATAAATCTACAATCTATAATTTTTTTTTCACCTCAAGTCCACTCTAGGATTGATATTTCATTTTTCTATAGGTTTACTAATTTTTAGTTTTATTTCAATAGCATTATTCATGGGAATGATGAATCTATCAAATTTGAGTGATCCATATTTTCCCATTATAGTTTAATATTTTATTTTTATTTTCCTCCATTAATATTATGAATTCTAATAGGTCTAATTACTATCAAATGTGAAAAAATTCATTAATAAAATAAAGTGTTGTTGGTTTCACTATGTGTTTTGTGTGTGTAATTATGTATAATACAATATAATACACACTCATTTAATGAAACTAATATCATATATAAACTATAGGTTGTTACAGCCTAGTAATTATAATAAAGAATACTTAGGTTAACCACTAATTCACTATACATTGTATATCATGATATAAAAACAATACCCAATAAATTATATCACTGTCTTGTCACACCCTTCACCTATGTAATTTATTATTATCCACATTGATTGTATATCATAATAATTTATTTCATAATTTCAATCCCAAGATTAAGAAATATATGTTTCATATAAATAATTCCTTAATCAATGAAGGATTGTAATATAAAGGTGAGAACCCTTAAATGAAAATAGTATTGGGTATTCACAACACAATGGTATGGAATAAATCATTATGAAATAATTTAGAAGTAGAATAGTTGGTAATAAATATTCATGGATGTTATAAATGGGAGAGGTAGGTTTCACCAACTTATTTGGAAATTTTTTTGCTAGTAGGGGATTTTTATTAAAAAATAAAATATAATCAATTTGGAATTAGAAGGATTATAAAAAGGAATTGACTGAAAGAGAGATATGAGGGAAACTATCCATTACCTTGGGAAGATTCTTCTTAAAACTTAAGAGGAGATTTTTAGATACTTATAAACTCATTGGGAGGGATATAGAGAGAGAAAAGGATAGAAAAATTATTATTTAAGGCATTGGATTCAGGTGTAATGGGAGAATGGGTGAGTATTTAAAACAAAATTAATTGGATTATTTATTAATTTTCAAACATAGTCCCTGAAAACCTACAAAATTAAAAATACAAAACCATTATGTAGAACATGGTTTTTAAATATTGTGTTTTATAAGGATGAGTGGTTTTTAATAGTTTGTTTTTTAAGAATTTAAATCTTTAAAATAATATCATTGATGATGTGGAAGTGAGTCCCATTCGAAATGAATTATTTATAATTTCTCAAAATATCCTTTATGTTATGGAAGGTTCATTATAGGCTTAAAAATGTAATATTGTCACATTGAATTGTTTTTTTATTTAGAAACACTATTTTTGGTCAGTAAAAACTCTATTTGTATATGTTAGAAAACGTTTAATTTCTTATGATTTCAAAATTCTTACAGAATATACATACCATATTAAATTTTCAGTTAAAAATTCATTTCTGTCATAAAATTATGAAAAAATAAATATTGAATAATTATGATGTGATAATTTGAAAAATTATATTAATTTTTATTTATGTAATTTTTAAATATAATAATTTAAAATTTTAAAATAAAAAAACTGATTTATTGAACAACAATAGTTTTTATGACATAATCAACTTTATGACCCTAATAAAAATTACTTGGTACATTATAAAATTATATTATCTTTTTTATTTAAAAAATTTGTGTTTTTATATATTTATTTTATAAAGAAATTTTTTATTTAAAATTAATGAATACTTCTTGAAAGGATTTTAATTTGAATTATATAATTACTAAATACACTGGTGTGTATTCTTTGTATAAAAAACTGTTTATAATATTTATATTATATTCATTTCTGTTTTGTAAAAAAAATGGAAATGGGATTTTAGAAACAACTATTTCATTTCTAGGAATAAAATTATTCCTTTATAATATTGATGTATAGATACATAACCCTTTATTATAATGAAATATTACCTTAAGGTAAGCTTTGTGATTTTTTTACTTTCATGGGATTTCTAAACTAACATTATTATAGTGATGATCTCAACAAACTTGATATTTTCCCATAGGGGGTTCTTCTTGAGCCTCAATTTCTGATGATTTAATTTTCCTTTGTCACATGTGAACCCTAAAAATTATACCTCCCTCTCAATCTCTATTAAATTATCTTTATTCGATACGATTCTTCCAGTTATGGAAATTGTTTACCCCTTATTCAAGAATTAGTTTTATTATAATCCTTAATATATAATAATTATAATAGATACATCATAATTGAAACTATAGCAATACTTACTATTCCTAAGGTTCATAATTCTCAATGGTCATATTTTCTAGTAGTCTAAATTCTTTATGATCATGATTACCAATAGTCATAATGGTTTCCATCATCTTATAGATAAATTTTCTTATTCTTACATATATTAATTCATTTTAGACCATGGTTCTATATTACTTATTTTTTATGTTAATTTTATATTAAAGATATTCTATTTCAGTTTTAGGTGATGTTAATAGGTAAAATAATCCTATTATATTAATATGATCCAAAATTTTATATTATAGTTATTAAATTTTATTCAATTTCATATTATGATAATTTTCATTCTTCAGAACTAAATTATTGATTAAATTTACTTTTCACTACCAACTAAGTAATGTGTTATCATTTCTATTTTTTGAATATTATATTACTAAAAAATTCACTCATACATATATAGATAAAAATTTATGGGTGGTTATATAAATGTTTTTCTGGAGTAGCTTATAAGGATTTAGGGGAAAATATTATTATTCTATGATAGTTAAAGTACAATTCATATTGTCAAAATACTATATTTCACTCACGAGAAATGAATGTTTAGCTGATTTATAACTTCATAATGTATCTTATCAAATAATAAGTGCGATTACTATATAATATAAATGGAATTAATAATTAGGTTGTCATGATTACAAGGGTCATTGTTTTAGAATGAATGTGGAAGTGTTATGTCTTAGTGGGACATGGGTAACTAGAATGACTGGTTTAAGACTTTATGAATGTTTCTTTTGGATGAAGCTGGGTTTATGTTTCATAAGTTATTCAATGAAATTTGTGGTCAAGATGAGAAAAAAAACTCACATGGGATGTTGTTAGGTTTCTATGAAAATCGTTATCTGTATAAGGAAGGAATATCTTTAAGAAGGTGTGCTTATATTTATATATTTGAGGAATGATCTAGATACATTGGAAGTGGATGTAAGAAATTTTGTTTGATGAAACTGGAGTCAGCAATAGTAGTGGATGATAGTTTATCTAGATCAGTTAAATACTGAATAAACTTACAACCTATAAATTAACAAATATATTAAACTTTTAATAAGAGTAACATTGATTTATTCTGAGGATATATAAAAACAGATCTCACTATTCAAAATTTTTTAGAGTCCGGGAAATATATTTTCATGATGCTTTAACCAAATAGAGGGTTATCCCCAAGGATTGAAAGGTATGGATATCATCCTTATTGATAGTAAGGTGGTGGAACTTATTTTATTATCTACAAAAATATTTGTTGGATCATTTTTACATTACTATTTTAAATTATAAATTCCCATTACCCTATTAATAAAGACTAGAAGAGTTTCTCGTCTGAAATAGGATTATGTTCTAAACCATTTAAATCCATTCATTTTTACCTATGGTAAGTTTGATTTCATTTGTAATTCCATTTTTTTGTTTGTCCAAAATTTCCTTTAATATCAATGTGATTTTATGTGAGAATGGAATTTTTTGCCTCAATGATATATTTAATTAATGTGCACCCAATTTCAAATCACATCTTGTTTTTCTGAAAGTGAGATTCAAAAGGGAGTTTTAGAATTAGGGGTTTATCTAAATTTTCTATCCATAAATTTTAATTTAAAAAATTCATGTTTAATATTAGTTTTATATTGTTTTTTTTAATCTAATACAATTTTAATTACTAAAAACATAATCTCCATAAAATGGAATTATTTTTGATGTCACCTGCTTTTAAAAAATAACTCATATTTAATTCCTCTAGTACACTAGCATTAACAAGCCCGATTATTCTATTTAACAAAATTGTAATATCATTTCAATTCCATGAGATTTTATAAAATATTTTTTAAATAATAAATTTATTTTCATTGATATCATATGTCACATTTTATACCATGTTTTAACAAATGATGATATACTCTTGATAAAATTATTTAAAATAAACAGTTTTAACCTATATAGTAAACATGGAAGCATGAATAACAATATGAAAATTTAAAAAAACTATAAGTGTTTTATAAAAATAAAATATTCTATCAAATAAGAATTTTATTTTTGGTATTAACAATATGGTTTGATAATATATTTCTCCCAAAAAATAATTTGTATTTACTATTGTGGAAAAATATTAATTTTCCCACATTTGAGAAATTTATTTAGAAAAATAACATCATTTTGGACTCAATATCTCCAAATAATCTTATAGTGAATTTTTACGAATTTTCATTAAATTTATATATTTTTAATTAATAGTGTAACAATTGGATTTTATTGAATACTTCTTTTGATTTAATATATTGTTTTAAAATAGATTTAACATTAAATTCGCTAAATGTTGTTATAATTAGTTCAATTTATCTAATTATAATAAATTTTTTAACATTGAATTTTGATAGTAAAACATTTTATAATTATGAAAATTTATTTATTGGAAAACCATATATTCATTGTGTCAGCCAGTTTAATATTAAATTTAATTATATCTCTTATGATATTTGATTTTAGAATTTTTTCAATATTTGGAATTATAATAATTAATATTATATAAAAATTTCAACAAATATTTGTTCTATATTATCTGTAAAAATATTAAATGTTAATTACCACAATTATGGATAAGATGAGTATACAATGGGTTAAACTAAAAATATAAAGATTTAAAAACCTAAAAAACATATATATTTCTTATTTTATGTTCATATTTCTACTTTATATCATATAATGTTGTATAATTATTCATTTTAGTTCCTTTTGAAAATATTGAAATCAGGGTATAACTTTTTCTTTTCAAATATTCAAATTGTGTCCTCTCCCCCACTTATAAATGGGAACCCCCTCAAATCATATTCTCACAATGAAATAGAATTTTTGTTTTATTAATAACTAAAAAATATTTTTTTAATTTTTTACCCATGTCCTAGAGACCTTATTTTCACTATTGTGGTATCCTAATAAGGGTTTATTGAAAAACTAACGAGGTTTTCAGTAGAAGAAGTATCATTCTAAATCAAAATTTTTTGTTTCATTTCATCTATTTCCACCTTCAAATATTATCAAAATTAAATGATATAATAAAATAAGTTTAATAAAATTACTGAGTGTAGTTATTATTATTTAGTAACCTATACCAATGTCATCCTCTGTCAAATGGGAAACAAAATTGCTGATAATTTATACGGTTGACCACCACCTCGCGAACCACTGTAATTCATTTTTCATCGACTCCTTTCACAACTGGCTATAATGATGGATTTAATATATTTATATAAAATATATAAATTAATAATACTTTATAAAATATAGTATCATATATATCTTCTCACTTTCCAATTCATTGGAAAATCAAAACATCACTCGTGCAAATGTGTGGTCAACCGCCTCCAAAAAGCGTTATGATACATTTTTTTTTATTTTTAAATGGATGGTAACAAGGGAATATTTAATGAATATTAGAAATATATTTTAAATATAAATTATTTTCAAAATTTTCTATATACATTACCTTTATTTCATTACATTCATCATTAAAATGGAAACTATGTTCTTGCGTACGTACAACCTACCGTTTCCATGGACATATTTGTTCATTTTCAATCTATAACATTTATAGGAAAATATTAATAAATATAAAATGAAAATATAATATATTTATATCAGGGATAAAATTATTTGGATTATTTACCCATTAAAAATTTAAAAGCATGAATGATACCAAAATAAACATACATGAAAAATGAAGATATTAATTCCTGAAACATGATTTTAACAAGGAAATTGTTATCAAATGTGTAACAAAATGTCATAAGTGAATCATCTATGGTATAAAATCTATTATTATTGTTCTATAATATATTTATAATTAGAATATATTTGTCTTATATAATTTTTGAATGCATACATAGAATGTTGAAACTTGAGGTATGGGATTTCCGTATCACTTTTATTACTGTGACACACATGCCATATTAACCTACTGTTTCTTTTGATCAGTGCATATAATACCCATGAATGAATTATTTGATAACTAATATGAATTTTATTGGGATTTAAATATGCATCTATGTTTCTATCTTATACGGTTATTAGGATTCAAATGCTACATATGTGTTAATGGTTTTTGTGTTTCAATCCCAATATTTATTGGGATTTGTTATGATTATGATTTCAATTATTAAATATTATGATATACCTATCAAGGAAATAGTTAAATTTTATATACTATTTTTATTTTTTTATAATACATTTTTTCTATTAATTTTCCTATATTTGAAAATTAAACAGACTAAAATAACATTTTTAAGAAAAAATATACATTATTTCTCACTTAGATCAAAATATTTTTTCTTACTTGTCCATGTTTTTTATAAATTGGTTTTATAAAGTTATTAATATTCACAAATAATTCTTTTAAAACATTATTAATAATGTTTTATTTTTAAATAAGTGGTTTAAAGGGAATCTTTACATCATTTTCTAAACAAGTCTCTATTGACTATTTATAGAAAATTTGAAAGGAATATTTATTTTAACATGCCCAACATGAATGGTACATTCCTCCATAATGACCAGTTAGTGATAGAAGTATTGTTTTAATATTTTATGGTATATTTTCAATTAAAATACTTTCCAAAATATTTTTAAAATTTTATATTTTTAATTTTTCTATTTTAATGGGAAAGATTAATTTTCCTCATGAGATGGTCAAAGTAATCATTAAAAATAATCTTCCATCAATGATGGAATCCTTTAATGTTACCAAATATTTACTAGGTTTATGGTCCAATTATAAAATCCATATAATTTATCTAGAAAGATTATATTTATCATGAAAAGGTGTTTATGAAGCCTATTCTTTTCCATGGGTTAAGACATGATGCAATGAAAAAATGATTATGAAATAAATGTCTTTTTATCAGTTTTGAAAAAATGTCTGGTTTATGATGTGGTGACATAAATATTTATGGATTATGTGAAGCATATGACTGATATCACCCTCCAATTAATTGGGTAAAGATGAATATCTCAAGATATAAACATGTCTAGAATGGAGAGTGAATCAAATTCAGTAAGGGAAATTGGTCACTATGATAGTTTTGAGAGTGATCCTTGAACACTAAGTTGGTTTTTTGGGTGAACGCAATCCACTATGAATTTATTGAGAGTGAACCTCTACGAATAAGATTATTTTGGGAGTGAACCAAATCCACAATGATTTATTTATACAAGCCTTGACTACAAATGTGAAGATTTTCTATGATTACATTTACTGCAAAAATATTTTTCTCATGCCAATGTTATACTCTCATGGATCATGTTATTTGTATCCTTTATGATTAATTTATGATGACCAGAAAATACTTATACCATGACTCATTTTTAGAACCTACGATATGAAACGTATGATTTTTAAATGTTCTTGTCATGTTGTCATACCCTTAATATGATGTTATATTTATATCACTATTGTTTACCAATTTCATTAATATGAGATCACCCTTTCCTATGTATCCATTTTTCTTATTATAATGATGGTTATTACATATTATATGTCTAATAAAGTTTTTATTTAATATTAATTTAATGGGGGATGATATAGTTCACTTATAAACCAGTTGTTATGTATCCATGTTTCCAAAGGTAGTAGACCTAAAAAATTCAAGAATGGATTGTTATGTTATGTAATGAATATTCATATAATAATATTTGATAAATATTTATGAGAATTTTTTGTCTTTACAGTTGGTATCAAAACATGTTTTAGTTAACAGTTGGAAACTATGATGAGAAAACATTACTGAGATCCCTTGGGATATTTATTAAGATATGTATAGGGATATGTATAATAATTGGTCAATATAAAGATAATATCTTGGAATATTGGAGAAATATAGAGTTATCAATTTCAAAAAAATAAATTTTTTTCTTGAAACAACAATTGTATGTTACTTTAGAACTGAAATACCAAGTGTTAATAACTAAAAAAGGGAGCATTGGCCTTTGAATCAATCATCACATGGTGTTTGTAAATGAACGTTGTTTCACATATAGATTGAAACTCTTGGATGATACTTTTTGGTAATTTATAAACTATTTCTCATCCATCATAATGTATTTGAATAGATGATGAAAATGAATGGACAAGGTTAACCATATTATGTTAGCGATTGAAAAGAAGGCCTCGTGATTTAGGAATTTTATAGATTATTTTTCACTATTATGTTATTTCCTAACTAGGATTATTATTTCTCAAACCTAGGATTTTGATTCTTAGCCTATGTTTGGGACCAAGAGGAATACTGGGAGTAATGAATTTTTTTCATGATTTAGTGATCCTGATAAACCAAATTTGATGATTTTAAAGGAGAAAGAGATCTCCATTATTCCCAATCATCTAAATCAATATATGATTAATAATATCATATTTTTTGAGTTTATTAACATACCAAATAAGATGAATATAGACTTTAATGTGATTTCATGTGGTTATGACTATAGTGGAATGAATATTCTACTTCCTACATGTCAACAAGTTCAGAAAATAACCTATAAGAACAACTCAAATAGAGGGTAATAAGTTTTATATGTTGAAATGAAGGCAATATATTAAGGAATTTCCATGCAATTTTAAATCATATTTTTGGGGAACTTGGGTATTAACTTAGTTAATTCCCTAAAGTAGGGGTTAGAAACCAATCAAGGGATGAACATATTTGATACAAATTCATTTAAGAAAATGGTTTGAAGTATTAATGTTTTGGAAATATACAATAATGATATAATATTATTTTTATAAATAGTATTTTTATTATAATAATCATGAAACATTTAAGCATTTTGTTAATTTTTGAATATTATATGTCTTCCTGTTTGATTAAAATAATAATTAGGGATTCCATCATGGGTTTTTAGTTTAAGGTTGGATCATGTGGTCAAATGTGGAGACACCAATTTAGAGGTTATATGTGACTGAATTTTAATGTGACTAATGAAATTTTGGGGTGATGTTTTATTAGATTAAGATGTATTGAACTATGTGGTTCAACATAAAGTATTATTTTAGAAGGAATGATGTTCTAAAAAGTTTAATGGTATTAATAACCATCATGTCTTATATGATGTTTTTTGATTATTGTTTTATCATATTTCCAGTGATTTTATGAGAATAATAATATTATTATTTTAGTAAAAACGGAATACTATCACATCTATCAAGGCCAGGAGGATTGAACCCACAATTATGGGGCGATTAGGGTAAAAAAACTTACAATTGAGCTATACTAAATCTTAGTTAGTATGTATTTTATAAAAAATGATCTTATATATAATGAATATCTTTATTTTAGGAATATATTTTGTATCATAGTAAAAACCATGGATTTAAAAATGTTGTCGTGATAGTTTATTCCCCATAAAAATTGTTGTTTCATGAGAAGAATTATCGATATCTGGGTTTTTAGTAAACTATGGTTTTTTTATAAAATAAATGGAGGTGTTAGGTTTATGGAGAAATATGGGATATATGTACTGATTAAAATATTTTAAAATTATATATTCACCTAGAATAAGTTAAAATGCACCAGAGAAGATGAGTGGTGATGGTTAAAGATTATGATTCTCAATACATTTCCACCATTGAAATGTAATCAAGGTGGATAATTATATTAGTCAAAAGGATCATGATATCATTTCAATCTTGATTATCACACAAGATCTAATATTATTGGATTTACAATGTATAGATATTTAAATCTCATAGGAAGAGGAGATATATTATCTTTCTCAAATTATTATTCCTCCATTTGTCCAGGTGATGATTAAAGAGGCGTATAGGGAAGATGTATAACTACAAAGAATGGTGAGTAATGTTATTTGGTTTAACCTTAACTATGATGGAATGATAGGGTTCATAAACTATAATATATGTTCCATGCATAACATATTTTATGTAACTGTTTGGGGGGATCATAGTTCTTCATTCTCAGTTCATCAATGATATACAAATATATATTGATATTTCAAAGAGTATTAAGAGTGGGATGAAAGGATATAGTTATTGGAGTGTTTTTATTTAATTTAATTTTATTTTTTAACGTTATGGATGAGAGAATAAACTCTTATGGGATGTTACAAACATTACCCATTTTATAGTTGAAATAAGAAAACATCACCATGGATTTTTTCATTGAACTCCATAAAAATCTAAAGAAAAAAATGATATATGGATTGTTTTCAATCATATTATGAATTTATCACATTTAATTTCTATCAGAGAATATATCTATCTAGATAATCTTACTAGGAATTACATAAAAGGTTGTGATTTGGTTTCATGGCGTACCACATTCTAATGTTTTTGACCAAGATTTGTGGATTGCGTTGATGTTGTGAAGAAATCCTCAAAATCCTCTATGTAAATAGTTATGTTTTATAACATGTTATAAAACACTGATAGAAGATCATTTATAGAGATAAATTCATTCCCTATAAGATATTCTATGATATTGTTCTATGCATTTCTATGGTGGTTTGGATCAACGACTTCCATTATATGAGTTTTCTTATAATAATATCTATCACCCATGAATTAAGATGACAACTTATAAATAACTCTATGGAATGAAGTGTGATAATACAACCAAATAGGATAATGTCATACAATAAAATATTTTGGGACCATATGTAGCTGAGTAAATGTTAGAGAAAGACCAAGACACTCCACCACACATCAAGGCATCTTAGACTTGACATAAAATTTATGCTAACAATCCTTGCTATGATTTAGAGTTTAATGTTGGTGGGAATGTTATCAAGTGAATTTAACTATGGGATAAACTAATGAAATTTTGAAAAATTTAATTTTTATCCATAGGGTTGTTTTCCCCTTTGATATTCTTGATTGAGTAAAGATGGTAGCTTATCGCTTGGTCGTTCCACCAAACCTCCCTCACATCACTGATGTGTTCAATGTATCTTTCTTAGGGAATTATATAACCGCTTCATAAAATGTATCAAACATAGAATATGTACCACTGGATAGTTACCTCTCTTATGATGAATAATTTGTAGAGATTGTAGTTTCTAGAAATAAATTTATCTAAAATAAGTCAACTCATATGGCTATGTTTTTATGGACAAACTGCTAACATGGGGAAGAAAAATCGGAACTAATGGATGTAGTGAAAGAAAAATATCATTATTATTTTTATAATAGTGACATAATGTCAAGGTAAATTTTTTATGAGGGATATAATATTAAACAATATAATTTCATGATATATTTTGTTCGAATATATTTATTTTTTGGAAAACCTTTATTGTAAGAAATGCCGAGTTTTAACAAACAAGGATATATTATTATTATCCTTCCAAATAGATAGCTATAAATTAGCAATAAAACATTGAAACATGAATATTAATAACCACACTTGAATTTATTATGGTTTTATATATTTAAAATATATTGATAAATATATATATAATTTTTGGCAAAGATTTAATTTTTTCGAAAATAAGGTTTTCTCTAAAAGTGATTTCAATGAATATATAAATATTTTTCACTATTAGAATTTTTTTGAAAAAATATCATCATTTTTTCAATGAATATGTTAAAATTAGCATTAGTTAATTTTTTTCATTATCTAAAAATTCTGTTTTTTAATAAATTGTTTAAAATATTGTTATTTACTGGAAACATTATTTTTTTAATTCAAGTAAAAAATTAATATTGTTCTTGAAATGTTTTAAAAGTAATAATAGTTAAATTATGATATAATTAATCCAATTTATGTAATTATAATCAATTTAACACTTAATTTTTATATTAGAACTTTTTTTCTGATCATTTTCTCTTTGGAAAACTACATTCTCATCTCGTAGGTGTGTTTAAATTTAAGTTATATACTAATTTTTTTTGTGAATTTAAATTATAAAAATGGATTTCATATTTGGAATCAAAATAAGTAATATAATATAATAATTTGAAATTACTTTTTCCATAATGACCAATAGAAATTTTGAAAATTAATTACTATGGTTAAGGATAAAAATGATTTATCATGGGATAAATTAAAAATATAATTGTTAAAATTACCAATTTTTTTTAAAATTTATATTTTGTAGCCATATTTAGACCATAATACGTATATGATTTTACAAGGAATTATTGGTCATTTTATATTTTTTAAAATATGGATTTAATATTTTCTTTAAAATAATTCAAATGTTATTCTATCCCCTACTTATAATAGGAAAACATAATCTCCTATCAAATTTTCACTTACCAAGACTTTGGGTAAGCTAAAAAAATCTTCATTAATTACCCCCCAAGTCTTCATATTTTTTTTTAATTTTAAATCCATTCCAATAAGTATATTGTAGAAAACCTAAAGAGGTTTTCTGTAGAAGATGTATCATTCATAACTGATCATTTTTTTTGTTTTTATTTACACTTTTTAAAATATTATCCATATATGAGGATATAATAAAACATTTATATTAAATAAAATGATATTTTATTATTCAAATGGGATAACATATAACCATATCCTTCTACAAAAAATGTTAAATGAAACCATTGATCCTGTGTATGACTAAATACCACATCACGAATTAATACAATTCATTTTCCATCACTGCCTCTCATGAATGGATATAATGATACAGTTAACAAAAAAACACACACATAAACACACAAACACACACAAACATATATATATATATATATATATGATATTTATATTATAATTATACTTATAAAATTATAATATCACATATAACTTTTTACCATGTAATCTTTTGGAAAATGATTACATCACTCATGCGTATGTGTGGACTAGTACCACCACAAGGCGATGTAAAAAATGTTTAATTTTATTTTTAAATGGATGGTAATAATGAAGTATTTTATTAATATATATGATATATATTATATTTAAATTATTATTTATGGGTAATATATTATTTAAATTTATTTTATTCTATTTATTGAGAAAATGGAATCAACATTCATGTGTTCGTACGTCCTACTATCTATATGGCCGGTGTAATTCATTTTCCCTTTCTAAAATTAATGGATTAAAATAAATAGATATTTAATTTTATAATATTAAAATACATGTTAAAATTATAAAGAATATTAAACCATGATAAAATTAAAAATAGCAATGTTTCTAAACAAACATATAAATGTAAAATGAAGTATTTATTACACAAAACATGATTTTAACAATGATTTTTTTGGAAATGGTTAATAAAAGTAAATAAGTAAATCATATAGGTAATGATATATTTTATTATATATATTTAATAAATTTATAATAATCATATACTTTATAAATAGAGTTGTTTGATCATATAGAAAAAAATTCGAGACTTAAGGAATTTGATTTTCGTCTAACTTTTATCTTTATGAGGAACATGGCTTATTAATCACCTATTTATTTTGTGTTTTTTATATACCAAACATGAATCTAAGATATTATATATCATATGAATATTAAGTGTATTTAAATATTAATATACTATTATTTATTTCATGGGGATGATGATTCAAATGCTATCGTTGAAGTATTGGGTTTTATGTTATTATCCAACTATTTATCAGGATTATTTATTATTATGAATCTGATGAAGAAATAATATGATATAACTATCAGAAAACTAATTTATTTTTTTTATAATATTGTTATATTTTGATAATTTATGATTACCTTTCATTTTAGACTCTTTAATAGCTAAATACTCTAAAAGAATATTTTAAATATAAATCAAATTCACTCATATCTTCCGTCGATACCATTTTATCTAATGTACATGTTTTATAAAAATGTCTGATGGAATGTTTTTACTATTAATAAATTATTATTTTTATATTTTTTAACCATTATTTATTTTTTTTAAAAAATTTAATGGAAAAAATCTTTTTATTTTCTATATGATTCTTATTTTACTTTTGACTGGAAATGTGAAAGTTATCATTATTTTAACATGAACTAAATCTATAGAAAATTATACCATTATAACTTATAAATGGTTTATTTATTCCATTATAGGTTTTAATGGATATATTTATTGAAAATTTAATCCTTTTTATTTCATAATTTTTAATTTTATAAAATTGTTATTTCAAGTTAAAAATGATATTTTCCTCAAGAAATGGTCCATGTTATATTTCAAAATCATTTTACATCTAACATGACATTTTTTGATGTTAGTAAAGCATTTATGAGGATTAGATACAGTAACATGCATAAGTTTTATAGTATATTATCTTTAAATAATTTTTATTCTTTAGTTGATTGCTTTGCATGCAATCATGAATATGACATGAATGTAATAAAAACTAACGAATGTGACGAAATGTCACAATCTTATTTTATATAAGTAGATAAATATTAACATATAGATAAATAGTAGATAATTTCAACTATATATAGTATATGGAAATATAAATTAATTATAATCATCATATAAATTTATTTAAATTTTTTACATATTATATAATTACCATTAATGATGACACAATAGTGATGTAGAAATTATTTTGTTAATAGAAATATCAAATAAATGGATTTTAGAATATTTAAATAAATATCATATGAACTAATTAAAGTGATCCACGAATTTTCTAGGATAATATGACATATTATGAGTGTATTGAATCTTTTGGATCTAATTTAACTTCTCTATGAATTTTATTTATTGTCAAATAAATGAATAGTGTAAAAATTGACATTTTTGAAATTTTATAAAAATAATATTTTATTAAATTATTTAAAAATCCTGAAAATATTTAAATTTTACAAAATTATAATTATAAGGTCTAAAATGTCATGAAATATCAATTTATGGTCAATTAATACCATATACGTAAATATTTATAACCATTAAATATTTATAATGTTATTTACATTATTAAAATTAAATAGAATAACTAAGTGATAATTAAAATGATAATAAATTAATTTACATAAACACTTTTATAATTTTTTTTGATGAGATTAAAACCATATATCATCTTATATTCGAAATTCGGATATTTTTGATGATTTTATGTGGGTTTCTATTTTATTATAAATTATTATTTTTGGTTTCCAAATGTGCCCCTCACCTCAATTATAAAATCCAACCTCCTCACTCACATCTTCACTTCATTATGAGTCTTAAAGATTGACTACCCCTTCCATTTTCCTTCTCAAGAACACTATTTTCATTATAGAGGTTCTGGTCTTCTTCAAATACAATTTATAGTGACCTATGAGGAAATTTAATGGAGGCACATCGAGGAAGAGATAATATCTTCTATAGATTCGTTGAAATTTCATTTTTCTTCTTCTTCTTATTAATTAATTGTTTATTTATAAAGTAATAAAATCAAGATAAATAATATAATAATATGTTATTATAAATATGAAATAATTCTATTTTTCCTTCTATCCATTATAGGAAAAACATAATCACCGCATGTGCATAGGTACAACTTACCATCTCTACACTGGGGTCTAATATTTTTTTCACAACCACCTTACATGGATAGGAATAACTGTAGAAATAATAACTATATATGATTTAATATAACATGATATTAATTATGAGATATTATACACCATCTAATTCAATACGATTCATTATTTATGGGAACAATATCATTGCTTGTGTGTACGTACGGATTACCATCTCCACAGTGCGATGTGACTCATTCTACATAATATTCATTAAACCATGATTATATAAATGAATTTAATGATTAAATATGATATATATTATACTAATACCACTATTTAAATTATATAACTATATCCTAAAAATATATATAAGAACTTATTCGACAAAACAATAATTTGAACATAAAGCAGTTAATACCTAAATAACGAGTAACAATGAAATGTTACAATCAAATAGATGAAAATATGTTCATAAATTTCTTAAAAATTATCATGAGGTTGGAATAAATATGTAAAATTATTTAAATCATTAAATATTAGGTTTAGATACTAACAAATCATTTTAGACCTAAGGAAAGGGATCAATTTTCTATCCACATTTTTATCCGAGATTGTTCATTTGTAAGTATTTAAGGGGATTTATTTAGCATCCAAGTACATATTTCCTAGATATGTATTTCAAAATTTTAATTATATCATTAAATAATTTGGAATTTAAATTTTATCCACTAATAAATTGTCTCTAAATGGTATGAATGGAATCTTTTGTTATTTTCAGTACGAGGTACATTTTGACTTTTTCAGTAAAAGTACGAGAAGAATATTTTTTTTCTTATATGACATGAACAGATTTTTATGCTTTCATAACACTTTATTTCATTGAATATTCACATACAATCTTACAAGGTTATTTTAATATAAATGATTTCCTCAAAAATTGTGTGGTATTTTGAATATGTAAATATATTTTTTAAAATAAGAAAGGATATTTTCCTCCAGAGTGAAGCTCATGTGTTTTATCAAAATTATTTTCCATCTAGATGACATAGGTGTTTGTTTCTATCCCTATTATTAGATTAATTTTATTGTCTAAATGATGGGATTAGTTTTATAAAATCCATTTATGGATTATTTTATGATGGAATGATGTTTAGGAATCCATTTTATTTCCGGGGTAATGCTATAGTGAATGTTTTTATGATTTTGTGGCACAGGTATGAATGGTTTCATTATGAGATTGGTGGGACCTATATCGCCTTGATTGGTGGGACCTATATCGCCTTCCAATGCATCGGGTAATGATTTATATCTCATTAGATTGACATGAATAGAACTAACAGTTAATCTGGTTCATCAATACAAGATTAGAACGAGGAGTGAACTTAGTTAAGTAATAGACTTTACCCGCTATGATTGTATTGGAAATGAGATTTGACTAATATGAAATTATTTTCTATGCTTATGTGTGTATGCCACAAAATTTAATTTCTTATGTTATGAATATTGGGATTACTTTTCACTTTTATGATTTCTGCCATGACATGATATTATGATCTTTTATATGAAGGATAAGAATTTAAAATGATATGTTCTTATGAATGTGATATGATTTATATTTCCTTTTTTACCCTCACTGAGAATTTGAGCTCACCTTTTCATATGTTTCTTTTATCCAGGCCACAAAGAGGGATATTAAGTGTTATATGCAAAAATTGAGTCTATTTATGATGAAATAAATGGGAGATAATGTTTATGTTTTATTAACCAATTGTATATGTTTCCTAGTTTCTAGTAAACACTATACCTATATAGCCCAATCTTGGTTTGTTATATGTTGTAATGAATACACTTCAATTATGAAGTAATATCCATGTGTGTAAATTATAATTTAGTCTAGATAGAATGATACCATACTTATTTTATTTTCATTAATATTTATGATGTCAGGATGTTTATCAAACTCATTATGTTTTGTTGTGTTACACAATGCTTCATTGATGAAATGTTTATGAAACCAATTTTTTCATCCGTTATGATACAATGAATTTTTATGATATTGTGTTACAAATGTGTATGGATTATATGGTGGGTGGTAAATATGTATCCCATAAATTAATTGGGTAATGTTAAATATCTCATGGGAAAACAGAACGGAAATGGGGAGTGAACATCGTACATTATGGTACTTTGTTTACTATGATAGTCATGGGAGGGAACTATGAATACTATGATCATTTGGGGAATATCACCAATCCTATAAGATAGTAATAGTAGTAAATCATGACAAAGTTTATGTTTTCTGAGTGAAAAAAATCTACCATGACAGTTTTTCCACGAGCCTTTGTTACAAAGGAAATTATTTTCAATGCTTTTTTTAATGCCTCGTATATATGTCTTATACTAGTGTTATTCTCTCATGTCTATGTTCTTTGATTAATTTATGATTCACATCTTATAAAAAAATAATTTATTCTATGACTGAAATTTATGATATATGATATACATGGATTGGTTTTTAAATGTCATTCCCATGTTCCTATACCCTTATTCTCATGTTATAATGATATCTACATTTTCTACCCTTGCTAAGAATCTGAGATAAATGTTTCTTATGTTCGATTTACCAAATTCATGATGAAATTGAATATTTATGATATGCCTATAAAGGGTTTAATCTATCTTGAACTTAGTGAAAGATGATATAGTTCACTTATGAACTAGTTTTTATGCATCCATGTTTCGAAATGCACTAGAACTACCCAATTATTACATGGATATTTATTTTATGGAATGCCTATTCCTATAATAAGACATGATTTATATGTTTCAAAAGTATGGTTTATTAAAATAATTTTCTTGGATATGATAAGTTCTTAATAATCATTTAGGATTTGTTCCAACTAACAAATATAAACTATTAATAAATTTTCCCCTCATCATAGTAGCATTTACCATCATAATTGTAATTATATTTTATTATATTCAAAATGTGAAATAGTTCCAATCAAGGAATCTATTGGAAATTATGTTAAAATTAGGTTTGTGTAAAAATATACCCTTATTTTTAGTAATTTTTAATTCTATCACTAATTTCCAAAAACAAAAGACCAATCCACATGATTTTATTCCTATTGTTTATTTATAAAAACATATCAAAAAATTAAATTTAGAATAAATAAAAAAAAATATATATTGTAATTTAATACACATGTTACATGATAATTATGAATGTTATGTAAGAACACAGATATTCTTTTTAGGTATGATTTTCCTTTCTCGTTGTTTTTGAGAAAAATAAGCGTTTTTGTATAATTTAGGAGTACATGCCTTGTACATTAGGTAAATTTTGTGTATCCGTGTGCAGCGGGTGACCTTCTACTAGCTGTGTAATGGCCGAGTACATGGACGTGTGTGGTGACCTCGAGACCGCCTAAATTGGACCCCAGAAAAGGCAAGTACATACCGTGTACATTAAAAATACACGCCTTGTACTTTTTTTCATTCAATAGAACAGGGTCGTGTCTAACCAACAGAAACCATTTTCTCTTCATCTGTCTTGTCCAGGACCATCTGTACAGCCTCTTATCTTCATCTAGCCCCCCAAATCATTGTCCTTTCTCTGAATCATCTGTCGTCGATTGCATTGGAATCACCACAGTGAGTTCATCCTTCTTCTAGAACATCATCTCAAAATTTTCCCTCTCTCATGAGTTATCCTAGGTTGAATTTTTAATAGTTTTTGTATATCTATGGTGTTCTAGGGTGATTCAAGGCACGAGGTTCACATATATCATCCAAACAACGCCGAGGTAGGTGGTTTGTGCCTTTCTGTATATATTCTTCGAATTTTATGGGCACAAATTCCCAATCTCCAAGAATGGGGTATTGTGTGGTTATTGTTTTAGCCCTTTTATTACATTCAATTCCTTGTTTGTTTGGATAGTGGATAATTTTTTTGAATAGGGTTGTATTTTACGTGGTAGGGATGTCTTTCCCATGTTTTCTTATTTTTGACAATTCGGTCTAGGTTTGTCTGTTAGGCGGCTGCTTGGATTCCCATGACTAGTATTGGTAAGATGAAGTGATTGTGATATGACATGCTATGATATGCTAAATATTGTTTATCCTTGTAGTTCTTGAGGGTTAATTTGGCTCCCACATATCGTTTGTGCACAACTGACTTACACAAGGCTGTGAAAACCTGGTGAAGTAGACCAAAGAAAGAATGTATATTGAGGGCCTCTCTAGATTGTCTATATACTGTTACCTTGGGAGACCATAGGAGGGATGGACATTGTGATCCCTTAAAGTGTCTTTAGTTTCCTCGATACGGGCCACAAGGGGAATATGATGTTGAGTGATTTCTCTGAGTTCCTATTAGTTACCGATACGAGACCACCAGGGTAATTGACGATGAGTGCTTCCTTAGAGAGTCTTTGCTAAAGCTGAACAAGAGGGGTTAAACTATGAGTACTTCCCAGAGGGTTTCTTGTGTTTGTCTTTTTGAACCAGAGGGGTTATGTTGTGAGTACTTCCCATAGGGTTACCTGCTTTCGATTAGTTACTTTCTTGATATATGAAAATGAATGCAATTGAATTTGTAGGATTGTTACTATGTATACTTCCTAGTTTAATGCTCCGTTTTGTTTATTTCCTAACATATATATTCACTGACTTTTAGTCACAAATTTTTGGGTGGTTTATTACTAGGATTAGTCTTACACCCTATTTGGGTCATGCTTTTCGGCCCAAACAGATTATATTACTGCAGTTATAGATTATGGAAAACACCATTCTACTTTAGGTACATGATTTCTATGGAGATGGGGAGCATGGGACCAAGCTGAGGCTTGCGATGTTGTAGATTTGTTTACTTCCTTTCTTTTGTACTTTGTTTTAGTACGGCATTCCAACATTGGGATTTGTTTGGCTGCTTTCCTAGACATATGTATCAAGAAATATTTAGATATGTGAGATCTAACTGTTAATTACATCCGTTGTTTACATTTGGTATGGTATTATTACTACTTCCACTATTGTTATGTGTTTTACCTCTGCTGTGTTACTCTTCTAATGGGGGCGTAGTTAACCCACTATCAAACCCAAGGCCGTCGATGTTAGTCGCTAGCCTCTCACATTCAGGGAAATGCTCTTGAGGCCATGTGACCAACTAGGTACGGGGTGCCTCTAGGCGGCTTTCAGAACAGGGATGTTTCAATGTGGTATCAAATGGAGTTCTTTTCTTCTCGACTTACTATTTGGACCCTATATCCAGGTATAGGAAGTAAATACTTACTTGGTAATAAGCTGTTCTCCGGTGTAGCTAACCTGTGTATAGGGAAGAGCCAATTTTCCTCGTTATTGAAATTTTTCTAATTTTGAACTTTTAACAATTGATTTCATTTCACCATTTGGGGATTCACATGTTTTGTGCTATTTTTGTTGATATAATTTAGGTTCTATTTTGTTATAACCTGATGATAAGAGGATATGCCATCTGATGCATCATATAGGCACTTGCTAGAAATCGCATGTCATGTATTGTTTCCATGCCATTAGGGAGCATTAGTGATTGGTTGTTGTTGTGATAGATGTTTTGTAATATATGTATGATGGTGTGATAGATTCCTTGATAGAATAACTTATTTTTGATAAAGTATTGGTTTTTTTTGGGTTTTTTTGAATGGAAGCCAAACTTTGGTTCTTGATGTGTTATGGGCATCATGGATCAGAAATTGGTGGATAATTGTATTGTTATTACTTGTTTATGAAATGTATGAGAAGAAAATATTTGGTTCGTGGGAAGTATGGGCCCTCACGAATCAGAATTTGGAATTTTAATGTTGGTTTCTATGTTTTTCTGGATTCTGGAGTAGTTTTAGAGGATTACTGTCTAGGAAAATACAGAATATAGGACATGTAATAATAAATACAAGCCATGCGTCCTTCTATTCGGGAAGGAACTGTTTTTTCTGTACACACTGTGTATTGTATGTACACGCTGTGTAGTCTCTAAACGTGTGACTCGCTGTGTGGAAAGAGACACGGGGTTGGTAAATCATTGGTGGAACACGCCGTGTACCGTTTTACATGTCGTGTTGTGTAGTCCATGTGTCCACCCATGTGACTAACAACACGAATGGATAAAACTTAAGTTAGACACGTCGTTCCAACCTTAAACATTCTGTGTAGTATAACCCTTGTATCCGTCCATGTAATGAACAACATGGGGTGGTGGAATCCTTCTAGTACACATTGTGTCCATATTGAACACGCCGTTTAGAGTGAGTTATGTAACTGGCTATGTGATGAACAACACTGGTCGGTGAAGTGCGTCTAGTACACGTTGTTCCTGGCACTAACATGCCGTGTATTCTTGTTTTAGGAGAACCGTGTGGCTTATCCACGTAGAAGAACTTGGGCAAGGGAAGATAACTCAAGTACATTCTTTGTGGTGGGACAACATCCCATGTGTATGGGGTGTTACATGACCTGGGTTGGTAGTAGTACACACTCATGTGAAGGATTAAGGGAACACGCTATGTAGGAATTATACACGCTATGTATCCATGTTTTGAAAAAAAAAATTGAATGATTTTCTTCTCTTGTAACCTTGTTAAAATTCTAAGATTCAGTCCCTCTTAATCTTAATCAATGGTGTGCACTTGATCTTGCAGAGTCATGGCACCGAGACGTCCTCTGGTTGTCCACCAATTACCGGGTAGTGATCAGACACCAGAAATGGATAATTAGGGACTACCAGCAGATCCTCTAGTTGTGTCAGTCTTTCCACCATCTGTCATTCCAGACATAGGTGATGACACATAGTTCCAAGAGGGGTTTATGAGGTTAATACAGACCTTCCGAGGAGTACCGCATCCTGCCCCTACTATTGTATAGTTCATGAAGTTTTTTCTGTAGTGGCATCCTCCCACCTTCAATGGGGATGGAGGACCTCAGGCTACAGAGCCATGGTTAGATGTCATGCTTTCTATCATCAAGCATCTAGAGACACCTCCACAAAAGAGGGTTAATCTCGCTACATATATGCATCAAGACTACGTCAAGAGATGGTGGGATGTGATATCATTTGCGGGATGCCATAAGGTTATGGCATGGGATGAGTTTCAGCATGCCTTTTATAACTACTTCTACCTAGAGACTTTGAGGGCCGATCAATACATAGTGTTCACGAGTTTGGAGCTGGTTACTGTTTCTGTTTTGGAGTATTCTTATCGCTTCATAGACATAAAACGCCTCATGCATATTCTAGGAGGTGATGAGTTATTTAGGGAATGGAAGATTGAGGTTGGTCTCAGACCCAAAATCCAATCTTAGGTGAACATCTTGGTTGACATCCATCATGTCTATAGTCAACTAGATGCTGATCATGGAGTGCAATTAGAGGGATTCTGGAGTGGTGAGCCATGGAAGTTTGACATTCAGTGTTGATATATTTCATACTAAAAGCAAGAAGCGCCACAAGGAGTCTATGCGGGGAGATAGTAGTATGCGAGAGACATCTTCTGGTAGCCAGGTGGTGTGCTAACAGTGCGGGAAGAGAGGGAATACAAGGCCGCATTTCCTGAGAGACCCATTGGAGTGCTGATCTTGAAACAGGATGGGTCACCTTCAGCGTTTCTGTCAATTTTTCTCACCAGTAGCTGGTGACAGGTATTCTTTTATGACTCCACAATCAGGAGCAGCACCACCAGTTTCTCATCAGTTAGGGAATTGGAGTTCTTTCGACTGTTCTAGCTGATGTGGAGTTTGCAGCTGTGGTATCCAGTCGCTAGGCATTCAGCAACAATAGGGTGGATTAGCTCAGAGTGGCTGGGTAGAGTCGTAGGGCCGTGGTGTAGGTCGTACATTTTCAGTGGATCATAACCAACAATAGCAGGATCCTAGACCACCTACAGTTCGAGTTACAGTCCTAATTGTCTTAGTTTTTTCTTCTCATCTTTTTGATACCAGGGCTTCCCGTATCATTATATCTATTTCCGTTTTTGAGAGCCTTCGGCTCTATATCTTTTCTTATGCTAATATCTTAAATCTAGAAACCTTGTTGGGGACAACAACGACTAGTATACATCAGTGACTGGAGTTCCCTCTCAAGGTTGGTGGGTGTCACTTCCTATGGGACCTTTATGTCCTATTGATGATAAGATATGATGTCATTCTCGGAATGAATTGATTAATTTGCATCTAGGCAGTTGTCGATTGCTATAGCCATTGGGTGAGTTTCACACCACTAGAGGATAAATCGTTTCTTCATAATGGCTCATGGGATGTCCAAATGAGTAGAGCGAGACCCAAGCATAATGGGTTGGGAGGAGTTACAATTCAGTTTTCTAGTCTGTATCTGGATGACCAGGGGAATTCAAAGATGGACTTTCCCCTAATGGTGGATCATTTGAGGGATTTCTTTCTTTAATACTTTTATTGTTTGACTCTAACGTGAGAGGTGGAATTTTCTATTGAGCTCATGCTAGGAGCGACACTAGTATCAATTCCTACTTATAGGATGGCCACACCAGAGTTTTAGGAGCTCACGAAGTGGTTGGGGGAGTTGCAGGCAATGGGGTTTATCCGACCCAGTACTTATCCTTGGGGTTTCGATTTCCTATTTGTGAAGAAGGGGTACAGTTCCCTCAGACATTGTGTGTATTATTGGAAGGTGAACTAGTTGACGGTCAAGAATAGATATCCCTTGCTGAGGATTGATGATATATTTTATTAGCTTCAAGGATCCGGGGTGTTCTTGAAGATTTCCTTGAGATCCGTTTACCATCAGTTGCAAGTTATACCATTTGATATACCTCTTATAGCTTTCCGGAGTAGGTATGGTCTATATGAGTATGTGATTATGCCATTCGGTCTCATGAACATGATTGTAGTCTTTGTGGCACTGATAAATCGAGTGTTCCATTCATACTTGGATTGTTTCATGGTGGTCTTCATGGACGATATCTTGGTGTACTCTCACACTTGGCACGACCATAATACCCATATTGAGATCGTTTAGAGTACACTAAGAGTGCATCAATTATATGCTAAGCTCTCAGAATGAAACTTTTGGTTGGACCAGATTCACTTCCTAGGTAATGTTATCTTAGACATAGGAGTATTAGTAGACCATGAGAAAGTGAGAGTAGTAGTTTCCTAAGATAAGCTGAAGAACGTCTTTGAGGTACAAAGATTCCTAAGGAAGGTGGGTTACTATAGACATTTCATATATGAATTTTCTAGCTTAGAAGAACCACTGACATGTCTAACTAAGAAGGGTGCGATGTACTTGTGGTCTGATTCTTGTGAGTTAACCTTTCAAGAGCTGAAAGGGAGGTTGACATCAACACCAATACTAGTTCTGCCAGAGCCCAGAAAGAGCTATATTGTTTAATATTATGCCTCAGGTGTCAGGATGGGAGAAATGTTTTTTCAAGGAGAAGGGGTCATTGTGTACAGGTCTCTGTAGTTGAGGCCACATGAGTGGAACTACCCGATGCATGATCTCGAGTTAGCTATTGTTGTTCACGATTTACGATGTTGGAGATACTGCCTGTTCGGATAGAATTTTGTGGTTTTCATCTACCAAAAATGTCTCAAGTGTATCTTCACTCAGGGTGACATGAATTTGAGAAAAAAAGGTGGGTTTAGTTCATTTATTCTTTTGACTTGGAGCTTGAAAACATGATTGGGAATGAAAATGCAGTGGATGATGCGTTGAGGAGGAGGACTCAGGCACATGCAGTTCAGGATGCCATCAGTGAGTGGATGTTTATGGACCTGTTCTCTAAAATTCATTTGGAGGTGCAGGACAGACAGAGGCATATGTTTCAATCATCGGTAGATATTACCTCTACTCTTCTTGATCGAGTGCGAATGAGATAGCTATCCGATTTAGAAGGCCGAGTCCTATGGGAGAGTGTGTCAGGGGAGGACACTATTCCTGGATGGATAGTAGGTGAGGATGAGATCTTGAGTTTTCATGGATGCGTGTGGGTTCCAGAATACATACTCCAGAAGATGATGTGAGGCTTTCATTCCTCAGTTTGGGTAGTTCATCCTATTGTCACCAAGATGTATAGAGATCTACACCATCAGTATTGTTGGCTAGTTATGAAGAGAGATGTTACTGGGTTTTTCATAAAGTGTTCCACCTATCAACAGGTGAAGGCTAAGCATCAGCGACCAGCATGGAATTTGCAGTAGTTACCCATTCCCAAGAGGAAATGGAATTCTGTCGTGATGGATTTCACAACAGGTTTTTTGAGGTCTCCTTGAGGGAATTATGTAGTTTGGGTTGACATTGACAGACTCCTAAAGGTTGCTCACATATTTCCAATAAAGGAGACCTTCAGTGTTGATGTGCTGAGAAGGTTGTACATTCGAGCAGTTGTATGTCTACATGGGGTTCGACACTCCATTGTTTCTGACAGGGACCCACGTTTTACTTCTTGGGACTGGTAGGGACTTCAGAAGTATTTGGGTACATAGGTAATTCTGAGTACAAATTACCATCCCCAGAAAGATGGCCATTCCGAGCGTTTAATTCATGTTCTTGAGGACATGCTTCAAGCATGCATCCTAGATTTTAGAGGTTCTTGGGTGAAGCACATACCTCTTATAGAGTTTTCCAATATTAATAGTTTTCAAGAAACTATTTAGATGGAACCTTATGAGGCATTGTATGGTAGTCCATGCTGATCACCCTTATGCTGGCTCGAGGTAGGAGAGGAAGCTATGTAGGGACCTCTTCTTGTCCAGGAGACCATGGAGCAGATAGAGTTGATTTGGAAGATGATGGCTACTACACAGTTATAACAGAATTCTTATGCTGGTCGATAGAGATAACCTCTAGATTTCCAGTTTGGAAATGAGGTTTTCTTGCGTCTCACACTGAGGATGGGACACATAAGTATTAGGAGATAGATTAAGCTTTCACCGAGGTACATCGGTCTATTTGTGGTCTTGGAGAGAGTTAGGCCGGTTGCATATCAAATGCAGTTACCTCATAGGTACCAAGCTATGCATGATGTCTTCCATGTTTCTCAGCACTAACATTACTTCTCAGACCCATATCATGTTTTCTAACCTAAAGAGGTTGATATCGAGGTGGACACCTCATTTGAGGAGCGTCCTATAAAGATTTTTGATCGAAATGAGATGGTTCTTTATGGCCAGTTTGTTCCTTTGGTATGAAAGCTATGGCCAGATATGCGAGTACAAAATGAGACCTAGTTGAGGGAGGCCGATGTACGATCTTAGTGGTCAGAGTTTTTTGAGGATTAATCTTCTACACTGCCCTACTAGGGAAATTTGAGGACTAATTTCTTGTTGTGGGGAATTTTTTATGAACCCGAATCTTCTTGTAAGGTATGTTTTTCCTTTTAGGTTGTTTTATAGAAAAAGAGGAGTTTTTGGAATTTTCAAGAGTACATGATGTGTAATTTAAGTATAGGATGTGTACACTTTGGTCGTGGGTGACCGTGTAATGGCCATGTAACGACCGAGTACACGGTTGTGTGTGGTGACCTGGAGACTGCCTAAAGTAGAGGCCGAAAAAGGAAAGTACATGAAATGTACATTTAAAAAACTTGTCATGAAATTTTTTCATTAAATAGACTAGGGTCACATCTAATCAACATAACACATTTTCTCTTCATTCGTCTCATCTAGGAGCATTCGTACAACTACAGAACTTCGACGAGACCCCGACTCACCATTTGTTCTCCAAATCGACCACTGTTGATTGTGTTGGAATCAACACAGTGATTTATTCCTTCTTCTAGTACTTCATCTCTAGAATTATCCTCTCTCATGATTTGTCCTCTATTGAACTTCTTAAGTGTTTTTGTAGATCTATGGCATTCTAGAGAGATTCTAGGCCTGGGGTTCATGTATATCATCCGTACAATGCCAGTGTAGGTGGCTTGTTCCTTTTCATCGATAGTCATTGAATTTTATGTGAAAAAAATCCCAATACCCAAGAACGGGGTATTGTGTGGTTATTTTTTAGCCCTTTTATTACCTATTATGACTAGTTTTTTGGATAGAGGTTAATTGTTCAGAATATGGCTAACTTTTCCAAGATTTGGATGTTTTTCACATGTTTTCTTATTTTTGAACATTTGGTCTAGCATTTCCTATTAGGTGGATGCTTTGATTCCCATGACTAGTATTGTTAGGATGATGTGATTGTTATCTGACATGCTATGAAATTCTATAGATTTTTTATCCAATTAGTTCTTGAGGTTTTATTTGGATGCCACATATTGTTTGTGCGTGACTAACTTTCACAGGGTCGTGAGAACATGGTGTAGTAAACCATAGGAAGAATGGTCATTAAGGGCTTTTACAGAGTGTCTATTTACTGTTACGTTGCGTGAACATAGGGGGATGGACTTTATGCTCCCTCATAGTTTCTGTAGTTTCCTCAATACTAGCCACAAGGGAGAATAAGAAGTTGAGTGCTCCCTCAGAGTGCCTATTAGTTACAGAAATGAGTCCACATGGGGAATTGACGGTGAGTGCTTCCTCAGAGAGTCCTTTATAATGCTGAACTAGAGGGGTTAGACTATAAGTACTTCTAAAAGGGTTAATTGTGTTTATTTGGTTGAAATAGAGTGCATCCTAGAGGGTTACCTATATTTTATTAGAAAATTACTTCATATATGAAATTGAATGTAATTGAATTTGTAGGATTGTTATTATGTGTACTTCCTTTCATAATACATCATTTTTTTTATTGTCTGCTATGTATATTCACTGACTGTTTGGCATAGATATTTGGGTGGTTGCCTATTGGGATTATTCTCACACCCTGTTTGGGTCAGGCTTTTGGGCCCAAGTAGATTATATTGCTTGAGTTATTGATAAGGGAAAGCACCCTTCTACTTCAAGTACATGATTTCTATGGAGCAGGGGATCATGGGACCAAGATGAGGCTTGCGATGCTGTGGAGTTGTTTACTACTTTTGTTTTGTAGTTCGGTTTAATAATGTATTCATGCATTGTGATTTGTTTGGATGCCTTCCTAGAAATATTTATCAAGAATTATTTAGATACATGAGCTCCAACTATTTATTACTTCCGCTATTTACCTTTGGTATGGTATTATCACTGCTTCCGCAATTGCTATCTGTTTTACTTCCGCTGTGTTACTCTACCAATTAGGGCATAGTTTCCCAATTATCACACCCAAGGCCCTCATTGCTAGATGTCTGCCTCTAGAATTAGAGGAAATGTGCGTAAGTCCATGTGACCAACTAGGTACAGGGCGCCTCTGGGCGGCTTCCAGAACCGGGACGTGACATATGAGAACCACTGTTCTATTATGGTATTTAAAGTCACATATATAGCACCATAATTTTTAAACGAACTTTTTATTAGAATAGAATAGACTGTACCATCATTTAAATTTGATTTCTGGTTATAAATATTATTTTTTATATCTTTATCCTATTTTAAAAAATACTTAATAAATATACCCTTATATTTGGAATGAATTTACATATTTTGGGTACTAACCCATCATTTAACCACATATTATCTCTTAATATTGATATTTAACCATTTGTAATCTTCAATTAAAATACAATTATATAGATGGTCTTAAAAATGTAAATTGGGTTTTTCTTCTTTTGTGGTTATGGATTCTTTCTATATATCATGAAATATCACAATGAATTTTTTTAATTATCTTTATATTTAATAAATATTATCACATGGTATTAATATTCTATTTTAATGTATATATTAGACATATCCAATTTTTTTTATAAAATTCAATGATGTGTGGCTAGTATATATTTTCGACATGCATATTAAAATTATAAAAAAAATTCTTATTAAATTACATGAAAAGGTTTTGTTATATTTATTGTTTTTTATTTATTATTTTTTAGAAATAATGGACTCACACTAATTCATATAGAAAAGTCATTCAATGATAAAATAATTAAATAATGGTATTTTTCAATAACCTTAGGATCAGTATCAATATAAAATATTATACTCTATATTTATATTGAAAGAGTAGTGATATTATTATTAACATGATAGAGGTAATCAAAAACCCCTTTCTGGATATGGACTAAATCCCTATTGATTCTGTAGATATAGTCATTTTTAGAATCATGCTTCCCTATATCGAAATTTTTACATCCTATCACTATATTAAAAAAAATATGATACAATTGTGTTTGTGTGTGTTGGGGGGGGGTGTTGCTGCCCATGGTATTACCTAAACATAAAATGGACAAGAATACCAAAAATATTTTATTTTTTACATATTAATATAGAAAAAGATACTAAAATGTTGAAACCTAAAATAAATGATGAAGTGAGATAGATAGAATCACGATTTGTGCAACTGAAAAATAAATTTTGAAAAGAAAATTGAAATATTATTTTACATGTATCAACCCATGTTGGATGTATGTGAGAAAAAATAACACCATAGGTAGTTCCTCTTTATCATGAAATAATAAATTAAAAATAGAATAACACATAGAATAAAACACCAATGACTGGAGAATCTATATGGAGCATAGATGAATCTAAATAATAGAGAAGTGAAAAGTATTTCAATAATTTTATAAAATATAATATTTTACTTCATGGACTCAAATAAATAAATATTGTAGTAAAATAAATCAAGTATTTACGGAAAAACCGAAAAATAATGAGAGAATTATAATAGAGTAAATGATCTCACTAATAACCTAGTTACTCCATAAACAATAAGTTAAATAATTACCACCAAATAAGTTACTATTTTTTCAATACATATTACTCTTTCTGACAAGGAATAAGTTACAATATCTAATCAAATAGAATTTTAGAGATAACCATGTACAATGGAACCAAGGACCAAGATCGAATAATTTTATTCCCTCTAAATTCCCATTAAATTATCTTTTGTAATGGAAAAAATGATTTAATTATGTTGAGTGAATGAAGGAATTATTAAATAACCTCTCATTAGTGAGTAATCATGTATTTTTATTGCATTAAACAAATTGGAAATGCATGGTATAAATTTATATGGAACAATATATTGTGTGGATTAAGGAACCCATGAACAATATGTAATGATTAGATGCCTCTTGAATATTATTGCTACAATGATAATAAAATAGAATCTATGACATATAAAATATTAAATATATGATTCTTGCATATGAAATATATCTAAATTATCCTAGTGTGTGAATAGAAACTGTAAATAAATACAAATACACATTCTATGAGCCATAAAATCAATATAATTAGTAATGAATATGGTGATCAAAAAATTTATATAGATCATGTTAAGAGGGGGATAAATATAATTGTATATAATGTGTTTAGATGTTAAGAGAAACCATGAATATCCCAGAAATGGCAATGTTATACAACAAATAACTAAGAAATAAGATTAATAAAATATAAAAAATATTTTCAGGTGATATAACTTTTCATTAAATAATTTAAAAATATGAAATTTTATTTGGAAACTGTAAATTCTATTTCAATAAATAAAATATGACATCCAATAGACAAATAGAATGCGAATAAATAATAATTGAAATAAAAAATGTTTCAATAATGTAATGAATGATTGGGTTTTCCTTATAGCTTATATCATAACATGGGTGAGATTTATAACTTTTTGGGAGAAAATACATATTTTAATTTTTTTTTGAAATTTTAAAATGGGATGATGTATCTATTTAAAATTCATATAATTAAACATACTTATGATTTTAGTTTATTACTTCTATAATTATGTATACAAAAAAAATGAAAATGAATGAATATTAAGTATTATTTATGATATAAAGATTTAATTTTTAAATTAAATCTTATTGAAAATATTGAATTTAAAAAATAAGTGTAAATAACCAATTTTAAAATTTAAATTTAATTAAATTAATTATGATTTTATGAAGAAATTATCATTGTGATATTATTTTAGATTGGAAAAATAATAAAATGATGATGTAAATGAATGTAGTCTTACATAAAAATAGATAAAAATATAATAATTAATATCCCCAATATAATTTATTTATAACATGTAAAATATATAATTATAAATATAGCTAAGTATAGTTTTAAAATGAAATAGAAAGTTATTTCAACAAATATATAATTATATTCCATTGGAGTAAAAAAAAAATTTAAGTAATTATATTAATTTATATGTATTCAATTAACTTTTTTTATTAATAAATTTAATCTTCTTAAAAAAATTAATTTTAAAAATAAGAAATTTAATGATGATACTTCCTTATTATACTCATTTTTTCTATTGATTATTAAATTAAAGATCAAATTAAATGTTATTTATAAATATTGATTGAATTATTTTATTAATGATTTATGTTTTGTAGCGTACTCAAAGAAACACTGTGAGATTTATTAAATTGAAAGTAAAATAATGTGAATTATATTTTTTTTACCATTGGACCATCACTTAGTGAATCTATGAAGAGACAATGATGGGTTTTGTGTCTTTTATTCCATGGAGGATACAAGGCATGATACACCTATATTATGTTCTTCACCACCATGTGTGTTATTTCCATAGTGATTTACATGGTGTATTATATTCCATGGAACCAAGGAAGAACATTTCCAATATTATGATGGGAATTGTAGAATAAATATCACATTATTCACCAAAAAATACATTATATTATGGGGAGTGTTTATAAACAATTTCCAAGGGTCGAGCTAAAGAATTAAAGATAAATACAGATCTTATATCCGCAAACCATATAATAAATTTTTATTCAAATATCAATGTAAAATATGATCAAACCAAGACACCCCATCAAAAACAAATTATGGTCTATGATATAAAAGAGTATGTAAGAATTTGAAAAAGCAATGTTGAATATATATTCATTTTATCCTACATATATACCCTCTATCGTGTTTCCTTGACCACTATGTACTAGTTATTATTGTAAAAAAGTATTAATTAACTAACAATCATTTTTAAAAATCCATAAATTATTTTCCATTAGTTCATAATGATTTCATAATCATTTGATTACTTTTTAATTAAATAATACAAATTTTTTTAAATAATTCATTGTAATTATTATGTGTAAATATTTTTCAATTGTTATTATTTTTCATTTTCATTCCCCACAATTAGTTTGTTCTTCTAATTTGTTAATAAAAAAAGTTATTCATGATTGAAAAACCATTGATCATCAGTGTGAAGACACCTATAGAGTAAGGTGTTAGGATTAAAAGTAGGGAAGCTTAATTTTAAATCAACTTTATTCATAAAATTGTTATATGATTATGGGTCACTTTGAGGAAAAAATTTTATTTCCTATTTAAATATGTGATTTATTGGGAACCTTATTAGGGGAGGATATCTAATGTGGTCAAGAGTATTAATATATGGTAGATATTTATATTTATCATTTTAATTAAAAATAAAATAAAATAACTTGTATTAATAAATTTTTTTATTAATAGATATTAATTAAATTTTTTAGAATCATTGAATTTGACTAAAAAAACTCTTTCATTTTTGAGAATCTTGTATCCAATTAATTCAATTCATTTATTAATGATAGAGATAATATATTTTAACCAAAACTATCAATTAAAAGTTATTTCTAAATTCTAACATTAATTTTATGTTTTCATTACGTAGAGTTCTGTTTTTAATTATATTAAACCTTTATTTTTTTCAAAGTTTATGTTAATAATATTCTATGACATAGATCTTTATATTTAATATCTAATATCTAATGTAATATAATTTTATTTATTCTATTCTATGTTATAGTAGAATATATAATTATCTGTCAAATAATAAATTTGTAAACATTTTCCACTTTTTGTATGTAATGACACTGGTATATAATTATGTCTTTATGGACTTATTTTGGGATAGTGGAGAACTTAGAAGCATCCCAAGATATGTTTATTAAACAAAGTCACATTTGAATTTCGTTTATTCATTTTCTTATTTTATGTGTCTGTTTTATTCAATTTAGTGTCTTAAAAGTTAATATATTCATGAGAAATATGTTAATAACTAGGTAATTGTTTTGATTTTCGAGAATCTATGGAGTAAAATCCTATGGTCGATGAGTTTATTTTATCTCATTAATAATAGACAATGGATTAAAAAAACATTATTGGGGAACCGAATAATGTTTTTTGAAATTTCACCAGTGAGGAACAAAAAAATACAGCACACTATGGTCCAAGGTCTAAAACCATAATGGACTATGCTATACCATCCATCAGTGGGGATGTATGGAGAATTATTCAACCTCCGATCATGGTAATCAACTTAGAAATAAAACAAACCATTATTCAAATGATTAAAACTATTTTATAATATTAAGGCATGAAAAAAATGGTCATCATATAAACTTTACCAATTTTTCAATTTTATCACTTATTAGGACATTTCAATGAAAATATATTTGTCAAGGAGAATGAGAAACAAAATTGAGAGGGTGGGATTTGGTAACTCTCAAACAATTCTACTACCACTTCATATTCTTAAGATCCTAAATATTGACAAATGAGAATTTGATAAGGAGGGGGATAAAAAACCAATTGAACCAATGTTTTTCTAAAGTACAGACACCCATGTTATTGAGTATATAATCATTGGTGTCCTATAAGAATGATACTAATATGTATGTTCCTATCTTTTTATCAATAAAAATAATATTTAATTAAATTTTATTTACTAAAAATTTTATGTACATGAGAGATCTAAAAAAAGATTCAAAAAATAAGTAAATAAATATCTTCTCTTTTATAGTACCATAAATTTGGTATAACATGCATACATTTATTGTTTTCATAAAATTGAGCTTCATCCTCTCTAGAATACTCTTCATTTTTTTTAGAATATCTTAATTTTTTCTCATACCCTCTTCATAGATAAAAAACCCTTTTTGGAGACTAAACATTAATAATGACCTCATGGATTATATTTCAGCATGTTTTTTAGGTATGAATGTTATATATATATATATATATTTCCTTATCATTATGGAGAATAACCAAATATTTATCTACTTCACACCATGATTAATAAACATATATTGTAGTATCTATATATTTTAAATTCCATCCTCAAAATTATATTTCATTCATTGTTTCTTAGGGAATTTATTCCATTATTATAGGATGATGTCCAACATTCAATGTGACAGTCCAAAACTCCCATTGATATCATTTCATTGAAAAATCATGAACCATCATCATGAAACAGTCATCATAAAAGATAAAACATTTAATCATGGAAAACAAATCATAATGAAATGGTAATGGGATATAATGTGACTTTTATATATGATTAAATTATTCTTATATTTCAATAAATCATAGTATAGTGAGAAATAAATTATTTCATGGTTTTCTTTAACTCAATAAATTTTTATAATATGTATCTTTTTTTTAACTTCAGTTGGCTTCCAAGATATCAATGAATATGATGTTAATAAATTAAACATAAAACCAAATTCAAAATAAATAATTTAGTTGTCTGAAGTATTAAATTAAAAAGATGATCCAAATATAGATATTATCTAAACAATAAAACATAAGATAACATGATATTTTTCAGATTTATCCAACTATAAATACGATGATCAATACTTTCTGAACAATGTTTCAATAGAGATAAATATACAACACATTATTTTCCAAATTACTTCATTTGGGATCTTCAATCTCTAAGAATTAAATCCGTTGTCACAATGGGATTTAAAATATATTCGTTTTTTATATATTGGTAACATCTATAAGTCATTTTTAATCTTCTCTAAGATTAAACTATAAATAAATCATGTATCACTATTAAGGAAAAATATTTCTTTCCTCTATTATAACTCTTCATCATCACATATAAAAATAAATAGAATATCACACTTTATTTAGAATAGGTCATTATTATTCACCCCATGAAAATTCATTTAATTGAATGAAATAGGAAAAATAAATTAGAATCTAGAAGAGTATATTCAATGGGAATTTACTCTAATAAAACTCGAAAGTTATGAATGTTATCCTTAAAAAGGTTATTTTTAAAGATATCCATAGATTTATTCTCTATTAAAATATTTTCTAGTGAAATGTCTCAAACATTTACTGTATATTTGACGAAATGATACGTGGTATAAAAATTATTTAAAACACAATTTTTCATTTGATTATTTGAAATGTTAATTGAACATGGATTATTATAAAAAATAAATAATTTGTTTAACAAATCTACACTAGTGCCATTAATTCGTGACTATCAACATTATTTGTATTGAATCCTGAGTTGTTACAAAATAATAATTCTTTTATTAGTTTAATTGAAGTATTATACATGGTGTTCCAAGAAATACATCTTACACCAATAACAAATTCATCTGTAGAAGTTTACTTTCGGTCACCAATCTCACTTGGATGATCCATTTCAGAAAATCCATAAATCAATAATTAAATGTATTTTTATTACCTTGGGTCATTAACAATAGTATATTTTATGTATCACAAGATATATTATTCAACCATAATATATGACCACAAAGGGTTTCATTAGAATTGTTCATTAATAGTAACAATAATTTCAACTTTTGGTCAAGATATTTTATATAAGTGTATTATATCAATGACCCTTAAAACAAATTTTGATCAACAATACGTAAAAATTTATCAATGAAAAACATGGTGCAATGTTTTATAAGTTTTTAGTCCTCTATTTATTCTTCCCTTCCAAAACACATTAAAAAAATTATTAGCAAACTTTTCTTGTGTGGGAATGATACTTAACACATTGTTCATTTTTACATTCCAAAGAAGAAATCAATGTTAAAAAATATTAACATCCGTATATTATTTATCATTAGAAAAAAAATTACCAAACTTATTTTTCTATAAAAATAATTTCATTAGCATAAAAATCGTAATGGTTGATTTTTTTTCATTTTATATAGAGATTACAACCCACCATGTTGATTCAAAAGTTATTAATCTTTAATATATTTTCTAGTATTGAATAACTTGATTAAAGAAAATATTTAATATAATATAAATTATTATTTAGATTATAAACTGATGGAATATAACTATTAATCATAAAACCATTCACATGTTCAATGAAAACCTTTTCCCAAGTTACCCATTCAATAATGGTGACTTCAGATCAGTTTTGAAAACATTATATTTTCTTTAAATACATATGACATGAAATATTAAAAAAAATATCAAACCTTTTAATTGGTTCCCAATTTACATTAAAATCTATACACACAATTTTATAGTTTCTTTTGAATATAAGATGAACCTTTACTATGACATATCAACTTTCTCATTGTGTTTTTTTCAAAAAAAATATTTATCTTGATAATATTCTAATTTTTTGTTCATGAAACTAACTCCAATGTTTCATTCATCTCAATCTAATTAAACTATATTTACATCACTATAATCTTATAGTTATGTTTTAATTATTCTTAAATACACTATAAATCAGCTGAAAAAAAGCTTGTATGATTTTAATTTCTTATTTTTTTGAGAAGAATTTCAATTATCTGTATAGTTATTTACTGGATTAAAATATTTACATTGAAATTTTTTACTTATATACTCTAGGATTTGAGTGTTCTTAATAATTATAAATTTTATAATAAAAAAGGGAATTTTGAAAATCAACAATAACATTCAAATATATCTGATGAAATTGAAAACATTCTCTTAAAACTTCTCTAACCTAATCACCAATATGACATGATGTACATAATGAGTTTTTATTTTAGAATACAATGACATAATATATTCTAATGAAATTATTCCAATTCATCTTATGACGATGGTATCTCCTATCAAATAAAGTATATCTATGAAATATCCCCTCAATAACTATCTCATAATTCTTTCCCAAATATCTTCATTTTTGAATTGATATAATATGAGATGACAAATACCTATATTATTTTCATGTTTATATTCTTCTAAATCCACTTATAAAATTATTTATTAACTAAATATAGTTTAATTAATAACCCATTCAGGATATTGGAACTCAATTTTGTTGCTTTTATCAAAAACAATTTTAATGTCACATGTTCTAATAATGTGGTCCCCACATTTCCCACCAAAATGTTGTTATCCCTAAAAAATAATAAATTTCATTAGGGTGTGTATGGAGGTCTATATTGAATCATTATTTTGTCATTCACATGATATTACCCCAAATTATTCAGTCAATTTTTCAGATTCAATTTTGTAATTAAAAAGATGAATAACACACCCAAATTTTTTTCGATAAACCTATGATAATTCACAGACATCTCAATAGCCTTTTATTTTCTCAATATATTATAAAATTAATTAATAGAAGTAAAATAATAAATAACATTAATGAAATACATATCTATGTTTGTTGATTTCATGCTCACTAGTCCAAAATAATCATTGGGTATCAACCTAAGAGGATTCTTGGTTATGATCACCAAGTTATTCTTACAATTTATAACTATATTTACTATATGACATGTTTCCCATATGTGCAGTATTTTATTATTGATACCTAGTACAATTGTTAGAACATAATATTTAATAATCGAATATCTATTATTTTTACCCATGTGGCCATTTTTTATTTTCTGAATCTTAATCAACTCCTTCGACATAATGAAAAAATTATTTTGATCATTGGAAATTTAATATATGTTACCCTTTATTAACTATCCCATAATTATTAATATGAAATAAATCATTATTCTAATGGAAAATTCATTTTTTCAAAATATCATTTCATTCACATTTCCAAATATTTAGGGAAACTCGAATGATTGTAGCTCAATCCTTTAATAAAGTGAACACTAGTAGATTAAAACCATATTTTCCAATTTTAGTGTTTATAAAACCGTTGAATATTGCGTAATCCATAATTATTTAATGTAATATCCCATTTTTTTTATAACTTTAACAATTTTTTAAGAGTTATTTTTTTTAGTCACATGCAATAAGAAATCGATGTTATACATCAAATGCTTTCCACCATTCCTGAAATTATAAGAAACCTTAAATCAAATAATTTTTATTTATGAAACATCCTATTATTAGATTTCAGGTTATTATACCTCTTAAATTCCCAATGTATTATTGTAATAAAAATATACAAGGTGTGTCTATGTTGATCACAACAACCACATGTTTCCTCAAGAGAATCATTGATATTTTTTCAGTTTTACCATCTCTTTCATATATTTTATCAGCATTCTTATTAGAACATTATATATAATACCCAAAAATTCATAGAATCTCTTCTATTTATATCTCTAAAAATTACACCCCCATATAGAGTCCTTGTGTCCCTGGACTATATAACACCATCATTATCATTAAAACTAAAATACAATTGATAATAAATTTTATTCCTCAGAATATTCTGTTGGATATTATTTCTAATTTAAAATCTATTACTTTAGTTTTTTTATCTTGAAAAGAATAATACACTGTTTTCATGTAATTTACTATAGAATAATCCCAGTGATATTCTTCCACACCTCATTTTTTTCAAATTAATCACTATCAATTGAATTTATAATATGTGTTTTCTTATTCTTAGGTGAAAAAGGTACCATTTTTTTCATAAAATTATTTCCTCCAATTTTAAAACAATATTGAGTGTCTAGAACTATAGTTTTAGTAACCATAGGATAATCAACCATTTATTTGGAGGCATAAAAAAAATTCTAAATAGATTTATAAAACCTATCAAATCCTTTAATATAATTTTATTTAACTCCTCCTCCTATTATTGTTTATTTGATTTTTAGTTATAAAAATTATATCCTCATTATATATTACCACTAAAAAATTAAAAATCATTTTTCTATATTAATCATAATAATCTTCCCTCTCACTAAATGTATCTCATTGATGTTCAAAATAACTTCATTTAATAATTTCATTAATTTCTCATTGACATTAATTCTCACTACCTCCCACATTTGTATAACTAATGATATTGCATTATAGAAATTTCAGGTTATTGTTTCTTTAATTTTAAAATTTCTTATGTATTGTTTCTAAATTATTCTAAACATATTGTTGAAGTCTTTATTCATTTTTTACTACCCCATGTTAGATAAAAATTAGGTTTTGGAACCAAAAGTTTTTAAATGAATGTTAGGTTTGGGAACCCATCATTTATAATTATCCAAACCCTTATAAGATTATTGTTTCATTTATATACACAATATTTGTAGTCAACTGCATGTTTTCTGCAGTTTTTAGTGAAACCCAACATTTGAGTCGTTCATCTCCGAGATTGAAAATATTAATTATTTTCCTAAATTTTTCAATGGTTTCATTAATATTTTTTATTTAAAGTCCATTAAATGTCCAATTCAATGCCCATTTTTCAATGGATTACAATTTTCCTATTTATCAATTGTTTTCGGATTTTAGTGGGAATTAAAATTCAAATTTAAAACATTCATTGTGTGTTAAATGGTTGAACTTTTTTGGTATATCTTCTAGATATCTTTGAACTAATGAAAATCGGGCTTCTTGTAAAATAACATGAGTCATGTATTAGGACAAAAGTGATGTCCCTAGTTCTATGAATATTTAAACATTATAGAGATTCATGTTTTGATATGTTTCTATTTTTTCAAATTATTAATGTTGTATCCACATGAAATAATTTTTCAATAGTTTTTCACAACAATTTTTAGAGCTACACTTTGGTGATATTCTTATTTATCACATATTTTTTGTTTGATCTACCTTGGTAATATTTTTCTTACTACCATTATTTTTTATAATATTTTATCATTTATAAATATCAAATATTTCTTCAGAAGGGAATCACATAGAAGATATTATATTTACCTCTGAAGAACTATTTATTTTTCAATTTATACTAATACCATGTGAAGAATATATTTCAACAATTATCATCTTATATATTTTCTTGAATTTTTGGATATTTTTTCTAAATCATGGCGGAGTTTCAACTATTAAAACATAGTTGTGGAATTCATGGTTCCTTCTAAAAGAGTCGGATTATATATAAGGTTTCAACCTTTATCACATTGTTGTAGAGGTCTCTAGATAAGAGGATCAATTTATTAAAATCATCCAGATTTTCTGAGATGGTGTTGGTGGAGTGGACCAGTGGATCTTTTTTCCCAACAAAACTATAAAAATTTCTATCTTCTCTTATTTTTAATTTCTCATCATAATTTATTTAATGAAAAGAACACATCACTAAATTACCAATCATAAACATAGATTGATTTTGATTTTTCTAATAGTTTTAAAAAATAATCAATTCACCCCTCTAATTTCCTCATATTATTATGTCATAATAAATAGTATCAGAATAGTAACCCTTTACGAATTTTTTTAATAAATAATATAATTTAGTTAAATTAGATAATAAAGAAATATATCTATGGAAAAAATCAATGTAGGTATATCAATGATCAGAGTTCTATAATTCAATGGTGAAATAATGAATTCTTTAAAGTTATAGTGATTAACTCTTTAAAGAACCATGATTTTAATTTTTTTAGATGAATTTAAAAATGTATTAATTTCCCTTTTGAAGAGGTGAATTGGGAAAATACATAGTAAATAAATATAATATAAAATCATATAATATAAATGATATTATTTTTGGATTTATTTTTAATGAATTTGTTTGATCATATGTGTGTGATAACACATTTGGGATGTGGAAGTTAATTTCTATTTACTTTTAAGGAATTTAAAATGGTAGAATGTTGAATGGAATTGTAAATAGTATGGTTGCTTAAATTTATGAATGATATCATGAATTAAATGTGATTATAGTTTTATCCTCAAAATGGACTATAATTTGTTCTAAATATTGAAATTACACTTCTTAAGAAAGGCTGTCAACAATGGAATTGATTAGAACATCAATGATGTATGAAGTAGATATAAAAGATGAATTAGAAGAGAACATAATGAAAATATGGGAGAATAATGATGTCAATGTTACTGATTCAAAAAATCAAAAGGAATATTAAGAGGATGTTTTATCCCCAAATAGTTCCAAATGTTCATATTCTTGAATGGAAATGGCTAATCTAGATAGAAAATTAAGAAAGTGCTATAAAAAGAATAGATGCATAAAAATGTATATAAATTGTTAAAAAATTATTTATGGACTGCCAGAAGTTATATTTTATTGATCAAAAACTGTGGTGCATATGAAACATTTTTTAACATAGAAGAAATTATATACACGAAAAATTATAAATCAAGAAACAAACTACCAAATGAAAGTTTATTTAGAAAACATGGTAAATAGAGATGTAAAGGCTACAAGGTGTATTTTTTTGAACCCATTAGATCTTATAAGTAAAATTTAATGGGTGATCTATAAAATCGGAAAGCTAACATGTGCTTTATGGATAAGGAAAAGAGGTATGATACTATTATTATTTCACATCTGATGAAAAAATCTACTCAAATACTGAACTTGTTGAATAGATTTTCATTCATGAAGTAAAATATAATTAATTAATAAAAATTAATAATTCATTAGAAAATATTTATTATTCATTCATTTGTTAGAAATATTCAATTTCAAAATATAACTTGAATCATGAATAAAATTTAGCAATACTGCTTTAAGCAACACCATGCATGAAAATAATATTAAAATGTAGCAAGACGAAGTATAATCCTTTAAAAGTTATACAATTACACCTAATAATTGATAAGAATATTTAATTTATATTTTTCAATGATTTTTTTTAGAAAATTAAAATATGGAATTGGATGAATTTGTGAAGTGAAAATCCAAAAGTATAGAAAAAAATTTTCATTCCCTGTTTTTATAGACATAGAATAACTAGAATTATTAGTTTTTATTGAAGAATTAATGTCCATTATGAAAAAAACTTTTTGATCAAAAAATACTTGCATTAATATCATAATTAATGAATTTATTACTAAAAATATTTCTAAAATTACTATGGCCAATTTTGGTAAAATTAAGCCTATATGGTTACCTAGAACTTTGGTAATTAATACATCTAGACCCAAGATCATTTGGGTACCAAAACAAGATTTTATATATTTTTTTAGGTAAAAGGCCACATGGATATAATATAATATTTATATATTGATAGTTTCTTCTCAAGTAACATGAGCGGGGATTCAACAAAATTCTGCATATAATATAATGTTGATGGAGGTTTAGTTACCATCATTGAAAATACTAAAGGAAAAATCGTTGTCGAAAGATATTTTGGAGATCCAATGCTAATTCTAGCCAATAAATTTCATTATATTCAAGGGTTAAAGAAAAATATGGATATTATTTCTGAGCTCTGTGAAGATGGTTGTTATGTATATTTTTATCAAAATGGGTGATCTATTTTTCAAAATAAAGTTCATCTATCTAAATAAAATTAAACAGAATTTTTTTATATTTTTGGATGATAATTCCTTACGTGAATTGAAATTGAATTGTTTATCTACTAAAATAAATGAATCAATGATTTAGAATATGAAGCATGAAAATTGTAATATATTTTTCTAATATATTTTTTATATGATTTTGTATTCTCATTTTATTACAATTAATTTTGATTTGTATTGACATTTTGATGCATGATAAATAGGATGGAAAAATAAGTCATCTATTAAATATATCAACAAATATTTGACACAAAAACCATTCAATCTCATCCAAATATTTTTTTTTTCAACATCAAGAGTAGCAATCTTAGTCATCAATTCTTTTGTTTTGATTTTATTAATTATTTTTCATTATTTACCTGGGTATATTACATAAAATTTAAAAGTGATCCTTTTTATCTTTCTTTAATATTATAAAAAATTCATCAAAATGATAAATATTTCAAAATGACATCATTGGGAAGTTATCACGGAGTGGAGTTTTAGAATCATGAGTTTATTTTTTTCTCTTATTTTTGTATTAAACATAATGTAATTTCACCAAGAACACCTTATAGAAATGGAATTATAGGAAGAATAAATATGAATATTCAAGATAAGGAAATAATTCTGATAAATTAATATACTATTCCAATAAATTTTTGGTAATAATCAATTAATAAAACATTCCGTATCATGAACATAGTTTTATAAAGGCGCATTCATAAAAATACACTATATGAGTTATAGAAAAATAAAAACCCTAAATTTTTATACTTTAATGTTTTTGTATAAAAAGGTGTACATTTTGAAGACTAAATTAAAAAAAGGCACGTTAAATCAAATAGTTGATGAATGAATATTTTTTAGGATATTTGACAACATTTAATGCCTTGAGTGTACACAATAAAAAACTTAGGATAGTTTAAGAATCTATTCATGTGAATTTTTATTAAAATGACACTTTTTATAAAAAAAATTAAAAAAAAATGAAGTTACCAATTGTTTAAATAACTTAATACTTTAATCATCTAAGGGTTAATTTGAAATTAAATTATAATATTATTATATTTATTCCAGTTATGAAGAACATAAAACTAATGAACTTAAATATTTTTTACCTAGACATCATATAATATCAATGTACCATCCATTAGATACTACTATAAGAAAACAATATTCATTATTTTAGACTAACATGAATGTTGGAATCCTAGAGGAATTCTGCACCTTTTTATCCAAATTTTAATAAAAATACGTAGAAGAATACTTAAATAATGGGAGTTATATGATATCCACAAAAGAAGGACTAAACCATTTTAATAGAAATAATGTTTGAGAATTAATTGATATGCCTTAAAACTATCTATTAATAAAAACCAAATGGGTCTTTATAATCAAATAGTTTGAATAAGGAATAATTGATATAAATAAAGAAAGTCTAGTTGTTAAAGGATATAACAGAGAAGAAGGAATTTATGTTGTGGAAACCATTTCTCCAGCTTCTAAATTAGAATCCATTTTGATCCATTTATAATATTCTTCTTATAAGAATTTTAAATTATATAATATAAATTTTAAATTCTCATTTCTAAATAGTTATTTATTAGAGGATGTCTATGTTGAAAAGCCTTAATACTTTGAAGACCAAAATCTAAAATATTATATTTTTAAATATACTAAATCTCTTTGTGAACTTAAAAATCCCATGGGATTTTTATAAATGAAAAGTTTCATTTCTTATTAAAAATGATAAAAAAATGGATTAGTATATTCTAATATTTTTTAGAAAAAATCTATCTCTGATATTTTATTTTTAAAAATCTATATATATGTCATAAATTTTTTTATCAAAAAAATTATTTTTAATGATTTTTGAAAATATATGTAAAAGGAATTTTAAATGAGAATGTTTGGATAATTGAAACTCATTATTTGTTTTAAAATTTATCAAAAAATATTTTTAAATGTTTAGGATCATCGAATACATATTTCTGATATGTTGATAAAGTTTGGTATTGAAAATAGTAATGCTTATTATACTTATAATCATACTAATGTCAAACATGATTTAGATGATGTTGGAATAGAAGTTGATAGTAATTCATACAGATTTATGATGTGTAGTACTGTATACCATACAACTGTTAGACCATATATTTTGTTTTCATTTTATATTTGTGAAAAATTTCAAACAAACCCATAATAATCCCATCTAACAATGGTTAATAGAACATATAGATATCTAAAAGAAAATATTTTTATATATTTTATCTATCCAAAAAAATTTATTTGAATTAAATTTCATATTTAGATGATAATTTTGGAGGGTGCAGGTTAGATAGAAAATGTACATTAGTAATGTTTCAGTTTTTCTTATAGTCTCAAGTTTTATTGTCTAGTAAAAAGAAACATCCATTTTCATTTTCAATAGATGGGGGAGAATATTTATTTGATTGCATTTTTTATGCACAATTATTTTTAATAAAGTACACTATTCATATAAAATTTTAATCATATTCCAATTTTTTGTGTTCGTACTAGTGAAATTAATATTTCAAATAATTATATGTGTCACTCTAGGACTACCTAAATTGATATAAGGGAATATTTTTTTATAGATTATTTCCTTTAAAAAGAAATAGAAATTTAATTTCACAACACATATTATTATACTGGTGAAATTCTTACTAAACCACTTCCAACTTCGTGTTTTGATTTTATTATGGTGTATTAATTTGATTTAATAATAAGTAAAATAAATTTTCCCTCTCATAAATTTTATTTTAAACTCTCATGGATAAAATATTTTATTTAATATCCGTATAATTTGATTCTTTTGAATTGTATAATTTAAGATTAAAATATTATTTATATAATTTTATCTTTTCAATGTTTTTTTTCTATTTTAAAAATATAAAATTATTACATTTCATTTTTTTATAACGAACCAAAACATCTCTAAAACCCCATTAAAAAAATACTTCTCTATCATACACCAAATTTTCAATCCCTTTATTTATCTTGATCACTTAATCTCTATTATAAACAAAATATCTATAACTCAAACCATATAAATCTCTAATATTTATAAGGGAATGATGATGGTATACCAAGTTAATGGTTGAATCAAATAACATCACGCTAATAAGAAATTTTTGGAATAGAGAGGCCCCTAAATTCCATTGGGTTTTATAAAATAATATACTTTTAAAATAATATTAAGGTTTTCTAGGTTTAGATTAAATTTTTAATGGAAAAAATACAGAATACATTTTCAAGAATGAAGTAAGGGATTTTTTCAAGCATGACATTTAAGTTTTTGTAATGAAGAGGTTATTGTTTCCTCAAAGGTAAATGATAATTAATTTTTAATTACTAGAGTTTAAATTAATTATTTTATTCATTTTACCCATAAATGATCCTATTAAATTAGTCTATTATCAATAGAATAGGAAGTTCATATTTTTATAGATATAATTCCCTTTTTGTTTAGAAACTCTCATGTTAGGAAATGTGGATGAAGGATCGTGAAGATTAATAGAAGGTAATGGTCAACTATATTCAGACTGTAGTTCCTCCTAGGATATCAGAGCTAAAAAAATTATTTTCTATGTTATGTATCTTACATTATTGATGATATGTAATATCCCTAAAAACATATATATATATATACTGATATATATTAATCACTACAATCAGAAGGACATTAGGATTCCTTTCAATCCATATTTATGTCTTGTTGCTCAATTTTTGTGTAATATAGGTATGATCAATGATATCTGAAAATGCATAAGATGTACCCATAATAAAATTTTAGCTTTTGGAGTTCTATGCAATGTTACTATTTTCGGCATAAAAAGGGTACTCTAATCCCCATGGATGTATAATGTTTTGAGGTTTTTGGTTATCCTACTCAGGGAGAGAATATAAGAAAAAAATAATCTATTCCTAGGAGGATTCCTTCCAAATACATTAATGAATTAATATTAGGAGTCATAGATATTTTCCTTGATATTCATTTTTTTACTACTAACATTACTATAACTTCATGGAGAGGGATTAAAGTGTTTGTGAGTAACCCAACAGGAGTAGGGGGAGTTACTCAACTCTCGAGAACCAATGAAGAACCCTCCACTGAATAAATCATTAAGATCCCATTCTCAGGACATTAAGAAGAGAAGAACCTATTGAACTGTTTTTCCCAATTTCTATTAAATATGTCGATTAAACATGTTCCAATGGTTAAATAATGGGTTATAATATCAATTGATAAACATGTAATTACTAAGGTTGGGGAGGTCCACCAACCTTTTTGTGAAGAAAGAGATGATGATGATGAGGAAGTTACTAGTGTTGTTAAAGAAATAATAGAAGAAGTTGTTATTCCAATTTCAATAGGAATAATGGCTAAATTTCATGATTAGAAGGTGGTACATATATAAATATAGGTTGATCAAAAATATGAAAATTATTTAAAGATATTTCATGATGTTAAACATGTGAAAACATCACTAATTAAATCAAATGACCTGATTATAGTTAAAAAATTTCTATTTTGTTGAAAAATAATTTAAAGGAATATTAGTTAGGTTGGTGAGTAGATTGAAGACTTTAAAGAATTTTTATCTCTATATAAATTATGAATATAAGTATAGTTTCATCCCTTGGTAGATGTTGGAGATCCCAAAAATATACCAAATATGTTATCCTTTGATTCTATTGATGCTCATATTTAGGATATTATTTTTAATTCAATTAGATAAGGGAATCCAATGATCATTTTCAATGAGGTATATAATGATGTAGATAACATTTTGAGTATTTAAGGAGATCCTCTTTTCCAAGAATATTGTTAGCAATCTCTAGCATCATCTATAAAGTGTGAATAAAAAATCAATCACAATATTGTATTTTGAGGCTTTTAAATTGGATATAGATGATTAGATTGGATAGATAAGAGAGGAAGAAATTTCAATGTCTAATGTTGATATTTTAAATAGTTTTGGGATGAAAATTTTAATCTCCTAGAGTTAGTTCAAGCCAATATAGGGCTTCAAATTCCATCCAAACAACTTCTCCCGATTTTATATAGATATTGGAATCTCTTACATCCATTTTTTATAACATAATGGATATGATTCAATTTTTTAGTGTGATTGTATCCCACTATACACATTATTGAACAATGAAAATGATCTTGTTGAAATATTTACGTCATTAGAAACTATCATTAAATGTTTTGAAAATTTTCAATACTCAATTGTGGAAGTTTATGTCTAGTTTTGTATATTTGTTCATAAATTTCTAAAATTAAACACATTTGAATATTTGATGATGTGTTAGGGGTAAAAGATATTGTTGAAGCAATGAGAATTGTCATTGAAAAAAAGTATTGATCTATTTATAGAACACTTAAATGTTATTTATCTGAATGTTAGTGATTCTTCAAATATGTAATCCTCTTCAGATGGGCCAGATCCTAAGCCTTAATCCAAAACCACTACTTATACATGTAAAATTTTCTCTTCCAAAACACATTGTAATAAAACATGATTATAATAAATAAATATTGCGTTTATTTTTTAATATCTATTAATTAAATAAATACTTTACTAATAAATTTTATTTCATGTCTGAACCTATTAAATTTTTAGAAATCAAATATTTTTGTATTAATATGACGTTCACTAAATTTTTTGTGAAACATTAATTATGTTACATTACAATGTTATCGTTTTTTTGATATAATAAAGGTATATTTGTTTTGGATTGAAATAATATTTATATATTATGTATATGTTGTTATATTATATGTTTATCAAAAACCTTATTTATTAAAATCCATTATCAATTAAATTTGAGAGTGGATAAATTTGAATATGCATAATTTTAATTTTCAAATCCATTTTATATGAAAATATGGATAAATAAAATTAATAATTTATTTAATTCCTATTTAATTGAGTCATTTTAAATATTTTTATGTTTTAGTGAATATCTTATTTGGGGTTTTTTCATAAAAATGGACTGATTATAGGGATTTTCTTAATATAACAAGTTCATTCGATTCTCTTTGATTTTGATGCTCACAAACACCTATATTAGTGTAAATAATGATATTTATATATGTTAATTTATTATATATATTACATTTTTTTAATACAACTGAAGTGTTTTTTCTAATTTATTCTGGACATTTTGATGAAATGTGGATTCACTATTCACAACCCCATGATTGATTAAAGATTGGTTTTGGAACTAAAATTTTAGGAAAAACATTATGTTTAAGAACTAAATGTTTGTAATGAACCAAAAATTTACATGGTTAACACATGGTCTATCATCTAAACATTTAGAGTAAAATACATGTTTTATATTGTTTGTTTTGAAACCCTACACTAGACTCTATTATAAATGATATTTAAAAGATTTATTATTTAAATGACATATATGAAGATTTATTCAGAGTATAAATCATTAAATCCATTCAAAAACTGATTCATATTCCCTTATTCAACATATTTAATCATTCATATTTCTAAGGGAAGTTATGATATTAGTGTAAATTCAAATTCAAATTGAAAAAAACTTTGTTTTTTGAATGACTATATTTCATATGGCATATTTTCTAGTTCTTTTTGACCTGATGAAAATCATAATTCTTGTTAAATACCATGAGTAGGATCTACTACCAAAACTATAGGTCCCTAGCTTAATGATGAACTATAATTTCAAGACATACCTATACTGATATTTTTCTATTTATTCTTCTTACTACTGTTATTTATATTTTTTTTATTTTTTAATAGTTCATTGAATCCATTAAAAGATCTACACATTAGGGACACACATTCTAATCATACATTTATTGTTTTATCAACATCTGTAAAATGATACTCTCACTACTTTTGTGTTTTCAAAATATTATATTAACAAATAATATAGATATTGTTCTGTAGTAAATCACATTTATGATCTTTTATTTACCTATGAGGAACACTTCATTTTAGAGTTGATGCTGAAACTATCATCCCATGATATTTCATTAATTATAACTATATCACTTTTTATTGAAGTTTCAATTACATGTAATCAGTCCTTAGGGACTGTCATATTCTCACACTAAGCTATTTTTTTGATATTATCTACAAAAGTACAAGACTATTTTTACGATGTCAACTACTTGTAATAAGCAGTAGAGGTATCCATATAAGAGTAATTTTTTATTAAAATCATCAAGCTCATTGCGAGAGTGTTGTTGGAGTGGACTAGTGGATCATTATTCACTAAACCACTATAAATTTTTCTATTTTTATTCCATATATTTTCAATTTATAATCTATTTAAATAAAATAAAAAACCACTCTTTAATAATAAAAATTAGGGATTATGTTTTTTAAAGAGTTTTAAAAATGAAACAACTCACGCATCTCATCTATTTGTGTTATTAATACATTATAAATGAGACAACCCATCTTTAATAAGAACACCATTATCAATGAGAACAAAATTTCCTTCTCAATAAGATCATTATAATTTTATTAATTATTAAATTTATATAACTAATTATTCTCACTCTTCAAAACAATCTTTTAACTCTCAAAATACCTATTTTGGGTTAAGAACAATAGACCTACATTCTAAATTTAAATTCCTTTTGTGAATTGTCATTAATTATATTATCTTCACTAATATCATATTCTTTACTAGAAGTATCTTTTAACTTATATTATTTATCCATAAATTTTATAGTTCCTTTATTCATTGAGTCCTTGACTTATATTTCACATCCATCATTAATAAATATAACATATTATTTTATTATATATGTATTCTTATTTATGGTTTTAGCCATTAATTTTTCCCATCGACTAAAATTTATTTTATATGGCTATTTGTCATATATTTTCTCGAATATGATCTTTTGTGTTGGTCATCGTCTCTATCATTATCCATCAGTTTCAATATTATTCTAACTAAAAGATGTATAGTTTTATTCCTATTTAGTAATATTTACAACATTACAAGTAATGGATATGATATCTAAGATAAGAGAAATAATATATGGAATTATCCAGTCCTTCCATGATTGAAATAAATTTCCATCCAAAAAGTGGAATCCATTAATGTATACCATATTATTACTCTTAAAATATCACTTCAATTAATAGATGTTTTTTATAATGAACAAAACTCATATCCTTTGGATTACCTCGAATAAATTATTTTGACCCAAAAACAATTTGGTAATAAATTTTTCAATAGTTATTAAGCTATTGATAAATAAATATTATCTAATAACAAATTATAAGCCCATGTGAGAGTGCGCCAAAATTGAGAGTGGGGGAGGGGAGAATTAGTTGTTAGAAAAAACTCTAAATAAATATAACATTTTTTTCCAGTATATAGGATAATGAAAAAAATGTAATCCATTATATGTTATTGATATATGTATAATTACTAAAATTCACTTAATTTTACATTGATACAATTTTATTTTCATTTATTGGATAATAATTGTTATCCAGAAACTAAGATCATGTTGTCCATATTCATATATTTTTAGCATTGGGAATAGGGAATATAGTAAGATTATGGTTAGGATATCTATGTATATAAAATATTTAGACAAGTTTAAACAAATTAATAAATATTATACTTTTATCGTTAAGTGTTTCCATTTTTAGATCATATCATTATTTTTTCAACTCTTAAAATTAAGGTAAATTTTATATATATTACATTCAATATTGTATGGTTTAATAAATTAATGTTTTATCACACCATATTTTTATTATGATCATCTATTTAAGGACCAAACATGTATCCTACAATGATGAGGAATTTTGCATCATTATTTCCCAATAAAAAATATTTGGATATATCAATTTCCAAATCCTCTATGAGATCTATAAAATATGAATCTCAATAATGGTGTGATCAAATAATATTATTCCATGATATATATATATATATATATATATATTGATAACAATAATTATTTATTGATATTTCATAACCATTTATTTTTAGTAATGAACTTCTATATTGTGATTTTCTCAGTATCTTGTGGCATAATAGTCTTTAACCCCAACAGAGACTCCCCATAGAAAATTCAAGGCTTATTATCATATTTCAAAACTCATAAAAGAAATATACATGTGAATATTATTATACTAATAATAGTGAAATGATAATGCGATAAAGTGGGATTCTTGGATATATGAATTTTTTTCTAATTAAAAAATACATAGAAATATTAGAATAACATCACCCCATATTGTTCTCCTAAAAAATAAATATGATTCATTTTTATTATTTATTATCTCGAATAATATCCCAAATAATCCATGATCACGTTGTCAATAAATAAAACATTAATCCACATTTAAAACTCTTGAAATGCATGTATCAATAAATAATTCATAACTTGATCTCAATGTAAATTTTTTAAAACAGAATATAAAAATATCGAATGATATTCTTGACAATTTTCTACTTACTAGTATAAATATTAATACTATATTGATCTTGTATTGATTACAATTTACTCATGTCACCAAAATTCAATTCAAATCATTAGGTTTATTCAATCTCTAAGACGTATCTCCTCAATGACAAATAAAACATCCGAAGAAAATGTAAATATTATTTTGCACCAATAAGAATGGTTGAATAGGAAATTTTTATCAAAAACAATTATCTACTGCGATTGAGAATAAATATTTAAATCAGGTGATAAATTTTAGTAGCCATTGAGGATGCTTGGAAACAATTAATATGATGAAATATAAAAAATTAAATGTTTTTATATTTTATAGAAAATATATTAATCCATGTTCAATGGCTCACCTCATATAAAAAACCTCTAAATACACTTTCAGTTACATGATAACACCTTATTAAAATCTCATAAAATTCTAGACTTTGGCTAACTGATAGAGATCCATTTAGGGGAGGAATCCAAAAAGTAAAAGAGGAAAACTTATTATCTACCCCATTGGAAGCATTTCCCACAAATAAATATCTAAATAAAAGAGGTTAATTTAGAGTAAGAATCCAATAAGTAAAAGGGAGAACCTTATTAGCCATCCAATTGGAAGAATTCCCCGTAAATCATTACAACTTAAAATTTGTGGGACTAACTAAAAATAAAACATAAAATACTACATATATATATAGAAATACTTATAGGTGGAACTTCTAATAAGTGTTTCTTGTTGGTTAATGTGTTAATTAACAATTATACATTATTTTATTGAGGTATAACCTACCCAATTGTTTTATCAAAATATCAATAGGTGTGTTTGGTTGGATAACCAGCACCCAAATTAAAATTTGGGTTCCAATAAAAATAAAGGGGGAAAATTTCATCTCTAACTGTGGAATATTCTAATAAAATTATCTAAATCATGGCCACAGACCATTCCAAAATGGATCCCCATATCTAAAAAAATAAACCATTCTGTTTAGGCACCAACTCCATTTACAAAATCAATCAACCAAACTTTTACTTTATTATATAGTCTAAGTATGCATCCAAAAGATTCACCATTGAATTATGTACCAATAAATTTCCTTTTGGAATAAAAAATACACTCTCTAAAAACATTATAATTAGAGTGATTTTTTTTCCAAATGTTATCTGTGAAATTACCCAATAAATTACTAGAAAACATGGGGAATAATCAAAGGATAGTGGTCAGGGTTTGAAACCTAGATAATGAAGAATGGAAGCTAACCGAGTATCTAATAGTGGTGGGAATATTTTCGGAGAAAGGAAAATATGAGTATAATAAAAATGATAAAAAATGAAAATTATGAAAATATAAAATATGGAATGTTGATTATATAGGATAAGATGGAAGAATACAAGATGCCAAATCCTTAAAAGACCCAATGGAGTTCCATGTGGAGAAGAGGTTATTAAAAATAAATATAAAATAAAAAATGTTCTCGAATATTATTAAGAAAATATAAATCAACATTTATTTATGAAATATTTATGAGATGGGAGTGATCCACTATTGTTCAAAAAAAACCCACCCCAATTGAAGTGATCCAATAAAATTTCCAACTCATCCACATTTGAAACATGAAAATAATGAAATGCACATGTTTACAGGGGATCAAGTGAAAAATTATTTCCCCTAAATATTTTTTTAATTTATATTGGATTAAAATAAATATAATTTAGCGGAACTATAACTTATTATTAATATAATGATGTAAAACCAGGTATTCCTTATTAAATTCATTAAAGGTGGGGAAATTCATACTACATAATAAATTTTTAATACTAATGATGGAAGAAGAAATTGAGTTCCACTTATAATTAGGAAAAAGTTCCATGTAACAAGGAAGGCCATCATTAATGCGAATAAAAGAAGTTTTATTTTCAAAGTAGGTGATGAACAAGTCCTCTTTGTTCTCATGAAGGCTGTTAAACATGGAACCCGATAAAAATAAATCCATGAAATATTTTCCCTAGTTATAAATTATACCATTATGAATTATTATTTTAAATATTATAAAAACCAGATGGAACATATAAGTGGGATGGAAGAAAGAAAATGAGATATTATAAATATAAATAATGAAGTAAAATATTTTGATTTTGAGTGGATAAAATTATTTTCAAGGGACTCATGTAGGGATTTTTTCCAACAATCATCATGATGCTAATAATTTTCTTCGATTCCACTACAAAAAACATAAATTTTCTAAAATTTCAGAGAATAAGAAACTTGTTTAGAGATTATGAATGAATAATTGATAATGTAACATAATGATAAGTTGTTTGAAGTGTTTTGGAAGTGGAATCAAGTAATAAATTTCGGTACTACCAATATCATCATAATAAACCTAACTATTTGTAAACAAAGTACTTGTAGAAGATGGATTAAATCCATGTTATAAACCCAAAAGGATATATACCTCTAATGAAGGTTGTAGTAATGAAAGAGGTTTTTAAAATACTAGATATAGGTTTTATATTTTAGATCTCACAATATTAATTATTTATCACACACTAGTTCATGTCAAAAAAGGGAGGCATGATAATTATCATGAATATTGTTAAGTAATTGATTCCCATCAAGACCATTTTAAAGACATATATTATTTGTTGATTATTGAATTATAAAACGAAAAATAATGATAGACCAAAATCTACTCCCATTCATGAAAACAATACTCTGAAGGTTATCAAAACACCAATTTTTTATTTTAATGATAGATAAAACAATTTTATCCAAAAAATCATGGAATGGGATAACTAATCCAAGACCACATTAATTAATTAATTAATATGAATCATTCAAATATCATTTCATGTTTTATGGAATACAAAATAAACCTTTGGCTTTTAAAAGGTTTATAAAAATACCAATCATGACATTGATGAATATCTTAAGATTTTCATTAATGGTTTTTCATTTTATAGGGTATCATATATAAATTTCCCATAAAATATTTACTTTATACTAATTTTATATAAAGAAAATTTCTTAGTTCCCAATTGGGAAAATTATTATTCCATATTCCTAGAGGGAATCACCCTTTAAAATTAAAAATCAATGAAAACAATTGGGAATAATGATTTTTAATAGAAGTTATATCTAAACTAACCTCTATAAAGGACATCCAACATATTCTTAGATTTGAATGATTTTATCATCAAATTATCAAAAAAAATTTACAAGCTTTATTGGACAAAACCAATTTTTTTTAAAGAAAAACTAATTTTTGTGGATAGATGGTAACCGAAAAATATGATTTTGAAAATAAACAACAAAAAAAGCATGTAGGATCCATTAAAAGATCCCTATGTGGAACAATTGAGATTTTATTTTCAAGATATTTCGCAAATATAAGGGATTTTCTTAAGACATAGGGTATCTTTAAGTTTAGATTATACATATCATACTAAAATTTTGTTAATCATAGTAGGAAAGAGATTAAGATTACAATTCCTCTAAATTATATAATTGTATAAATTTAATCTAATTTGAGAGATAGATACAATTCCCTTGAGTTAATATCTCATGTTATATTTTGATGAAATCCTCCAGTTCCTTTATTGAGTATGTTCAATATCAAAATTATCATGAGGATTTTCTAATTTTCACATAAATTGTAAAATATCAGATCTAGATTATACTTTAAGGTTCCCCATACCCAGCTGGCCACATGGCCACAAGCACATTTCCCCAAACACCATAGGCTACTAACTAGCAATAAGGGCCTATGTGTGATAGTTGAGAAACTATTCCCTCATTGGAAGAGTATAACACAATGAAAAAAATAACAATTCAATAGTAGAAGTAGTAACATCATACAATAGAGGTAAACTGTAGAAGACTAATAATAAAGAAAACCAATAGTCAAAAAATACAAAAGATGATGCTTCCAATCACATGCTCTAATAAAGTATCCAAAATAGGATACACTACAGTCATATAAAAAATACAATGCCATGGTATAGAAAAACAAAAGAAAACTGAAAAGCATCACAATCCTTTGCTTTGTCCCATTATCTACTACTCCTAGAAAACAAATCATGTACCTCTAGAATGGAGCTTTACCTTATCGACATTTGAAAGAAAATACAATATGTTTGGTCCCAAAATAATGACCCAAAAAGGGTATGAGAAATATATCATAATAAGAAACCACCATAGATATGTGCCTCTCTTTCGATGAGTATATGCAGTTGGTAGTGTACAAAAAGGAAAAGCAGTAAACTAGGAAGTAATCAATATTAAAAAATCCTAAAAGTACTGGATTATATTTATATTCAGTTCACATTCATTTGAAATTTTTTTACATTTAATTATAAAAATACTGAGATCTAGCCTTAGCCTGAAAATCCCCCATATAAACTATGCAGAACAGATGTCTCAAAATACCTTCTAAACAGTAATAATGGAAAACCAAATCCATGAAAGTGATTTGGCTTAGAATATGCGTGTTAAGGACTTCTAGAAGGTATTCAGTTCAAAACCTTACTTGTAAGCATATAAACAACATGCTTGCAAGCATAACACAACCACACTCGCAGGCATAACCAATCATTGCCTGTAGGTATGAGACAACATTTCTTATAGGCATATCACAATCTCACCCATAGACATAGTACAATCTGACCTGCAGGCATATCACACAACAAGAGAACATGTAAATTAAACTATTTCATGGGAAACATTGATCACATAACATGTGAATCAATCATATCACAATCCTATTAGTAATATAAAAAATTACAAGGATTAAACAAACATATGATCAAATGGGAAAGTTATGCAACAAAAACAACATGTGAAATGAACTATCCTAAGGAATAACCAATAATTATATCACATTTCATCACATTAAATTGACCAATTCCATTTATAACAACACAAAATAGGTAACAAAATGCTTGCGACATAGGAAACCTTGTCCAAACGGCTAAACATTGGTAATTCAAGGGAGACACTCCCATATGATGGCCCTTTAATCAAATCAAGCAACACTAAACCTGCATTATATCATCAAATGAAATACCTTATGATCATTAAGAAGCAATCTAGTTTAGTTCATAATAAGATGAAAGCCAATAAATGGGTATGCGACACTCCGACACATATACACCACTCAACAATTAGAAAAAGGCAGGCGACAACCTACCTCATAGTCGTATGGATCTCCTCATCGAGTGTCAGATTCTAATTCAATATAGAATGAAATAGATCTAAAAAATGAGGTAAAATTATCAAGGTGAAAAACATTATCGATATAAACAATCACGAAGAACGACTCTAGATGAATTGAGAGCATACCAATTAGGTTATAATGCATCTGACAGTAAAATAATCAGTGTTCAGACGGACAAACAGGAGCCAAATCACCTACTGGCTGTACTATGATGAAATTACAGTTCCTCCTCTATAGAGAATAACAGAAACTGGGGAAACTAGCCATTTTAGAAAAAAATGAGAAATACATAGAATTTAATAGGAACTGCACACCGTGTAGGTTATTTTACTATTCAATTCACAGCCAACACCCCTTACACATCTTCCACTGACTTTCTGACATGATTACACGAAGTGTACCTGAGAAAACCAGGTGTGTAACCACCAAGCCTAGATGCGTAAGTTGTAGAGATAGTATTTAAAAATTTTTAATAATATTCCTTAAGTATAAACAAAAAAGGAATGGTTTGTATGAAAAAAGAAGAACCAGGTTTTTGCAGACTTCCCCACTTAATGAAAGTCATCTCCGAATTTCCCTTCCAAGGCTTATGAAGAAATATTTGAGAACAACTCTCGGCACTATGATTTTATATCATCCTTCCTCTCTTAGGTCTTGTACTACTGTCAGCTGTTCTTCTATAGTATCCATACAAAAGGAATAGACTGTCCATGATGAACTTTTGTGCTACGGTCTATAATTTGAATATGATTCTTCTCCGAAGACGCATCTTCCTATAACTCAACCTCCTTAGTTTGAAAAGCATGATACGGGTCTGAAAAGAAATTCAGTAATTGAGAACCATGGAAGATTTCATGAATATCCTGGTACCTCTGAGGTAACTTCAACTAATATGCAACCAACCTGACCCTTTCCAAAATCACAAACATCCCAACGTGTTTCGGTGAATGCTTACCATGTCTCTTCATCCTCTAGTGTCCCAAGCTCGGTTCAAAAAGAATGAAAAACGATCCCCAAACTCTAACTCTAGAGGCAGTCTATGGTGATCGACACAATATTTATAATGAGACTATGCAGTAGCCATCATTTTCCTAATCAACTACACCTACTGAGAGGACTCTCGGATGAGACGTGGTCCCATTAAAGCTACATCACCCACCTCTAACCATCACATGGGTGATCAACATGGACTACTAAAAAATACTCATAGGGTTCTATAACTATAGTTTTCTAGAAAATATTATTGTATTCAAATTCAACTAGGGGTATATTCATCTACCAAGAGCCCCCAAAGTCTAAGACACATGCTTGCAACATGTCCTCTAGATCCAATATTGAATGCTCTAACTAGATATTAGTATGAGGGTTTTATAATGTGCTCAAAAGAACCTGTGTAACCAAAACCCCTGGAAAACTATTCCCAAAATGAGATGTAAATAATATGTCCCAATATAAATCGATTCAACAGGGGATTCAATGAATTCATACCACCTCATGAATATACTACTTTCTAAGTTCGTCAACACTGATGGCCTCCATGATCGGTAAGAAGCAAGAGGCCTTCGTAATTATTTCAAAAACCAACCACACAACATCATTACCTCCGGATGACCTCAGTAACCTATTAATGAAATCAATTAAGAAATCATCCCATTTAAAATCCGGAATAGGTAAATATAGTAAAATACTTACTAACCACTGATGTTCCACCTTCATCTGTTGACAGGTGGAACACGTCGTAATAAAACCAGACACCTCAATCTTCATACTTGACCACCAGTATTGACAATGCAAGTCAGAGTACATCTTGGTAACTCTAGGATTCACTTCCCAAGGTAAAGCAATAATCTCTAACATTAACTCATCACGTGTGTCCATTTAAAACTATACATGTCCATGAATATGCAAGATCTCATCATCACCAACCATCTATCCAGGAGGTGGATCCTCACCTACTACACTCTCTCGCAAGACTAGGCCCTCAAAATCTGATAACGGTCTCATCCTCACTCTATCCAAGAGGGTGAAAGTCATAGCTAATGATGAAAGGAATGTATGTCCATGACTGTCATGCACCTCCAAATGCATCTCAGGGGACAAAGGCATAATCTTCCACTCACCACTGGCCTCCTACACTGCCTATATCTATGTCCTCAAGAACAACGCAATGACCCCTCCATTTCCTTTACTAGGTTTGTAGGAAAGCTCAAAATAAAAAGACTGATGGTATCCAACCCACCATTGATGTCTCAAATTCATGTCACTCTTATTAAAGATTTATTTTAAGATTTTGTGGTCCGTTGACACTAAAAAATTCTCTCCATGTAAATAATGTCTCTAACAGCGAAACATATTTACAATAACAGCTACCTCCAAATCATTTGTTTGTTAATTTCTCTCATGAGTCCTCAATTGTTGTGACCTGTACACCCTGACTTGATCTCTATGAATCAACGCTGCCCCTAGCCCAATACCTGAAGCATCATAGTAGACAGTATAACTCATGCACTTCTATGGCATAATTAGGTATGGTGCTGATTTTGTCTCCCATTCAGCTCTTGAAGGGATGTCTCATAAGCATAAGAATATAAAAACTTCACACCCTTACTAATCAATCCTATAAAAGGCTCTACTAAGCATGATAATTCCAGTATAAAACACCTGTAGTACCCATCTGGCCCCTAGAATCTTTGTATGTCAAACTCGTTCATAGGATGTTCCCAAGAAACTACTTCCCTAATATTTATTGGGTCCACTGAGGCTCATGTCATTAAGATATTTGTACCTAGGGAGTGAATCTTGTCCCTCAAAAAGTTTCACATTGGGAGCTTAGAAAAGAATAGATTCTCTATTAGTGTATTCAAAACAGTCTCAATATGGATGGCATGGTCATGTAGATTATGATAATACAACATGATATCATCCAAAAAAACAAAAAAAAAAGAATCCATGTAATGGTGGAACCCTCAGTTTATCCAGGAAATGAAAAATAAAGGTACATTCGTGAGAGTGAACAACATAACCTGATTCTCATATAGACCATAAATTCTATGAAACATAGTATGAGATATGTATATAGGTCAAACATGTACCTGGTGATATCCTAAACTCATGTAAATTTTCTAGAACTCCTGGGCTCCTCAAATCTGATCTAACACTGAATCAATACGTGTTAAGGGATATTAGTTTTTAAGAGTTATCTGGTTTAATTTCTGATAGTCCACACATCGCATGAGGGTACCATCTGACTTTTTTGTAAAAAGAACCATCAAACCCCATTGAGAAGTACTAAGTCAGACAAATCCATTTGCCTTTAAATCCTCTAGTTTCCTCTTGAGCTCCTACAGATCTGTCGTATCTATCCTATAAGTAGGAATAGATACCAATACATCTTATAGAACTAGATCGATCATTAAATGCACCTATCTCCCTGGAGGTAAGCCTGAAAAGTCATCTTTGAAAACATCCATGGAATGATCAACCACTGGAGGGAAATCAATCTGACATGTCCCCTCGTCATTCATATATGGAATTGTAATCTAGGCTATCACTCCATCCAAACCACGATGATAGGGTATAGATATTCCCACCTAAATGTCCCATTATCATTTTTATTAAAATGATCCACCATCTGGTTACATGAAACTGACCCTAAAGAGATAAAAATTAACTAAAGATTGAAAAAAACAACAAGTACATTATGAGAATGAAATCAATGTATGTCATCTCAAAGTCATACATATCCCATAAGTAGTGACACCCACCAAAGTCAAGGGGGAACTCCTTTCACTGATTCAAAATGCCATTCAAATACCTAATGGAGTGTCTTGCATCATAACATCATCAGAATTAAAAACACAGAACCCAAGGATCTCCAAAAAGGGAATAAATATGAAACTATGTAAATCCCCTATATTAAAAAGTATGAAAGATAAAATGAAGGTGAATAGAGTGGTACCTCTGACAGTAGAGGTCATGAGATCCATCTCTTTCTAGGTCGATTCCACTGCCGAGTCTAACTTGTACCACGACCTTGTGACACTGTCTGGATACATTGATCTGATCCAACCTGATGTTGCTGAGATCCTAGGGTATTGTGACCATAACCATGACCACCACCTTGACATGAATGTCCTCATGCACCCCAGAAAATTGTTTCATGAGAAGCCACAAACCCTTCTCCCAAACATGGAGTCGGTGCAGAACATCTCTCACTAGATAATGATGGAAAGGTCATGTGGTAGTGATGTTGATGGCCAATCTATTCATAATCTTGGAACATTAATGGGTCCATCAGCCCGCATTGTCTTATATTACCAGCTCTTCCAAACTTGTATCACATCTCCTAGACACCAGAAAAAACATTTTGACTTCATGTATTACTATTAGAAATCTCCATACGATAGTTCTTACTCCCAGTCTAGACCACTCCAGATCTTGATTAAAAACCACCATTGTTCGCACCTCTAACTTCCCCCAGATTACACACAATAATCAGTACCTGATTTGTAAAGACATATACATAAGGAAACATGAAAACATTCACCTATGATCATATTTCATACTTGAGACCATCCTAGAATCGCCTAGCCCTCGATATCTCATCACCCATTAGAAGAAGTGTGAATTGTTGATGTTTAGTGAAATGGGAAGATTATTCCATCACTATCATAGCACACTACTAAAGATTCATGAACACCGAGGATCGATCGGCCCACAATATCTCGGAGAAAAAGTAGTCATATAAGACCATCTGACAATCATCTCATTCCATGTCCCACTAAAGCTCTGTCTGTGTGGTATCATCCCACCGCCTTTAGGTGGAATCACATAGCATACAAGTTGCAAGCTTGAAAATACTCTCAAAATTTGTCTCACGATGCTCGAAGATAGAAAACCTTATCTCCAACCATTATTCCATATCCTATTCTCCACCATACTCTAAAAAAGTTGGTGGATGCTACTACTGGAACACTCACGTCAGTTCTTCCATAGATGTGGAAGGCTATGGTGCTCCCTAAAAGGTTTTAATGAACCTCATAAAGCCTTCATGGAATTATACATTTACACCTATTTCCATTATAATAGTTGGCTCCACAACTAGCATGATGGGAGGATCCATTGGTAGCCCATGGCCTACTACCTATGAGGATTAATCATCGCTACTCTCCTAGCATACAACTAGAGGATGTCATGAAGGTATGAATCTACAAGGTCAATCACAGACCTCAGTTAAATTTGTGATAATGGTTCACAAATAAATATTTCAGGAACTAAAAATGAGTTAAAAACCATTAAAAGTTAATAAATGATGAGTACACGATGTTTAGAGACCAAACACAGTGTGTACACTTAATCTCTTACATGGTTGGGTACTTCCACCAGTTTGGGAGTGTAAACACCCTTGTTATGTGACATGTTAGTTGGGTACATGGCATGTACACATATTCTCCCACGTATCCATGTACTTCCACATGGCTATAGTCACATGTGTTCCACCTAAGAAAAACTACATGTTGTATATCGACCATACATTCAATGCACTAACCAAAAACCAAGAAACCGAGTTCTCTCTCACATGGCCGGACACACGGTCAATTACATCACGACGTGTACTCTGAGTAGATGGAATGTAATTATGAAAAATTATGTCTTCCCAAGAAGAAAAACTCATGGTGTGAGTTTACAGCTTCACACACTGAGTTGTTTGGGATTTCAGGCAGTAAACCTCAGAGACATCCCCAGAACCACCATTTGTTCTGAAAAATAATGCACTAGTGTGCCACGTTCTGATCCACGGGGGACCATACTCCCCACGAATCAAAGCATGGCATCACGCTATAGAACATAAAAACACAATCTATATCCCATGTCTGACACATGATCCACCAAATTTTGATCCAAGAGGGTCCATACTTCTCCAGGACCAATGTTTGGCATCCATCCAATCAAACCATAACATGTAAAAATACAATAATCACAACAGGAGGCATACATATCATAGTATCTATCAAAACTACATGCATATCTATCATTAAATCTATATTAATAGAATGAAATCAGTACTTCTCCCTAAATGGCATGGAATGAATACACATCATGTAATTTCCAACAGGTGTGTCACCAAGCATTCCAATTGTATGAACTATAATATCTCAAAATCAAAAAATTAAAATTTTATTCGAGGTAATTTTTCATTACCCTATATGTGGTGTAGCTAATACCAGGCACAATTTATTTCCAATTCCCTTGCTTTTCCATCCCTGTCTATCAACACCAAACAGTAAAGAAACCCAAAAAATAAATGCTTAGATTACACTTTTAATGTCCCAAATCCAAATCCCACTTTAAGGCGCTTCATACGCAGTTGGCCACATGACCTCAAGTGCATTTCCCAAGTTCTAGAGGAAACCGATGAGTAGTGATGTCCTAGGTGTGATAGTGGGGAAACTATGGCCTCATTAGAAGAGTGTAACACAGTGGAAACAATAACAATTCATTAGAGGAATAGTAATATCGTACAATAGATGTAAACAATAGAAGAATGATAATAAAGATAATGAGAAGTCATAACATACAAAAATGATTCTTCCTATCACTAGTTCGAAGAATGAAACCAAAATAGGATACAATGCAATCAGATATAAAATACAATACCAAGGTACAAATATACCAAAGAAAACTTAGAAGCATCACATGCCTCGGCTTAGTCCCATGTTCTTCTACTCTTAAACATAAAATCAAGTACCTATAGAAGGATGCTTTCCCTTATCGAAACCTGAAACAATATAATCTATTTGGGCCCAAATGAATGATCAATAAAATGTGTGAGAAATAAATCCTAGTGGCATCCATCCAAGATCTTTTCCTATCTGTCTTTGAGTATATGCAATAGGTAGGGTATAAAAGGAAAATTTTTTGAAGTAGGATATACTCAAAAGTAAAAAATATTACAAGTACTAATTTCCAATTATATTAAATTTATGGCCATATTAAATTCATTATCACTTAAATGTAAACATCTCATGATTCAACCTTAGCTTGGCAATCCCACGTATCAAGTAGGGACTACATATGTCTTGAAGGAACATCTAAACAGTTACAAGAGTAGACTAAATCCAAGTTTGTTTATTGACTTAGAAGAAACATCATAAGGATTTACATAAGATATTAAGTTCAAGACCTCACTCATAGTCATATAAATAACATTCCCATAGGGATAACACAACCACACCCATATGCATAACCAATCCTCGCCTGCAGGCATGACACAACATTACACGCAGACAAATCACAATATAACCTATAGGAATATCAACTAACATGATCACATGTAAATTAAACTATTAAATGGAAAACAATGATAAATTTACATGGGAATCAATCATATCACAAGACTATCAATAATATAAACATTTATAAGGCTTAAAAACATATGCTCACATTGAAAATTTATGTAACAAACACAAAAAGTGAGTTAAACTATCATATGGAATAACCAATCATTTTATAATGTTCCATCACATTCAATTGAACAATTCCCTTTTTTAAAACCCATAATAGGTAATACATGGATTTCCTAATAGTCATCCTAGGAAAAACTACTAAACAAAGGTTATTTAAAGGAAACACACCCACAAGGTGGCCATTAATGAAATAAAGCAACCTCAAACATTATTTTTATCATAAAACCAATTAGCTAATAAACATTAGGAAATAATAATCATCAATTTTCAACAAAAAAACACATAAAAAATGGGCACATAGCACTCCGACATATATAATCTACTCGAGTATATTGTCTTTCGGTTAATGAATCAATGTTTGAATGGACAAACGTGATCCAAATTACCTTCCAGCGCTGCTATATCACAAACCTGGTGCCTCCGTTGTCCATAATGAAAAAATGAGTCTATTTTCTATTTTAGAAAAATAAATTAAAATACAAAGTATATAAGTAGAACTAAATGCCGTGTAGGTTCTTTTAGTGTTCATTTACCTACTAACTTCCCTTAAATGTCATGCACCAACGTTCCGACTAGATTACACGGTGTGTACCTGAGAATACACGATGTGAAACCACCATGTCTAATCTTGTAAGGTTTAAAGAATGTATTTATCCTCCTTTATAATTTTTCATTAAGTTTAAACCAGTATAATTTGGTCCGTACAAAAAAATAATATCTAGGTTCATACATAAAGGGTTTTCATTGATTCAATGAAATTCGAGGGGTACAAAATGCAAATTGATCAAGATCTTCCAAGGGATCCCCCATAGTGTTAACCTTAATAGTGGTCTGGGAGTTCTTGTTTACTATCCTATATAGATTCCTTTTCCTCACCCAATTTACTCATTGACCTAGTCATCCGTGGATTCTTATTGATTGAATAATCCTTATGATTATGTTCATTATTCCTAGATGTCAAAGGATGATTCAATGAATAAATCCAAACCATTTTGACTTTTTTCATTTGATATCAAAAATATTTTACTACCTTATAGGATTCCCCATTCCCTGTTAATTAAAATTATACATCCCATGAATCCAAATCAAATAAATTATGTCAGTCACCTCCACCCCATACATATCATCATCATTAACTATAGTATTTTATTATGAAAACATATTTTTCTCCACAGAAAAATTAGAGATGAATACTATTACCCTTGTTATTTTAAATATAATTTTAATTTTCCTTTATCAGATGGATTAATAAAATTTATCCTTAAAAATATTATCGACATTATATTATTGTTGTTGAAACGTTTTCCATAATATGATATATGAGGTAACATCACTCACATTGGATGGGGAATCAAATCCACCCAACTACATCAAGCCATTCAAAATAAGGGAATAAAAATAAACTAAATCCTTCAAGGGGTTTTGATATTTTCAATCCCACATTCTCTTATCATTACATGATTGAAAATACACATTAGCCATATGTGGTGAGTGAAACACCATATATACTATGCAAAAAATCTAAAAAATAAGAGGCTTTATAGGCTTAACTAAATGCCAAGAAAATGGTACATTGTTGATATCATTTTCATAGAAATAATATGTTTCATTAAGGTAATTTTAATATAGTAATTAAATGATAAACATAGAAGTAGATGTTACCTTCTCATGTGCGCCACTACTAGTGATAGGGGTTATAAGACCCACAACATGTCTGTAGATCATGATAGACTCCACCTATATTGATTTAATAACTCCCTTCTATTCAGATTCCTCCTCTAAAAAGGCAGATCCCTTTGTCCCAAAACTGAGAATTGGAGTTTATCCTGACTAACATGAAATTAAATGATGTCCAGGACTAAACAAATATGAATAATTATATGGAAAATCCTCTAAAACAACCAATTTAGTGTACCTATATTATCCTTTGACTAAAATCTAGACTACATATTATGGTGGTCCATAAATATCAATTTCTAGGAAATCCAAGTCCTTAATTGGGTTCTTAAACATGGATATGAACTGATATGTATAATGGAACCAACCAAGAGAGTTTCCAAGGAACTGAATAATCAGGGATTTTAGAATATGAGAGGGAGACCTAGTTAGTGAATCCAGACCACTATAGGTGAAGGATCCCTGTTATTGTAATGGTCAAAGGTTTAATTAATTAGTAAAAATCTAAAATAACAAATTAAATCTATCCATAATGTACCAATACTTCGCTAAATAATCTTCACTTTCAAAATGATATAGAATATGAATTAGATCATGTAGATGTACTAAAAACAAATTTTGTGGGCCACATGTTTCATAAACATGTTTTTACAAGAGTAGAAATTTTTTTATATTATGGGAGATTCACACAAATAGAATAAGATAAAATAGTTAATATTATTTAGAGAACTCAGTGCATGATATCAAAACCTCTTCATGACCGTGGAATGGAACCAAAACCTTTGGGAAAACCTGAATACATGGAAAATCAAATATAAAATCTATCTACATGTATAAAATTAAATTAGGGGAATCAATTTAAATGGAAGAAATTATAATTGAATAAGATGAATAATAAAACTCTCATTTAAGTGTAGGGATGGTTCCCTTTGACCCACCATCTTGGATTTGGTTTCCACTATAGATTAGTGAGATGGTGATAGAAGAGATCCTGCCATCAACTTGGCTACTCACTATTCATTTATAGAAGGATTTTAGATTATATTTTAATTAATCACAAAATTACTAACTCATATATTTGAATAATAATTCATTTTCCTTTCTAATAATGATCTCTCATAATTGGGAGAAATTTTTTGAGATTATGTGGGATGAAAAAAATTTCACTGTGGGTGTTGTTTTGGGAATGTTTGTCAATCATTTATTTTGTTATCCACACTATCATAAATTCCTAAATTAATTTCACTGCTATATTTAAAAAAAATTACATGTAATTAACTTTTGATATGTTTAGATCCTATTCAGGATGTTCCAATATAGTTATCTATAATAATAATGAAAATTGAGTTATTTGTCGAACAAAAATGAGGAAAAACCATGATTTATTTTATGGATTTTGTTTATACAAGGTATTGGATTAATAATAAAAGAGAATAAGGGATTGAAGAAACTATGAATCAACATGTTTCATGATTGATGTCGAAAAAAATGGTGTAAAAGGAAGAGATATACACAAATGAAGACATCCTAGATGATAAACACTATTTTTCTGACTTACATCCTTTACCTAGTTTTGTTGGGGTTAGTGTCAAAAGAATAGTTATTAATTTTTGTAATATGTATATTATATAATTTTGAATATTAATAAGATATATTTTTAAATATTCTTCACTATTCTACCTTAAAATAAGGTAACAATATGAAAGAGTAACTATCACATTTATAAGGATTTAGTAGTTCCCTTCTGTGATGAAAAAAATGAAATACTAATATGATATTCATCAATATAGTTCTATAGTTGGATGAATTTCTACTATGGGACAAATAAAATGTTTCTATAATGTATGATTACTCTTAATCAGATTTGACTTCATCACATGTAGTTAAAACATGGTAATATCCAATATGGAATATTCATATCCATGAGAGTGTGTAATGATCCATAGAATTTTCTATTATTATTAATGCATGTTACAAATCACACACATTGATTTAATTGGAAATCCTTGAAGATACTATTAATTTAGATCTTGGATATGTTCGGTGTGTCATGAGTGACATGTTATTAATCAATAATTCATAGAAGGATTTATCCATTCCATATTTTTGGAGGTTGACATATCATTCCTATGATTGGTATAAAATCTTCTCAATAAATAAAATGACTATGTTGTAATGAAACATTTATTTCAGATATTCAAATAAATTCATATTTAGTTCATATCTTGATGACACTGTTGTGAAACCTAATTGATGAGATATTGTTTCAAGGCATTACATTACAAAATTAGCATTTATATGTTTTTTCCATTATTTAGACATTTTGATATTTATCTTAGGAAGCATGTCCCAATTCTAGATAGTATTCATGGAATTGAGGAATTCCCTACCAAATAAAAATGAGAAATAATCCTATATGGTCACACATAAAGTGTTTTGGATGATATCGATTAAATTATATATGAAATTCGTATTAGAATTAATATTTTTCTCAATACCGAGGAATAATTTTATTCATGTTTTATGGATCACACAAATTAAATATATATTTATTCATTAGATTTTGAATGAAATATATTTATTTATTTTATATAATTTTTATTAATTATTTATTCTATTATTTTGAAAAAATATATTTTTTGAATGAAATGGTTATTTGGGTGTTCAATAAATTCCGAGGAGGATAAATATATCGTGACTATGTTCATTGATAAATATTATTCTTCCAGCTGGTAAAAATTGATTTATATTTTCTCAAGTTAGCACATGAAAAAAATACAAATAATAACAATTTTGTATTTTAAAATGTTTTTAAATATTATTATATAATTTAATTTTCAATACCAAATTAAATAGTATTTTATCATAAAACCTAGCTCTATAAATAGACGGTTATGTCTATTTTGTAGGGTTAATAGAAAATAAAAATTTGAAAATCTAGATTTTATCCTCACAATATAATTATATCCCAAATTCCTCCTCACCCTTATCAGTAATGATAATAACTCCCTCAAGATTGAATGATCATAGACCAATCATGATAAAAAATGAAAGACAATTAGATTCTCCAGAATAGATCCCAAAAATCAATTGACGTTGCTCAAAAATCAATGGAGGAAGCTTGGATGAATTCTCGTGTTATTGTACACTAGGATCCTCATAACAAAATGAAATTAATATAAGAGGTATTTTTCCATAAGTTCAACATTTACATCAAAAAAGGATTTTAATTAAAGGCATTATTTCTTCAAAATATAAATTAATTAATTACATATATATTGTGAGAAAGACCCTTTATTAGTGTTTTATGTAATTCTAGGTCAAATTAATTTCTGATTTATGACCCACAAAAGATGATTCCACTATTCCAAGAACCATAATGTGGTATCAAAGTGGTCATGGTAAAAATGATTAATTTTTTATTTTATTCTTGATGTATATGCTCTATAATGGTTATATAATTCATCTCATGAATATTCATTCTTTAATATAGTTCAATTAACATGCAATCGACATTTTATAAATCATAGTTCAATACATCATTTTATGGACAAGCTATTAATGTTTGAAGAAAAATGAAAAATTCAATTGGGATGTATCAATTATTCTAGCTGGATAACAATAGAATATACAACTTTTATCCAAAGTACCTTTTGTTAACCCTTGTTCTCTACACCTCACAATGTTGTGGGATACACCACACCATGAGAAGTAATAAAAAATGGATCATTTATTACACAACATGTGAAGACCAAAAGAACCTATCATATGATATGTGGGATAAAACAATGTGCAGCTATGTAAATGCTATGTATTTTGTGTCATTTAGTTGTGAAATTCAATAAAACCATGTGGTCAAATACGTGGCCAAAACAGCCTGAGACTTCGGTCATAGAGAATTAATGAAGAATATGATTTTTAATCGGTATAATTCATGTTTATTTTAGTAATTACAGTATCAAAAATACACACCACGTTCCACAATAAGTTATATGGACACACAAAATGATAGAAGAAAGACCTATAGAAGGATTTTACACATTTTGTATATCTAATTCTATTTTACATTCTGAGTTGATTGAAGGTTGTGAAAATACTCTAAAAGAGTGACATACGATTTTTAGTTAGATTGAAGATTCCATGTAGTCCATCCTAGGAACATTCTGAAGGCCCAAGCGTGTAAACCAAGTACACTATAATTGAGGTACATATCATGTAACTCATAAGTACAATTAGTGTAGTCTCCCAATATAGAAACAAATTTAATTACATTAAATTGGAAATTGAAACACTAATACCTTATTATATTGATTGGGATATATTGTATTTTACAATATAATAATATTTTTAATAAATTAATAAATTATCAATTAATTTATTTCAATTATCAGTAATTATTGGCTCTGAAATATATTTTCCATAAATTAACATATTATTAGAATCTCTATGAGAATTAATATGCTCATTAAGATCAAATAGAATTAATTAATTAATGAAATTCTATTATAATAAACCTAAATAATGAATATAAATGATTATTATCAAGTTTTACATTGGTGCATCTATTACATGTGTATGACCATTCATGAGCATGACCAAGACATGTTTATATGTGGAAATTATTTAATTTAATTTATTAAAAGGGTTTCAAATCATTAATTATTAAATAAAAATTATGATATGTCTTTAATCCCACCTCCCATTATTATATTTGTCTTATCCGTCCATAGTAATTAATGTAATCCCCTTAACCAATTTTTTGGTTGTTTTCAACCGCATGTGAGTTATAAATACATGTAATAAATGGAGTATCCCAAGGTCTTTGGAGGTGGTAGAAGTCAATACCAAGATTATTACGTCACATTTGACTCATATACGGATTGGTGGGGGTAAAAATCATTCCAAGACGAACACAGGGAGTGTTCTCCTAGGTCATATGTTGATTTATTATCCACTCAATAATTCAACCGTTAGATAAGATAGTTATTGAGATATTTTTTAATATTTATTTATTAATTTTTTTATTAATAATTATTTATTTTGTTGATTCAAGGCTACAATCACATAAATAAATGAATTCATATGTAATGATGGAATTTATATTAATAGATTATGTGTCAATGTTTTATCAAAACATGGTTAATCACTTATGTAAAAACAAGGTAATATTAACAAGGCATGTAATGGATAAAATAATATATCATTATTCATAATAAATTATTATCTCCCCAAAAAATATTTTGTCAAAATATACGCTATAGTTGTTTAAAAATAATGAAACCATAGAACTATGTGTTGGAATAGAATCAATTTGGAAACATTATTTTATTGAGGAGTTATCATGATAGTTTTGGGTGGACGTAACCAAACATATATTGAATTTGATAGTAAAATATGTTAAATAAAAAATTAAAGGAATTTTTTGAGGAAATCCATGTCACGATTTATGTACTGGGGTGTTCAAACAATGGATATATGATCTTAAAGATCACAATATGAATGGAAACCAACCTAAATACCCTCCTATGGTATTCATGACCAAATTCTAGATCATGAAGAAAGGAAATATGAATCTTTTCTTCTAGAATTTATTTTGTGATGGAAAATTCTGTGTTCAATGAGGAGGTCTAATGGGACTTGATAAAAGAGTGAGTCTTAATGAAGATTATTATTTTTATGTATCCCTTAAATTGTAATCCGGAAATGTACTGATAATATATAATGTAAAATTATTGAATAAAATGGAATTTTCATAATCTAAACAATCCATGTGGTCTATATTAGATAATACCATATCTTCAATGGTAATAACTTATAAGACTGCTTCATAAAATATCAGGTTGTGTTTCACTGTAAATTGAAATATTAACTATTATAATCCTGAATAACCAACCCACCGACGAAGAAGGTTTGGGGAAAATAGTTTGGTCTCTATGAATAATAGTTTAAAATGTTTTCAATGATAATGATTTTTATTTTCATATATTTATTATGAACTCATGAAGTCTCAAGAATACATGGATTCTCATAACATACTCAAGAATCTTTAGGGACTCTAATAGGAGAAACCAATATTGGAATAGATTGAGATATCCAAGGAACGCTTTCAAAGAGTTATTGAAGAGCGATTACCAACTATGCCTCACATATATATGATCATTGGATACATTGAGTGCTATAAGTTCTTGGGATTAAAATCCCTAAAAATGCACATACCAATCTCATTCTTTCATGACTTCCTTAGATATTATATAGTTTTTTAACTTTAATATAGAAATCATTATGAAGTATCTCCCAAATATTTTTACTATTATTGACAATGTATATAAGGTTATGAATCATGAAAATCATTCTATCTATATGGGGGAACATAAGGAAATGGAAATGTAAAATCTCTACACCCAATTCTTATTGACGAACTTATAAAAGTGAATGTCCAGGGGAATTAAATGGAGTAGGATTGTGTTTTCATCCCAAGTGGCATGAGGGGTTATTGGCATAATAACTTCATTTAGCCTAATAAGAAATAAGAAACATCTAGTTTGTTAGTTAGGATGTTAAATATATATATTTTTCGAAATTAGGTGTAAGATACATGTTTTGTATCTCACAAATGTATTAAAAAATGGATTTAAATAGATTCAAAAATATTAATTGAGGGGAGGTTAATCTACGAGTACCCAACAGAGATAAACTTAATATTGTATCTATTATTCAATAGCTCCTCACTTTTCAAACTGAAATGATATTGTTTTTAAGATAACTTTATTTGTTTGTATCTATTAATAATATATTTCTATATCCAGACATGAAAAAGATGCATCTATCGTCAATTTTGGGGGTAAATTTTTCTTTATTTATAACAATATCATTTTTGGGTAATAAACATTTAAATAATGGTATTTTTGTGTTAAATTAGATGAACCAAGTAATAGAAATTGATAAAAAATCTACTTAATGAGACCCATACCACATCCAAGATTAGAACCACTATCTAGCATGTGTAAATTAAAATCATATGATTAAATTTAAAAAAGATAGATAATTACATTTTATATAAAAAAAGCACACTTTTTTTCATTTCAAAAATGTTTTCAAGGAAAAATAACCAAACCCTAAATTTAAGGAAATTCTTAATGGGTCAAACGGATTGTTGAATTAGTCTATACCGTTGCATGTGGACCATTTGCCAGTAAAAAATGTGTGGTTAGTCTTACATAAAAAATATCAGTAATGATATTAGTATAAAATGATATGAGAACTTGATTAAGTATAATTTAGATTCATTTATGATATTCATGGAATAAAAGTATGATATGGAGAACCATATTGGTAAGAAGATTAATACAACCAACTCATACCACAGTGGATACAATCATAACCAAGACTTCATTGATTACATATGGTTGTTTGAGATCCTATCAAAAATCACTCCTCTTTATATCCCTTTATGAAGTAGTGTACGTGAAAGGAGGAATCACACCCTATTTTACAAGGTGAGATCAATGATTAGTCATGTGAGTCTTCCTTTTATCATTTTTTAGGATACACAGCACAAAAAATATCATTTATACTAAACCGAGTTCCATCTAATGCAGAATATTGTATCCTGGAGAATTTTGGGAATGGAATGAATCCTGTAATGTCTTACATACTTTTTTATGGGTTTGAATCATATGGTATGTCATATTCATGTATCAGACTAACACCATGAGGAAAGAAGCATGCATTTTTATGATATGAATAGGAAACCAAGGGTTAATAACTACACAATAAATTGGATAAAAAGTTATTTGTTTACCAGTATCCCTATTTAATTTAAAATTATCATATCTTCAAAATATTTAGTAAGATATATATAGACTTCAATAATGATAGTGGATATGTTTTAAAAGATCTTTCCCAAGAATAGATTCCACAAATACCGATGGAAGAACATGTTCTAACGATAGAAGTGCTACATAGATGTAAAGGAGAAGTTAGGAAATCAGAATGGTATTTTTTTGGACTTATTGAGGGAAGGAGGAATGACCCTGTTAGGGGTGTCACCTCACTGGGTTTTCCCCTATCATCGCCAATCATCCCTCTATATTGGGTTGGCCTTAGCCCGACTTCGGTGCTCCTTCTCACCGGTCTCGTGGCAGTAGTTCTTCTCTTAGTAGAGGCATCATGGGAGTTTCATCATATTGGACACCTCGGAATTTCCCACCATTTTCTGTCATATCGTCACTCTTCCCACCTTTTCTAGGTAGAGTTAATTTAGTGGTGTTGTGAATCCCATAGTCAATGATCCAACTTCTTCTATCTGAGATTCGGTGCCATGACTTCATTTTAAGATGGGAGTGCATGGAGTGGTCATTGTGGTCTCTAGGAGAGATCATGACAGTGGAAATGAGACATGAATCTGGTATGTGGAAATATCACTTCCATCATGGTTTGGTGTTCCAGAAGCCTTCATCGAGGTGATTTTTTTTCTTTCCCATGATTTTTGATTATTCTGATTTGGTTTTGGTAACTGATTTACCCTGTCGTGTCTTTCTTGTGGACTGGGGTCTTGCATCGGCGAATGCACTGCTTGGAAGTGGCCTTATATGAAAATGAAATGGAGGGATTTTGTGTACTAGCATAGATGTTTCCTCACTGTTTGATTTGTTCGGGTTGCTGATTTGAAATCTAGACAATGATAACTGAGTGATTTTTGTTTTTTATAATATTTGATGCTGATATTGAGAGCTATATGTGATTGAGCTACAAGAAACGTGGGAAATTTATGGATCTGTGGAAAACCTCAAGAGGATTTCATATGGATGGGTTCTTAGAAAGAGTTGAGAATGATTTACCATTTTTTCATTTGTTGGTTTTTATTCTTTAGGATGGATTCGTCCTAAATTTAGATAATGGAATGATTTAGATGTGGATTCAAAGAAGTTATATTTCGCTATGCGTGGCCAATTGTATTCATAAGATTGAGAGGGTATGGTCTAGACATCGATACTAGGAACATGAATTTTTTTTTCACGGGGTATCTCGATGAGTAGCCATACTTTGATGGAGAATTTCCATAATAATGTTGATGTTGGGGAGGGGAATTTTTTGTAGTCTTGTTTTGGGACTAGGTTATGTTTATGTCACTATGTCTTTGAAGTCATTTGAGGTTTCCCCCTTTCTCTCTAAAATGGGGTTTATCCAAAAATAAATAAAAATTTAGACCTTTAGGCCATTCAGTCAGTCTTTTAAATGAAGACAGTGAGTAATTATTAGTTGATAATAATGATCCTCTAATATAAAATGATTAAATAAGTGGAACATGAGTTTCTATGTAGCGGGAAGCAAATAATTCTGAAATCGAATCCATATTCCAAAACACTTGTCTTGATTATGGAATATTCTCAAATGGATGAACACCCCATTGGTTGTAAAAAGGTATCCAAAAATAAACTAGAAATATATGGTAATTTCATCACTAGAAAAGAGGGAATAGTTGCATAAGGGTTTAAATAGTGTAAAGGCATTAACTACAGTGAAACTTTTTGACTTGATGAAATGATGAAATCCCTTATAATTCCACATTCCATTATGGGATTTTAAAATAATGTGATTTTAAAAATGGATTTTAAAATATACTTCCTTAATGGGAAGCTTTTGGAAGATTTCTATATGAAAAAACCCAAAGCATTTGGGTCTCCAAATGATGCAAAAAAAATTCATGTTAAAAAATCTTATTTATTGATTCACAATAGCAATTAGTTCATGGAATAGTCATTTTTATGAGTTCATAATGGAATTTGGGTTGATAAATAATGGGTTCATTACCCATATAGATATGTTATTTACAAGGAGTATAGTCATTTTCATAGTAATATATGATGGTGATGTATTACTTTTTGAAAATGAAATACCAGTCTTACAGTCCGTTATCAATATTGAATAATGGATTCTCTAAGAAGGACATAGGTATGGTAACATACATCAATGGGATAAAGATCCATCATGATAGATCCAAGATACCACTCTCACTATCTCAAGGTACAAATATTGAGAATACACTGAAGATAACCAGTATGAAACAATCATAGAAAGAATTATTTCTAGTGCAACATGTAGCTTTTTTTTGGAAATTGAGTCCTTAGAAATATGATTAAAGGAAACTATTTTAATGGATTCTTTACACCACTGAGATACTTCTAGTAATCTATTATAGGATTTTAAATAGTATAGATGTTTCCTTTGATTTGATTGTGGTAGTAATTCATCAAATTTACCTAAGTTACCAAAATTAGATGAGAGTCCAGACTGTATTTAAGTATTTGATCCACACTAAGGATATTTTCGTAGTCTATAGATGATATTTGGAACTATTCATCATAGGATATGAATATTATTGTTTCATATAATATCAAGTTATTATGAAATCACAGATGAGATATATATTCACATAGAATGGTGGTGTTGTGAGATGGATAAGCTCAAAGTAGGATGTGATTGTAGATTCTTGTAACTCCCCGACCATAGTTACCTAGAGTCGGTGCATTATTGCATAACATTTTCACGACCACAAGAGATCATGTCTTGAAATATAAAATAGTTTAATATCCCTATAGGAACTAGATAAATACATACGTTTTACATTACATAATGCAATGAAAAAACTACAACATTGTGTCTCCTTTGAACACACTCATATCCCGTAGTCTATTCCTGCAGTTCAATCATAATATACTTGTTCACATCCTGGGAAAAATAAAACATAAGAAAGGGTGAGATCAGATTCTTAGTATATATAACAATATAATAGTATCTATCATAAGAAAACATAAGAATTTAAGGCAATTTATAAGACAAAAACACAAGCCTATTAAACATAAACATTAGTATAATATGGAAAATATAAATCAAAAAATTTCATTTACTTAATAACATGAATACTCTACTAGTCGAATAGTAAAATTTAATATCAAAAGATAATTTCATAATGATGGAATGCATAATTCCGAATATCATAACCACATAGTCATGGCCTCATGAAAAGAATACAAATAATATTTTTACAAGGCCTTGTGCGAAGACACAAGTTTTTCTCATGAGACCTACCTATGCATCGAGTAGCTATAGCAAGATCCACCCGTCACTTACTAAGTCCAATTCATTCCTCATATTAAATGTTTGAAACATAATCTAAACATTCATTTTATAAAAAACATATAAAATGTCAATATTTGAACCACAAACCAATAATGGTATAAAAATAGCACATATACAGTCAATATAAACTAATTATATACAATATTGATGATTTTATTATAATAAATCAACCTAAATAATAAATAATGAAGAATATTTATATAGATGGAAATAATCCGTAAAACTATTTGAGGTAAATATCCCCTTTTCATGAAAACATTTAAAAGTGTCACTATTTATCAAGCAGTTGTTAAAAATAGATTTTTTTGAATCAGAGTGTCCCATACAACTTTGAAAATTTTAAAAGTAATTTTAATTTTAAAACATTCATGTACTTATAAATAAATCCTTAAAACAATTTTTAAAACATGGACATTAATGTGAAATATTTAGAAGAATAAATCATTAAAACATTTAAAATGATATTTTAATTAGAGTTCCTAAGAAAATGAGAGACATTTGAATAAAAATGATTGAGGTAATAAAAACATTATAATATCATGAGAATAAAGTGATTCATGATATACTATGTCAATTTATAGTATATAATACATATAAAAGTGAATTGATGCATAACAACAATGAAGTCTCAATAGAATGTAAATTGACATAAAATCCTTTATAAAGATTGTATCCTTAGGTTAAGAATAAATCAATGACATAATTATGTGTGAAAAATATAAATACACTAAATATCATTGGATATTCAGTGTAAATCAATCAGAGGACATTCACATATTTTCTTGTGACAACAACACCAATGACGGGGATGTTCAACTCATTGAATGGAAATTGAGTTAAGATTACTCTTATCAAGTTCAAATCGATGAATTAAGAATTTATCAATGGAGTGATTATGTGTATCAAAAGTATATCCACACAAAGGGGAGTGGAAATTACAAAATAAATAAATAAATAGTGATTTCACACTTAATCATGGTGTAAAATAATCAATGAAGTTTGCGTGAAACCCAATGAGTTGAAATCAAAATTAGAAATTCCCTTACTGATTTGGTAACATAAGAAACACACACCCCATGAAAGAAGGATCCTAAAATTAATTTTTAAATACCCATAAATTAAATTATATTACACAATGAATAAAATCCTGGTCATTAAATACACCACAAAAAAGGAAATAGTGTCAATATAGCATGAATCACACGGAAATAAGAAGTGAGATGAAAACCCCTTACCTTGTACTTTTCCTTAGTTGAGGGTACGATATCATCCTATATAATGGCGAAATCATTATTTTTAAATTATTCATGAAACACGTAGATATATATGGTATCATATATGATCTTCTAAGATTGCTTTGTTAATGATATTTTAGTAGTATCATTGTTTTGGGTGCTAACTGATTTGTTTTACTTTATATGTTTTTTATGTAAGTCATGTTTGTTATGGATAGGATGTATTTGATTCATATACAGAATGATATTAAGTCCCTATACATTATTTTTAATCATAAAATGAAAATTATTCTTGAATGGTTATGATGGGGAATTACTCTCATCGCGTTCATGGAGACAGTAATCCGTACGTATGCATGAGCGAAAATAACATTCTATTGATGGTGAAATAGTATGTAATTTGATAGTAATATTATATATACAGAATAATTAACATGTTATATTTATTATTTATATCATTCATACTCATTATTATACCCATCCAAATAATGAAGTGTTGAATAACAAACTACACCACGACATGGAGACGGTAAGTTGTCCGTACGCACGTATGGTGACTTTTTCATTCATATGATGGATAAAATAATGAATATTATTATACCATATTTATAATAAAATCACAATATTTATAAGTTAGTATAATATTAATTAGGTATGAAAAAGAAAGAGAGAGGACGTGGAGGAAGAAAAGAACATTGAAAGAGGTGATGAAATTATTACCTCCTTTTCGGGTGCTTCCTTTTGATTTGATCAAAACGGCTACATAAGATGAATTTATGATTAATGTAAGTCATATGGGATTAATTTAGAGTAGTTGGGAGGTTATTGGAGTAGGTATTGGCTGATTCAAATATCTTTGGAAGTGTGATTTTGAGAGAAGGGGATGTACTATTTTATAAGAGAGGTGAGGGTCACTTTAAGAAAAGCTTGAAATAGTAATTTATTATAAAATCATATTAGGTTTATAATGAATTGAAAAGAATTTATTTAGAATATATGGTAGGGATGGATATAAAAAATTTCAACCAATAGGTTTTAGACAAGTTTTGGAAACCATATTAACCTTATCTTTTAGATTTAACTCTTAGTTAAATAGTTTAACTTTTACCATGTTTTCTTTTTTTATTGAAATAAATGGTTAATAAACATACTATAAAAAGCCACAAAAAAACCAAGTGGTTCATTAATGACATATCATTCATTATATGAGTCCTTTGGACGAACCTTATATTTTTAGGAATATTATATCATTTAATAATATAGTATTTTTTTAAAAACACTTTTATGTCAATTTTTACAATATTTAGTATTCAGTTTTTGTGAAAGTAAAAAAAACTATATTACTTACAACCAAACAAATTAAATCAATAAAAACATGTAATATTAACCAATAAAATTTGTATAAGGTATCAAAATTCTCAATTTACATTTATTTGGATATTTATAATATCAATTATTTTAATCATTTATTAATATAGTCATCACTTCATCATCATTGTGTCTTAGATAAATTTAATTATATATTTTCTAAAAATTATAAATAAAGTACCATTATGTAGAAATATTTTTATCTTTCTAATGAATATTTATAGTCGAATTTATCTTATTTATAACGATATATTAAAAATGTTTTACTTATGAAAATTTGAATTTAACACTTTTAACTCCTCTTTAAATAAAATAATAATAAATGTAATAATCTAAATTGAGTGGGTCAAAGAGGATCATATTTTATTTATAATGTTTATTTTGGTTGAAAAAAAATTATCTAATAGAATTAGGACATGTGTTAAGGTAATTATAATATCATTTTTACCTTTAATTACCCTATTTACATTTAACCGTGGTAAATAAAATTCATGTTTCTATTCACCAAATATTATTTTCATCATACTGAACCAAATTTTACTTATGTATGTAAATTGTGTCTCTCAGATTATGTAAATTATATTCACATAAGCTGTAAAATTACATTTTATGAATATTTGCAAATGTGCCTAGAAGGTGGGTACAAGACGTTAAAATGTTCTATAAAATTTTATACCTCAAATTTTATTATAAAATGACTCCAATGAATTAAATTGAACATATATAGGTATTATTTATCTTATTATACCTGAAATAAATTTATATATAATAAATAATTATTGAAATAAAAAGTAGGTTTTAAACAATAACGTAGTGTTTTCCACTACTCATCAAAAATTAAATGTTTTCATAAAAATATCAAAACTTCACACTAAGCTAATTATAATATTCCAAATTACAAAAAATATTTCAATTTTACCAAATTTAGAACAAATATGTTGTATTAATTAATTTTAAAAAATATTCATGTTGTCAAACCAAAAAACCGGTTTTTTAAAAGTAATAACTATCAAAAGATTGATATGTTTTCACATCCATTTTAAAAGTAAAATTACCTCAAATGACCAACATTGGATTAAATGATAAAAATATAATCTAATTATACTTCAAAAACATTCAAATTTATAATTTAACTCTATATATTATTTTTATTATAAAAGTAGTTTTCAATTAAAATTTCGTATTTTTCAATATTTATCCAAATATGGATGTTATCAGAAAAGCACCTAAAATTTATTCAAACTAAAATTTTATGCCCCTATTCAAATGAAAGAGTTTATTTTGACACATTTAATTTATATAAGTGTCAAATATTGGATTTAAAAAAAGGTTTTCCATTAAAAGGCGATAAAATTTCATTTTTGGAAAAATACTACTTTTATAAAAAATGAATTTATTCTTATATTATCTTTAAGAAAAACATAATATGGATTTTAAAATTATATGGATTATATAAAATTCATAATGCTGTTAATACTATTCATAACCATTTTTTGAACGACTACCTTGGTATGTCATGGTGCGCTCGAACATGGTCTTACGTGTAGAGAAAGATATTCAATTAATTTAATGAAAATAACTTACTATGAACTCTTGTGGTGTTACATTCTTCCCCAATTTGAAAATTGCATCCTTGAAATTTTAAAATTGTGCTTGGGATCTTTATTGAAAGTCTCAAATCCGAAAAAGTGTCAATAAAATTATCACTTAATAGAAAGAAAGAGAAGTATAATGGTTACCCAAGATAACCCATACTAGGATTCCTTGTCGGAATACATGGATATTAATGAAAAAATAAGTGGAATGTTCTGATGGAGAGTGATAGAAAACATGATCAGAAGAAATTTAACAACTATAGACCCACAAACTTGTGATCAGTCAAACAGTCCTTATTTTCTCAGTAGGAAAAGTAAACGGAAAACAATTTTTGTGTTAAGTTCCATTTAATAAGTTTGAGGAATGTATTTATGAGATTTACTAAGAACATAAAGAGATATACATACTTTTTAAGTATAGTTTCATCCTTTAATAAATATCTAACACTAACTCATCTTTTCCCCAAATGATGAGTATTCAAGATTTTTGGTCACACCAGAAGCAGTATAATCAACTTATTGAGAATCACTTAATCCAAAATGGATGAACTATATATTTCCCTTGTATTTAGAGATAAACCAAAAACAAATGGTTGGTACAAGATCAGATGATCCCCAAAATGTATAATCCTATGTAGAAAGAAATACAAATTATAATTTCCAAAATTTAACAAACAATACCAAAAGGTCAATAAAGTCCATTCAATAAGCAATTGTACTTAAAATTCTTCAATTAAATCCAAAAACATATTGAAACCCAAAACTCAAAAGAATTTAATCCCACATAATTTCATAGTAAATATTATCATTTATATCCAAATAACATCAATTAATCTTAAAGTCTCATACAGAAGTGTAATTAACGAAATCACATATTCTCTATGATAGGTTAATCATTTCCATTAATAACCTGAATCTATATAAAAAATATATATTCTAAAAAAATTAAAAAAATGGAACCATTACTCCTAAAATGAAATCCCATAGTATTCTATTTTTCTTAGGTATATACTGTTCCCAACAGACTAAACGTCTTCAAAAGATCATTTATCACTTAATCACCAAATAATTATCCTATACCAAGGATATTCATTTTATAAAACATAAGATTGAAAATCAACATATTATTGATCAATGAAATTTTTTAACTAAAAATAATTAGTCACACAAACCATGGACTTCATGTAGTCCAGTGGTATGCAATAAATCTCAGCCGCAAATTGGTTGTCAGTTCGATTCCCGCATCTTTTTCCAAAATGACAGCTTGACACATGGTCTGCATGTTGTCCTTTTCAAAAACTAAATTTTATAACATCCCCCAAATTAGATAAATTCTTCAAAGTTACCATAACATAAGTTCACCTCAAATGTTATCTCATACCTCAAATTTTCATCCCAAAAAATAATAACCTGCAATTTCCTCAAATTTTAAGATCATAAAAACTGAAATAGTTCTTTATAACTATATCTAAATAATGAAAGATAATTATTCATCAAATATAATCTTCACATAACAAATTGCATGGTTACACAAACTAGAGAAATGGCTTCCAATGTAATCCCATCAAGAAAGAGCATTAATATTGTTAAACATTTAACCAACCATTTATTTCCACATATTATCTTCCTGGACCTAGTGGTTATACTATAGAATAGGGAATTTGCTTGGGTATTGCCCAGGTCCCCTATATTTATGGAAAATGATTGTAAATGGATTCTTGAGATCATTTTTTTCTTCTATAGAACTCTTCATTTTTCTTTTTAAATTCATTACATTATGTCCTTCTTTCCCACAAATATTTCATCTCTATATTCTATTGAGATAATTTTCTGGGTGTATCCTTCCACAATTCTGGAATGATAGAAATTGTTCTTTTTTTTCTCCCCAGAATCCACAGTTGGAGCTCTTATTATTCTCCAACTTTATCTTCTTCGTTAATTTGGGAGTTGGTTAATGTATATATTATTGATCATATTTTTGGAAACCTGCTTTTTCATGAACATGAAATCTTTTATGCCTATCAACATTCAAATTATTTTCTCATTTCCACCATCATTCCCAACATATACATCATGTTGAATGTTACTATTACTTCCTTGGAATCGAGCTATTTGGTAAAACCAAAAAGCATAGTCTTAGTAACAATAGTCATAAATTAATTTAGAGAATATCATGAAACCTTATTTTCAATATAAGACACCATAGGATTAACCAAGGATATTTATTACCATATTATATTAAAATCCTTCAAATCAGTTTGTAATGAAAATGTTAATTATCATAAGCATATCCCCTGGGAGTGTTGTAAGCAAGAGTATAGAAAGGCCTGTTGTCGTGCATCAGATCCTATTTGAGTCTATCTCAAAGTGGTGTTTTCTTGTTTTACCCTTAGTATATCTATGCCAATGGTGCCTCTACCTACTTGTATCCAAACATGGATGTATTGCTTGGAAAACCCACATAATATTTACATGATTTTTTTGGATGTTCTTCTATACTAATCCCCAAAGTCTATCTTAGGGTAGTGTTTTCTAATCAGATTTTTTCTAAATCTATCTTCCAAGGGTTTTTACTAAACTTACTCTAATACCAACTATAATTCCATGACCTTAGTTACCCATAGTTTGTGTATTATTGAAAAACATCGGCATGATCACAAGAGATCATGTCTCGAAAGACCTATTAGTTTAGTATCCTTGGTGGTACTAGATACATACATACGTTTTAAATTACATCATGAAATAGAAAAACTACAACATTTTGTCTCCTTTTAACACACTCATATCCCTTAGGCTATTCCTACAGGTCAATAAAAATATAAACCTTCAAATCCTGGAGAAAATTAAACATAATAAAGGGGTTATCTCAGATGCTCAATAAGGATACGAATATAGGGGAAACTATTATAATAAAAAATAAACATTTAGGGAAATGTATAAGACTAAAACACAAACCTTTTAAAATTAAACATCTTCATAATATTGAAAAGATAAATCAAATAATTCCATTTACATATTCACATGTTTATTCTACTAGTCGAATAATCACAATTAATATCAATATCTAATTTCATAATGATGGAATACATAATTCTGGACATCATAACCATATCGTCAAGGCCTCATTCCAAGACAAATAATAATATTTTTTCAAGTCCTCATTCCAAGACAAATAATAATATTTTTTCAAGGCCTCAGGCCAAGACACTAGTTTGTCTCACGAGACCTACCGATTCATCGAGGAGCTATAATGAGCTCCACCAGTCACTTACAAAGTCATATGCATTCCACAATATGAAAAGTATGAAACATAATCTAAACATTCGTATTATAACTGGCATTAAAAATTTCAATAGTTTAACCACAAAACTAAAATGGTATAAAAATAGCACATCCATAGTCAAACATAACTCATTCAATTCATTATCGAAGATTTTATTATAATAATTCATCCTTAATCAGTAATAATAAATCATATTGACATAGATGAAAATGATCAGTAAAACTATTTGAGAGAAATATTCCCTTTTTCTTGAAAACATTTAAAAGCTTCACTATTTATCCGGAAGCTATTAAAAATATATTTTTGAATAAAAGTGTCTCATAACACTATGAAACTGTTAAAATTAATTCTAATTTTAAAAAATTCATGGCCATATAAATAAATCATTAAAACCATTTTTAAATCATGGACATTACTGAGAAATATTTATAAAAATAAATCTTTAAACATTTAAAATGATATTTTCATTTGAGCTCCTTACCATATAAGAGACATATGAATATAAATAACTGAGATTATCAAAACATTATAATATCATGAGAATAAAGTGATTCTTGATATACTATGTCAATGTATAGTATATACACCATAAAAAAGTTAATTGGTGCATAATAATAATGAAGTCTCAATAGAATTTAAATTGAGATGAAATTCCTTATAAAAGACCACATCATTATGTTAAGGATAAATCAATGACATAATAATGTGTGAAAAATATAAATACACTCAATAGGATTGGATATTCAGTGTAAATAAATTAGAGGACATTCACACATATTCTTGTAAAAACAAATCCAATGACACTGATGTTTAACTCAATGAATGGAAATTTAGTTAAGATTACTCTTATCAAGTTTATATCGATGTCTTGAAAATTTATCAATGGAGTGATTATGTTTTTCAAAATTATATCCACACAAAGGGGAGTGAAAATTACTACATGAATAAAAAAATAGTTATTCCACACATAATCTTGGGGTAAAATAATCAATGATTTTTGCGGGAAACCCAATGAGTGGAAATCAAAATTAGAAATTCCCTTACTGATTTGGTAACTTATGAAACATAAACCCCATGAAATAAGGATCATACAATTATGTTTCAAATACCCATAAATAAAATTTTATTACACATGTAATACAATCGTGAGTATTACATACACCACACAAAAAGAAATAGTGGCCATATAACATGAATCTCACAGGAATAAGAAGTGAGATGAAAACCCATTACCCTATAATTTTACTTAGTTTAGTGTATTTTAACATAATTTATAATGGTGAAATTATTGTTATGAAATTATACAAGAACCACATACATAAATATGATATCATATATGATCTTCTAATATTTATTTGTCAATGATATTTCAGTAGTATCATTGTTTTGGGGGTTAAATGATTTGTTGTTTTATATGTTTTGTTACTTAAGTCCGGTTTGTTATGGATAAAATGTATTTGATTCATATATATAATTTTATTAAGTTATTAAAAATTATTTTTAATCATAAAATAAAAATTATTCTTGAATGGTTACCATGCGGAATGAATCTCATCGCGTTCATGGAGACGGTAATCCGTACGATCACAGGAGCGATAATACCATTCTATTGATGGTTAAATAACATGCAATTGGATGGTAATATTATATATAAATAATAATTAACATGTTATATCTATTATTTACCTCATTTATTCTCATTATTATACCCATCCAAATAATAAAGTGTTGAATAACAAACTACACCATGACATGGAGACGGCAAGCCGTGTGTACGCACGTATGGTGACTTTGTCATTCATAGGATGAATAGAATATTGAATATGGTGGTACCATATTTGTAATAACATCATAGTATGTAACATCTCAAGTAAGTAATGAATAATAAATATTTTTATCTATGTCTATTAATAAATTATATAGTGTTTTAGAGGCTTAAAATGAAAATAAATCCAATCTTAAGCATGGAATAGACTAATATTTTTTAAAAGATTGTTTTACTGCCTTTTGATGGCAAACCATTTTTAAATCTATATTTTGAAAAATTTATAAGTTATTTTTGTCAAAATAAACTTATTATTTATTATTGGGACATCAAAATTTACTTTTTGTGAATTTTTGGTATTTTTCTGACAATGTTCATTTTTTTAATGAATAGTGAAAAATACTGCATTTTACATCAAAACTGGTTTTTAATCTAATTTATTTATATGATTAGATTATCTTTTGAATTGGTTTTAAAGTTAAATTAGAATATATTTTTACCATTTAATCCAATGGTTGTCATTTGGATTAATTTCACTTTGGAATTGGGCATAAACTAATGCCAAACTTTTCATAGATATTGTTTCAAAAAAACCCGCTATTTGTTTTGATAACGGGAATTATTTTTAAATCAATTATTGGAATTTCTGTGTTTGGAATTTGGTAAAATGGATTAAATATTTGGAATCATAATGTCTGAATTATTTAATCAAGACTCTTTTATTTTTTGACATTATGAATAGTAACGACGGTAATTATCTTTAATTATCTTGATTAATGAGTAATCGGGTAGTTAAGGATAATAAAATAATATCATAATAATAAAACAAATGACACAAACATGTGTCCTAATTCCACTTTCTGTCTCATGGCTGAACATGGGATGTATTTTGCCAAACTTGGGGACCCCATGGAATTACTTTTGTAGAAAGTGACTTGTTATCTTTTTATTTGTTTTAAAGAAAGTAAATATAACAAGAATGTATCACCTGATTAAAACGTTTTTAATTTTGTCTACACAGATGATATTTTGGAATATAAATATTAATTAGAAATATAAAAAGATTTCCTACATCATGATATTTGTTTTATAATTTTAATACATTAAATTTATTAAATTGTTTATGACATCATGATGATGCAGAGATTACCTCATTAATAAATGATTTAAATAAAATGATAATGATAATGTAATATCTAAGACCTACACATGTCCAAAACCTATTGGATGGGTGTATTTCGAACCCTTATCACCTTACCATCGAATTATATCAATGTGGGACATTTTGAATCCGAAAATCATTTTCAAATAATGTAACATTTCTTTACTTTCCAAGAGTGCCCCTCCTCTCCTCTTATAAAAGGCCCCCACCTCTACCTCCTTTCCCACACTCCCAAAGCCTTTGTCTCGGCCAACCCCTGCCCATTTTGTCTCTCCACATACCTATCTTACTCCTTGAAGCCTCACTTTGGGTAGAAGTCTTCCCAAGGAAGCCTTTGAGCTCAAACCAAAGGGAGTTACCCGATTTTAAGGTAATGTCTTCACTTGAGTCCTTTTGTTTTATTTTTCTTCTCCAACCCCATAAACTCTTTTTATTAATTTCTTTTGTAACAACTCCAGTATCTTTAATATACTATGATGTTTTTATAAGAAGGATTCAAGCTACACTTACACACACCTACATCTAATGGTTAAAGGACATACTGTTTCCGTGGATGGTGAATTAATGCCTCCTGACACGATGACTGTTCAACATTCTTTTAACAAATTAAAAGGTGGCCATTAAGATGTCAATATATTTATATATGATATATAATATGTTTATGTTTTACTTAAACTTCTGTATTTTTCATTTTGGCCATACCTTTATGGTTTCCATTATGGGTAAACGCGATATCTTCATTTAAGGAAGTGTGGACTACCGCCCCCTCAAAGTGATTTGATTCGTTAAATACCATATGTGGGACGTATAAAGGATGGAACTATGATATTATAAATGATATTATACTGTAATTATAATATACCTGTATATCATTATGATTCCATTCTATAAAATACGAAATAGAAATGAAAGTAGCGTTCATGCGTACGTACGGCTTATCGTCTCCATGAAAGGTGCATTTCATTTCTTTCCTCTAAATGATTATGTAATATTATAAATGCATGTTTATACTGGATATATATGATATATACATCATGATTATAATTCTGGATATAATGGATACATGAACAACTTGTAATTATTAAGGGTTTATTTTTGACTCAAGTACCATTGATCGTTAAAACAACCGTTATTAACTTAAATAATTACATAGTGTTCATGACATGGAAATAAGTGATATAAAAGGAATAATGAACTTGAAAAAGGTTCTTAAGCAAGTAGAAATTAACTCATGTTTATTATTCAGGACATTAAAGAATGATCATGTAATGTCGGACCCGAGGTATGGGACTTCATCTCAATCTCCTTTTGTTGAGGCATATTTTGTTTTATACACAACCTTCTTTTATATGGTGTATAAACCCCTTTGAATTTTATGTTTATTCAAAAGGAATCTTTTTTATATGAAGCGTTTACTAAATGAAAAAAGAGAATGTTTTTGTCGTACGTACACGACGACAACGACTTCTCCGCCTCCGTGACCATTATTTGAGTTTCGGCTTCCTCTACAAGCCATACCTTTTTTTAAAAGAAAAATAAATACCATGTTTTACTTTTCTTTTATTTTGGAATTGAAAATGGTTTTCATAATGTTTTTATATCAATGTGTTGTATTGATATCTTGTGATTGAAAGGTGGAAATGTTATCATTCCTTTGTGCATGTTTTATGTGATACGATTATGTTGTGGTTCTTGGGAATTATTATGAAGATGGGTAGTTCTATGATAAACTAAGGGCGGGTGAGCCCGATATATCTCTCCAATGCATTGGGTAACGCGAAGGAGTGAAACGTTAAGGTTTCTCTGAAGATATTTAGGGAATATACTGTGATGGGTATTCCAAACATAACTAAGAGGGTTACTCCCTACGTAAGAATGTTATGAATGCCTCAAGTTACGTTTATGTCTTATGATTTTTATGAGTTATTCATGATTTGATGAGGTATGTTAAAGTGCTTATGTTTTATGGGTAAAGTATGATATCATTGTTATGTATATATGTACCCATGTTTCCTTTCCATATTTTTATATCCCTTACTGAGCTTTTTATGCTCATCCCAAGTTTTTTTGAAATGTTTTTCACAGGTCAAGGGAAAGGTACATGATATGATGATAGTGTCAAGGAAGTGTCAAGAAAAAATCCATGTTTTATTTTAAATATGTTTCCATTTATGGTAAAGAAGAATACTATATCTATGTAACCACTTTGTTTATATGTGGAATTTAATGCAAGTTTTATGATCTAATTCTCTAAAACTCTAAACCCGAAAAGATCCCCAATGAGTAATCTTGTAATAACTCAAGATTAAGTATGGTTTAAGGCTGGGGCCTTATAGTTGGTATCAGAGGTCGGTTTAGATAACATTAGGAGTTAGAATTCTATTAAATGATTATCCAAAAATATTTTTTTTATGGTCAAATTGAAGTGATATAGTATTTGAAGATTACCATGTTGCTTTATCTAAGACATGTTTGTTCAGAATGGTTTTCCGCAGAGGAAACAGGGAAGCAGTGCTAGAAAGTCATACAAAAGGAAATAACCTTCCGAATTAGCATCATGAGATGGTCAGAATTGGAACTGAATAGTTTGTTCCAGTAATGGCGCAGTTGACTCAAGCGATAAATGGTGGTGGTATCCATGCACGAGATTAGCCAGATCAACTGCAGAGGAACATGTCAGTGGTGGATCATTTCATGTGGCAACATCCCTTGTCATTCAGAGGATCATCTGAGCCTGTGCTAGCTGAAGGGTGGATTAAAGCACTGGAGAAGATTTTCGATGTCATGGGGTGTTCATACAATCAAAAGGTTAGTCTTGCTATTTACCGTTTGGAGGGTGAAGCAGATCAGTGGTGGTCGATGGTTAAAAATATCAGGGACGCTGATGAGATTGATGCTCTCGACTGGGATGAATTCAAAGGTATGTTTCTTGAAAAGTATTTTTCTAAGGATTCTCTACATAGTATGGAAAAACAATTCTTGAAATTTAGGCAAGAGGAAGACTTAGTGGCTACCTATGCAGAAAGGTTCACTCGATTGGCAAGGTATGCTCCAAATTTTATCCGAGACCTTGATAGTAAAATCAATCATTTTTACTCAGGATTAAAGCCAAAATATCGAAGGGCATTAGCTCCTCGTGATTTTAAAAGTTATGAAAAGCTTGTTCGATGTGCTAAGAAGCTAGAAATGGAGTTTGTCGATGGTCAAGTGTTCTATAACAACCAACAGAAGAAGAGACCAAGGTGGCAGAAGAAAGGGAATAATTCTTCAAAAATGTCTGATGGTAAGAAATATATGTTTCCAGTTTGTGATAAATGTGGCAAAGGCATGCTGGGGAATGTCTTCTGAATTCTGGAAAGTGCTACCGATGTGGTAAGATGGGACATAAGGCTCGTGATTGCACTGAAAAATCTCAAGGTGAAGGTAAGACTAAATTTGATTTACAGTTAGTGAAATGTTTTAAGTGCAATGAGATGGGTCACTATGAAAACGAGTGTCCGACAAAGAGCTTGAGTGATGGGAATCAGTTAGACTACAAGAAGAAAGGGGTGGTGAAATCCTTTGCAACTACTTCAGCAGATTTCAGGCTATCAAATGAAGTTGTATCAGGTACTTTGCTTTTTCAGATTATACCAGTGTGTTGTTTGATTTGGGGTCCACACATTCTTTCATCTCTGAAACCTTTTCTAGTAAAATGGGAATACCTTCTCAAGAAATGACTCCTGAACTTTTGGAAAAAACACCTGGGGGAATTGTTGAGGCAAAAAGAATTTATAAGAATCTTCCTTTCCTTATCTAAGGAAAGAACCTACTTTCAAACCTTATTGTTCTACCTCTAGTAGAGTTTTATGTTTTCCTGGGTATGGATTGGATCTCTATTTACCATGATAATATTGACTGTAGAGATAAAGAAGTTTCTTTTCAGAAAGAATTTCAGTTTGTGTACAAGAATGAACCCTTACTGTTGATAACTTATAAAGAGGCCAAGAAACTTGTAAAATATAGAAATTAATGTTACCTTGCACACATCATTGAAAATAAAGGAACTGTTCAGGTTAATGATGTGCCAGTGGTAAATGAGCATCCTGATGTTTTTCCTGATGAGTTTCCGTGAATAATACTAGATCGGGAAGTTGAGTTTACTATTGACTTAGTTCCTGATTCTAAGCCAATTTCAAAACCCCCTTATCGAATGGATCAAATTGAACTTTTAGAATTGAAGGAGAAATTGCAAGATTTATTAGAGAAAGGTTTCAATCGACCTAGCACATCACCATGGGGTGCTCCTGTTTTATTTGTTAAAAAAAAGATGGTTCAATGAGACTTTTCATTGATTATATAGCCTTGAATAACATCACTGTTAAGAACAAATATCCTTTGCCTCATATTGATGATTTGTTTGATCAGCTCCAGGGAGCTCAGTATTTTTCAAATATTGACTTGAGATTTGGGTACCATCAGCTGAAGGTAAAGGAAGCAGATGTTCCGAAGACCACGTTCCATACAAGATATGGCCATTATTAATTTGTAGTAATGCCTTTTGGGCTAACCAATGCACCTTCTGTATTCATGGACTTAATGAATAGAATTTTCCTTGAGTTCTTGGATAAGTTTGTGGTGGTTTTCATTGATGATATTTTGGTGTTTTCTAAAAGTAAAGAGGAGAATGAAATACATTTAAGGGTTATCTTGAAAACCTTAAAAGAAAAGAAACTGTATGGAAAATTCAGAAAGTGTGAGTTTTGGTTGAAACAAATTTCTTTCCTTTGTCACATTGTTTCTAAAGATGGGATAACTGTTGATCCTGCAAAAACAAAAGTTGTGGAAGACTGGCCAAGACCCACAAATGTAACAGAGATTCGTAGTTTCCTTGGTTTGACAGGCTATTACCGAAGGTTTGTTAGAAAATTTTCACGATTGTCTAGTCCAATAACTAATCTATCTCGGAAGGGTGTTAGGTTTATCTGGACAAAAGAATGTGATAATTGTTTTCAAGAATTGAAAAGAAGATTGGTGAATGCTCCAGTTTTGGCACTACCTTCAGGAATGGTGAGTTTGTTATATATAGTGATGCTTCATTGAAAGGACTCGGTTGCATCCTAATGCAGAATGATCAGGTAATTGATTATGCTTCATGATAGTTGAAAAGTAATGAGGTAAATTACCCTACACATGATTTGGAATTAGCTGCTATTGTTTTTGTTTTAAAAATTTGGAGGCATCATTTGTATGGAGTAAAGTGTAAAATATATACTGATAACAAAAGTTTAAAGTATATATTCACTCAGAAAGAGTTAAACATGAGACAGAGGAGATGGCTAGAATTAATCAAGGATTATGATTGTGCAATTCATTACCATCCGGGAAAATCAAATAAAGTGGATGATGATTTGAGTCGAAAAAGTAATGCTTCATTCGAAATGTTGCGTTTGGAACGTGATCCTGTGGTTAAGGATTTGATGAACATTGGCATAGAAGTTGTTGGTGCAGGAAGTTCTTCTGTTTTGTTTCAGGTATCAGTGAGATCATCTCTATCAGATAGAATCAAGCAAGCACAGAAGCAAGACAGTGAGTTGCAGAAAAAGGTAGAGCTAGTTCAGAAAGGTAAGTTTCCTTAATTGAACATTGATAATGACTGCGTTTTGAGATTTGGGAAGAGGTTGTCTGTACCTTGTGATTCACAGTTGAAGAGAGAGTTGTTATGTGAAGCTCATAGTTCTTCATTTTCAGTTCATCCTGGCAGTACTAAGATGTACATAGATCTGCGGGAGTATTACTGGTGGGATGGAATGAAAAGAGATATTGCTGATTTTACTGTGAAGTGTTTGACATGTCAACAGGTTAAAGAAGAGTGGCAGTTACTGAAAGGGATGCTTCAGCCTTTACCAGTTCTAGAGTGGAAATGGGAGAATATATTCGTGGACTTTATTGTGGTATTACCAAAGACATATCGAGGTAATAATGCAATCTGGGTTATTGTTGATCGCTTGACTAAATCTGCTCATTTCCTTGCTATACGAGATACTTTTTCCCTAGATCAACTTTCCCGTTTGTATCTTAAAAAGATAGTCAGGTTACATGGAGTTCCCCTCTCCATTATATCTGATCATGATCCCAGGTTCACTTCTAACATTTGGAAAGGCCTTCAGAAGTTGTTGGGTACTGAATTAAATTTTAGTACAATATTTCATCCTCAATCAGATGGGCAGTCAGAACGAACAATTCAGGCCTTGGAGGATATGCTACGAGCTTTTTCAATGGATTATCAGGGAAGTTGGGACCAACATCATTCTTTGGTTGAATTTTCATATAATAATAGTTTTCATTCCAGTATACAGATGGCACCATTTGAGGCATTATATGAGAAGCGGTGTCGAACACCAGCGTTCTGGGATGTAGTGGGTGAAAGGAAGTTGATGGGACCAGAATTGGTAGAAGAGATGGCAGAAAAAGTTTAGCTGATTCAGAAACACATGAGAATCGCTCAGAGTAGGCAGAAGAGTTATGCAGACAAAAGGAGGAAGGATCTAACTTTTGAGGTAGGTGATCATGTTTTTCTCAAAGTCTCACCATGGAAATGTGTGATGAGATTTGGTAAGAAAGGAAAGCTGATTCCAAGGTTCATTGGACCATATGAAATTCTGGAGAGAGTTAGATCAGTTACATACCAGGTGGCCTTACCTCCGAGTTTATCTCAGGTACATAATGTTTTTCACATTTCGATGTTGAGAAAGTATATGCCAGATCCATCTCATGTTTTGAGTCCAGAGGTAGTTCAGCTGGAAGAGATCCTATCTTATGAGGAAAAAACGGTCCAGATTCTTGACCACAGGGAGAAAGTGTTACGAAATAAGGTGATTAATCAGGTAAAGGTTTTGTGAAAAAACCACATGATGGAAGAGGCAACATGGGAATCTGAAAATGCAATGAGGGATAAGTACCCCCATTTATTCGATAAGTAAATAAATTGCGGGGATGAAATTTTCTAAAGGGGGGAAGTATGTAACATCCCAAGTAAGTAATGAATAATAGATATTTTAATCTATGTCTATTAATGAATTAGATACTGTTTTAGAGGCTTAAAATGAAAATAAATACAATCTTAAGCATGGAATACACTAATATTTTTTTAAAAGATTGTTTTACTGCCTTTTGATGGGAAATCATTTTTTATCTATCTTTTGACAATTTTATAAGCTATTTTTGTCAAAATAAACTTATTCTTTATTATTGGGACATCAAAATTTACTTTGTGTGAATTTTTGGTATTTTTCTGACAATGTTCATTTTTTAATGAATAGTAAAAAATACTGCATTTTACATCAAAACTGCTTTTTAATCAACTTTATTTATATGATTAGATTATCTTTTGAATTGGTTTTAAAGTTAAATTATAATATATTTTTACCATTTAATCCAATGGTGGTCATTAGTATTAATTTCACTTTGGAATTGGGCATAAACTAATGCCAAACTTTTCATAGATATTGTTTAAAAAAACTGGCTATTTGTTTTGACAACGAGAATTATTTTTTAAATCAATTATTGAAATTTCTGTGTTTGAAATTTGGTAAAATGGATTACATATTTGGAATCAGAAGGTCCAAATTGTGTAATCAAGACTCTTTTTTTGGATATTATGAATAGTAACGACGATAATTATCTTTAATTATCTTGATTAATGAGTAATCGGGTAGTTATGGATAATAAAATAATATCATAATTATAATAAAATGACACCAACATGTGTCTTAATTCTACTGGTTGTCTCATGGCCGACCATGGGATGTCTTTTTCCAAACTTTGGGACCCCATGGAATCACTTTTGTGGAATGTGACTTGTTCTCTTTTTATTTTTTTTAAAGAATGTAAATATAACAAGAATGTATCACCTGATTAAAACATTTTTAATTTTGTCTACATTGATGATATTTTGGACTATAAATATTCATTAGAAAGATAAAAATAGTTCCTACATCATGATATTTTTTTTATAATTTTTAGACATTAAATTTATTAAATTGTTTATGACATCATGATGATGCAGTGATTACCTCATTAATAATGAATTTAAATAAAATTAAATGATAATGTAAAATATAAGACCTACACATGTCCAAACCCTATTGGATGGGTGGATATAGAACTCTTATCACCTTAAACTCGAATTATATCAATGTGGGACCATTTGAATCCGAAAATCAGTTTCAAATAAAGTAACATTTCTTTACTTTCCAAGAGTGCCCATCCTCTCCTCTTATAAAAGGCCCCCACCTCTACCTCCTTACCCACACTCCCAAAGCCTTTGGCTCGGCCAAACCCTGCCCATTTTGTCTCTCCAAATCCCTCTCTTAATCCTTGAAGCCTCACATTGGGCATAAGTCTTCGCAATGAAGCCTTTGAGCTCAAACCAAAGGGAGTTACCCGATTTTAAGGTAATGTCATCACTTGAGTCCTTTTGTTTTATTTTGCTTCTCCAACCCCCTAAACTCTTTTTATTCATTTTTTTGTAACAACTCCAGTATATTCAATATACTAGGATGTTGTTATAATAAGGATTCGAGATACACTTACACACACCTACATCTAATGGTTAAAGGACATACTGTTTCCGTGGATGGTGAATTTATGCCTCCTGAGACGATGATTGTTCAACATTATTTTAAAACCTTCAAATATGGCCATTAAGATGTTACTATATTTATATATGATATATAATATGTTTATGTTTTTCTTAAGCTTCTGTATTTTTCATTTTGGGCATACCTTTATGGTTTCCATTATGGGTAAACGCGATATCTTCATTTAAGGAAGTGCGGACTACCGCCCCCTCAAAGTGATTTGATTCGTTAAATACCATATGTGGGACATATAAAGGATGGAACTATAATATTATATATGATATTATACTGGAATTATAATATACCTTTATATCATTATGATTCCATTCTATAAAATATGGAATAGAAATGAAAGTAGCGTTCATGCGTACGTACGGGTTACCGTCTCCATGAACGGTGGAATTCATTTCTTACCTCTAAATGATTATTTAATATTATAAATGAATGTATATACTGGATATATATGAGATATATATCATGATTATAATTCTGGATAGAATGGATACATGAAAAACTTGTAATTATAAAGGGTTTATTTTTGACTCAAGTACCAATGATCGTTAAAACGACCATTATTAACTTAAATAATTACATATTGTTCATGACATGGAAATAAGTGATATAAAAGGAATAATGAACTTGAAAAAGGTTCTTAAGCAAGTAGAAATTAACTCAAGTTTATTATTCAGGACATTAAAGAATGATCAAGTCAAGTCGGACCCGAGGTATGGGACTTCGTCTCAATCTCCTTTCGTTGAGGCATATTTTGTTTTATACACAACCTTATTTTATATGGTGTATAAAAACCTTTGACTTTTACATTTATTCAAAAGGAATATTTTTTATACGAAGCATTTACTAAATGAAAAAAGGGAATGTTTTTGTCGTACGTATGCGGCGACAATGACTTCTCTGCCGCCGTGACCATTATTTGAGTTTCGGCTTCCTCTACAAGCCATACCTTTTTTTAAAAGAAAAATAAATACCATGTTTTACTTTTCTTTTATTTTGGAATTGAAAATGGTTTTCATAATGTTTTTATATTAACGTGCTGTATTGATATCTTGTGATTGAAAGGTGGAAATTTTATGTTCCCTTTATGCATGTTTTATGTGATACAATTATGTTGTGGTTCTTGGGCATTATTATGAAGACGGGTGGTTCCATGATAAACTAAGGGCTGGTGAGCCCGATATAGCTCTCCAATGCATTGGGTAACGCGAAGGAGTGAAATGTTAAGGTTTCTCCGAAGATATTTAGGGAATATACTTTGATGGGTATTCCAAACGTAACCAAGAGGGTTACTCCATACGTAAGAATGTTATGAATGCCTCAAGTTACCTTTATGTATTATGATTTCTATGATTTATTCATTATTTGATGAGGTATGTTAAAGTGCTTTTGTTTTATGGGTAAATTATGATTTCATTCTTATGTATATATGTACCCATGTTTCCTTTCAATATTTTTATATCCCTTACTGAGCTTTTTATGCTCATCCCAAGTTTTTTTGAAATGTTTTTCACAGGTCAAGGGAAAGGTACATGATATGATGATAGTGTCAAGGAAGTGTGAAGAAAGAATCCATGTTTTATTTCAAATATGTTTCCATTTATGGGAAAGAAGAATACTATCTTTATGTAACCACGTTGTTTATATGTGGAATGTAATGCAAGTTTTATGATCTAATTCTCTAAAACTCTAAACCCGAAAATATCTTCAATGTGTAATATTGTAATAACTCAAGATTAAGTAAGGTTTAAGGCTGGGGAATTATACAGTATATATAAGGTACTGGATTTATTATTTTGGTATGGAAAAAACAATGAAAAATTGATGTGGAATAAGAAAACAACTTTGAAAGAGGTGATGAAATTATTACCCCTTCTTCGGGTGCTTCCTTTTGATTTGATCAAATGGCATCCTTAGGATGAATTTCTTATCAATGTAAGGCCACTAGGTTAATGTGATGGTAGTTGGGAGGATATTTGAGTAGATTTTGGCTGAACCAGATATCTTTGGAGGTGTGATTTTGAGAGAAGGGGAAGTAGCCCTTTATAAGAGAGGTGATGGTCACTTTAGGAAAAGCTTGAAATAATAATTTATTATAAAATCATATTCACTTTATAATTGCTCTGAAAAGACTTATTTCGAGGATATGGAAGGGCTGGGTCGATAAAATCTCAACCAAATGTTTTAGACTAGTTTAGGTCACAATATTCACCTTATCTTTTATATTTCACTCTTAGTTAAATAGTTTAACTTTTACCTTGTTTTATTGTATTATTATAATAAATGGTTTACAAACATACTATAAAAATAAAAGAGAACACCATGTGGTTCATTAATGTCATATATATCATTATATGAGTCCTTTTTATGATCCTTGTATTTTTAGGAATATTATATCATATAATAATATGGTATTTGTTTTAAAAACTCATTAATGTAAATTTTAAAACTATTTAGTATTTGGATTTTGTGAAAGAAAAAAAAATTATTACTTTGAAGAAAATATATTAAATCAATCTTAACATGTCATATTAACCTTTAAAATTTGTGTAATGCATCAAAAGTCTCAATTTACATTTATTTGAATATTTAAAATATCAATTTTTTTAATCATTCCTTAATATGGTAATGAGTTCATCATCATTGTGTCATAAATATATTTAATTATTTAATGTGTAAAAAAATAAATATACAAAAAAATTATTTAATAAATCTATTTATCTTTATAATAAATTTTTATAGTTGAATTTTTCTTATGTATAAACCTATATTAAAAATGTATTAGTTATGAAAATATGAATTTAACACTTTTAATTCTTCTTTCAATTAAATAATAATAAATGTCCTAATATAATACATGTGGGTTAAAAAGGATCATATAATATTACTAAGGTTATTTTTTTTCAAAAATCACTTTTTCAATAGAATTAGGACATTTTGAGGGTAATTATAATACAATTTTTAACTTTAATTACCGTATTTACTTTTAATCGTGGTAAATAAAATTCAAAAGTTACTATTCCAAAAAAATTATTTTCATCCAATTGAACCAAATATTACATAATGATGTAAACCATTTGTCTATGAGTTTTTAAATTCAATTCACAGAAGTGGTAAAATTATGTTTTATGAGAATTTGCAAATGTACCTTGAAGGTGGGTAAAAAACGTTAAAATGTTCAATAAAATTTTATACATCTAATTTTATTATAAAATGACTGCAATGAATTAAATTGAACTTATATAGGTATTATGTATCAATTTTGACCTAAAATAAATTAAAATAAATTAAAATATTATTTAAATAAAATGTTGGATTTAAACAACAACACAGTGTTTTTCACTATTCATCAAAAATCGAATGTTTTCAGAAAAATATAAAATATTCACCCTAATCTAATTCAAATATTCCAAATTAAAAAATTATGTATATTTTACCAAATTAAAAACATATATTTTTTATTTTTTAATTAAAAAAATATTCCTATTATCAAAACCAAAAAGCAGGTTTTTTGAGAAGTAAAAACTAATAAAAGATTGATATGTGTTAATGTCCAATTTAAAGGTAAAATTACATCCAATGACCAAAAATGGATTAAATGGTAAAAATATAATCTAATTATACTTCACAACCATTCAAATTTATAATTTAATATTAAAAATTATTTTGATTAAAAAAGTCAGTTTCAATTATAATTTAGTATTTTTCACTATTCATAAAAATATGAATGTTATCAGAAATCACTGAAAAATTATCCCAATGAAATTTTTATGTCTTTATTCTAAATAAGAATTTTATTTTGTCAAACTGAATATATAAATGTGTCAAATATTGAAGTAAAAACAAGGTTCTCCATTAATAGGAAGTAATGTTTTATTTTTTGAAAAACACATCTTTTATCTAAAAATTTGAATTTCATCCTATATAATGTCTATGAAACACATAATATGGATGTTAAAATTATAATGAGTACATAAAATTTATAATACAGTAAATACTATTCATAACAGTTTTTTTAACAACTAGTTTGGTAAGTCGTGGTGCACTCGAACTCAGTCTTTCATATAGCGTAATCTACTAAATTACTTTAATGAAAATAACTTTCTATGAAATATTGGGGTTTTAAAATTATATATTAGATTAATTTTATATAACAATTTAGTTAAAATATAATTTAGTTTTTATAAAAAAATTTATCTATGACCTTAAGGTGGTACCTAGAAGTAATTATCCTATCACACACTATTATGATAATACTACAGTGGGTACCCTTTCCAAAGAGCATTGTTAAAATTTTTAGATGAAGAACATACATTTCTTATTTCACCTTTTGAGGGATATTTCTCAAATATTTGCAGCCAAAATGATGATATTATACATGGAAGATAATTTTGAATACCCCTTGAATAAATCCTTTACTAAGTGGAAACATGATTACCATGAGATGTTTTGTGATATGTAAGACATTGGTAGTTGGATCTAGTCCAAGTGGGAGTTTGTACTCTTGGTACAAATAATTTTACATTAATTAGAGATATATTCAATTATTTTAATATTAATATAATATATTGTTAAATATTTTTAATTATTCATCATGAATTTAATGCCCATATTTTTTAAAGAATCTATCACATTTTAAGGGACATTATAGTGCCTCCTTGATGGTTAGAATGATGAAATTATTTGATGATATTCACAAATATAGTATTATGAAAAGAAAACAATTTATGATAAGTCATATAGAATGTGGATATCAAGTGTTCATACTCGTAAGAAAATGGGAACCATTCTCCTAAAGTTTTCTATTGGAAATCTATAAGAATGGATATTATGAAAACAAAAATGAAAATATGAATTCTTCATGTTTAGGTCTCATCAGATATTCGTATTTTAAGGAACGTGTAATGGTCTATTGACATTAAAATTATTAATAATTTATGTGAAAAATCATCCATATAGATGCATTTGATAAACCATGAAGATACAGTTCATGGTGAAATTGGAAATATTGGGTGAGTCAACAGTGACAAGATATTAACAGATAATAAAATTAATGATTTGTACCTAACACATTTCTGAATATTGATATCTTTTTACTTTTATTATAATTGAAAAATCACAAGAAATTCCATGGAAATAATACACTGAATTTTTTTATTTCACATAATTGAATAAAGATTTATTGATCACATAGGTTAACGACATGATTGTGTATCCTTCTTGACGAGATATTATGAAAATTAGTTTATATTACACATTGAGAATTTGTATATGGTTGTCCGCATTAATAAATTTTGTTATTTCTCATTGGTTCCTTAACCCTTTGATAGACAGTAATATTGGACTTTAGGTAAGCCTACCTAATGGCAACAAGAAATATCCCTAGCTGGTCATGAAATATTTGATTCCATTTGTCTTAATTATAATGTATTTGAATTTAATAATTGAGATAAATATTTTTTTGAAGGCTCAGGAAAAATTTTATCCATGTTTGTAAATCACATAAATTAAATAAATGTTTATTCACCATATTGTTAATGAAAATTATTTATTTATATTATTGATTGTTTAATAAATATTTTTTCATTGGTTTTTGTAGGAAAATATTCATTTATAAATAAAGTGTTTATTAGAGTTTTCAATCAATTATTAATATGATGAATGGTCCATGATTGCATGAATTGATATATATTAATTTGGTTTCCAGTAAATTAATATTTATTATTTCTGAAGATATTTTATGTCATAAAATAATAATAATAATAATAATATTATTATATGGAATTGAGTTTTTAATTATTATTATATTATTTATGAATTCATTGTGAAATTAAATAATATTTTAACCTAAAACCTTCCTCTATAAATATAAGGTTATGTCTATGGTGCAGGGATAATAAAATATCAAAATTTGAGAATTGAGAATCACTGTGCACAACGGAATTCTCTATAGAATTCCTCCTTTCTTTTCTCAAGGCTGAGAAAAATAAATTCAAGCTTAAAGGATCATAGAGTGATAAAGAAATACCAGGAAAGATGATTTAATTTTTCACTATAAAAAATCAATCACCATCAATAGGAGATCAAAGGGTCATGTGTTTTCATCAATAGAGGTATTTCAAATTTTTTATCCCCCTAATTCTACAAGGTTAATATGAGATTGGATTTCTGATTTTTCAACATCTAAATATAAGAAAAATCTTAAGACTAGGTGTTTATTTATTTCGATCACAAATATATAAATTAAAAATATAAAACGGAAATGATAATCCATTGGGGTTTTGGCTAACTCTATGTCAAAATAAATTTTTATTTATCACCCAATAGTGGTGCTCACACTACACTGAGAACCTTAAGTTTAAAAATAATTAATTTTCTTTAAAGAATTTAAAATATGCTCACTTCACATATTAATAGAGGAAATTAATTTTTTCTGTTGTAAAACATTAATTTTTTTGGAACCATCATTTTTTATGAATTGTAGGGGTAAAATCATTCATTGATGTTTTCCAGGGTTTGAGGTGAAAATCATTTTAGAATTTTGTAATTCATCACCAAAGAGAGGACACCATCGACTACATAGAATAGTGGTAAATATATTTACAAATTCAATTACATCATTATTATATCCCCAATTATAAAATAGTGTTATTTAATGAATGTCATCAATACAAAAATCCCAGAAATATTGGGAAAATAATGTTATATCACACCACTCAATTCTCAATGTCTATGTATTCTATCTTGGGAGTTTATTTCTAGGGAACCATCCAAAATTTTTTCAATAAAATATAGATACTACTATGTGTTGAAAAATGGAATTTTTTTTAATATTATAAGGAATTTGGTGATCATGTTTCTGATAAAGGTAAGATTTTTTGGATAGGAAGCTACCATGTAGTGACTATTTATTATGACACTCACAACAACAATTACTTATTTAGACGAATTATATAGAATCATAGAGGTAGAAACAATACTATCACACCCCATCATTCACTAATAATATTGAACTTGTAATTATCAAACTAGGAGTTCATAAATTTTCTGAAATTACTATAATCTCGAGACAAATTGATTGGAGATAAAATATATAATTATTTGTTAGGATAATACTATTCTACCTTTATAACTCTAATTAGTATATCCTTATTTAGACATATATAAGGGAATTTGTAACACCCTGAGATTTTATGAAAAATATTATTTTTAATTTCATTATTGTCTTGTGTTGTACTCTACACCAAAAGGATCTTGCACGACATGCATCCCTAAATTGGCTTGCATTACACGCAATCATGACCTTCCATGATTGCGTGTGTTGTATGCAGTACCGAGTTTCGTTAAACAACGATATGTTATATAAACTAGCCATTATGAATAGTAATACCCACTTTTTGAAATTTTATAAATTTTATCTTTCAAAATGGACTTCATTTTTGGATTCGGAATATCGAAATTAGCCGAGGGTAATTTTTTGGTATTTTTCTGAAAACATTCAATTTTTGATGAATAGTGAAAACACTGTGTTACTATTCAAAAACCGACTTTTTATTTAAATAATTATTTATTTTATTTTAATTTATTTTAGGTCAAAATTGATACATAATTCCTATATAAGTTCAATGTAATTAATTGGAGTCATTTTATAATAATTTTAGATATATAAAAATTTTATTGAACTTTTTTCCGTCTTTTACCCACATCTTACGAGAATTTGGAAATTCATATAAAACATAATTTTACCACTTCTGTGAGTGGAATTTCGAAAATCCGAGAGACACAGTTAATATCAAGGACTAAAATGTGGTTCAATGAGATGAAAATAATTTTTGGTGAGTAGTAACTTTTTTACTTTTATTTACCACGGTTAAAAGTAAATAGGGAAATTAAGGGTAAAAATGATACTATTATTACCCTAAAACATGTCCTAATTCTATTGGATAAGTGTAATTCGACAAAAAACAACCTTAGGAATAAAATGTGACCATTTAGGTCCACATGGATTAGATTAGTACATTTATTAGTAATTTATTTAAAGAAGGGTTTAAATAGTTAAAATCAATGTTTAATAACTAAAACATTTTTCATATAGGGTTATACATAAGATAAATTCGACTATAAATATTCATTATAAAGCTAAAAATATTTTCACCTAATGGTATTTTTTTTATAATTTTTAGGAATTAAATAATTTATGTTATTTATGACACAAAGGTGATGTAGTAATTACCTAAATAATGAAATATTAAAATAATCGATATTATAAACAACCAAATAAATGTAATTCGAGACTTTTTATGAACTCCACTAATTTTATATGTTAATATCACAAGTTAGTATTGATTTAATTAACATTTTTTGAACTAATAATTCTGTTATTATTTTTAGAAAAATCAATTACCAAATAGTGACAAAATTGACATAAAATAGTTTTTAAAACAAATATTATATTATTAATTTTAATTCTCTTCCTAAAAATCTAATGTTAGGAACAATTACTTATAAAAAGTTATATATATTAATAATAATCAACTAGGGGTTCTTTTGTCTTCTTATAGTATGTTTATTAACCTTATAGTGTAAGAAAACAAGAAGACACAGTAAAAGTTAAATTATTTAACTTAGAGTTAAATCTAAATGATAAGGTTAAAATTGTAACCTAAACATGTCTAAAATCTATTGGTTGAGAGGCTTCCGACCCATCCCCAATTTAGCTTCGAAATAAATCAATTTGGAGCTATTATAAACCGAATATGACTTTATTCAAAAATAATATTTTGAGTTTTTCCAAAGGTGCCCCTCTCATCCATTATAAAAAGGGCACCCCTTACCTCTTCTCCTCACACCCTTTTGAGCCTTGAAGCTCGGCCAAACCTTGACCATTTATCTTCTCCACTTCCCTATCAAAATTCTGGAGGTTATGGTCTTCTCAAAAGACCAACTCTACTTCCTTAAGAGAAGGCTTAAAGGAGGTGCGTCGAAGAAGAGGTAATCTCTTCTTTCGATTCTCTCAAGTTTCTTTTTTCTTCAACTTCTTCTTATTTTGTTGTTTCATTATAAAGTAATAACATGAGTATTAATTATATACTGATATGTTATTATAAATATTAAACAACCCTATTTCACCTTCTATCCATCCAACGAAAAACAAAATCATCACGCGTGTGTACGTACGGAATACCGTCTCCACGCCGTGGTGTAATCTGTTTTCGACCACCACCATTCTTAGATGGATATAATGGTGTAAATAAATAACTATATATGGTTATTGTAATGTTATATTGATTCTTTAATATTATACATACACTTCAATATAATTCCATTATCAAGATAATGATATCATCGCTCGTGCCTACGTACGGACTACCGTCTCCACGAACGCGATGAGAATCATTTTCCGGGATAAACCCTTCAAGAATGATTATAAATTATATATAATGAATGATAATAAAATATATGACATAATTTATCTAATGGATTTATGTATATATATGTATATATGTGTGTGTGTGTGTCATCTACTTACTTCCATTCAAGTCAATAAAGATAGGAAAACAACGTTCATGCGTACGTACGACCTACCGTCTCCATAAACGGTGTGTCTCATTTCATTTATCTATCTATAATATATGTATATATACTGAATATATATGATATATAAATAATTTTTTAAATTCTGGAAGTAATTAAATCAGGATATAAGTAATAATAACATCAATAACAACAAGTCCAAACACGTACGATAAATGAAACAATTTTACCCAAAACGCTACTTTAACATTGAATTGACAAATGAACGGGTAATATAAATACCTAAGTGAAGAATATATGATATAATAACAAAGAATATGATTCTGTAATAAGTCAATGAAATTATTTAAATCATTATACAGGAGGTTCGGAGACTTACGAAGCATATTAGACATAAGGTAAGGGATAAGTTTTCCAATCTCATTTTTATCTGAGATTGTTTATTCATAAGTATTAACTGGGGTTATATCTATCATCCACGTCCCTATTTTCTAAAAATGGTTTCATGTATGCTTCAAGTCATTTTTACCCATTTTTTACTTTTACTACATGGTATGTAAGGAATATTTTTTTGTTTACCATACGAGGTACTTTTTGACTTTTCCGACAATAGTACGAGAAGAATGATATTTTTAACTTATACTACGTGAACGGATTTTTACGGTTTCATAACGCCTCATTTTTATGAAGCTTACTCTACAATATTTTATGACTATTTTCAACAAAATACTTTTATTTTTAAAGTACATGGCAATTTTTGAAAAGAAAATGAGTTTGAATAAGAAATGATATTTTCCTCAAGAATTCATTTCAAATATTTTATAAAAATCATTTTCCATCTAAGATGACATTATTTTATATGTGTATGTTTCAAGTTTAATGTCTCTATTATTTACATGGTTTCACTTTTCTTATGATTAAATGTCCATTTGTTTTAAATGAATTATGTGATGATGGGATGATGTTTATGAAACCCATTTTATTCATTGGGTTATGATGAATGTTTTAAGTTTATTTTGTGGCACAAGTAAGAATGATTTCATTAGGAGATGGGTGGGACCTATATCTCCCTCCAATGCACTGAGTGAATATATATATCTCATGAGATAGACATGGATGGAACGGTAAGTTAATCTGGTTCAGCGATACAGGACTGGAACGAGGAGTGAACTCGATTCAGAAAGGGACATTGTCCACTATGATGGTCTTGGAAGCAATTCCTTGGCTACTATAGAAATCATAAAGAGTGCATATTGGTTTCCACAATTACATGATTTATTCCCATTCTATTTTATCAAGATTGATGTTTATTTTATGATATATGCCTTACGTACTTCCATGATTTATGTCTTTGCTCAAGATTTTGATGTTTAGATTTTATGTTCAAGATTTTGCATTCAAATGTTTATGGATTGTTTTATGTTCTCTATGCATACCCTTACTGAGAATTTGAGCTCACCCTTTTTATGTTTTCTTTTCCCCAGGATATAAAGAAAGGTTTAAGTATGAAAACAAAAGGGGAAGATCTTTATGGGAGAAGTTCGAGATCTTTCACCACGATTAGAAGATTAAATTCTGGGATTCCAAAGACACTAAACTATTACGGTCCTTGTGTGTATGTGTTTGTTATGTATTAAGTATTCCACAAAAGTAATGTAATGTCCATGTACGTCAAGCTTTGTGTCTCTACATTTGGTATCAAAGGAAAGGATTAGTCAAACTTTGAAAACTATGATGCGATAACTTTAGTGAGATCCCTAGAGATATTTCTTGGGTATGTCTAGGGATGTCCCTAAGGTTAAGTGTAAGTATAGGTTATAATCCTATAATTACGGTAATGATCATAGAATTAAACCTATGATGTCAGATATTGAAGGTACTCCCCCTTTATTATGTTGTTTTCCCTATCATGATTTTTTCCTCTCACACTATTCTTTTTGGGTTTTAGACGATGGATGGAACCCGAAGGAACCGTGTTGATCAATTTAATAGACAATGCAATGATTTTCCTCCTGAACAAACCAATTTTATGGGAGATGGAGTGAAAATTTTTCTTGCTATACTTACCCAAGTTATGAATCATTTTGGACTTCCAAATGAGAATAGAAGGGAACAATATTATATTGAGTCGTTCATTTGTCAACGTCCACCTTCATTCAGTGGGTATTCTGATCCACTTTTTGCTGAACAATGGATCAGTAACACTGAAAAGATATTTTCAGTTCATCAATGTTCTGAACATGATAAAGTAATCTTAGTAGTATATCGTTTGGAAGGTGAAGCTGATCAATGGTGGAATCTTATCAAAAATACGAGGCCAAGAGATGAAATTGAGTCCATGGAATGGGACGAGTTCAATAACATATTTTTCAATAAGTACTTCCCCCTTATTCTTCGAACAAAGTTGAAGGAGGAGTTTCTTGAACTAAAGAAAAAGGATGATGAATCTGTTGGTATATATGAAGTGAATTTTACATGGCTTGCAAGGTATGCATATGTATTTATCATCCAACCTGAAAGTAAAGTTGATTGATTCTTTAGTGGCTTAAAACCAAGTCTTCGAAGGGAATTAGCTATAAGAGACTTCAGTTGCTATGAATAAATTGTGCGTTGTGATATCAAGGTAGAAATGGAAGTTGGTGTTAATATCTATCTCATGGTTTTGACAAGGAACGAAAGATGGAGATCAAGGAGAAATCTCAGAATAATGGTGAAAATAATATGAATGTTTCCTTATGCTCAATGTGTGGAAAGAAGCATGGTGGATATTGTCTTAAAGGGACTAGAAATATTTTAAGCGTGGAAAAGAAGGTCATCGAGCAACTGAGTGTCAAAGTAATGGAAATAGGGTTTCTAATGATGTGAATAAAGAAAATACTGTACATAAAGAACCACCAACACTTCAATGATTCAAGTGGAATGAAATGGGGAATTATGCTAATCAATTCCCTAATCCAAGGGTTAATGACGATCGACATTAGAAACCGCTTAAGGTAAAGGGAAAAGGGATGTCACATGCGATCACTATTGCCGATGTTGAATATGAAAACGATGTGGTGGAATGATTAAGTGTTTATGTAATGGGATTCAAAAATAATGTTGTATATAGTATCATGGAATATTGGAATATTTATGTATTGGTCTATTGTGGTTTTCAATAATTTTATGGTACCGATAACCATGGAAAGTGATTGAGATATTTTTGGAGAGAAGATGATATGCACATATTGAAGGTATAAGAAGAAAATGAAATGTTTGATAGTATTCATGAGCTCATGACTGATATAAGGAAATAGGTATATCATGGTTTGAGTATATAGACTTTTTGGGGTTTTGGTATGTGGAAAGAGTTAAATGTTGACAGCCCTCATGTTTTCACTAAGGTTCAATGGCTATTTATTTTTCAAGATAATACATGATTAAGGCATTCAAATGTTTAGAATGTGACCAAAAGGTCATATCTTATGATATATGTGGATCAACGACGGTATTAACATGCTTGTTATATGAACTCTCTGGTAATCATTTTCGTTATAATATGAGAATGCACAGAAGTATTTTGGATAAACGTAAATATTGGAATGGATTATGTTGGACATATGTTAGTATTGTTTAAGGCTAGAACTTTTTCAATATTATTGATTAAAAGTTATAATATTTAATTTTTAAGGAAAAAGGACAACCTATATAACGGGCGACAACCCGTCACATCGGACAAGGCTGTTGGAATAGAACCCACAACCGAAGTGCGACAAGCCTTTATTTCCTACCACTGGCCCATAGGAAGTCCCCAGTTAGTAGAAACTAGTTTTATTTTATTAAGAGGTATGATAGATGAAGTATAAGTTCCTTTTTGGAACCATATACGATTAAATTCACCATATATATACTTATGTATATTTGATAACTTTTACAAAACTTTTGTTTGAGACAGATGCAATGACCCATCATTCTATCGTATGATCTACTAACACTTTAATAATGACAAATTCAACATCATTTCTTTAAGAGTTGAATTCGAAATTGTTCAAGGCACGAACAACGGTGATATTATACCAAAATAATGTAAGTATTTCTTCTAATTCAAATTCTTCAACTTTAGGGAAATGATCTTGAAAACCAAAAATGTTGTTCTAGTTTCCTCATATACGATGAATCAGATGGTACCTTAGATCATATAAAATTTATGGCTTTGTGATTGTTGGATTTTTCATAGCCATGTTTTCTACCACTCTCCATCAGAACATGATGGTTACACTACTGGAAATTAGATCTTTCCCAACGCTTCTATACCAATGGTTTGCAAAAACCGTTGGTATAGGTCCCCTTTCCCAACGGTTTGGCCAAACCATTGGGAAAGGCCCCCAAATTGGACACTTTTCCCAATGGTTTGGACAAACCGTTGGGAATGGTGGACCTATCCCAACGGTTTGGCCAAACAGTTGGGAAAGGTCCCCAAATATACCATTTTTCCCAACGGTTTGGCCAAACTGTTGGGAAAGGTAGACCTATCCCAACGGTTTGGCCAAACCATTGGGAAAGGTCCCCAAATATTCTACTTTTCCCAATGGTTTGGACAAACCGTTAGGATAGGTCTACCTTTCCCAACGGTTTGGCCAAACCGTTGGGAAAAGTGGGCCAAAATTCAACATACTTCACAGAATGAAAATCACAACCAAAGACCTATACCAATGGTTGTTAAAACCGTTGTTATAGGTTCTTTCATTTTTTATCGGACCTTCGTACCGAGAACATTATATAAATCAAAATTTAAAATATTTATGAGAATAAATATATATATTTATGTAATTATGATCACAAAAGTCATGTTAGGTTAGTGGTTGAGTCGTTCAATTATAAACGAGGGTTCCTGGGATCAAATCCCAATGGATGTTTTATTTTTGGAATTTATATACCAACGGTTCCATTACCGTTGGTATAGATTTCATATTACCTATACCAACGGTTTTTGGAAAACCGTTGGTATAGACCTATCCCAACGGCTTACTTGGCTACGGTTCTCCAAACCATTGGTATAGGCTATACCCACGGTTTGGAGGCCTATACCAACGGTTCCAAACCATTGGTAAAGGTTAGTTTTCCAGTAGTGTTAGATTTGTCTTCCATATCCATATTTTCACCTATGTTCTCTTATATGGAAACCCAGTGATTAGTTAATTTGGGTAACCGTTACGTTTCATAATTTTGTTTATAAAGTTATGTTTTGGTCTTCCATTTTATGATTTGGGTTTCAATTAAATAAAATTTCAAGTAGAAAACAATTTATAAACCCGACGAATTTCGAGGGCGAAATTCATTTTAAGGGGGGTAGAATGTAACACCTCGAGATTTAATGAAAAATATTCTTTATAATTTCATTAATTTCTTGTGTTGTAAGCTACACCAAAAGGAGATTACACGACACACATCCCGGACATGGCTTGCATTACACGCAATCACGGCCTTCCACGATAGCGTGTGTTGTACGCAATACCGAGTTTCGCTAAACAATGATATGTTATAAAAACTAGCTGTTATGAATAGTAATAACCACTTTTTGAAATTTTATAAGTTTTATCTTTTGAAATGGACTTCTTTTTTGGATTCAGAATATCAAATTTATCCAAGGGTGAATTTTTGGAATTTTTCTGAAAACTTTCAATTTTTAATGAATAGTGAAAACACTGGGTTACTATTCAAAAACTGACTTTTTATTTAAATAATTATTTTTTTTATTTAAATGTATTTTAGTTAAAAATTGATATATAATACCTATATAAGTTAATGTAATTCATTGGAGTCATTTTATAATAATTTTAGATATATAAAAATTTTGTTGAACTTTTCACCGTCTTTTACCCACCTCCTATGAGAATTTGGAAATTCATATAAAAATTAATTTTATCACTTCTGTGAGTATAAATTTGAAAATCAGAGAGAAACAGTTAATATCAAGGACAAAAATGTGGTTCAATGAGATGAAAATAATTTTTTCGTGAATAGTAACTTTTTACTTTTATTTACCACAGTTAATAGTAAATAGGGTAATTAAGGGTAAAAATGATATTATTATTACCCTAACACATATCCTAATTCTATTGGATAAGTTTAATTCGACCGAAATCAACCTTAGTGATAAAATATGACCATTTAGGTTCATCTGGATTAGATTAGGACAATTATTATTAATTTATTTAAAGAAGGGTTAAAATAGTAAAAATCAATGTTTAATAACTAAAACATTTTTATTATAGGGTTATACATAAGATAAATTCGACTATAAATATTAATTAGAAATATAAAAATATTTCCTACCTAATGGTATTTTATTTATAATTTTTTGACCTTAAATAATTTATGTTATTTATGACACAATGGTGATGCAGCAATTACCTAAATAATGAAATATTAAAATAATTGATATTATAAATACCCAAATAAATTTAATTTGAGACTTTTTATGAATTAAAATAATTTTATAGGTTACTATTACATGTTATTATTTATTTAATTAACATTTTTATAACTAATAATGTTGTTATTATTTTCACTAAAATCAATTACGAAATAGTGTCAAAATTGACATAAAATAGTTTTTAAAACAAATATTATATTATTAATTGTTATTTTATTTTTTAAAATCTAAGTCTTGGAAAAATTACTTTGATAAGGTTATATATATTAATAATAAACAACTTGGGGTTCTTTTTACATGTTATAGTAAGTTTATTATCCTTATAGTGTAAGAAAACATGAAGACACGGTAAAAGTTAAATTATTTAACTTAGAGTTAGATCTAAATGATAAGGTTAAAATTGTAACCTATACTTGTCTAAAATCAATTAGTTGAGAGGATTTAGACCCATACCCACTTTAGCTTCAAAATAAATCAATTTGGAACTATTATAAACCGAATATGACTTTATTATAAAATAATATTTTGAGTTTTTTCAAAGGTGCCCCTCTCCTCCCTTATAAACGGGAACCCCTTCCCTCTTCTCCTCACACACTTTTGAGCCTTTAATTTCGGCCAAACCCTACCCATTTCTCATATCCACATCCCTAGAAACATTCTGGAGATTCTGGTCTTCTTAAAAGACCAACTCTACTTTCTTAAGAGAAGGCTTAAAGGTGGTACGTCGAAGAAGAAGTAATCTCTTCTTTCGATTCTCTCAAGTTTCTTTATTCTTCAGCTTATTCTTATTTAGTTGTTTCATTTTAAAGTAATAACATAATTATTACATATATACTGATATTTCATTATAAATATGAAACAACACTATTTCACCTTCTATCCATCCTATGGAAAACAAAATCTTCGCGCGTGCGTACGTACGGAATACCGTCTCTACGCCCCGGTGTAATCTGTTTTCGACCACCGCCATACATAGATGGGTATAATGGTGTAAATAAATAACTATATATGGTTATTGTAAAGTTATATTGATTCTGTAATATTATATATACACTTCAATACAATTCCACGATCATGGGAATGATATCATCGCTCGTGCGTACGTACGGACTACCGTCTCCACGAACGCGATGAGATTCATTTTCCATGATTAACCATTCAATGAAATATTATAAAGTATATATAATGAATAATAATGAAATATATGACATAATTAAGCTAATTTATTTATGTATATATATATATGTCATCTACTTACTTCCATTCAAGTCAATAATGAAAGGAAAACAGCGTTCATGCGTACGTACGAGCTACCGTCTCCATGAACGGTGTGTTTCATTTCATTTATCTATATATTTTAAATATATATAAACTGAATATATATGATATATAAATCATTTTTTTCATTCTGGAAGTAATTAAATCATTATATAAGTAATAATAACATCAAGAACAACAAGTCCAAACACGTACGATAAATGAAACAATTTTACCCAAAACGATACATTAACATGGAATTGACAAATGAACGAGTAATATAAATATCTAAGTGAACCATATATGATATAATAACAATTAATATTATTCTTTAATAAGTCAATGACATTATTTAAATCACTATATAGGAGATTAGGGACTTACGAAGCATATCAGACATAAGGTACGTGATAACTTTTCCGATCTCATTTTTATTCGAGACTGTTTATTAATAAGTATTCACTGGGGTTATATCTATCATCCATGTCCCTATTTTCTAAAAATGGTTTCATGTATTCTTAAAGTAATTTTTACCCATTTTTTAATTTTACTACATGGTATGTAAGGAATAATTTTTTTGGTTACCATATGCGGTACTTTTTGACTTTTCTGACAAAAGTACCAGAAGAATGTTATTTTTAACTTATATGGTGTGAATGGATTTTTACAGTTTCATAATGACTCATTTTCATGAAGCTTACTCTACAAGATTTTATGACTATTTTCAACAAAATAATTTTATTTTAAAATTTAATGTCATTTTGTGAAAAGAAAATGATTTTGAAGAAGAAATGTTATTTTCCTCAAGAATTCATTTCAAATATTTTATCAAAACCATTTTCCATTTAAGATGACATTATTTCATATGTGTATGTTTCATGTTTAATGTCTCTATGACTTACATGGTTTCACTTTTCATATTATGAAATATCCATTTGTTTTATATGGATTATGAGATGATGGGATGATGTTTATGAAACCCATTTTATTCATTGGGTTATGATGAATATTTTAAGTTTATTTTGTGGAACAAGTAAGAATGATTTCATTATGAGATGGGTGGGACCTATATCTCCCTACAATGCATTGGGTAAAGATTTATATCTCATGAGATAGACATGGCTGGAATGGTAAGTTAATCCGGTTCAGTGATACAGGACTAGAATGAGGAGTGAACTCGATTCAGATAGGGACTTTATCCACTAAGATGGTCTTGGCAGCAATACCTTGGCTACTATGGAAATAATAACAAGTGCTGAATGGTTTCCATTATTACACGATTTATTCCCATGCTATTTTATCATGATTTATGTTCCTTTATGATATACACCTTACGTACTTCCATGATTTATGTCCTTTCTCAAGATTTTGATGTTTAGATTTTATGTTCAAGCTTTTTCATTCAAATGTTTATGGATTGTTTTATGTTCTCTATGCTTACCCTTACTAAGAATTTGAACTCACCCTTTTTATGTTTTCTTTTCCCCATGATATAAAGAAAGGTTGTAGGTATGAAAACAAAAGGGTAATATCTTTATGGGAGAAGTTGAAGATCTTTCACCATGATTAGAAGATTAAATTCCGGGTTTCCAAAGACACTAAACTATTATGGTCCTTGTGTGTCTCTATTTGTTATGTATTAGGTATTCCAGAAAATTAATTTAAAGTCCATGTATGTCAAGATTTGGGTCTCTAAAGTTGGTATCAATGGAAGGGTTTAGTCAACCTTTGGAAACTAGGATGCGAGAACTATAGTGAGATCTCTAGAGATATTTCTATGGTATGTCTAGGGATGTCCCTAAGGTTAAGTATAAGTATAGGATATAATACTAGAATTACGGTAAGGTTCTTATAATTAAACTTAAGATGTTAGATATTGAAGGTACTCCCCCATTATTATGTTGTTTTCCCAAGCATGATTTTTTCCTCTCACACTATTCTATTTGGGTTTTAGACGATGGCTGAAACTCGAAGGAACCAGGTTGATCAATGTAATGGACAATGCAATGATTGTCCTCCTGAACAAACCAATGTTATGGGAGATAGAGTGAAAAATATTATTGCTATACTTACACAAGCTATGAATCATTATAGACTTCCAAATGAGTAGATAAGGGAACAATATTCTATTGAGTCCTTTATGAGGAAACATCCACCATCTTTCAATGGGTATTCTGATCCACTTGTTTCTGAACAATGGATCAGTACCAGTGAAAAGATATTTTCAGTTCCTCAATGTTCTGAACATGATAAAGTCATCTTAGCAGTATATCGTTTGGAAGGTGAAGGAGATCAATGGTGGAATCTTATCAATAATAAGAGGTCAAGATACGAAATTGAGTCCATGGAATGGGACGTGTTCAAGAACTTATTTTTTAACAAGTACTTCCCTCGTATTTTTCGAACAAATATATAGAAGGTGTTTCTTGAACTAAAGAAAAAGGATGAAGAATCTATTGGTATATACGAAGTGAATTTTACAAGTCTTGTAAGGTATGCATCTGGATTTATTATCCAACCTGAAATTAAAGTTGATCGATTCTTCAGGGGCTTAAAACCAAGTCTTCGAAGGGAATTAGGTATAAGATACTTCAGTAGCTATGAAGAAATTGTGCGTTGTGCTATCAAGGTAGAAATGGAAGTTGGTGTTACATATCCATCTGATGATTTTGACAAGAAATGAAAGATAGAGTTCAAGGATAAATCTCAGAATAATGGTGAAAAGAAGATGAATGTTTCCTTATGCTCAAAGTGTGGAAAGAAGCATGGTGGAGATTGTCCTAAAGGGACTAGAAAATGTTTTAAGTGTGGAAAAGAAGGTCACTGGGTAGCTGAGTGTCGAAGTAATGGAAAAGGGTTACTAATGATGTGAATAAAGAAAATACTATAGAGAACGTGCCACCAACACTTCAATGCTTCAAGTGCAATGAAATGGGGCACTATGCTAATCAATGCCCTAATCCAAGGGTTAATGATGATCAACATGAGAAACCACTTAAGGAAAAGGACAAAGGAAAGTCACATGAGATCACTATTGGTGATGTTGAATTTGAAAATGATGTGGTGGAATGATTAAGTATTTATGTAATGGGATTCCAAAATAATGTTGTATATAGTATCGTGGAATATTGGAATATTTATGTATTGGTCTATTGTGGTTTTCAATAATTTTATGGTACCGATAACCATGGAAAGTGATTGAGATAATTTTGGAAGGAAGATGATATTCACATAATGAAGGGATAAAGAGAAAATGAAATGTTTGACAGTATTCATGAGCTCATGACTGATATAAGGAAATAGTTATATCATGGTTTGAGTATATAGAATTTTTGGGGTTTTGGTATGTGGAAAGAGTTATCTTTTGATAGCACTAATGTTTTCACTAAGGTTCAATGGATATTCATTTTTCAAGAGAATACATGATTAAGGCATTCGAACGTTTGGAATGTGACCAACAAGACATATCTTATGATATATGGGGATAAACGATGGTATTATCATGTTTGTTATATGAACTCTCTGGTAATCATTTTCACTATAATATGAGAATGGACAGAAGTATTTTGGATAAGCCTAAAGATAGGAAGGGATTATGTTGGACATAAGATAGTATTGTTTAAGGCTAGAACTTTTTCAATCTTATTGATGGAATGTTATAATATTGTATTTTTCGGAAAAAGGACAACCTGCAGAACGGGCGACAACACGTCATGTCGGACAATGCTGTGGGAATCGAACCCACAAACGAAGTGCGACATGCCTTTATTTCATACCACTGGCCTACATGAAGTCCCTAGTTAGTAGATACTAGTTTTATTTTATTAAGCGGTATGATAGATGAAGTATAAGTTCATTTTTAGAACCATATACGATTAAACTCACCATAGATAGACTTATGTATATTTGATAACTTTTACCAACCTTTTGTTTGAGATAGATCGAATGACCCATCATTCTATCGTATGATCTACTAACACATCAAGAATGACAAATTCAACTTCATTTCTTTAATAGATGAAGTGGAAATTGTTCAAGGCACGAACAAAAGTGAGATTATACCAAAATAAATTAAGTATTTCTTCTAATTCAAATTCTTCAACTTTAGGGAAATGATCTTGAAAACCAAAAATGTTATCCTAGTGTCCTCATATACGATGAATCAGATGGTACCTTAGATCATCACAAATTTATTGCTTTGTGATAGTTGGCTTTTTCATAGCCATGTTCTCTACCACTCTCCATCAGAACATGATGGTTAGATTTCTCTTCCATATCCATATTTTCACCTATGTTATCCTATGTGGAAACCTAGGGATTAGTTAATTTGGGTAACCATTATGTTTCATAATTTTGTTTTTAAAGTTACGTTTTGGTCTTCCATTTTACGATGTGGGTTTCAATTAACGAAACTTTCAAGTAGAAAACCATTTATAACCCCGATGAATTTCGAGGGCGAAATTCATTTTAAGGGGGGTAGAATGTTACACACCGATAGTTTATGAAAAATATTCTTTTTAATTTTATTAATGTCTTGTGTTGTACGCTACACCAAAAGGAGATTTCACGGAATGCATCCCTGACTTGGCTTTCATTACACGCAATCACGACCTTCCACGATAGTGTGTGTTGTACGCAATACTGAGTTTCGCTAAACAACAATATGTTATATAAACTAGCAGTTATGAATAGTAATACCCACTTTTTGAAAATGTAAAAAAAATTTCTTTTTAAATGGACTTCATTTTTGGATTAGGAATATCAAAATTATCCTAGGGTAAATTTTTGTTATTTTTCTGAAAACTTTCAGTTTTTGATTAATAGTGAAAACAATGGGTTGCTATTCAAAAAACGACTTTTTAATTAAATAATTATTTTTTTTATTTAAATGTATTTTAGGTGAAAATTGATACATAATACCTATATAAGTTCAATGTAATTCATTGGATTCATTTTATAATAATTTTAGATATATAAAAATTTTATTGAACTTTTCACCGTCTTTTACCCACCTCCTAGGAGAATTTGGAAATTCATATAAAACTTAATTTTACCGCTTCTGTGAGTGGAATTTCAAAAATCTGAGAGGCACAGTTAATATCAAGGACTAAAATTTGGTTCAATGAGATGAATGTAATTTCTGGTGAATAGTAACTTTTTACTTTTATTTACCACGGTTAAAAGTTAATAGGGTAATTAAGGGTAAAATGATATTATTATTACCCTAACACATGTCATGATTCTATTGGATAAGTGTAATTTGACCAAAAACATCCTCAGGAAGAAAATATTACCATTTAGGTCCACTTGGATTAGATTAGGACATTTGTTATTAATTTATTTAAAGAAGGGTTAAAATAGTTAAAATCAATGTTTAATAACTAAAACATTATTAATATAGGGTTATACATAAGATAAATTAGACTATAAATATTCATTAGAAAGATAAAAATATTTCCTACCTAATTGTATTTTATTTATAATTTTTAGACATTAAATATTTTATGTTATTTATGACACAATGGTGATGCAATAATTACCTAAATAATGAAATATTAAAATAATTGATATTATAAATACCCAAATAAATGTAATTTGAGATTTTTATGAATTTAACTAATTTTATAGGTTAATATGACATGTTATTATTGATTTAATTTACTTTTTTCTAACTAATAATTCTGTTATGAGTTTCACAAAAAATCAATTACCAAATAGTGACAAAATTGACATAAAATAGTTTTTAAAACAAATAATATATTATTAATTGTTATTTTATTCCTAAAAATATATGGTTTGGAAAAAGGACTTAGATAAGGTTATATATATTAATAATAAAAACCTTGGTGTTCTTTTGGCTTTTTATAGTAAGTTTATTAACATTATAGTGTAAGAAAACAAGAAGACACGGTAAAAGTTAAATTATTTAACTTAGAGTTAAATCTAAATGATAAGGTTAAAATTGTAATCTAAAATTGTCTAAAATCTATTGTTTGAGATTATTGAGACCCATACCCACTTTATCAACGAAATAAATAAATTTAATCTGTTATAAATCGAATATGACTTTATTATAAAATAATATTTTGAGTTTTTCCAAAGGTTCCCCTCTCCTCCCTTATAAAAAGGGCACCCCTTCCCTCTTCTCTTCAAACCCTTTTGGGCCTTGAATCTTGGGAAAACCCTGAAAATTTCTCTTATACACATCTCTATAAACATTCTGGAGGTTCTGGTCTTCTCAAAAGACCAACTCTACTTTCTTAAGAGAAGGCTTAAAGGAGGTGCGTCGAAGAAGAGGTAATATCATCTTTCGATTCTCTCAAGTTTCTTTCTTATTCAACTTCTTCTTATTTAGTTGTTTCATTATAAAGTAATAACATAATTATTAATTATATACTGATATATTATTATAAATATGAAATAAACCTATTTCACCTTCTTTCCATCCTACAGAAAACAAAATCACCGCGCGTGCGTACGTACAGAATACCGTCTCCACGCCGTGGTGTAATCTGTTTTCGACCACCACATTACTTAGATGGGTATAATGGTGTAAATATATATATATATATATATATTGTTAATGTAAAGTGATATTTAATCTTTAATATTATACATACACTTCAATACAATTCCACGATCAAGGGAATGATATCATCGCTCGTGCGTATGTACGGACTACCGTCTCCACGAACGCGATGAGATTCATTTTACATGATTAACCATTTAAGAATGATTATAAAGTATATATAATGAATAATAATGAAATATATTACATAATTAAGATAATGGATTTATGTATATATATATATATATGTCATCTACTTACTTCCATTCAAGTCAATAAAGAAAGGAAAACGACGTTCATGCGTATGTACGACCTACCGTCTCCATGAACAGTGTGTTTCATTTCATTTATCTATATATTATGTATATATATATATACTGAATATATATGATATATAAATCATGTTTTCCATTCTGGAAGTAATTAAATAATGATATAAGTAAAAATAACATAAAAAACAACAAGTCTAAACACGTACGATAAATGAAACAATTTTACCCAAAACGCTACTTTAACATGGAATTGACAAATGACCGGGTAATATAAATAACTAAGTGAAACATATATGATATAATAACAATGAATATGATTCTTTAATAATTCAATGACATTATTTAAATCATTATACAGGAGGTTCAGATTCTTACGAAGCATACCAGACATAAGGTAAGGGATTACTTTTCCAATCTCATTTTTATCCGAGATTGTTTATTCATAAGTATTCACTAGGGTTATATCTATCATCCATGTGCCTATTTTATAAAAATGGTTTCATGTATTATTAAAGTCATTTTTAACCATTTTTTTACTTTTACTACATGGTATGTAAGGAATCTATATTTGTTTACCATACGAGGTACTTTTTGACTTTTCTGAAAAAAGTAGGAGAAGAATGTTATTTTTAACTTCTTCTGCATGAATGGATTTTTACGGTTTCATAATGCCTAATTTTCATGAAGTATACACTAAAATATTTTATGACTATATTCAACAAAATAATTTTATTTTAAAAGTGCATGTCATTTTGTGAAAATAAAATGATTTTGAAGAAGAAATGATATTTTCCTCAAGAATTAATTTCAAATATTTTATCAAAACCATTTTCCATATAAGATGAAATTATTTCATATGTGTATGTTTAAATTTTAATGTATCTATGATTTACATGGTTTCACTTTTCTTAAGATGAAATTTCCATTTGTTTTATATGCATTATGAGATGATGGGATGATGTTTATGAAACCCATTTTATTTTTTGGGTTATGATGAATGTTTTAAGTTTATTTTTTGGCACAAGTAAGAATGATTTCATTATGAGATGTGAGGGAACTATATCTCCATACAATTCATTCGGTATAGATTTATATCTCCTGATATAGACATGGCTGGAATGGTAAGTTAATCTAGTTCAGTGATATAGGACTGGAATGAGGAGTGAACTCGATTTAGAAAGGGGCTTTTCCACTAAGATAGTTTTGGAAGCAATGCCTTGGCTATTATGGAAATCATAACAAGTGCTGAAGGGTTGCCACAATTACATGATTTATTCCCATGCTATTTTATCAAGATTGATGTTACTTTATGATATATTCCGTACGTACTTCCATGATTTATGTCCTTTCTCGTGATTTTGATGTTTAGATTTTAGGTTCAAGATTTTGCATTAAAATGATTATGGATTGTTTTATGTTATCTATGCATACCCTTACTGAGAATTTGAGGTCACACTTTTTATGTTTTCTTTTCCCCAGGATATAAATAATGGTTTTGGTAAGAAAAAAAAGGGTAAGATCTTTATGGGAGAAGTTGAAAATCTTTCACCATGTTTAGAAGATTAAATTCCGGGTTTCCAAAGACACTAAACTATTATGGTCCTTGTGTGTCTGTGTTTGTTATGTATTAAGTATTCTGAAAAAGTAATGTAATGTCCATGTACTTCAAGATTTGGGTCTCTATAGAATTCATCCCTCTTTTTTGGGGAATCGATCATATATATTATACTAATATTAGAATGGTTAAAATGAATATATAACAAACTAGGAAGAATTGGATGTCACATATAGATACGTTTTATGATATTCAAAAACTCACTATTTAGACCTCTTGATTTTATAAGTAGGAATGCATGAAATTAAATGAATGAAGAATCAATCGAAGAAAAACAAATTGATAAATGATATGTTTGTTTAGATCATTATTAGAATAATTTCATGGGTAATTCCTATCACGATGTTTAGAACCCATAATGGGGATAACAAAAAATCCATTTCAATTAAAATGGATAATATTTCATTAACAACATAGAGATTCACCAAGGTTGATGTATTTCACATCTCAAATTTAATAAAAGTATGTAATATATGTTGGGTTTTAGATTTTAAATAAAGTGATATATTAGAGTAGAAACCAGAATATTATCTGTAGTTTCCATGGATCGTCTAGTCACAATGAGGGGAGGGGGGGTATTAGGTGTGACCTATTTTAATGATTTTTTTACATTTTAATTCAGGCCTCTGTAACTTTTTTATATTAGTGGATCATGCATGTAATGAAAAAAACTATTTGAAACAAATCACATATTATTTTTACAAGGTTCAGTACTATGAAATACATCCTTTCTATGCTGGTTTGACCACCAAAATTGAATCTCCACTATAATATAAGGTTATTACAATATTAACTAGTTAGATCCCCCAATTAATAATAGGTTATCCCCCAGTTATAATAAAGCAACAATAGTTGGTCAGTACCCCCAACTACACCTTCCTCAAAGTGATTAGTTAGAACCCCCAATCATAATCTTCAACAGCTAGTTAGACCCCCAAAGCTATAGCCTTCAAATTCATAAGGATTGATCCACTATAGAGAGATCAATTGAAGATTCTCCACAACAAGCTTATTGGATTGCAATAGCTTGTATACAATTTCATGTGCCTTTGTACTAATTATTTTCTTGATGAAATAATTCTAATCATATGAAGATAATTAACTGCCTCAATGAAACCCTTCTTGGAAAATAATACTTTCTTCTACTGAACACCAAACCTCATTTAACACTGAATTAAATAGATATTAATGTATTCTAAAAAAATGAAACTCCATATTCAGTCTGAAATCATTGCATGCAATTCATGAAAAGGTGTTTTTCATGTGTGTTTCTCTTCCAACATTAGTCATGTATAAGATACATTGCACTGTATTCTTCTTTTACTAATTAATTCATTCTTAGGAACAAAAAATTCCTTTTCCATTTAGTATTTCATGTGTAGGAATATATTGGTTTCATGCACACTTGAACACACACTGTCGGCATTTTTTTTTATTTTCATACACCTTTTCCATCTTTCTTCCTTTATGCACTCACTATCATGGTATTATTTACATATGAATAGACACACACTCTTTCCACTTCACTCATAATTCACAAATAGATATTCATAGAATCTCATGAGTGCATGTTATGATGATATATAGAACTCATTTCTGTGTACTAATCCATGAAGCACAATAGTGAGCTCCCAAAATATTTCTTTATTCCAACTGAAAAAACCTGAAGGGATATAATCTTAATTCATGTATTTCCTTCTTCAAGAGACACAATATATGTACATAATATTTTGTGGTTTCTCAAAAATGATTCCAAAAACACCAGATGATACATGAACAAGGGTATCATGTTATATTGGTTTCTTTGAGGAATACTGTTCTTCATGAAGTAATAATAGTTTTCTAAATAGATTATTATTCCCATGGTATTGATAATTCTTTATTGCACAAATGGGGAATGCGTGGAACCTATTACTTTCACGAACTAGCTTGGATCGATGTACTCTTTTTCTATTAAAAGGGAGTGAATTAGATATGGGATGAAAACTATGATTTAAAATGAGCATAACCTCAAGTATTTATAGGTAACATGCCACCAACTCAATGTGTGTGCACTTCCTCACATCAAGCTCATCGACCTCTTACTCAGCAAAAAATAGAATCAAATTAAAAGATAAAAATGAATTATCTCCACATTGTAAATCCATGGTTATATCTATGACTTAAAAATGTATTTCTAGGTAATTGGGAATAAAAAAAATGATGAAATGATGATCATTAGTCTGAGTTAATTTATTTATCAATTTTTCAGGGAGAAAGTCTGGTGAATAGCACCTATCGTGTGAAATAGGTTGTTGGAAACTCATCTGAGTCAACAGTATAATTGAGATACAACAGATCGATAAGATCAGATAGTTTGTGTTATATCTGTGTTTTTCAATGCAGTGAAATAATACTCACATGATTGGTGTCCCACATCAAAATTACATAAAACTAAACTCCCCTTATATTACACTTCGCATCATTAGAGATCTAAAAAATGGGTTACAGAATGATCCTCACCTCACTGGAACCACACCATGATCATGCTCTGCTTCATCACTATGCACCACCACAGAGTGGCATGCTACAACTCCATACACCATTATGGTGCACCTTTCATGTCACTCTACTTCCATTCTAGATGGGTCGAGACATAACACCATCCCATTTCAGTATTAGTGATGGTCCCTCATGCTGTCCAGTATGGTTGGAAATGATTAAATATAATAACCATTGAAATACTTAAAAAAAATCAACAATAATTTCAAATCCATCCTAGAAGACCTTCTCTAAAGAAAACCACAAACAACAACAAATACCCATCTAAAATATAACAATTTTCAGGGACACATTCTCTTAAACAATTGAAAACAATGTTTCAATTCAAAAAAACAACATCACATGTATTTGGAACATAATTATTAGCTCTACAATCTTCACATTAATTACTCATTGGCATTTCATCTTCTTATGTAATTGAAAACAATTTCAAATTAAACAAAGTAGTTGGATTCTTCAATATCCCTATTTATATTTGTTGTCAATACCCACTTTATTTAAAATGTCATTGATATCTTATTCCCCTTATTAGAAATAAATCCAAATATTTTATTATGGGAAGGAATTATTATTTAATTAATTTAAATTTTAAAAGCATACTCTTCTATTATGAATATTATAATATGATTTACTCTAGGGAAGGATATAAACCACACTAGTTTAGTAAAGAGAAAAAATTAATAAACTATATGTCTATGTGAGAAATGATATATATAGAAAACAAGAGTGATCAAATTTAACAACAAATCTATCATACAAATAAATCATGTAAAGACCTGGAAATTCCATGTAATGTTTTTTAATTACATGGGAATTTTATGAGACTGCGAAATCCGACGACACTCGATTCCGAGGCACGGAGTGTCTGGAATGATCTGTTGAAGTTTTGATAAGCTTTAATTAGCACGTGTAAGCTATTTTCCTGAAAAAGTGGAATAACTCTTAAACAATTACTCGAATCAGAAATCAAAGGGCACAGTTTCCCTCAGAATGGTGGGTTTACCCTAAGTGCGAATTAAGTTTAGTCAGCGTGGGCCTCCTGTGGGAAATCCCAAAATGGAATTACTATAAATAAAATAATAAAATAAATTATTTTATTTTTCAAATGATTATAACTCACAAATGATAGATCGGATTGAAAATCTGATACCACCACTGAACTCGTGATGTAAAGATTTATTTTAGAAGTTACTAACTTTGGGTGGCATGGGACACCATTGAAAGTTAGTTTTTGGTCGTAAATAAAATAATTAACTGACAATTATTTTAATGTAAAATCCATAACACTTAGATGGTAACTCGGATTGGAAATCCGAGAGTACTTTTGGGTTCATTGGGGAGTGTTTTACTTGGATAAAGACTAACTTTGACTGGTGCGGGTCAAGGGAGTATAGTAATAATTTTCTGAACTTTTTTTGAGTACGTTCAGTAAACGTATGAGCGGGTTTTTATAACTTTTAAACCATAACATGAAATTGAAATCCGAGGGCACCATTGATCTCGAAACACCGATATTCACATAAGGATACTTTCACCACAACGGTAGTTAGTCGAGGGTTAATGTTATTTTTTTTTGGTTTTTTGTGAAAGATTAAAATACAAAAAAAAATGTGAAAAAATTTTATTTTTATTTGAAGCACCCATGTGAATATTGTGGAGGTGGGACCATAGGAGTTTTATCTAATATGTGGAAGTTGATAAGTGGGGACCACATTACCTTAACCTCCCTTGTGAGGTTATGGTGGCAGATTCCACCCAAGCCTAACCTCCAATGAGAGGTTATAGTGGTGGAGACCACCAGTGATTAAACCTTAATTTTAATTGAGATAAACTCTCAAATCCCCTCATTAATGTGGAAGAGCCACTTCACTTCTTCCACATTAAAGTGTGTCGACGCGCCTCTTTATTATTCCAACGTTATTTAATTGGATTGACCCTTTTTAAATATAAAGTAAAATGTTGATAGAATTTAGGAAGGTTCCTAATAAACGAACCCTCATAAATTCCCCAATTGTTACTTACCTCTCCCCCTCTCTTATACATATGGAGCTTGGGATGAGGATTTGAGATGGCTTTACCAAGTGAAGAAGCACTGGTAAAGTGTCGCGACGCCCAACAATTGGAGGATTACGTGCTACAACGAAGAACGCTCCACCGACGAAGAACCCAGAAATCCTTAGACCTTCTTCCTCGGGACTTATTCCAATGTGGGACTTCCACATCTTCAACTAAGAAGAACCGACTCATGAGCCTGGAATTGGAGGTGAGTTGAGGACAAGACGAACGTCGACAATTTCACCTCCTTCCTTCTTGCGGTAATGACATCATGTGAAAAAAGGTAGTGGAATATTGTTATTATTTTATATACCCATGTTCTTCCCTTCTAGAAGAAGGAATGAGGATCAACCTTCTAACAAGTTGATCTGCATATGTTTCCTTTTGCGGGCATGGGGTAGTCATGACACGGGCCCTGGAGGATGGGTCATGATGATTTGGTATCAGAGGAGTTGGTTCTACCGCATAACTTAGGAATATGATCATTTCTGTGAAGTAATTGTGTTAAGTGTAGTGAGTGTGGATTTCAGTTTAGGGAGTCCAATGTTGGTGTAGAGGCTAACGTATCCATACACTAGGACCCTGACTGATCATTTCCGACTTAGTACACGAAAACACTGATTGTGTGTCTGTTTTCAAAAGTTTTCTTTAAGTCAGCTCAGCAGGTCAGCTCACCAGGTATAACTTTTAACCATAGCGCACCTGTTTCTTTTCAAAATGCCTCCATAAAGATATCTGGTGAGAGTTACAAGAGTAATACGCACTGATTTCCCACCGAGCGATGAGGCTCTCGTGCAGGGCCCTCTTACTATGTTGGCACCTTCGGGTGGTGTACCAGAAGCACCACCACCCACTGGGTGGTAGATACCACCAATTGCACTAGTGGACGATGCACACCAACTGAGTGCATTACATGAGTTCCAGTAGAAGAGGCCTCTGAGGAATGGAGGCGAGACAGTTTCCCATGCTGTTGAGGACTGGTTGGAGGCGGTTTCTAGAGTTTTCCACCTAGTTAAGACAACATTAGAGTAGATGGTGATCCTATCTACTAGACTTTTTCAATAAGATACCATGAGGATGGTATGCATAGTTATGAGGCTTCAGTACGTGAACCATTACCCAAGATAGTACCTTCAGATAGTGTTTTAGCTATATCACTACCCATTGGTCAGCAGTTACAACCGGTGGTACTGGTAAAGGACACATATAAGCTTAGTGCTTTATAGGTGATTCAGTATCAGATACCCCTCAGGTTCCAAGGTGAGCCAACTCACAGGCGGCTGAGTACTGGAATGAGGAGGTGGCTGAGAGTTCTCTAGAGCTTCTATATCTTTGGAAGGATGGAATGTCGGTAGCAGAGTATTCATTGAGGCATACCTATTATTCCTGGTACTCGACGAATACAATATGATATGTGCTTCAGATTTCGGACATCTGAGCGAGGTGTCTTTAGGGACATCTGAGCTAGCACTATTCCTCTATGAATTCCTACTTATATTAGGGTGATAGAGAGAACCTTTGTGGTGGAATATTTCAAGGATGAGGAGATGCTTACATTGAATGTTAGTAGTGGGAAAGCAGGAAACTGCCTCCAGTCTTTGAGACTTGGGTGCGTAAAAATGTTTTGGGAAGGATATGTGTTAGGGACAGATGAATCTACAGGGCTGCAGACGTATAAGTAGATCTAGGGAAGCTACATGAGGTGGTTTACATTTCGACATGTTACAACCACCCCCCTTTGTGGTCCCCCCTAGGCTTAGTGAGCTGGAGGATGGAGGGAAGAGAGTAACTACATGCAGTCAAGGAGTGCGACCCTAGGGCTCTAGAAATGATTCGCGGTAGGGTCTGTTTCTACTACTAGCTTCCGTATCAATAGAAATAGGTACCAATCATTCCTTACATCCAAGAATATTATCCAGGACCTTGAGCTTCCAACTAAACCATTGACTTGAACCTCACGTCTAGAGATACCTTAGAGGGGATACTTGATAATCAAAATTACACTGATGGTGTGATCTAACCCTTGAGGTGAGAGTTTCCATTGGAACCTCTAGCTGGCATCATCTAGGCCTTACGACGTTAGTATGGGTATGAATGGAGATCCACAATTCATACTCATATTGACTATATTAGGAAAAACATTTGTGGTTTATCTACAACGTTGGGATGAGGTTTTACTTGGTCGGCAAAAAAGGATATCTGGGCAACACAGATTAAACTCTTACATAGGAGGGTGCAGATGATCACTCGTGAGTCGGTCAACCTCACCCTCATGGAAGAAGAAGTTTTGAGTATTTAGTTCCCAATATGAGTGGCTAGAGTTCCTCCAGTTTTATGACTTACAGATAGTCTATACCCCTGGGAAAGGGAACATGGTAGCAGACACACTCAGCAGGAGGTCTGGCCTACAGCTACTGAGTGTGGCGGCAGAGCAGCTAACAGCTTGCAGATATCCTTTGTGGGACTTGATGGAGAAGCTTTTCTTCAGTCTCTTATAGTCACTCACCAAATTATTCAGTGAGTCAGGGAGACACAACGTGGGGACGCTGACTGCGAGACTCGATGAGCTCAGATATCCACATGACATGCACCTGATGGATTTTCTGAAGGTGGGGAGCACGCCATCCTTTTCAGAGGATGTGCCATGGTACCAGTGTCACTTTATGATGAAGTGTTGAGAGAGTTCAACACTTCCCATATAGCGGTACATCAAGGAGTGGAAAAGATGTACCAAGTTATCCGACGACAACACCAGGGTCTAGGAATGAAGAAAGCAGTTGCATAGTTTGTTTCTCGGTGCCACACATGTTAGTAGGTGAAGGCAGAGCATCGGTTACCAACATGATTAGTTCTTCCTTTATAGGTCCCAGAGTGGAAGTGGGATGGGATATCAATGGACTTCGTGACAAGGCTTCCACATACATCCAGGGGACATGACTCGATTTGGGTGATCGTCAACCGACTCACCATGTCGGCCCACTTCCTACCGATCAGAGTGACGGGTTAAGTAGAGTGCTTGGGATTCCTCTATGTGTAGGATATTGTGTGACAAAATAAATTACTTTCGATGATTTTCTCTAATCTTGACACATGTTTTAGTTCCCGTCTATAGAAGGGGTTGCAGGAGGCTTTTGGGGCACAATTTTGTTTGAGCACTGCCTTCCATCCATAGACGGATGGTCAGACTGAGCAAAACATTCAGACCCTCATGGAAATGCTACATGATTGTGTCCTTGACTTCGGTCACAGCTAGGACGTTCACTTACCTATGGTGTAGTTCTCATACAACAACATCTTTCACTCCACCATTGGGATGGAACCATTTGAGGTGTTGTACGAGGGACCTTGCAGATCACCCTTCTACTGGACTGACACAGGGGAGTCAGCACTAGTGGTACCAGAGATGGTTCGAACTACCACATAGATGGTGCAGATCATCTAGGAGCCGATGATGACTGAACATAGTAGCTAGAATTCGTATGCCGACAGAAGATGGATACCTCTGGAGTTCGAGGATGGTGATCAAGACTTTTTTACGGGTCTCACCTTGATGAGGTTTGTAGAGATTTGGCTGAGGCAGCAAGTTATCTCTGATGGTCATCAGACCTTTTCAAGTCATCAATAGAGTTGGCGAGGTGGCTTACCACTTAGCTCTTCCACCTCAGTTTTACAACGTGCACGATGTCTTCCACATATCCCAACTGAGGCGATACGTGCACAACCCTTCTCACATCATCGACCATGGCGAGCTGGATGTCGACGTTGGGGTGACTTTTACAGAGATTCCAGTAGAGATTGAGGATCGACGGGAGAGGGTCCTTTTTGGATGGTTTATACCTCTTGTGCACGTTCGCTGGATACACGTGAACATCTAGAAGAGCACATGGGATCGGGAGGCTCAGATGCATGCTCAGTACCCCAACATCTTCCCATAGTTTGAGTAGTGTCTTATGGGGACATAAAGCCTGAGGTGGAGTGAATTTAAAAACCAAGAAATTGCATAATTTTTTTAATTACATGGAAATTTTTTGAGACTCCAAAATTTGACGGCGCTCGATTCCGAGGCTTGGAGTGCCTGGAATGATCCATCGAAGTTTTGTTAATCATTAAATAGCACACATAAACAGTTTTCCTAAAAAAGTGGAATAACTCTTAAACGGTTACTCGAATAAAAATTCCAACGACACCATTGCACTCAGGTTGGCGGGATTACCCTAAGTGCGACTTAAGTTTAGTCGGTGTGAGCCTCCTATGAGAAAACCCAAAAATGGCATAACCGTAAATAAAATAATTAAATAAGTTATTTTATTTTTTCAAATGATTATAACTCACAAACAATAGCTCGGATTAAAAATCCGAGACCACTACTGAACTCATGAGGGAATGATTTATTTAACTAGATACTAACTTTGGCCGGCACGGGCTACCAGTGAAAGTTTTTTTTTGGTCGTCAATAAAATAATTAAGTGAAAATTATTTTATTGAAAAATCCATAAATTTTAAACGGTAACTCGGATTGGAAATATGAGAGTACCATTGGGTTTGTTGGGGCGTGTTTCACTTGAGTAGAGCCTAACCTCGACCAGCGCTGGTCAAAGGTGTCAGGTAATAATTTTCTCAACTTTTTCTCTGGTACGTTCAACAAACGTATGAGCAGAGTTTTATAACTATTAATCTGGATCTCAGAATTGTAATTTGAGGGCACCGTTGAGCTTGCAGCGCTGATATTCGCTCAAGGATACTTTCACCTCACCGTTAGTTGGTTGAGAGTGAAAGTTAGTTTTTTTTGTTTGTCTTCAAGGAATAAAATAAAAATAAAATTTTGCAAACATTTTGTTTTTATTTGAAGCACCCATGTGAATATTGTGGAGGTGGGACCACATGAGTTTTATCCTACATGTGAATGTTCATAAGTGTGGACCACCATACCTTAACCTCCCATGTGAGATTATAGTTGTGGGGACCAACCAAGCCTAACCTCCCATGAGAGGTTAAGGTGGTGGGGACCACCCGAGATTAAACCTCCCTTTTAATTGAGTGAAAATATCAAATCCCCTCATTAATGTGTAGGAGCATCATGAATTTTTCCACATTAAATTGTGCCAACACACCACTTTATTATGCCAATGTAAATTAATTGTCCTCACCCTTTTTAATTATTAAGTAACAACGTCGTTGGAATTTAGGAAGGTTCCTAAAAAATGAACAATCATAAATTCCATGATCGTTACATACCTCTCCCCCTATCTTATATATATGGTTCTTGGGAGGAGGATTTGGGATGGCTTCACCAAGCGACGAAGTGTTGGTAATGTTTCGTGATGCCCAACACTTGGAGGATTACGCTCTCCAACGAAGAACGCTCCACCGACAAAGAATGAAAACATCCTTCAACCTTATTCCTTGGGACATCTTCTGACATGGGATGCCCAAATCGTCGACTAAATAGAAACGACGCACGAGCCCGGAATTGGAGGTGTGTGGCGGATGAGACAAATGTTAACAACTTCACCTCCTTCCTTCTTGCGCCAATGACATCAAGCGAAAAATGGTTGGGGATTAGTGTGAATGATTTTATATATCCATGTTCTTCCCTTTTAGAACAAGGAATGTGGATCAACTTTCAAAAAAGTTGATTCACATATGTTTCCTTTTGTGGGATTGGGGTAGTCACGACACGGGCCCTGGGGGACGGGTCGTGACACATCATGTGATACCCATCACTGAAACTACTTATCAGTAATTGCTTGAAATATTTTAAAATTATCCTCCGTATACATCTCGAAAAAGAAATTAAAAACATTCAAATTAAAGAATGTACTTCCGCATTAAATTTTCCAATCTATTTTTTCAACTAGTACAATATTTTTACTTTTAAGATTGTATTTTCACCACGAAAATAAGAGAATGTCACCAACATACCTCAATGATGACAATCATCAATATAAAGATTTTATACCACATAATTTAGCCAAATATTACCTCAATATAACTTATGAAATTAGTTATATATCAATTGAGATAGAAATATATGGTGGTTGATATTAGGTGGTCCCTATAGGGAGATACACTCAATAATTCTTCCTCATGGTGGGCTTTCTTCAAGAATAAATTCCAAAAATATTCTGATATTACATGAAATGTTGAAAAGAGACTACATAATGAAAATAATCTTCTCTAATGGACAAATTTTTATTTGTAATATTATCACAGAATTTTAAAATTCTGGTTCCCCTAGATATATGCTTCACCATCAATTCATTTCATGAAAAATAAACACAATATGTATGGGAACAAGGAGGTTCTTTTATTCTCCTCAATTAGAGTAACATGGATGATAGTTTCCTCTCTACCCAACAATATTTTTAGATGAAAAATTATTCTTTACATTTTATAATAATGCAGTTTCATTTTTATATACTTGTTCTAATTTTATTTCAACTTCCAACTGATTAGGCCATATGATCAATCATTATTTTGGAACATTCCCAGTCATCACATTGTGTGTATAATTATTTCTCCCAACAAATGAACTCAAAGATTCTTTTCCTTTCTTATTCAATGAGGATTTTTTATTGGATTAACTTTTATAAAAATTGTTACTAGAATTTCTAGAAATATTTAAACATTATCAAACCACTTTATAATTCAACAAGTTACCACTTTTAATATACTTTTTATAATCTTCATCAGAGATGTCTTTCACCAAACCAACCCTATTGTTTTTATTATATATTGACTGTATCTTTGATTAAAGATTCTTTCCTTTAGTAATAATGTTTATGGTTAATTAACAATGATCCATTATGTGACATTTCCAAACAAACAATTGTATTTTCTTTGGTATGAAACTCTTCACATCATTCTTCTCAGAATTCATGGATGCGGTTTGTTTAATAATCATATTCTTTTTTTTATATCCGAAGGATGACCTATCATCTTTATTTCACATCTTCTTTAAATTTTGTTGGGGTATTATATCTTAATAAATAGATAATTTTTCAATGATTGGAACATACCAACACCCATAACAATGAGCTCTTTTGTGTCAATAATCAATGAAATTATTAGTGTAATCATGTCGGTTCTTGATAAAAAAATTCTCATTATATGTGCTCTTATTTTATTTTTTATTTTTCCAATCCACATAATAATTTTTCCATTTTATTATACAGAATTATATAATAATAATACAATGAAATAATTTTCCAAAAAATTCATTTAACGATTCTAAATCATCTAAAAACACCAACTATATCCAAAAAATGATTACTTATTCTTCTAAGACACACTCACACTATATTTGACATTTTTTCTTATGGGTAGCACATTTAAACATTTCATTACATTCTTTTGAGAATAGAAATTTCTATACCCATTGACATACATTTTAAAAGATTTTGTGGATTATTTAGAAGTTACATTTACCATGGTTTTTCCATATTTAAATGTTGAATCTGTAGTAGTCAACTAAACAACAGTGTTACAAAAGATATGTTAGGAAAATGGGATACCTTATTCCATGATACTGAAATATATTTATCCTTGGATAATATAAATATCCTATTTTCTATTATATTGAGACTTTTTATAATAGGACTCTTATGAGATGAATGCTTTGAAATTCCTTTTTTCTGATTAAATTTTTGAAGTATCATCTTATGTCGCTTCCATATATATTAATTTGTCCTCTAGTTCAACACACATTATGTTGAGAGTGTTCTTCAAATATTCAACATATTTCAGGCATTTTTACCCCTAAGTTATCATATTTTAAATATAATATTCATGAACCCGATTTCCTTATGTATAAAATGGTCAGGCTCCTTGATTATTTTTCCTTTATAATTAATCTATTCATCTTTGAAATTTATAGATTAATTATTCATCTTTTTTGGTGCATGGACACCTTCGGTAAAGACAATTAAAAAATCATATTTCTTACAAAAATAAAATTTCAATTACTAAATATAAAGAACACATATTTCAATAGAAGGAAATATGTTCTCTTCATTTGTTTCCACATGTATTGTGATAGTCTTGGAGATAAAAACCATTTTAGTTAATTAGTCTTACATAAAATTATCCACTAGTTCTAGATGTAAATTTACATCTAAATGTTCCATGAATTATTTGATGATACATAAGAACACTTATTTGATAAAATTATTTAGTGTTTCTCTAGTTTTAGAATTGATCACATCTTCATCATATATTGGATTTGATTAATAAAAATTATATTCAATTGATTAAACTGAATAATTACCACTCCGAGTTTCTTAGGTAGTGGTTGATATTCATTTATCATCAAATTCTTCTACAATTTATGTTCTAATATATTATTTTTATTCTTTAGTGTCTTAACTGAAACATAAAAATTTCAAACATCCATATGAGATATTGGATTTTCAAATCTAAATCTCTTAGGAACATTCCTCAAACCAAAATCTAGAAACTATATACTTCTGATAGAAAAAACTAGATACGTAATGTAGATTAAACCAGAGGATTCATTTTCTATGATTATAATGGAAGTGACCACAGATCATAAAATCACACTAAGATTGGATGAATTAGGTTTGACATGTTTTACTAAAATATTTTTCACCATTTAATTCAAAACCATTTTACCTATAAATATGAGGGGATCAATCATGATATACATAATTTAAATGAAAAAAATCACCCAATATTTTTAAAAGGGATGGTGTTATTTCATATATCCTTTCGATGTTGGTTATACCCACAATCATGTACTGAAAAAAAAGAATGCGATTAAAATAGTTACTAGTTAAACAACACTAATGAAAATTGTTATATCCCATGATCCAATCATCCTTCAGTAGTTGGCTAGACCCCTCAACTACACCTTCTTAATAGTGACTAGTTACACCCCCAAACAAAGTATTCAACAACTGGTTATACCTACTAGATATGTTATTCAAGTACATATGTCTTGATCCACAAAATAAATATCAATTAAAGACCCTCTTATATAATATAGTTGAATCATACTATCTTGTATATAATTTCATTTAACTTTAGTGTCATGCTATTCTTGATGAAATAATTCCCATCAGCTAAAGATAAATAGCTTCCTCGTTGAAACAATAATCATTAAAAAAATCATTCTTATGCTAAACACCCATCCTCACTAACCATTGGATTACTTGGATATAAATGTATTATGATAAAATGACACTCCAAATTTAGTCTCAAATTACTGCATCCAATTCTGTAAAAGTAATTTTCAAGTACCATAATCTTCTTACTTCATTAATATATAAGAAATATTGCATTGTATTCTTAGGTTTTGAATGAATTAATTAATTAACATGAATATTTCCAAACAAAAGCGATATTTTATGTGGATGTAAATGTTTGTCTTGTGAACAGCATATCATACACACTCTCCACCTTTGTTTTTATTTTCACACACACTATTCACCTTTATTTTCTTTTATAAACACACTATCAAGTTACTCTTCACATATGAATGGACATTCACACTGTCCACTTTACTCATCATGTATAATGTTGTATAAACAACATTTTACCAGTGCATGTATTGGTAATACATAACACTCCCTTTTGTGCACTACTCATTCACGCACAACATTAGAGAACCCATGATATTTATTATTTCATACAAACAAACCAGAATGGGTATATGTATGATAAATGTATGTCCATTTTCACGAGACATAGTGTATGTATACAATGTCTCACAATTCAAAAAATATGTTCACACAAACACTAGAATATACCCGCATAGGGGTATCATGTTATCGTGGTTGCTTCAGGGAACACTATTCTTCCAGAATAAAAACTATTGTGATATGGAAATATAGTAGGCCTATGGGATCATAACATCATCTTTACACAATTAGATAATATGTGGAACCTACACCTTTCATGAACCCGAGGGCATCAATATACACTTTTTCTCAGAAATGAGTGTGTCTGAGATATGAGACAAAAAATTCTCTTTGAAATGAGCACTTCCATGATTATTTATATGAAGCATTCCAACAACACAATTCATGTTCACTGCCACACATTTACCACACCAACGTATTTCATTATGACAATAAAATATCATAAAATGTTAAAAAGTTAATTTTTTACACTCTATAAATGCATGTATAGACAATCATTTTACTATGAAACTAATTATTTTTATAATTTAAATCATAATGGAATCAACAGAATGTTGAAATGATGATCAAAAGTCTCAATTCAATGTTCTTTAAACATTTCATGGAGAACATCCTTGGAATTACACCTCTCATGTGGTTGATGTGGATGATAATATGGATAATTTGATTAGATGACTACGATACAATAGATCTAGAAGAAAAGATGATTTTTGTGGTATAATTGTTTTTAATTTAGAGAAAAAATAACTGCATGGTTGGAATCCCACATCAAACTCAAATATATTTGATTTCACCTTTATATTACAAGATTCATCTATAGCGCTATAAAAATTATTTATTGGATTCTCCTCCCTTCAACGACACTACACTGTGCCAACACTCTACTTCTCCTCCATGAAGACCCGCATGGTGGTCCATCACCTCTCCATGTGCCTTTATGGAGCACATTTTATATCACTCTTCATCTATGTTGGCCTTAATGATAAATAGTTCCTTCCCACCTCAACAATGGTGTGGGTTCATTATTTTTTCTAGTAAGGATGGTAAATTTTTAATATACAATCCATTAAAATACATAGCCAAAGTCCACATGATGTGTAAATCTCACCAATATAACCTTCTCAAAATAAAAAAATAAAAAATAAAATAATCCTGAAAAATATATCATTTTTCATGGAATCTATTTCTTAATTTATTCTAAATAATGTCTCAATTCAAATAACCAATGACATAATTCATTAGAGCCTACTAATTAGTTCTAAAGACGTCACATTAACTAATCACATAATTTACATCTTCTTAAGTAATTGTTAACAATTTCAACTTCCAAAAACTACGTGAATTCTTAATTATCGGAAGCACAAATACATTTATAATGAATTTTATTGAAATTTTAATTTCTTATATTAGGTAGTCTTAATTAATTTTCTAGAGTAGAATCCAATATGTGAAATCCCTAAAATATATATTTATTTGGAGGAGACATAGAGAAATAGGGATACCAATTTTGATATAATAGTTAATATTAATAAAAATAAATTAAATTTCATTATAATATTCATGGTAATATTTTATTTATTTGTTATCACTATAACAATTTTATGTAATTTTTCAATGAAAAAAGGAATAGTTTCAATATTATAAAACATTATTCCTTGAATTAGATAATTTTAGTTAGAACATAAATTTAAAAATTATAGATATTAAATTTTATAAAATTATCATCATTTTTGGATTCAAAATATCTAATTTACCTTATATTTACTTCTTTGTATTTTTAAAAAATGGTTAATTTTTTAGAGAATTGTTAAAATACCAATTTTTCAAATACTGTCAAATTTATGAAATAATTATGATATAATAATTAATTAATAATTTAAAAAAACTTTGGCTCAACGAAATATATTTTAAATGAGTTAAATAATGTATTTTAAAACATTATTCAGCATTTGGGAACCTAATATTGAATTTTATGTACATAAATTATATTTTATCCAAATTAAACACTATGTTTCTGTCCTATCATTTATTAGTATGGTTGGGTGGTTCCATTATATTTTTTCATCATAAAAAATTATTAAAACATTATTTCAAAACCCGTACTAGAAGGGATCATGCCATGACTCCCCCAAGCCATCCTTCAATTCCTAGGCGATGGTGACTAGCACCATGTAAGAATATCCCACAAATGGAAGTCATTTCCCAAAGTACCTAAACACACAAACAAACACATCTATAATAATAAAATGATAAAATTTAAAAATACTATGTAAATAATGCATGAATATAATGACATACCAACCACAGATTCTGACATTAGAAAATTGGAGAGTAAACTGGGCCAGAAGATAGGCCCACCAAACGAAAGAGTTTGTAAAAGTGAATGTAGATGTTCCAAAAACTCATCTGTAGAAAATCATACTAGATTGGTTAGGTACTGGACAAATATCTGAATCCATAGGAGCACACCACAATTATATGGTGTCTCTGATGACCACCTGGTCTTGTTTCACCAAGGGCACTATCAATGAATTGATCGTCTTCACAAAACACAACACATGTGTTGAAATCCCATGCAAAGGTGAGTGAAACAATACTCAGTAGGACACCCTAAAACCAAAAGGGAATACCACTAAGAAATAAAATAAGTATACCACAATCAAATACATGAAGTATACCAAAAATAAATTCATTAAGTATACAATAAATAAATACATTATGTAAACCACAATAAAATACACAAATTATACCACAAAGAAATTGTTGTGTCAGATCACAGAGGTATAAGTCTATAGTATGAAAAATAGGATCAGCAGAAATAATTCAAAAAACACCTAGTATCTTTAAGAAAAGTAGTCTCAATGGGACACTCAGTTCCTATATTACATCTAATCATAGTGAGACATATAGTCTCTATAAGACACATAGTTTTGGTAAGTCATGTAGTCTCAAAATGTCATGTAGTCTCAATGTCACAACCAACCACAGGATTCCACTTATGGTGTGATCATTCTAGGAGAACCTACTCCTTGTCACAAGGGTCTCAATGCTGAAAATGTCTTCTCAAACACACACACGATATGAATGTTAGGGATGTTTTTTTAAATGTTCGACCAGTATCTGGTCCGGGTTCGATCTAACCCATTAGACATGACCCAATCCACTGATCCACCTAGACTAGCTGACCCAATATTCTAGTCCCACTGGACCCATAAGGATTGGTATTCCTTTCTTGGCCCATCCCGCTAGGGTTATCCCACTAGGCCCATCCCGCTAGGTCAATTGGACCGTGGCATGCTGGGTTGCATAGTCAAGCCCAATAGGCTACTAGACTGGCCTAGTTCCCCTGTTCTAGCCAGTATGCATGCCGGAAAGTATTGTCCCAAAACATGGTCTTCCCTGATGGTGTGCCTCCTTTATCAACACAGTGCCACAGTGTTCAACCCCATCAGTCCACTGCATTTGTGCCCCCCACATGCACCCCTCATGCCCTGCGGCCTCACCACCACGGTGGGATGCCTCTATGGTCGATCCTTGATCCATGCGGCTGATCTACCTCCCACGCGATGTCGACAAGGTGCGCCACTGTGCACCACTGTGTTCCACCAGACACCACCATCAGTGCCAATCTCTGGTGCCCCTACCAATGCATGTTAACATTCTTTCACCATTATTATGTTTTTCCAAACATAGAAAGTTCTGCAGTGCTCGGGTTGTTATTTACACCACTGTGGGATATAATTCATCTTTTCATCACTCCCGGGGTCCGATCACGTTAGGATCCCTTCATAACGCAATTCTGTGACCAAGAGGGTCCAACGACATTGAATACCAAGAAAAAGGGATGGGAGAATCAAAAAAATGTATGGAGGAATTATCCTCAACATTTTTTAATGTCGGCCATGATTAGTTCTCATTAAAATGATAAATTAAGATAAGAATAATCACACAAATATGCATCTCCTCTTTAAACCTCACAAGAATTATCTATTCTTCTAGAACGATCGAACCATTGATGAACTTATTTGTGGTATGATCCATGTTCGTTGATGAGTTCAATAACGAGGAATATCATGAAGAAAACAACACCCTACCTCATGTATTAATGATCATTGAGGATGGATGAAGTTGCATCATTATTGAATACAAAGATCATTCGAGTCCGGGTGCGTTGTTAATTGTTGATCCATGATCCATCAGTGTTCATTTGGGAGAGATCTGTCTATTACATTGAGCGGAATTCTAGGGTTATGGAGATAACATTGAATTATCTAGGAAGGTTTAATTATAGAAAATGTTTCACTGTGTTTTTGCATACCATTAAATAAAATAAATCTTAATTTATTTTATTCTTTAAAACATCCAAATATAAATTTTCATATCCACATAGAACATGTCGATGTGAGGCCTCACATAATATATGTCACTACTCCGAATGCATTCTTTCTCTCAGATTTCTGATTCAGGCAAAAGTTTAAGAGTTAATCCATTTTTCTCCCAAATCGAATGCATACGTGCTATAAAAAATTGAATTTTATTCAATGAATCATTATAGATACACTAGGACTTGTAATTAGATTTTGTAATAATGCCTTATCACAGATTTTTCTCAAAAAAGAAATAAAAATAAAATAGAGTTAATTCGAGTAATTACATTCTCCCCACCTAAGGGATTTACATCCCCAAAATACAAAACAAAGGATACTCAAATAGAAAGGTGAGGGTAATGAGAAAAAATATGAGCCTTACACTCCCATGTAATATTTAAGAAGATTACCAAGATTCCATTGGACATGAAACGAGGTAATCAGTTGCCGAAAACGGATCATGACTCGTGGATTCTCGATCTCCACCGAGTCCTCTACAAAAGTCAATCCATCTTTGATGTCCATCTCACCCCTATCGATGATGTGGAATGGGTCATGCACGTGGATCCTCAGCTAGGATACATAGAAGATTTCGTATACTAGATCTAAATGTGGTGGTATATCCAAGAAGTGGGTCACCTCAGTAACCCTATGATGCTTCTGGAAAGGGCCGATGAATATCAGAAATTTCATTCCACCCCATCCAAATATATGTATCTTACATAGAAGAGTGACCTAGAGGAACAAACATTCTGCCTCCTAAAACTCAACATGACTCCTTTCATAGTCAGCATAAGATGAATGATTTTTCTCTACTGTCTTCAACCACCGTTGGATGGCCTACACCTTCTCTGTAGTCGTCTGCACAAACTCCTGGCCCATGAGAGCCGACTCTACTGGGTTCATCCATTAAAGTGGTGACATGTTGGGTAACCTGTTCAAGACCTTGAATGGTTAAATATTAATGGAAGAATGTTATTTCTAGTAGTAAGAAAAATCAACTTGAGGTAGGTTATCCTCCAAACTGTGGAAAAAAATAACGGATTCAAGCACGTATCATGTCCTCCAGATGCTAAATGGACTGCTTAGTCTAGCCATTTTTCTAGGGATGAAACATTGTGCTCAGGCACATCTGAACCTCAAATTCACCATAAAATCTATTCCACAACCAAGATATAAAGAGAGCAGAAAATTCTAAAACTATAATCTTTGGAACTCCATGGAGGTGAACTATCTATGATGGTATTCACTACTTCTTGATGCATTATGGTATCACCGGTAAACCACCTGAAGGTGATATCTCGGGAACATGTTCATATACCAGTGCCTCTTCACTAGGTAGATAATCCTCATAACTAGAGAATGAATTCTTGGATGGCTATCTGTATGGAGGAATATTTAAATAGAAAAAATTGTACAAAATGCAATAGGGAATTACTATAGAACATACTCAATAATGACACAAGAACACAGCCAAATCCTATATGATTCATGTACCATTTTTTTCTTTGAAACTAGTGTTTCCACATATTGATATGAAAATTTGGTGTCCAGAGTCCTGATGTATGGATCCATCAACCACTGCCCTAACACTGGAATCCCTAGAATGAAATCTGAACACGAATCACAAAACACTATTTCCCTAAACCATACTCACAGAGTCCAGATAAATATCGAGATAAAAAATTTGTGTCTAGAGGCCTGATGTATGGATTCATCAACCACTTCACTAACAATGGAATCCCTGCCTTGAAATCTGAACATGAAAAACATAACACCGCTCCCCAAACCAATCTCACAGTGTCCAGATCCTTATATAAAACCGAGCCTCCAATGAAACCACTCTGTCACGATCTATCCCAAAGGGTCCCATGCCGTGAAAACCCCAAGACCACCTCCAATTGGCCATGGGCTATTGAATAGTACGGTGTAAGAATATCCCATAAATGGAAGCATTTTCATAAGTACATGCACAAACACACACACACACACATCTCCTATATGGACCCAGCCTTAAAACCATACATAATATTGAATTAAATGAATAATTCACGTAGAGGATCTTTTTAGGATTATATTTTTAGAGAGTTATGCCATAACTATTACATTTCAAAATACTACAAAGTAGACACTTCTACTCAGTTTCCATTTTTTTTACAAAACTAAAAATCTTGAAAAGAAAGAGTCATGTCTAGTTCCATGTTTTTGAAGGCATGACTTTTACATGATCCCATCCTTATTCCACGTTATGTCCTATGAAAAAAATTTCAAAAACCTGGGATGAGCATAAAAAGGCTCAATAAGGGATACACGAAGAAGGAAAACTATTATCTTTTCAAAACAACAAATAAACCATGAATATTTAATCATAAGTAACACTTTTCACCTTTTTTAAGAAGTAAATACTCTTCACTGAAAAAAGATCATTCCATACCCTTTTGTAACCAAAAGATTACCATAAAACCCATATAAAGAACACATAACATATAATGGTAACTTGGGACATAAACATTCTTAAATGGAATAACCATACAGTTGACTTCCACACATATCACTAAATAGAATAGCCATACGGCCGACTTCCATACCGAATGTATTGGAGGTTATAACGTAACCACCCGTCCAGGTATTCACGACACCACCCATCATTTGGTTTATCACATAACCTCCCTTCAAATGTCCATGTTCCAATATAAAATCATATCACATACAACAAATATAAAGGAATGTAAACATTTCCACATTTCAATCACAAAATATCACTTTAATATATTGACATAACAAATCACTTTTCAAAACCATTTTCAATATAAAAAATACATAAAATAGTATATGGTATTTATTTTCTTTTAAAAACATTACGGCTTGTTGAGGAAACCGAAGATCAAATAATAATCGCGGCGGTGGATAAGTCGTTGTCACCGCTTACGTTAAAAGAAAAATTACTTTTTGTCATTTAGTAAAATGCTTTGTAGAAAAATATTTTCTTTGAAAAGTAAAGGGTGTTTATATAGCATATAAAATAAAATCACGTATTAAATCAAAATATGCCTCAATGAAATGAGATTGAGACGAAGTCCATTACCTCCCGTCCAACTTGACTCGATCGTTCTTTGATCACCTGAATAATAAAATAAAGGTAATTTATACATGATTAAGAACTTTTTTCATGTTTATTATTAATTTTATATAACTTATTACTATGTTATAAGAATTATGTAATCATTTAAGTTAATAACCTTCATTTTGTCGATTTTTGTTACTTGAGTCAAAAATGGACTTCTTATAATTACATGTTGTTTAATTTTGCCAAAAGTTCATTATATCCAGAATTATATCATGATTTGGATATCATATATATCATATATATACAGCATATAAATGTATTTATAATAGTATATAACATTTGGAGGTAAGAAATGAAATGCACCGTTCATGGAGACGGTAAGACGTACGTACGCATGAACACTACTTTCATTTCTATTTCATATTTTAATGGAATTAAAACATAATTATTCATAGTTATAATATAATTCCAGAATAATATCATATATAATATCATTAACCCTATCCATTATACATCCCACATAAGGCATTAACGAGTCACATCATTTTGAGGGGGCGGTAGTCCGCACTTCTTCAAATGAGATTATCGTATTTACCCATTATGGAAACCATTAAGATTTTGATATAATTGGGAAGTACAGAAGCATAAGGAAATCATAAACATAATATATATCATATATAAATACAGTTCCATCATAATGGCCTCCATGAGAGGCGGTAATATGTACATGAACAATCATCGTTTCGTGAGGCGTTTGTTTGCCACCCACAGAAATATTATGTTCTTCATCTATTAGATGGAGTTGTGTGTAAGTGTAGTTAGAATATTTCTCATTAAAATATCCTAGTATATTTAGGATACTGGTGTTGTTACAAAATAATGGAAATAAAAAGATTGTAGGTGTTGGAGAAGTAAAACAAAAGAAAACAATTTAAGAGAAACTGTTTCATTTAATTTGCATAACTTCCTTTGGTTCGAATCAAAAGGACTTCTTGAAGGGAGTTATGCCTAAGTTAGGGCTTCTAGGAAGAGGATATGGATGTTTAGAGATTAATTGGGTAGAGGTAGGATGAGACAAATGTCTTGAGAGGTGTGAGGAATTGGTTAGAAGTGGTCTCTTTTTATAAGGGGGAGGAGGGGCTCTTTAGGAAAGTGTGAAACTATTATTTTATTATATAATGATATTCAGTTTCTAATGGTGCAAAAATAATTAAGGTCAAATATACGATGACTAATGGTTAGAATAAAATCATCCAATCAGAATTGTACATGTTTGGATAATATTGTAATCATTATAATCTTATTTATTTTTATCATTTATTAATGAGGTAAATACTACATCATTATTGTGTCATAAATAATTTAATTCATTTGATGTCTAAAAATTATAAGAAAAATACTATATTGTATAAAATATTTTTAGAATTGAAATTAATATTTATAGTTGAAAATAGGACCTAAATAACACCATATAAAAATTAATTACTAAAATATTTTTGTTAATGTCAATTTTGTCTTCACATTAAATTAATAAATCTAAATTGTCATTTTCACACCCAAGTGGATCAAAGGGGTCCCAAAATCGACCCAAAGATTACCATGGATGGCCAGGACTCATCCAATAATATTTGGACAAGTGTTTAGGTAATTTTGAATTATTATAATATTCTTTTAAAATTGAATTACCTTATTTACCTTTAACCGCAGTAAATAAAAGTCAAAAGATACTATTCACCAAAAATTATTTTCATCTTATTGAAGAACATTTTACTTCTTAATAACAACCATGTATGTCGGATTTTTTGAAATTAAATTCACAGAAGTGGTAAAATTTCATTTAAATAAAAAATTCTGTTTTTTTAACTACCACTAAGTGGTTTCACTATTCATCAAAAATTGAAGGTTTTCAGAAACATACCAAGAATTCAGCCTAACCATTATTTGATATTACGAATTAAAAATTTATGTCTATTATTCCAAATTCAAAACATAGAAGTAGAATTAATTAATTTTAAAATTAATTCCCGTTATCAAAACAAATAGCATGTTTTTAAGAAACAATAACTATCAAAAGATTGATACTCGTTTATGTCCAATTTCAAAGTGAAATTAATTCCAATGAGCAAAATTGGATTAAATGGAAAAAATAAATTTTAATTTCACTTTAAAACCAATTAAAAAGATAATCTAACAATATAAATAAATTATATTAAAAGGCACTTTTGAATTAAAATACAATATTTTTAACTATTCATTAAAAAATGAACCTTATCAGAAAAATACCAAACAATTATCCAAGGTAAAATATGATGTCCCAATTCTAAAGAAAAATTATATTTCGTCAATTAGAACATATACAGATGACCAAAACATGATTTAATGAGGGTTCTCCATTAAATGGAGGTAAATTGGCTTTTTAATATATATTATGCTTAAAATTAGATTCATTCATATTTTAAGCCTCTAAATTTTATTGGATAAATGAAAATACATGTATAATCATATTGTAGTTAGTTTTTTTCATTCTCTCCAATACAATGGCTGGGATTTAAGTACCATTTAAAATAATAATATTATATTATCATTATGCAACATATGGTTCCAAAGAAACCCATTGTTGCGTATTGGGTATGTTATTGAACACAACAACCCTTTTAAAATAAAATTAATATTTAATTCAAAAATATTAATAAATATGAAATATGACTTATTCTTCATTTACCTGGGATGTTACATCCTTCCCCCTTTTGAGAATTGCATCCTCGAAATTTTTATTCACTTATCAAAATAAGTGGGGGTATTTATCCCTCATAGAATTTTTAGATTCCACGTTGCCTCTTCAACCATATGGGTTTTCCACAAAACCTTTACTTGGTGAATTACCTTATTCCACAACATTTACTCTCTGTGGTCAAGAATTTAGACTGGTTTTTCTTCATAAGAGAGATTCTATTCCAACTGTACTACCTCTGGGCTCAAAACATGAGATGGATCTAGCATATACTTTCTCAATGTCGAAACATGAAAAAAATTGTGTACCTGGGATAAATATGGAGGTAAATCCACTCTATACACAACTGATCCAACTTTATCTAGAATTTCATAAGGTCCAATGAACCTCAGACTCAATTTTCCCTTCTTACCAAAACACATCACACTTTTCCATTGAGAAAATTTGAGAAAGACATGATCACCTTCCTCAAAGGAAAGATCCTTCCTCCGGTAATTGGTATAACTTTTCTGTCTGCTCTAAGCTATTCTCATGTGCTTCTGAATCAACTGAACTTTCTCTACCATCTCTTCTACCAATTCTGGTCCTATAAGAATCCTTTCACCTACTTCATCCCAAAAATATGTAGTTCAACAACACTTTTCATGTAATTCCACAAATGGAGACATTTGTATACTAGAATGAAAACTGTTATTATATGAAAATTCAACCAAGGAATGGTGTTGGTCCCAACTACCCTGATAATCCACCAAGAAAGCACGTAGAATGTCCTCCAAGGTCTAAATTTTTCATTCTGACTGCCCATCTGATTGAGGATGAAAAGCTATACTAAAGTTTAATTCATTACCCAATGACTTCTGAAGGCCTTTCCAAAAGTTAGAAGTGAACCTGGGATCACGATCAGATACAATAGAGAGGGAAACACCATGAAACCTGACTATCTATTTAACATAAAACTGAAAAAGTTGATCTAGAGACAAAGTATCTCTAATAGGAAGGAAATGAGAAGATATAGTCAATCGGTCAACTATAACCCAGATTGCAATATTACCTCAAGATGTCTTCGGTAATCCCACAACGAAGTCCATGGATATATTTTTCCATTTCCACTCTGGCACTGGAAGAGGATGAAGCATTACTTTTGGTAACTATCGCTCTACTATAACCTACTAACAAGTCAAACAGTTCATAGTAAAATCACCAATACCTCTTTTCATTCCATCCCACCAGTAATACTCCCGAAGATCTGTGTACATCTTAGTCCTACCAGGATGAACTGAAAATGGAGAAATATGAGCTTCACATAACAACTAATTCTTAAATTGTGAATCACAAGGTACACATAATCTCTTCCCAAATCTCAAAACACAATCATTATCAATGTTAAATTCGGGCAACTTACCCTTCTGAACCAACTCTACCTTTTTCTGCAACTCACTGTCTTCCTTCTGCGATTTCTTTATTCTGTCTGATAGATATGATCTCACTCACACCTAAAACGAAACAGAAGAATTTCCTGCACCAACAACATCTATGCCAGAGTTCATAAAATCAAAAACCAAAGGATCTTGTTCCAAATGTAGCATGGCTAATGGGACATTAATTTCCGACTCAAAGAATCAGCCACTTTATTTTCATTCCCTGGATTAAAAAGGATCGTGTAATCATAATCCTTGATTAATTCCAACCATCTCCTCTATCTCATGTTCAATTCTTTCTAAGTGAATATATATACTTCAATCTTTTTTGATCAATATATATTTCACACTTCACTCCATTCAAATGATGCCTCCAAATTATTAAAGAAAAAACAACAGCAGCTAATTCCAAATCATGTGTAGGGTAATTTAACTCATGTGGTTTCAACTGACGTGAAGCATAAGCAATTACTTGATCATTTTGCATTATGACACAACCCATTCCTTTCAACGAAGCACCACTATAGATAACAAACTCACCATTTCTAGAAGGCAGTGCCAAAATTGGAGCATTTACCAATTTTATTTTCAATTCCTGAAAAATATCATCACATTATTTTGTTGAGATGAACTTAACACCTTTTTGAGTTAACTTAGTCAATGGACTAGATAACCGTTCAAATTATGTACAAACCATCAATAATAACCTGCCAAACCAAGAAAACAACGAATCTCAGTTATATTTTTTGGTCTGGGGCATTCTTCAACAAAATTTGTTTTAGAAGGATCAACAGTTATGCCATTTTTTGAAATAATGTGACCATGGAAAGAAATTTGTTGTGACCAAAACTCATACATGATGAATTTCCCAAATAGTTTTTTTTATTTTATGGTTTGCAAGATAACCCTTAAATGAAATTCATGATCCTCTTCACATTAATAATAAATCAAAAGATCATCAAAAAAACACAACCACCATTTATCATCTGATTCAACTGAGCGACCGCTACAGTAAACTGCTCAATTCTGATTCTGACAATCTCTGGATGCTGATTTGGAAGGTCATTTTCCTCTATATGCCTTCCCAGAAAAGATTCTCTGTTTCCTTTATGAAAAATAATTCTTAATAGAGACATATCTTAGGTGAAGTAACATGGAAATCTGTAAATTCTATATGATTTCAATATTATCATAAATTACTTTATGGATATTAATTTAACAATATCCCAACTCCTAAAGTTATCTAAACCGACCTCTGATACCAACTATAAGAACCCAGCCTTAAAACATTACATAATATTGAATTAAATGAATAATTCACGTAGAGGATCTTTTCAGGTTTAGAGTTTTAGAGAGTTAGGCCATAACTATTACATTTTAAAATATTACAAACTAGACACTTCTTATCAGTTTCCATTTTTTTACAAAACAAGAACTATTGAAAAAAAAGAGTCATGTCGAGTTCCATGTTTTAGATGGCATGAATTTTCCTTGATCCCATCCTTGAACCTATTCTACATTATGTCCTATGAAAAACATTTCAAAAACATGGGATGAGCATAAAAAGGCTCAGTAAGGGATACACAAAGAAGGAAAACTGTTAGCTTTTTAAAACAAAAAATAAAACCATGAATACTTAATCATAAGTAATAATTTTTACCTTTTTTGAGGAAGTAAATACTCTTCACTGAAAAAAAGATCATTACGTACCCTTTTGTAACAAAAATATTACCATTAAACCCATATAAAGAACACATAACATATAAAGGTAACTTGGGACATAAACATACTTAAATGGAATAACCATACGGTCAACTTCCACACATATCAGTAAATGGAATAGCCATACGGATGACTTCCATACCCAATGCATTGGATGTTATAACGTAACCACCCATCATGGTATTCCCGACACCACTCGTCATTTGGTTTATCATGAAACCACCAGTCAGATGTCCAGGTACCAATATAAAATCATATCACATAGAAAAAATATAAAGGAAAGGAAACATTTCCACATATAAATCACAATATATCACATTAATATATTGACGTAACATATCCATTTTCAAAAAAATATTCAACACAAAAAATACATAAAATAGTATATGGTATTTATATTCTTTTAAAAACATTACGGCTTGTTGAGGAAGACGAAGATCAAATAATACTTGCAGCGGTGGAAAGGTCATTGTCACCGCTTACGTTAAAAGAAAAATAAATTTTTGTCATTTAGAAAAACTATTTATAGAAAAATATTCCCTTTGAAATGTCAAGGGTGTTTATACAGCGTATAAAAGAAAGTCGTGTATTAAAACAAAATATGCCTCAATGAAAGGAGATTGAGACGAAGTCCCTTACCTCGCGTCCGACTTGACTCGATCGTTCTTTAATCTCCAGAATAATAAATTAAAGATAATTTATAATTGATTAAGAACCTTTTTCAAGTTTATTATTCATTTTATAAAACTTATTACCATTTTATAAACATGATGTAATCATTTAAGTTAATAACGTTCATTTTGTCGATATTTGGTACTTGAGTCAAAAATGGACTTCTTATAATTACATGTTGTTAATGTGGTCACAGGTTCATTATATCCAGAATGATATCATGACTTGGATATCATATATATGACATATATCCAGAATATACATGTATTTATAATAGTACATAACATTTGGAGGTAAGAAATGAAATGCACCGTTCATGGAGACAGTAAGCCGTAGGTACGCATGAACGCTACTTTAATTTCTATTTCATATTTTAATAGAATTAAAACATAATGATACATAGGTATATTATAATTAGAGTATAATATCATATATAATATCATTAACTCTATCTTTTATACATCCCACATAAGGCATTAACGATTCACATCACTTTGAGGGGGTGGTAGTCCGCACTTACTAAAATGAGATTATCGTATTTACCCACTATGGAAACCATAATGGTTTGATATGAATGGAAAGTACAGAAGAATAATGAAATAATAAACATAATATATATCATATATAAATACAGTTCCATCATAATTTCCACCATCATAGGTGGTAAGATGTAATTGAACAATCATCGTTTCGTAAGGCGTTAGTTTTCCATCCACAGAAACATTATGTTCTTCATCCATTAGATGGATTTATGTGTGAGTATAGTTTGAATATATCTCATAAAAACCTCCTAGTATATTGAGGATACTTTTGTTGTTACAATATAAAGTAAATAAAAATATTTTAGTTGTTGGAGAAATAAAATAAAAGAAAACAAAATAAGAGAAAACGTTACATTTAATTTTTTTTAACTTCCTTTGGTTTGAACCAAAAGGACTTCTTGAAGGGCCTTCTGCCTAAGGTAAGGATTCTAGGAGGAGGAGAGTGATATTGAGAGATTAATTGGGCAGAGGATGGATGAGAAAAATGGCTTGAGATGTGTGATTAATTGGTTAGAAGTGGTCTCCATTTATAAGGGGGTGGAGGGGCTCTTTAGGAAAGTGTGAAACTATTATTTTATTATATAATGAAATTCGGATTCTAATGGTCCCAAATTCATTTAGGTCAATGATAAGATGACTCATGGTCAAAAGAAAATAATCCAATAAGAATTGGACAAGTTTTGGATAATATTTTAATCATTATAATCTTATTCATTTTAATCATTTATTAATGGGGTTAATACTGCATCCTTATTGTGTCATAAATAATTTAATTTATTTGATGTATAAAAATTATAGAAAAATAATATCTTGTATAAAAACTATTTATCTTTATAATGAAAATTTATAGTCGAAAATAAGACTTATATAACACCATATAAAAATTAATTACTAAAATCGTTTTGTTAATGTCAATTTTGTCTTCACATTAAATTAATTAATCTAAATTGTCATTTTCACTCCCAAGTGGATCAAAGGGGTCCCAAAATCGACCCAAAGATGCCCATGGTCGGCTATGACTCATCCAATAAGGTTTGGACAAGTGTTAAGGTAATTTTGAATTATTATAATATTCATTTAACCTTGAATTACCCTATTTACCTTTAACTGCGGTAAATAAAAGTCAAAAGTTACTGTTCACCAAAAATAATATTCATCTTATTGAACCACATTTTACTTCTTAATAACAACCATGTATGTCGGATTTTTTGAAAATCAATTCACATAAGTGGTAAAATTTCATTTAAATTAAAAAGTCAGTTTATTTAACTATCACTAAGTGGTTTCACTATTCATAAAAAATTCATGTTTTTCATAAAAATACCTAAAATTCAGCCTAAGAATTATTTGATATTACGAATTGAAAATTGATGTCTATTTTTCCAAATTCAAAACATAGAAGTGGAATTAATAAATTTTAAAATTAATTCCCGTTATAAAAACAAATAGCATGTTTTAAAGAAACAATAACTATCAAAAGATTGATACTTGTTTATGTCCAATTTCAAAGTGAAATTAATTCTGATGACCAACATTGGATTAAATGGTAAAAATATATTTTAATTTCACTTAAATTCCAATTAGAAAGATAATCTAACCATATAAATAAATTATATTAAAAGGCACTTTTGAATTAAAATACAATATTTTTCACTATTCATTAAAAAAATGAACCTTATCTGAAAAATACCAAACAATTACCCAAAGTAAAATATGATGTCCCCATTCTAAAGAAGGATTATATTTGGTCAATTAGACCGTATAAAGATGACGAAAACTCGATTTAATGAGGTTTCGCCATTAAAAGGTGGTAAATCGGCCTTTTAATATAAATTATGCTAAAAATTAGATTCATTCACATTTTAAGCCACTAAAATTTACTGGATAAATGTAAATACATGTATAATCATATTTTAGTTATTTTTTTTCATTCCATCCAATACAATGGCTAGGATTTAACTTCCATTTAAAATAATAATATTATATTATCAGTGTGCAACGTAAGATTCCAAAGAAACCCATTGTTGCGTATCGGGTACACTATCGAACATAACAACCCTTTTAAAGTAAAATTAATATTTAATTCAAAAATATTAATAAATATGAAATATGTCTTATTCTTCATTTACCTGGGATGTTACATCCTTCCCCCCTTTTAGGAATTTCTTCCTCGCAATTTTTATTCAGTTATCAAAATAATTGGGGGGTATTTATCCCTCATATCATTTTTCGATTCCCACGTTGCCTCTTTAACCACATCGTTTTTCCACAAAACCTTAACCTAGTGAATAACCTTATTCTGCAACACTTGATCTCTATGGTCAAGAATTTGGACTGGTTGTTCTTCATAAGTGAGATTCTCTTCCAACTAAACTATCTCTGTGATTAAAACATGTGATGGATCAGGCATATACTTTCTCAACATCGAAACATGAAAAACATTGTGTACCTGGGATAAAGTTGGAGGTAAAGACACTCTATACGCAACTGATCCAACATTATCCATAATTTCATATGGTCCAATGAACCTCAGAATCAATTTTCCCTTTTACCTAAACACATCACACTTTTCCATGGAGAAACTTTGAGAAATACATGATCACCTACCTCAAAGGAAAGATCCTTCCTCCGGTAATCTTCATAACTTTTCTGTCTACTCTGAGCTGTTCTCATGTGCTTCGGAATCAACTGTACTTTATCTACCATCTCTTATACCAATTCTGTTCCAATAAGCTTCTTTTCACCAACTTCATCCCAAAAAGCTAGAGTTCGAAAACACTTTCCATATAATGCCGCAAATGGATCCATCTGTATACTAGAATGAAAAATGTTATTATATAGAAATTCAACCAAAGAAAGTTGGCGGTCCCAACATCCCTGATAATCGATCAAGAAAGCACGTAGCATATCCTCCAAGGTCTGAATTTTTCGTTCTGACTGCCCATCTGATTGAGGATGAAAAGCTTTACTAATGTTTAATTCAGTACCCAATGACTTTTGAAGACCTTTCCAAAATTTAGAAGTGAACCTAGGATCATGATCACATAAAATGGAGAGGGGAACACCATGAAACCTGACTATCTCTTTAACATACAACTGAGAAAGTTGATCTAGAGACAAAGTATCTCTAATAGGAAGGAAATGAGTAGATTTAATCAATCACTCAACTATAACCCAGATTCCATTATTACCTCTAGATGCCTTTGGTAATCCCACAACGAAGTCCATGGATATATTTTCCCATTTCCACTCTGGCACCGGAAGAGGCTGAAGTATTCCTTTCGGTAACTGTCGCTCTACTTTAACCTGCTGACATGTCAAACCCTTCACAGTAAAATCAGTAATATCTCTTTTCATTCCATCCCACCAGTAATACTACCGAAGATCTCTATACATCATAGTAATACCAGGATGAACTGAAAACGGAGAACTATGAGCTTCTCATAACAACTCATTATTCATCTGTGAATCACAAGGTACACATAATCTCTTACCAAATCTCAAAACACAATCATTATCAATGTTATATTCAGGAAACATACCCTCTGAACCAACTCTACCTTTTTCTTATACTCACTGTCTTCCTTCTGCGATTTCTTTATTCTGTCTAATAGAGAAGATCTCACTGATACCTGAAACAAAACAGAAGAATTTCCTACACCAAAAACTTCTATGCCAGAGTTTATCAAATCAAAAACCAAAGGATCTTGTTCCAAATGTAGCATGGATAATGAGACATTACTTTTCCAACTCAAAGCATCATCCACTTTATTTTCTTTCCCTGGATGATAATGGATTGTGTAATCATAAATCTTGATTAATTCCAACCATCTCATCTATCTCATGTTCAATTAATTGTGAGTGAATATATACTTAAAACTTTGGTGATCAGTATATATTTCACACTTCACTCCATACAAATGATGCCTCCAAAATTTTAAAACAAAAAAAAACAGCAGCTAATCCAAATCATGTGTAGGGTAATTTAACTCATGTGGTTTCAACTGACGTGAAGCATAAAAAATTACCTGATCATTTTGCATTAGGAAACAACCCAGTCCTTTCAACGAAGCATCACTATTGATAACAAACTCACCATTTCTGGAAGGTAGTTCCAAAACTGGATCATTCACAAATATTCTATTCAATTCTTGAAAAAATCATCACATTCTTTTGTCCAGATTAACATAGCACCTTTTCGAGTTAACTTAGTCATTGAACTAGATAACCGTGAAACATTTCTACAAACCTTCGGTAAAAAACTTCCAAACCAAGAAAAAATTTAATCTCGGTTATATTTGTTGGTCTTGGACATTATTTAACAACCATTGTTTTATCAGGATCAATAGTTATGCCATTTTTTTGAAATAATGTGACCATGGAAATAAATTTATTATGACCAAAACTCACACATGCTAAATTCACCAAATAGTTTCTTTTCTTTTAAGGTTTTCAAGACAAACCTTAAATGAATTTAATGATCCTCTTAACATTAAGAATAAACCAAAATATCATCAATAAACAAAACCACCATTTATCACCTGATTCAACTGAGCCATCACTGCAGTAAGCTGCTCAATTATGATTCCGACCATCTCTAGTTGCTGATTTGGAAGGTCATTTTCATCTATATTCCTTCCCAGAAAAGTTGTTCTGTTTCCACTATGAAAAACCATTCTTAACAAATACATATCTTAGGCGAAGAAACATGGTAATCTGTAAATGCTATATGATTTCAATATTATCATAAATTACTTTATGGAAATTAATTTAACAATACCCTAACTCCTAAAGTTATCTAAACTTACCTCTGATACCAACTATAAGGACCCGACCTTAAAACCTTACATAATATTGAATTAAATGAAAAATTCACGTAGAGGATCTTTTCAGTTTTAGAGTTTTAGAGAGTTAGGCCATAACTATTACATTTCAAAATATTACAAAGTAGACACTTCTACTTAGTTTCCATTTTTTTACAAAACATGAACTATTGAAAAAAAAATCATGTCTAGATCCATGTTTTAGAAGGCATGAATTTTCCTTGATCCCATCCTTGACCCTATTCCACATTATGTCCCGTGAAAAACATTTCAAAAACATGAGACGATCATAAAAATTCTCAGTAAGTGATACACAAAGGAGGAAAACTGTTAGATTTTCAAGACAATAAATAAACCATGAATACTTAATCATAATAAATACTTTTCACCTTTTTTTTGAAGAAGTAAATACTCTTCACTGAAAAAAATATCATTACTTACCCTTTTGTAACCAAACTATTTCCATAAAACCCATATAAAGAACACATAACATATAAAGGGAACTTGGGACATAAACCTACTTATATGGAATAACCATATGGTCGACATCCACACATATCACAAAATGGAATAGCCATACGGCTGACTTACATACCCAATGCATTGGAGGTTATAACGTAACCACCCGTCCTATTATTCACGGCACCACCTGTCATTTGGTTTATCATGTAACCACCCATCAAGTGTCCAACTATTAATATAAAATCACATCATATACAAAAATTATAAAGGAATGGAAAAATTTCCACATTTCAATCACAATATATCACTTTAATATATTGACATAAAAATCTGTTTTCAAAACCATTTTCAATACCAAAAATACATAAAATAGTATATGGTATTTATTTTCTTTTAAAAACATTGCGACTTGTTGAGGAAACCAAAGATCATATAATACTCGCAGCGGAAGAAAGGTTGTTGTCACCACTTACGTTAAAAGAAAAATTACTTTTTGTCATTTAGTAAAATGCTTCGTAGAAAAATATTCCCTTTGAAAATTCAAGGGTGTTTATACTATGTATAAAGGAAAGTCTTTTATTAAAACAAAATATGCCTCAATGAAAGGAGATTGAGACGATGTCCCTTACCTCGCGTCCGACTTGACTCGATCGTTATTTAATCTCCTGAATAATAAACTAAAGTTAATTTATACTTGATTAAGAACCATATTCAAGTTTATTATTCATTTTATATAACTCATTACCATGTTATAAACATTATGTAATCATTTAAGTTTATAACGTTCATTTTTTCGATATTTGGTACTTGAGTCAAAAATGGACTTCTTTTAATTACATGTTGTTAATGTGGTCAATGGTTCCTTATATCAAGAATGATATAATGATTGGGATATCATATATATCATAATTATTTATAATATAAATGTATTTATAATAGTACATAACATTTGGATGTATGAAATGAAATGAACCGTTCATGGAGACAGTAAGCCGTACGTACGCATGAACGCTACTTTAATTTCTATTTCATATTTTAATAGAATTAAAACATAATGATACATAGGTATATTATAATTAGAGTATAATATCATATATAATATCATTAAATATATCTTTTATACATCCCACATAATGCATTAACGAGTCACATCACTTTGAGGGGGCTGTAGTCTGCACTTCCTCAAATGAGATTATCGTATTTACCGACTATGGAAACCATAAAGGTTTGATATAATTGGGAAGTACAGAAGCATAAGGAAATCATAAAAATAATATATATCATATATAAATAGATTTACATCATAATGGCCACCATGAGTGGTGGTAATATGTAATTGAACAATCATCGTTTCATGAGGCATTAGTTTTCCATTCACAGAAACATTATGTTATTCATCCATTAGATGGAGTTGTGTGTAAGTGTAGTTCGAATATTTCTCATAAAAACATCCTAGTACATTGATAATACTGGTTTTGTTACAAAATAAAGGAAATAAAAAGAGTGTAGGTGTTGGAGAAGTAAAATAAAAGAAAACAATTTAAGAGAAACAGTTACCTTTAATTTGGGTAACTTCCTTTGGTATGAACCAAAAGGACTTCTTGAAGGGACTTCTACATAAGGTAAGGCTTCTAAGATGAAGGTAGGGATGTTGAGAGATTAATTGGGCAGAGGTTTGATGAGCCAAATTTCTTGAGAGGTGTGAGTAATTGGTTAGAAGTGGTCTTCTTTTATAGGGGGGGGGGGCTCTTTAGGAAAGTGTAAAACTATTATTTTATTATATAATGATATTCGATTTCGAAAGGTCCAAAAATAATTAAGGTCTAAAATAATAAGACTCATGGTCGAAATAGAATCATAAAATCGGAATTGGACATGTTTTGGATAATATTTTATTCATTATAATATTAATTATTTTAATCATTTATTAATGAGGTAAATACTGCATCATTATTGTGTTATAAATAATTTAATTTATTTGATGTCTAAAAATTATAAAAAATATACTATCTTTTAGAAAATATTTTTATGTTTTCATTTAATATTTATAGTCAAAAATAGGACTTATATAACACCATATAAAAATTAATTACTAAATGATTTTTGCTAATGCCAATTTTGTCTTCACATTAAATTAATTAATCTTAATTGTCATTTTCACCCCCAAGTGGATCAAAGGGGTCCCAAAATCAATACAAAGATGCCCATGGTCAGAAATGACTCATCTAATAAGGTTGGACAAGTTTTAAGGTAATTTTGAATTATTATAATATTCTTGTAACCTTGAAATACCTTATTTACCTTTAACCGCGGTAAATGAAAGTCAAATGTTACTATTCACCAAAAATTATTTTCATCTTATTGAACAAAATTTTACTTATTAATAACAACCATGTATGTGAGATTTTTTAAAATTCAATTCACGGAAGTGGTAAAATTTCATTTAAATGAAAAAGTTAGTTTTTTTAACTACCACTAAGTGGTTTCACAATTCATCAAAAATTGAAGTTTTTCAGAAAGATACCATAAATTCAGACTAAGAATTATTTTATATTCCAAATTCAAAATTGATTTCAATTTTTCCAAATTCGAAACATATTAGAGGCATTAATTAATTTTAAAATTAATTCCCGCTATCAAAACAAATAGCGTGCTTTTAAGAAACAATAACTATCAAAAGATTGATACTTGTTTATGTCAAATTTCAATGTGAAATTAATTCCAAAGACCAACATTGGATTAAATGGTAAAAATATATTTTAATTTCACTTTAAAACCAATTAAAATGATAATATAAAAATTTCAATAAATTAGATTAAAAGTCACTTTCGAATTAAAATACAATATTTTCACTATTCATTAAAAAATGAACCTTATCAGAAAAATACTAAAAAATTACCCAAAGTAAAATATGATATCCCCATTTTATTGAAGGATTAGATTTGGTCAATTAGAACACATAAATCTGACCAACACTTTATTTAATGAGGGTTCACCATTAAAAGGCGGTAAATCATCTTTTTAATACAAATTATGCTAAAAATTAGATTCATTCACATTTTAAGCCTCAAACTTTTATTGGATAAATGTAAATATATGTATAATCATATTGTAGTTAGTTTTTTTCATTCCCTCCAAAACAACGACTAGGAGTTAACTGCCATTTAAAATAATAATATTATATTATCAGTGTGCAACGTACGATTCCAAAGAAACCCGTTGTTGTGTATCAGGTACGATATCGAACATAACAACCCTTTTAAAGTAAAATTAATATTTAATTCACAAATATTAATAAATATGAAATATGTTTTATTCTTAATTTACCTGGGATGTTACATCTCCAATCCAAAAATACTAAATTGTAAGAACAAATATGTAAACAATGCATGAATACACTAATATACCAACCACATTGTATAGAAGTAGAAAAATGGAGTGTAAATAGGTCCAAAGAAAAAGCCCTGCAATTGAAATATTTAGTAAATTTGAACGCAGATGTTCTTAAAACTCATCCACTAAAAACCCTACCCGAAGGTAAAGGTACCAAATTGTTGTTTGAGGCTGAATGAGCACACCTCGATTGTGTAGTCTCTCTAAGAACAACTTGGTACTAGTACACCGTGGATGACATCAATGTATCGATCACCTAGAAAAGAAACTAAACATATGGGAAAATACCATGTTGGGGTTAGTATAACAATACTCAATATGACATCCTATAACTATAAGGGAATTCCACAATGAAAAACACGAATTATTCCAAAATAAAATATACAAATTATACCACAAAAAAATACATGAAATTAAAAAAAATAAACAATTTCTACCATAATGAAATAAATAAATTATACCAAAGAGAAAGAGTACAGTAAGCTCAACTATATTATGAAAAATATGATCATCAGAAGTAATCCAAAAAATTCCCAATATCAATAAAACTCATAGTCTCGATCAGAAGCTCAGTCCTGATAAGATATGTAGTCCCTATAAGAAAAGTAGTCTGGGTAAGTCGTGTAGTCTTGGAATGTCACATAGTCTCAAATCCATGGCCAAACATAGGACTCCACTCATAGTGTTCTCATTCTGGGAGAACATACAACTTAAGACATTAGGTCATATGGACACTTCCAAAAAACCCACATTAGATTTCTCAAAAGTGACATATATTTTTAAGGGCCCAACATTGTAAAAGAAATAAAAAAACGGTCACATGGTTTGGAAGCCATGATTTTTTTTGGAAAAAGGTGTGACCTGGTTTTGATCCGACGCGTAGGATCCGATCCGACCCGCTAGAAGACCTAGACTACTAGGTCTGCCAAACCGCGACATTATATCCCACTGGGACATTGGATCGACCGAGTTCCTCTAATCTAGTCCACACATATGCATTCTTGTCTAGTCTGCCACATGAGGTCTACAATGACCAAATTCCTCCCTATTCAGCATAGCACCACTGCGTTCATCTTGGCCGATCCTCTACGTCGACATGCCCCTACATTCCCTTTATGCCCCACTACCTCCCTTCCACCACAGACAACGTCCATGTATGAGCCTCACTCTTTGCCTACGAGACCCACTCTATGTAGTAATGATACTCTCATCACAGATGATCCGTTCTCCATGTGGCCATGTTGTCACCCACGTGGTGCTGGTGCGCCACACCACCGTATGCCTGAATACACCACCTATCACCAACGATAACCACTGTCGTCACCGTTCACTGGATCCCTTACATATGAGGGCCCATTTTTTTATTTTTATTTCAAAATAGATCCTGATTGATGATCCTCATGTCACAATCTACACTACTATGGGCTCTGATTCATCTTTCCATCATTTCAAGGGTCTGATCGCATTCAGATCCTCTTGAAAAGTCGAGTCGTGGCCAAGAGTGTCCAATGGAGAAGAACTCAAAAAATGGGAAGTGGATAAGCACAAAAACACATATTTTAATGATATTGGACCATATTTCATTTCGGATTCGATATGTTCTTATTAAAAATAAGAAAATAATAATAATAATCATAAAGATATATATATCATGTTTAAGCCTGGAAACAATTAAAAATCCCCACTAGAACAAATGAACCTCTGATCAAACTATTCGTGGGTTGGTCCGAGATCATAATTTAATTCAAAAATGGGGGAAATAATGAAGAAATCAACACCCTAAACCATGTTCGAGCAATCATAAATGAAGGATGAAGTTTTATCACGATCGTCGGTGAAGTTACTTCGAGTCTGCGTGCATTATTGATTATCGATCCATGATCCATTTGTGTTCATTTGAGAGAGGTTTTTCTCACATAATTAGAGGAATTAAAGGGTTATAGAGATTACCCAAATTTCACGTAAAATGTATAATAAAGGAAAAAAAATCACTGTGTTGCTATCTAACATTAACTAAAATAAACTTATTTTATTTTGAACTTTAAAAAGTCTAAAAACTAATTTTCACAACAGACCCATGGAGGTTGATATTTGGCCTCACCTAAGGTAAAGTCACTATTCTAAACTCAATGGTGACCTCATGTTTATTATTCGGGAACCCCTTTATGTGTTATTACACTTTTTCTGAAAAGGCTCTCTGGAGTTCTATTAAAAAATGATCATTTTTAAACAAATCGATCTGAAAACACTGGGCCCCAGAATCACAGATCGTCTCAGCACCTGCTCAAGGAATGTTTCCAAATAATTTCATAAAAATCGAGAAAATATGAGTCATTAAACTTTAATATGTAATATTTATACAAAAAAACTTTTAAATGAACTTTTTTTATAATTTCACGGTGAAATTACTTTTACACATAAATCATGAATTCTCCAAAAAACTATTCTTTCATGGATAATATATATATATATATATATATATCAAAATAAATTTATCAAAAAAATTAAATTCTGAATTTGATAATATGGATTAAAAATATGGAATAATTATGGCCATTTTTTTAGAATTACCACTATGTTTTTGTGTATAAAATAAACTTATCATGGTATAAAGTTATTTTGTCACATTTAAGGTTGTGTTGGATTTAAAGGGTGTTTAACTATGAGATAATGATTAAAATGCCTCCATTACTTTTCTAAGTGTGGTTGGGTGATCTTATTTTGAAGAGATAAAATGTTATATATCTTAATATTCTGTTTATTTGTTCCACATGAACATGAATAGTAACATCTATTATTTTAAAACATTGAGTAATTATAGGAGGGTCACTCCTTTCTCATATAAATGGGCACTGGTTTCCCCTAATCAATACTCCAATTGAGCAAGTTAAATTGAAAAATACCTGAATAGATACTTTCCAAAGTTTCTTCTTCAATACCTAAAGGCTTCATTATAATTAAATGAACATCTATGGGGGATTAAGTTGTAAACCAGTTTTGGTTTCTCAAATAAAAGGTTTAACTCCTAACTACGAATTTTCCTTTTATTTTTACTCCTACCACCATATTATCTTCTTTAAAAAATGATTTATTAACATAAATACATAATTTATAATTACATTCAATTATTATTATTTTTTAATCATTATTCTTCTTATTCTAAATTTTAGGGCGATGAAAAAAAACATTCATTCATATGTGTGGGTGACCACCTCCACAAAGTGATGTGTTTGATTTTCCATCACAACCTCCATTGGATGGTTGTAATGATATATTTAATATATATATATATATATATATGAAATTAATTATATAAATATTATTAAATAATTATAATATACCATATTTTTTTTACCATTCCATACATTGAACAATGATAATGTCGTTCGTGCATATGTGCGATTTACCACCTCCTCAAATAGATGTGACTTTTTTATCCTGATCACCTTACTTGTATAGTTTTAAAAATTTAGTTAATGTATAAATAAATTTAAAAATTTTTTATGAATATTTTTTTTATGATTTAATAATGATCCATTTATCCATGGTCAACAAACAAATGTTTTTTTCAATAATGAACCAAATGTCCTCAAAATATTGGATGTTATATTAAGTGATTATGTAATAAAAATAGAACCTATTTATATTTGTAAAAAATTTATCCATGATATAGGAAAACATAAAAAAAATATTAATCAAGTATAAAAATAATAAATCAGTATTATTAATGGAATAATGTGCATAATAAATGATTCAGGACAAGAGGTAAGAGAATTTTCATTAAAAATTTCTATTAATAGTTTTAAAATTTTTATCCTTTTTTAATCCATATCAATGTGAATTTAAATAATTTTTTATGTTATTATTATACGTAAATTTATATTAAAATTTATTTTAAAACATTTATATCTTGCATTAATTTTTAATTTAAAAATCATGTTTTGTGTTTTCCTAATGGTTAGTTTTTATTATTTTTAAAATGCACTATCGTTATATATTTTTAATGTATATTTCTTGACTATGATTTAAAACCATAATTAAAATTAAAATTTTAGAATATTATTATTATTTTAATCCTAATTTTTAAAAAAAGTATCACATTTCACATTATTTTGGGAATTTTTGATTAAACTGTTTTCATGGAAATATAATTTTATTCCTTATTTTTAAATGGAGACATGAAATTCATCTGTATAATATTATACAAGAATACTTTATTTGATTTTATATTAAAAATGTATTTATATGTGTGTTTCATATTTTTAATTGTACTTATACGTTTTTATGATTCTTTTTGAGCTAGATATTTCTCCTTAATCTATTGGGTAATGCTTTTGTTCTATAGGGGATTATATTAAAATTAACCTAATATATCATTCCATCTATAAGAGTAATTGTAAATGTTATTATAAGATCTTTATGAATATGATGTCTTATTTTTCTTATTATTTATTCTGTTATTGAAAATTTTCTTTTATGAAATTACATATATTCCATAAAACAATATAATGAGATTATGTTTACAAGAATTATTAAGAAACATTTAATAATTAAAATTATGTTTTCATGAAAATGTTTTCTTAAGTACTTATGTTTTAGAATAAACCCTCATGATTATTATTTTTTACTTTATGATTTTTCAAGTGATGTTTATGGAATTAATTAGGTAATTATTATTGTTTCAAGGGTATTTAAAAAATAATAATTGAACTATATGTCTATTTTATAAATGAAAAAAATTTCTAATAGGATTAAATGATTTTCAAATTTGACTAATGATTTTAGTTTTTTTTATCCCTTATTGATTTTTTTTCTGATCCTATATTTTCAATTTATTTTAATATGGATCTAGTATTGATATGTAACTATTATTGGGTCTCAATTACCATTATGGGAAATCATCAATAAAGTGGAAAACATGTTATTAAAGAAATAAAAAAAATTATGTATCTTGTTTTTATGAATAATGGGAATTGAGTGGAAGTGATAAGTTTTTATTTCAATCGATTGATAGGTATATATTTTTCGCAATTCTCTAAGACTATAAACAGAAAATATCATCCACATATAAAAGAGTGAAATCCTTATTACAAATCATGTAATTATGGTTAGATTATTTTGTATATTCTTATAGTTGGCATTAAAAGAAAGGATTAGATAATAATATAAGTTATGATGGTATTTAAAAAATCTTTTAATGGATTTTTATATATGGATTATATTATAGTGATATAAATTTTCATGGTTTTCATGTTTTTCTATCTAATTAATGTTACTACACAAAAGTTTTCTGTATAGGAAACATGATTAATGAGGTAGAAAGAAATCAAAAGGATAATGTCCTTATGAATCATAAATATAAATTTGTAGTAATTAGAACATTATAGTTTTAGTTATGTTAATATAGTTGAAATTGGAAATTAATGTTAGTACCCATTCCAATTAAAACCAAACCTTCTCTAGCTGAACATGTAGATAGAGTTTAAATTAATAAGACACAATACAATAAAATTTGGTGAACAGTACATCCATTGGTCATTGAGGATAGATCAATGATTAGGAAAATATCTCTATGATTTTGGGTAGTTTTGAACAAAAAATGTTTTTTATTTCCGTCTATAATTTGGAAGGTGACACTATCCAAAAGTGCTCTCCAATTAAGAATACCAGGGAGAAAGTTGAGTGTTATGAAATGAGAGGAAAATATTTATATATATATTCCCGGGAAAGTTTTTATCTATGTTTGTTTTTTGTAGATTATAGTGGAAATTATTATAAATAATTAAAAATAAGGAGGACTCTGTTTCCATATATAAATAAAATTTTACTATATTTTATTGGTATGTAAAAAATTTCATTTTGACCATGATAGTAAAATATAGATGTTTTTATTTGGATTGGAATAAATTTCATGAAGATATTTGAACTCTTAATAATTTGAAATATATGAAACAAATTTATGTATTGAAAAGAAAGTGAAGAAAAATTTGGTTCAATTATATAAAAACTGAGACAATATGTGGTCAAAGTGTAATGAAATGTGAAAATATCTCTCAATGAAATTTGAATATAATATGTAAAAATTTATATATTTTTATAAGTGTATAAGGATATATACATTGGGGTGATTTATTAAATATTGATACAATTATAGTTATGGAATTCCATGAAATTATTCTTATGATTTCAGTCAAAGGAATCTAGGTATTGGTCAGAACAAAAAATGATAATTAGTTAGTAAGATGTTTTAAATGCTATGAGATTGTTCATTATGTTGACACATGACTGAAGAAAAGAATGAATATTTGTAATCATCAAGAATATAATATTAAGGATATGAAAAAATCATTCATGAATAATTTGGGAAATGTAATACCATCAAATGAAGTGGTAATGAATATATAAATTTTTTACTCATATTTTGATGAATTATTGTTTGATTAACATCTAAAAATTCTTATTTTTATGATATATTTAGTTTTAAAATTTCAATATTATCCTAATAAATGGAAAAATAATTTTTTGTAAGAAAACATGGTGGAAAAAATAATTTAAAAAATATTTCTAGGAATCCTGTTAGGATTACTTATGGATTTTTCCCCATAAAACATATTTTTCCCCATAGTTTAGTTTAGAATTTTTTAGATATGGATTGGATTTTAGATTGTAAATTAATGATATATTTAATATCTTAGGATGTTATATTAAATATTTATAGGGTATTTTACTTTTTCTATAATAATGAATTCATACCTATGCTACCATATCAAGAAGATATGAAAATTGACTAAAGTTTACAGAGAATGCTATCAATATCATATTGTGAAATAATGGAATTTGTTCTGATTAGTGATGTGCCAATCGTAAATCAATATGTTGATTATTAATTGAAAATGGTCCTATGAAACTTTTTTTATAGCCATAATTTTTTTAGAACATGGAAATAGGTAATCTTATGGCAATGGATTGAAAAAAGTATTGTCATAGGTCTCACTAGATCAGCATATAGCTAGGCGTAAAATAATTTGTACTACATGGGTTGGAGAAACAAAAATATTTCATGGGAAACACAAAAATAAGTTAAAAAATTGTTGAGCGTAGTATATTTATAAGGTTTTTATAAAAATATAAATACAAATAGTGCCTATGGACACAGTTTTCCAAAACCACTGAAAAACAGGAATCCTTTTGACAAATTTTTAATGAAACTTAGTAACAAAAATCTTCCCCACCATATACGAACAATTTTTTAAAAAACATTGTTATAGGTGGACCTTATTTTAAAAAATTTATTGAAATATAATTATAGGCTGTTTCAATAAATCAAAGACCATAATATCTAAAAACTGCTGGAATATGCCTTTTGGTGAAATATATTTTTTATTTTCTTAAAATATTTAATGTTATAATTAAATTTAATTATAAAAAAATGTATATATATATATATATATAATATTTATATTGAATAATATTTATATATATAAGAGATCATATTATAGTGGTAATGTTTTAACAATACTCTAGAAGAGGTCTCGAGATCAAAATATAGCAGTTTCATATAATTTTTAAACATCTACCATCATAGTTCACTAAACTACAGTGGTAGGTATATATAATGTGTCATTTTCCCACAATCAATAGAAACTATGAACAAAAACCACATATTACAATATTTTATCAACATATGTTATTAGATGCCATCGACACAGCCTATTTCAATGGTCCATGTGGATGATGGAAATAGGAAAGATAATTATACTGTTAGAAATTGTGGCCATAAACCAGGGGTCTATTTCAATAACCTAAACAATATGTACAGTTAGAAACCATGGCCATAGTCTAGAGTTCTATTTCAATAACCTAAAAATCTATTTTTTTCGGAACCATCTCTATGATCTATGACCATGGTTTTGGAACAAATTTCCATGGTATTATAAAATTATAAAAGGAGAATATTAAACTTGTGGATTTATTTTTTGATAACTTGTCAAATTTTATTCCTAATAGAGTTGATGGATTTATTTTTGACTTAGTTCTATAATATAAGAATATTTTATAACAGAAATTTATCTAATGGATAAAATAATGTTTTTAGTTTTTAAATATTAGTTACATGAGTTTTTTGATAAGGGTTTCATCTTCCATAGCACTATATTATGGGGTGCTCCAGCTTTGTTGTGAAAAAAATATGGTTCTAGGATTTTTGTAATTTATTAATGGGAAATCAATAACATTTATGTTGATGAAAAGTATTCTTTTCCTCATAAAAAAACATTACTGTTTAAATATGGGGAGCATATTAGGTTTCAATGATTTGTCTTAGGTATTAATATAATATTCTAAAAGTTAAGTAGGAATATATTATGAAGACAAATTTTATTTTAGGTATCTTCATTAAGAGTTTTTTATTAAATTTGTGTTAATAAATGCACCATCTAAATTTATGGATCTTTTGAAAATAATATTCCATGATTAGATAGATTAATTCATTTTCTATTTCAATGATTACTTTCAAGTATGTCATAAATTCTTCTAGGATCATGAAAAACATCGATGTATTTTTCAAATGAGCTTGAATGAAAATAAATTATAGGAAAATTTTTGAAAATGTTATTTATTGTTACAGTAATTATCATTATTTGGGAAAATTATTTCTAAATATAGAATAACTGTTCTTCCTGTTATAACTATGGGGGTGGAAGTGTGACCAAGACCTATAATTGTAACTAAGATTCAAATTTTCCCTATATTTTCTAGTTACTATCATGGGTTTTTGGGAATACTTTGCTCTATTATCAAGACTACTAACTATGATAACTTGAAATGTTATAAAATTCATTTGAATAAAATAATTGGATGAATGTTCTTAGGAATTAAACAATATTGGGTAATATTTCATTTTTGGACAATCCTTATAGAAATGGTGTGTTTTATATCTATTGCGACTCTTGTTTGATGGTTAGGGATGTGAAATAATGTATGATGAGTGAGTAATTTTATATTTTCCTCATTAATCAAAGGTCCAGGAAAAGAATTATCCTTCATAATATCATTATCATACAATGGAGGTTTTTGGATAATAAATATGGTGCGATATTTTTTATGGGGTAAAATTTGAAATATATAATAACTATAAAACATTAAATTAAATATTAATAGTGAAATAATTAATCATGAGGCATCAAGGATGGTTGGAAATTCTACAAGATCAGGGTTTTAGAGTTCAATATCATCTACTTAAGGTAATTAATTTAATAATTTCCTTGACCAAGAAAAACAATGTTTCATTAGAAATGATACATTTGGAAAATGATCATTTTATTAATGAGTAAAGTATTATTGGATAAAAAATTCCTTACTATAATCCTACACTTTTTGTAAATATTTCAACGCAGGATTCCTTGCCAGATATAAATAAGCTTGATTATATGGATGATCACATTTTATATGAATGTGTAGAGTTGGTTAATAAGGTTATGCTTCATTAATTTAATTATGAAAAGGAAGATTTTATTATATTTTGAAAATGTTTTTCTATTCCAACTGATCCCTGGTTGAATTGAATGGTTAGTTGAAGGTTATAGATCTCTATTATCTACTCATCTATGAAATACTATGTTGTATAGAGACCTTCATGAATATTACTTACAGTAAGGGTTGAAGAAGGATATTTCTGATTTTTCCATGAAAAATTTGACTTATCAATTTATTAAAGATGGAGAAAACTAATGTATAGAATTATACATAATTTTGTAGTTACTGAATGGAAATGTGAAATTATATCAATAAAATTATAGGTGGAATTACCAAAGTCATCCATATGTAATAAAGTGATTTCATTTATGGTTGATCATTTGACTAAAGTTATGTATTTACTTCCAAGTCGAGACACTATATTTTTAGATAATATTACATGAATTTAAATTAAAGATATAGTCATTTTTCATATCATATATATATTTAGTAATTCATTTTATGATCCTTTAATTACATTATATTTTTTGAAATGACTTTAGAAGTAACTGGAAACTGAATTAAATTTTAGTATAGCTTTTCATGCTCAATGTGACGGATAATTATAATGAATGACTTTGACCTTGGAGGATATTTATTGGGATTTATCACTAGATTTATAAGTAAATATATATCAACATATTTATTTTCTATAATTTTCTACCAGAAATGTTTTAATTATAGTTTAATGATTTCACATTCTGATACATTAAATAGAAAGTGTTGTTTAAATCTAAAATTTTGAGGCAATTTTAGTGGAATAAATTAGTTTGGACATGAACTAGTTAAATAAATAGTTGACAAGTTAATGAAGATTTAGTAGAAAATAAGGGAATCACAGAGCTGTTAGAAGTGTTTACATATAAATACAGTAATCAACACTCATTTTCTATTGGAGATCATGTATTTCATTATATATATACATATAATTGAATAAATAAATTTAGAATGAAATGATTGTTAAGGCCTCAGTTTTTTTATATGAAATGGAGGAAAATGAGGGATCAATTTCTTATGTAGTATAATTTCCTTTAATTTTATATTGGGTACATGATGTGTTTATTAATTAATTGTTAAGAAAATATATACACAATGTATCTCAGGTTTTTATCCCTAAGGTAATACATTTAGAAGAGAATCATTATAATAAGGAAATACTTGTGAAAATTCTATATCACTTAGTGTATTGTTATTGAAAATTTTAATTCACCTGGTAAATGTTTTGTGGAAGAACCCCATTATTAATTAATAAACATGGGATCCTATAAAGGCTATAATGGAAATAAATCACTATTTATTTATGTGATGAAAAAAATTTAGGTAGAAGTTTTTTTAAGAGGGGAATATTGTGACAACCCTGAAAATATATGTAATAAATCAATTTCATGTCCTATTAATATTTTTTATTTATTTTATGGACTCATATTCACTATAACACTTCTTCACAATTCCTCAATCTAAAATGAAATAGTTTTATTTAAAAAAAATAATTCCCATGTATTATATGGTTTTATTTAAATGTTATAATAATTACTTTTATAAATTAAATTTGACACAATGGAATAATTTTTTTATTTATAATATGAAATTTATTTTACTGTAGTTTTTTGTTATTTTTTTGAAAAAAGGGTGATTTTTGGGCGAATAGTTAAAACATAACTTTTTAAAACATTTAAACGATTATCAGGTAAATAATACACAATAATACCTTAAAACGTTTTCAATAATTTTTATTAACTAAGTATATGTTTAATTAGTTAAATAATTAATTCTAAAAAATTTTTTCAATTCTAAAAACTGCGATTTTCTTTTACGAACATAAATTCTTTTTTATAAAAATTAAAATATATTTTTTGGTCTATTCATTTTATGGTTTGGTTGGAAGGTACCATTCAATTTTACCTGGATCCAAAAATCTAATAACCTTCCATTTTTTATTTTTGAAATAAATTCATGTAAATATACATATAAATTTATTTCAAGGTGAATTTATTTTTATACTTAATTTATTTATCTTCCTAAAAATTATTTTTCAACTGTTTTACGTACTTATATTAATTTTTAATTTTCCACCAATATATTTTTAATATAAAAAATGCATTCAAAATTTAAATTTATCATGTTCATAAATTTTTATAATACTCAAATTATATATTTTTTCATATAATTTTGTAAACATAGTTAAAATTTAAGATATAATTTTTAAGGTAAATGTTATTTTGAAAAGGATATAAGACCTAAAATGTATCCATCACATGTATACATGTTATTTGTTGCGATTATTTTGACCCTATCTCACATTATCTACAAATTTGGTCTCCCCTCATTCAAGTTGACTATGAATAAGACCTTATATTAATTTAAAACATTGAACAATTACAAGAGTTCCACTACCCTCAATTATGGAAGGGTACCACATATCCTCTCTTTATCACACCTCTCGAGACACATATCTAAAAAATAACCTCCTTAATAGATTCCCAAAAATTATACCCATGACCTAGAGGAATTAGTCACATTAAAGTACTAACCGTGTATAATTAAGGGGTAAACCAAATGTTGTTTCCAAATTAGTGGTATAAGTCTAAACCAAAAATTTTCATTTTATTTATTCTTCTTCCACATTAAAAAAAATTAAAAAAGATGATAATATAACATCATTATATTAAATACAATTTAATTTTATTAATTTCTTGGAAAAAAAATATTTTTACCCTTATATATTATATGGGAAACAAAAACATTGTTCGTACAGATATGTAGACTTACAAATATTTGAAGCGATTTGTTTTTTTAAATCACCACCTATCATGGATGATTCCAATTATAGATTTATAATGAATATATGATAATAATTAAATAATTAACATTCTATAAATAAAATATATCATATATTTTGTCACTTTTCCATCTACTAAAAATTGATAATTTCATTCATTACCATGTGTATATTACCACTTATATAGAGTTATGGGACTCATTTTTTACTTACTAACTAAAATATAATAATTATAAATTAATTATTAGTCTATAGATAATGGAAAATTTTTCCCTTTGACCAAAGTAAACTTACTAATGGTTTTTTGGGATTATGAATCGATTGTTCTAAAAAAACAATTGAAATTGAATTGATTGGGTAATTATATAAAACCTGTTCATTAATGAAATAGAAAGTATAATGATAAAGTAAAAGTAATTAAAATTTTATTAATAATGTAAAAAATTAATTCAATTCTATTACTTAGGGAATAAATTATATAGGAAATGATATGGGACCGAAGGTAATTGATAAATCATTAAAATATCATTATTAAAATTTAATGTTCTTCTTTTACTTTTCCCTTATAACCATGTAATTTTAAATGTATTATGTATGTTGTTAAAATAATATGATTTATGCTTAATTTCATTTTAATCCTTCTTTCAATTTCGTTAAAAATAAAATAAATTTATACTTTTAAACATTCTCAAAGTATATTATATTTGAAATATTTAGAAACGTGTTAATGAACTATTTTTTCAACATATAAGGCATTTGATTAATTTTCATCAATAACTATTATTATTGAAAAAAATTAAACTTCTTGTATTTATGCTTAATGAAAATAATATATTATATAAAATTAATTTTTTAATTATTTTTAAATTGTTTCAAAACAAAAAGGTATTTGTATCTTGATTTTTATATGAAGCGGGATAAGAGTTCATCATATGTGTTAAAAAAATAATTTATTATATCAATTGATGTAAATTAACGTTTCAATGTTCTTTTGGTATGTTATGATCTATGGAGATTGTTCATATTGACAATTGAGCATGATATAGGTCCCTAATTAATTGAGTAATGATTATATTCTCTGGGGAAATATATAGGAATGAACTTATTAGGATATTCCATTTATAAGATAAATTATTAGAGTTAATTCTAGAGTGATATGAAGATGATTTATGTGGGAAACTAAATAAATTTTCAATGTATTCAATTAATTTTTCATGGATAATTTTTATTTTTAATTAAAATATGTTAATAGGAATCATTATACCTCTTTTAAGGGTGAAAATAATGTTTTTTTCAAGAAAAATAAATTCACGACTACACATGTTTAAAAATAAACCTTCAAGATAGTGAGTATTTCATTTTAATATTATTTATGAGATATATTATGAAAAAATATTTTATCAATTATTTTTATATAATGTGTATTAAAATGGTCATTTTATCATAAAATTTATTCTCTAAAAAGGAAAAAATATCTACTTGGATTGTTTGATTTAAAAAATGGACAAATAAATTTAACTTTTTTTATATTTTTTACTATGTTTTTTATATTATCATCCCTAGTTTTCAAATGTTTTTCCTAGGTTCTATGGATAAGTAGAAACTATATAAAGTTATAATATTCCATTATAAGGGTTAAAAAATAATTAAGAGATCAATTTTTTATTTATATAATAGTTTAAATTTAATATTTTCGTTTTTATCAAAAAAATAGATACGTAGTAGAACTATATACATTTTACTATAAGGGATTGATATATAATAAGTTTTCATAATGTTAAATGTATCTAAATCGAAGAGATAATCGAACTATATGAGTGTTAAACCCTTATTATAAATCATGTAATAGTGATCTCTTTATGTTACAAGTTGTTATAAAAACACTTCCCAAATCAAATACATGTTCATCATCAAAATGTGGGAAGTTGTGGTGATGGATGTTATGAATGTGACATGGGAAGTGGTGTGATTTTCCACACCCCACAACTCATCATCCCCACAACACACCATAACCACTTCACACCACAACCACTGTGAAAAACACCACACCACTTCCCACATTACATACATGACAACCAACCACCGTATCACTTACACATGCATCACATAGCCCTTATAGTCACCTCTATCACCACACAGCTTCCCAGACCATGTAGGGAATCAAAATAATGAAAACCCATTGTCAATAACAATGCATCCTGACTTCCAAATTTATTCAAGGGAATTAATCACATTACTTATTTATTTACAATTGGTATTATTACCTACTCTATGATCCATGATAACAAATTTATTATCCAAATATATATTCTTTATACTTTTATTCTCGTTCTGATCAATAAAATATAAAATAATGGTCTCAAATGATATCATCTTTTATGAAATCATGTCTCCCAAAAACCATGATTTTACTCAAGTTAATTACATGAAATGATATAATAAAAAACATTTACCAAAGTAGTAAACAATATGATATGTCCCCATATATATGAATTTTATACAAGAATATTTATTATCATTATAATATCAACAATTAATATCCACAATAAAAAAGGAAAACCGAGGATATCTCACACATAACACGTAAATATAATTATAATGATGATCTCATTCGTCAAAGAATATTTCTGATTTCAATGCACACCGTAGGGAGAAGAAGAAAAAACTCACCAACCACAATGATATGAGAAAATCATTGATCAAACTAAACATCAATGTATCTCATCATATACCTTTAAAGAATGAAAAAACAATGTAGTTGATCCTATAATGAAGAATAAAAGAAAAACTTATGGAAAAAAAGAACCCACCACCAATCACCCTAACTAGATCACAAGTACTCACATAAAGCTGGATAAATGATAACTGAAAATTGTATAGGGTTCGTCTAAAAATTGATAGAGACATGTGTCAGAATGAAAGAAAATTTTCCTATATATGATTATAAACAACCCAAAAATTTCCATATTTAGAACATAAATTAAAAATTGATTCCATAAATTTCCCAAGCCCAAAATAATACACTTTAAATCAATCCTTTAGGATTGAAACTTTAATTCTACTAAAAAACATGAAACTGCAGGTTGGAATTTTGCTAGTCCATAATTAACTAACTTACAGTGTAAAACACTTTTTCACTACCACCCCTCTTCAAAGCATAATCCATAAACCACTGGCCTCACAAGAATTAAAAAAAAGTATTACATGATCAAATCCACTTGTATTACATAAAAAGGATAATTCTACTTTGTATCAGCTTTAAAATCTACAGAACCTCATATATCCTCCTATGAGAACCCAAAACCTCAAAATTATCAATGCAATTGGCTGAGAGGTCCCATACCATTATAAACCATGAACTACCCACACTACATCATCATCCATCATCATAAAATCCATATCCTTCATAGAAGGGTATCATAAATATAAAAGAAATCATGCTTATTCCCTCATCTTTCTATATAGGACCCCATTACGTACCAAAATAACCCTTTACTATTTATAAAGGGTGAGCATTAATGAGGGGGTATCCAACCATCCTCTCTCACTAACCTAAATGTTGATGAAAATACCCATAACTCAAATCATTTAGGCATTGGTATGGATATTTTACTCAGGTTGGTTTCATAAAAAATTATAAGGAAAAAGAAAAAATAATGATAAATAAGGGAATCATGTTTTTAATGGAAAAAATATCAATAAATTAATCAAAACATCAAACGTCAATCTACCAAAATCACACATGTATTTAGCACAACATAAAATATTGAACCTGCAGAACATCATATCTCATGATTGTGTATACCATAAGGAGGATTTCGTGGAACACTAGAAAATACATAAATTTATCATTATAAAAACTCAATAAAATTTCATAAAAATTCATGGAAATATTATTTCAATCAACATAATTATATAAAATAAGGACTAAACATAAATAATAAACATGCATTGAATTATTTATTTTCAATGAACAGGAAAAATAATGTAGCTTTCAAATTTCTATTAGATGTTTAAAATTAAATTCAACTAACAAAATAGCTAGTAATAGTTCATTTTCAAGGATTAATGCTCTATAAATATTTTTTTATAATCATGATATACTATCTATATCCTCTATTTATTTTTCATATTAGTCCACAATTACATTTACTAGAAACTTTATCCAAATATATAAATTTCATCACCTTCAAACATTTACGTGGAATACTTGAAATATCTAATTTCATGTTAACATAGAATTTATTCACTGGTAAACAATTCTTGAAACATGAATTAAGAAACTTATTTATATAGTGTTATCTATTAATTATTTACCTCCTTGATATCATTGGTAGATAATATAATCTGATTATAATGATTCCACATGAAGGGATATACATCCAGTGACTGGATATAATATACAATGTCGTCATATTGTAAAAATTCTGATATATGTATTTTTTTGTGAGTAAAATTCTGGTAAGATGAAACTGCGCTTGAAATATCAATAGTATCCCACTTAAAGAATTTATTTAGGGAAACACCCATGATGAATCTATGACCTTTTTGAAAAAATTCATACATAATCTTCCTTTTTGTTAGAGTGTTGTGTGACAACACCTTCTAATGTTTCCTAGAACCCCATTGTGGCATTGAAATGGCTCAGACATTTTTAAGGTAATGTTATAGAAAACATGCCAATTTTTTTTGGAATTGACTATATTCTAAATATCAAACACCCTGTCGTCTAATAAAATTTTAATAAAGTTGTACCTCAATTTAACATGGTTTATCTATGGATAGGAAATTAGTGTTTAATTTAGGTGAATGTCACATTGAATGTAAAAAATTGGATTCATCCTTACTGATATCATCTAGTATCATTCATATATAGATTTAACTAATCTAACACATTTCCAAATTCTATTTCCACTATATACTCTTATTTTGTTGTACATAATTTTAAAATACTCCATATTCATGGATTCCAACTAATTTTTTATCCTCTATAGAAAAACAAGAAACCATTCATAATAATCTAGTATTTAAATCCCCGATAATGTCTACATTAACAAAACCATGTATAAATTCATCATATGTAAAAAAATTCTATAATTTCTATTATTTTCGTATACCTAATGATTCATTTAACAATATCCCAGTGTTCCATCCAACTATTATGTATATATTAAAATATAACCCCTGATTAACATTCTATATTCATTAAAATCAAAATCAAAATGCACATCAAGCATCCAAAAACTGATACATAAGAATTTTTTTCTATATTCTATACATTATATACGGTTAATGGTTCTTACACTTTCGATAGTTAAAAGGTTTCTACAAGAGTAATTGAGACTAGTTTTATACATGTTATACTAAATATTTCCAATTGTTGTAGATGCACACTTTCGGAGATAACACAAAAGTTCGTAAATCTACCACAAACGCACTCCCGCTCTTGATCAAAGTTCCCAATAATTTATTAGCTTTCCTTAGATCATTCATATTGATGATTCTAGGATACAGTTAAGTATGTTTCCAAATACTGTTATTTTCATTTCAACCAGTAACATTTCATCAATATAAACAATTTAAAAATTTAAATATGAATAATCTAATAGCATCTACAAAAAATTGATATGTATTCGACCATCAGAATCCCAATTCTATTATAAAACCATTGAACTTAAGATTCTATTTCTATTTTACTTTATTATTTTGATGAAAACCCTTTTTCAACTAGAAAAATAGGTTTTAGTTTTTTTATTCCATCAAACCTAATAGATATGTACATTATATATCCTCATATAACTATCCATGATGGAAGGATGTCTTAACTTCCATCTAATCAGAAAAAAATATTCCAATTCTATTATTCTTAACACCTCTGGATAGGTGAATGTTTAAACTAAACGAATAGGATTTTAGATAAATTAACACTATATTTTTATTTAAATACCTTAGAGATAAGTCATTCATTTCAATGATTATTTCAGTAAACATCCTTTTTTTTCAAAAAAATCCACTTATTTTCCAATTCCATTTATCATTTCAAAAACTATATCAACTTCCAAGTTCAATTGTTTTTAAATGAAGCCACTTCTTCATCCATCTCTAATTTACAATATCTAATATCATTATGTGTTTCTAAATCTTCCATGTATTATTGTTCTCCTATTTATATTATGTATATAATATTCATATTAGCACATGATCCACAGTACGGTTGATGAGGAATATTAAGTGCATAAAAGAGACCTGGGATGAAATCCAAGCTAAGGAAAACATTCTCGAGGTATTGTAGCAGTAATGTAGCACTACTGTAGTAGGTACTGCAGTGGAAAATGTGTAGTACTGCATCATGGACTGTAGCAGGTACTGTTTGGCACTGTAGCAGCAGGGAATTTTCCCCCCTTTGGGCCTTCGGGCCATAGATTTGGTCTTCGAGTCCGTTAAGGCCATCGGGCCACCCAATCCATCGGGCCAATAAGGCCTTCGGGCCCCCTAAAGGCCTTCGGGCCACCTTTAGTGCAGATGCAAACCAAACAACCTACAAGGAACAAGCTCTGTATGAGGATGAACAGGGAGATTTCACCACAGCAGAAGCTACATGGATTTCTTGAATGGGAGGGTATGGCACCTGCCATCGGGATAAGCCTATGAATTGAAGGGATATCCTAGTCAAACAGCCATTTGGTGGTGGAGAGATGATTTCACGATGAAGATGATAGGAGGATTAGTTCCATGTAGATAGTCTGGGTTGTATGAAATGTTTCAATCCTACGGGTAATGAATTCTCTAAGGCATACAAGGCCATGTAATACTTATGCCTATGGGTATTTTAAGGGTTCCACCTCACCCCTTGAATGATGGATTATCAAAAATCAATAAAAAATGAAGGCCTTCATGCCATTGGAGGATATTTTCTAGATAACTCTAAATTGATATTCAAATTCTTATTGATCTCATCAACTGATTTGGGTTATCTAATATTGTTGGATGAATTTAAACATTTCGATCCCTAACTTAGGATACTCACACTCAATCATCATATTCTATCCAATTTTATAAAATTTGTTATGATGTTCTTAAATAAATTATTTTGGTTTTTCCATCATTAATATCAATGTTATTAGGATTCTTTGAACTACCAATATCCATACACATACCAACATTGATATGGATATTTTATATAACTCCCTCAAATTAATTATCAAATAATATTATATTCTTAGATAGAATCTTTTCATTAAAGTGAACATATATAATTATGATAACTTATCACCTATCATCATTCCATTTTCCATATAAAAAATTATTATCTTTACATTGGATGGAGAAACACATTTCTGTTTTAGCCTAATATTGTTTTGTGATTCATATCACCAACAAGAACACAAACCAATCTTCTAAATATTTTTTTGATGATGATCTTATGGTTGTTTTCCTGATCATAGATCATTCTGATGTTCCCTCCCTACCACCAATATTTGTAATTTTTTGAGGATATATACCAATATGTTGAGTGGTACAACCCACATCCCATTTAGAATTTTTGTTTCTAACCTCATACACTTATCTTTCTATGTTAAAGTCAAATTCATCTTATTATAAATACCATTCTACTATAGAGTTTTGGGAAACATCTTATGATTCCTTATTCACTACTATTGGATGAAATTGAAGATGTTTTATATAGTTTACTCACCTCCATTTTCAATATTATCACACTTCAACATCCAACCAAATTATATTTCTAGAAAATACTTCCATTGAATGAAAATTTGAAATACACCAGTAATATTTTTTACAAATGAAATCCATAATTTTCATGTAGAATCATCAAAAAGTTTTCAAATTATATAAAACCAAAAAAATACATAACATGGGGAGGTTCTCAAATATATGAGTGATCCTGATATAACTATTAAGCTTTAAAAATCTATGCTTCTATCATAAAATACACCCATACCGTCTGTCCCATCACATTGATTTCATATATTATAATTCCTATATGATCAATGTTCATTATTTGATTTACCATTAATACTATTATATCATTGATCTATAGTTAATGGATGTGAAATTAAAAATACTCATATATTTAAGTGCGTTAATTTTAACCATAGAAAATTAAAATGAAATTATATCCAATAAAGAGTTTAATATTAAGTCCTTGTGAAAGAATATATCCCATGGTTACTTTCTGTAACCCACTAAAAATATTACTCTTATACCATCCGCATCAAGTATTACAATAAAAATAAGGTTTTTTATAGAACAATGATGTTCTAAACTTCTATGAGATTTGATAAACCTATGTTATTCATTTGTATATTATCATCCAATTTCGATAAACTTTCTGGGATTCACTGACTACTAGATTAACATTCCCATAAGAGATAGAAATATAATGATCCATGCTTCCTTGATATCTAGATGAATGATTGGATTCTCTATATTCAGCCATCCTTGATTCTACCATATTTATGACACTCGGTATATGTTAGTTGCCACATTTAATTGAACTAATATAATTTTAACATCCAAAAGTAGACTCCAATTTTTTTTCCTTTATTATATTGATTTTTTTTATACTCCCTTTATTCAAAAAATTAAATAACATATTACATTGGCCATATCAATTACATAGTCTTGTTTCTTGATACTTACCTTGCATGAAATTATTCTAATAATCATTATTTTGTTGAGGTATCTATCCTCATCCGTCAAAATTGATCACATTTCCAGTTAGTACATGGACTTTACTCCACATTAGCTTATAATTTAATATAGTGTTCCATTTATTATCGAAAACCAAATCTATTATACCATGGAAATTACTAATCATGGTCACCATTAAATCAAATATTTCTAGAAGTAAATAAAATATAATTTGTTGCAATACAACATCTCTAAATTTTATATTCACATTTTTGAGATGCTGGTAGATCCTGTTGATGTCATAGACATGATTTTCTACTACTCTTGCTTCTACCATCCTTATGTTGAATATTCAATGAATAATAAATATTTATCAAGTGATGTTGAAATTTAATATATTTCATCCAAAAACTTCAATACATAGTTTATATACGTTGCAATATGTCGAAAGATACATTTTGTGAAAAATAAAGAGGAACAAGTTCTACTTCTTTTCCATCCAACCATTATCATTCATCATTCTCCATTATATATAGATGCTCACTTATGACCGAAGTATCCATATCTTTTAAATTATAAGATCCTCTAAATTTATTTTTTAAAATACAAAATACATTCCCTAAAATGTATATATATTTTTCTTTCCTTCATCTAATTCCCTATCCTTTTAAGACTATAATATCCCATAGAAATAGAAATAATGTTAAAGGAAATATAGAAATGATCTTGAAATAGACCTAGTGTATTGAAATTAAAATCATGCTCTAATAACACTGGTTAAGAGTGGGAAAACCCTTCTTCCACTCCATCTAGATTCTAATAAATCCAACAGATTTCTTACCACTGGTCCACTAGAAGTTCACGCACAATCATATAATAGGAATAATAAAACATCAAGAACACCAACAACCTTTAATGAGTGTACCAGAAGTAAGAATTGCTCAAACCCTTTGAAATAAACAAAATATTCATTATATATAGTCATGAAATTTTGAAAAACATTCAAGTAAATGAAATTTTAAATAATATAGATACATTAAATTTGTAAATCTACAAAAATAATTGACATGATTTGGAAAAAATTTCCTCTGTTTGATAATGCAACACAATTATTTCATTTTATTCTCATGTAGTATAAGATTTCATTAATGTGATGAAAATACAAGAAATATTTCTTTAACAAAGATAAATAATTTTTAAATAATGTAAATAAATAGGATGTTCTACTCATAGCAGTAATATAATATATGATCAATCCCCAATTCATTTTTTAGTATTATTTGGTCTATTATATAAATTTCATCATTTTTCAATAATTATAGAGTTAACTTGATATTTATAGTCAATCATTAACTCTATATTATTATATAAATAAATTATTCTAGAAAAATTATTTGAGACACTTCATTCTAAAATGTTTACCAAAAATTATATACCACTTTAATTCATCGAAATAAACGAATATATGATTACCCTACTAGCGCCAGAAGTGATTGACTATTGTGACAAGACATCAGGTCCAACCACCCTCTAATCACAAAAATTCATATCATTTTATTTATGATGAGTGAACATATAGTAATCAGAAACATATCATCACATCCCAACAACAATAGATAAAAAAATACCCTCACACACACAAACACAATAACATATCCACACAAAATTGAAATTACTAGGTTCACACCAAAAAAATAATATCACCAGCCACCATAAACACCACACTACCATCTCCATAAACTAATATCAACAGTAACTAGTATATAATAAACAAAAAAACTTCCACTATTAATGTTCTAAAAGTCAAAATATCCCAACTGGTCATTCCAATAATTTTTTTCTCTTTATTTACAATATAATAAACAACCTACATTAATTAATCCATTAAAATACATACATAATGATAGAATGTTCTAACTGTTACCAATATTTAATCTATCCATTTCAAATTAATTTGTTTCATTAACATTGCACTCACAACTCCCTCATTTATTTAAATTCCATCCAATAGTCATTAACATGCTCAAAAATACTATTCCCATTCTATTACCAATGAGAAAATATATAAATATCACCACAATCATCACATCCAATGACCATCACATCCAAAAATTATTCCCACCAAAAAAATCCCTCAGGATTCCTAATAAAAATCAACCAAAGTAGCTTCACTTAAAAAAATTCGATAGGAGACACCCCACGGTAGAAACCCATAAAATGCTCTTACATATCCCAAAAATATTTTTATGAAATTCGATTTAAGTACAAAAATATCATAATAACCACATTCCGATACAATTAATACCACACCACTTATTTCTTTTAAAACAATATCATTTCATTATAATGATTCTTTCATATGGTTAAATTATTATTTGGAATGCATTTTAATTTCATGGAATGTGAATTCTTGATAAATAAAATTGAATTAATATAAAATCATCATTAGTGTAAATTATTTTTAGTAATAGCAGCAAACAAGTATAACATCATAAGAAATTTCATGAAAATATGTAAACACAAGGGACTCAAAAAATTCCCGTCAAATTCATTTGGTTCAATTTGATAAATTTTGAAATAAAAATTCATACTCCTCAGAAAATATTTATTGAACTTTGTAATAAAAAAATTTATATAGAATAATAGTGAGTCCTTGATTCCCATACCACAACAAATTCTTTAATAATCATTTCAAAACCATAGAAAAAATTAATAGATTAACTGAAGGAAAATTTCACATTAAGGGAACCTCATAAATCTATAAATTAACCATTACCATCAACTAACCAATCCACAATCCCCTTGGAATATTATTCCCAGAAACATAAATCTCTTTGTGTAATAGTATAAAAAAATGTGAAAAAATGGGAAGCAATCACCTCCAATTAATGATTTATCATTATAAAGAAGCTACAAATCCAAATTTATTAATGGGGTCTCAAGATAATTTAAAAATCACCCTCAGTTATTTTGTATTTCATGAAATTTTTAATGGATCAGAAAATATATAGTGGGATTCCTAATTTATATCTATTTGAAAAAACACTTTGTTATTGTCTGATAATCATCTTCACAATGAGATTATCTGAAAAACATAAACTCATGGTGTTGTAATTTATAGTCAATAATCTTGTGTTAAGTATTTAATATGGATCTAAAATTTACAATAAAAATCCCCCAAATACCACCCATTCAAGTGGAAAACATTGATTTTGAACTATCCCATCCTAGGAGAGGTTGTGTTAAAATATATACCACTACACCATGATATCTCATGAGAATGAGGAACCTATAAACTAGATTCCAGGTCTTCACACCTTATAATATAATATTTAACAAATAATTAATCAATCATATAATCATGAGTATCAACCACTAATATTTTCACTATTATGTCGATGATCATTCCAAGAACACCTTACCTAGAGAATCAATAGTTCCGAATAATATACATTAATGTCATCGATCATCCTTACACACGACGACTAACCTGATTATAGATTCACCCACCTCTATAGTGAACACTAAATTTTTATACTTATATATCAACCTATTAAACTATTATTCAAAAGTAAAACATATACATTTGATCAACTATAATCCTCCCCCAAACTCCTCCCAACACCCAATCCTCACAATTTTACAAGCTGTAATGTTTTGGAACTATCCATCATATATTTTTTATTTTCTTAATGATGATTACGATATCAATGTAAAATTTTTTATCCCAAATTTAATATTATTTTATATTTTTAGTACATAGAAATGGATTTGATCTAATTATTGATGGATAATAAAATTATAAATTATAGGAATTATATAGATTTTTATTTATTAAATTATATTAATTTTGTGTTCATTTCATGGTAAATTTTGAAAGCGATAATGTAAGGGTCTTAGTAATATTTGATAATGTGAGTTTGTGATGATGTTGATGTGTTTAGGGTGTTATAACATGGAGGAATATGGTAAAATAGAGTTTGTTTAGCTAAATTGACTTATTTTAATCTGAATTAGGATGTATTGATAGTGTTATTAATGAACGAATTAATAAATTTATTGATTATTTGGTATTAAATTTTCAAATAACAATCTAATGTGAAGGGTGAATTTTTTAGAAGTTTTTAATTTAATATAGTAAATGTGTAGGTAAATGATTTGGGTTGACAGAATCTATAGCCTAAATCTATCTCATGATTTCCATAAACATTTCTAGTATATGTAATTTATTTTTATCATTTATAGAATCATTCAACCATCAAAAAATATTCATTATGAACTTAATATATCCATTGTATACTACATACTCCAATTCTATACAAGGGCATCAAAAATATTTTCAAAAACTGATACCCTCCTTATATACTTTGACCCGACCCCTATGATTTGACTTTCCTAAAAAAATGTAAGAATATCTATACTACCCTTTGGGATAAAGATCTAATATGTAATTTTCTCTATAATGGTGCCATAAAATAAAAAATTTACAATTTTATATTAATTTTATTAGTTTATAAAATTTTAATATTCAATAAAAATAATATTTAATTACTAACACTCTTATTAAATAAATAATTTTTTTGGATAGATAATAATCAGCACCATTTTTTCATTATGGCCAATCACTAATTTGTTTTGTTGAGTGGAGGATATGGAGGGCCATATTGAATCTATTTTGAGCATTAAAATATAATTACTCTTATATTATTAATGTTTTACGTAATTAATTCCTCCCTTCATAAATGATACCCTTCACATGAAAATGTTAGTGGGTGAAAATTTTGGGGTTGTGTCTATTGGTGAAAATTATTAGATTATCCTTACATAATAAAAAATTATTATGTTATTATATTAATAAAATTAACTACATAAACATATCTTATAAAAAATAATAAAATAATATAATGGCATCCTCTTGGTGACTAGAGAAAAGCAACTCCTATTTCTTTGTATATATAAACCCATACATAAGGCATCGATCCTGATTCAGTATACTCAAAGAAATATAATATAAGGAAAGAAATATCTTAAAATCTATCAATCCACTTTCCACCTAGTATATACTATATTTCATAATTGTTTTAAACTATTTAATATTAAATATTATCTCTAATTGAATATATTAAATATTTTTTAAATGAAATACATAATATTTATACAATTAGAAAATTAAATAATTAACATATATATTATTTACCATCACAGAGAACCCTATCTAATATTTCACTAAATTTTTTATATTCCACATATCTAGAATTAAAAAACTAATCCTATAATGACACTATATAACCATGTAATACCAAATAGTTTTGGAATATGGTCTAGTTTCCTGTGCATTATCCTCAGACCAAATTACAACCTTTTCTCTCCACATGAAATTTATTTACTTTCTATAATGTTCTAATCCTAGAGTTACAATAATTATGTGGTATTCTCTATCCCATCCCACTAGTTCCTACCCGACCCATCGGTTTGACCCGGCCCACTGGGCGCATATTGAAGAAGTGGTCCGGTTTGTTCCACCCGGGATGTGGCATGAGCCGCCTCTCCGAAGTACCATGTGGGTCACCGCGTGGTCCTACCACTGCAGTCTAGCTTTACTGTGGCTCCCTATCCTCATGATGTGGCACGTCGTTGAGTTATTCCATGGGCCTCCAGCCTCTCCCTAGTTGTATGCTTTCTAAACTATGAGAACCTCTAGGATTCATAGGTAGTTTCCATTTCTACCAAGTATTCCAAAGATTCTTTTCATCACACTAGGGGTCTGGACACAATTGGGACCTATCGGTAAAGGCCAATGCAACAATGGGAATTTGTTGGTAAAGAACGCAAGAATGATGGGGTGGGTAGGAGAGAATACTTGGAACACCCAAAGAGTGATCCATTCCTTTGTTCTTATTGGCCTTATATCATTCTTGTTAGAATGATTACAATGAAAATAAATAATGTTAGTAATCACAATCCTCTATTTCCCATAAAATTGTCACAATAAAATTCCTAAACCCATAAGATTGATCAAACAACTAATCAACTTATAGGTGAGTTGATCTGTGTTCTTCATTTATAAGAGAAAAATGAGGAAAGGTAATAACCTTAGAATAAAGCACTTATTTAGTTTTGTTCGATAACTGATGAAAGATGAATCATGTGTTCATATTTTGTCAATCCACTAATGTCTTATCTAAATCTATTTGTTGATTCCTTGTCGATCAACATTCATCGCTGCTCATTATTCACCAAATAATTTCCTCTCAGGCTTCAGATAAATCTCTAGGATCCTTCTTAATCGAGTATCTATGTTAATCAACTTAGTTGATGAAATACGTTTTATCATTTCTATTACACTGAGGCACAACATCGTTACACAGTTTCTTTTATGAAATCAAACTACATTTCTATTATTCTTGACTTATAGCATTGTTACATTATTTCATTTATGAAATGAAATAGGTAGTTGGACCATGCGTTGTAGTGAAACATTTTGGAATAAAATAAACTTAATTTGTCTTTATTTTTTTAACACCCAAACAATTAAATTATACCATGACTCGTATTGGGCATAGTTAGTCCCGATATTAGAAAAGAGACCCCCATAAGATCAATGATCCTCTTGTGTTTCCAATATGAGTTTTTTTATGAGTTATAAGATTTGGATGTAAATAGTTTTTATTTAACTATTTTATTTACAGTCATGTCCCAACAACTAATTTCCACAATTCACATGTGTAGACCAATGTTAGGGTCTACCTATGGAAAACACCCCTTCTAGAAATCAATTGTGGTCTCAGATTTTCAATCTGCATAACTGTTTATGAGTTATAAGGATTCCAAATATAAGAAAATTTTATTCAGTTATTTTATTTACAGTTATTCCATTTTGGGTTTTCTCACTAGAGTCATGCACTGACAAAAGGTAACACATGCCTAGGGAAAACCTGCCATAAAGAACTTAATGCTGCCCTCAGATTTCTGATCTAGGACCCCTTTTAAGAGTTATTTTTCTTTTTAGAGGAAAACTGTTGATTCACTCTATTTAAATACATAAAATTTTTTGACAGACCATTTCGAACACATAGGGTCTCGAAATCACACATCGTCTCAGTTCCTGGTCATTGAGTTTTTACAAAAATATTCTAAAATTAAAACTAGGAAAATATGACTCATTATATTCTTCCCACATTAAGGCTTTATGTCCCCAAAAGCCAAACAAATGGATTCCCAAACAGACGAGGGTAAGAAAACAAACCTGAGCCTCCTACTACCAAAAGCTCTCTTGGAGATTCCTGTGCTGCAACTGAATTCACACCAGAGAAATCAATCACACATGTATCTTCCTCTCTTGTTGATCCTCGATCTCCACCAGAAAATCTGCAAATGCTTCCTTGTTGTAAAGATCTAGCTCTCCCTATTCAATGATGTGTGATAGGTCATGTATGTATCTAATTAGCGAGAATACGTAGAAGGAATAATGAACCCACTTTTACTACATAGGTAGAGAGAAGAGGTATTCCACCTCCCGCACTCTATGAATTATCAGAAAAGGTTCAATGAACATCAGTGATAACATCCACTATGACAAAATCCAAGTATCTCACATCGAGGAGAGACCTGAATTAACACATGGTATCCCTCCTTGAACTCCATGGTTCTCCATCTCCTATTTGAGTAGGACATGAGATGGATCTGTGAAATTAACATCCACTATATCATGACTTAAACCTTATCTGTAGTAGCTGGTGCTAACTCCGTGCCTATGATAACTGACTCTCTCAGGTAGTCTAGCAATGTGGAAACCTGTATGGTCTCTCATACAAGGCCTCGAATAGTGCCATACCGATGGTGGAGTTGTAGTTGTTTTTGCATGAAAACTCCACCAGAGGTAAGGGATCCTCCCAAATGATTCCAAAATCATGGATTTAAGTATGTAGAATGTCCTCTAGGACCTAAATAGTTCACTCTTTCCAGCCTTCTTTCTGCGGGTGGAAACTATAATGAAGAGCATCTGGCTCCACAAACACCATCTACAATCCCATCCACAATCTGGATGAAAAGCGTTCACCTTGATTTGGGACAATCATTGATGGGAGTTATTTGAGTCAGACTATCTATTTCATGTAGAGGCATCCCAAGCTCTCTACGAGACTCTGTTCCCAAAAAGCTAACCATTTAATGACATGGTGAGTTGGTCAATGATCACCTAGATAGTTCTATGTCCCTTGGAGATATGTGTTAAACCTTTAACGAAGTCCCTCAATACCCTTTCTCACTCCCTTCATGGAACCCTATGGAAGAAAAGAGAAACCCCTTCCATGTATAGGGGCACAACACGGTTTGTTGAGAAAAGAAAAATAATTGATCAAGCAATAAACTTTTATATCAATAGGTAAGACTTTCTTCAACCTATACCATCATCGACGATGTCTTCCTTGACACCGACATGCATATCCCGATGAATCTCGTAACTCATGGAATTTACTACAACAACAATACTTCCCCTAAAAGGAATGATATTCTCCCCACCATTAAATTATTCATCAGGGGTATTCCCTATAGACAACATAGCACTTAAAGACTCACAATTGGTATCATTGAGTTGTGCCTCCCTAAATCACATTAATATTGTTTGGTTAACAACCAAAAACTGGAGGTAAGATAAATCATCTCTATCCATGAATAATAACTATAACATGGCCAACTACTCTGTATACTCATTCATAAACTATGAACATTATATCCTCCTGAGAGAATCATATACCATGATTCCCTTACCATGAGTATAGACTACATCGATGTCATTGTCCTGGAGGAACTCCAACCATCATCTCTGTCTCACGTTCAAATCATTCTGTGAGAAGATATACATGAGACTCTTATGGTTAGATTAGTTAGTAAAACATTCTCCCGTATGGTAGTGTCTCCACATCATTAATGCAAAGGCTACCACGAACAATTCAAGGTCGCGGGTCACACAGTTCTGGTTATTTGGTCTCAACTACTGAGAACCATCTCTCTCCCTTCATATAATCAAAGAGATCATCAATCCTTGGTAGTGGATACATAATCTTCTCAGTCATTGGACTCAAGCTCCAGAAGTCGACACATAACCTCAAGATCTTGTCTGCCTTCTTGAAAAAAAAATAATGGGGTTGTCCATTGTCAAACACTAGGTCTCACGAATCCATTCCTCTGCAAGTCCTTCAACTATGCCCTTAATTTATGAAGCAATGTGGGAGAAATACGATATGTAGTAGTAGATATATGCGTTTTCCTTTGGAATAGATCAATGAAAAAATCTACCTCCCTACAAGGAGGTAGTCTTGGATTATCGTCCAGAAATATTTCCTCATACTCTTCCACCACTGCAAGAAACTAAGGAAACATATCATCCACTGTATAGATGATCATGCATGCCAACTAAAGGGTTATTGGTTTCATTATTCAATGCATGAGTCTATCCCATGCTATATGGGATTTGTTTTTCTCTATACAAGTAAAACCCAATTCCATCACTCTGGACATACCACATCATTTTGCCTAAAATAGCTGATCTTATCATGAACATTGAATGACCTGTCCCTACCCAAAATAATGACATAAGACACCAACAAAAACACCAAGAGGTTATAACCGAAAAAATATACTCAAGGTTCAGATCATACCATCTTCATAAGTGTGATTATCACTTCTCATCCCCTAGGTATATCTAGAAGTATGGGTCATGTAAACAGTTTAACGAAAACTCTAGTTCCTGAACAAGATTCGTGACAAGAAAGAATGATTTGAACCTATGTATATTAATATGAAAACAAAAAGTAGACACAGACCATACGATGAATCATTCTAGGATCCCTTGGGTTATATTCCATGTCCGCATAATTCTACCCCTTCTACTTTCCTTGAGATCCCCGAGTATGATGTGGGCTACATTGGGTTGGTGGATGTAACTTGTGTAAATGTATACCACCTACTATTAATCCCCCAGATCCTCTACCACGTCTATCTCCCCAGAGATCCATCTATTCAAATAACTATCTCTGCCTCGGTGTCCCATCCCCCATTTCCCTATTAGTTCCTCGATTGGCTAGATATTCTTTAGCGATATGCACTCAGCCATCTAATGAAAAGAACTACCACTATGTAGGCTAATTGGACTCACCCTATGAGCCATGATATGTAGATCCACTATCATAGGACCTCCTCATGGAACGTCTCACACTTCCAACTCTCAGAAAATAACATCATCTTCATACTTTTTAGGTCTCTACTCCTACTTTCCCACTGTTAAAATCCACTGGATGTAGCCACTCTTCCAAGGGACATTCAACCATGAGGGTTATACCTGGAACCCTGTCATAATTTTGAGTGCACAGAGTAATTTCACTGGATTTGATTTCCCTAAACACACCTCGCTCAATGGTCTGCGCCCTAAATCACTGGTCTCATCGTATTCATCATGTACCTAGAAAGGTCGGTATGCCTTTATGAATACTCAACTATTGACATGTCATCCTAAAAAATCTATAGAATCTCTTGGGAACACATAGACCTTAGATTTTGTGATGGGATCCCCACTTTTGAGAAAGATTCTCAAAATGTATCCACAAAAGAGTCACATCATCGTATGATTGTGTAAACTAAACCCTGAAATTGCCGTCTTAAGCCACATAGTCGGCTTATTGATAGGACCTCCATCTGATATAATGTTGTATTTACTAGATAGAAAACTCGGTCACCACTTAATTTCAGTCCTTATCCACCTATGAGTTAGGCTCACCTTAGAACCTGAGGGTGTATATTACTATAGCTCGTGATGTACACTCATCCCACAGATCTCATCCGCTGGTACTATGAGTACCATGTTCTACTCTACTGGTGGTGGTATAACTGGTACACCACCTAGTGGTGTTGTCTCTGGTACGAACCTCTATACCCATGTCATCACCTTAAAGATCATCCTTGTGATCAGGCAATGGAATTGTACCTGAATTTCTACATAGATGCATCTTGAAAAGAAACATGATGTACCATAATTAATAGAGTATGCCTGGTGAGCTGACTAAAGAAGGACATGAAAATCTAAACCCATACCAATATGATGAATGTACCATAATTTTTCCCTAAAACTAGTGTTTTCATGTACCAATTAAAAGATAATAATTTAGGGTCACAGTATATGGTTATGTCAGTCTCCACATCAACACTCGATTCCCCAGCATGAAAGTTGACCTCAAAACACTTAACACTATTTCCCAATCTCAACTAATAAACTCTAGGTTCGTAGGGTAGAACCAACCTCCTATGATACCACTCTATCATGACTGGGCCCATACTATGACTACCAAAATCCCACCTCCCAAAAGCCAGGGGCTAGCGACTAGAACTGTAAAGGAATATCCCAATCAATCAGGAGGCATTTTACTAAGTACCGACACACACACACACACACACACATCTCAAATCCAGAGATGTTGGTAGGTGAAAACACTAAGTAAATTAAAACAATATACGAAAGGAGAAAAATAAATTTAAATAGGGCCATTATACAAGCCCAATTGAAATAAAAAATTAAAAATACATGTCTTTGGAACATCTCCATAGAAAACCCTTCCTGAAGGGTAGGTTTAGAAATAGTTATCTGGAGCCGCAAAAGCACATCTCATCTGTCGGGTCACTCCAAGACCCACCGGGCCATGATCCACTAAGGACTACATCAAAACATCAATTATCTACACAAGACATGAGACAAGAGGGAGAATCCCATGTAGGGGTGAATAAAAAAACACACATTAGGGACCCAAAACCAAAATGGTATACCACCAATCAACACACAAAGCAGACTACCAAAGAGGAACATGAAGTATAGCCTCTAATAAGTACATTCAAGAGAGTAGGTATACTCAGAATACTCTAAAGACTCTAGAATAGCTATTTCGTATTAATCTAAGATATGTGGAGTTATCTTGGAAATTCATTCTATGAGACTCCACAGCCAGAGTGAACTATTTCTTGAGTTGGGATCCTACTTCCTTGTATATGCCATAAGAATGAAGACATCTTCCTCTACTAGTTTTCATGAAACTGCTCGGGTGCGTTGTCTTTAATGTTAAATTAAAGTATATTTTTTATATCGATTGATTAGGTAATAGGTGCACTGAATCTTTCTCCAACTCTAGAGTTTATCTGGTGGGTTATAGCTATCATTGGTCCATGGTAGAGTTGATTACGTATATTTTTTATTGGCCTATCTAAAACTCCATATTTTTAAATTATATTTTATTCTGGGTTCTATAGTTTCACTATATTTATCCCTACCATTATTATATTAGATATGTATGATATTTTTTATCAATATATAATTTAATATATATTTTTTCTTTATTACATATTCGAGTTTGAATTGATAATGAATTATCTCATATTCATAATTTAGATTATTTTATGTGAATATTATTATTTTATTTTATTAATTGTACAATTTTATGATATATATGGGTTCAATGAGATGAAATAAATTAAAATATAATAAATTTAATCATCATGTTTTTTGGCCCCCACTAGAAAAATAAATTTATATAAAAAATGTGGATTAGATTTTAAATTCATCTTTAATGTACTAATTAGTTAATGGGGATTATTTTAGTGGATTTATTATCTATATATGGAAAACAAGGCCATTAAAAGACCATTTTGTTTATGAAAAACAATCTAATTCATTATAAACTAATTTTCTCACTCATCATGGGGAGAGAAAGTGATTGGAGTGCCTCAAGGGAGCGTTATTGTCGAACATTCAAGAGGAATTATTGTGGAAGATTTTGTAATGTTATAATTTATTTTTTGACAATAAGTATGATTTCATTTATTTATAGTTTTGAATTGGAAACAAATAATAGTTATAATAATTTAGATCTATGATATATTATATAAATAATATTGATGGTATAAAACTTATTTATCATAATTAATATATGAAATAAAATTATAAATAAAATATTTTGTTGGGGACTAAATGAAATTTTAGATAAACATACCTGTTAATTAATTCCAAGAGGTGAATTTATCTAGTGAATAATTGAGTGTCAATATCAATTACCCGTGAATATGTTTTGGAATCTGATAACACCCCACCTTAAAAAACAAATGATATTGTTTGAAAATATGTGAATGTGGATGTGTACATTTTATATGGACTGCCAATGAAGATAACATGTGACTTTAAATGAAATAGTTGGTTGACATATTATTGGGTTAATGGGATGTGAATCTACACCAATGATGAGTTTTTATTGTAATGAAAGGTTATAAACCTCTATGGTTGGAATGAATCATGGTTTCTATTAAGATAATTTAAATATATTTTATGGAAACTTAGACCAAGCCAATTGAAGAACCCATAAAATTGTTGACAATTTTTTGATAATTTCGAGCATTATTTGAATAAAATTGGAGGTTTTAAAATTTTATTTTGAGATGAATTTAAGTGTTTTAGGATGTTTGAAAACGACTAGAGTTTTTTGGAGTTAAAAACTAAATTTTATACTGTAAAAGGCATTAAAAATCTTGAAAAATTGTGTGTTTTGTAAGAATAATGTTGCCTTTTATACTTAGTATATATGATCACATCCACTTGATATGTTAGTGTGACTATAAATATCTCTAAATACGTAAAAATACACTGTAATATATATTTGTGTAGTTATATTATATATGTATACATGTTGTAATAAATGGATTCTTTATATGTGTAACATTACTTCTTGTAATATTAAGATAAATATTTAATTACTCTTGTATGTGTAGTTATTGGCCACATAAGATTAAAACCATACCATCAATGAATGTGTAAAGGTAATATATAGTTTTTATATTCTGGGTAATGTTAAATTAATACCACATATGAATTAGATATTTCTTTTAATGGTATTTAATGAATGTTCATAGGATATTATAACTTAATTAAAATGATGATATTGTATGTATTAAAATTATTTTATTATTGAATTTTTTAATTATAAATATAAAATTAAATATATGAGGTTCTTTATATATGATCTAAATGTGATGATTTTTTGTTATTAATAAATAATGAAAACATTATGGTGGTTTAACATGATATTTCCCTGATTAAATTGTCTCTTGATATATGACGACATGCCATGTTGGAGATTGGTTTTATTTTAGGTGTAAATTTTGGGATTAAGTCCTAAATATGTTAAAGCTATACATTTTTATTATTGAAGAAATTATGAAACTATATAATTATTTCTATTTTATCAATGTGATACATAGATATGAGTGTATATTATCTCATTCATTGAGGTTTGTTATCATGAAGAAATATGTTTTCTTTATGTGACCCTATATAACAATATGAAGGTAAAAAAATAAGGGTTTCTAAGAAATAAGAAGGAATGGATAACCAAATAATTTTTGAGAAATAAATGATTTTTTTTGGTAATAACTTTGATAAAAAATTCTAGAAATTCATTTTGGAAAATTTAAAAAATCATTTTTGAGGATTAAAGTTGGTGTATTTTCTAAAATTATATTTGACTAATCTCAAATTAGAGATCATGATGAATATATTTAATTTATTAATTTTCAAATTAAATATTTATATACATTATCCTATTAAAATAAAATAAAAGGGACGATAAGTTACTATATGAAATAATGAGAATTAAGTGAGGTAAAAGAGGGAAAATATATACAGTGAAAGACTTGAAATCTATAATTAACTGCATGATCATTTGGATATCAATGTTGTAGAGGTATGAGGTGACTTGAATAATTTTTTTAAATCCAAAAGCCCAATTAGAATATCATATATTGGTGTTGAAGCATCCAAATATTCCAAGAGATCATTTTATGTTTTAGTTTATAATCATTTTAAACTAAGGGGTCTATTGTAGATAATTATTCAATGATTGTTGATATGGTGAAATAGTTAGGTTTAAGTATGATACCTTCCATCCATGTAACAAATATATGATATTACTGACAAATCTATGTCTCAGAGAAAACCCAAACACCAAAAGTATGCGATCACCCATAATGAGGGAAAACATGTAAAAACTGTGAATTCCTTGTGTTATTTATTTTTTCATACAAATTGTTGAGTTAGGGAATTATAAATTTTTGGAGGATCATGACCATAATCAATAAGAATTATTTATTTAAGAGGTTATTATAAAAAATGGAAATATTTAGTCAACCCCCTAATCATTATTTCCTATCAAACTTATTGGGAACATAAAGTGGTATCAATGTAATTTATTTCATTATAAATGATCTTATTTTTTATGGAGAACAAATAAAAACACCCAATTATATAAATTTTAGACATATATATAAATTTTACGGTAATAATTAGCATAGACTTGAGAGATTGATTGTTTTATATCCTTTTCTCTGGTACTAGAAATTATAGGTACTACCAATATTGGTTTTACTCTAAAATAGAATGATAATCTCATGAAATATGATGATATGTTGAATTTGTATGTTTGTGGAAAGTAAAGGAATAAAATTTTGATGCAATTATTTCAAAAAGTGTATACATAGGTATTTATAATAAAATTCCAAATAAATATTGGATAAAATTGAAAATATTTATAATGGTAATATTTTAGGGATTGAAACAGACCTATAAATATGTATTGAAATGTTTGATGATATAATATTGGATAATGCTAAGTTTTTTAATAACTTAAGAACTATTAATGATATTTTTAACAAAATTATTGGGTTTGGAGTCACATTAAAATATTAATAAATTATTAAACAAATATTGATAAATATCAAGGGTATATTTGATGTTGAAAATTTTGTTTTTAGAAGACAATTAAGATTTTATCTTAATGAGTTTTATAAAATAGTTGTTACATTTGAATTATGAAGAGCACACCTTTTCAAAAAAAATCCAGGGGGAGAATGAGATGAGATTCAATTCCATGATAAATCATAAAATATATTTATATGATGAATACCATAATGGATAAATAGAGGATTATGAAAATTATAAATGGAATGAGATGATATTGTCTCTTATTTAAATAAAAGTGTAGAAAAAGTAAGGGAAAAAATAAAGTCTCTATCAAAACTGGTTCAATTCTGGTGGGATTAGACACATTGTTATTTATTTTTCAAATAATAATTGGGGTGAATGTCAAGATATTCTTAATGAGGATAGTTATTGGTAGAATATATGTATTTTGATTTCTAAAGAAAGAAGAAAAATTGTCATGAAAAACAATTAGATCAAAAATTAAAATAGTAGTTAATACTGAGAAAATAATTGAGTGAATTATCTATAGTGTGTAGAAAATAAGATGAAAAAAACCCAATGGTTTAGAAACATTATATCTCATTTTCTGTAAAAATTATATCTTGATAAGTGATGAATATTTTCCAGAGACTTACACTGAACAAAAAAATATTATTGATCATGAATATAATATTGAGAAAAAAATATTAAAAAAATAATGGAATTAGATAGGTTTATAAAAGGGATGACATGGGAAAATAAATGTGAAGATGTGTTACTCAATAATAATGATAATTTAATTTATTAACTGATGTTTTATAGGTTTATAATTGTAAAACAAGATAAGATATTAAATGATTGAATGAAAAATATTATGTAAATTAAGAGGAGATTATAAAGTGATAATTAAATTGTATAATTAGTAATAATTATATAAAGAACCAAAGATATTAATAAAATAAATGTATTGAAATTTGGTCTGAGTAATATAATATTTTTTATAATGTTTTTTATAAAATTGAAGTGAAATATTCCTTTGGAAAATAAAAACATTTTAAATTTATTATTACAAATATTTTAGGTTCTAATGATAATATTTTGAATTATTGGTCTCTAAACAGTCATGAAAAAAAATATTTTATCAAATTGTGTTGATAAATAAGTGAGAATATATTTTTATCCCATGATAAACTCCAGAAGAATCTTTAGATGTACCCGAACAACAAAATTTTTATTAACAAACATATATTTTTTTATGGAAAAATAAGTTTTAAATGATATTTGTATATGAATTTTCAGGTTGTAAATACTATATTTTGTTGAAAAACTTATCATTTCCATGTATTTATAAAATATATAATTTTTTTAGTTAAATAATGAGTATACGTGGTGTAATTCTCAACAAATAAAAGTCGTGAACAAAAAAATCATGATGCTTGTATACTCAAAATATATTTTATTGAATCTATTAAAGATAGGACATATATTAAAAGAGTGTTTATTATTTTATAAAATATGTAATGAATAATTTAATGATATATAAACTTGTTTTTGGAGTTTAAATGTTTTAGATTGATGAAAATGGAGGGAAGGCATTTCTTTTGGAGGTGGATCTTAAAGCCTACCAAAGTAACAAGCCATAGATTTTGAATAGTGTCTGGTAAAAACACAAGATTAGAGACACTATAATATTGAATAAAATAAAAAATTAATGTAGTTTACTATTAACATTTTTAAATTAATGTTTCATGAATATTAATGGTGTTGGTATTACTGAAATTGATGCTCAGAAACATAAATCGAAGGATGTGTTTCTTATTGATGGTTTCCCCCCAAATCTATATAGTTTTAGTCAATTTTCAGGTAATAGTAAAGTGGTAATTTTTTGAGAAAATTATTTTATTAACTTGTGGCTATATAATGGATGAATTATCTCTAATGGAGAAAGAACCTGTGTCAATGTATTCAAAATTAACAATTAATTTGACTTATTATTTGATTTCATGGGATGGGAAGATGAATTGTTATAATAGAAATGGACATCATATTAAAGGAGTAAAAAAATTTATCAAAAGGGTACATGGAGAATGACTTTCCCCAAAAATAGAGATAATAGAATATTATATTTTAATCAAGTAAAAATGAGAAAATGGTATATGAAATTCACAAGTGGATGGAAATTATATTATTTATGATATTTTAATTGATATATTCATATTTATTTATAATATAGATACATGATTATATTAATTTGTTTCATAATTTAATCACAATAATTAATTATTTTACAAGGATGAATAATGTTATTTTTAGGAAGAAAAAAGCTAAAGTAATGGAGATGATTGAAGTTTTTAAAAGGGATATAGAGAAAGATTCAAAAGGTTATATCAAGAAGATAGGAAAAAATAATGGAAGTGATTTCACAACCAATTAATGAGAATGATATATAAGTAGGCATGGAATTAAAAAACATTATATTGCTCATTACACATCCCGAAAAAAATGGAGTTTTTTAAATAAGGAACATAATCATGAATAAATTTGAATAACCATGAATTTAAACTCATTTTTTTTCAAGAAAATATCAAAGTATTATTTTAAAAATTCTAAAAAAACTATTATTTAGTCATTAATGTTACATGACTGAATATAAAATTAGGCATTTTAATATTCCCACTGTGTAGTACATCAATGTGTTTGGGATTCTATTCTTAATGAATGTTTATAATTAAAATTTGGAAATTTCTATGAAAAATATGAGTAAGGAATGTCCATGGGATAATTATAAAATGGTAGAGGCTGAAAATTAAAGAAAAAATATTAAAAAATTGAGTTGAGTACTATTATTTTATGATTATCAATGAAAATACCAATGATATTGAGTTTCATGATTCATGTATTAATTATTTTGAAGAATAAAATATACATAAATTTGTAAAACTGAACAAATATAAAGTATTAAATGAATAAAAAATGATGATATTGATTCAGATTAGTTCAGACTTGAATAATTCTATGTTCTATTGTCTAAATCTATATTATATCTCAAATATATCCATAATCTGTTTTTTATAATGTTTATAATAATTAATAGATATTTCTTATGAATGGAGATCAAGAATAATTATAAGGAAATTTATATGGAATCATGTTCCTTTTCATAAAAGGGAAAATATTATCTAAACCAAGTTATATTTTTGAAATTAGATCAATGAAATATGTTATATTTCATTAATTATGAAACAATCATGTGAAAGGGATATTTAAATGTTTAAGGTGTTGATTATGATGAAAAATTTTACACGTTTAATGTATTAATATTATATGAATTTTGGTAGTTGTTGCAATCACAAAGCTACTGGATCTACCAAATGGATATGATTTCTATTTTAATGAATGAAAATAATTAATTTATAGTATTTATTGAAAAAAATAAATTGTTTATACTTTAAAAATAATTATTAATGGTACATTTTTTAAATGAATCCTTTCATGTTATTAAACAGGCCCATATAGCCTAGTATTCCAGGAAGAACAACTCTTGAGAGAACTAAATTTCACCAAAGGTATAGTGAGAAAAAAAAATATAAGGATAAAATTACCACATGAACACCCAATGATATTTTTATACATTATATAATATTTTATTATGTGATAAAGATTATCTTTGTGGGAAATTTTCAATGAAAATGAAGATTAATTTAGAAATGTCAATTATTTAAGTGTTGAGCTTCATTATAAGATTAAATGTAGTGTCGAAGGATAAATTTATTTTCTTATCTTAGGAAAAATATTCAAAGGATTTCTTAAATTAATTTTTCATAAAAGAACCTATGGATTCATCTAAGACATTGAATTTGATTTAAATATTTTCTTGGTTTATGATGTTAAAATTGATTATAAAAAAGAACTAAGGAATCTGATTAGAAGCTTACATTATCTCACTACATAATGACATGATATACTTTATAATATAACCTTATGTGATATATAATAATTTAATCCAAAATAACGACACTTGATGGCTACAAGAAGAGTTATAAAATAAAAAATTTAATATTGTGCTATGGCTTATTTTATATAAGTGATGATGAATTAAATTTAAATATATACAATTTTTCTAAATAGGATTCAGATTGTGATGAATGAAAATTTACATTATGTTGTACGTTGATTTTGTAAGTATGTAATATTTGATAGAATTGTTTGATATATAATTCATTGAACTTAATCACAAGTGATGATGAGTATATTGTCGACACACTTATCTGTATTAAAATGTTAAATACCAGAGAATATTTAGGAGACTAGAAGGATATAGTTGTTATTCGACTAATAATTACATGATATAATTAATTTAAAATTGAGACATTTAAAATAACCTGAAACACTATAGATTTAAACCAATTGATATAAAATATTACTTAATAAAAGTGATGGTTTTTAATATATATGTGAGGATGAAATATCATTCTATAATGGAATGTAATGTAGATATTTTCATGATTTCATTTGTAAGGGATTGATCTAAAGTGTCATGGATGAATATTCATGTTCAACCATTTCCCTCTTACTTGAGAAATTCTGGTATACCATATAATTATTTTTATTTAATTATAAATGTCGGAATAAGGATCATAAATCCCATAATAAATTTTATTATGTAAAACAAAGATGGATTAATTGCTAATTTGGAAGGAAATGAATGAGTCGATTAAAGGGGAAGAATCAACGAAACAAGAAACACTGTTCTTATCACTATAGAATGTAATTATATAAAAACAAATTATTTGTTTAATAGAGTAGTTTATAAATATTATTCATCAAAACCAGATTTTATTTGATGAAAATTAGAATAGTTTTGGATTAGAAGAAAATCCCATATGAGACTTTCATGAACACTTTGAATTGTGGATTTTTTGATATTGTTATATTATTTATGTTTTTGGGTAATTTGATTTTTCTATATATTTTTTTGAGTAATTAATATGGATTATGATAATTAATTATTATTCTATTTTGCAAGAGTTGAGGTGTGGAGGTTTGAATAGAATGGAATTGAAAATATTACTAAATAATTTTTTTAAGAGTAATATTCAATATGTTAATGGTATATAAAGTCAAATCCAGTGTTGCGTAAGTGTCATCATTAATCTCATTACCTATAAAAAAACAAGGAATATACAAGTGATAATTTTTGATATTTTAAGAGTTTATGTAAGAATAATTGAACGATACATATGAGTTGCTAAAAGGTTAATAAGAGTTTGAAAAATGTTTTAGTAATCATGTGATTATAATTTTTGATGATGTAAGAACAAAAAAAATTATTAAATCCTTAGTAAGATTAATATAGTGTGTTCAAATGGTATATAATATTAAAAAAATAATGGTTTATATACCTTGTTATTTCAAAAGGGGTTTTCATATATTCATAATAAATTTTGAATAAATTCAAAGGCATATATAGAGAGAACTATTATGACTATATAAATGATAGTTTTAAGGAGAAATAGAATGATAAATTTATAAGGATATATAAATGATATTTTAATGTGATGATGTAGTGGTATTACTAAATGATTCAAGCAACATGATGATACAAGGAGACTGTGATTCATGCTATGATGTTTTCAAATAGATTGTTCCATAAAGAATGATACCATTCTTTGATAGAGATGTGGTTGAATTAATTATGAGTTATGAAATGGACTCATAGTATAGTGATTTGTTATGAGAATATGACATAGCTAAAGATTTAATACAACATATAATTATTATAAAATAGATCAACCCTGTCCCATTTATGTGATACCTAGAGATGAGCGAGGATTATCCCACTCCATGATGTGCAGTATCATGCCATAATATTAATTTATCATTTTTACCTACATGTCAGTGTGTAATATAAATAGATATAGTTTTTTGGATGTCTAAATAAAAAATTAAATGATGTATTTGTAAAATTAAATGAGATTTTTGAGACTACAATTGAGTGATAATTATTTATTCATACATTTTAGTATTTGAAAACAATTTATGAGGGTTGAAGGTGTAGAGACTTCGTTTTTTATTAATATAAGAACAAATAATCATATTATGAAATATTGGGTGCCTAAATTTTTTAAAATGGTACTTTTAAAATAATAAATACCATGTAAAAAGTTTAGGTTATCTTAGTTCGTCTCGAACAATAGTTTTCAACATTGGGTCTAATTTTGGTAATTATTTGATATAGTTTAAGTCCATAGAATTGTTAATATTTTGTATTATGTAAATATTTATTACATTAGTGGAAAAATTATTATTTAATATGTAGAATCTTGTGTGAATATTCCAATATTTTGGATATGTCTATGATGGTTTGTTATTATAAGGTGTGGTACAAATTGTGTGCTTGACATATAGCCCATGGATCAAACCATTTTAATTTTAAAATAATGATCTATAATATATAATAATTATTTTTATATAATTTAGTGACATTATCCTAGCCACATGGAAATTAAAACATTTATGTATACACTAATAGTATTGATGTGTAATATTGAATGATCTATATAAATTTATTTTTTGTAGAATTGACATCCCAAGAATAGTGAGATTAATTAGAAATATAATTAATGATATAATATGTTTTTATGAATGGGGATAATTGGAGAATGATTAATATTCATAATAAAGGAAATAATTCTTCCACTAAAGGATTTTCTCAATCAATTGGTGAATAAAATAAATTTCTATTATAATGAGTGGAAGAAATCAACCCTTAGAGAAACATCTCATCCACCTTCTCTCTATGACTATATGCACAATGAATAATGAATTCAATGTTTTACACATTCCTAATAGTTTTTAATCATTTATAAAAGTAATATTTAATTGAGGATAATGTTCACTAAATGTGAAAACCATAAATATGGACCAAAAAATTTATTCATTTAAGCATCAAAATTATTTCGAATGAATTATAAATTTTATTAAATACTTATAAATACTGTCTCTTTTAGTTATATAAACCTATTACCCCCATTATCAGGTCAATCTTTTTATAGGGAAATAAAATAATTCAAATTGGGATATTTACATAATGTTAATTTCAGGAAAATAAGTTGGTGGTAATTAGATATTACGATGATTTAAATAATGTTTCAGGGATAATGGAATTTTTTAGAGTAATATTTTTTGAATTTTCCATTGTAATGTTCATGGATATGATTTAATAAATTATTCAGTTATTAAAAATTATTTTTATTTAACTCAAAATAAATCATAAATACTATTATTATAGAATACAATTTATTTATGTTTATATTATTATAATATTTTTTTCGATGAAGATAGATAATTTTTTTAGAAATATAATTTAATCTAATTTTTCATGATCAATTGATGTTATTGATAATTATATTAATAACATTTATATATTTGAATTATTTTGTGTAAACATTTTAAAACAAAATTGGATGGATTTCTATGAATGTGGATCAAATATTTATAGAATAGTATATATTCAATAAAAATGTTTTCTTTACTTGTTTTACTCCATGTAATGAATTAATATTTAACTATAAATGTTAAATTTTGATTATTTAAGTAGATTAATCTTTAGGAGAATAATAAATTTTAAAAAAATTGATTATTATAATTACGATCATTGATTTAGATAAATGATTAATCTTTGAATTAATTTTTAATTATTTATCTTGTTGTATGAGTAATTTATTATGGATATTTAATAATCCTTCATCCTGAATTATGCCCATGTGGATATATATTTAATTAATTTTACTTGCATGTGGAAAACATTTGGATGATCCCTCAATGTCTATCTATAATTATATACTAAATATTATGCAAGGTTTATTTCTACCAACTAAGATAAATCATGTTAGTGAATTATATCAACATTATTTATCATTGATAAATAATTATATGATTGAATAAATTATTTTTATTGTCCCTTTCCGGACAATTATTATATATTTTGTCTGTTGAGTTCATTGGATATTTCAAGATGCTAAAATAGAGGACCATGAAAATTTAGTGGTATCGAAAATGATTTGGATTATTGTTAAATGGGAATTTTTTGATAATGAAAAAATCTTGAAACTAACCCTGTTAAGGTATAATGACATGTTAATATGTATAAATTTCAATTCACACTGGAGACTTTGCTATATTCAAAGGTTGAAGTGGTGTTCATGACATTAAAACGATGTTTTGGCACACTGTAACTTTGTGACTACAAAGCACCAAGTCAAAAGAAATATCCATTCCATGTCTTCAAATGTTAGTTAGACTTTATAAAAAATTTAAAATGATATTTAAATCTCAGAAATTTCATTGTGTGACATGAGTATTTACTCTTGTTATTGTATTTTTTGATATTAGAAGTCACATCTTGTGTGACTCTGAGTCACACACCCTACATCTCCTGAATTAGTGTCTTGACATGTACATTATGGTCACCACCAATCTTAATATAAAGACCAACACCCTATATGTAACAGTTATACATGAAATGTGTCTAAATATTTGTATGAATACATTGATTTTCCTTCCATATACATGATATTAAATGATAATTATGTTTTTTTATAAACAGATGTCATGTAATTTCTAGAGATGTTGTGCATAAATTGAAATATTATCAGCATCTATCCATAATACACAACAAAAAACCCTTCCCAACATATACCACATGACTCAAATGAAGTACCTTTTATTCTAAAAGTTTTATCCTATGGAAGTAGGTGATCTTTCATATTTATTGTACCAACATACCTTGTACCATACTAGAAACATAATGTATTGGGTGGTATGTAATAGTGTTCATTTTTATTCTTAAAGAAATTATTTTTTGACACAGGATTAGTCCAATCAATGATTTTTACACAATAAAATTTTTGGTACATATATCTTCATCATCTATGGTTTATAGTCATGGTTGTTAGATATTCATAGCTACATAGAAAAAATAGCATGTGTGGGATGATATGTAGAGTATAAATAGGTTTAGTAAACTTCTTATAACATATATATCTCCATGTAAGAGGTTATCCATGTATTTAGTGTAAAGGGTAACCTTCTTATATAGGGGAGGTATGGGTCTTCCACTCGTGGAGTTGGTGAACCTATCAGATGAGGCACACTACAAATTTTGGGGCACTTATCCTTCACGAGGGTTTAATAAACTCTCAATAGAGGTATATTTAAAATGTATATGAGTTACCCAGAATACCAATACTGATGGATGTTGTGGTGGTGATAAATAATATATAGTTCATGAAAACTCATTTTTTTCATGCAATGGGTACTCCAGATTCAATTCCAATGTGAGGTATCGATAACACTAATACATGAAATTAGGTTAAATATTCTCTAGTGAGTCTATCTGTAACATATTAGACCATTCATCAATATAGATATATTTTCATTCTAGTGATGATATATCAAGAAAGGTTTTGAAGTGTCTGGAGGTGTTTTAGAGGAGACCGGAAGTACCAATTCCTATTTGGACAAGGATGGAGCATAAAGCTAGTGGAAATGTTCTAATGGTGGCCACTACAGTAAGGGGGACATAACTGTGGAATAGGTATCCAAAGAAGTGTTTTTTTACCTAAATAAATTTTGTGTATTGCTTTTCCATGGATCATGGGCTATGACCTAGCACTTTCTAGTTTCCTAGGGTTTGTAGCGTAATGTCTTAGTCTATTCCATGGTGTCATTCTTACATTTATAGGATCTTCTATATAGTCTTATCTATGTTTATAGGAGGGAAATATTACTATATAGGATGTGGTGTGGTCCTCCGTGAAACACCATGTTCTTCTTTGTTTTCAGAAATTCTTTAGAGTCTTTCAAGGGGATTCAAGTTGGTCTTATGTTTTACAAAACACCTATAAAATGTAAAACACTCTTGAAATATCTCATTAATCATGTTTGTCCCTAAATTCCTGAGTTTACCATGTTTTTAACAAGAATAAATTTCGATACCCTGTTAGTGGATTTCATCGTTGACTTTGGATGATCTATCTGTGGGGTTTTTGGTGAGTTCCTCCAACCCTTTCTAGTTTTCTCCACTATGTTCTTTTCTCGGTGTTTTTTATTAAGTGGGAATCCCTATTTTTGGGTTTTTAAAACTATTGTAGTGAATTGGTTTTTTTCTAGGTCGATGAATATTATTACCATCATTTTAGTGATTTTTAGTGGCATAATTCTTATACCAAAGGTGCACAACAGATCAGAAACAGACTTATGAGGAAGGAATTATTTTGTTTCTCACCTAGTGTATCTTAGGGAAGGGTTTTATTTTAATTATCTATCGGAGGAATGTTTTCCCTGGACTATCAAGAAAAATAAACAGTTAAACCTCATTTTATGGTAAATGGGAATGTAAAAATATGTTTTTATTGTTTTCATATTATTGTTGATATTATGAATTATATCAGTTAAATGACCCATTGGAATTCATGAATTTTTGGGGGAATTTGATGTACAATAACAGTGATTGTGGAATAAAAATTTCATGATCATTTTTTTTTATCACCTTGATTTAAAATGTAAAAATTTATATATGAAGACAATGATATTTTTCACATGTATATGGGGATTGTGCGTGAATAGACCTAAATGTAAAGTGTAATATGATGATATCTTCTTGAACAGAAATGAAATTTTATATTTCAATGTGTTGTAAATTTTTAATGATATATGTGTTGTGTTGTTTCTATATTATTGGGAGGCGATGGATGTTAGTTCATTGGGATTGAATGGTTTTTGTTGTGTGGCCACACAATGTAGTGTTGTGGTAAAAAGGTCATTTACGTTCTGTTGTGATGATGATGTGAATCTCGAATCATGTTTATAGTGATGTGTTGGATTTTTTCATGTTAAGGATGATGATGTTCTTAATGGGATGTTTTTTTACTCTTTTTTTCAAGGGGTTGTTTTTTTGATAGATGCCTATGTAGTAATGGAAATAGAAAATTATGATTTGAAATATTATGGGATGGTTTGGTTAATGGTATTGAAATGTATAATAAATGATTTAAAATTGGAAATTTGGTAAAATGTTTAATGATTCAAGCTAAAAAAGGTCTAGAAAATGGAATGTTTCAAATGGATTGTGGATTTTTTTCTATAGTTATTCATTTTGCAGTGGATGTGTAAGTGATAGTGTTGTGAGTTTGTTAGTTCTATAGTGTGGATCCATAATTTGGGCTTTTGTGTGGCTATATATATATATTTACATTCCTTGGGATTTTAATACACACCCCACCCACAAAGATATCCAATTCCAATACCCATATATTTATATGAGGGATGTTTTACCAATAGACTAGTGAATAGGATAGATGTATGGCTACACATTCACTCCCTCTATATCTTTTAGGGGAAATTGATGTGCACAAGTGTGATGGCTTGAGTTCAGCAGTGTACTATGAAGATAACATGTTTTGTGTTCACATATCATTATTTTGTAATGATAATATGAGATGGATTTGATGGGGGGTTTTCATTGCATGAGGTGGGAATGTGGTAAATACAATTCTTGTTCATGACACTCTACTAATATGGGCACATGTTAGTGATGTTATGTATTAGAATAGGTGACTGTGAATGAGATGTTTTGAGGACATTCTATAAGGAATTGATGTCTTGTTATGGGACCTGTGTTAGTGGATGAGATGTGATGTCATAGTGCTATTTCTAGGTGTCTTGTGATACATCATACCAATTAGGTGGGAGTTACCGGACATACATATTTGGGGTGTGGGAGAAGAAAATAATTTGGAATGCAATGATAGGTTCCCTATATTGATGTACTTTATATTATGTTATTATATTATATTTCTGATTTTTTGAATGTTCCACGATGAGGTTGTGGTTTTTTTAGTTGGAATGTTAGTTGATGTTGGTTCTACTATTTTCTCATGGGTGCATTTCTCTTCCCTTTTTATTATTTTTGAAAGAGACTATGAGTGTTCTACATATTATACTTGTAAAATAACCAGATGTATAAACAATTTTTCTTCAGATTACAAGAGAACTACAAGGACCATGCTAGATATCACTAACTTAGACACTTGGATTGTTATTGTTTTTCTACTATAGGCATTCTTTTGTGGTATTTTTTTTTGACTTTAGACTATATCTAATTTTAATTATAGTATCATTATGGAATAATTTTGGTTTTATTTATCATTATTTAATGATATTGTTTGATCATTTATATCATATCCTCCAATACAACATATACTATATAGGATAATGCAACCCATATTGATATTTTCAGTACTATCGGTGGTGGTTTCCATCATAAGGCTTGTTGGATGTGGGACTCAATTTTTATTATATTCTATTCCTATTTTTCATCCCTTGATGGGTACTTTTGGTAGGATGGTGTCATGATATAGGATAATCAAAGGTTATAGTTGAGAGGTAAGGTGTATTTTGGAGTTATGAAATGTGAGGATATCATGGGTTTGTATGGGAACAGTTCCAGTTAAATATGATGCATGTCATTATCTAGTGAGACCAATGGGGACATGTGATTTTATACCCTCCATAATCGATTCCATTGGCATTGAGTTTTGTGAACTACCATGTGAGGTGATCCTAATTGAATGGTGGAGACCTGGTAGAGGTACATGCACTATGACTGACTTGATAACAAATTTTAATTGGGTGGTTCTTGAAAAAATACAATGAATTAAATAAATCATAACAAAAATCAATACAATCGATCATTAGAAATACATATTACCTTTCACCTAAGTCCCCATGAAATCAATCATTTGTGGATAAGGTAGTATAGGTTCATCAAGATGATTCAGATGTGTTTCATAAGGTTGATCTGACAGAGTATGAGTCTTAGATAAGGGAATTAAATTATTTTTAGAAGAATAATTTGTTGTGCTAAAAGGGTACTATTCTGTATATTGGGATGGAGGGATAACTAGAACAGATTCAAATAACCAACAGTTTGATCTAAGAACATATTTGATATTGGGTCCTATAATAGTTATTCATATATGAGGATATGTGTATCTGTGGTGGACACTATTTTTGGGAGAGAGGAATGAGAAATAAGTGTTATGTGCTAACTTTGAGAAATCCTTCCCAACAAAGTTCCTTTCAAGGAATATGAATTCATTTAAGAGGCATGATCTACTATCACTTATAAGGGTATTTTGTATTTGTGAGAGGTGAGGATCATGTTAAAGGATGTGTTTCATTTTTTCCACGATCACTTATCATAAGAGGGGTCCAATGTTGGACATCCTAAATAGGAACTCTATCCTTCTATCCAGTATGCAGTTTATCATTTTTCATTAGTATAAAAAATGAATTTTTAAATGAAAGTGGTGGTGGTAGAGTGGTTTCACATGTGATTAGGTTTGTATTGAGATTTAATCCATTAGTTTTCCTTGAGGAGTAATATTGTCATTGGAAGGGTCCTAGTTCTAGGGACTCTCAGTTTTCAACCAATGGCGGTCTGACCTTATCATCTTCCCTTCCATCATTCACAGGATAGTGGTTTCCATTATTTTACTTTTAACTTTAGGAAAGTTTTTTTTTCATATGAAAATCATTTTGCATTTATTGAACTAGAACAGATGGTTATTTTGAGTTCAGTATATTTTAGGTTGTTAGGTTCAATTCCATTATTAGTAATAGTTTCTAGAAAGTCCATTTCAATAGTAGATGCAATAGTGATATTCTAAAAAAAGAGGGGATGGTGTAGGTCGGGGCTGACCTCAAGATGTTCCTCATATTTGGGGACCTCAACATGAGAATGGAAACATAGGTTACAGTTATCATAGAAGTAGAGGAGCTGAACATGGATAGTTTTACACAGTTGAGGTAGGAGTGCCATAGGGGCCATAGAGAATTCTAGGAATTCACTAGTTGTATTCTACCATTTTTATGGATTGTTTTTCTCTAGACATTCACACACTTTTATTTTTTTATCATCAGTTCATGATCCACAACTATATAGAGAGAGATTTATAAGGACCATGACATTGAATATTCTAGGCAGAGTAAAACCAATTTTGATTGATGTGTTCTATGGGTGTAGCCTTATGTTAGTGGTAATCCATCATAGGGTGGTATTTTCATGCTATATATTTATCCAAATGACGTAAATACTGGAATTGAAGTATCGTATTCTATGCATTCAATTATCGAATACTTCCTTAGGAGGATTAGTTTCTTTGATCTGGTTGACCAAAATACGGTTTTTTTGGTAAAAAGAGTTTGAAGTTCAGTAGTAGAAGTGTGTATATCATTCATTCCATGATGGATGTGTTATATAAATGATTAGTTGATGATGGGATATATAATGTTCCCACATTTTTCTTGGAGTATCAAGATGTTTCCCTTGAGGAGGTTATGATGTCACAGCCATGATGTGATGTTGAGTTTAGGATATAATTTTACCCAAATTAATCTTTTATATCAATGAATTCTTATCATATGGGACCTTATAATGTGCATGATTTTAGGATTAAGATAGATAGGATGATATAGATGGTCTTTATTGATACTATTTTGTTGTTGCGGGGTGATCGAGTGTTGATTTCCCTAAAAAATGATGGTAGTATGAGGTTTTTTATAGAATACTAGATACTGAATAATGTGAAAATAAAATAGTTTTACCCTCTTCTGATGATAAATTATCATTTCTTCCAGCAATGAGGGGTGATTTGTTTTTCAATGACTGATATATGAACTAGATATCACCAGTTGAGGTTGAAGGTGAAAGATATCAAGAAGACAACATTTAGCTGTAGGAATGATTACTTTGAGTTTGTGGTCATGCTTTTCAATGTCCTGAAAACACCGTTTGTGTTCATATGGATCAAAAACTTTATTTTCCACGAGTTCGTAGACTTGTTGTATTCATTCTCATAAATTGATTTCTGAATTAAATTAAGTCAATGGAAGAGAATATTGGTCATATTAGTGATATCTTACAGTCCCTTAAATTCCAGAAACACTATGGGATTCTATTAATGTGTACATTTTGTAAATAGCAGGCGTGTTTTCTTAGATAGTTGGTGTCCCTGTAGGTTATGGTCATAGATCAATTAAAGGATGTGGTGGTTGTTTCATGGGTTGCACACAAGAATCTGTAATATTTTTTAGTTTCCTTAATATTGAAGTATATTATTAGAGGATTTTACTCAATTATTAAAATTATTCATCCATTATTATGGTGATTTATAGGAAAGTATATGATTTTGTGTGGAATTATCATTATCATACATGATTGGATTTTCTAAAATATATGTTGTTCAATTATCCAGTGCTTAAATTTCTTGAGGTGGTAGTGTTGTTTGATGTCATCTATGATGTGTGGACAATGTGATTTGATGAAAAGTGGGATGTGGTCTCTTAAGGTACGTGGCAGTTGTGTCCAAAAAATCATAACTATGCCTTCCGTTATCGGGATCTAGTATTGGATGTTTTTTTTCAAATTTTATGGTTACATTTCACATTTGGTGAGTGATATATGGTCTTCAAAAATCACAGTATGTCAGGGTATATATTTTCTCATAATGATATGAATTCTCGATAGGTAAGGTGAAAATATTTCTTCAGGACTATTACACTAATATTTTTTATACACGGTATTTTCATAAAGATTTTATTCACTATATTTGAGATTTCTAAAGGGAAATGGTTGGGTTAGAAGCCCATTACATCGGTTCCAGGGTGTAAGGTGGTAGAATATGATTATTTTAGGTGACAATATAGTCAAATCAAATTATGCAGCTAGAGTATCATTAGAGAGACTTAGAGGAAGAGGTTATGTGTTATAATGTTTTCTATGATGATGCTCTAGATAGACATATAGTGGATTATCAAAACCTAGTGTTATTTGGGGGGTGGTTTGTTTATTCTAATAGAAATACAAAACAGAATCCATCATGAGTACACTATCTCACATTTAGTGGTACTCTAGAGTGTATCCAAGAAGTACTGTTACATTATGAAGTAGTTTTAGTGCCTAGGATGAAGCTGAAAATTGTATAGTTTGTGGATTGTTGTTTGGATTATCATCATGTAAAGGTCGAGCATCATGTTCCTGGTGATTTTTGAACACTTTTATGTTTTCAAGTCGAAATGGGATTAAATGTCAATGGATTTCATCCCTAGAATACCTCGAGTTCATAGAGGTTAGGATTAATTCTACATAATCATCGATCAAACGATTAAATATTCTAAATTTTTAGCAATAAAGTAGTATGGAACAATGGATGTTTCCATAGGGCGTTAATTTTCTATTATGGTGAAGTTACATTGAGATACTTAGTCCATTATCTTATATTGGTATCAAAATATTACTTCTCTAGTCTGGAGGGGATTATAACATTTTCTTGACACCAATTTTTTCCTCAACACTAACTTCTTCCCGCACATGGATGGATATATAGAGAGGTCTACCCATTCAATATAGGATATGTTTATGATGCGCATATTATAATTTTAGGGTCTTGGGAAAAAATCCATTGGTTATGTTTTCTGATAATAATAGATATCACTCATCCATTTTAATTTTTCCATTTGAGGATTTGTATGGGTGTTCATTCTGTTCTCTATTGTGCTACACGATGGATGGGGAGTCATCATTTCATGGTCCTATTATGGTGTCAATAATGATATATAAGGATCCTCTTGTTCATGAGTGTCTGAATGATTCATAGGAAAAGTACAGGTCTAATGTTGTTCATAATAGGAGGCCCTTGGAGTTTGAGGATTTAGATAACATGTTCTTGATATTTTTCCCCCAACACTGGTAGGAGATTTTTGGCTAGGGAGTATGGTCTCTCCTTAGTTTTTTCCATTCAAATGTTCTTGTACACATTGGTGAGTTAGAATTTCTGTGATAAAATTTTCCATGATGGGACTAGATTGATGTCCTATTGTACACATCCTAGCTCCATCAATTTCTTCATGATGAACCCCATATCATTGACTTTGGAGTGTTGGATATTGATTATTACTCAATGTTCACGGAGGTTCATGTGTAGATCCACTATCATTCGATAAAGTTGTTATGAGGATGAAAATTTAATTTGGATTATCCATAATGGAGGAATGGTGGCCTACAGAATAGTACTTGGGAGAGATAGATGCTAATGTGTGTCTAATACCCTAATTTATTCTGAATTATTTTTCCTTATTGTTTCCTAGATGGTGTAAAGTTTGGAACCAAGTGGGTTTTTGAGACGATCATTTTCTTGATGTGGCATGTGATTAATGCTTCAATCACATGAGTATGGAAAAACCTATTACCTAATCAAGAAACTTTGTAAATTGACATGATTAAAACTGCATAGGTGAGTCAGTTCCGACCAATATAGATAATATCACGAAATGAAAGGTGGAATTCCTTGATTTTTGTAGAAAGTCCTTACTATATAATTTTGTTGTTTATCGTTAAATAATTATTATTTTGGGTATATGTGAAATTGGTGTGTTTGTGTGGGATATTCTGTGGAATTTTTAGTTAGTTTATAGCTATGTTGAGGTGTTATGAGAAGCTTGACATGAATCAAACTCAATGGTTGTTCAGACCCTTTTATTTCACCCAAGGATTGTTTTGATTTTTGAGAGTTATAATAGTTTGTATGGTATATGATGTATTGTACAAGACCTTTTGAGAAATTTGTTTATAGGGATTGTACTGATGTGTATTTTGATGGGGATTATATGGTTTTTGGAGGAGTTTTGGATTGCAAGGGAGGCACCACTATCTATTTTGGAATGGATGTGGTATGGAGGATGTGTATGTGCCATAATTGTTTCCAATAAAAAATGTAGAATCTAACTTTAGAGTAAGGATCCCAACATGAGTTTTCATACATAAATTATTTTTCCTTATAGATGAGTTGTGCAATAGGGGCTGCAACTTAACAATATCTATATGTTAGGGGTTTACGACGTAGTTTCTTAGATTACACCATGGATTCCTCCCCATTTTATCATATATACCTCATATGGGTTTTCATGTTTATTGGAGGAATCAATTATAGACTAGGCTATAGTGTGGTCCTCGTAAAATCCACATTGTCTCCTTCATTTTATGTCATCCTACGGTGTTGACCTAGGGGTTGTGATATGGTTCTTAAATTTTATAAACCACCTATAAATTCAAAATTCTACTCGAACACCATCATTTAACCATTATATTTCTCATTTACTGAGATATTAATGTTCATCCCCATAATCAATTTTAGACCACTATCAATGGACTTCAATCCCAACTTCAAAGGAATGATCTTTAGTGTCTTATGTGATCTCCACCCTCATTTTTTATATTTTATTCTTTCATTTATTATTTGTGGGGTTTATATCATAACTTAATTTTTTTTGTTTTTCCAATTGGAGGGTGATTTTGTAGCTTTGGTGATCATTTGTGGCTTATATCTTGTTCTAATGATGCACCAATGTTAAAAACATTTCTCTGAGGTATGATTTCCTTAATTTCTCACATAGTGATTCACACATGAGGGGTTTTCTCTGATTTACAAATGGGACGATTTTTTACATAGCCCTAATAGATGATGAAATGGTTAAGTTAAACGTAAATAAATGGGTATTTCAATCACACATTTGAACCATTTTTATATTATTATTTTTACTGTGAATTGTACGAGAAAAAACCCTTTTAAAAATCATATTCTTTAGAGGCACATTATTGTACTATAGTTTTTATTATTGAATATATGATGTTTCATTATTGTTTTACAACAATTTTATTTAAAATACATAAGTAATTATATGGGGATAATGAATTTCTTCTACATGGATGTGTTGAATTTGTTATAATACCATTTAATGTAATTTGAAATGTGATGAAATATCATTAAATGAACTTGTAATTTGATATGTGAATTTTTTGTGATGTGTTGATGAGATTTATGCAACATTAATCCCATGCTTTGGGTAAGCGATGTATGGTTCTTGTTCTGTGTGGGATAATATGGTGAGTTTCAGGGCCACACTATGGGGTATTTGTGATGAAAAGTTAGTAGTTTATAGAAATATTTATGGGGATGTGAACATTCCTATGAGATTATAGTGATTTTTTGTTGTTTTCATTAGTAGGATGAATGTTTTTTCAAAAGGAGTTTTGATACACTTGTTTTGTGTGGTTGGTTTTATATGAGATGGTTTGGTTAATTAGATTTAAATAGATAATTAATTAATTAAAATTGGAATTGGGATTAAATGGTTAAATCATAAATATAAAATTAAGTGGTTAGATAATGGAATTTGGATTTTGTCTAGGGGATTATTGTGTGGTGTTATGCATTCCTTGGTGTCTATGAAAGTGGAAAAGTTCCCAGTTTTCTAGTTTTTGGTTGTGAGACAATAGGTTCAGGTTATGCATGGATATATATATATATACTATCCTTATGATTTCGATACACACACCACCCAAATTGTTCACTATCTTCCAACAAACCTATATTTAGAAGGGATGTTTTACCATCATCATAGTGATGAGGATGGATGGCTATCCACCCTCTCTTTCCCACCCTCTCTTCAATGTGACATTGACATTCCTTTGTTGTGATAACCATAAGCCAAATGTTAAATATTGAGAAATTATATGATGTGTTAGTAATGGTTTCTTTTATAAATATGTGATTAGATAATTTATGGTCGCTGTCATGCAATTTAGTTTGTTGGAAAATGTTTTATTTCCCACATGTCCATGATAACATTCTACATCAGATATGTGGTTATGATGTGATGTGTTTTCTTAGGTGTTTGTGGGAAATATTTGATGTGATAATGCTCTAGGAAGGTGATGTTATGTTTTACCCCAGATGTCTGTGCATGATATGTGATGTGAATATGCATTGGAGAGGTGATATGTGATACGTTATACCAATTATTTTGGAGCATGAGGATGCACGTTGTTGGGGTGTGAGAGTAGAAAATCAGTGGGAAATATATGGAGGATAAATTTTATCAATATTAATCACATTATTTTATAATATTTTATACATGATTTGGTGTGATTTACATGGTATATTTTGGGTTTATTTACTCTACCTATTAAGTGATGTTGTTTCCGATGATTCCTCATTGATTAATTGGTATGTTCTTTTCCCATGTGATTGAGAGACCTTCATTATCCTATGAAGTATATTGTTTTGGTTACTATATAAATATAATAAATGGTATCACATTTCTATGAGGGCAATGTTTACCATCATGGGCATTAATTTCTTAGACACTTGTACTATTACTCTATCGGTGCCTTTGCATTTATTTTTGGGTATTTATTTAGATACTTTTTTCTCCATATATTTTTACATATACATGATTTATGGGATGGTTTTTGTTTCATTTTTCATAATGTTATGGAGTTGATTTATTGTTGATATCTTTTCTCCTGTTATTATATATATTATTGAGTGTAAAACCCCATATAGGAAGATTTTTTATTACCTCATTGATGGGCTCCAAACCAGTGCCTTGTAGATGCATTACTCTGATGACATTAACTCAAATTATACATTTCCAAACTAGGAGAGGTAACATTACAGGTAAGGGTCCATGATATATTATTCCATTATTATGTTATGATGTTGTGATGTGAGTATTACATTGTATTATATTATTTGGTTTATAGGGATTCTATGCTGTTTTTAGTTTCCTTCAAAACTGAAGCTATGATGAGATGAACTTCTAGGGGTTTGAGGATTATTCCTTTTATCCTTGACCACTATTGATGTGTGAGTTATAGTTAGGCTATTGAATATAGACTTAATGGAGAATTTACAAAACATGGGGATTGTAGATACATGTGTTAATTAAATTATTTTCTGGTCCTGTGCTTACTGTTTTTTATTTTCCATATTTAGTATGGTAATCCAACAAGGGGTATTTATACTCACCCCAAAATAGGTCATATTCCAAATAATTTATTGTTTGTGCTGACAATTCACAATATAGAGATGGGAGTGGTGGTTATGGGGCTTCAGTGATTTATATGGGAAAGGTACCAACTAACACATGGAGACACATTATGCAGGTTGTTTCTATTAAAAACCCTATTTTAGAGTTCTTAGTTAATGGTGGCGGGTGGTGTATTTTTTATATATCCTTACAATATGGATTTTTTTAGTTCCTTTATACCAATATACTTCGATGTATGGTGTTTTATGTGGTTTGTTTACCTATCAAGTTTCGCATGATTCATGATATTTAATAGAAATTATTCATACACAAATTTTTATATAATTAAATTATAATTTAGTAATATATCCATTGATTGTTATATTTTATATAATTTACAACATTATTTTTGGATGTTTTATAGTCTATAGCCTCCCATGTGTGATTTTTTCCTTATCTTATTCTAATATCTAGCCCCTAGTATATTAGAACATTGTTTAGGGTTGAACACTTGGATCATCTACGACCCATGAGGGGTCCTATAATGCCAGGTTACATCATAATATTTGATATTTTTTAAAATAATATATGACTAGCTTCAAAAATAGATACTACAATGGGACAATTTTTATGTGAGTTCCCACCTTCAATTTTTAGAAAAACTTTCCAACTATAATATTAAAATTATAAGGGATATTAAATAAGATAAGTTGTGAAAATTATTCAAATAACACAAAGATATAATTATTGTGTGCATAATAACCGATATAATACTCATTGCATGATTATAAATATTTCAATGTTCAAAATAATGGCAGGTGATTAAATTTTATTAGGAGAATTTATAGGTTCTTAGAGAAGAAATTATATTAGGGTTAAAGAATATTAATGTTCAATATGTTCTTTTTAGCCTAATTATTTTTTAGATATTTGAGATTACATGATTGAAATATATATAAATATTAATTTATTTTTTAAATTGTAAAATAGTAAGGGTTCGGGATGACACATTCTATTTATATAATAATGATATAATATTAGCGTAATATAAGTGTATCAGACATGATATGAACCGAATATGATATAGTGAAACATATTATTGGGAATCTTATAAACATATTATGTTCATTATTATTAACTATAAGTAGCTTACTTAAGAATTGTTATTGGATATTGACCTATGTTAGTCATATATGTTTATTTATATTTCAAACTGTCAAAAGTGGAAAATTTTTATTCAACCTCCATTCTCAGTATATTCTATATAAATTATGGGTCATATCATCCATTAATGAATGAAGGGAGAAGTGAGGGAGAATTATTATAGTTGTGTGTACTAGAATGGGACGACCATCTGATTATGATTTGAAAATATGTGCATGTTATAATAGAGATGGGGAAAGAAGGGATGATGGGCCATCAATGATTGAAATATGGGGAGGCAACTAGCACACCACCCTTGGCTCCTAGGTTGTACACACTTCTGATTACCATGCATCTAGTATTAAAGAGTTTTTAAGGGTTCATAGCAAAATGATGTATCTACATACCCCATGTGTTAAGAATTTATCATTAAATATTTCAATGGTTGTTGGTGCGATTAACTAAAACGACTATATTAATAAATTCTTATGATTCGCCATAAACTATAATTTAGGTGGGAAATGTATATGATGTTTGTTTTTATACTGTGATACTTGTCCTTGATTCTCTATTAAATGGAATTTGGGTAACTTATTTATGCACAACACTGGTATGAAAAATCATTCCACAGACTAGACTAATTGACTATTGGTTAGAAAGTAGGGAGTCTTAAGTTCCTATAAATTAAATACAATACAATGTTGGCCTAGGGAGTATTTACTTCCTATATATTCATGTCAATGGAATGTTGGCCTATTGATTAGTAAAATTACACGTGTCATTATAATAATGGACTAATTCATGGAGACTAAAATTTGATGATGACTTAGCTTATTAAAAAATGCTACAGATAAATAGAGAAAACACTCTACGATTTCTCCTCCTATATAAGTTGTAATCAAAGGGATAATGTGAGATTCAAAATTATTTTATATTATTAATTTTTAGCTCCACATAGGACCACCTCATGGTGTTTTTCTAAAAATTACTCTAATAATTAGATATTTCTTTTAGTGACCACACATAAATATGTGATGACTATATAATATAACATCTCTATGTTTTAATTTATTATTTATATCCAGTGATTCACAAAATATTATTAATGGAGTATGGATTTCTCCTTTCTGGAATAGCTATAAAAATCCATGATTTTAAATTAAAATAATCTTGGATTTTCTGAATTACATTTAATATTTTTAATATTGAATTTTTTTATAATAATTTGGATTTCTGTTATTTTTTTTGTTTATATATGATGTAATTTTTTCCTCTATATTTTTTAATTCATTCTCACATTGTTTTGGGTGTAGTCAATATAGGACTTGTTGTGGAATTTTTACCTCAAATGGATAATTATTTTTAGAATGTATATTTATAGGGAGGTTGGGATTTGGTTTTCAATGATGTGATGTTAATATTGATGAGTATTGGTTTTCTTAAAGGGTTCTTGGGAATTTGATATGACATATAGGAATAATTTGATAATAAAATGCCTACCCCACTAATAGTTTTTCAAATACATCTCTCGGTGGAATTGATCTTTGATGTTAATAATGCATATATTTATTTCATATTCATAATAATATATGTATGAGATCATCAAAGGAATTTCTCATCAATTGGGATATATTACTAGGTTTTTATAAATACCATCATATCGTCTGATAATTGGTGAAGTGCTTGTGGATCTGTAGTTTTTTTAAAATTTCATAGGTGTACAAAAGGTTGAGGGGATAGTTCTTCTAGAAAATATATATGGATATGGTCGTGTTCATCATATGTGTTTTACTATAAGACACTAAATCATTTAGTAAATAAGTTTTCATTGGGTTTTCATTCATCGTTATTTTTAATCTATTTTATTTTATATATACAAGATTATGTGTTATAAACTTTAACATAAATTGTATAACTTGAATACATTGAATCAGAAATTATAATATTTTGGCATATTTATGAATTAAATATGATATAAGAGTTTTATATTCATTATTACTAGTTCAGGGAAGAGTAACTTTTATTTTTTGGGTGCGTCCTCCTGTCGCTAGTCGTTGAACCATGTTCTCTTAGAGGTGGGCCTGAATAGGTACACTCATGCACTACACCAACACGGGTATTATCCTTTAGGATTGGTAGTAGGGAATTTTTTTAGGTAAATAGTATTTATCAGGAACATTTCTAGATTTTGTTTGGTAATGTAGGATAACAGTGGAAGATGTATTTGAGTCTAGAATCATTGGATTTGAAGCCAATTATATGGTTCAACGACCATCAAATCCATACACTAGGACACTGATTGTTTATGGAGTGAATTAAATATATATTTAATTATTTAAGGATTATAGTTAAATTGGTACATACATTATGTAGTGATCAAGAAATGACTTACGAATAAGAATTTATATGATAGGGGAGATATTATTTGTTTGATTATGGTAAAATTAAATTAAATAAGTTTAAATTATCTCTATGTTATATCATGAAATTCTCTCAAATTAAAAATTATTTCAAAATTCAATAATGTTTTGATATGGATTTTTTTTGAATAATTATCCCTAAATTAATGAGTATGTACTGATTTTATTATCACTTTTTGATGTCTATGATTATGATAAGTTTTTCTTAGTACTAATGTTTAGGGAAACAAAATTAAAACCATAGTAACTATAAATATTTTATGGAGTTCGCGATAACATGTGATATTGATATTATATGTGAATTTTAATTCATTATGCTAGTTTTGTTAGGTGTTAGATATTATATATTGATGATATTAGTAGAATATTCTATCAAATATGAATACATTTATATTTTAAATCAAATTTCACAACGATCTTTCCTTAGATTGGTAAAAATGTGGTGAACATTGATGTTTTGTGTCATGAGTGGTGGATCCTAGACATTGAATTATTTGGTATTTTTTATGGGGTTTGGATCCTTAGTTTTTCTATAGTTTGATTGATGGAAGATGATATTTTCAATTTATTTTTTAAATATTATGCAGTTCACCATTTTATTTATGGATATATAAGAAATCCTCAAGTTATTTTGAGAAATGAGGTCCAGAGGATTCATCAGAGAGGGGTTTTTTTGAGAGACTTGGTGGTATATTATTCGACTTAACCTCAATTACATTTTAAATGTAGGATATGTTATTAGTTTTTTATATAATCTCAATGAAATAGATATTAATAGTAGTGGTATTCCTTAATAACTTGTGGATAAGGAATCAACACCTTTTATATATATTTTTATTATAATTGATACTGTTGTAAGATACTAAGGTTAATTGAATCTTTAGTAACATAATTTTTTTGGTGGATTTTAATTAGTACATTGTTTGATGTGAATTATCACCTTTCATTTTGGATTTATTTTTCATACATTAAGATATAAATATAGGGATAGATTATATGGTAAAATTTGAAAGATTCCATCTGAGCATGACATTGAGATGGATAGTTGGGAAAATATTATATATAAACTGTTGATAGAAATAATTTTTAAATTTTAGATGCAGTTAAAGGTACATAGAATGTTTTTCATTTCTAGTGATCCTGATTTATGATCATAAATATCACAACTATCATTTACGATGATTACTAATTAATAAAAACTCATTGTCACTATTTTATTGAGACATGTAGTGAATGGATCAAATAAAACTTTACTCTATATAAAGATATATTAATTATGGGGAGGGTAATATATTCAAATAATATGTAATATTAGATGAAATTGGATGTCATTAATAGTGATTTTCCTGATATCTTATTAAGAATAAAATTTTTTGTGATAAAATCTATAAATTGTGTGAATAATTTATCAATGATAAGTATTTACTTTTTATTTAGATAATTGAAAAACTGTTGAATATTTTAAATTCTGAATAGATGTGGTTAGGAAAATGAATTTTATTTGTTCATATAAAATTAATTTGTTTTAGTTGGTGTTTCTAAAGGGTTTTAGGTATAAAATTATGGCCAAATAGTTATTTATAATACCATATGAATCCTCTAATACAAAATATATATGAAACATATTTTTTCCGAAATATTGTAATGATATTTAGGAGTGGTGAGTCAACGACCAGTAGATATATAACCAACTTGGTAGTAGCTTTAATTGTATATTAGTAATGGTGTGATCATGTACATTTATGATCATTTATGAATAAGAAAATGATCAAAATTAGTTGAATAAACATTTGTGTTACTTAGATTTAGTGTTTTATATATAGTTATTATTGTTAATATTATCATCTTTTCCAGTCAATGGTTTGCAATGGGTTGAGGTAGGGGTTATTTATTCCCCTCATTCTAAAATATTAAATTGTTCTAACAGTCACCCAGTTTTCAACATGATTACAAGATTTATAAGAGGATGGAGTACATTATCAGTAATACATGTAAAAAATAAATACATTTAGCCTTGATTTTAGTTTCATTCATGGTTAGTCCTAAACTATCCAATGGATAAAATTGGTTAATTTTGACCTCTATGGTAGAATATTATTTTTTATGTGATGGAAACCCCTATGGTTAATATTATCTTTTCCGGATTAAAGTGAAATGAAATGTAATTTATTCATCCTCATATAAATACATAGAATTATGTAACGAAAATTAGAGGATGGTTGGTATTTGTTAGACGAATTAGACTAGACTAAGATGATTTCCAATCTTTAAACAAGGCATTATTGTGTAATTTACTAATTACCACACATCATGGAATTATTTTGAATTAATTTATGTTATTTTATGAAATGAATAAAAAATAAAATTTTAGGGTTTCTACACTCTTTTAAAATTTTCTATAAAACAACACCATCTTATAGACCTATAACGTGGGATTTTATGAAATATGAAAGAAATTATTAAGTGAAAACACTATGTTCTAAAATTCCATGCATCCCACTAGTGCGAGAGTGACTTTAGGGATGTAGTGAAACTCTTGGTGTAATAGTATATAGAACATAAACATGATTATTTGTTAAATCCTTGTATATAGAAAATAGATATCATGTAATGGTATTTTAAGAAAATATTATCCATCTAATAAGTATTTATTTGAAAAGGTGATATTACATTTTGAGGAGATTGCGATAGATCAACTATATTTCTTCATAATGTAAGGGAATAATAATAGTGGGAATTATCTAATTGATAATATGACATTATTTTGCAATATTTTCTATATAAATTCCTAGTGAAGTGTTATATAATTTTATATTGTAGATTCTATGTTTTTGTGCGTGCTTTTCCTAATAATTTTTTATTGTGTCACTTATGTTATGACATGGTTTGTGAAAACAAATTTGAATATAAATAAATAGATATTTTTTTAGATCCATTAATTCATAAATGAAAATATAGATTAAAATAATGATATATTTGAGATGCATGATGATTTTTGTGTTATTTTTTTATTGAAATTTGGTTGACATAGGGATCCCTTATATTTTTTAGTGATAAACTCAAGGCAATACTAATAAATCATCCATTTTTCACTGAGTGATCAAATTTATGAAATATTTTATCATGTGAATGGGTGAATAACATATTTTTGATTCATAGACTTATATTATTTCATGATAATAGTCAAAAAACACAGGATGACATGATAATGAGGGGAAATTGTTTTCTTATATTATTTTAGCAGGTTAATATGTATATTTAAGAACATATAAATGAATTTAAGCAAATTTTTGAATGAGAAAATTTTTGATCATTATAGAGTTGGTAATTTTTTGTGATAAAATGGATGTGTGAGAAGAAAATTTTTCTTTAGATTTTTTTTATACCCAGGTTGTGTTTTTTATTTTTTGATGGACAAATCTTGTAGTGGTGAGAATGTAATATACTTTTTTTATACATGATTAACATAGTATGACTTCATAAATAGAACAACATTTTAGTTCCGTTAATGATATTAGTTTCTTAATTTATAAAAAATTCCTCATAGATTATTTAATTTAGAATTATAAAAATCAAGAAAATTAATTAAAAATATAGATGTTTATATAATAAGTAACCCAAAATAGATAAATGTAAAAATATTTTAATTCAGGTATTTAATTTAAAATTAACTAATATATTTTTATATGTTAATAATATATATATTGTTTTGAATTTTAGTTATTTATTTTGTATGATCCTATAATAGAATCATTTTTCCTATAAAAAGATTGATTCTCTTCCTATTTTCACTGATTCATGCACATCTTTAGGTGAGCTAGGTACTAAAGTGTTGCTATGGTGTACTAGTAGTCACCCTTTATATAGTATTTTTATGTAATATTTCATTATGTCATTTTTTCTTGGTGACAATATGAAATAATAAATTTTATTAGATATTTTAATTGAATTAAAATTATAGTAATAATAATTTATTTAAAAAATATATGTTGGATTTTTTTATAATCAATTTATTATCGGGAATATTTTTTGAAAGAAAATTGTATTAATAATAATTTACATGTGCCAAAATACCTTTCCACCCAAATCATGGATAAAGTGGTCATGACTAATACCACATTTGGCATGGAAATATCTGATTATACAATCTGAAATAAAAATTAATTAGGGAATGATTTGGTTAACATTTATTTTTATGACTATTTTTGTCATAATAATTATATAAGGCCCTATATAAGAAAAAGATATTCTCTAAAAACAATGAATAATATTGTGGATATCAATGATAACTCTAATGATGGTGGGTTGTTATGGTGAATCTATTATAGGACGAATTTTCATAGATATATTGGGATAAATATTTTTTATATAGATTGGGTAGGTTGAGAATACATGGTGCTCAACCAATATGGTTTTTAGGTGTCATAGTGTTGTTCTAAAGGAATAATACATAGATGGGGAAGAGGGGGACATGACTGTATAGTCAAAAATAGAGAAGGGAGGTTGGTCGCATCATGTATGTCATTCAAGGATGGTTCCCAACCATTAACATGAGCATAGAGATTGGATGTTTCGGACTAATGGGGCCCATGATAGGATGGTGGGACATGGGAAATTATCTCTCAATAAGGTATAATGTGATCCTAACCTAATTTATATTTCCAATGATCTTGTATTTACTTGTCCTTTAGCCATCCCCCTTTTTTTACAATAACAAGGAAAAATATATTTCATTTTTAAATTATAAATTTTAGTTAAATGAATAGTGTAACTCTATGACCAAAATCATGCTTTTAAACTATTTAGGCAACCACCAGAAGGCCTCTGGAACACTAGAGGTTTTATACTTTTTAAATGAGACTATAATAAATATGGAATGACAATACACTTTGTTCCATCCAAACTCATTGTTGATAAATCTGAGAATCATCATGTAATATCAGAGTAAGATAAAATAATTGAAATTAAGATAAAAAAAATATAATAATAAATTTAAATAATTATATAAAAATGAACCATGCTATATATACTCTCATAAAACAAGTATTTCCGAATTGGGATATCGATAAATAAAACATTAAAAAATGTGAGACACAACTATAAAACATGAGTACCTCATTGAACTAGTCCCTTGACATCCATCCCACTAATTTTTCCACATCCACCAAACTTATTGTCACCCTAAGGTCAAACCTAGTGTCTTCACAATCATCTAGGTTCCTATGTAGGGTGTGAGAATATAACTCTATAGGGTATCATTATGATCCATGTATATATTCCATCATACATAGTGTATTCATGTATGGTAATATAAAACCTGAAAAAATACAACATGAATGAAAATTTATGAAGTACTCATGTAGTAACAAGGATATAAAAATTCCTCACTATGCATACTTTGGAAATTAACAATGGATAATTCATGTCTTTACACAATACCAACCCATTCCATATCTCAAATAGTAGGTTTATGCACCTAATTCATGATATCTACCCTCTCACTCAGGGCTGGGTCTTCAATCTAGTATCGATATCATATCTAGTCACATACTCCAACCCTATCACTTATAGGGATTTTATGTTCCACATCATTAAATTACCCTCTCACTCATGATAGGGTCCAATTTATTACCTGACCACTACAACATAACATTGAGAGAGGTCCCACTCCATATCCTACCCAATAGCATCTAACTATGTCAAAGGTGATTTATTATATCCCAACCACAACCATCTCAACAATGGAAAGGATCTTTATAATATCCTCAATAGATCCCTCTAACTCTGTATAACACTTGGACATCAATCTTAGTAAGTAATCTATTATTTCATTAGAAACTAAAAAATAATTTACATAGATTTATTTATTATTGTAATGAAAACAATGTTTATTAATTTTATATTTTTTTAATTTTTTTTTAATTTTGTAACTTATTATTTCAAGATTACTCTATAGTAATTTTTTGAGATTTTTTAAAATTAGGTTTTTTGGTGAATAGTGAAAATTACATTTTGAAAAAAACTATCGCATTTAGGAATGTGAAATTATTATAGAAAAACAAAAAACTTTCATGAAAATGTTTAAAATAAAAAAAAATATTTAATAATTAATACAATTCATAGAAAAAATTAAACACCAAATTACATAGTCTTGATTAAAATTTTGGAAATTTATATATATTTTTTCTATCAATAAAACCTATTTTTGGTTTTTTGATCTTAATCATGTATTTATGATGTACCTATATGTTTTTTATTGGTTTGAAATAATATTTTTTCTATTTATTAATAATTATTTACATTATCCAACTGAAATCAAAATTATATATTGTTATCTATAATAAATTTATTCCAAAAAAAGTCTAAAAATAATTTTCAAATAAATTTATGAAAAAATATTAGATGTAAAATATTCCACTTATAGGAGTTGAATAATATAATATAGATTCCACATTTGGAATCATCAAAATTAATATTATGTAATATGGTAAAATTAATTTTGGATAAAATGAACAATAACCGTGGTTAAAATGTCTCAGCTAGATTAAGGAAAAAATGAGTTAAAATGGGAAAATGTTAGTGATAATGATTCCTAATAACATTATAAACATGATTAAAACTTATTGGATGGGTATATTTTTTACATTATCCTTATCATTGTTTAGTGTATTTTTTCCACTTATATAAAAGCACGAAAATATATGTTTTAACTAATTATTTGTAATTCAAGGTGTGTCCCCCCCCCTCACTTTTAAAAGGGAATCACTTCTCATCCATTATTACAAATATTAAACCCTCTATTATAGACCCAACCTAACAAAAAAATTATCAGTTTCTTTCCCATCATTATTAAGCTTTATATCATACCCTTATATGAATTTTTGATGACATATTTTTTAATCCAGAGGAGGTCTCTTGATGAAGAGGTAATTGTGTTTCCCATATCATTCAAAGTTTATTTCTTATTCTTATTATTCATCTAGATCAATTGATCAATCGGAAAATAATTAATCTAGTATTAATAATATATTACTAATCTATAATGATTGTGGGAGAACAATTTCTTCCTAATTACATCCAACAAAAATAAAATACATTACTGATGATGGATGATGGGCTACTGGCTCCACATACCGGTGTAATTATTTATATTTATTTAATGTTTTTTTATGTTTATAAAGGTGGAATTAGTAAATTTATATGATATTAATAAAATAATTAATATTATATTAATATAATATATCCACAAATTTATTTCCCATCATTCCATTATAAAATGATTACATCGCTCATTCACACATGTGCACTACCACATCTAGAAAATGATGTGATTTATTATTATATTACCACAATAAATGGATGAATAAAAATGTCTTTTTAGTTAGTAACAATTATATAAGTAACATTATTCACATTCTATAAAATATTGAATCATTTTATAACTCCATTATCGACATACTTTATAACATTGTAATTTTTGAGAAATTGATTAATCAACCTTAATGTGGTTTTCATATGAATGAAATATATAATTAATGTATTTAAAAAGATTATTAATGGACCATAACAGAAGAAAAATAAATGAATTTTTCTTCATATGAATGTATTTAAATAATTTTTATTCATTATACAGAATATTCAAAAATTTATCAATAAGTATATTACCAATTTAAGAGACGTATGTCAATATCTCTTTTTTCATTTAGGGATTGTTTTTGTAAACATGTAATTAAAACTATTATATTATCTACATATATTAAACCAAATCTATATTATTCTCCACTAGTTTTGTTTAGGTAACTATTTAATTTCTTTCTTTTTCTTTTCCCATTTGATTATAAATCATAATGTGATTTACAGGTATGTTACTTTTTAATGAAATTTAGATAATATAATTCTTTCATTCAAAATATTTTTTCATCCATTTCAATGTAAATTTATTTGGTTAAAAAGAATTATTATATATTGTTTTATATATTTTGAATCCTATTTTCAGATATTTTTTATATTATTTACAAATTATTGAAATGGAATATTTTCAATTATTTCAATATGGGGTTTTTATATTTTTACATTAGTGAAAAAATATTTTCTTTTAACTTAAACCGCATGAACATACATTACCACCATTATATAAATAATATTTTATAATGTATATTTTTTAATTTTATATGGTTTTTCTAAATACACTAACCCTAGAATCTCAATATCAAAAGTTACATTATTACATTGGCATAAGTTGTAAGGAATAAAATCCTGAAAGACAGAATAATTTAATAATATTGTTAAAAAATATACATACTTGTATGTCATATGAAAATTAATATTCTAAAATAGTTTTTTTATTTTATAATTCATTTTTAACCCATTGAATCTCCTATCATATTAATCACAGAACCCTTCCTGGAATCCCTGGGATGGAAAAAGATAATAATGGGGTGAGATCCAATTCTTATTAAGGGTATTCATATAGTAGAATCCATCATGGTTAAATAAGAATAAAAAACCGAATGGTAAATAACTGAATGGCATGCTATTTAAATAATACGTTTTAAAAAAATTCAGCAATAAAGGAAAATAAAATATATACATATATAAAATTAAATGAAGAAGAAAAAATTTCATATATAATCTAAATAATCAAATAAAAATATGGAAATAAATATGTGATATCATGATGGGTGAATTATTAATTTTAGACTACATAAACATAAATTTAATACCTTTTAAAATATAGTTTATAATTTTCTGAAACCACGATTAATTTGTTGCATTTATATGTCTCCTGATACCTTCTGATGCAACAACGAGATATGTCATTCTAGACTCACCCATCACTTTTTAATTCCAAATCATAACTCATATCAAATAGATGAAATAGAATCAATATGAAAATTTATTTTTAAGTCCAGAAATATTCTCATGACCATTTCCATAGGGCCCGTGCTGTGACTACACCAAGCCCGCCTTCCATAGGCTAGGGATTAGAGAATAGAACCAGAATGGAATATCCCAAAAATGGAAGGCATTGACTTTAAACATTCACACACACAAACAAGGTACACACCAAAAGAAAACCACAATTTAGAACTACTAATAGTACAAGACTGAATGGAAATAAGAAAGTGCCAGTATACAAACCCAAATGATACAAATGTACTCAAAAAAGGGGGAAATGTGTTTTGGAGGACTTTCACTAAGGATCCAACCAAAAGGGTTGGTACAACATGTCATCTTTTGTCACTACTAGTCACTATTTATAAAAATCACCTCCGAGCATCGTCTAGGCCTGGCTCCCAATGTCATAGTAAAGCTATATATAATCTTCACAAGTCACATCATGGTGTGTTCGATGCCTGTATATGGTTTAGTATAACAATACCCAGTAGTGACCCTAAGACCCTCGAAAGTCTCCTAAAATTCCACAATGGAAAGACTACAAAGCATGATCTCATTCACAAAGCATAAACTAAAAGACAACACACACCAGTTATATAACATATAGAATAAGAATAAAGATGATTAGACTTGAGCTAGATCATTTAATTATATTTATAGGTGCTGATGTTGATCCACGAATGGTCATTATACTATTGATCAACAAAGGGTCACTCTACTGCCTATCCATAAAGGGTCGTACTCCTGCTGATCCATAGAGGGTCACACTACTACCGACCAACATATGGTCTCCCTCATCCCGATCCACATAGGTTCTCTCTATTTCTAATCCATATATGGTCTCTCTGCTAATTATCCATGGAGGGTCACTCTCTTGCCAATCCCTGGAGGGTCACACTTCACTTTACTGCCAGCCATTTGATTACCGGAATTAGTGTGCTTGAGTTCTGTTGGTTCTACTCCTCATGATATATGTCCTACCTCAACTGCCACGAAGTCCCTCGATGATGTAACCCAAAGGAGCATATTGTCGTATGTGTTCCAACGCAACTAACAGTGTATCAATCAGACACCTGGTCTATAAGATGTAAACAAAAAGGTAAATAGGGATCAATTGGATTGAAGTCTGATCCAGCCCAACTATATTCCAAATTATCCAAAAACTCAAGTGAAGTATATAAAAATCACCACCCCATCAGAATAATCCTCACGTTATAGACAACGCATTAATCAAATGCCTGATTTGTGTGTTATGTTAGATTTAGTGAAATGGGGCTGCTCAGGACTGGTTCCGGTAGGGGTCTGGCCCGATCGGCGGGTCCGGCCTTCCTAAAAAACACGGACCACATGAAGGATGGTTATTCTAGACAGGAAGCATCTCCTCTGGTTTTTCATGCTAGCAACGCCAACGGCACACCAAACATCTTCACAAAATAGCTGGCACGAGCCTATCGTGTGCGTCAAGCCGAGCATCCCGAGCGGGCCGCTCAATCACCCGCATGGTGCGTCAGTGCACGCCTTACATTCACCGCAGCCATCTGGCCGCATCTCCGGCAACTGTGGAACCTAAATGCACAACTTTTCCACATGACCGGCATGGGCCTGCCGCTACCGTCGGTCAACTGCGTGACTGCGTCAGTAGTGCCACACCAATGGATACTTTTGCATGCCACTATAGATGCTACTGTGGTCAATTTTCATTCATGTTTGTGCCTATAAGACTCTCAGGTCTCCACCTTTACTACAAAGCCCACATAATTTCCATGACACCTCATTGCACGATCGACCATGAATAATGCACAAAACTCATGAGCAGTGGGAGGGTCCGGGCCTTGTTCAGATTTCCCCGCACCCTCTGAGTTTTCATTTTATCAAAGGGGAGGAATAATAATCATTATAAATTAAGAAAACCCCAATGTGTATCCCCAAAATAACCTCCCACAATTAATAATGATTCTTAGATCAACCCATTGGTCGGTTGATTAGTTTTCTTCACATTATTCAAGAATGTCAATAGAGGGATATTAAACACATAAAAACCCTACCTGGATTTAGTGGAATCCGTTAGAGATGAAGGAGGGAATACGCATTTGAATTCATTCATCATTGTACGTCGATGTTTGGTTCGAGTTGTCCAATGGTCGTCGATCGATCACCATTCTTCATTGGAGGATGACATCATCGACATTTCGTTACAGCTTCCTCTAGTGTATTGTGAATTCTCTTTCCAATAGTTTGATTAATAAATGAATTAATCCCCAAATAGCGTTCATTATTATGGCTCATTAATGAATCATAATTAATAAACCTATTAAAAAAATTGGAATTTCAATTACACAAAAAAGTAACATGTCATTAAATGATTCTCATTTAATGGCATTCGTTACAGTGTAGTCCCACCAATCGTTGCTCAATGGTTGGAAAAGAATAAAAAATCTCCAAGAGTTATTTTATTATTTTTCTGAAAACTCAAAAGAAAAAATTTATTTTTTGTCCCACCCTTGCCGGTCGAAGTTAATATTTTCCTAAGAGAATCCCAATTCTACAAATTCAATGCTGCCCTTGTATTTTCAATCTAATAACAGGCTCAAAAGATAGAAAAACCTTACTCGCGTGTTTACTGAACGTACCATAAAAATGTTCAAAATTCTATTCCGGGCTCTCCGGGCCTTAGAATCATGTGACATTGAATTTATCAGTCTATTAATAATTCCATATAATTTCAATAAAAATTAAATGGAATCTTTTGGTTTTTACATTCTCCCCACCTTAGGGCTCTACATCCCTGAAATCCACAACAATACTAATGAACATGTTTCCTCTTCTAGTGCGGGTTGTTTTGGGTCACATTGTTTTTTTCAGTTAAGGATGTTTTTTTGTCTAATTTAGTGATGTCATGGGTTCCCCCTCACCCCTTAAAAGGTTATATCATAATAAAAAATTATTTTTCATTCAGTCAAGCTATGAAATCAAATGGGGGTACTGAGCATGAATCTGAACCTCCCGCTCCCATGTTCTCCCCTGGAAGTTAATGTTCTGCCACCACACTCACACAAGAGGAATTGAATGACCCTATAGGAATCACACTTTTTGATTCTATATCTCAATCATGAAATCCACAAACATCACTCCTTCGTCAATTTCTTGCTCACCCCAGTCGATGACGTGTGACAGATCTTGCACGTATCTCATCAGCTGGAACACAGGAAAAACATTATACACCTGATGCATCTGTAGGGAAAGAGCATGGAAGTACACCACCTCACCAACTATGTTTAGGATCTAGAAAGGACAAAAGAAACTTGGAGATAGATTTCTACCCCGACCAAATCGTTGTAGTCCTCTTCGAGGTGAGACCCACAGGAAGACATTGCCCCCCTCCCTGAACTCCATGGGTCTTCCTCTCCTCTCGACTTAAGACTTATGCCTACACTATACAGTTTTCATCTCCTCCTCGATGATCTTCACCTTTTTAGTGGAAGCCTATACCAACTCTGGACCCATAAGTGCTAGCTCCCCTGGGTCTGTCCAACATAGAGATGATTTTCATGGTCGCCCATACAAGGCCTCAAACGGTGCCATGCCTATGGTGGAGTGATAGATATTGTTGTACTCGAAATCCAACAATTGAAGGCGGTCCTCTAAACTATGGCCAAAATGAAAGATGCAAGCATTAATTATGTCCTCATTTGTATGTATGGTCCACTTCGTCTGACCATCTATATTAGGGTGAAAGGTAGTGCTCAAGCATAACTAAGTCCCAAAGAACACCGGTAATCACTTCTAGAACTGGGATGTAGAATGATCATAATGATCTGAAACGTTCATCGATTGTACCCCATAAAGTCGTATTATCTCTTCAACATAGAGGCATCCCATGCCCTCTACTGATCCATACTCCAAGATGGTTAGTAAGTGATCCAACTTGGTGAGTTGGTCAATAATCACCCAGATAGAGTCGTGGCCCCATGACGTACATGGTAAACCTGTCACAATTTCCATTGAGATATCATAAAATTTCCAATCCGATACCTCAAGTGGATGATTCAATCCTGTTGGAACCTATTGCTCAGACATCACTTGATGATATGTGAGGTATCATGAAATGAACACTTCCATAACATTCCTCATCCTTGGCCACCAGTACAATCTTCGGAGGTCCTTGTATATATCATCCAATCCAAGATGTAATGCTAATAATAATGTATGGAACTCTCTCAATACCACTTCTCGAAATGTCATAGGTACAATGGTGTGTCATCTAAAAAGAATGAGGTGCTCCCGAGTAGCCTGTTCTGAGGGTATCTGAGAACGTAATTCCTCATAGTAAATGCACCCAAGATGTGACTTCCAAACTCACTGAAGGTGTTAAGGAGGGAATGTCATAGACAATAGCTATGATGCTTCATCACTATCCATGAAGGATATCTTAAATTCAGCTAGCTGTTATGTCGCCTCACATAATAGTTGTAGACCCAACATCTTGCTGAGTGTGTTTGCTACTATGTTTCCCTTTCGAAGAGTGTTCTCTTTCTCAAATTCATAGTCCTGGATGAACCCTATCCATCACCACTATCTCAGGATGAGGTTCTTCTCTGAGAAGATATAATTGAGACTATTGTGATCGGAGTAGACATTAAAACATTCATCCATCATGTAGTTTTGACACATCTTCAAAGAAATGACCACTAATGCTAAATCCAGGTCAAGGGTCGCATAGTTATACTCATGTTTCCTCATATATCATTAGATGTAGATGATCAATACTTGGTCCTGCATCCGGACAGATCCCAGTCTAGTCCCTGAGGTTTCGCAGTAGACTACATACCATCTACCCTCTTCTGGTATCCACAATATGGGGGCACATGTCAGTATCTGCCTAAAATTCTAGAAACTATATTGGCATCCCTCTATCCATATGAAGTGTTGTAACTTTTTTTCAAAGATAATAAGGTTGATGCTAATCTGGAATAGTCGGGTACTATTCTCCATTAGTATTTAGGAATCAACAGGAAACTCTGCACCTTGGTCACACACCTTGGTGGCTCCAAAGAAAGAACAACCTCTATCTTCCCCGAATCCGCTATAACCCCATCCTCCAAGAAAACGTCTCCCGGAATGTGGACCTCCTAAATCCAAAAATAGAACTTTAAGAGCTTTCTAAAAATTTGGTGCTCTCAGACTGTATCAAGGACTGTCTGCAGAGGTGTGGTGTGATCCTCCTCCGATGTTGAGTACACTAATATTTCCTTAATAAATACCACCACAAAGAGATCAAGGTATAAATAGAAGATCATATTCATGTTTCCCATAAACACTGTTGGGGTGTTGGTCACAATGAAAGGCATCACCAAGAACTCATAGTTTCCATACCAGCATTCGAAGTTTGTCTTCATTACATCCTCATCTGATACCCGAAACGGTTGATAGTCTAATCTTTCATCTATCATCGAAAACTGCCATGCTCCCTTTATCTAATAGAAGAGATCATCAATACATGGTAGATGATACATTTTCATTACGGTAATGTAGTTCATGTGATGATTTTCCATGCAAAGCCTCAAGCTCCCGTCTGTCTTCATAGTGAAAAAAATTGGGCCTTCCCCTACAGAAACACTAGGCCTCAAAAACTGCTTTCTTTACAAGTCCTCAAAATGTACCATCAACTCATGATGCTCCATGGGAGACATCTGATATTATGGTGTATATATTGGTTCCGTCTTGGGGTATATGTTGATGTATAAGTCCACTTCTCGGTGAGGAGGTAGTCTTGGAACTTCCTCAAGAATGACATATGCATACTGGTCCACCACTACATGATAGCTCAGACTCCACTCGTCCACTACACCGAGGGTGAGGCATTCCCAATGATGAGTGATGAGTCTCACCCTCCACTGAGAAAGTCAATACTGTGATACAAAGGTTCCCTTCTCACCGATGAAGGAAAAAAATTATCCCATCCTCACGAACACACCACAATTTTTCCCTAAAACAGTTGATCAAAGCATGGAATGTAGATGACCTGTCCATTCCCAAACTAATAGCGTAGAGAAAAAATTTCATCACAAAGAGGTTCCAACGGAAACTCTTGCCTCAAGGGTTAGATCACAACATCAGCGTAAGTTTGATTTTCATGTCTCGTCCCATAGGTATCTCCAAATTTAACGATAAATTGAACATTTTAAATGGAAACACTAGTTCTTGAACATGATTTGTGACAGGAATAAATGACTATTACTTTTGTCTATTAATACGATAGCTAGTAATATACACATACGGTACCTCAAATTATTCCTGGAGCCCCTGGTTCATACTCTTTGACCGAAAGCAGTTACTACCTATCACATCCTATTCTTGAATAATTTTAACACGTCCAAGTCTATGAGACTGATGTCGATTTCCTGCTACCCTAGTACTGACATTTACTAGTTATATCTAGCCAACCAATGAATTTTCACCCACAAAGGTTCTCTCTAACACCATAATATACGTAAGAATGCACACTGGAATATTGGTGGCTCAGATATCCCTAAACACATCTCGCTCGAAGGTCTGAGCCGAGATAAAATGATCTTATCATATTCATTGCATATCGGGAATGGTTGGTATGCCTAGATGAATGCTCAGCTACTGAAATATCATCCCCATCGAAGAAATATAAGTTTAAGGGAACACATACCCCTTAGCATTTTGGGGAAAGTGACCCCCTCTCTGAGGAAGGTTCGCAAGCTCTGCCCAAAGAAAAGTCACCTCATTATAAGATCAGGGTAATCTTAACCATGCCATCGCCTACCTGAGCCACATTAAAGGATCACTACTAGGACCCTTATTGGACCTAATGGTTCCCTGTATAGATGAATGCTGAATCACCACCTCAAGACAGTCCTTAGACACATGTGAGTAAGGCTCGCCTCAGAACCTGAGGTGTATCAGTCACTGAGACTTGTGTAAGGCATTGATCCTACATCTGTACTCAATCAATAGTGTCAGTAGTAACTGCAGACAAATGGGAAGTGGTGTCGCTCAGACACTGTCTGAAGGTACCATCTTAAGAAACTGTCCTTGTAATGCAGCCTCATCAGTTTGGGGACCATCCTATTGGTCACACATTGGAATCCTGTCTAGATAACTGCGTAGAGGCATCATGAAAGATAATCAAGATAAACCATGGACAATAAGTTATACCTGGTGAGCTGACACAAAAGAGATTTAGAGAAAATTTTTTTCAAAACACTTTAAAATTCTGTTTTGTGTATTGAGTTGGAAAATAGAATTAAGGGTCCTGGTGTATGGATACATCAACCACCACACTAACACTTAACTCATTTGACTGAAATCTGAACTGAAGACACATAACACTATTCCCCCCATTGCAAAAGTAGACACTTATTTCTTCATCATGAACCGACACCCTCTGATACCACTTTTTCATGACCCATAGCATAGGACCCATGGCATGAATACCCCAAGCCCACCTTTCATATGTCTGGGGTTGGCAACTAGCACAAGAAAGGAATATCCAAAAAGGGACTACATAGCCATTAGTCATGTACACCCAAAAAATAGGTACATAGAAAAATAAAAACACAAAGTAGAATCGATGCTATTAAATTTGTGAACTAAATGTAAAAAAGGGCCAGTATACAAACCCAACTGAAATGAAAGTAATACAAAAGGGGAAATACGTGCTCCAGAGGTTGTCCAACGAGGATCCTACATAAAGGGTAGGTACATATCATCATCTGTCGTCCCTACGAATCACAATGAGTAAAAATCACCAACAAGCACCATCTATCCCGAGATACCCATGTCTCAGTATATTTTATGTCAGCATCACAATTCACATCAATGTGCGGGCGAAGCCCGTGCTGGGGTGAGTATAACAATACCCAATAGGTACCCCGAGACCCTCGAAGTTTTCCCAGAATTCCACATAGGAAAAACTACAAAGCATGTTCTCAATCACAAAACCTAATGTAAATGACATATCACACCATGTATATAACATATATAATATTAATAATGATGTTTAGTCTTGAGCTATATAATTTTATTCTATTGAGATTTTCTTCTACTGATTCAAAAAGGGTCTCTGTACATCTAATAAAAAAAGGGTCGCTCTACTACTGATCCACAGAGAGTCTCACTTATGCCGGTCCACATAGTGTCACATTTTTACCGATACAAGTAGGTCGCACTCATGCTGATTCATGTAGAGGCGCTCTATTGCTGATCTATGGAGGGTCTCACTTCACTTGAAATTCCTCCACTCGATTCCCGCACTTAATACACTTGAGTTCTATAGGTTTTTCTCCTCATGATATCAGTCATTCATCAATAACCACAAATTCCAAAAAAGATGTAACCCGATGGAACAACTTGTCATAAGGGTTTCATCACAATAGACGACACATCAATCAGACGCCCGGTCTATAAGATATAAGCAAAAAGGTAAATATGGCCTAGTTGGATTCGAGACCAATCCAACCCAGCCATACTCTAACTTATACCAAAACTCGAGTGGTGTATCTCAAAATAAATTCCAATTCATAATGGTCCTCAGGATAAAGACAACGCATCAATTGGATGCATGGTTCGTGTGTTACTTTGGATTTAGTGAAATGGGGAAAGTCGGGTCCATGTCCGATTGGGGTCCGGCCTGGCCTTTCCGTTGAGCCCACTGGTCTAGCCAAACACGCAGCTCCAGCCCGGCCAGCAGGTCCATCCAACATAGAAAACCTGACCCTCATGCTGGCCGGTTGTGCTTGACCGAATGCAATGTGACCAGTTCTTCCAGATGGATGCACTGCCCCTCCTCTTGAAACGGTCGGCACAAGCCAGCCATGTGCATCCATCAGAGTGGCCCGAGCAGGCTACTCCGTCTCCTACACGGTGCGTCAGAACCCCATCTTCCACCCACCATGGTGTCTGTGGGTGCCACTTTTCCATGATGCTGGTATGGGTTGGACGCTACTGTGAGTCGCAGGCGCCTCCATGTCGGTGGTACCGCACATGCGGCTGCTTCCATGGGCCACTAGAGATGCTCCGGTGGTCCATTTTTCTTCCCATCTGCCCCTACGGGCCTCCCGGATCGCCTCCTACATAGTGAAGCCCACCAAATCAGCTTTCCATCACGTTTCTCAGTTCCCTACGAAGAACACACCAAACTCAGGAGAGGGGGAGGGTCCGGGCCTTGTTCAGATTGGCCCACGCCCTCCTCGTTAGTGTTTTATCATAGGGGAGAAATAATAAGTATTTTATGATTAAGAAAAACCTCAAAGTGTAACCCCACAACAACCTCCTACTATTTAGAATGAATCATGGATAAAACCCTTGGTTAGGTGATCCGTGATCTTCATATTATTCATGAACGAGAAAAGAGGGATATAAAAAACATAAAACACATACCTAGATTCGGTGGAATCCGTTGTGGACAAAGGAGGGAATCTACATTCCTAGTCTTTTGTCACTGTTCGTCGATGTCCTGTTCGAGTCCTCTAAGGGTGATCGATCGATCACCATTCTTCACTGCAGGATGATGTCATTGGCATTTCGTTAGAGCTTCCTATCGTGGTTTGTGAATTCCCTTGGCAAGAGTTTCATTAATGAAATAATTAATCCCCATGTTGTGTTCATTATTATGGATCATTAATGAAAATTATTTAATGAATCTATTAAAGACAGATGCAGTGAGATTACAAAAATATAGAAGAGTTCATTAAATGACTCCCAGTTCATGTCCATTGTTATACTGTGGTCCCACAAACCATTTCACAATGGTCAGAAAAGAATAAAATAAGTCAAAGAGTTATTTTATTGTTTTTTTTGAAAAGACCAAGAAATTATATTTTTCGTCCGACCCTTACCGGTCGAAGTTTAGCTTCACCTAAGATAATCATGGAACAATGAATTCAATGGTTCCCTCATATTTTCAATCCGAACACTGGTTCAAAATATAGAAAAACATGCTCGCACATTTACAGAATATACCTTAAAAAAGTTCAAAATTTTATTTTGGGCTCTCCATGGCTCAAAATGGCATGCCGTCAATTTTTTCATTCTCAAATTAATTCCATATAATTAAAAAACATTATATAGAACTTCCGAGTCATTTCCCATATGAAATACTAATACTTACCCTAATAAATAATCATAATTCATCTAGGATAATTTTATGAATGATAACAAAATAGTACATCCTCAGTCAAAATTATATAAACCAGAAATATTAATAATAAGTATTGTTTCCTTCGAACATATCCATAGGTAAATAAAAATATAATATGGTTTCATTGATGAATATAAATTCAGTGCAATTATTCTAGAAAACATTCTTGAGGAAGAAAACATTTTTAATTTGAAAATAACCTTTCAAATCCAAAATTCCTAAAAAATTTGAAAATAATTTTATTCGAAAATAGACTTGTAAACCTATAAAATATTCCTTGAAACATTGGGTGGCCATGATAGAGAGAAATTACAGACATGAAATATAAAAATAAAAAACATTCCTTTCAAACTTTTGTAAAAATGGTAAGAGGCAACTCGTTTGTAAAGTGAAAATAATATTCTTTTCAATTTTTTTTTGATAAAGACGAACATGAAAATTTTTATAATATGAAATTTGGATAATATCATCAATTTTTTTAAAACATTTATAGAAAATATTTTTTAGAAGATAATTAATGTTTTAATGATTAGGGAAATGAAGTTATCCTGTCTAAGGAAGACTTGAACAAAAACAACTACGACTAATGGTGAGATTCGGAAATAAACCCTTACCCATGGGGTAACTTATCACTCCCAATCCACATGTTAGAAATATGATGAACATAAAAATTGAAAACCTTTAAGTGAAATATAATTATGATATAACATATCAAAATGGGCACAATATACAGCACACAATGGAATATGTAGTAAATATGAAATATGAATTATAGTAGTAAAAGTTAGTCAAGAAACACTTAACATAGGTTTTCCTTTCATAGAATGTTTCCAAACCTCTAATATAATAAGTATAAATATTTTATAAATATATTATAGAACTATAATATTATTTTTCATACCATATGTTATTTAATTTTAGTCAATTACGACCCTTTATTAACAAATCTTTTTTAAAATCAATGTTTTTGGTGATATTTTCTTTGTTTTTCATGTATGTGTTGGTTCAGAAATTTGTGTGGTTTTACATTAATCATGGTTACATAAAATTAGTAATTTAAAATATTATATAAATATAAAATATATTAATTATATATATTTATTGTAATCCATAAAATGTTATGAAATAGTTTTCACTTCACCGATCATTGAGACGGTAGGCTATACATACGCATGAACGCTACTTCCATATTAACAATGCATGGAATGAAATGAAAATAAAAAATAATTCCACTTACAAGAGTCATTAAAATGTTATATATTTAATATATATTAACTAAATACATCATTTAAACCATTCATTTAGAAATTAAATGAAAAACATTTCACATCGCTATATAGAGGCGGTAGTCCCCACATGCACACGAGCGATGTCATTATTTCCAAAGGATTGAAAGATAAAAAATTATATGGGATATTATAGTTATTGGAGTATGTATAGGTAATAAATTAAACATATATTTATTCATATTAACTTTACTAACTTCCATTTAATGTGTAAGAAATAAATAAATCGCATCGGTTTGTAAGTTGGTTGTCCACCATACATTAGAGGGACATTATGGTATCCCCCCCACTAAATGGGAATTAATAAGAAATATGTGATATCAGAAATAAATATGTATACTAATTTCATAAATATCAATTAAAATTGTTATATAAATCATTATTTCCTTCCATTAAGGTTGTTTATGTAAAAAAATTAAATCAGTTTGTGATGTGATAATTCACCACACACTTGATCGATGGATTCATTTTGCATTTGAAGGAAGTGGTTATTGATATATGATAATAAATTTATATAATAAAATATTTTTATAAATTTGATAATAGTTATATTATTTTATCACATTCATAATCTATTTTAAGGAGGTGTAAGTAGTAATAAAATAAAAACTCACATTTAAGAATGTTACCTCTTATTCAGAGTTCCTTTTTATGTTCATTACTAGTACCTTTTAAGAGTGTTTCATAACAAAAAAATTGAACTATGATATTGGTAGATATTTAAGGATTATATGTTTCTAGGTGATGTAAAAAATAAAATGGGTTTTTATTTGTGAAGAGGGTTGGATATTGGTTGTCCATTCTTAAGTATAATAGGGGACACAATTGGAATTTATGAAAAGAAAAGTGACACCCACGTTTTTCACATTCCATAAGGATAAAAAATAGAACATATTTAAGAATTTATTATATGAGGTCTAAATATAAAAAAAAAGGAAATTGAAATGTTTCTGTTATATATTTAATACATATAATATTAGTTTAACCCATTGGAAATACATTTTTAGCTGCGGTAATTAATGGTTACCGGTTTAACAATAAATTTTGAAAAAAATATAAGTCATAATTATTATATAATATTAATTTTATTATTAAAAATTAAGAATCATTTTTTTGATTTTCCATTCACAAGATATTCATAATATAATTTAAAATTAATATTACCGATGGGATGAGTTACTAGTTTTTTAAAATAGAAAATTTTCATAATTATTGAAGTTTTTAATATAAAATTTAAAAATGAAATTATTTAATATCAAATAAATTATATTAATACATATATAATCAAAAAATTTACTTTTAAACCCATTTGAGACAAAAATAAACCCTATAAAATATTGAAACAAAGAGATATTTTTCATTAAAACTAGTACTTTTATCTTTTCATAAAAAAATTCATATTTTCAAAAAAATCACAAATATTAACCATAAGAAAATTTTAGGTTTTATATTTATAAAATAATGTTTAATTTGTCAATTTTTTTAAAAAAATTTTAAATATTCATTCATTTTTTTCACAAAATACAATAAAAAATATTTGTTTGACAAAAAAGTATTTTCGAAGCACGAAAAGGCATTAGCAAAAACTATGCACTTATTTTTAAATATTTATTTTATATAAAACCATCATAAATATATATATTTTAATGATTTTTTTATTATCATTAATTCCCCTTATTTTAGTGGTTATGTTTTAATAGTCTTCTTGAATTGATAGTATTAATAGTATATCTATGATTGTTGAATCCTAGTGTTGCATAATACGAAATCTATGAATGAAATTTCTTTTATTTGAGATTAAATATATCATAATTTCATGGGTGTTACATTATAAAAACCCATACTTTACATACATTGTTAATAATTCAAAATTTATGTACACTTATTACAACATATAACAAAACCACGAAAGGACCGTATAGGTTTAGGGTCTTTAGAAACTGGGAAACATAAACAACTGGTTCATAAATCATCTACATTGACTCCCATTTATTTCATCATATCTAGAGTCCCTTTTGGGCATATCATACTTAATAAACTTATTCCTGACCTGGGGAAAGAAAACATACAAAAGGGTGAGCTCAAATGCTCAGTAAGGGTAAACAAAATAAATATCAATCACATCATATTCATAAGAACATATCATTTTGGAAATCTTAACCTGCAAAAGAGATAATAATTTCATAACATGGGATAAATCATAGTAGTGAAATGTAATCCCAATAGTCATAACATAAAACATGAAACTTTTTGTAATTCACACATAATCATAGAGAATGTTTTCTTAGTAGTCCAGACTCATTGCTAAGACTATCTTAGCGGGCAAAATCCATTTCTGAACCGAGTTCACTCCTCATTTCAGTCCTGTTTCACTGAACCGAATTAACCTGACTTTCCATCAATCTCTATCTCATGAGATATAAATCATTACCCAATTCATTGGAGGGAGATATATGTCCCACCCATCTCATAATTATACCATTCTTATGTGTGTCACAAAATCATAAATCATACATCATTGCATAACCCATGTAATAAAAATGGGATTCTTAAACATCATGACATCATAAAACAATTCATATAAGATAAATTAATTCATAAAAATAATTCCATCACAACATAATCAAATAAATGTAATAATAGGGATAGAAACATAACCCTATATTATCTTAGATGGAAAATAATTTTGATAAAACACTTGAACTCCATTCTTGAGGAAAATAACCCTTCTACTTCAAAAAAAATTTCTTTCTTAACATGTCATACAAATTTAAACTAAAATAAATTGATTAAAAATAAACTTGAAAACATGTAAAGGAATATTCTTGGAAATAATTTTTTAAAAATCCATTCATGCAGTATATGTTAAAAAAACATTCTTCCCATACTTTTGTCGGAAAAGTCAAAAAGTACCTCATACGAAAAACGACAAAAGATTCCTTTCTTATCTTTTACTAAAAACTCACATAAGGGTAAATTTGTATTTACAAAATTTTAGGTGGATGGAAATAATATTACATATTGTGGAAACATGGATGTGGATGATAAAATACTCCCCAGTAAATACCAAAGTATAAACAATCTTGGATAAAAATGAGATTGTGATATTTTCCCTTACCTTAGGTCCAATTTGCTTCCTACGAATCCAAAAATCCTTTATAATGATTTAAATAATGTAATTGACTAATCCCATAATCATACTTATTTTTATGATATCATATATGGTCATATTCTTAGCTTCATATTGGTAATATTTCATTGCTACTTGTTATTCGGGTGTTTATTACATTTTGTTCTTATGCATGTTTTGTCGAATAAATTCTTATTCTTATTTTTAGGTTATAGATACCTCATTTACAGAATGGTATTAGTGTAATATATATCATATTCATTCATTCAATTAATTTATATAATCATTATGCAATGAAGATTATGTAGAACGATTCGCATCACATCGTGGAGACGGTATTCCGTACGTACGCACGAGCGATGATATCGTTGCCATGATCGTGGAATTGTATTGGAGTGTGTGTATAATATTTCAGAATAAATATCACTTTACAATAATCATATATATTTATTCTTTACACCATTATACCCATCCAATTAAGGTGGTGGTGGAAAATAGATTACACCACGGTGTGGAGACGGTATTCCGTACGTATGCACACGCCGTGATTTCATTTTCCATAGGATGGATAGATGATGAAATATGGTTTTTTCATAAATATAATAAGATATCAGTATATGAGTGATACTTATTTTATTACTTCATAATGGAAAAACTAAATAAGAATAAGTGGATGAAGAAATAAAGTTGAAAGAATCGGTAACATACATTACCTCTTCTTTGAAGCGCCTCTTTGAGTCCTCTTTTTAGGCACTAAACATGGTCTTTGAAGAAGACCAGGACCTCTAGGATGTTTCTAGGGAAGTGGAGAAGAGAATTTGGAAGGGGTTGGACGAGCATGAAGGTTCAAAGTGGTGTGAGGAAGAGAGGGAGGAGGTTTCATTTTATAAGAGAGGAGAGGGGTACCTTTGGAAAAACCAAAAATATTATTTTATTATAAACTCATATTAGGTTTTTAATAGATCCAAGTTGATTTATTTCTATGCTAAGGTGGGGGTGGGTATAAATAATCTCATCCAATATAATTTTGACAAGTTTAGGTTTCTATTTTAACCTTATCATTTAGATTTAATTTTAAGTTAGATAATTTAACTTTTACCGTGTCTTCTTGTTTTCTTACACTATAAGGTTAATATGCATAATATAACAAGAAAAAAGAACCCCAATTTGTTTATTATTAATATATATAACCTTATCTAAGTCATTTGACCGAACATTATATTATTAGGAATAAAATAACAATTAATAATATAATATTTGTTTTAAAAACTATTTTATGTCAATTTTGACACTATTTGATAATTGATTTTTTTGAAAATCATAACAGAAAGATTAGTTCAAAAATATTTAATTAAATCAATAATACCATATCATATTAACATAAAAAATTATTTTAATTCATAAAAAGTCTAAAATTACATTTATTTTGGTATTTATAACATCAATTATGACAATATTTCATTAATAAGATAATTACTGCATCATCATTGTGTCATAAATAAATTAAATTATTTAATGTCTAAAAATTATAAATAAACTAAACTTATGTAGGAAATCTTTTTAGATTTCTAATGAATATTTATATTCTAATTTATCTTATGTATAACCCTATATTAAAAATGATTTAGTTATTAAACATTGATTTTAACTATTTTAACCCTTCTTTATATAAATTAAAAATAAATGTTTTAATCTAATCCATGTGGGCCATAATGGTCATATTTTATTCCTAAGGTTGTTTTTGGTCGAATTAAACTTATTCAATAGAATTATTACATGTGTTAGGGTAATAATAATATCATTTTTACTCTTAATTACCATATTTACTGTTAACCATGGGAAAAAAAGTAAAAAGTTACTATACCTAAAAAAATATGTTCATCTCATTGAACAACATTTTAGTCCTTGATATTAACCGTGTCTCTCAGATTTTCGAAATTCCACTCACAGAAGCGGTAAAATTAAGTTTTATGTGAATTTGGAAATTCTCCTAGGAGGTGGGTAAAAGACGGTGGAAAGTTTAATAAAAATTTTATATATCTAAAATTATTATAAAATGACTCCAATGAATTGCATTGAACTTTTATAGGTATTATGTATCAATCTTGAACTAAAATAAATTTAAATAAAATATATAATTATTTAAATAAAAAGTCAGTTTTAAATAGTAACATAGTGTTTTCACTATTCATCAAAAATTGAATGTTTTCAGAAAAATAAATTTTTTTTACCCTAGGCTAATTTCGATATTCCGAATCCAAAAATGAAGTCCATTTGGAAAAATAAAATTTAGAAAATTTAAAATAGTGGGTATTACTATTCATAATGGCTAGTTTTAATAATATTTTAATAGCATATCGTTGTTTAGTGAAACTCGGTATTACGTACGACAAAAGCTATCGAGGAAGGTCATGATTGTGTGTAAAGCAAGCCAAGATAGTGTTGCGTGTAGTGAAAAATTTCTTTGATGATTTATATAAAAAAAATTATTTCGCATAAAAGTCTCGATTTTTACTTTCTACCCCCCTTAAAATGAATTTCGCCCTCGAAATTCGTCACTTTGTAACAAACAGATGAGGATACCTCTCCCTTATCATATCCTCAAGCTCTCATGTAGCTTCTTCTAATTGGTGGTTCCTCCATAAATCATTCACCAAGAGAGTGGTCTTGTTCCGTAGGACTTTTTCACTATGATCGAGAATCTCTATCGGCTGTTCTTCATAAGAAAGATCTTGCTTCAGCGGTACAACATCTGAGTTGAGTACATGTGAAGGATCAGGTATGTACTTTCTCAGGAGAGATACTTGGAACACATCATGAACTTGAGAGAGATTCGGTGGAAGCTCCAATAGGTAAGCAACCTTCCCAACATGATCGAGTATTTCGAAAGGACCGATATATCTTGGGCTCAACTTTCCCTTCTTTCCAAATCTCATTACTCTCTTCCAAGAAGATATTTGTAAGAACACTTTATCACCCACTTAAAACTCTGGGTCTTTTCTTCAGTTGTCGGCATAACTTTTTTGTCGACTCTGAGAAGCTCTAATGTGTTGTTGAATAGATCTGACCTTTTCTTCCATCTCATCAAAAAGATCAGGTCCTAATAGATTTCTTTCCCCAACTTCATCCCAGCAAGATGGAGTCCTGCATTTCTTTTTCATAGAGAGCTTCATAAGGAGCCATCTGAATACTGGAGTGAAAGCTATTATTATAAGAAAATTCCACCAAAGTTAGGTATTGATCCCAACCTCCTTTTAAATTCATAGAGCAAGCTCTCAACATATCTTCTAGAGCTTGAATTGTTATCTCAGACTGACCATCTATATGAGGATGATAAGCAGTGCCGAAACTCAACTCTGTATCCAGAGTATGCTAAAGACTTCGCCAGAACTTCGAGGTAAACCTCAGATCCCAATCAGATATAATAGAAAGTGGTATTCCATGAAATCTTACCACTTCCTTCACATATATCCTGGCAAGCTGATCTAGATATAAATCCTCTCTAATAGCAATGAAGTGTGCCAACTTTGTAAGACGATCAACTATGACCCAAATAGCAATATTTCCTTTGGATGTTTTAGGATGTCCGGTGACAAAGTCCATAGTGATGTTTTCCCATTTCAATTCTGGTATGGGTAATGGTTGTAACATACCCTTAGACTTTTGTCTCTCATCTTTAACTTGCTGACAAACCAAGCATCGAGAGACATATCCAACAAGATCTCTTTTCAAACCATCCCACCAGAAGTACTCTTTCAGGTCCCTATACATATTCATGCTTCTAGGATGAATAGAGAATGATGAACTATGAGCCTCATCCAACAGCTCCTTTATTTCTGGGATGGGAGGAACACAAACCCGATTCCCAAACTTTATTATCCCATCACAATCAAGGTTCAATTCAGGAACATTTCTCACCTTCTTTTGTAACTCTACATCTTCTTTCTATGCCTCTTTAATCTTCACATGTATAGATGGTTGAACATTCATTTGAGAAAGGTACAATTTTTCCCCTTCCATTATAATTTCAAGATCCATCCCTTGTAAATCCATAAATATTGGATCTTTTGTGATCCTCATCATGGATAAGCTAGAATGGTCTTGTCAAAATAATGCATCTGCCACCTTGTTTGCTTTCACAGGGTGCTAATGAATTGAGCAGTCGTAATCCTTAATCATCTCGAACCATCTTCCTTGGTGCATATTCAGCTCATTTTGTGTGAGAATATACTTTAAACATTTATGATCAGTATAAATATCACACCTTTCTCGGTAAAGATAATGCCTCCAAATAATTATTGCAAATATTACCGCAGCTAACTCCAAATCATGAGTGGGGTAATTTTGCTGATGGATTTTCAACTGTCGTGAGGCATAAGCTATCACCATATCATTTTACATAAGAACACACCCCATCCACTTCTTGGATGCATCACTGTAGATCACAAACCTTTGTCCACTACAAGGATGTGTGAGTACAGGTGCAATGGATAACCTTCCTTTCAACTCCTTGAAATTCTCTTCAAATTCCTCCGTCCAAACAAACATAACTCCTTTCCGAGTCAACTTGGTGAGTGGATTAGATAATCATGAAAAATAATTCACAAAACGTCGATAATATCCAGCCAAACCAAGAAAACTTCGGATCTCGGTAACTATTTTTGGTCTTGACCATCTTTCGATAACCTCTGTTTTTCCTGGATCCATAGATATCCCCTCTTTTGAGACTATGTGACCCAAAAATGAAACATTTTCAAGCCAAAATTTACACTTGGAAAATTTGGCATAAAGCTTCTCCTTTCTCAGGGTCTTCAATATTATTCTTAAGTGATCTTCATGTTCTTCCTTGATCATTGAATATACAAGAATATCGTCTATAAAGACTACTGCAAACTGATCAAGATAGTCTCTAAACACTCTATTCATCAGATCCATGAAGATATCAGGGGAATTAGTAAGACCAAATGGCATCACTATAAATTCATAGTGTCCATACCTTGTACGGAAAGCCGTCTTTTGAATATCCTCCCTTTTGACCCTTAATTGATGATACCCTGAATGAAGATCAATCTTGGAAAAGAATTAAGCTCCGCATAGTTGTTCAAATAAGTCATCAATGCATGGGAGAGGATATTTGTTCTTGATAGTGATCTTGTTATATTCTCGATAATCAATGCAGAGTCTCATTGATCCATCTTTCTTCTTAACAAACAGAACTTGTTCTCCCCACGGTGACACACTAGGGCGTATGAATCCCTTATCAGGATTATATTAGAGTTCCTTCTTCAATTCCTGCAACTCAATTGGGGCCATTCTATAAGGTGTCTTTGAAATAGGTAAAGCACCGAGTACGAGTTCTATTGAAAACTAAACATCACGATTTTGTTGAAGACCCGGTAATTCCTCCAGAAAGAAATCATCAAAATCCTGTACAATGTGAATATTCTTAATCGTGAGTTTCTCACCAACCATTTGAGATAAATAACCTTCATTTAGTGGAATCAAGACCCATAAGATGGAAGAAATTTCCACTGGAAGGTTATGTTCATCCTAGCATCGATAAATGTTCATAGATTGATTTGGAATATGAAATGTGACTTCCCTTATTTGGAAATTGATATGAGCTCCATATAAAGAAAGCTAATCCATGCCATGAATCACATCAAATTCCACTATAGGAAGGATCACAAGATTTCCAGGAAGCACTTTCTGACAAACTTCAATCGGAGAAGAATTATAAACATTTGATGCGACTGTTGTGCCATTACGGGTTATCACAGCTAACTCAAAATCTAATTGTTGAGGTAATACGGCGATACCCTTAGAAAATTCTTCAGAAATAAAATAGTGGGTGGATCCAGAATCAAATAAAACATTTTCTACTTTAGAGTAGATGGTAAGTGTACCTTTCACCACTTCGTTATTGTACTCCACATTGCTGATAGAAATTGCATGTGACTTTCCTTTGACTTTAGCCTTAAGAGTTTTTTGACGTCGATCTTCATCAACAACCCTTGGATTAGGGCATTGATTATAATAATGACCAATTTCCTTTCACTTGTAACACTGAAGTGTAGGAGGTTCACTATGTGTAGCCTTTTCATTGTTCGCATCACTATTCATCTTCTTCCCATCATTGCCGTATTCAAATGCTTGATAAGCTTCCTTTCTACATTTGAAACATTTACTTGTCCCTTTAAGACAACTCCCTCCATGTTTATTTCCACACTTTGAGCATAAGGGAAAAATCATCTTCTTTTCAGTGTGATCTTTAGATTTTCCTTTGAATTCCATTTTCCTCTTCTTATCAAAGCCATATGACTGATGGGTTACTCCAATATCCATCTCAACCTTGAGAGCACATTGAAAAATTTCCTCGTAGCTATTGAAGTCCCTTATGGCTAACGCCCTTCGAAGACATGGTTTTAAGCCACTAAATAATCGATAGATATTACTCTCAGGTTGGATAATAATTCCAGAAGCATACCTTGCAAGTCTTGTAAAATTTACTTCGTAGTTACCAACAGATTCATCATCCTTTTGCTTCAGTTCAAGAAACTCCTTCTCCATCTTTGTTCGAAGAATACGAGGAAAATACTTATTGAAAAATAAGTTCTTGAACTCGTCCCATTCCATGGAATAAATTTCATCCCATTGCCTCGTATTCTTAATAAGATTCCACCATTGATCAGCATCACCTTCCAAATGATAAACCGCTAATATGACTTTATCATGTTCAGAACATTGAAGAACTGAAAATAACTTTTCTGTAGTACTGATCCATTGTTCATCCACTAATGGATCAGTAGACCCGCTGAATGAGGGTGGACGCTGCCGCATGAAGGATTCGACAGAATGTTTCTCATTCCTTTTCTCGTTTGGAAGTCCTGCATGATTTATAGGTTGAGAAAGTTGTGTGAGCATGGCTAAAATATTTTGCATTCTAGCTCCCATAACGTTTGGTTTCTCAGGGGGACAATCATTTCATTGCCCGTCGCATTCCACAATAACACGGTTCCTTCGGGTTCCAGCCATTGACAAAAACCAAGAAGAATTGTGTGAACAACACTAATTATAATAGGAAAACACATAATCGAGGTTAAAATTTCACACTTACGGTCTTATCATAGGTTGTTCATGGACATTTCTAAAACACTAAGATTGTGTTCTATGCTTAGACATATCTTTATGTTTCTTACTAAGGCGTTCAAATCCTAGTTTCCAAAGGTTTACTCTACCTTTCATCTGATACCAACTATAACTTCCCATACTTTACATACATTGTTAATACTTCAAAAATTGAAGTACACTTATTACAACATATAACAAAACCACAAAAGGAATGTATTGGTATAGTGTCTTTAGAAACTGGGAAACATAGACAACTGGTTCATAAATCATCTACGTTGTCTCCCATTTATTTCATCATATCTGAGTCCCTTTTTGGAATATCCTACTTAATAACCTTCTTCTTGACCTGGGGAAATAAAACATACAAAAGGGTGATATCAAATTCTCAGTAAGGGTAACCAAAAGAAAAATCAATCACATCATATTCATAAGAACATATCATTTTGGAAATATTAACCTGCAAAAGTGATCATAATTTCATAACATGGGATAAATCCTAGTAGTGAAATTGTATCCCAATAATCATAAATTAAAACATGAATCTTTTTGGCATACACACATAATCATAGAGAATCATTTCTTAGTAGTTAAGAGTCATTGCCAAGACTATCTTAGCGGACAATGTCAATTTCAGAACCGAGTTCACTCCTCGTTTTAGTCCTGTATCACTAAACCTGATTAACCTTCCATTCCAGCCATGTCTATCTCATGAGATACAAATCATTACCCAATGCATTAGAGCGAGAAATAGGTCCGACCCATCTCATAATGATACCATTATTATGTGTGCCACAATATCATAAATCATACATCATTGCATAACCCATGTAATAAAAATGGGATTCTTAAACATCGTGACATCATAAAACAATTCATATAAGATAAAGGAATTCATAAAATTAATTCCATCACAACATAATAAAATAAATGTAATAATAGGGATAGAAACAGAACCCTATATTATCTTACATGGAAAATAATTTTGATAAAACACTTGAACTCCATTCTTGAGGAAAATATCCTTTCTACTTAAATTTTTTTTCCTTCCTTAACATGTCATACAATTTTAAACTAAAAGAAGTTGATTCTAATTAAACGTGAAAACTTGTAAAGAAATATTCTTGGAAATAATTTTTTAAAAATCCATTCATGCCGTATAAGTTAAAAAAACATTCTTCCCTTAATTTTGTTGGAAATGTAAAAAAGTACCTCATACGAAAAACGACAAAAGATTCCTTTCATATTTTTACTAAAAACTCACCTAAGGGTAAAATTGGATTTAAAAAATTAATGGTGGATGGAAATAATGTTACATATTGAGGAAACATGGATGTGGATGATAAAATACGCCCTAGTAAATACCAAAGTATAAACAATCTCGGATAAAAATGAGATTGTGATATTTTCCCTTACCTTAGGTCTGATTTAATTCGTAAGCAGCTGAACCTCCTGTATAATGATTTAATTAATTTCATTGACTTATCCCAGAACCATACTTATTTTTATGATATCATATATGGTCATATTATTAGCTTCTTATTAGTAATATTTCATTACTACTTGTTATTGGGGAGTTTATTACTTTTTGTTCTTATGTGTGTTTTGTCGAATAAATTCTTATTCTTCTTTTTAGGTTATAGATACCTAATTTACAGAATTGTATTAGTGTAATATATATAATATTAATTCATTCAATTAATTTATATTGTCATTATGCAATGAAGATCATGTAGAACGAGTCGCATCACATCGTGGAGACGGTATTCCGTACTTACGCACGTGCGATGATATTGTTCACATGATCGTGGAATTGTATTGGAGAGTATGTATACTATTTCAAAATAAATATCACTTTAAAATAATCATATATATTTATTCTTTACACCATTATACCCATCCAAGTAAGGTGGTGGTGGAAAATAGATTACACCACGGCGTGGAGACGGTATTCCGTACGTACGCACACGCGGTGATTTCGTTTTCCATAGGATGGATAGATGGTGAAATATGGTTGTTTCATACTTATAATAACATATTAGTATATGAGTGATATTGATTTTGTTACTTCATAATGAAACAACACAATAAGAAGATGTGGAAGAAGAAATAAAGTTGAATGAATCGGTAATGGACATTACCTCTTCTTTGAAGCGCCTCTTTGGGGCCTCCTTTTAGGGCACTAAAATTGGTCTTTGAAGAATACCATGACCTCTAGGATGTTTCTAGGGAAGTGGAGAAGATACTTTTTCAGGGGTTGGCCGATATTGAAGGCTCAAAGTGGTGCGAGGAAGAGAGGGAGGAGGTGCCTTTTTATAAGAGAGGGGAGAGGCACTTTTGGAAAAACTAAAAATATTATTTTATTATAAAGTCATATTCGGTTTTTAAAAGCTCAAAATTGATTTATTTAGAAGATAAGGTTGGTATGGGTCGAAATAATATCATCCAATAGAATTTATAAAAGTTTAGGTTTCTATTTTAATCTTATCATTTAGATTTAACTTTTAGTTAGATAATTTAACTATTACTGTGTCTTCTTGTTTTCTTACACTATAAGGTTAATAAACTTACTATAACAAGCCAAAAGAACCCTAAGATGTATATTATTAATATATATATCCTTATCTAAGTCCTTTGGACGAAACTTATATTTTTACGAATAAAATTACAATTAATAATATAATATTGTTTTAAAAACTATTTTTTGTCAATTTTGACACTATTTGATAATTGATTTTTGTGAAAATAATAACAGAATGTTTAGTTCTAAAAAAGTTAATTAAATCAATAATAACATGTCATATTAACATAGAAAATTATTTTAATTCATACAAAGTCTCAAATTACTTTTATTTGGGTATTTATAACATCAATAATGTCAATATTTCATTAATAAGATAATTTCTGCATCATCATTGTGTCATACATAAATTAAAATATTTCATGTCTAAAAATTATAAATAAAATATCATTATGTATTAAATATGTTTAGGTTTATAATGAATATTTAAATTCGAATTTATCTTATTTATAACATTATATTAAAAAATATTTAGTTATTAAACTTTGATTTTAACTATTTTAACCCTTCTTTAAATAAATTAAAAATAAATGTCTTAATCTAATCCAAATGGGACTAAATTGTCATATTTTATTCTTAAGGTTGTTTTTGGTCGAATTAAACTTATACAAAAGAATTATTACATGTTTTAGGGTAATAATAATATCATTTGTACCCTTAATTACCATATTTACTTTTAACCGTGGTAAAAAAAAGTAAAAAGTTACTATTCACCAAAAATTATTTTCATCCCATTGAACCACATATTAGTCCTTGATATTAACCGTGTATCTCGGATTTTCGAAATTCCACTCACAGAAGCGGTAAATTAAGTTTTATGTGAATTTGTAAATTCTCCTAGGAGGTGGGTAAAAGACAGTAAAAAGTTCAATAAAATTTATATATATATAAAATTATTATAAAATGACTCCAATGAATTGAATTGAACTTATATAGGTATTATGTATCAATTTTTACCTAAAATAAATTTAAATAAAATAAATAATTATTTAAATAAAAAGTCAGTTTTTAAATAGTAACCCAGTGTTTTCACTGTTTATCAAAAATTGAAAGTTTTCATAAAAATACCAAAATTTCACCCTAGGCTAATTTCGATATTTCGAATCCAAAAATGAATTCCATTTTGAAAAATAAAATTTATAAATCTACAAAAAGAGGGTATTACTATTCATAATGGCTTTTTTTAATAATATTTTAATAGCATATCGCTGTTTAGTGAAACTCGGTATTGCGTACGACACAAGCTATCGAGGAAGGTTGTGATTGTGTGTAAAGAAAGTAAATCTAGTGTTGTGTGTAGTGAAAGATTCCTCTGATGATTTATATAAAAAAATATTTCTCATAAAAGTCTCAGGTGTTAAATACATTCTCATATAATATTTATTTTTCATTTTGTAGAATATATTGAACTTTCTGTTCTTGTTTTTAAATTTTTTGTTGTTACATTCTATCCCCTTAAATAAATTGAACCATTGAAATTCTCTTTTGGATAGAATATTTATAACTCAAGTTGAAATCACACATCATAAAAATGGTTAATAAAAAACCCTCTTGATAAAATAGAAAGTAATTTATGCTGGTTATCTATAATAAAACATTATTGGGTTTTCATGTAGAAACACGTTAGTGGGAAGTGATTATATAGACATAGAAGTGACGCTTAGATAATTATAGAGAGTGATAAAGATCATTGATCACAAGAATGTGAATGAACTGGAAAATTAATGAAATAAATAAATATATGTGTAATGAGTTTAAATGACATTTTATTATTTGGAAATTTAAATAATTGTATACCATTTTTTTCATTATCCTTTTCTGAGTGCTATGGAATTCCTTTGCCATTAAGATTAAAAACCTAAGAAATTATATATTCTTGATATCTATTTATTTCATAGGGATAATTTCTCCATTTTTTTGTTCTTATAACCATTACCAATTCATTTATTAAACTAATAAATGAATATATAAAATACTGTTTATGCTAGAATCACTAAAATTAACTCAAAATAGATCATAAATGGTATGACAAATAATTACCCCTAATTAAAGTTATATTCTATGGAAAAAATAGTTAGAACATAATATCTAATAATACATTAACGAATAAAACATAAAATATATTCCTAATGTTCATGAAAATAAATTTTATAAATATTTAACCTTATGGATCATCCAAAATATGTTTTTCTAAATTCAAAGACAAAAAAATAAGCAGTTCCACTAAATACCAAAAATAAAGATAACAATAAATTTATAAAATGTCATAATTTATATCTTAGTTTCATAATAAAAATATAGGAAAACCATGATCACCATAAAAATTTATTGAAAAAGGCATTACTCGCAAAATTAGTTTTCTTATTCGTCCTTAAATAAAATTTCATATTATAAAATTTATTCGAAAATTCCAAAACTGTAGAAAACACAAGAATATATAACTTAAAACACTAAATTACCCAATAATTTTAAGGTCACTACTAGTATCTCATAAAGATATTATTATATTTATTATCTCAACATCAGAAACATATTTGGGGTTATCCTCCATCAATCATGTCTTTAACTAAATTTTTTTTCTGATGTTTCAATATTCATGGTCATAAATATTATTCTAAATATTTCATCAAATCCATATAGAAAAATTACTATAGTAAAACCCTTATATATGTTATTATTAATATAATGGGAATATCATTAATAAAATTATTCTAAAAATTGTTTTTTGAATCCAAATATAAAATCACTTTAACCATCCCACTTTAGATATAGTAATATCATAAGGTAGACAATAATCCGTTAGCTTCATCAAGTGTATATTAAATTTTTGTTTTTGATATTCATATAAATATTTATATGTCTAATTATATGTGAATCATTAAATATTGAAAACTTCTTTCTAACCCCTAAAATCTCAATCCTGGTGGACTTTCTCTCCAAATTTTTAAAAAACTCTCATTATATTAATGAAACTATAAGGGTGTTTTCTTAAAAATTATCACATGAGGGATCCTTCATTCCCTTATTCCAATAATCCTGCATTCTCTATTCCATAATCTTCTTTTCGTAATTAACATTTATTCCATTATACATAGATAACTATCTATTTTTCTTTATAACATGAGATACTATGTGTTTGTATGATGAGACTGTTTTGAGACTTGATCACATTGAAGAATTTTTTTATGATTATCAATTACATGGTCAACGTTGAAATATAGATTTCATATATAATATATATAATTAATTCATATAATTATATTTTTGGAATCATACCATAATTCATTTTATCCACAATTTATCTTAGAATCAAGAATTGTCTCTTCATATCTGCTATTTTCTCATAAGGAAAATAATTTTCCATGAAGTGTAACTTAAAATCATCCCATTTCATATCTGTAATTTCTTAATCATCTATAGAGTTTTGAACCAATGAAACTATTTATCTAAACCTCTTAAGTGATGATATATTTTCTTGAAAACAGCATCCATTTAATTCCATCCAAAAGAAATAAATACATTCTCTTTTTAATGTATCACTTTCTCAATAAAAAGTGTAATTATAGTAAAACTAAATTATAGAGGTTATTAATGTTTGATGTTTTATATCTTTAGATGACCAAATGTTCTATCAGGAGTTTGTTTCATATGGGAATGGTTATTACTCATAACCAGTGTCAGATTCCCAACATGGTATAAATATGATTTATTCCAGCTGTATGACTCGATATAGCATTATTATCCTTTTAGGGTTGGAAATCCATTCATAGGGTATCATAATTGATATTTTTTTCATTCCATTCACATAGATCTATTTCTAAAAAATGTAACACACTTGACTAGATCATAAAATTCTGAAACATAACATATAATCCTACAACTCGTTAGACACATAACATCGATTTTTAAATTTATTCGTTGATAATATAATAATTATAATCTCTATTTTATTGGGAATATTTTCAAAATATAAAAATATTTTCAAATACTTCATAATGGTTTGTAGATAATATTTAATTTTATGCAAGAATATCCATTAGGTGTGTTAATATTGGTCAATAGTGTGTCATATTTTTGTGTACAAGTTAATGATTTGGTGCTCCTTGACCCACCTTTTTTATATCTTTTACCCCTTGGTACATTTATTCTATCACAATGTCCACTTATTGTATCAAGAAATGGATTTATTTCAAGAAAAAACACATAATTTATACCTTAACAAAACAATTTTATGTTATCCTTTACATAGACTTACCATTAATGTAATTCATAGGATGATATCCCTTAATCTATGTTATTATAAACATAGATCCCATGGTTTATATAGAACATCCTCTAATAACGAGTATAAAGACCCTAAATATAATAGCCTATAGTTGATGGTAAATTTGTTATATAATAATTGGGTATGTTTAATCTATCTAGAATGATCAATTTGATTAGTTTCCTTAGTAATCTAGATACATACTTGAATCTCACATCATAATTGAAATCATAAAATACCCAATGATTTTTCATTGAGAAATCAAATTTTAGACTTTATCATATCACTTCATATTAATCAAAATATATATCTTAGTATACTGAGTAAAATAACACAAAATATAGGGGTGACCTATAATTATAATTAAGGGAACGGGTAAAGTTAATTATATCATGAATATATAAACATAATTATTATAAATAAGTAATTAACGGAAATAAAGTCCATTAAAAAAATAACATAATGAAAATATATAATAAATAATGGTTTATTAAATACAACAATATAAATAAAAACATGAGATTGAAACTTATCCATAGATATTATAACTAATTGAATAATCACTAGGACATCAATAAAAAATCTCATAATGAGATAATTCAAAATTCAATACATCATAGACATACTACATAAGCTTTTCAGAAGTCTATTTAATATTTTGTGTAAAACCCATTTAGTTTTTTTCCTCTTACTCGGACGATGTTTATATCACCTCAAGAATTTATAAAATGATATAAATATCATATAAAATTATTATATATGTATTTATAGTAATCTATTATAGTTAGAGATGGAAAATTCATTACATCCTTCATAGAGGCAGTATGTCACATATACACATAAACTATATTTCTATTTTTATAATGGTTGGAATTTATGAAAAATAAATATTAATTAAGAATTAAAAATTTATTATTATGTTATATTTATAATTTACATTAATTAAATAATTCATTATTACTATACATGTCGAAATAAAATGAAAACTATTTCACAGAACTTCATTAAGGGAGTAGTACACATGTTCTCATGGGTGACATTATTGTTTTCCAACAGAATGAATGGTAAAAAGTTATATGTGATATTATATTTCCTGTATAATGGTTAGTTAGTAAATATCCCACATATTTATTAAATTTATGTTTACAAACTTCCCCGTAAATCGTAAGATAAAAATGAATCACACAACTTTGTGAGGCAGTGGTCCACCGTACACACGATGAACATTATTTTATCCCCCAAGGAATGGATTATAAGAAGGTATATGTGATATAATTACTCTATAATGAAAAAAATTTCATAAATATAATATAAATATGTTAATTATATAATTATATACAAACGTGAATGTGGTAATAGAAAATAAATCACATCGTTTCGCGAGGCGGTAGTCATCAGTACCCATGGTGAATGGTTTCATTTTCCATTTAATAATAGTGGGGATCGATATAAGTTATTGAATTAATATATTAAAAAACTAGTATATATGATATTTTTGGGTTATTATTTTTATTATAATTTTAGAATATTTTGTGGATATGGAAGAATAAATTAATCCAAACTCTTGTTTAATAATTTAACATCTTTTTCATAGAGCCTCTTTTGGTATATACCTAAATAACTAATAGGATTGTTCAATAATAGAAATAAGGCATCTATGATGTGGGGATAGAAAGAAGGAATATATTTTTTATGGATTGGATTAAATAGGGATTTTTAATTTTGAATACGGTTGGAGAAGGGGTTCCCATTAATAAGTTGAGTAGAGGACACCTGTAGAACTTTTGAAATGAAAAAGTAACACCCACGTTTTTTCACAAGACAATAGGCACCAAAATTATTCATTATCAACCCATGGATGAGATGATTTCAATATATGACTTTAAAAAATGGATTAGAAATGATTTTGGTTATTTTTAAAAATTATATTTGTATTTTTATGACAAACATGCATGTTTTATCCTTAGATTCAGTAACAATTTTTTTTTTACCTTTTTCCAATTTTTATAATAAAAAATTAAGTTGAAAATTGTAAATATTATTAATTATTTTGATTAAAAATATTCAATACATTTTTACAACATTATTAAATGTATTTGGAAAATATTATTTAAAATTAATTCCAGATATTCAAAAAAAAGTTGGGTTCTAAAGAGAAATATTTTATAAGTATAGAATGTTTTAATATAAATAATAAATATTAAATTGAATAAAATGAACTAAACTAGAATAATAAATATAAAATTGAATATTTTTTACTTTAAAAACATTATAGAAGATTATTTTTTCAAAATTAATTTTCAAAAACTAAAAAATAATAACTTAATTAGTTTTTCAAAAAACTCAATATATTATTTTTAGAGAAAAAAAAATTTTATAAGCAAATAATGAAATTAAAAAAATTAAGTACTTATATAAAAATAAATATTAATAATCTAAAAAATTAATACATATTTTTTAAAAATTTTGTAATTCAAATTCATACCTCCACATTTAATGTCTTTGTTTTAAGGGTCATATATAAATAATAATATAAATATTATATCACGGTTTGTTGAAACCTGTTGTTGTGTGTTACACATTATTGCAAAGAAACCAAACTTATTTAAAAAGAATTATGTAATAAAGATTTAGTGTGATGAATTATCATATAATATCAGTATTTCTTGTAGTATATGAATTCAATGAAAATACCATTCTTTTAAATTATCAGAGATACCGTTATTCTCACATAAAATAATTTTCTTAGTATTCATGGAATCTTTAGTTTTTTATGAAATCAAAACAAAAGGGAATTATTATGATAAATGAATAAATTTTAATTTAAATGTTATTTATTTCCTATTTAATTCAAATTGTTAACAAGGACTTGGTTTTTAATGTTTTTCATCTAATTTATTTAATATTTCAAAATGTATAGGTCTTATTTAATCCTTTATAGATTTATGGTTTATTAGTAATTAGATTTCTCATGATCATAATAACGTAGACACTATTTTATCCCCCACGTCCATATTATATGTATGACAAATAATTTATAGTACTGTGATGTTTATTTAACTGTATTTATTTTCTATATATTGTACAACTTGAAGGAATTTTATTATTAATTTTATTTCATTTATAAGATAAATATTTATGTTACTTATTATTGATTATGTAGAATTAATTTTTTAATTATAAGGTACATTAATAAAGAGTCATATTAATCATTCAAAATATTTGGAATTCATAGGATTTTAATGTGGAGGGTGGGGCCCATTAAAATATATATCCTATCGACGCATTGATAGATCACATGAGACATATTCAAATGCATTTTATATTATATGTGTATCTTGTTTAGACCTTCCCAGTTATGTAGAATGACGTTTTCAACTGGGACATGATGGTAAGATTCATGATAACATGGTAAGGAATTCATGTATATATCCTTAATATTCAAATAGATAAGTTTCATTAGTCATGATTTCAATTTCAATTATCTATTTCATTGTTATTTTGATATTAAACATAGATGTCTATTTAACAAAAGATGTTTATATAATTCAATGAGTTTTGATTATTTGCACATCTAATTTAGTTATATGTAACTTAATCCTTATATATTCCATTGAACATAACTCTTACTGAGAATATTAACTTACAATTTTATTTTATTTCACTTTCCCAGGTTTTTAAGACAGATATGTTGAGTTATTTCGAGGAAGAAAGAATTTGTCTTATTCTATGTTGTTTTATTTCCAATTTAATAAGAGAATGATTTCATTTTCATATTTTCTTTTACTACTAAAATCATCTATCTCGGGTGTTGTGACACATTGTATCTCATAAAAATGTAACAAAATATTATGTTATTGGAGGAAAAATTGTATTAAAACAAACAAACGGACCGCACACACAGAGACCTGAAGGGAAGGACATTTGCCCTATGGGATAACGCACCAATCTATATGCTTTATTAAATTATATATTTATGTCCCAAAGACCTAGTAGGTATAAATACCATTACATGGACCATACAAACACCATTAGATAACCAAAATCCCCTTCATGTATCATGCCAACACCACCACCTACATGTCATGCCTACGTCGCTACCACATTGATGGCCTGAAGGACCATTGACCTGGAATCCCATTCTTGATGATATTACAACAACTACAATTCCAGCTACAGTAACTTCTATTGTACTGTGTTGAGGAATCCAATATATGAGGTGTGGGATTTAACCCAATCATGTCCATATTATGGTATTTGATTAGAGTTATTATGAATAAAAATATACTTAAGGAGAATCATGTTGTTCCAGAACATGATTCACTCATTTTGTACCAATTTATAAAATATAATTCTTTATCTTTTAATGAAGATAAAAATCCATTTCTTTCAATAAAATTGATATAGTCCTTTAAAAACGTATTTCATGAATTCACGAGTAGTTAACAGGAAATGAATATTATAGTAGTGTATTTTATGAATAGAGATACTAATCAATGATGGTCCACAATTCAAATTAGTAAAGTGGATTATGAAATAAAAATAATGAAATAGATAAATTTTGAACCAATACTTTTTAATGTATATATTCCATGAGAGTAATGCGATTAAATACAGATTATTTTATTCACTACAAATATGATGGATGTATAAATTATTATATAGTATGAGGATAAATTTACTACATTATCCGAAAAATCATTGGAATACATATATAATTAAAAGAGTAATAAATATCATGTCATTATTGGGATTATGTTAGGTCTTAAAAAGGATATAATTTCTAAAAAAAATTATCATTTGATTGTAGAGTATCATGTCCCAGTAAAACTGAGAATGAATATTCTTGATCTCCTAGACTCACTGGAAATGAAATAAATAAATGGTTGATTGTGAACCAAGAAAAATTAAATGTGTAAAAAAATAAAAAATAGATTATGAGGTCTATAATATGTGAAAATTGTTGATAGATATGACCATTCAGTTTCTTAGTGGGAACATGAGTCTTTGATGCATGGGTAATGAGGTCATAAGAATTGTGAATAACTAAGAAAGAATGAAACCACTAGTATCTAGTGATTCATTTGTCAAGAGAATAATTTTTTTTAATCCAACAACCTGAGAATCAAGGTATACTAAAAGAGGAGTTCCTAATGGGGGAAGGCCAAACATAAAAAATTTATATAGCATAGGTTGATTTACTTAAATATAAAGTTTTAGGAACATTCATTGTAATGTAAAATATATATAATGATTTATTTGATTTTGGACCAACCAATTTTTTTTTATCTTCAATGATTTCTGAAAAAATTATATATTTACCAATCACCTAAAAAATTGAGTTATCAATCAGGAATCATAGGGGAAATCATAATGTAATAAAGTTGTTTGAGGAAGTTCCCATTATGGATAATAGATATAAACTTTTTTCAAAATATATCAATATAACAGTGGTAATATTTTATATAATACATAGAATGGATTGTAATTAAAATTTTAAGATAAAAAATTTATTACAATGATATGGAGATGATGATTCTGTATTGAAATATGAATTCTCTTGTATTTATACTAGTGACTACATTTTCATAAGAATATGTATAATGTTTTAATGAACAAAATAATAGATTTTAAAAAAAACTGATGATTAACTTACCATCTAGAAAAAATGTATTTGTGATATATATTAATACATCATAAAGGGGGACTTGGGTGGTCCCTTAATATGAACTATACATTTTTTCCTACACATCAAGGTGTTATGAATTCATAAACTAAATATCTTTCCAATGATATTGAGTTTCATCCATAATCATTACCTTGAAGATATGGATTCACCACTTTTATGGTGTAAAGTGTGAAATATACACTGATCAAAAAAGTGTATAATGCATATTATCATAGAAATATATCAAAATGGCGCAAAAACAATGTCTTGAACTACTAAATGTTTTTATTCCTCAAACACTACCATCATATGAATGAAAATATAGAGAGCAATGCATTATGTAGAAATGAATATTGGGTATTTAATAAAGAATTTATTAAAAAATATCCTATACTCTTGGACATAGTAATGTGAGAAATGTGAATAATTATATATAATAGGACATAAAAACTATACAAAACAATTATGAAGCCATCATTATTGAATAAAATATAAATCTCCCATCTTGATTATATGAATTTTCCAAATAAAATTAAAGCCATGAAGGATGGGTAGTTGGACGAATTGTTCTTTGAAGATTTTATATTGAAAATTAAAAATAGTCTATATGTTTTATAAATAATTTATCTAAAAATATTTTTATTCTATAATTTTCATAGTTAAAATTTCTCTGCACACAGTAGAAACAAAAAAAATAGTGGGATTTAAATGAACATTTTTGGTGGGATAATATGAAATTAAAAAGTGTGTACTATGATTAACGATTCTTGAGTTTTCAATTGGTAACAGATGAGATAGAAAACCATAAAAGGATAAATGAAACATATAAATATTTTTATATGAAAATCGGATAATATGTTTAGGGACATTGCCACTGGATATTCAAATAATTCAAAAAGAAGGATACCGTATGAGTTATTATTGAAGGCCATACCAGGTTTGTTATTATAATTTATATAAAGGAATATGTATCTTTCTATAGACTCATGTGAATATATATTAATGATTTTATGAGAATTCAAGGAGAACATATTTCAATTGTTTCTGATAAGGCCCTAAAATTAATATCACAGTTATGGAAATGAGATTTGAAAGCTCTTGATGTTGAGCTATGTTTGAGAACCAATTATTATCCCCAATAATACAGAAATAAAAAATATAATATTAAAACATTATAATTAATTTCTAGGACCTACCACTTTATATTCAATATACATTGAATCAATATTTATAATTTCTAGAGTTTGAATAAAACAATGGATTCTGATCAAATATTAAAATGGAATCAAATGAAGTGTGGTAAGTGAAAATATATCATAGAAAAAATTATTAGGATGATGTTATTGAATGAAATATTTTTATAATAGAATACATTGAGGAAAAGGTGGTGTAAATAATGAATATTTAGAATCATTTCAAGGAAGTTCAAAGTAGAAAAAAATGATAAATCAGTAACAAAATGAGGGGTTCATAATTTCATGTTAGAGATCAAGTTTTCTAAATAGTATCTCCATTCAAGGGTGTTATATTGTTTTTTTATGAAATGGACACTATTTGTATGATATATCAATCCTACATAAATTTTATAATGTAATTGAGAAGTGGTATACCTTTTGAATATGGGACATATCCTCTCTATTGTTAATGACATGCTCTATATCTCTTTATTATAGAAGTACATTCCATATCCAATACATGTTCTCATCATTATGGAAATATACTGGAAATCTAGTTCATCTAAAAAAGAATGACTTCAAAAATTTATGAACCCAAGGAACATGTATTTCAGAATCATATTACTTGATTTGTGAAGGTACTTTGGAAAAATAATAAAATAATAGAGGCAACAAGGGAACCGAAAAATGATATGATTTAAAAATTCACATATCTATTCATGTTATTAAATTATTTTAATTATTATTTTGATATTTTTTAAGAGGGATGATTGGATGAATTTTTCTTCATCTATAATACGATTTTCTTTCTAAAGAATAATTAACATAATGTACATAACTTTATTCAAGAACTGTATAAAATCCTAAGATATTTGTATTTTAAATTTTATTTGATTAGAATAGTTTTATTTTTTAATTAATCATTTCAATATTATATTATGGTGAACTTTTATCATTTTTTAGTTATAGTTTATTTTTTGGGAAAGAGAAAAAAATAACAACCTCACATAATATTTTCACTTTTAAGAAATTAAAATGATATATTTATAACAGGGATGTTATTGAAACATTTTTATCGAAATCATATATAATTAATATGTAAAAAAATGAATATAATAATAAAAACATGGAAATATAAATATATAATTATCATTTGGAAAATATATTTAATGTTTTTATAAAAATCCACTTCTAGTTTGTCTCTCGTAATCAAGAATGTAAAAGTGAAATTTCAATTTTATGTAGTTTTTAAATATAAATATGTATACTTTATAAATATAATAAAATAAATCCCTAGAAATAATAATTTTACTTTATAATTCATTGAAATAATTTTTTCTCTTAAAATATAAATACAATTTTCATTGCATTTTTTGATTATATATTAAATTTAATTCCTCAAGCTTATATGGCATGAATATTTTAAAATTTATTCCTTATTTTTAATCTAAATAATTAATATTATGAAATTTGGAAAACATATCATGCATCCATAATGAATTATAACTATTGTAAATATTTATCTCCTTGGTTAAAGGTGAAATGAGTTAAAATTGTTAAAAATAATGGGATATGGGTTCATGATTAGAAAAAACAAATGATTAATTATATATATATTTTTTATTTTAAAAATTAACATTATTATACTGTTAAATTTGAAAATTTTGGGCTACTATCACTATTATGTTATGATATATTATTTTATTATTTTATGAAATTCTCAGTGTGTCTCCCCCATAACTTATAAAAAGACTATATTCTCCTCCATTTTTCAATAAAATTGAGCCCTATATATCAAAAAATACCTACCCATAAACGATTTTATATTCCTTTACATAATTATTTAACACCTGGTCTTAACCTATATCTATCCTTGGATGGTAGGAATATTATGTCAATTATGGTCTCTAAAAGAAGAGGTAATAATTTTACGAGAATTATTGATTGTTTATTTCTTCTTCCACTTCCTCTAAATATATTTAATCCAATCAAAATTAAATAATCCAGTGCAATAAATATATTTAAATTTTACTATTATTATTGGAAAAGTATTTTTCAACTCCATTCCATCATATTGAAAATGAAAGCATCACCCGTGCATACGTGAAACCTACCATCTCTGTGTAGCGGTATAATTCATTTTTAATCACCACATTAAATGGATAGTTATAAATCTAATTTTTTTTGAATATATATGATTTAAATAAATAATAATTAATCTATAAATATAATATATTATAACTTCCTACATTTACATGCATTGAAAAATAATGACGTCAATCATGTGTACGTGTGGATTACCACCACAAAGAAGAAATGTGATCTCTTCATATCTAATCACTATACATTGATGATTATAAAATTTTATATAACAAATTAAAATTAAATTCATTACATTATTAACATTTTATAGGGGATGAAACCATTTTATTAGACTATTAAACGTGAAAATATACAATCTTAATTTTGAAAAAATTGACATAAAAACTCAATGTGAATGGCAGAAGAAAAAAAATTCAATTAATGGACTTAAATTATTATAAAACCATAAAAAATTTCATATATATTACTATGGTTCTAAATAATTATTTTATAAATTTAAAATTATTATACAGGAGTATAAAACACATACGACTCAGTAGAGACCCAAAATAAGAAGATTCTTTTAAAGTCTCATTTTCTCTTGTGATTGTTTTTTCTCAAAAATTCGTTTTGAAAATAATATTATTTTAATATCATAATAAATATATATTTCCTTATCATATATTATTATTTTTTGGTTTGTGATTTTATTTTTTCATTTCTTCTCCTATTGGATCAGGAATCATAAAGGGATTTACATGTAAGAAACTTTCTTTTAAAGAATTCATATTTTATTGTTTTCATCCACATTATTTTTCTTCAATGAAGTGGTTTTTAAATTTTTGGAAAAATTTTATTATTTATTATTTAATGGATCATAAAATTCAGTTTTCAGATACTTATTATTTCCTTTTTAAAATTTTATAAATGAATCTATTTAACATTTTTTATAAGGCATATTTTAGAATTTTTAATTATAGAAAAAAATAATGTCTTTTATCAATATAACTTCACCGACATTTACCAACGTAATTAAAATTTTATGTTAACAAGATTTCAGTACATGTTTCCATGAATTCAGTCATTAGAAATATATTAAAAAATATAATGATAATTTTATGATTTTATAATAGTTATAGAAAAGGTTATTATTGTATTAATGGAATAAATTTTTTTTCGAATTTGATTTAACGGAACTTATTTTTAATTTTTTTATTCTATTTATTATCAATTTGAAAACGGGTTGGTTTCATTGGAAACCCTTTATTTTTTAACAATTTATGGTCTCCTTTCATTCATTTTTTATTTATGGATTTGTGGTCATTAAATTTTTTATGATCATATTGACATAGACATTATTTTCTCCTCAATATCTATATTTTATGTATTAGTGATCATTTACACTACACTAATAATTTCATAATTGTATACCATTTATTTATATATTATAAGTTTTATGGTTAATAATCATCTAAAATTTAAATAATGCATTAAACATAAAAGTGTTGTGTGTGACCATGTTTTTGATAGTTACTCATTGCATCAATAGGTCTCATGAGACAATATAGTAGTTATTCCTTATTTGATGGTAATCTAATTTATAACTACCCATTTATTAATATTGATGTCTTGGTCAAGGAATTGATAGTATGATCCATGATAACATAGTCGAGACCATGATGGAATGGTCTTGAATGTATGAATTTATGCATTTCCTATATTAATAATCCATTATACATTATCCACATAACTTCTATATTGACATTATCCAGGTATGTTCTTTGATCTCAAGTAGTTTGTTGAATGCGGGGTGTATTGATTTTATACTCTACAACATTGATTACACCTTACTTACTCATAATATATTTTTCTCTATGTAACCCTTATTGAGGATTTTAGGTCAAACATTGCCTTTGTTCTTTTGAGAAGGATATGAAGAAGGATATTTAAAATGATTTCAAAGATTAAATATTGTTTCTTATTCAATGTTTTTATATTCCAAATTTTATATTTGATTCATATATGTATCACATTTTTTAGGAGTACTAAATTTTTTGATCTCGTATGGTGTGAAACCTTGTATCTAATACCGATGTAATAACATAATCAATGGATCTAGATTACTATATGAAGGGGTGTTACACATATGGTAATGTTGCAACCAACACCTTGACAAAACAGAGTCGATGGTCATTTTATATAGTGGAATAGATAAATGATATCAAAAAATGAACGATAGATCCTTTTAGTAGACTAAAAGAAATAGATAAGTACATGGTTCACTTATTACATAAAAAATTATACAAAATACATAAAAATTGAAAATAAACAACTTTGTGGACACCTATTCAAATAATATATCTTCATAAAATTAGGATGGAAAACAAATAAAGTTGTAAACTCAAATACTCAGTAAGGGTTACATAAATCAATAATAAGTGAATAAAATTATATAATACATAATCATTATTCTAAGGTAAATAACATAAAAAACATGACCTTAATAAACTGAAAATGAAAATTCATCCATAGTTTTTATCATAGTGAAAATCTTAGGGAATGTAATGACTGAATATTAAATGAAGAATATGATAATTTTTTTAGATGTCAGTTATCTGGAACATGAACAATTATCCTACCATGAAAATTTATGTATAAGGGTAAAACCCATTTAATTATACTTGGAATCAAATATGAATGGTTTTTTTCCAACTATTTTGTCTTATTGGATTCATATATTCATCGATGGACATTCTATAACCAATCCCACTCATCAATGCAAGTCCGAATCATTCTTCATACATATATTAAATTTAATAAAATCATTAATATAACACAATGTAGGTTAAAAATGGTATAAATATAGACAATAATAATATACATGATATAATAAATATGGATATATAATCAATTATTCAATGAATGATTATCATATATAAAAGGGATGTATACAGACACCCAAAAAAGGAATCGAGGGTCAATGAGGCAAAAAAAGGGAAAATATTAATGCTTACCATGAAAGAATAGATTTAAATAATATTTGGACATTCATATGAATATATTATGATAAATGATGTCCAACTAAAGTGAAAATGTATAAAATTATTTTAAAGGATATTTAGAAATATTCCACTTTAGTGCAGTTTAAGAGAAAATGTTAAAGATTATTAAAAAAGAAAAATTGCTTTTATAGAACAAAAAATGAACAAATATATTATTTTCATGATAAAAATATTTATTTTATAAAAATATTTGTGGCTTGAAACATATTATGTAGTGTTCATTAAAATGAGAATTAAATCAAGAGGTTCCCTTTAATCGAGCTTTCTTATTGAGTGGGATTGAAAAAGAACCCTTATAAAATATGTATTTACTATTAAAATAATGATGAATTGATCTAGATTAATATTAATGTAATGTTTAAACAGAATTTAGTATATTATTATAAAAATAAAGAATAATTATAGTGGGGTAATGGGAGATAAAATGAAATCTAATGGAAAAATGGGGGTTCTGAGAGAATCCCTCACAATATTTTTATTATCGATGTTATATTTAATCAATGTGGTGATTATGTTCGAAATAATAATATTAAATATTGGATAAGTGGGAATGAAAAACATAGTATAAATATTGGATTCCACCAATAATATTGGCATAATATAATCAATAATGTAGACATATAATCCAATGAATGGAAATTGATTTTGAAATCCCTTACCTTTTGGACGAAAGTGTTCTAGACTAATAATTAATGTTATGAATAATATAATTGGATTATTTAAAAATTAAACTATGTAAATATTAAAAATTTATTCTATTTTTAATAATTTCATTATGTTCGTTATGTCCATTTTTATGAGTTATAAGAATCAATTTCATCATTCATGAGTGTTTGTTTCCTTATTTTTCATGATTTGTTCATTTATATACATGAATTTATGATCCTATAAAATGGGAATAGTTATAAATAATTTAAATTATGTGTTATTAATGAACATCATGAAGAATAACTGTCCTTATATAAATTTTGTTTCCAAATATGAGGATGATTCATTATATAGAACATATATGATCACCATTTAGAATATTTTATCATTTTTTCAATCATCACAAATTCGTTTTATATTAATAATTAATATTATTTAAATATAGTAGTTATAGAAAATTATGTAAAATATAATATGTATAAGAAAATATTATTTATTCATAATATTGGTTTTATTTCCAGCCATGAATGCATTACTAAATAATTAAAACACATCATCCATGATGGGGGTAAATCGACACTGGACATGTGAAGTTTTCATTTATAGAACAAATAGGAGTGTAAAAGGTATTTTATGGTTCATATACCACTATAATAATAAAAGTATAATATATATATGATAGTGTAGTTATCATTACTATTTTTATAGAGGTGAAAAGGAAAGTATAAGAAAAGAAAATAAATTAAATGAAATTTAAAATGAACAAATTCCGATTTATCCTACAGAATTATTCTCCTGGAGAACCTCTTTAGGTAGCTTGGAACTTTTATTGTGGTGAGGAAAGTTGGCTATAGATGTCGGAGAGATACTTGGGAAGAGTATTGGGTATAAATTAAAAAATCATCAATTCTTAGAATGTTTGGAGAGAAGGGGTGGTATTTATAGTGTAAGAGAGGGGTGTTTTATGGTTGTCTTATTCCTTAGTTTGTTATTTTTTATCAAGTCTATGAATATTTTTTTATTAATGTGACTACATATAGTATAGATATAATGATAATTGGATATAATGGTCCTTACAGTAGTCATACATCATTAATGACTCAATAATTCATTTATATTTCTAATACTGTAAAATACTATATTGCTCATTTCAAAAGAAATTCAACTATTTTAGATAAATAACAAAAAATAACCTTAATCAATTTTTGATGTCTACAATTTAAAAAACGAACATTTTTTTTGAAATGTTTTTCTAAATATTAGAAATTTAATTTTTATTTAAAAATTAATTTAATAAAAAATACTGATTTTGAAATTATATGTGATTTTATGGACCATTGAAAAATAAATTATTGTATCAAAAAATTATCTTATAATAACAAGACAAGAAAATATTAATTAATGAATCTATGTTTTTAATATAAAATTTAATTAAAATTATTATATTCATTATAAAACCCTAAAAAAATTTGTGTTTCAAAAAAATACCAACAGTTCATTGAATATTTTTTTATAAAATTATTTACTTATTCCATGATATAAATATATAATATTTTAATTCATATGAATCCTAAAATTATTTTCTACTTTTATATATATGGTTACTAATCCATTGGTCTAATTAATATTCCTAATGCTAACATTGATATTCCAATGGTCAAGTTACCATATAATTGTTTATCACCATTCATTTGTGCAATGTAATTAGTCAAATGAAAGATATTTATTTAAGAAGACACATACCCTAAAATAATGTGGTGTTATATTCTTCCCTACTAAAGAAATTTTATACACAAATTTTTGTCATGATTATTTTCTTCAAAAAAGATGTGGGAAGTTTTTCTTTATAACATACTCAGGTTCCCATGTTACTACTTCCATTATATGATTTCTTCAAAAAACCACTACCAGTAGAGTCATTATATTTCTCAAGAGTTAATCTATTGTGTCAAGAATCTCAATAGGATTTTCAATATATGACATGTTAGTTTCTAGTTCAATTTCCACATTGAATATTACATGTGGTGGGTCTAGATTGTACTTATTTTACCAGGATATGTGGAACAATTAATGAAACATGGAGGGACAGGGTGGTATTTCTAATTACAATGAAACAGATAAAATTACTTCCATAATTTCAAATGGTTTTTTGTACGTTGGTCTTAGTTTCCCTTTCTTGTTATACCCAATGAAACCCTTCCATGGAGATGCTTCTAGAAATAAACGATCTTCTACATGAACTTTAAAATCATTCCTATGGTGGTTAGTATAACTATATTTTTTTTACATTAATCTTCTTTAATATGAGCATAAATTGTGTTTCCCTTTGTCAACATATCTTTAATAAGTTCTTGGAAAATTATTTTCCACTCAATAACTTCAATCCAACTCATTGGAGTACAAAATATCGTTCCATGTAATTATATATATGGAACCAATTAAATATTACAAAATAAGAAATTATTGTTGGAATATTCCACCAATGTTAAATATTGATACCAAATACCATGAATGTAAAGAGCACATGATCTAAAAATTCCCTCAAATGTTTGAATATTTTTTTCAATCTATCCATCTCCTTGATTGTGCTAATTAGTACTCAAATGAAGCTCAGTATCCAAATAATTCTAACGACTCCTCGTGAATTTTGATATGAAACAAAGATCTCGATTAGAAACAATCTACTGAGGGGAACAATGAAGTATTAAAAATTAAGAAACATAGATTCTTTATAGGTGATCACAATGTAAATATTCTCTTATAGGAAGAAAATGTGCCAATTTCTTAGGTGGTGGTCAATATCCTGTATCTTATAATTCTTATTTGGGTTTTTTGGTAATCTAGTGACTAAGTCTATAGTAATTTCATCCTTATTTCACATAAGAATAGATAATGGTTGCATAAATAATATTGGATCTAATGTCTCATCCATCAATTGTTGATTACCAGGTATCTGGAAACATGGTCATAAATATCCACTTCATATTAACCCACCCAATATTTAATTTCAGATATCTTTACATCTTGGTACTACCATAGTGGAAAAAAATTAGTGATATGTGCATTGAATAATAGTTCCCTTTTTAGCTCAGGTATTTATAGAACCCATAACATATTTCGAAATTTCATAATTCCATCCTCCTATATGGAGAATGTCAATCATCCATCCTTATCAGCATTATTATTTTTTAAATTCTCATTATGAGATTGAGAAATTTTTATATTATATAGTAAGGATGGTTTATAAATATTTTTAAAGAGATGTTATGTTTTCCATATCCATATTTAATAAATCAATGAATTCAAGATCTTTATCAATCCTCATTTGGGACATAAGTCCATGATCTTTATTTTTTAATTCATATGAAACCTTATTTTCATTTCTATGGTGTTTGTGTATTGAGTAATCATAATTCTTAAGTAAATCATTCCATTTTTTCCTCATGTTGAGTTATATCTATGTAAATATGTATTTCAAACTCTTGTGATCAGTATATATATCATATAAATAAACATATATATTGTGTTTCCATATCATCAAAAAATATATTACGGATCCTAACTAAAGATCATGATTTGGTCAAATTTTTTTCTTGAGTCTTCAACTACTTTGATTCATATAAAATAACGTTATAATGTTTCATAAGTACACAACATAGTCCGTTATTTTATGAATCACTATATATCATAAACCCTAAATTTATATATGGTAGAGTTAAAATCTATTTATTGACTAAAATTATCTTCAATTTTTAAAAACATTTTGTACATTATTTTTTCCATACGAACAACATCAATTTAGGTGTGATCCTGGTTAAGAGGTTAGCTAGTTGGGATTAATCATGAAAGGAACTCTAATAGTATCCCACTAAACCAATAAAAAAATGTACCTCATTTATGTTCAATGATTTGTAATAACAATGGATTTTAATTCTCATCATAGGATCAACTTAGATTATATACCTAGAGAAAATATAGAAAAGAATAGAAAATTACTAGATCGAAAATTCAAACATTCTAAATTTACTATATAACTCTTTTCTTCTGAGAGTCTTAAGAATAACATTCATGTGATTCTCATGGTCTTCATAGAATTTATAATACACCATAATATCATCAATAAATACTAAAACAAAATTATCATAATATTCCATGAAAACTATGTTCATTAGATCCAAAATAATAAATGGTTCATTTATTAATCTAAATGGAATTACTATAAACTTATAATGTCCATACGTCATCCAAAATTAAATCTTCAGAATATCTTGCTTCTTTACAAACTGTTGATGATACCAAGAGTGAAAGTAAACACAATATATGGATTAGGAATGTCATATTCAAATTAAGGATGTAACAATTATAAATGAATACATTGATCTATTTATTGAGTAATTAATTTAGTTAAATGAGGCCCAGTAACTATAATCTCACAATCAGACATCCCATGTCTAATACCTTGAATAATGATACTCATTTGTATGAGGAAATATCTTCTTCCTACTTTGAATAAAATACATATTTCATGGAAACCAATAGTTCTCAAATTCCATTAAAAATAGTCAAAATACAATAAAAAATACACAATTTAATTTACCTAGAATGAAATTACGAGTAATAGATATCATCACCCCTAATTAGTTGTTTTTATGACACTTTAAAATGAAACCCATCCTACTTGGATGATACTTTAAAGATTCAATATATACTTCCTAAAAAACTTAAATGGAACCGCCAAAAATTAAAGTGGGGACTATGATAATGATGAATAAGATGAGAGGGAAGATTTTAAAAATACATGGAATTCAAAATCCATCCATGATAAAAATAATACCAAGTGGGAAATAAAGAATCTATATGGGGGTGAAAAAAAAAGAAAGAGTCTGGAGACATGGCCTCTCCTAAATTTTAATAAACTTAATGAAGAGAAAGTGTGCAATATAAAAATAAATGGTCTTCCCTACTACAAATACATGATAATGGGTATGTCATGAGGTCAATTTATGTTTCACCTTACAATAGAAGAATCTAGGGGAATGTAATGAAATATCCCAATGGACATTAAAGTAATTACAAACCAATAACCATCCCTCAATGGAATGACCAATCGCATCCTAGAATAACCCACCGTAAAGGGTGTTAAACCATTATTCTATTAACCTAATGATGGTGGGTTTTTATTACAACATTATAGATTACCTATATCATAATAAAAATGATAATTCATTTTACTATTTTCATGAAAATAGATTGATAAATGAACATAGAAAAAAAATTAAAACTTATAATAAAATGACATTTATTATTTATCATTGGAAATACTTAAGTTACAAGTAATAATAATCATTATTTATATTGGAAATGAGAAATAATATAAATGCATGATCTCAAATAATTAAAATGTGGTATCTTGTAGTAGAAGAAACAATTCATAAGAAAATAATAAATTATATGATAAGAATAAATAAATTCCATTACAGATAGAGATGTGAGCCTAATATTTCAATGGACTAAAAAATAAATAAATGAATGCATAGATAAGAATATTTTTCTTATTGTGATTGAATTTATAATTTGGTATATAAAAGCATAACATCAAGGATTAATTAACATATATTATAGATACATTTCTATGGACCACTCCCAATAACTGTACAATTTTTCTCATGATACATAAAATATACCAGCAAGATTATAAGAATAGGTTGCACCTATCACATGATAATTTCAATAAATCCTTATTATGAAGTGAATAGATAAACTATACATATCATAATGTTCCCTAATGATCATAATATATTATAAATTCTATAAAATCTATACGTACTTGTATATAAATAAGGGATATATGAAATTTAATTATATTCCAATTATTTGGAAAAATATTTTTATTTGGAAAACAACCCACAATCAACATGGAATGTATTAGATATTCACAATGTAATATAAGTAATGTATTTAATGTAATTATAAAAAGTTAGTATCAAAGGGTATTTTCATCATCTTGGTCAATAAAAATTAAACAACCTTGAAATAATTTTTTTTTATGTTACAGGAGAACAAACCAGTGATAAATAAATAAAACCATGATCCACACATCCTAATTTTTCACAAAAATATTATAATTTTTATAGATGAATGGTTAATTCATTTAAATATTATAATAATTTTTTCAAATAATTATTTATAGATCAAAAATATTTTTTGAATCATCCAATGAATATCTTTCAGGAGTATGAAACTAGGTTTATAGTTTGACCTACTTGTTTTTCACCGAGTAAATATTGATCTAATCAACAACAAATACATTAGCTTATTACCCCGAAGTGCATATCTTCCAATGTATTAATCAATTTTTTAAAGACTTGAGTTAATTTTCATGGAATCAAAACCCTATATACTTCATTATATTTTTAGTATTTAACCCATTTATATAATTATAATTTAGGTTCCCAGGAATGTTTGATCATTATAACATCATAGGAATGCAGTATAGTGATGAGTGATGGTGATTTACCATTGATAATATGATAATGAATTTATATCAATAATATATAATAAAATATCATTTTGAAATAAATATAAATTGGAGGGGATTATAGAAATAATGGATATGTTGGGATTATGGTCCCATACAATAGCATAATAATGACATATTTGAAAACATTATAATGAGAAAGAATAGGGAATATCTCATTAATAATATAAAAAAATTCTAATACCATGGAATTTTATGAATGAATGTATATGAAAAATAATTTATAATAATATTGTAACAATATGATTTCAATTAGAAAGGAAAGGGGAGGATAGTGATCCCTTACCATGAAAAGTAGATTGTTTAATTTTGGTAAGAGAACCTTAGAAAAGTTAATACTTATTGGAGAGAGTATAGTGATATAAAATGTAATGAGAAAAACCTTATAGACCATTACATTACTGAAAATATTATAATTGAGGTGACCAGAGTAAATCTAGGGAGTTTTTCGGACATGTGAGTCATTCCAATGGTGTTTCATTGAATCAATTTTACAAATTTCTTTTTTTCCAAATGTGAGTCATTCTGTAGGTGTTTCATTCCAACAGTTTTCCAAATTTCTCATCTTCCAACAGTGATTCATTTAAATAGTGTTTAATTCCAATTGTTTTACAAAATTCATGTTTTCCAATGGAGAGTCATTCCAACGATGAGTCATTCCAATTTTTTTTATAATTCCTAGTTTTCAAACAGTGAGTCATTCCAATGGTGTTTCCTTCCATTAATTACCCAAATTTTTTGTTTCCCAACTATTATACATTATAATGCTATTTTACTCCAATAGTTATCCAAATTTCTTATTTTCCAATATTGATTCATTCCAACAGTTTTTCAGTCTAACAGTTTTCTAATTTTCAGGTTCTCAAATTATGAATTATTATAATATTGAGTAATTCAAATAGTTTCCCATATTTATAGTTTTCCGATGGTGATTTATTCAACTGTGGTGTCATTCCGAAATTTTTCCAATTTTCCAGTTTTCCAACGGAGTGTTATTCCAACAGTGTGGTTGTAAAAAATTGTCTCCAAATAACATGTTTTCCAATATTGAATCATCCAAAAGATGAGTCATCTTGGAAATGACTCATTTTGGGTGGTGATTTATTTAAACACTTTTCCATTTTACTATAATTTTCTAATTTCCAATAAAGTTTCATATTTTCAATTTTGATATCATTTATAACTAAAAATAATTTTAATGCCTATATAATGGAGTTTCAAATCTATTTCAAATAATATTAATCATATCATCAGTTTATAAAATGTATAGAGACCATTTAAATCCATAATAATCTTGTTTTAATGAGATACTCTTTTAATGGTTAGTTAAATCATTTCAAATCCAGTTAGTTTTATATCTAATATTTCAATGGTAAGATGTTCCCTCCATTCATTCCATATTCATTATCTTGATATGGGAGGTTCCAATGTATCTACCTCGGTGTAATAAAACATCTTGCTATAGTTCATTAGAGTTCTCATAGTCATAGAGGTAGTTTACTTTTATACACACACCCCTGTTTTGGTGCAGCATGTTGGTGAAATGATTCTTCCTTCCATAGTGGATTTTATTCATTTCCTTTCTTATGTGTATCATATAGAATTTGATTATAATTTTTATCCTTATAGAGATTGTTGACTCAGGAATAAGTATGATAAACTATTTTGTTTAAATTAAATATAATTGTGTAGGGGAATGCGATGTGTGATCATATGGATTTATTGTGATTTATTAATGTTATGAATTATATGTGGTATGTTACACAATGAACATCATGGTTGTTAGCATTCCATTCTTGAAATTATATCTTTTTAAAAAAAGAATTTTTTTGTGTTGTTTTTTACCAGCACATAAAATGTAATTGGATAATCATGTATGATCCATTAATTAATTAATTTCCCCATGATCTAATGGCTTTTGTGATAACACCCTAAATTGATGATGTAACGACCCGACCCCAATTACCCAGAGTGAGTGAATTATTACATAACATTGTCATGATTACAAAGAATAAAGTTCCAAATGAATGATCAGAATAAAAGTATTGGAAAATAGATTACATACATGATGTTCAACATTACAACTTTAAAAGAAAAACAACAGTAATTTATTCCATTAGAAATGTCCAAGCCTCCTGGATCATGCCTGAATGTTACTCATAACAAACTTCTTCATATTCTGGGGAAATAAAAAGTAAGAAAGGGGTGAGATCAGATGATCAGTAAGGTTAAATAAATTAGCGAAAGCTACAAACTTTAAAGGAAATATTTGTAATAAAAAACAGCATTTTATACATAAAATTGAACATAATATGGAAAAAATAAATCAATCATTACCATATAAACATGCACATGGATATTATTCTAGTCTAATAATCACATGTAATCACTAATTTCATAATTAAAGAATATATAATACAAGACTTTAATTTATGTGTCAAAGCCTCGTGCTAGGACCTAGGGGATAACTGTAACCGGACCCCAACCCGTAGAGCCTCTATAACCGGACACCACCCTGGAGGGTCTCTTTAATCGGACTCTAACCCAGAGAGCCTCTGTAACCAGACTCCATCCCTGAGAGCCTCTGTAACCAGACTCCAACCCAGAGAGCCTCTCTAACCGAACTCCAACCTGGTGGGTTTTCTATAACCGGACCCCAACATGAAGGTTTTACTTTTAACGGTCCCCAACTAGGAACATACTAGTCCAATACATTCATCATATGAAATGGTTGAAATGTAACATAAAAATTCTTATTAAAAATAGAATATGAAATGTGAACAATTTGTCCATAAACCATGAATGTTATAAAATAACACATCCACAGCCAATAATATCAAAAACATTCAATACAATATGTAAGTATTATATCATAATAAATCAACTTCAAACAAGTTTAAAATCCATTAAATGATGTTGACATAGATGGAAATTATCAGTAAAATGCTTTGAGTGAAATACCCCCTTTTCATGAAATGATTTAAAATTATCACTATTTATAATGGAAGTCATTTAAAATGTATTTTTGAATAAAAGTGTCCCATACCACATTGAAACTTTTTTAAAAAATTATCATTTCAAAACATTCATGTCCATATAAATAAATCATTAAAATCATTTTGAAAACATGGACATTAATTAAAAGGGTTTAGAATTATAAATCATTAAAACATTTAAAATGATGATCTAGTTAAATAGACCCTCCCATATAACCTTAAAGGATTCTTTTTGAAATAAATTTTATAAAATATGGGTATCTATGATAAGTATTTCCAATTAAATACTTACACATGACCAATCTCGGATAATAATGAGAGTGAGGAAATAACCCTTAACGAGTTGTAATCAATCGAGTCTTATAAAAAATAGTCAATAACCACCAAATTAATCATAGAATATCATGAATATAAATATGATCATGATAATATATATCAAATGTAAGTACAAAATACACCACATGAAATAAATAAATGGTGAACAATGGAAATCTCATGGAAGTAAAAGTGAGATAAGAAACCCCTTACTATGTGTCTGTCTTGACTCACTCGTATGTTCCTTGTTCTTCCTGAATAATAAATTTAAGATAATTTATAATTTCTTAAGAATATTTCAAAGTTTATTATTCCTTTTATATCACTTATTACATTTTTTTTACAATTAGTTAATTATTTCAGTTCATATAGGACATTTTGTCGATGTTCGGAACTTGAGTAAAAAATGAACATGTTATAATTATAAATTGTCTATGTGGTAAAAATTCAATTATATATGAAATGATATTACCCATTTAGGTTTAATATATATCATATATGTCCATTATATATATTTATTTATAACAGTACATAACTTTTGGACATAAAAAATGAAATGCACCGTCCATGGAGACGGTAAGCCGTACGTATGCATGAATGCTACTTTCATTTATATTTTGTATTTTAATGGAACTAAAACATAAGGACACATAGATATATTATAATTCCAGTATAATATCATATATAATATTATTAACTCCATAATTTATACATCCCACATAAGTCATTAATGAGTCATATCACTTTGAGGGGGCCGTAGTCCGCACTTCCTAAAATGAAATTATTGTGTTTTACTGATAATGGAAACCATAAAGGTATCATATAAATAGAAAAAAGAGAAGCAAAAAAGAAAACATAAACATAATATATATATCATATATAAATAAAGTTCCATCTTAATGGCCACCATGAGAGGAGGTAGGAGATAATCGAACAATCATCTTCTCATGAGGCATTAGTTTTCCAACCCTAGAAAAAGTATGTTCTTCACCCATTTGATGGAGGTATGTGTAAATTTAGTTAAAATAATTCTCATAGAAACATACTATAGTATTTAGGATACTTTTTTTTCATAAAATAAAGTAATAATTATTTGGGGGGGGGGGTTGGAGAAGTAAAATAAAACAAAATAAAAGAAAAGAATTTAAGAGAAACAGTTACCATTAATTTGGGTATCTACCTTGGTATGAACCAAAAAGGACTTATTTATGTGACTCCTACCTAGTTTAAGGCTTCTAGGGGTACTATATGGATCTGGAGAGATTATTTGGGTAGGGTTTGGGTGATCCAAGGGGCTTGAGAGGTGTGTGAATGGGTTTGAAGTGGTGTCCTTTTATATGGGGGGAGGGGCTCTTTAGGGAAGTGTGAAAGTATTGTTTTATTATATAGTGATATTCGGTTTCTAATGTTCCAAAACTAATTAAAATCGAAGATAATATGACTAATTGTCAAAATTAAATCATACAACAAGAATTTGACTTGTTTTGGATATAGTTTTAATATTAATAATCTTATTTATTTAAATAATTCATTATTGATGTAAATACAACATCGTTATTGTGTCATAAATAATTTAATTTATTTGATGTATAAAAATTATAAAAAAACCATAATGTATTAATTCTTTTTATCTTTAAAATTAATATTTATAGCTAAAAAATATGACTTATATGACCCCATTTAAAAATTGATTTAGTAAAAGATATTTGTTTATGTCATTTTTCCTTTTACTTTAAGTTAATTAAAATAAAGTGTCATTATCATTAATAAGTGGCTCCATGGGGGCCCATAATCGACCCCAGGATTCCCATGGTCTTCCATGACTCATCCAATAAGGTTGGGATAAGTGTTAAGGTAGTTTTTTATTATTATAATATTCATTTTACCTTGAATTACCATATTTACCTTTAACCGCGGTAAATAAGTCAAAATTTACTATTCACAAAAAAAAATTCATCTTATTGAATCACATTTTACTTACAAAGGTTATCCATGTCTCTAGGATTTTTGAAATTCCACTCACAGAAGCTGTAAATTTTGGTTTTATGCAAATCTGCAAATTCTCCTAGGAGGTGGGTAAATGACGGGAAAAAAGTTCAATAAAATTATTATATATATAAACTTATTATAAAATGAATTCAATGAATTATATTTAACATATATAGGTATTATGTATCTATTTTGACCTAAAATAAATTTAAATAAAATAAATAATTATTTAAATAAAAAGTTGGTTTTAAACAATAACAGAGTGTTTTTCACTATTTATCAAAAATTAAATGTTTTTAAAAAAAAACCAAAATTTCACCCTAATAAAATTTTGATATTTAGAATTATGAAATAAAGAATATTTTACCAAATTAAAAACATATAAGTTTCATTTATTAATTTATAATTAATTCTTGTTGTCAAAACCAAAAACTGTGTTTTTATGAAATAAAAATTAAGAAATGATTGATACTTGTTTATGTTCAATTTCCAAGTGAAATTACTTTCAATGAATAAAATTGGATTAAATTGTACAAATATAATCTATTTATACTTACAAACCATTAAAATGTATAATTTAACACGATAAATGTTTTTGATTAAAAAAATTCAGTTAAAATATAGTATTTTCACGATTCACCAAAATATGAATGTTATTAGAAAAAAACCTAAAATTTATTGAAACTAATATATTAAGTAGAGATTCTAATGATGGATTTTATTTTGTCACGTTGAATATATAAAGTTTTAAAATATTTGATTTAAAAAGGGTTCACCATTAAAAGATGATAAAATATCATTTTTTTAAATATACATCCTTTATCAAAAAAATTTAATTTGTTCTTATATTATGTCTATGAAACACATAATATGGATTTTAAAATTATATGGAGTATATAAGATTCAAAATTCAGTTAATACGATCCATATCCGTTTTTGGGATGACTAGTTTGGTACGTCGTGGGGCGCTCGATCTCAGAGTTGCATGTAGTGAAAGTTATTGAATTACATTGAAGAGATAACATACTATGAAATCTTGGGGTGTTACATTCAACCCTCCATAAATAAATTGTATCCTCGAAATTTTAAATTGTTCTTTCAAAATAAAAGGATAAATATAGAAAATTATTTTTGTGGAAAACCCACATCGAAAATTCTGTTAAAAAAATTTAGTCTTAATAAGATAAAAATGGGAATGAAAAAGTAACCAACAAATTATGATCTTGATTATGAGAACATTGGTGGAAATTATAGACACATAATTAGAGGAAAAGTGTATGTATTTATAGAGAGTGATTGAGGATATCAGTCACAAAAATTGTAGAATTGATGGCCTCAAAGCCGTCAATCAATGATGATTTAAAATATCATCGGTTCAACAAAACATAAGGTATTAGGATAACACATTTTTTGTTTTAAAAAACCGTACATGAAGTTTAATAATTAACTTCTTCATCAAATAAGAGAAGAAAAAAATATACTTGACAAGTAGAGTTCTATTATTTAACTAATATCTACCACAAACCCATATTTTACTCCAAAATAGTTAAAACAAAATTTCTATTTATCCTAACTGTATAGGGTTCCAAAAATAATGAATTTATAATTCACCCATCAGATAATTTAAAAAAGAAACTGCATTATACAATCTAGGACATCACATAGGCTAGTGGGGGTGATGTACCCTTGTCGCCTTTCGATTGCGGGTTCATGTCTCATGGCCTTACCAAACGCGATAGGTTGCCACCCGACCTCTGGGTTTTCCTTTTTAGGACAATTCAAAAATAATCTCAAACATAATCTATTCCAAAAATTAGACTTATCCAAGATACATATGTCCAAACTCACAGTCCAAAATTTATAAGGAAGTTAAACACAATGAAGATCCTTTTTTCCACGTAACAACATGTGAAAACCCTCATCATGTATTCCTTTAAAACATGGTAACACCCTGAATTACCATAAAAACATATTGATCAAATTCAAGCTCCCTTATTCTTTATAGAATACTGGATATATTACTTATATCATTTTTTTTAATATTCAAAAAATGATGTGATTAAAAAACTATTAATCAGTTCCACGGAAGTCAAGAATATCCAATATAATTTATCCAAATTAACAATATCTTATTCCAAAATGAATACCACATTACCAGAACCATATTAAGGATTACCTTTCCTTAAACCATATATTATACAAAATGTGTATCTTACTATTATGTCACATTTCTTAGAACCATATATTCTCAAATCTTAAATAAAAATGTACTACAGTACAATCCTTATTTGTCTCCATAATTAGTATAACAAGTATATTGTTGATACAACACTAAAATTAAATAATTATATAATTACAAGAAAAGAATACTAGTCATTCCTCTTCATCTGAGGTAGTATCATAACTTGATTATTATCCAATAGAATCTTTTGGGGTATACTCTGATGATTTGGACATTGATTCGCGTAGTGTCCCAACTCCTTACAGATGACACATTGTACATTTGAAACTTCTTTTCCTACCCTTGCAATCACATACTTGGTGTCCTTTTTCTCCACACTTATAACAATCACCCATTCCCTTCATGTATTTACCAAGGTGATTCTTTCCACAGTTATCACATATGGGAAAATACTTTTTTTCCCTCTTCACTTTATCCATATTTCTCTCTCCTATCCTTTTCTTCTCTTGCTTCCCTTCAAAACCACAGGACACAAAAAATTCATTACTTATCATATTAACACAGGATACTATTTCTTCATATATTTAGAATAAATGGGAGACTATTTCTATTCTAAATGTTGACTTAATACAATGAAAGATATGATCCATCTTACTCTTTGGATCATACGTATTGATAGAGTTCACATTCCTTCTACTTGGCACTATTTCTATAGAATCACATACACTAGGTCAATATATGTATTGCAATGAATAATTACAAACCTGTAAAATACCTAATGTAAATTGAATAGTTTATGGATATAATCCATTATCATAAAAATATTTTCTCTGATGAGGTATATACTCATAAATCATTCATAATTATTTGTAAAGAAAAAGAGAATTATCCTAATCATATCTCCTGGGAGTGTCATAACCAAGAGTGTAGCAAGGCCCGTTGTCGTGCACCAGTTCCTGTTTGAGTCTAGATTAAAGTGGTGTTTTCGAGCTTTATCTCTAGGTACAACTGTGCCAGATCCACCTTTACCTACTCGTATCCATATAGGGATGTTTTTATTAGAAAACTCAAAAATCTTCTACATTACCCAAATTATAGAAAGTTCTTATACACTAATCCACAATGTCTATCTTAGGGTAATGTTCTCTAATCAGGGTTTATCTAAATCTAGTTTCCAATGATATTCCTATAACTCCCGCTGATACCAACTGTAACACCCCGACCACAATTACCCAGAGTCGATGCATTATTACATAACATTGGCATGATTAAAAGGAATCATATCCTGAAGGACCAATGAGTTTATCATTCGTCGAAAATAGATTACATACATGAAGTTCCACATTACAACTTGAAAAGAAAAATAACAGGAATTTAATCCATTAGAAACTTCCAAGCCTCCTAGATTATGCCTTCAAGTAACTCATAACTAACTTCTTCAAATATAGTAAAAATAAAACATAAGAAATGGGTGAGCTCAGATGCTCAGTAAGGGTAAATAATTTAGCGAAAGCAATAAACATTTAAGGCAAGATGTGTAATAAAACAACAGACTTTTAAACATAAACTTGAACATCATATGGAAAAAATAAATAAAACATTTCCATACAAACATGCACTTGGATGTTCTAGTATTCGAATTATCACATGTAATAACTAATTTCATAATGAGGGAATGTATTGTACTAGAATTTAATTTATGTGTCAAGGCCTCATGACAGGACATTGAGGATAACTGTAACCTGACCCAAACCTGGAGAGCATATGTAACCGGACTCCACCCCGGAGAGCCTCTTTAATCTCACTCTAACTCGTAGAGCCTCTGTAACCGGACTCCAACCTGGAGAGCCTCTCTAACCAGACTCCAACCCAGAGAGCTTCTGTAACCGAAATCCAACCTAGAGAGCCTCTGTAACCGGACTCCAACCTAGAAAGCCTCTTTAACCAGACTTCAACCTGGAGGGTCTTATGTAATTAGACCCCAACCTGAAAGGCTTACATTTACCAGACCCCAACCTGGAACATACTAGTCTAGTACATTCATCATATGAAAAGTTTGAAATATAACATATATATTCATATTTAAACAAGCATACAAAATGTCAATAATTTATCTATAAACCGTGAATGGTATAAAAATAACACATATGTAGTCAAAAATATCACAAAACCATCAATACGATATGGACGATTTGTATCATAATAAATCAACTTCAAATAAGTTTATAATCCATTAAAGGATGTTGAAATAGATGAAAATAATCAGTAAAATGCTTTGAGATAAATAGCGCTTTTTCATGAAATCGTTTAAAATTGTCACAATTTCTAAAGATAGTCATTTAAAAGGTATTTTTGAATTATAGTATCTCATACCAATTTTAAACCATTTAATATAACTATCATTTCAAAACATTTATGTCCATATAAATAAATCCTTAAAATCATTTTGAAAACATGGACATTAATTAAAATGGTTTAGAAAGATAAAGCATTAAAACATTTAAACTGATGATATAGTTAAATAGGCCCTCCCATAAAACCTTAAAATATTCCTTTTTAATTTTTTTATAAAATATGGGTATCTATAATATGTATGTCCCATAAAATTCTTACACATGAACATTCTCGGATAATAATGAGATTCAGGAAATAACCATTACCTCGTTGTAATCAATCGAGTCGTATGAACAATAGTCAATAACCACCAAATGAATCATAGAATATCATGAATATAAAGAAGATCATGATAATATATACCAAATTTATGTACACAATACACCAATGTAAAAAATTAGTGGTGAACAATGGAAATCTCACGAAATTAAAAGTGATATAGGTAACCCCTTACCACGTGTCTGACTTGACTCGCTCGTATGTTTCTTGTTCTTAATGAATAATAAACATATGTTAATTTATACTTTATTAAGAGTATATTCAAGTTTATTATTCATTTTAAATAACTTTTTACCTTCCTATAACAGTTAGTTAATTATTTGAGTTCATATCAGACATTCTGTCGATGTTCAGAACATGAGTCAAAAATGAACTTGTTATAATTATAAATTGTCAATGTGGTCAAAAGTAAATTATCTATATAATGATATTACTCATTTATATTTCATATATATCATATATTTCAATTATATATATATATATGTATTTATAATAGTACATAACATTTGGAGATAAGAAATGAAATCTACCGTTCATAGAGACGGTAAGTCGAACATACGAATGAACACTACATTCATTTATATTTTTTATTTTAATGAAATTAAAACATAATGCTACATAGTTATATTATAATTCAGTATAATATCACATGTAATATCATTAACTCCATACTTTATATGTTCCATTGAAGTCATCAACGAGTCATATCACTTTGAGGGGGCAGTAGTCCGCACTTCCTCAAATGAAATTGTCGTGTTTTATCCATAATGGAAACAATAAAGGTAGGATATAAATGAAAAATATAAAAGAAAAAAACATAAAAATAATATATATATATATATATAATATAAATATAGTTCCATCTTAATTTCCCCCATGAGATGCGGGAGGAGATAATCAAACAATCATCGTTTTGCGAGGTGTTAGTTTTCCAACCAAAGAAACAGTATGTTCTTCACCCATTACATAGAGGTGTGTGCAAGTGTAGTTTGAATCCTTCTCATAAAAACATAATTTTATATTTATTACAATTTGTTTCATAAAATAAATGAATAAAAAGAGTTTATGTGGGTTGGAGAAGTAAAATAAAAAAAATAAAATAAAAGAATTTAATAGAAACTATTACCTTTAATTTGGATAACTTCCTTTGGTTTGAACCAAATGGGATTTTCAAAGTGACTAATGACTAAGGTATTGCTTATAGGTGTAATATAGGGATCTTGAGAGCTTATTTTGGTAGGGTTTGGATGAGCCAAGGGGCTTGAGAGGTGTGTGGAATGGGTTAGAAGTGGTGTCCTTTTATAAGGGGGAGGTGGGGCTCTTTAAGAAAGTTTGATGATATTATCTTATTATATAGTGATATTCGGTTTCTAATGGTCCAAAATTAATTAAATTCGAAGATAAGATGACTCATGGTGGAAAGAAAATCATAAAATAAGAATTGGACTAGTTTTGGATATAGTTTTAATATTGATAATCTTATTTATTTAAATCATTTATTAATGAGGTAAATACTACATCCTTATTCTGTCATAAATAATTAAATTTATTTGATGTAAAAAAATTAAAAAAATACCATAATGTAGGAAATAATTTTATATTTCCAATGAATAATTATAGTCGAAAATATAACTTATATAACCCCATGTAAAAGGTGATGTACTAAATTATATTTGTTTATGTCATTTATTCCTTTACATAAATTTAATTATAATAAAGTGTCATTATCATTAATAAGTGGCTCCATGGGGACCCAAAATCGACCCATGGATGCCCATGGTCGACCATGACTCATCCAATATGTTTAGGACATTTGTTATGGTAATTTATTATTATTATAATATTCTTTTCACATAGAATTACCCTATTTACCTTTAACAACGGTTAATAAAAGTCAAAAGTTACTATTAACCAAAAAATTGCTTTTATCTTATTGAACCACATTTTACCTTTTGAGGTTAACCATGACTCTTGGATTTTTGAAATTAAACTCACAGAAGCGGTAAAAATATGTTTTATGAAAATTTGCAAATTCTCATAGCAGGTGAGTAAAAGAGGGTAAAAAGTTCAATAAAATTTTTATATATCTAAAATTATTATAAAATGAATCCAATGAATTATATTGAACATATATAGGTATTATGTATCTATTTTTACCTAAAATAATTTTAAATAAAATAAATAATTATATAAATAAAAAGTCGGTTTTAACTAATAACTCAGTGTTTTTCACTATTCCTCAAAAATTGAATGTTTTCAGACAAAAAACAAAATTTCACCCTAAGATAATTTTAATATTTGAAATTCAAAAATTAAGTCTATTTTACCAAATCCAAAAAATAGAAGTTGGATTTATTAATTTAAAATTAATTTCTGTTTTCAAAACCAAAAACCGTGTTTTTAAGAAATAATAACTAACAAAAGATTGATAATTTTTTGTGTTCAATTTCAAAGTGAAATTATTTCCAATGAATAACGTTAGATTAAATGGTAAAAATATAATCTAATTATACTTCCAAACAATTAAAATTTATAATTTAACACTACAAATTATTTTTATTAAAAAAGTTGTTTTCAGTTAAAATATATTAATTTTCACTATTCACCCAAATATTAAAGTTATCAGAAAAACACCAAAAATTTATTGAAACTAAATTCTTATGTACATATTCTAATGAAGATGATAATTTTTTCAAAATGAATATATAAATGTTTCAAATATTGGATTTAGAAAGGGTTATCCATTATAAGGCGGTAAAATTGAATTTTTTGAAAAAAATACTTATTTTATCTAAAAAATTGAATTTGTTCTTATATTATGTCTAAGAAACACATAATAAGGATGTTAAAATTATATGGAGTATATAAAATTCAAAATGCAGTTAATATTATCCAGAATTGTTTTTTGAATGGCTAGTTTGGTAAGTCATGGTGCACTCGAAATCGGTGTTGCGTGTAGTATAAGTTATTGAATTACTTTGAAGAGATAACATAATATGAAATCTTGGGGTGTTATAGATGAAGTGAAATTGAATAACATATCCTTTTATAAATATGAAAATATTTTTGTGTTATAGAAAGAGAATAGATGTGGGTGGTGGAAAGTGGGGATGATATGGTTGAACAGTAGGGTTACGATGAATGGTGGTGGTGGATGTGTTTGTTGGGATGTTTCAATATATTCCTTATTTTGTGTTGTTTTTTTATATTTTGTAACACCCCGACCCTATTTAACCCGAGTCGGTGCATTATTGCATAAAATTGGCATGATCACAAGGGGAAAATTCCCAAAAGATCGATCAGTTTAGTAGCCTTGGAAGTACTAGATACATTCATAAGTATTACATTACATCATGAAATAATAACACCAACAACATTTTGTTCCCTTTTGAAAACACTTATATCCTTAGCCTATCCTAACAAGTCAACCATAAAATACATTATTCACATCCTAGGAAAAATAAAACATATAAAGGGGTGAGCTCAGATGCTCAGTAAGGATAACAAAATAGCGGAAAATTTCATAAATAAGAATAAATATTTAAGGCAATGTATAAGACTAAAACAAAATCCTTTCATTCTTAAACATCAGATAAATATATAAAAATTAAAATCAAATAATTACATTTAATTATTCACATGGATATTCTACTATTCCAATAATCACATGCAATATCAATATCCACTTTTATAATATTGGAATGCATAATGCCATACATCATAACCACGTAGTCAAGGCCTTGTGTCATGAATAAAAATACAATTTCATCAAGACATTATGACAAGACAATAGTTTGTCTCATGAGACATACCAATGCATCGAGGAGCTATAGAGGGATCCACCCATCACTTACTAAGTCCAATGTGTTCCTCATATTAAAGGTTTAAACATAACATAATCATTTGAAATAAAAATAGCTTAAGAAATGTCGAACTTTATCCATAAACCATGAATGGTATAAGAATAACACATACACAATCAAATATATCCCAAAACATTCAATACAATATTTCAGATTTTTATCATAATAAATCGACTTCAAGGAAGCTTAAAATCCATCAAAAGGATGATGACATAGATAAAATAAAAACTATTTTTAGAGAAATATATCTTTCTATTTTGAAATAATTTAAAATCCATATAATTATAAAAGACAAAATTTATTTTCAAAATATTCTTATAAGCTTATATGGGAATCTTTGATGATGTTATAACTGCAGAAAATAGATGTAGTTTCCATATATGTGAAAAAATCATTCTTACCTTAATTTTGTCGAAAAGGTCATAAACTACCTTGTTTGGAAAATGACAGAAAGATTCCTTTCAAAATATATATGGTCTTATAATGGTATAAATGGAATTAAATCATAGTCTAGTAAATAGTAAAAAATTGTTTTGAAATACATTTTTAAGAAACAAGATGTGGATAATAAATACTACCCGGTAGATACTTCCGTAAAAACAACGTCGGATAATAAAGAGATTGTGAAACTAACACTTACCTTGAACATTACTTTGGCCGAGGGTACATTTAACCTACTGTATAATGAACATAGTATGTAATTAAATTACTCAATAACCATATTCATATTTATTATATCATAAATTATTAATTTATGACTTTATACTACCAATTTAATAATGATTTCCATGTTAAATTAACATTTTGGGTAATAAATGATTTTTGTATCGTATGAGTTTTAAATTGTTATTCTTGATAGTATCATTTAGATCATGATTTAAATAATTCCAGAACATAAACCATAATTTATATATCATATATATTTATAATATAAATATTTATAATAGATAGATATATGAAATGAAAGGCACAGTTTATGGAGACGGTAGGTCGTATGTAAGCATAAACAATGTTTCATTTTTCATATCCTATTGAACGGAAGTAAGTGAATAAGAGATATATAATTACATATGTATACATATATATCTCATGTGGAATTATTATTTCATATATTAAAAACTTATTAATAATATATAGTTGTATAATCTTCGTTGAATGTTGAACATGGGAATGAATCTCATCGCTTTGTGGAAGCGGTAATCCGTATGTATGCACGAGAAAAAATATCATTATATTTATGGTGAAATCGTATTTAATTGGTTGTTATATCATATATACATAATAATTAACATGTTATATTTATTATTTACATCTCTTATACTCATTATTATACCCATCCAAATAATAAAGTGTTTGAATAACAAACAACACCACGACGTGGAGACAGTAAGCTGTACATACACACGTATGGTGACTTTGTCATTTAGGGGATGGATAGAATAACGAATATGTTTGTACCATATTTATAATACCATAACATTATGTAGGAGTCACTGTAGTTATTATTTTTTTATGTAAATAACAAAGAAATAGGAAGTGGAATATGAAAAGAACATGAAAGAGGGTGGTGAAATTATTACCTCTTCTTCAGGTGTTTCCTTTTGAGTTGATCAAAATGGATTATTAAGATGGATATTTGATCAAATTAATGAAAATAGTATTATTTTAGGGATTTTTGGAGGATATTTTGGAAGGGGGTGGCTGAGCCAAATGGCTTTGGAGGTGAGATTTTGAGAGAAGGGGAAGATCCCTTTTAAAGAGGGGTGAGGGTCACTTTAAGAAAAGATTAAAATATAAATTTATTATAAAATCATATTCGGTTTATAATTGCTCAAAATGAATATATTTAGATCCTTATGTAGTTGTTGGTCCAAATCCTATCAACCAATAGGTTCTATAAATGTTTAGGTTACCATTGTAACCTTATCTTTTAGATTTAACTCTCAGTTAAATAATTTTATTTTTACTGTGTCTTCTTGTATTCTTACACTATATGGTTAATAAAATTACTATAAACATCCAAGATAACTTCAAGTATTTCATAAATGACATATAAAATATTATTTAAGCCCTTTCGCCAAACCTTTTATTTTTAGGAATATTATATTCACCAATAATATAACATTTGTTTTTAAAATTAATTTATGTCAATTTTGACACTCTTTTGTATTTTGTTTTTGTAAATTTCATAAAAACATTATCACCTGGAAGAAAATCTATATAATCATCTATAACATGTCATATTAACCTATAAAATTACTTTAATTCATCATAAGTCTCAATTTACTGTTTTTTGAATATTTATAATATCAATTATTTCAATATTTCATTAATAAGGTAATTATTGCATCCTCATTGTTTCATAAATAAATTATAATATTTTATGTATTAATAAATATAAATAAAATACCATTATGAAGGAAATATTTTTATCTTTCTAATTAATATTTATAGTAGTATTTATGTTGTGTATAACGCTATATTAAAAATGGTTTAGTTATTAAACTTTGAATTTAACTGTTTTAACTCTTCTTTATATAAAATAATAATAAATGTCCCAATCTAATAAAAGTGGACCAAAAGGATCATATTTAATTTCTAAGGTTGTTTTTACTCTCATTATACTTATAAAATATAATTAGTACTTGTATTAGGGTAATTATGATATAATTTTAACCCTTTAATTACCCTATTTACTTCTAACCGTGGTAAATAATGGTCAAAAGTTACTATTCAATAAATTTTATTTTAATTTTATTAAACCACATTTTACTTATTGATATTAATCGTGTATCTTAGATTTTTGAAATCCAACTCACAGAAGTGGTAAAATTATGTTTAATGCAAATTTTCAACTTCTCATATGAGGTGGGTAAAAGACGGTAATAAGTTCAATAAAAGTTTTATATATCTAAACTTATTATAAAATGACTCCAATGAATTATATTGAAATAATATAGGTATTATGTATCTATTTTGAAACAAAATTAATTTTAAATAAAATAGATAATTAGTTAAATAAAATGTCTGTTTAAACCCAAAACTTTGTGTTTTTCACTATTCATCAGAAATTGAATGTTTTCAAAAAAATACAAAGAATTCACCCTATGCTAATTTCGATATTACGAATTCAAAAATGATTTCCATTTTAAAAAATAAAATTTATAAAATTTGAAAACTTGGTTATTAATATTCATAATGGCTAGTTTGATTGGTCGCGGTGTGTTAGAATCTCGAAGATGCGTACAATGCAAGCTATTGAATTATTCAAAGGGAAACATACCATGGTAGCATGGGGTGATACATTTTTCCCACCTTAAAATAATTTTCTCCTAGAAATATTTATAATACTACCGCACAAAAAGATTTGGGTGGTTCTTCATCAATAGTTCCTCTGGTTCCCACGATGCCTCTTCCATCTTTTGGTTTTTACATAGAACTTTTTCCAGACGAGCAGTCCACATTCTCAACACTTGTTCTCTGGTATCGAGAATCTTGAAAGGCTCTTCACAATAAGACAAACCAGGTTCCGGTTCTATTTCCTCATAGGTCAGTATATGAGTTGGGGAAGGATTTAATTTTCTCAACAATGATACATGGAACACATCATGAACTTTGGAAATACTTAGAGGCATTGACAAATGATAAGCAACAACTCCTATTCGTTCGAGAATTTGGAATGGTCTGATGTACCTAGGACTCAATTTACCCTTCTTACCAAATCATATAACACCCTTCCATGGAGATACCATCAATACAACATGATTTCCTACCCAAAATTCATAATCATTCCTTTAGTTATTTGCATAGATCATATTCATTCTTTGATCTTATTTGATGTGGGTTTAGATAACCTTCACCTTTTCCTTCATTTCCTCCTCACGTTCTGGGCCTAGGTGTTTTCTTTCACTAACATCATCCCTACAAGTAGGTGTGCGACATCTCTTTCCATATAACGGTTCATATGGTGCCATCTGAAAACATGAATGGAAGATATTGTTATAAGAAAATTATACTAGAGGTCAATATTGATCCCATATACCTTGAAAATAAAGTGACCAAGATCTCAACATGTCCTCTAAGGTTTTAATAGTCTGTACTAATTGTCCATCAGTTTGAGGGTGGTAGGCAATGCTCAAACGAAGTTCAGTATCCAAATATTTCTAAAGACTTTTCAAGAATCATGATGCAAAATGGGGATCACAATAATAAATAATCCGTAGGGGTACTCCATGATGTCTTACAACATCATTAATATATAGTTTTGCTAAATGTTCAAGTGGTAAATCTTATCTTTTAGAAATAAAATGTGCTGAATTAGAAAGACGATCAACAATGACCCATATTTCATTATTCCTTTTATGAGTCCTGGGTATCCCCATGTCAATGTTCATCGTAATATTATCCAATTACCACTTAGGAATGGTAAGAGGTTCCATGAATCCTCCAATCTGTTGCCTTCCAACTTTCACTTGTTGACAAACCACACATCTTGACACAAAACCAGCTATCTCCCTCTTCATGTTGTCCAACCAAAAATTTTCTTTCAAATCTCTATACATATTTGTGCCTCCAGGGTGTACAGAGAAATGGGAGATATGAGAATCATCCATGAATTCCCTTTTTAGATCAGGTATATCGGGAACACAAATTCTCTTCAAAATTTCAAAATTCCCTATTTATATATGAATTCGATCAATCTCCTATCATTCATAGCTTTAATTTTCTTTTGAAATTCAACATCAATGGTCTAAGAACTTTTTATCCTTTCTAGTAAAGATTTTTTGGAAACTATTTGAAAATTTATTGATGTTTCACCTTCTATGGTTATTACAATATCTATCTTTACTAGATCCATGAAAATATGATCCCTTTCAACAAACATCTAGTTCAAAACTCCATGATCTTTTATGTATAAAGAATCTCACACCGTATTTTTCTTCCCCGGTTGGTAGTGTATTTTGAAATCATAATTCTTGAGTAGTTCAAGCCATCTCCTTTTCTGCATGTTTAGTTATTTTTGTGATAAAATATACTTCAAACTCTTTTGTCAATATAAATATCTCATCTTTCACCATAGAGATAGTGTCTCCATATGTTCAGACCCATGATTAAAGCTGTTAACTAAAGATCATGAGTGGGATTGTTTTGTTCATGAATTTTTAGAAGCCATGTTTCATAGGCAATAACTCTATTATTCCTCTTAAGGACACAACCAAATCCATTCATTGAAGCATCACTACAAATAACAAACCCATCCTTTCCCGATTTTAGAGTCATGATAAGAGCATTAACTAATCTTCTTTTCGGTTCTTCAAAACATTCTTCACACTGTTTTATGAAAAACAAATTGAACACCATTATGAGTGAGCTTGGTTAATGGGTTAGTCAATCAAGAAAAATTCAGGACAAAATGTCGATAATAACTTGCTAAAATAATAAAACTGCGTACCTCATTTATACTCGTTGGTGCTGGACATTCTTGGATTGCCTTGGTCATTGAAGGATCAACATAGATTCAATCATTAGAGACAATATGGCCATGAAATTAAATCCCATGAATCCAAAATTCAAAATTTCTAGACATCCCATGTTATTCATTTATTCTATTAGTCTTTTGAATAATGCACAAGTGATTTTCATGATCTTTGTTGATTTTGGAGTATACCAAGATATAATTAAAGAATACTACTACAATGTCTCAAGATATTCCTTTAAATCCCTATTACTTAGATCCATAAAGATAGAGGGTGTATAAGTCAATCCCAAAGGAATTATTGTAAACTCGTAATACATGTACCTAGCTTGAAATTCTGTTTTCGGAATGTGTTGCTTCTTCACACACAACTGAAGATATCCAAATCAAAGGTAAATCTTTGAAAAATATTGACCTCCATGAAGTTGGTTGAATAAATCATCAATGCGAGGTTAGTGATACTTGTAATTTATTGTTATATCATTGATCTCAATGTAGTCAATGCACAAGCTAATTGATCCATCTTTCTTCTTAACAAAAAGGACAAGAGATACCCATGATGAAACAATGGGGTGAATAATTCACTTTTTACTCAATTATTCTAGTTGTTTCTTTAGTTCCACTAATTCCATAGTGGCCATTCTATAAGGGTTTTTGATATGGGACTTGAACCAGGAATTAAATCAATGGAAAACTAAATTTATCACATTGGAAGATTTCCGAGTAAATACTCTGGAAACACATCAAAATATTCTTGAACAATAGGTATATCCTCTATTTGAACATTCTTTTCCTCACCCATAATTATTTCATTTTCATCCTCTTTTTTCCTCAGACTCAGAAATTGACTTTCTATATCTGATTGATGGTCACAAGGAAAGTATTTTTCTACGAAAATCACTTTAAACTCCCTCCATTCCATGTTTGATAATTCTTCATCTTCCTTTGTGTTTTGAATCAAGGACCTCCATTGAACTGCATCTCTTGTGAGGTGATAAACTTCCATGAAAACGTTTTCCCTTCCACTACTCCGCAAAGTATGAAATATTTTCTCTAAGGAACATATCCATTCCTCAGATACTAAAGGATTTGTACTCCCATTTAATTTTGGAGGTTACTAGCTCATGAAGTGGTCTAACAATGATCCTCCATGTTGCGGATCAGGGTGCTTATTACGGGTAAGGTTATTTTTCATAACCTGAGTGAGTTATCCTGGTATGGTGATATGTTGATCAGCACCAATTGCATCACCAACTCCACTATAATTATATTGAGTATGAGTTCAATCCTTACATATATTACGTGTGTTGATACAGTTTCCATTCATTACACTAGGATTCACTTCTATACAATGGCATATAGTAAATTAGTTTATGAATTGCAATATATAATTCTGAACTTGTAAAACACTTAACTTAAATTGAACAGTTTATGGATATAATCTGTAATCATAAAAATGTTTTCTTTGAGGAGGTATATACTCATAAATCCTTCATAATGGTTTGTAAATAAAATGATAATTATCCTATGAATATCCCCCGGGAGTGTCGTAACCAAGAGTGCAGCAAGGCCCATTGTAGTGCACCAGTTCCCGTTCGAGTCTAGCTTAAAGTAGTGTTTTTAGGATTTACCCCTAGGTACATCTATTCCAGAGCCACCTCTAAGTACTCGTATCCACATGGGGATTTATTTCATGGAAAACTCAAAAAATCTATAGAATACAAATATTATAGGATGTTCTTCTATACTAATCCTCAATGTCTATCTTAGGGTAGTGTTCTCTAATTAGATTTTTTCTAAATCTAGTTTCCAATATTTTTAATAAGCATCCTCTAATACCAACTATAACGCCCCGAACCCAGTTACCTAGAGTTGGTTCATTATTTCATAACATATGCATGATCACAAGGGGTCAAATCTAGAAAGACCGATCATTTTAGTATCCTTGGAAGTAATAGATACATTCTTAAGTTTTACATTACATCATGAAATTTAAGCACCAATAATATTTTGTTCCCTTTTGAACACACTTATATCCTTAGCCTATCCCAGCAGGTCAACCATAAAATACTTCATCACATCCTGGGAAAAAATAATACATAGAATGGGGGGAGCTCAGATGCTTAGTAAGGATAATAATATAGCAGAAACATTCATAAATAAGTATAAAAATTTAAGAAAGTCTATGAGAGTAAATCAAAAGAATTTTAATCATAAAATTATGCATAATATGGAAAATATACTTTTAAATAAAGCCATTTACGTACTCACATAGATATTCTACTAGTCGATTAATCCCATGCAATATCAATATCGACTTTCATAGTGATGGAATTCATAATGATTTACTTCATAACCTCAAAGTCAAGGCCTTGTGCCAAGAATACAAATAAGATTTTTTCAAGTCCTTGAGCCAAGACACTAGTTTGTCTAATGAGACCTACCGATGCATCAAGGAGATATATAGCAGGTTCCACCCATCACTTACTAAGTCCAATGAATTACTCATATAAATATTTTTAAGCATAACATAAACATTAATATTAAAACTAGCATACAAAATTTCAATACTTTATAGTTAAACCATTAATGGTATTAGAATAACACATCCATGGTCGAGCATATCAAAAAAAATTCAATACAATATGGAAGATTTGTATCATAATAAATTGACTTTAGACAAACTTAAAATCCATCAAAATGATGTTGACAATGATGAAATCAACACTTTTTTAGAGAAATATCTATTTATATTTTGAAATCATTTAAAAGTAATATAATTATAAAATTAAACATTTATTTTTAAAATATTATTATAAGCTTTTATGGGGAGCTTCGAAGATGTAATAACCGCATAAAATTTCCGCACTTGTTGTATTAGATAAAAAACATTCTTACCTTAATTTTGATGAAAAGGATGTAAAGTAACTTGTTTGGAAAATGAGAAAAAATTCCCTTTAAAAACATATATGGTCTAATAAGGGAATAAATGACTTTTACCCATATTCTAGTAAATTGTAAAAAAAATTGAAATAAATTTTAATGAAACATGGATGTGGATGATAAAGAGGTCCCTATAGATCATTACCTAAAAACAACCTCCTATAATAAAGAGATTGTGAAAATAACCCTTACCTTGCACATTCCTTGGGTCTAGGGTATGCTTAACCTCTTGTATAATGACCATTGTATGTTATTAAATTTTACCCATACCATATTTATATTTATTATATCATACATGATTCATTTATGACTTTATAATACCCATTTAATAATGATTTTCATGTTAATTTAACATTTTGGGTTATAATTTATTTCTTTATCATACGTGTTTTAACTTGTTATTCATGATGGTATCATTTAGATCATGATTTATATAATTCGATAATATAATACGTTATTTAAATATCATATATATTAGTAATATAAATATTTATTAGAGATATATATATATGAAAAGGAAGGCACCGTTTATTGAGACGGTACACCGTATGTATGCATAAACATTGTTTCCGTTTTCATATCGTATTGAACAGAAGAAAGGGAATAACATATATGTAAGTACATAAAAAAAATATATATATATCCAGTATAATTATAATTTCATATATTACATAATTATTAATAATATATATTCTTTATAATCATCATTGAATGGTGAACATGGGAATGAATCACATCGCGTTGTGGAGACGATAATCCTTGCATACACACGAGCAACAATACCACTATATTAATGGTGTATTCAAATGTAATTGGATGGTATATAATATATAAAGAATAATTAACATGTTATATTGTTTATTTACATCAATTAAACACATTATTATACCAATCCAAATAATGAAGTGTTTGAATAACCAACTACACCACGACGTGGAGACGGTAAACCATACATATCCACAAATGGGGACTTTGTCATTTTGAGGATGGATAGAATAACGAAGTTGGTTGTACCATATTTATAATAAAACCACATTATGTCGGATGTATTTGAGATATTATTTTGCGTATGGATACAACAAAGAAAACGGACATGGAAGATGAAAAAAACATAAAAGAGGGTAGGGAAATTATTACCTCTTCTTCGTGTGTTTCCTTTTGAGTTGATCAAAATGTCTTCTTACGATGGCTTTAAGATCAAAGTAAATAATCTATGATGATGTGAGGGATGTTGGGAGGATATTTGGGTAGGTTTTGGATGAGTAAAATGGCTATGGATTTGTGATTTTGAGATAAGGGGAAGTGCCATTTTATAAGAGGGGTGAGGGTCACTTTTTAGTTTATAATGGCTCCAAATGAATTTATTTCGAGCCATATGTGGTTATGGGTCGATATATTCTCAACCCACAGGTTTTAGGAGAGTTTATGTTAGAATTTTAACATTATCGTTTAGACTTAACTCTTAGTTAAATAGTTCATCTTTTACCATGTGTTCTTGTATTCATACACTGTATGATTAATAAAATAACTCTAAACATCCAAGAGAACCTCAAGTTGTTCATTAATGACATATGAAATATTATTTATGCTCCTTGGCCGGAACATAGGTTCTTAGGAATATTATATCAACCACTAATATAGTATTTGTTTTAAAAATTAATTTATGTCAATTTTGACACTATTTGGTATTTTCTTTTTGTGAAAGTCAGAAAAACCTTATCACTTAGAAAAAAATATATAAACATCTCTAACATGTCATATTAACCTAGAAAATTATTTTAATTCATCATAAGTATAAATTTACATTTATTTGGATATTTAAAATATCAATTATTTTAATATTTCATTAAAAAGATAATTACTGCATCATCATTGTGTCATAAATAAATTAAATCATTTAATGTCGAAAAATTATAAATAAAATACCATTATGTTGGAAATATTTTCATCTTTCTAATGAATAATTATAGTCAAAGTTATATTGTGCGTAAAATTAAATTAATAATGCTTTAGTTATTAAACATTGAATTTAACTCTTTTAACTCATCTTTAAATAAAATAATAAAATATGTCCTAATCTAATCCAAAGGAACCAAATTGGACAATATTTTCTTCCTAAGGATTTTTTGGTCGAATCATACTTATCAAATAGAATTAGGACACGTGTTGGGGTAATTATGATATCATGTTTTCCCTTAATTACCCTATTTACTTTTAACCCGGGTAAATAAAAGTCCAAAGACACTATTCACCAAAAAATATTCTCATATTGTTGAACAACATTTTACTTACTAATATTAACTATGTCTCTCAAATTTTGGAAATTCAACTCAGAGAAGCGGTAAAATTATTTTTTATGCAAATTTTCAAATGCTCCTAGTAGGTGGGTAAAAGAATGTAAAAAGTTCAATAAAATTTTTATATATCTAAACATATTATAAAATGACTCCAATGATTTACATTGAACTTATATTGGTATTATGTATATATTTTGATCTAAAATAAATTTAAATAAAATAAATAAATATTTAAATAAAAAGACAATTTTAACCAACAACATAGTGTTTTCCAGTTTTCATAAAAAATTGAATGTTTTCAGAAAAATACAAAAAAATCACCCGAAGTTAATTTTGATATTAAAAATTCAAAAATGAAGTCCATTTTGAAAAATTAAATTTATAAAATTTCAAAAGGTGGGTATTACTATTCATAATGGCTAATTTGATTGGTCACGGTGTGTAAGTATTTTGAAGTTGCGTACATTGCAAGCTATTGCATTATTCAAAGTGAAACGTTCCTTGGAAGCTTGGGGTGTTACATAGGTGCCCGGATGGTATGGATGGTGATTATAATGACTTTGGAAAATAAGTTGATGTACATGTTTTAGTGGAATAGGCTGGTAAATGTGAAAAAAGAAAATTGTCTAATAGTAACTAAATACTGAAAATGAAATACATCATGCATTATTCTTGTATGGGGTTGTGCATTTAGTCTAGGAAATGGGAATGTGGGACCTTGTGAATTGGATGGTGATCTTGTTATAAAATCATAAGTTGGGATTGTTTGAAATTATATACATGTATGCATATATTGTATAAGGACTGAGACATATTACATTACACACTCATTAATTTATTTAAGATATCACTACCATTCACATTGAGTGTCTTTTAAATATTAGAGCTTTAGAGAACTGTGACATTATACATTCATAACAATACACATTAATATAGAGTGGATACCCTAAAAGAAGTGTTCATTTCATCCCAAATATAATACTTTTCAAATAAAACATTATTTATTTTTCAATTAATTAAAAATTTAACTTGTCTTCCATATTTGTGTTACACATCCTTATAAACTATGAAAATCATTTAAAAACTATGGACGAGCACAAAAAGTTCAGTAAGGTAAATAAAAAAGAAGGATATAACACATTAGTCCCTGAATACTTGTAACATATGAGATCATTTTCAAAAGACTTACTAGTCACCCATATATACTTACTTTGTGAAATATGATATTTCCACAAGATTTACTCAAATATAGAAACATAAATAGAACCATAATTTTATCCCGGGGGCATTGTTTTACATAATCTTGGAACCCTCTAGGCTACCTTACAATTTTTAACCATAACAACTACCTTACAATTTGTGTAACCATCACAGTTACACTTGGAGTTACCATACGACCGACCCCCAATATTAAAAAACCTAATGCATTGGAGGTATATATAGGTCCCACCATTCATCACAAATAATTCCCATGAACCAGAAAATAATCATACAACATGAATTTGGCATAACAACATATCTTTTTAATTATTTAAAACCGATTTTAAAAGTGGATTTTAAAATAAAAGTCCCATAAAAATATCATCTAATTGAAAAAACACATAATAGAGTAGGTGGAATATGTATATACCATATAAATACACAAAATTACACATAATATAGACCAAACCCATCACACAAACAATTTTAATAACAAATAAATAACGACGTATAAGTTTAACCCAAAGAATAGAAATCAGGTAAGAAATCACATCCCACAAGGATGCCTTATTTAAAACTCATTTAAACCTCCATTATAATGGTTAAAAGAGTTTTATTTATATATTAAAGAAAAATATTCATCTTTACGAAACCTTATATTATTATTTCATTACATCATTTCACCCGTTAATGTATATTGCGGTAAAACATTAGTTATAATGGGATTCATGTCGATGTAAGGGGGAGACTTATTAAAATAAGAGAATCATTATTTTTTTCCACGTGGGAACAATTACATGACACAAGATATCATGTTAGAAGGTGTTGTTATTAATTTACTTTTTTAGACAAATAACTTAATTTGAGAGATCTGTGTTGTGTACACCGACCATAAAGTACTAAAATACATCTTCAATCAATGTAAAATTGTTATAAGATAGTGAATACATGTAGAATATCTTTGGTATTATTACATTTTGGTTTCTTACAAGTCATGAAATGGATTTGTTGTTTCTAATTATAGGAGCCGAAATAACCTGAATCTAGTTGTTCAAGAAGATAGTAGTGAATGGATGCTTAGGGATACTCTTTGTAAGATTTATCCGGATGTTTGTATGTTCATGAAAGGAAAATTTTTATGTATTTACTAGTAAATTAATATCTTTTGGATCACATAAAAAGGATGCATATTTTTGATCCCGATGGTTTAGAATTAATGGAATGTATTATAGGTGATGAATCAATTATGGGTTATTTGGTTGATTGGGATAAGATCCTACATATCCAAGCACATGTCTGGGCACCTACAGATATGTGAGAGGATATGATATGAGAATTTTAGGCATCTAAATGGTAATTATATCCTAGAATCACAAATATGTTTTAAGACTTATTCCACTTGTATTGGTGTCTTAGTTTGAAGAAATAGACAACATTTTTGTTAATTGGTACTCCACATATCAGCAGGTAGAATAGGAACACCGATGACTTGTAGTTATCCTACTACCATTACAGTAACATCACATGAATTTATAAAAATTCACCTTTAAAATAACTTTTAATAAGAAGATTTTTTTATAATTTATAAAATAGACTATGATAGGATTTTATATACTCTTTTAAAAAACAAAATTTTCATCTATTATCAACAAATGTATTGATTGTAATCATAAAATATAAATGTTATTTTTTTGGAATTATAATTTTATTTTATCGAGGAAAATATAATAAATTTATAGATTATTTTACAAATAAAAAGAAAAATTATGTTTTCCTTTAATATTTTAATAATATATCACTCTACAAATACAATTTAATTTATTAAAGTAATTAATCTCTACAAAAATTGTTTTATTTTATTAATAAATGTTATCAAAAATTAAAATAAGTTTTTAAAAGTAACTTTATATAAAAGATTATAGATTTATTAATATTTCTCTCTTATATATTTGTTTTTATAAATATCAATAAATTTCCCTAAGATGTTGTTAAATAAATTGTAGTGAATAATTAATAAGGATTTTCTGTAAATAATTACACAATACTATTAATGTAAGTAATTAATTTTGATTCATTATATATTCAAAATATAATTAAAAATGAATTTAAAATAAGGAAATTTTAATTGTGAATATTTATAACGATATTTACATAATATTTTCAATAAAAATTAACTTTTATAAAAAACATTAGTGTTTATTAATTATTAATAAGAACAATTATATTATTATGGGAATTTATAGTTTAAAAAAATATTTAATATAATATCTTATAACTTTTCAATAAATTAGCATATGCATTTTAAAAAATATTTGTTATTTATGTTTTCTGTAATAGTTTTATACATTTTTAAGTAGTAAAATACTAAATGAATTTTTAATTTTATTAAACAATGAAATGTGTTAAATCTAATTAAAATATTAATTGACAACATCTAAGCAATATTATAATTTTATTAAGATGATGATATATATATATATATAAATGCATAAAATATTTCATATTTTATATTTTAATTGAAATATATAATTTCAATTTAAAAGTTATATATATATATATGGAAAGATAGTAACTAGAAAGCTCATTCAACCAACCATGGGAGCAATCTCAGACATGAACAGGAGCAAGGCGAGGCCGCTGCTTCATAGAAAATATGTGAGAAGGCTGATTCAAAGTTCTGTCATGGCACATAGTTTTTTAATGGTGCATATAGGATGTTCATTGACCACATTACAATGAATTTGTGGGTGTGTGTGGTGAGTGTTCTAGATACCAAACCCTTCTTGTGTGATGGAACAACCTTTCTTCATGAATGTTTGTAATGTAAGAATGTTGTTGAATGAAAAAATATTTGATGTGGTATGAGATTATGCATGATACTATTCACATGTTTATACAATTCCATATAATAAATCATAGTCTAATCAATGTAATCTCAGTAATTGAATTCATTCACTATTTGTTGTTAACCTTGAGTGATAACATGAAAACCCCAAATCACCTTTTTTACTAACACCACCCGATATTATTATCAACAAAAACAAATGATCAGCCTAACTTGATGATAAAATAATCAGCATGCACAAAAAAATGTTCATGAAATTAAATTTAATTGATTTATGAAATATATAATTTCAAGCCTTTTTCCTTATAAGGATGAATCATTTCGAAATAACTACATACATACATATTTATATGGATGTTACATTCATAATTATAGTTACCCAATATTGGATAAAAAAATATGACATTATTTTATTTGAATGTTAAATATATTTCACAAACAGACACCTAATAACCATAATAGTTTATTGTCTTTAGAGAATAGAAACCCAATAATCTTATTTAATTAATTATATTCTACATCTACCATAAATATCTTCTTTCATTGTACTACTTTTACGCATACCCTTCTTAAGGATTTCATCATACCAAAGGGCTAGTAAACATAAGAAAGGGTGATCATAGATTATAAGTATGGGTAAACATAGTAGATATCAATATATGATTATATTAAATCACTATATAATTATAATGGTATTTTATCATGGACATAACTTTATAATTTCATACCCAACCCGTAGTAGATTATATACAAGTGTCATGCCATAAATAATTATCATTTTTGAAAACGTAGCCCATATATGTTAGAAATCATCCTAAATAAATCAATAGCCCTAAAATCATTTAATAAAATTTTGGAACCATCATTAATATAGAAAATCCATTTCAAGTGTAAATTTTAACTATTGATACCATCATCATTGTGGATAAAGACATATCATATATTTCCGAATTTGGATCAGGACACACCTAATTTCCAAAGTGTATTAATCCCGTTGACTTGTTTCCCATTATTATCTCATGATATATGATGATTTATCCAATGAAATATCAGGAAATATAGGTCCCAATAGTTTCATAATATAAACTATACTTATGTGGTCCACAATATACGATGACATTCATCATATCCTGATATCATAATCAAAGTAAATAAATTAGGTTTTATAGACATCTCACTATTTCACCATATCATATCAGATGAAATGTAAATTGTTTTCGTAAAAATTTCATCCACATAACAATTAACGAGATAGATAAATAACAAGGAAGGCATCATTAAGTATTATCACTAGTAAATCAATGGTTGCATGAAATAATGTCTTTTTTGATGGAAATAGAATTTGAATTATCACGTTGAACTATTCATTATAAATATATCATTTCTCCTTTATTTTTTAAACATATATAATTTTAAAAATAATTATCTTAAAAAATATCCTTGGATGATAATAAATGAATATTTTAAAATCATTTAAATCATTTTGTGAGGAAAATATACTTTATTCAATGGAAAAAAACATTTCAATACACCAAACATTTTAATAGATTATTTCATTGAAAATAAAAATTAATAAATATAATTAATGTATAAGAGAAATTAATCTCCCTAATAGAGGGTAATTTAACTCTTGAAATACATGTTAAAAAATAGACTCTATTTAGATGTTCGGAAATAGAAAACATGTATTTTTTTTGGAAAATTACCAAAATATTTAATTCGAAACATATCCGAAGAATTTAAACATGGTTATAAATATGTTTAATAAATATTTTTTATAATTTTAAAAATATTTTAGACAATAATTTTTGAAAAAACTATTTTTCAAAAATAGTGTTTTCCACCGAAGAGGGAAATAAAAACTACATTTATAAAAAAGAATTCTTTTAATCTCTTGCATAAATAAAGGGAGAAAAATAAATAAAAACCAATGTAATATAATTATATAATAATAGGAGAAATAATTTCATTATTTTCATCTGATATAGATCATTCTTTTTCATCATTTGAATCATTAACATAAACAGTCCAGATAAATGATGAGATTTTTCCATAAAACTCTGACCACTTTGGTAACTTTTTATTACCATAATGACAAGTAAATAGAGATAAAAAATTATATGTAAATCCTAATTACTTTTCTCATGAATAATCCTCAAATAAATTCTTTTGTTGTATATAAACCAAAAAAACACATGGTGTATATGTCACGTGTCTCATAGAAAATAAAACTCAGATGTGAATCCCTAACCATATGTCTTGAAATCCTTCGTACAGGTTCAAAAATTCTTTATAGTGAATATAAATTTGTTATAAATAAACTATTTAAGAATAATTATATATTAAATACCATATATTATTTACTTATGATCTCTTATTACATTCTTCATAATAATTCCATGTCAAATTCTTGTTTTGGGAAATAACTGCTTTGTTTCCCATGTATGTTTTGCTCTGTTGTTTATGGTCCCCAAAATTTGATACATATTCCATAACAAAAATAAATTACACCATAATATAAATATAATATATATTAATTATATATGTATTTAGAGTGATACATAAAATTTAGAGATAGAGAATGAAATAAAATTTTATTGGACACGACATGTCACACGTATACATGACTGTTGTTTCCATTTTCCTGATGTAATGGGGAAAGAAAAGTTAATAATATATTTATATTAGATAATAATTTTTATTTCATATATATATATATATATCAAATTTTTTTATTTAATAAATCCTTGTTTTATATTCCAATTAATGAATTTACAAATAACATCACTTCACGAGGCAATACTTCACCGTACACACAAATGATGTTATAATATTCACATAGAATAGAATGTTAGATTAATTTTTTTTAAAAATAATTAACAATACTAACACCATAAATATTAACTAAAAACAATAAAACCATCAATATATACATCTTCGATAAGTGGTGAGAAAACAATTACATCAGCTCGGGAGGTGGTAGTCTTCTATACACACGAAAGATGATTATGTAAACCATTTAATTAAATAATATAAATATTTATACTGTAAAAAAACATAATAAAATATCAGTGTGTGTAACATAATTAAGATATAATATAATCATGTTTTATTAATAATTTAATTATATGGAGGGAGAAATTATATAATGTGCTCAGTTAGGGATGGTTCCTCTTATTTGAATAACATCTGTTGGGTTTCACCAAAAGGATTTAATGGTTGAATATATGACAAATTTTTGTATTCATGGAGGATAAGATTGAGGTAAGGAATGGATTTGGTCTTGTAGTTATTAAAAAATGGGTTTTTAACTGTGAATATGAGAGTAAATGGGGTGGCCTTTTATATGTGAGTTGAGTACCACACTTGTAATTTTTTAAAAATAATTGGTTTAAACATGTTTATCACATGAAACAATGATAAAATACAGGTCAGTTAAAATAATAATAGAGTTATGGTCTATATATTTTCTTTAAATGCCTTTGAAAAATGTTTTTCATTTTTAAAACTTATATTTTTAGTTTAAAATCTGGTAAACCCTTTTTTCATTAACCATGGAAAATAATTTTTATAATTTTCATTATTCATTAAGGTAATAATTTATGCTGAAGTTAATAGATTATATAAATAGTTATTATTTTAGATTTGAATGAATTTTTAGATATTAAATTTAAATAATCAAAAAATATTGTTTAATATTAATCCCACAGACGCAACAAGAATATAGTCTTCCATATCAAAAGTGAAAAAAAATTTAAAAAAATATTATATATAAATTTAAATATAAAATTTATTTCAATTACCTACATTGTATAAATAGATATCTAGTAGAACTAATTTTAACCTTAAAATGATCTTTAAAATTTTCAATTTTTAAAAATTATTTAAAATTAATTAAAATTATTAATAAAAACTAGTATGTTCCACTATTTATCAAAAAAGTTATCTTCATACAAAAATATAAAAAAGTCACCATAAGATAAATTTGAAACAATGATTTAAAAAATTTATATTATTTTATCTATTAAATTTTATACAAGTGGAATGAATTAATTTTAAAATAATTGCAGAATATTTGACAAAATATCCATTTATAAAAATAAAATTTAAAGCATTAAATCGTATTTATTCTTATCTCTTATCTAGAAAACACGTAATGTAAATTTTAAACATTTTATTAAATATATAATTTATACATTTCATTAAAATAATTCACAAAATCTTATTTATTTAATTTATTGAGTGAAAACAAGTTTATGTGCATAAAAATAGTTTTTTTAGAAAAATATTCCATTTATTTTTTGAATTTTTTTTTTTAATTTCTAGTGAATCGGTCACCATGTAATTTATTATATATATATATATGTAAAAACTATATATTTTCATAATTTTATATTATAATTCATACACATAATTCAAGTAGAAAAGTGATAACTATCATATTAAACAATAATATTTTAATAGTATCTCACATTTCATTTATACTCGATAGTCTATATAATATTGGATAAAAATAATGTTTCATTTAAGAAAATGCTATGAACTGTGTTAATGATTAAATTTTCACAAAACAACACAGTTTCACAAAATATTAAGGTGTTAAATAATTCAGCATTAAAATGAATTTCATCCTCAAAATTTCTCACTTTGGTACCAACAAATTAGAAAAATTATACCTATTTACATCTTGAGGTCTCTAGGTAGCTTACTAAATATTGTTGTTTTTTCACAAAAAATTAACCAGGTGTGTTGTCCTCTTTCATATCACTTTCTCTATATGATCCAACATCCCAATCGACTGGTCATTATAAGAACGATCACGATCTAGTGGTATGACCCGTGAGTTCTGTAAATATGATGGATCTGGTGTGTACTTCCTTAAAATAGGTATATGGAACACGTTATAAACATGAGATATTTTTTGTGGATGTTCTAAAAAAATGTCACATAAAATTAAGTATTTCAAAGGGACCAATATAATGGAGTCTTAATATGACCTTCTTTATTCTATAGGCAAATTCATAGATCATCATTCTCACTATATTCATCTTTTAGATCATGTCAATTATTATCATAATAACATTTATTTCAACCATTTGATGTACACACTTGTTGCTAAATGGATATAAAATTATCTTCTATATTGTCAGGATGATTAGTTCCTAAAAGCATTTTTATGAATCTTTATTCCAGTATTTTGGAGTCCTATACAACTTTCCATAATGGGATTCAGAATAATCCAAATGAATAATATAGTGAAAGCTATTATATATAGAAATATCATATATATAATTGTTTTTATCCCAAAAATCAAAGAAATCCATTTAATAATATATTAGAATATCTTATAGTGTTTGAATTATTCTCTCTGAATGACCATTTTTCTGAGGATGATATAATTTATTGAAACTCAAATTTGTATCAAGATCATAGTAATAATTCATGAACTATTTGAGTTAACCATTGGATCCCAATTAGTTTCAATTGAATGCGATACTCTATGAATATTTTCCACTTCCTTAATTTATTTTAGAGAAAGTGAATTGATATAGAAATATACTTTAATAGAAATGAAGTGTTTTTAAATAATATATTGATTGGTTGCCCCCATAATTATAAAAATATAAAATATAAAGACACACCATAATGGTAAACAATACCCTTAACCCTATAACCTCGAACTGTTATGTGATACCCACATAAATAACTTTCTCCCTAAAACATATACAAACCAAAGTGTTGTATTTCTAAAAATTCCTCATAAAATATCCTTAACATTGAAAAACTACAATCATTTAAAACCTCAATGGGGTGTCAATTAATTTTAACATGTGATCAATCTAAAACTACTAAACCCATGAGAGATTTCATAACTCTTACGATAATCTTAAATGAAGACCTAAAAACATCCAGATGTTAATTCCCCCTTTATTAAATATAAAATTTTTATCATATTGTGAAAAATTTTCCATGGAATATTAAGTTCATCCTCATGTTTATAAATTATTATATGTGATTTAATTATTCCATAATCCATATAGATGGATATAATCACATGAAATTTAACAAATGTATAAACCATAATATTTTCATTGGGATCATTTAGAGAAAATCAATCATGAAATTCCCAAATAAGGAGGGGAGGGTAACTATTGCTTTAATTCCATAATTTAATTTATCCATTAATATTTCATAATAATTCACATTTTCCTTTTTTAGATGTTTTCTGGATTATCATCCAAATTTTCCCTTGTATTGGGGATTTGATTCACATAATGCTCAAAATCCTAACACAAGAAACACAGGTTTGCGACTGGTGCATTATTTGGGGTCCTCGTCTCCTATATTTCATTAAAAATTTTAATTTTTGAGTGTTGACATAATGGTCTTTACATCCTACCATTTATCATTTAAATAATATCCTAGTTTTAGTCATGAATTACTTTAAAGCTTCTTACCACATTTCTGGAATGTATATTGTTGTAATATAATTCCACCATTTAATTTTTCATGAGACACATTCATCATTTTCTTATGAAAACAATAAAATTAGTTTGGATATACAATTTCTATTTATACCTTTAGTGTTCACGTAAATACTTGTTCATAGCTACTAATGTATCTTATATCCAATGATTTTAGATTTCATTGATTTAGGAAATCATAGAATCAATCAATTTTTCTTGCATGGATGATGATTAAACCTGAAGCATTCCTTAAAAATCATAGGAAATTAGCGTCATAGGTCCCAATATATTAATCATAATCCGGATTAAGATTAGAAAATTAATTATCCATCATTATCCTTATAATATGACTGATTTATATACAATTAAATATCCCATTAAAATATTCCCATTTGATCAATTTATTTTCATCTTGTTCCCCTATATTTTTAGTAAGTGTAAACCCATGATATTCTTCACCATGAAAATAAAAAACAACCAAAATTTATTTATTGTCAGAATAACACTAAATAAATGAAAATATCATTTAAAAGGAATTGAAATGTTTCTCAAAAATTACTAGATCAGTTTAACTACTCAAAAAATATGTTTACTAATAAATAACTTAGTAGAACATTGTTCTTTCTTCTGGTCTGTATGTTCATTATGATTCATAGATTGTGAATTTTATGTGATTATTTCTACATTTTTTTCATTTCATATACCATAAAATTTGGTTTCTAATGAAATAAATCATTTCACTCTCCACCATACAAAAAAAGTAAATGCTTTTCTTCTGGTTCTAGACATTGACAAAAATCCGATATCATTGAATGAGAAAAAATAATCGTAGTGGAAAACCACATAATCATGAAAAATAACTTATAAAATGTCTAAATCATGAAAAATTCATTTCAATCAATAATTAATTAGTTATAGTGTATGTCATTCATGGTCATAATTCCAAACCTTCATAATGGTTGGTAATGAGTTTGTGAATTTACAATGCATGTCCCATAGGAGTGTCAAACCTTATGTGGAGGAAGGCCCATTGTCATGCATGAGGTGATGATCGAGTCAAGCTCAATGATCCATTTTTATCGTTATTAACCCCTGGTACATCTATTCTAGATCCACATCCACTTGTACAATACATATAGGGATACAATTTCATTGAAATACCTTTTTATATCCTTCACGGAAATTCTATGACATTTTCTTATACATAGAATTATCCATATAAATATCCTTAGATATATCCAATGAAATGTCCCTTGGAATATAGATAGGTGTATCCCAAGGTACATGACTAATTGTTTTCTAATCCTTTTCTCATGATATTAACTAAAAATTTTCCTTTGATTAAAACTATTGTCACCGAAATTTATATACAGAAATATCACATATTTTTAGATGAATACTAAATAAATTTCATAAATAAACACCCGAGGACTGTAATAATTTATAGTATTTGGAGAATAGAAACATAATATTATTAATTAATGGAATTATTTAAATATATCCAATAAATTTATTCTCACATAGTACACTTATAAGGGATACCCTACCTAAACCATTAATCATAACATGGGGAAGGAAACATAAGAAAGGGTGAGCTCAAATTCACATTAAGGTTAAATATAGGGGATATCAATCTAGGATCATATATAATCATAAGATAAGAATAAGGGTATGAGACCATGAAAATAATTTTTTATGTTCATACCCAACCTGTGATATATCATAAACATGATCAATTTAAAAAACATTATCATTTCAGAAACCTAGAAAATAATAGTGAGAAATAACAATAAATAAATAATTAATGAGACAATCAATTCACAAAACTATGGAACCATCTCCACTATAGAATTATTTTATATTTTATGGTTAAATATTGAGACCATAAATATATTATATCAGGACATATCACATTTTCTTACTGAGGATCATGGCACACCTATTTACTCTAGTGGATCTAGAAACACATGTTTCCCAATGTGTATCAAGTCAATCGACTTGTGTCCTATTTTAATCCCATGAATTATTAATATTTTATGACTGAATAGGTGGGAGATATTTTTCCCACCAATATTATTATGGAAACTGTAGTTATGTGAGAAAAAATATTAAAAAACAACCACTTTTTCATCCCACAATAATATGTGTAAATATAATGGATTTCAAAAACATTTTATATAATCCCCATAGCATAACCCATGAAAAATAAATTTGTTTCATAAAAATTTCATCAAAAAAAAATAACCATACTGACAAAGAATATGAAATATATCTTTCAATATTATACCCAATAATAAAAATTTCACATCAAAGGGTGTTATCCTTAGTGGAAAAAGATTTTGAAATAAAACACGAAACATTTCCTAAAGAATATTTCCATTAAAAATTTATATTTGTCTTAAAATTAAATATTTTCAAATTATTTTTCTTAAAAAATACATTGTAAAATTATCAAGGATGATTCTAAAATCATTTAAAACATTTCATGAGGAAAATATCCAATATATATTTTTTTGAAATACAAAAAAAAATTATTAATAATTTTATTTTAAAGTCTCCTCTAAAATATATATATATAATGAATAAATTATAATTATTGTTATAAATTATGAAAATTATATAAATATCATACATGTTATCATAAACATTACTTTATCATTTTTGTTAATATTTAAATTGAAACTGTTTGAAAAAAATGAAGAGTCCTTTAAAATTATATTATAAATAGTCAAAAATGGGTAAATATTTCATTAAACCCCATATTAGTAATTATAAAAACATTTTTGATAACAATTTTATAAATACGATTTTGGATAAAAGGGTTTTTAAGTGAATAAAGAAATTAATATTTTTTCTATTAAAAATGTTATTTTAAATTATTGTTTACATAAAGAGAAAAAAATCAATGGAAACCCTCTATTCTTGTGGAAGAAATATCAAATAAATATTTTCAGTAGTTTCATTAGATACAAATAATAATGTTTCATCACTATAATTATATAAAAAAATAATCTTGATAAATGATGATATTTTATCATAAAACCATGGCCACTTAGGCATCTTTTGTACTATAAACCCAATGAAAGAGAAATATTAAAATGGATATGTAATTAAAAATAATTTTCTGTAGTAATATCACAAAAATTATTAATGGGAATAATATAGTCCCCATAAATTAAACACATGTGGAATTTGGAATGTTTCTAACAAAAAATATAAGTGAGACTGATATCTTTTACCACAATTCTCGAATTCCATTATAAATGTTCGAATCTCAAATTTAATAAATATGATTTTGTTATAAATATATTATAGAACCACACAAACACAATCACACAAGTATATATTTATGTATATCATAAAAAATATGATTTCTTTATTTCCTTTTATTACACATTTATTAACAACTATATGTTAAATTCCTGTTTTGAGCAATAATTGCTTAGTTTTACACGTATATTTTAATTTGTTATTTTTAGTTTAATTTCATCATTGTCAAATTATTTTTTAAATTTGTACCATGATTTAGATATAATATATATATATATATATATAATTTATATACTTTTTTATAGTGATCTTTAAAAGATAGAGATATAAAATGAAATATACCATTCATGGAGATGATAGGAAGTATGTATACAAGAACACTATTTGAATTTTCCTATTTTAAAAATAGAAATAAAGGTAAATAATATATTACCTTTATAGAATAATATTTATTTCATATATATCACATATTTATATAGAAACCATTTTTATTACATTTAATGTTAAGCGTGAACAAATCACATCTCTTATCGAGGTGGAAGTTAGGTTTAAAAATGAAATATGTTATCTTATTCTTATGAAATGGAAGATAAGAATTAAAATGTGATATCATTATAATTTAATCATATCAATATCATAAATATCAGATATAACAAATAAATACATAATTATTTCAGTATATGAGAGGTTGTGATGGAAAAGGAATGACTACAGTTCGGGAATCGATAATCCACCATAGACAAGAATGAAGAATTTGTAACCCATTTTATGGAAGGGAATAATGAATTAGGTTATGAAATTAAAATAATAACATACTTTTATATCAATGATACTGAGTTTATAATGTAATAATTCAATAATAATCATTTTGGGAGGTGGGGGAAGAAATAAAATTACACACACGGTTAGAGAAATTACCTCTTATTCAGAAAATTTCTTTTTGTTTGCACCAGAAGGCATCATAATATTATTTTATGACCAAAAAGGCTTCATAGTTTATAAGATGTAATTAGGAATTTTATTTGGTCATGTATTGGAAAAAATAATGGGTTTTGGAAGTGTGAAGAAGAGAGGAGTGAGGGTGGCCATTATAATTGAGGTGAGTGGAACACTTGAAATTTGGAATGTAAAACTTGTCCCCACATTTGGAACATTAAAAAATTATAAAAAATGGGAAAATATAAAACATATTTGCGAAATGATCTAAATATTTTTTACCAATGGTTGATGGAACCATTTTGTGTCATTTGTAATGCATATCCTTTAGTTTAATCCCATATAATCCCATTTTTACCTTAACAATGATAAATAATATTTAAATTTTTAATTAATTATGGTAAAAAATAAGTCTTCCTTATAGGTAATATAAACTATTACTATTCAAAATTAATAATCCACTATTCCCAAAAAATTTCACATATGTGGAAAATATTAATTTAAAATTAATCATGTAGACGCGACGAGAATGTTATTTTTGAAAGAGAATAAGAAGAGTCACGGTTGAACATGATGAATTAGATATCCGATATATTAGGCACATTTTTAGAGTTAAAAGTGAAGTTAGTAATTTACATATTAAAAGATCATGCACACCCTTGGTGATAGTTGGTGGTCTAGGATGAAGTAGACCAAGGTAGGACATGAGAGGTTTATGATGAGTTGTTTAACAAATAATTCTACCCTCATATATCCAAAAATCTAGTACACAATGGGATTCATGAGTAGAAGTTAGGAACACCCATTAGATATGGATTATGAAGTTATATTTATGATCATAGTCTGGTGTTCACATGAGGTGGTGGTTAGTGTGTCCTTGAATGTAAAGATTGTTGAATCAGTCTTGAGGCCTGAAATTAATTAAAAAATTGTGGTTTTATGTATAAGTGATTATATGATAAAGGTGAATAGATAATCAAGGTATGAAAGATATATCATGGGGGATACAGGTAGAGGAAGCATTTTATTACCCATGTGGAACAATGGGAACTCTAACATAGGGATTAACTAGAAGAGGGTCAGGTATTTATAGGGTGGGAGTAGGTATTAGAATCTGATAGTGGGATCAGAAATTCTTCCTACGAATCCTTGGAGAAAATAAGGATGTTTTCAGGGTGGTTTTATACAATACATGAAGTGATATTGTATATAATAGCCTCAAGCACATCATAACTTCAAGAAGACGGGGCATCGTTAGTGTTATTTTCATAATGATCCTAGTTAGAGTAATTTTTGAGACTCCTCAGGTGTCTTAAGAGTCTTATGTATTGATATGGAGGGGTAGTAGCATAACCTCTACAGTAGAGCTACGATATTCATGGTTATTATATGAATACCATGACTAAAAAAGTAGTTCTTGTTTCAGTAGGGAAATAATGAACAGAGGTGGATATAAACCGACTATTTGGTCCTTGTAGGTTGTAGTGGATGATCAGTCAGGACCATCTATGTTGTGATGTACAATTCACATGAATTATACCTTTCAGAATGTTTATTTATATGATTTCTTATAATCATTTAATTTCCTCTTGTTCGGTTGATTTGCCGAGTTTATGTGTCGAAATGATTTATTCTCTTTTGTAACATCAAACTCCACTAAATAAAAGAGAGTGTCAAGACTTCATGTTTAGATCAAGTGGTATAGTTGTAGATGACATTGATTTGATGTGGGAATTTTCAGTTCTTGAAATGGATAAATATGAAATAATCTTGGGTAATGATTGTTTTCCAATTTTTAAGGCCCACATCGACTGTTATGGGTGAATGGCTAATTTTAAGGTGGGTGATGGTGTGGAGAATATCATTAGAGGAGAGAAAAATGTGATGGTTGGTGTAACATGCTTGATGGAACCAGCAGTTGGGAACATATCATACCAATTTTCAGCTTCATCTTTGGAATAAATGGAAGTGGTTGGGAGAAGCAGCTTTACAGTAGTGGTTGATCAGTTTTTGGATGTCTTTCATGAAGATTTCTTAGGGATTCCAACTGTGAGATAAGTGAAGTTATCAATTGAACTCCTTACGGGGACCCGTTATATCTCACATTAATCTTATCAGATGGAACTGGCAGACCTGAGGTAATTTAATGTGCTGTTGGAGGACCACAAAAACAAATGGATCATCTGACCTATCACGTCTCCATAGGAAACAATGTTTTTGTTTGTTAAAAATTCATATGAAACTCTTAGTCTTGGTGTTCATTATTATGATGTTATCCATGTGAGGATAATGAATCAATATCCTCATACCCACATTGGGGACATGTTCAATTAGTTTAGGGGAGCTCAATGGTTATCCAAAATTGACTAACAGTCAGGATATCATCAGTTGTGGAAGAAAATGGGGTATATTCAAAAAAAATTCAGAAATATATATATACATTATGATTATATTTTTATTCCCCTTGACCTTAATAATGAACTAGTGGTTTTCAAGGAATTGATAAATCAGATATTTCAGTGATATCAGGATTATTTTATGTTGGTATTTGTTGATGATATACAAGTGTATTCAAGGAAAGGGGTGGATCATGAGGAACAATTGGTTGTAGTGTTAGGACATTGAGATATCATTGGATTTTTTTCAAAACTATCTATGTGATAATTTTTGAAACATGAGGTTTGTTTCCTTTGACATGTTATTTCTGAGATAGGTGTTTCAATGGATACAGAGAATATAGAGGCCGCTATCTTTTAGAAACCTCCAATGAATGTTTTTGTGATACAAAGCATCCATTGTACACTTGGGTGTTATCAATGATTTTTTCATGAATTCATAGGATTATCCTCATCTATTGACATTTTTATAAGAAATAATGTTCCATTTCAATGGAATGAGCTTCGAAAAAAATCTTTTCAAGAGCTTAAGGATCATCTTACAATAGCACTGATCATGGTTTTACCAGAATAAGGGAAAGGGAATGTCTTTTATTGTGATGTTTGAGGATCATGTCTGTGGTATGTCCTCATTCATGTGGATGATGATTTTGTGTATGGATCAATATAGTTAACGTTTCATGAGAAGAATTACCATACACATTATTTGGAGTTAAAGCCGATTATTTATTCTTTTAATACATGGAGTCACTATCAATTTGCTGGGAAATTCATGGTGTATACCGAACATAAGATTTATAATTATACATTATCATAGAGATATTTGATTTTGGGGAAAAGGGGAAGAATGGATTATCTATATATGACTGGGTTTGACATGATGTGCACACTAGAAAAAGAAATTTGGAGGTAGATGAATAATGTAGAATTTAATATGATCAGGTGGTGAAACAAGCACATGATCAGTGGAATTTAATGTCAGTTATAGCCAACATGATGTTGGAATGTAATAACCGTGGTCCTGTAGTATTTTTAATTCTAGTCTCATTGGTTCCTGTCATGGTTGGTTTGGTTAAATAGGAACAGTTGTCTGATTCAGAGTGTGTGGTGATGAGGTTCAAACTCAATGATGGGGAGACAATTAAGGTTTTAAAACAGGATGTGAATTCCGTGTAGTGATTTTGTAATTGGATGGTTGTATGTGTGTCATGTTAGGAGGAACATCTTAGTGCTTAGCATCATTCTGGATGGGTTATCTATCATGTAATTCAGAAAATGTTCAAAGAATTAAAAGAACAGACATGGTGGGTGGGTATGAAAAGGAATGTGGATGAGTTTGTATCATGATTGTTGACATGTCAGTATGTCAAGGTAAATCATGAGAGACTATCTTGTATGTTGTAGTATTTATCGATCCCTGTGTGGAGGTTAGAGAAAATAGTGAGGGATTCCATTACAGGTCTCCCATGAATGGTCAAAAAGCACAATTTCATATGTGTGATACTGGACCGACTCACATTGTTGGTCTATTTCATCCATATTCATGAATCCCATATGGTGGAGGATTTATCCAGAATCTATATCTATGATGTCTTAAAAAGGCATGTTGAGTTATTTTAATTGTATTAGATAGAGACTAGTGGTTTACATCTAATTTTTTTGAAATCTTTGCATCAAGCCCTTGGAACCCAATTGATGATGAGAACACAATATAAAACTTATACAAATGACCAATATGAGAGGATGATACAAAAAATAGAAGATATGTTATGGGCATTTTTCATAGATGTTTGAGTCCATGTGGAAGAGAACATTCCATTGGTGGAGGTTTCCTACAATAACCATTTCCAAACCTCCATACATATGGATCAATTTGACGTATTACATGTGAATCCAAGTCGTTCTCCACTTTTTTTGGGTGGAAATAAGAGAATCATGGATGGTTGGGAAGATACTTTTATAAGTGAAAATAGATATGATTTTATGACAATGAAGAGAATATGGATGTCTTAGAGGAATCAAATATTTTATGTGGACCTTCATCGATATTCGTTGTGGTTTGGCATGGAATATCATGTTTTCTTGAGAATATCTCCTAGGTTGAGACATTTCCAGGTTGGTAATTTGGGAATTTTGTATCAGAGGTATATAAATACATTTTATATACATTAGTTCATTGGATAGGTGGCCTATTGTTTAGATTTTTCACACAGGTATAGTGTAGTGCATAAGGTTTTTCATGTTTCATAGTTGAAAAAGTATCATCTGGATCGTGACCATGTGATTCATTGGGATAATGTTGAACTAGAGTCGAATGATACATTGGATCATGTGCCAGTGAAAATAGTGTATAGGAAATAGAATGTATTTCTTCTCAAAATGATCAGTCTAGTTCATGTTTCTTGAAAAAATTGTCAGACTCATGACATGACTTGGCAACCGGAGAAAGGGATGGCTGAGCAATGGCCCGATATCTTTCGGCAGAGCGATGGTCCTCTACAATCTAAGGATAAAATGTAAATTGGTGGGGAGAATGTAGAACCCAAATTTTGTCTAATGTGACATTTTTATTCCTTTTTAGTTGTTGAATTTGGCTGGTTAATTTTTGGGAGAGTTTTGTTGGATTTTTTTATTATTTGAAAGCTTTTCTAGGGCTATAATGTTTGAGAATGTTTCATGTAAACCATGAATCAAACCAAGGTTACCGTGAAACATGAGGTCGTGGAATTTCGCACGATTGGAACATGTCTTGTATAACCATGTGAGGAAGCCATGAGGGTCACCCTTTTGGATAGTATCAATCACATGGTTAGTACACAAGTTGTCCAACCGTGCCAGCTAAATGCGCACAGGTTTAAAAAAATGGTTTTTAAATATGGGGTCACTCAAGATTTTATCTAAATAACTCTTATTTTTTCCATATAATCCCCACGTGGGATTTCATGTTCTCCAGGGTTAGGATTCCTCTGCCACTTGATTTGGAGGTGATTCGATGGGTTTTCAATGTGCGGTGAAGTAAGTTCTTCATAGTTAAGTGTTCTATCATGGTTGTTTCCTGGGTTTCCTTAGATTAATATTCCCCACTATCTCATTTTTTAGGATCCAAATCAATCAGATTTAGATCTAGGGTGTTGGTTCCCTAAAATGGCGATATTAAAGGCCTCTTGGTGTTATCTGAAGAGTTCTATGATGGTTTTGGTTGAGTTTGAACCCATATTTTTGTGTGGTTGTTCATTGGTCGATTTAATTAAAACCCTAAGGTAGGTGGATTGTATATCATGTCTATTTTTATATAACTATATGTATTAATTTAAAATTATAGTGGTTTTCATAATATTTTGTTTGATTGTAATGTCAAATTCCCGGTTAATACGAATTTTGTGATGATTTTGGGATTTTGGGTGAAAATGGGCAATACCTATTGAAGTGGCATTGTTGATTGATTTGAAAATGTTGATTTCAAAATCGGTGGTTTAGTGGATATATGGAAAATGGTTTATGTGAGATAATTTTTCAATAAAAATATTGTTTTATTAAATCATGGTTTGGAGTGGAAAATGATTTAAGGTTGTACTCAATAAATGGGTGAATTATTTAATGGATTTGGCATGTTTTTGGAATTGTTGATCTTCTTAAGCGATTGTTTGATTTGGAAATTTTTAATTGTCTTATTATTGTATTTTAACTAAATTCTATTAGCTTGGTCTTTTGATTAAGTGGTTAGGTATGGTTGGGATGTTATGGTTAGGGGTAATGAGGAACCACTATAAAAAAAGAGGTGGGCATGAAGTACCACCGTAAAAATGGGACGGGGTTGGACGTGAAGTTCCACCATTAATGTTAACCCATGATCATGAATAAAAGTGTGAGTATGGTTGTGGTAGGTATGTCTACACACTGAATTAATTTTTTAATTCCAATATGGAATGATTATTGTCATTTTGGGTTGCTTTCTGTGGAATTATGTTGATTTGGCTGTATTTCTTTTTGGTAAGGATTTTCTTGTCTTGTTGTTAATTCTTTTATTGTTCATTTTCTTCATAAAATTGTTTATATAAACTGTGCTAATGGTTCTATACTATTGTAATTTTTAGGGAATTCATTTTGGGAAAATCTACTAAGTGTTATTACTCACCCCCTTCTTTGGAACTTTTTTGGTTTTTCAGATTTTGTACTATAGGACATAGGTAGGGGTACATAATCTCATTTCTTTAGTGGTTCATCATGATGCTGGATGGTATCATTATTCTTGGAACATTGGGCTTGTAATAGATATGTACAATTATGTCATTACCTATTTAAGTTTTGGTTTTTATTTTTCCATTGGGTACATTGATCATTGATTATTATGGTTTGGTTTTATTGGTCTTTTGGTTTTATTGAATTCTGAAACATTTTTAACATGCGTCATGTAGTTATTTTGGGTACTCTAATGTCTTGTTGGGTGTTTTTGTTGCAAATGGAAAAAAATCCCCAATTTTATTAGAATCCCTTATCATTTATTGCTAGCCTTTTGAGAGTTTGGAATGTCTCTTAAGGATTAGTAGTTTTCCACCTCCTTCTCAAGGTAATGAGAAGTGGAAATATGTTATAAATAGCCATATGTCTTAATATTTTTTTTAAAATATAATTTGTATAAAATAAAAGTAATTATTAATTATTTAAAATAAAATATATATTAATATAGAAATTATATTTTTTCAAAATATTCCAAAATAATACCCTAATGTTGTTTCATCTTGATATATTTAATTAACATCTATTTTTAAATAAATATACTGAATTTAGTAGATTTTATATCCCTTGAAATGAATTTAAATTTAATTTATTATATTATTAAGGAAATAAATGAGGATAATGTTATTTATTATTAAAAATTAAATTTTATTCAAATATGGTTTTTATTTAATTTTTTACATTATTGTTATTATTTTTTATTAATCTTTTATAAATTATATTAAAAATGGTTTTCAGTTATTAAATCATCATTTCATAATAGAATTCTGGTGAATTATTTGGATTTTTTCTAAAATTGATTATTTTTGTTGGATATTCAAAATATTAACATTTTATGAAGTTATAATTATGTAAGAATTACTTAATAAAGTTATAATATTTTATTATAATTACCCAAACCATTTACACATAATATTACATTATGTTTTTAAAATTATCCATAAAATACAAACCAATGATCATAAAGTATTGTATCTTTTGAATATTAGGTACATAATTAAAAAACATGAAACTAAAATAAAAATTAATTTGATTTATCTCCTTAAATAGTTCCAAAATCCCTTTATTGTCCTACAACTAAACCTGATAACGTAGGGAATACATAGAAAAATGGATGATCTAAAAATCCCATTAAGGGAACAACTATGGTAATGAAAAATATCACGTGATTTCGAATGGAATAACATGATAAAATAAATGTCATTCATCTTGAATAAACTTATAGAATAATTACATATAGAGAATGGAATAATATTATCGGGAAAATATTGAAATTTGGAAACAACATTTATCATGACAGAAACATGAGTCATGGATTAATACCATGAAAATTTTAAATGGTTGATAGAGAATAATAATGGACTAGTTTAAATCTCTAATCATGTACATGACATCTCATGAAACTAAAAATTACCCTTTGCACTAGAGTTCTATCTTATTCACCCATCATAATATTTTTATGAATATGTTTTAGAAAATAATAAATCAAAAATTAGTTTTAAACATAAGAGTTACCCATAGAATGAAATTAGTATCTTAATCATGTCAAAATGAATAATTGAAGGGTTTAACATAATGTTATCCATGAATGAATAGATTATGTTCATTATTAAACTTTAATAAATGATAAATAGGAAAATCTCATGAAATACGATTTCTAACTAATGTGAAAACATGTAAAAAGAGTAAATTATTAACATTGGAAATGTGATGCTTAAGTGGCATTTTAAGAGAAGGGGAAAAAAGTATTTAAAATGGGTATGAGAGTAATAATTTTCATAAGTCATGAAGTGTGATAAAATAGTTTTTAAAATAATAATGAGTGTTTTTATATAATCAAATATTCTTTAAAACAATTCATTGAGTAGAAATTTAAAAGGGATATAAAAATAGGGAAGTTCCCTTTAGTCAACATTTCAACGTTTTTAATAACATAGTTAATAGTAAATGTATATCTACATCAAGGAAACATTAAATTAAAATGGTATATATGTGTAAGAAATATATATTTTATATTTAATAATTTTATAAGAATAATAATGTGATAAATTTGGGATGATAAATATAGGACACAACCAGAATGAAATACGGAGGTTCTGAATGTTCCCATACATAGTGTATGTGTTTATACTGCACATAAAATTCATTTTTGGGATAATAATATTGGTTTCATTAATTATGCAATTGAAAAATGCTTAAATAAATATTTTATTTATTATAATTTTATTATGTTAATTAATGGTGATTTCAATGAGTTATAATGTTGAATTGCATCATTCTAGGAGTGTTTTTTAAGTATTCATGGTTGGTTTGCTTCCATATAATTATGGAAGTACTTTTCAAAAGTGAATAATTCTTTATAAGTGACATTATATGTAATTAATTATATTATATAAGTTTTATATGTTCCCATATATAATTTTGTTCTTGTATAAGTTTGATTCATTTTAAAAATGTTAATAAAAAAATTTTACTTTACTTTAGCTGTTTTTGATCATCCTAAACTATTGTTGTTTTATATAATATTATGTATATATATTTTATAAAAAATAAGAAAAATGTTACAATATAAATTCTACAATATGGTTTTAATATAATAATGTTTTATGACTATCCAAGATCATGTTAATGGAAAATGAAATTTCATTATGCACAGAGATGATAAACTGCCATAATTTGGAGCACTATTTCATTTATTTGATTTAGAGGGGATTATAAAAGGGGTATACATAAGTTTTTGCATTAGAAAAATAAAACTCCTAAATATAAATGATATTATATTTATTATTATTTTATAGATTAAGGTCTTCAAGAGATGGTAGATAAAAGTTTTGAAACTAAAGGACCGGATTTTTGAATGTTACCGCTTGAACATCTTTCCCATAAAGGACCACTTAAAGAACAGTAGATTATTGATTTGTTGAGAAAAGAAGATACTGGATGTGGAACTAGTTAAAATAGTATTTATAATGAAATGTTTTTTATTTCAATTATTTATAACAAATGTGAAAAATCATTGTTTGTTGCATTATCACATTGGTTATTATATTACTGACATGAATTATCTAGACATGTCATATTATAACATCAATTATATATTAACTAACACTATAAATCATTTTACCCTCTCTATCACATTAATTTTTATTTAAATGACATGTTAAGGATGAATTTTTAAATTTTTTGTCACATAACCGATGAAAGAACGTATATTTTTAATGTCGATTATTATATAAACCTAAATATATTTCATTTAATATTCTATGAATAATTCATTTTAATAATTTATATTTATCTATTCTCACAAAAAATAACTCATTTCCCTTTCAAAAAAGTCCTAAACCTCTTTTTTTATCTAGGTCTATACAATCTCAGGATTCCATTACAATATATCAACAATTTTTTTCTGCTCATTATTGTGCATCTGATCTGTTAGTCTATCATGTATTCCTCACACATCAAACATATATATCAGAAATTCAATAGAATATACAACCTAACTCTAGATTTTTTTTAATTTGATGGGCTCAAATAATTATTTATCATCTTCATTAACCCTTATTTTTTTCAGTCTCATCATTTCTCATTTATATTCAAATTTTCTCATTTCAATGCTCTCATTTCTATCTTTATTTACCTTAGGAATGAGTTTATTTATGTATAACATTGTGTGTAATGCATTATATCTAAATATTATATGTTATATCATCAATTTAATCATTATATCAAAATATTTTGGAGTCTCAAATAAATGGAAATGTGTTTGTAAAGAATCTTTTCACATACGTTTATACTGAATCACATTTTAAATTTAGGTACAGAATCTATAAATGTTTTTTTATATGATGTTTGTTTATAACTAATTTTTTATCCATACAATTCGATGTATATAGATAAATTTCAATTAATGTTATTAATTTATTTTAAACACAGTAATGTTAAAATGTAATATATACATACATTTCATTTTTCTTGTAGTTCAATTAAAAATAAAATATAAGTACTATATATGAATACAATATATTTATTTTGATGTGAGAAGACTATTATATTTTAAAATGACATGTTAAATTTGATTTCTTTATATAATGTGTTTCTGAAAATATATTGTGGACATTATTAGTAAATAAAAAATAGGATCTTCTAATTTTTTACTTTACATATTTTTGTTATATTATGCTAAAATTGGAATTTATCATTACGTAGAGAATTACATAAATCATATTTTGAAAAATTAACATTGTGTCACATAATTATATTTGACATGGGTTAGTGACATGTCTATATACTTATATGGTATCCATTGATTGCCAGAACAACAAACACAATTATTTACAAATTATTATACATTTTTTAAATGACATCATATTATGATCAACATCCTAGTTGAGATTTGGGTTAATGTATGAACATTTATATTCTTATCTAGACAACATTTTTAAGTATATGATAGTTTTTTGAATAAATTGTAAGGTTAAAGGTTATAATAGGCCCTTGAATTAATTTTTTTTCAGTATAGTCCATATAATATTGAAAATTATTTAAAATCCACCAATAAATTACCTTATTTTATATGGACAATCAAACCTCATATTCTAAAGATGAAAAAAACAATTGATTCAAAAAAATTGTACCATCCCAAAGGATTCGAATTGAGTTCCACTAGAAACATTATAGAACTACACTAGAATGTAGAGAGCTGATTAAAGAAAATAGCCTATGATTCATTATCCACATTTAAATATCCCTAAGTACCAATATCCATTGAATACAGAAACAAATGAGAACTTCATTGATAATTCACATGATTAAAATAATAAATCACTCAACCATCGCTAAAGGGATAATATAACATTCTATGAGTCACATTTTTAATTCAGTTTTTTACATTAAAAATGTAATTATAATCATGTAATGGAAAAAATCTGGGTGAATTGGGTTACTTATCGAAGCTATCTATGAGGATTTTTGTTAATAATTTTAAATTTAATGTTTCAATTAATTTAATTTAGATGAAAATTTAAAACAAGAGAATGGCCTAATGATACATCTTATTTTAAACTACTTCAATGCAATTATTTTTATGATTTAAGTATAATATTGAAACAAATATTCCATTATCTTTCTATAGTTCATAATTATTATTTTCAAATAGAAATTATTTTTAAATATCCTGATTTTATTACTACATCATTAATAATTATTTGATAGAAATTTACATTATTTTTTATTTTATTAATATATAATAATCCTCATTTCAATTAAATTTTATCTCCAGTGGTATTATCATTTTACAAATTAAATTATGTATTATTGAAAATAATAGACACATTTTACAAATGAATTCTACTAAAAGTGTGTCCTCTTGATTATCATTGAAACAATATAATATTTCCCCCTGTTATTCACTTTTTTCACAATTATATTATTTTCAAAATATATTTATTTTATATGTTTGTTATAGATAATAATTAGTTTATTTTTCATTATAACACTTCGAATAAGTGGTCAATTTGAGGAAGGCGTTGACGTTTTTTTCTAAAATTTCCTATTGCTCTAAAAAACTCCATGTTTTTATATCCGTTTTTAACATATTTAATTATGAATAAGTTGAAAAGCATTGATTTCAAAGAAAAATTAAATTTATGTTGTTTAAATATGAGTTTCTCCCCTTATACATGTTATGGTGAAACAAGGAAAAAATTTAGATCTATTGATGATGATGATTTTCAAGATGATCACTATGATTAATTAAGCATATATATAGTGATTTTAAAAAAACAATGTATCCAAGTGGTATATAATTTATAGTTATATCAATGTTGTTATGTTTTATTAAATTAAGGGAAATAAATGGATGTATTGACAAGAGTTCTATAGAGTTCCAAAAATTTTTGTAATATATTCTTCCTAAGGAAAATTATCTTCACGGTTCACGTTATAATGTTAATAAAAGTCAATGAATGATGGGAATAGGGTACAAAAACATTAAATGTCAGACCCTCTAAATATTTTCAATATATTAAGGAATAAAAATTCATATAATGGTTTTTGAAATTTGGTATATAATTTTATATGTTAATATAAAAATCACATGATGATTTAGTAGTCACAGATACCCCTTGTACCATCCCCAACCCGGAAGCCACTAAACCGAAGCTCCGAGCTGGGTGGTTACATGAACATAAGCATGCCTCCTCGTACACTAAAGGTTGCCGACTAGTAGAGGGGGTCTATGTGGTCATGTGGGGAGACTATACCCCTGTTTTTCAGAGTAAGACAAAAAAAAATAATCCAATAAAAAACAATAATCAATAAACAAGGAACATGTATAACAACCATTTCCATAAATAAAATATTCCATGTTATACTACAAGTGAAAAAGTGAACAAAAACCCAAAATAAGGACAATGACCAAAATCCCCAAAATGGCCCCGACTCTAAGTCTGGATCCTCCACAAAGTGCTACCCATGTCCACTCAACTATATAGTAAGGACCATTTCCCTTCTCCTGACCTGCAAACATTATGTCTTCTAGGGTATCCAACGGAGGTCCAAGCAGGGTGTGAGTATAACTCAGTAGTCCACCACCAACGGTGTCTACAAAATACCTAGTATAAACAGGTAGTACATGCAAAATGAATTTGAATGATAATTATCAAGAAATTATTTAAGGTTCTATTAACCAGTTCATATTCTAAGCCATTTCCACTTCCATTACCATTTATTTCACACTATTTACCATCACTTACCATTTCTTCACATTCCCAAGGGTTAATCACATACATTAGGTCACATGGGTCTAAGGCCAACAACTACATGCAAGAGGGTAAACAGATCATTATCCTATCTCACTGGGACTAAATCCCTCATAGAAACCATATTCTCACCTCTAAGCCTCAGTCCTGGTGGTTGAAACCGTTAGGAGAATAGATCATCAGTCCTCATTCCTAACCCATGCATTTAGGGTGGAGTTTAGAGCATCAGTCTTCACTCGACCCGTGGGTGTAGATTCTCAAATCATACCCCACTCTACCAAGCCATGTGCACATGCTTATATATATAAGAAACCATCAACCATCCATACCATTTCCACTCATACAAACCACTCACAAAAAACCACACAGGAATTCACATCATGCCTAAACCAATTAACACATTACCATTTCACATCATTTAACCATTCACCAAATTCCCATGTGTTATGAATATCTCACTAAGAATTCAACACTAGACCCATAATTCATCCCATTATGGTCTTTAAGAAGTTTACACATTAACCCATTTAACACGTTCATCATTCCCATGAATTAACCATTCAACCCATTCCAAAAAACATTTAGCTTATTTCCTAGTCTAGGTGCATCACCTAACTTCTATTCCAAGTTCAACCAATCATGCCAACATATTCATCAAGGGCTATACAATGTATTACAATAGTTTCACTTGTTTAATAATAATCCCTAATTCTGAGAATTCCAGCTCATCCCATGGATGGCCCAAAATTAGGTCAAGTCAATCCCAACCCATGCCAAGGGGATAGTGAGGGTTCCCATTTTCCATTTCACACACCATTATTACCAAACATGCAAAGGTTATTCAAAACATAACCAAGGGAAACCAAGAACAAAAATAAACATGCACAAATACCCAAATAACCATGGGATATCACTTATAAACAACCTACCTCAAAACAGCAGTTGAGCGCACCCTTAATCGAGTCCTTAGACCTCAATACGACTAGCCTTTGGAGCTTCAACCTAGAACTCACTCAGAAGATAGGGTTTTAGGGATTCAGAACAAGAGAGAGAGAGAAGATAAAACCCTAAACCAAAAGGAGAAGCAAGGATGGGATTAGCCTTACCCAGAGCATCGATCTGCAACCAATGACGATCTACATGGGAAAGGATCGAAGGAGAATCACACTTGGGAAGCTTGGGTCGGCCAAGTTAATCACTAGGGTTGAGAGGGGATGAATGGAGGAAAATCCTGAGTTGTGGTTTAAAATCCCAGAATGGAAAACATGTAATTTTTCCCATGGTTAAGAGGCCTCACGGTTTAGCCTCATGGTTTGACAAACCGGGCGCAAACCATGCGCATGATACTACCTAGAGGAGAAGGGTTGCATGATCGTACCACGATTCACTATTTTATTCCACCCTTACACCGCAGTTTTACACTAATTTTGTAATGAATATTCCAAATATAATAATGAATTTCACTTTATGTTTGAATCAATAAATTAATTTTAATCAATATTATAATGGGAAATGTTACTTTTTTTTATTATTTCAATGTAGGTGGAGTTGATTTGGAGGGCCCTTGATGAAATGGAAGAAAAATGGGCCAAAATTGCATGGATCCATGGACATCTGTCCACTATTTTGCATAGTACACATAATCCGTGCATCCAAATGGGATGAAAGTTTGTGGGACTATCTAAAACCTGATATGCTACATTTCATATGAAGGAACCCAATCCTTATTCGGCTTCTATGGGGCCCATCCAAACTGATCTGTCCAAGCCACCGAATTTGGACCAAGTCAAATGCGGTGTTCTGTATTTTATCAATATCTTGAGTTGTAGTTGTCCAAATGATGCCAAACATTCGGTGGAGACATTAAAGAGGTAGGGATACAACTTTTCTATTTTCTCCAATGTGAGATAAGATTTTATGAATGCCGAAATGCGTGGTCCAACTGGATTTATGAAATATGTGTGCCTAAAACCACCTTCCAATTTTCCTATAAAATGAAATCTTGGGCTCCCCATTTGAAAGTTCGGCCAAGAGGAAAGGTTCTGCCATTTTGGAGTCCCCAAGGAGTATTTTCAACATCCATATAAGTAATGTAGGCTATGGGAGGTTCTAATTCAACATCTTCTTCTTTTTCCCCTCCCATGGGTTTCTAAACCCCTTGTGATCACCCGGGGAGGAACGTGATTTAAATCCCGAGCTTCATGTTTGTAATATTTGAATGGTCTCTTAAATTAAAGGTTTTTGTGTTGTTTTTCATCATCCTTTATTTTTATTTTATTGTGTTATGTACTGGTATGTCATGCTCAACTCATATGATCATGTTTGGGGGTACCCATTCATGTGATGTTTCACACACCATTCACCACTTTCTTTACCCCTTTTAATTATGGTGTTTGTGTGGTTTATATTGGCCAATTGAACTCACAAAAGCACTATCAAGGCTATGTACATTTATTTCATGGTATTACAAAGAAATAACATACAAACGTGGACAGTTGATCGAGTTTTTCGTGTGTTTCCTTAGTGAGTTTTGGTTATGATGTCAAACACAATTCACTCAATCATCAGCAGTGTCCGATGAATCATTGTGTGTTTTTGACGTAACCCTAGGAGGTATCCAAGTATAAACTCAGTAACATTCTAGTTCTAGGTGTTACAAACCAGGTATTAAAAGATCCTAACCTTATATCATGAAGCGATGAAGGATAAACATCATGCGAGTACCCCGGGTTGATCACACTTAATTAATTATGTTAATCTCTACTTTGTTTTATAGATTCTATTTCTTATTGTCATCTTTAATCATCAAACCAAAGTATTATAAAACCCCATTTCCTTTTTAACTTCATAATCAAAACCACATTTCAAAATTAATGATCTAAGGCTCCGTCGAGAGACGACCTAGGGTTGTTGCTATACTGCAGAAATTCTAGTTAAAAATAAACATCTCATTTGATGTGCTCGACAACGCGATCATTGCACAGTTTATCTGGGAAGGCCGTATGGTTTTCCCTGGCCGTGCGAAGGTCGTGTGCATGCCGTGCACTCTGGCCTGTCTTGCCTAGATTTACTTTCTTCCATGCCCCGAGCCCCTACAACACTCCCAAGTCCTCTCATACTTTCAGAAGAAATCCCTTGAAACCTTGAACAAGGGATTCAACCAAAACATAACGAAAACATACCTTTCCAAAAACTGATATCTTATAACCTCCCCACCATATAAGGGATCATCCTCAAGACAAGTTCTCATGCCTCATTTCTCCACCAAAGAGAAGAGTTCGGGCCACTGAGCCTGAATATCCAATTCTTGCTCCCAAGTTTCTTCTTGAAATTTCCCATGCTGCCATAGTACTCACACTAATGGAACAACCTTGCCCCACAAGATCATTTCACTATGATCCAACACTCGAACCAGATGCTCCTAAAAGGACGCATCAGCCTCAAGCTCTGCATCCTCAACATCAACCACGTGGGATGGGTTAGGTTGATTTCATCGAAGCTGCGACACATGAAACACATCATGCATCCCACCATACAGATGTGGAAGAGACAATTAGTAATCCAATGGTCTGATACTCTCCACAATCTCAAAAGATCCCACATACCTAGGAACCAACATACCATGCTTTCAAATATGATAGTGACCCATCCATGGCGACACATGAAGGAACACTTTATCACCCACCACAAACTCAAGAGGTCTACGCCTCGAATCTGCATATGACTTCTGTCTACTCTGAGCCGTAGAAATCCACGTCCTGATCAACTTAACTCTATATGAAGTCTCCTGCAAGATAATTTTCCCCAACAACTCAGATTCACCGGCCTCTAGACAACAAAATGGAGAACTACAAGGCCTCCCGTAGAGTACCTCAAAATGTGCCATCTGAATCATAGCATGAAAACTATTGTTGTAGGAAAACTCAACTAATGATAGGTGCCTCTCCCAATAACCACCAAAGTCCCAGACATAGCTCTTAACATGTCTTCCAACACTTGGATTGTATGCTCTGACTGCCCGTCCGTCTGCGTGTGGAAAGCCGTACTCAAAAGCACCTGCGTACCAAGCGCCTTCTGTAACCCTTTCTAGAAACACGATGTGAAATGCAGATCTTGGTCCAAAACTATGGTCTGCTGAACACCATGCATCCACAATATCTCCCAAACATACATCTCGCCCAACTAGTCAACTATAAATCTCTCATGAATCAGTAATAATTGATTCATTTTCATTAACTGATCCACAACCACCGATATTTCATCATTCATCCATAGGATCCTCGGAAGACCCACGCCAAAATAAATTGTTACATCATCCCACTTCCATTCCGGAATGGGAAATGGATGCAACAAACCACTGGGGTGTTGATGCTCGGCCTTCACCTGCTGACAGGTAAGGCACCGTGCCACAAAGACCGCAACTTCCTTCTTAATTCAAGGCCACCAAAACTGGCTTCGGAGATCACGATACATCTTGGTCAAACAAAGATGCACTGCCCACTTTGATGCATGGAACTCACGCATCAACTCTTCTCGAACACACATTGGAACAACCACACGATCACGAACACAAACAACACATTATGGGTCGACGACCCAACAAGAAGGTAGCTCCCCACCTTTAAGCTTTTCCTTCGTGATCAAACACTCAGGATCATCAAGATGACCTTCCTTAACTCTACTCAAAAGCATCAACTCCATCATTTTGGAAGCAGGAGTGACCTACCCACTATCCTCCTACACCTCTAGGTGCATATCTGCAATCAAATCCATCACCTTCCACTCAGTGCTGTACTCCTTAACCACCTGATTCTGAACCATCCTGGTCAGAGCATCAGCAACACGGTTTCCCTTTCCTGGCATGTACACCAACTCAAAGTCAAAATAATGGAGATATTCAACCGATATTTGCTGCCAAAGATTCAGATCCCACTGTGAGAAGATGTACTTTACGTTATAATGGTCAGTAAACACAGTAAAACGTTTCCCAACAGATTGTGCCTCTAGCACTTCAAGGCATACACCACTGCAGCCAAGTCAAGATCATGAGTGGGATAGTTCCGGTCATGGGGTCTCAACTGCTTCGACCCATATGCCAAAAACAGCTCATCGTACATCAACACAGCCCAAGTCTGATCCCGGACGCATCACAAAACATGATGTACTTCTTACCCAGCTTAGGTAAGATCAAGATAGGTGTGGTCTTCAACAACTTCTTTAACTAGTGGAAGGTGTTCTTACAAGTCTCAAACCACTCGAACCTGATTCCTTTCTTGGTCAAGCCCAAGAGTGGTTCTTCTAAGTGAGAAAAATCCTGAATGAACCTTCGGTAACACCCGACCAAACCAAGAAAACATCGATCATCAGAAACACTCTTGGGCTGCTCCCAAGATACAACTTCCTGCACTTTATCTGGATCCACTGTCACACCGACCTTCAAGATGATGTGACCTAGAAAATGCACCTTACCTATCCAGAATTGACACTTTGATAGCTTGGCATATAGCTGATGCGCTCTTTGTGTACCCAAGACAATATGAAGATGTTGGGCATGATCGTCATGAGTTTTCATGTACACTAAGATATCTTCAACAAAGACAACCACAAACCGATATAGATATGGATTAAATATTCAGTTCATCAAATCCATAAACACCGCCGGTGCATTGGTCAAGCCGAAAGGCATTACCACAAACTCAAACAACCTATACCGACTCTGGAAAGCTGTCCGTGGTACGTCAGAGGACCTCACCCTCAACCGGTGATAAACCTACCTCAGATCAATCTTAGAAAACACTGATGCACCTCTCTATTGATCAGACATGTCATCGATTCTAGGAAGAGGGTACAAATTTTTCACCATCATCTGAATCAACTTCTGATAGTAAACACACAACCTCAACAACCCATCAGCCTCTTTGAAAAAAGCATAGGAGATCTCCAAGAAGGCATACAAGGATGGGTAAACCCCTTACGCTCAAACTCCTTAAGCTGAACCTTCAGTTCTTGGGGTTTTTCTGGTTCCATTCGATATGTCGGAAAACAAACGGGCTCCGCTCCCGGCAGCAACTCGATCGTGAACTCAACATCCCTCTCGGGGGGTAACCCCCAGAAATTACCAGGAAACACATCCTAAAACTGATCCACCACATAAGTAAAATTATACTGTTCCCCTCCGTCATCGTCATCAAGCATGAGACATTCCACTTGAGCCGTGAGTCCACCCATCTGTTGACAAAATGGCCCCGCACGTCCTGATCGAATATCCCATTCGCCATGGTAGACATAAACGTCGCCCTCAAGTGACCTGAACGATACTATATGATGATAATAGTCTATATGTGCCTGATACAACACCAACCAATCTATTCCCAAGATTAGGTCAAAACTTGACAACTCAAGAACGAACAAGTCCCATAGAAAATGATACCCACCAACATCCAACGCCCATCACTTGCACTGCTTGATATCCTCAACCCGCACTCCCAAAGGGGTGTTAATTGACATAACTCCACCCACCCCCTCCATAGGTAAACCCAGAATTACCACAATATGAGAATAATCAAAAGAGTGTGTGGAACCTGTGTCAAACAACCCACTAGAAAACGTAGAAGCTACATGGATTGTACCTCGAACAGTTGAAGGTCTGGCCTCGCATCCACTAGGCACAAACTGAACTGCTTGAAGCTAACTTTCCCCTCTACCATGGGCTCCAGCCTGAACACCCTGCACTGATGTGACCTGCTGGTGTGAGCAATCTTTCTCTGGAGTTCCACTTCCACCGCCCCAGCTAGTACGACCCATGGAGCTCCAAAAGCCTGACTGATATGGGACAACTGATCCCCTTCCCAAATCTGGTATATGCTTTTCCTAATTATACTCACCCGTCTGCCGAGGGTTCCTACAAAACCTCTGCACATGCCCCATTCTTCCGCACGAACGACAATCAACTGGAGGTCGAGGACACTGACCACACATATTCCCTGACCTGCCACACTGATAAAAAAAAAGCCGGTTCCCACTCTGAGAGACTGACCCCCTCTTCTGACCACCTTCCTGGAAACTTTTTAAATGGAGCTTCCAACCTTCGGAAGATGTACCACTTGTCCGGCCACCTGGACGACAAGACCACCCCCTGAAGCTCCCTTAAGGTTCCCTTCAGATATGGGTTCCTAATCCATCACCTCTACAAACTCATTCAACCGTATGATATTCACTTGAGACCTGATCTCATGTTTCAACCCATACTGGAAATGCTTTACTATCGCTACCTCATCCCCATCTAACACTGGGACGAAGCGTCGAAAATCAGTGAAGCGACTAGCATAATCCATCACCGATAGCGATCCCTAAGTCAGGCTCATAAACTCTACAGACCCCTCCTGCCTCAGAGTCTCTGGGTAAACATGCTCCAGAATCTTCTCTTGGAACATATTCCCTGACATACACTCTTCCTGCTAGGTTTGAGCCTGAATGTCCCTCCAACGCCTTTCCTAGCCCCACAACATGTAAACTGCTGGCTTTACTCAGTTTTCAAAGGGGTTCTCCAAGTGATCTAGTATCGTCTGGACAGACACTATCCATAACTCCACTGCCTCTAGCCCACCCTCTCCGGTGAAGGTCGGAGGTTGCTGCAGCGGGAACTCCCTTGTTAGCTCAAACATACTCGGTGCAACTCACCCTGGGTCACAATCAATCATCTGCATAAGGCGAGACAAGTTCTCTTGGAATTGGTCTTCTCTACCTTCATTGATCCCCACATTTTCATGCTCTTCTACAGGATGAGTATTCTCAGCAACATCCTCTCATTGCCCAACTAGAAATCGACGTCGTGGTGTTATCTCTCTACATAGACAAACATGAGATTTAGCACGTATACGATAAAACATTCATCACTTCCTCAAAAATCTATGTAATAGCTACAACAACCCATTTTTATATGCTAATTTAACAACATTAGCACCTCAAATTCACCGCCCTGACCATCCCTACCGCGGGCTATGGTCCACATGGGGTAAACAACCATGCACTACCACAAAACTCACACAACATTTGACAAAACATTTTCCACTTCGTTTCAAACCCTTACGTTTCATTAAAAATCCTTTACCCACTTGTTTTATTTCATTATTCTCATTATTTCTTGGTTTCTTGAAATTCATGATTCACCCAACCTTCTTTCCTCACACACCGATCCTGTGCGTGTTCCTAACACGGTGCATGACACCTATCACCCTAGGTGCCTTCAATGATGCATGAATGCAAATCCTCGTTCCATTAAGGCCACAAGCCAAATATCATAAAATAGTCACACCAAACCACATGTGCATCACCCAATGGTGAAATATCATCTATTGTAACAACAAACAACCAAGAACAATATTTCCCACCCAGGGTGACTTGGGTTTTCCCACGTACATGGGTTACCTACTCCCATGAACAAGCTAATTACCAAGGCCCTCCACATCTTAACCCTTGGAAACCTATCCCAAATAACAAGACCACAGAAAGGGAGAATAAATACCTCCTTTGATACCACTTTGTAAATTCCCTGACCCGGAATCCACTAAACTGGTGCTCCGAACCGGGTGGTTACATGAACTTAAGCGCGCCTCCACGTACGCCAATGGCTGCTGACTAGCATCAGGGGTCTATGTGGTCAAGTGGGGAGACTACACCCACAACATAAATAAAAAAATAGCAGAAACAATAATCAATAAACAAGGAACATGTATAACAACCATTTCCAACAATAAAATATGCCATGTCATACTAAAAGTGAAAAAGTGAACAAAAGCCCAAAATAAGGACAACAACCAAAATCCCCAAAATGGTCCTGACTCCATGTCCAGATACTCCACCAAGTGCTATCCAAGTCCACTCAACTATCTACAAGGACCCTTTCCCTTCTCCTGACCTGCAAACATGAAGTCTCCTTGGGTACCCAATGGCGGCCCGAGCAAGGTGTGAGTACAACTCAGTAGGCCACCACCAACGGTGTCTAAAAAATATCCAGTATAAACAGGTAGTGCATGAAAAAATAATATGAATTATAATTTCCAAGTAATTATTTATGGTTCCATTAACTAGTTTAGATTCAAATCCATTTCAACTTCCATTACCTTTCATTTCACACCATTTACCATCACTCAAAATTTCATCACATTCCCAAGGGTTAATCACATACTTTATGTCACAAGGGTATAAGGCCAAAAATCACATGCAAGAGGGTAAACACATCGTTATCCTATCTCACTAGTAATAACCTCCTCAAAGCAACTATATTCTCACGTAGAAGCCTCAGTCTGAGTGGATGCAACTGTTAGGAGAATAGATCATCAGTCTTCATTCCTAACCCGTGCATTTAGGGTGGAGTTTAGAGTATCAGTCTTCGCTCGACCCATGGGCATATATCCTCAAGTAATAACACACTCTACCAAGCCATGTGCACATGCATATATATAAGAAACCATCAACCATCCATACCACTTCCCCTTGGACAAACCACTCACAACAAACCACACAAGAATTCACATCATGCCTTAACCCATTAACACATTACCATTTCACATCATCTAACCATTCACCCAATTCTCATGTGTTATGCCTATCTCACTAAGCATTCAACACTAGACCCATAATTCATCCCATTATGGTCTTTAATCAGTTTACACATTAACCCCCATTTAACTCGTTCATCATTCCCATGAATCTACCATTAAAACCATTCCAACTAACCTTTAGGTTATTTCCAATTCTAGGTGCATCACCCAACTTCTATTACACGTTCAACCAATCATGAAAACATATTAATCAAGGGCTCTACCATGTATTACAACAAGGTCACTTGATTAATAAAAATACCTAAGTCTGGGAACGTCGGCGCATCCCATGGATGACCCTAAATTAGGTCAAGTCAATCCCAACACATCCCACAGGGATTGTGAGGGTTACTATATTTCATTTCACACACCATTATTACCAAACATGCCAAGGTTATTCAAAAAATAACCAAGGGAAAACAAGAACACAACTAAACATGCACAAATACCCAAATAACCATGGGATATCACTTGTAGACCACCTACCTCGAAACCGCGGTTGAACGCACCCACAATCGAGTACTTAGACCTCAATAAGACTAGCCTATGGATCTTCAACCTAGAAATCACCCAAAATATAGGGTTTTATGGCTTCAGAAAAAGTGGGAGAGAAGATACATACCTTAAACCAAAAATAGAAGCAAGGATGGGATTAGCCTTACCCGGAGCATTGATCTGCAACCAATGACGCTCTAAATAGCCACGAATTGAAGTACAACCACCCTTGGGAAGATTGGGTTGGCCATGCTCGTCACTAGGGTTGAGAGGGGATGAATGGAGGAAAATATAGAGTTGGGGTTTAAAAGCACGAAGTGGAAAACTTTTAATTTTTCCCAAGGTTAAGATGCTGCACGGTTTAGCAACACGGTTTGAAAAACCACGCAGAAACCATGTGCATGCTACTACCTGGAGGAGAAGGGTTTCACGGTTTACCTGGGCATGCTGCACGGTGTGCCCTGGCCATGCGCAAGCCGTGCTCCCTAGCCTATTTTTCTCAACTTTCCATTTTTCCATGCCCCGAGCCCCTGAAACACTCCCAAGGCCTCTAATAATTTTAGAAGACATCCCTTGAAAACTGGAATAATGGATTCAACCAAAACATAACAAAAACATACCTTTACAAAAACTAGGATCTTACAACCTCCCCCCTTATAACGGCTCTTTCTCGAGCCGAGATCCCAAGCCTAATTGCTCCACCAAATAGAGGAGTTTGGGCCACTGAGCCCGCATATCTGATTCCTGCTACCATGTTTCTTCCTGAACATTCCCATGCCGCCATAGAACATTCACTAATGGCACAACCTTTCCCCATAATATCTTTTCACTACTATCCACCACTCGAACCAGATGCTCCTCAAAGGATGCATCAGCCTCAAGCTCCACATCCTCAACATCAACCACGTGAGATGGGTCAGGGTGATTCCATCGAAGCTGCGACACATGAAACAAATCATGCATCCCACCATACCGCTGTGGAAGATATAATCGGTAATCCACTGCTCCGATACTCTACACAATCTCAAAATTTCCCACATACATGGGCGCCAAGTCACCATGCTTTTGAATCTGACAGTGACCCATCCTTGGAGACACCCGAAAAAACACTTTATCACCCACTGCAAACTCAAGAGGTCTACGCCACTGAACTTTATTTGACTTCTGTCTACTCTAAGCCGTAGCCATCTGCTTCCTGATCAACTTAACTCTCTTTGAAGTCTCCTGCACGAGACTTAACCCCAACAACTCAAATTCAGCGACCTCTATCCAACACAACAGAGATCTACATGGACTATAGTAGAGTGCCTCAAACGGTTCCATCTAAATCATAGCCTAGAAACTGTTGTTGTAGGAAAACTAAAATAATGATAGGTGCCTCTCCCATGAACCACCAAAGTCCAAGACATAAGCTCTGAACATGTCTTCCAACAATTGGATCATACGCTCCGACTGCCCGTCCGTCTGTGGGTGGAAAGTCGTACTCAAAAACACCTGAGTACCAAGTGCCTTCCGTATCCCTTACCAGAAATGCGATGGGAAACGCGAATCTCGGTCTGAAACAATGGTTTGCGGAACACCATGAAAATGAACTATCTATCGAACATACATCTCACCCAACTGTTCGACTATAAAGGTCTCCTGAATCGGTAAGAAATGAGTCACTTTCGTTAACCGATCCACAACCACCCAGATTTCGTCATTCTTCCGCGGAGTCCTCGGAAGACCCACGACAAAATCCATTGTTACATCATCCCACTTCCATTTCGGAATGGGAAATGGATGTAACAAGCCACCTGGGCATTGATTATCGACCTTTACCTGTTGAGAGGTAAGGAATAGTGCCACAAAGCCCGCACCTTCCATCTTCATTCCAGGCCACCAAAACTGCCTTCGGATATGATGGTACATCTTGGTCAAACCAGGATGCACTGCCCACTTTGATCCAAGGAACTCACGCATCAAATCTTCCTGCACACACTTTGGCACGACCACAAGATCACGAACACGAACAACACCTTCCGCGTCGACGGCTCAACCAGATGGTATCTCCCCACCTTTATGATTTTCCTTCATGATAAAACACTTATGATCACCAAGTTGGCCTTCCTTAACTCGAATAAAAAGTGTTGACTCCATCTTTAAGGAAGAAAGAGTGACCTGACCACTCTCCTCCTGCACATCTAGGCACATCTCTGCAAACAAAGCCATCACCTTCTACCTCATGCTGGACTCTTGAACCACCTGATTCTAAACCTTCCTACTCAGAGCATCAGCGACACTGTTTCCCTTTCCTAGCGTGTACACAAACTCAAAGTCAAAAGACTGGATATTTTCAACCCACTTCACTACCGAAGATTCGGATCCCACTGTGTGAAGATGTACTTTAGGCTCTTATGGTCGGTAAACACGGTAAACCGTTCTCCCAATAGATAGTGCCTCCTGCACTTCAAGACATACACCACTGCAACCAACTCAAGATCATGAGTGGGATAGTTCCACTCAAGGGGTATCAACTGCCTCGACCCATAAGCCACAACCCACTCATCGTACATCAACACAGCCCCATGTCCGATTCCAGACGCATCACAAAACACGATGTACTTCTTACCCAGCTCAGGTAAGATCATGATAGGTGCGGTTGTCAACCGCTTCTTCAACTCTTGGAAGGTGTTCTCACAATCCTCACACCACTCTATCATGATTCCTTTCTTGGTCAAGCCCGAGAGTGGTTCTTCCAAGTGAGTGAAATCCAGACTGAACCTTCGGTAATACCCGACCAAACCCAGAAAGCTTTAAACATCAGAAACACTCTTGGGATGATCCCACGATACAAGTGCCTACACTTTCTCTGGATCCACTGTCACACCTTCCTCCGAGATGATGTCACCTAGAAACTTCACGTCACCTATCCAGAATTGACACTTTTATAGATTGGCGTATAGCCGATTCTCTCTTAGCGTACCCAAGATGATATCATGATGTTGGGCATGATTTCCATGATTTTTCGAGTACACTAAGACATAATCAACAATGACAACCACAAACCAATCTAGATAGGGATGAAAGATTCGGTTCTCAAATCCATAAACACCACTGGTGCATTGTTCAAGAAAAAAGGCATTACCACAAACTCAAACAACTCGTACCGACTCCAGATTGCTGTCTGCGGTACGTCAGAAGACCTCACCCTCAACTAGTGATAACCCGACCTCAAATAAATCATTGAAAACACTGATTCACCCTCAACTGATCAAATTGGTCATCAATTCTAGAAAGGGGTTACTGATTTTTCACCGTCATCTGATTCAACTTCCAATAGTCAACACACAGGCTCAACGACCCATCGACCTTCTTTGAAAAAAGCATGGGAGATCCCCAAGGAGACGTACTAGGATGGCTACACCCCTTATTCCCCAACTCTTCAAGCTGAAACTTAAGTTCCTAGAGTTTTTCCAGTGCCATTCGGTATGGTGGAAAATAAACTGGCTCCGCTCCCGGCAACAACTCGATCGTGAACTCAACATCGCTCTCGGGGGGTAACCCTGAGAAATTCTCAGAAAACACGTTTGGAAACCGATCCACTACAGGAGGAAAATTATATTGTTCCCCTCCCTCATCATCATCAATCTTGATACATGCCACTTGAGTCATGATTCCACACATCTGTTGACAAAATAGCCCCACACTCCCTGCTCTAATATCCCATTCACCACGGTAGAGAGAAACGTCACCCTCAAGCGACCTGAACGATAATTAGTGATGATAACAGTCTATATGTTCCTGATAAAACACCAAGAACTCCATTCCCAAGATTAGGTCAAAACCTGACATCTCAAGAATGAACAAGTCCCACAGAAAACGATACCCACCAATATCCAAGGCACATCCCTTACACTGCTTGATATCCTCAACCAGCCCTCCCAACGGGGTGTCAATTGACATAACTCAACACACCCCCTCAACATGTCGACACTACACTACCAAAAGTTGAGTAGAATCAAAAGCGTGCGTGGAACCTGTGTCAAACAACGCACTAGAAAAGGTAGAAGCTACAAGGATCGTACCTCGAACAGTTGACGGTCCGGCCTCGCCATCACCAGGTGAAAATTGAACTGCCTGAATCTGACTTGCCCCTCTACCCTGGGTTCTAGCCTGAACACCCTGCGCTGCACTGCCCTACTATCATGAGAGATATTTCCCTATAGTTCCAGGTCTACCGCCCCTGCCAGTACGACATGTGGAGCTCCAACTACCTACCTGATACGGGACAACTGATCCCCTTCCCGTATCTGGTATCATCTTTTCCTCATTATTCTCACCCATCTACTGAGGGTTCCTGCAGAACCTCTACACATGCCCCATTATTCCACACAAACAACACTCAACTGGAGGTCAAGGACACTAACCACGCATATGCCCCAGCCTGCCGCACTGATAACAAAACACCTGGTTTCCAATCTGATAGGATAACCCCCTCTTCTGACCACCTTGTTGGAAACCTTATAAACGACACTTCTGACATGTGGAAGATGTACCACTTGTCCGCCCAGCTGGCACGACAATCCCACCACCCGAAGCTCTCTTCAGGTTCCCTTAAGAGATGATTGCCTGATCCATCACCTCTGCAAAATTCTTAAAGTGGAAGATATTCATTGAGACCTGATATCATGTCTCAACCCATCCTAGAAATGCCTTACTATCTTTGCCACATCCTCAGCTAACACTGGGATGAAGCGTCACAAATCAGTGAGGCGACTAGCATAGTCCATAACAGATAGTGATCCATTAGTCAGGCTCATAAAATCTGCAGCCCGCTCCTGCCTCAAAGTATCTGGGTAAAAATTCCCAAGAAACTTCTCCTAGAAAACATTCCACGACATCCCCTCAGCCTGCTCTGTCTGAGCCTGAATGTCCCACCAACGCCTTCCCTGGCCCCGCAACATGTAAACGGCCAGCTTTATTCTCCTTTCAATGGGGGTCTCCATATGATCCAGTATCGTCTGGACAGACTCTAACCATAATTATACTACCTCTGGACCACCCTCTCTGGTGATGGTCGGAGGGTGTTGCAACTGGAACTCCTTGGTCAACTCAAACATATTCGGTGCAACCCACCCTGGGTCCCGATCCATCTTCTGCATAAGGCGAGCCAAGTTCTCTCAGAACTGGTCTTCTCTACCTTCATGCATCACCAAATTTGCATGCTCTTCTACCAGATGAGTATTATCAGCAACATCCTACCATTTCCCAACTATCAATTGACGTTGTTGTGGCATCTCTCAACATTTCCAAATACGAGATTTAGCACGCATACCATAAAATATTCACGACTTCCTCAAAAAACACTTTCCTAGCTATAACAAGCCATTTTCATATGATGATTTAACAACATTATCATCTCAAATTAACCGCCCCGACCATCCCTACCACGGGCCGTGGTCCACATGGTGTAAACAACCATGTACTACCACCAAACTCATACAACGTTTTACAAAACATTTTCCACTTCATTTCAAACCCTTATGTTTCATTAAACATCCACTACCCACTTGTTTTATTTTATTCTTCTCATTATTTCTTGGTTTCATGAAATGCATGATTCACCCTACCTTCCTGCATCACACACCCATCCCGTGCATGTGCCTAACACGATGCATGCCACATATCTCCATAGGTGCCTTCAATGATGCATGAATGATAATTCTCGTGTCGTTAAGGCCATGAGAAAAATATCATAAAATATTCACATCAAACCACATGTGCATCACCCAACGGTGAAATATCATATACTGTAACAACACACAACAAAGAAAAACATTTCTCACCCAGGGTGACTTGGGTTTTCCCCCGTAAATGGGTTAACTACTCCCATGAACGAGATAATTACCAAGGCCCGACACGTCTTAACCCTTGGAAACTTATCCCAAATATCATGACCTCAGAGAAGGAGAAGAAAGAACTCCTCTAATACCACTTTGTAATGTCCCTGGCCCTGAAGCCACTAAATCGGTGCGCCGAGCCAGGTGGTTTCATGGCCTTGTGCGCTCCGCCCCGTACGCCAATGCCTGCCGACTAGCAGCGGGGTTCTATGTGGTCAACTGGGGAGACTATACCCCTTTTATCCGAGTAAGCCACAACATAAATAAAAAAATTGCGGAAACAATAATAAATAAGCATACAACATGTATAACAACCATTACTAATAATAAAATATGCTATTTCATACTATAAGTGCCAAAGTGAACAAAAGCCCAAAATAAGGACAAGAGCCAAAATACCCAAAATGGTCCCGACTCCATGTCTGGATCTTCCACCAAGTGCTACCCATGTCGACTCATCAATCTAGCAAGGAACCTTTACGTTCTCCTGACCTACAAACATGAAGTCTGCTCGGGTACTCAATGGCGGTCCGAGCAGGGTGTGACTACAACTCAATAGGCCACCACCAATGGTGTCTACAAAATATCCAATATAAACAAGCAGTGCATGGAAAAAGAATATGAATGGTAATTGTCATGTAATTATTTAAGGTCCCATTAACCAGTTCAGAGTCAAACCATTTCCACTTCCATTACCATTCATTTCACACCATTTACCATCACCTACCATTTCATCACATTCCCAAGGGTTAATCACATACTTTATGTCACATGGGTCTAAGAACAACAATCACATGAAATAAGGTAAACACATCTTTATCCTATATCACTTGGACTAACTCCCTCATTGCAACCATATTCTCACCTCGAAGCCTCAGTCCGGGTGGATGAAACCGTTATGAGAATAGATCATCAGTCCTCACTCCTAACCCGTGCATTTAGGGTGGAGTTTAGAGCATCAGTCTTCGCTCGAACCGTGGGCATAGATCCTCAAGTCATACCCCACTCTACCAACCCATGTTCACATGCTTATATATATAAGAGACCATCAACCATCCATACCATTTCCCCTTGGACAAAACACTCACTAAAACCCACACGGTAATTCACATCATACCTTAACCAAGTAACACATTACCATTTCACATCATTTAACCATTCACCCAATTCCCATGTGTTATGTCTATCTCACTAAGCATTCAACACTAGACCGATAATTCATCCCATTATGGTCTTTAAAATGTTTACACATTAACCCATTTAACCCATTCACTATTCCCATGAATCAAACATTCAACCCATTCCAAATAACCTTTAGGTTATTTCCAAGTCTATGTGAATCACCTAACTTATATTCCATGTTCAACCAATCATGCCAACATATTCTTTAAGGGCACCACCATGTATTACAACAAGGTCACTTGTTTAATAACAATCCCTAAGTCCGAGAATGCCAGAAAATCCCATGGATGGCCCAAAATTAGTACATGTCAATCCCAACACATCCCACGGGGATCGTGAGGGTTCCCATTTTCCATTTCATACACCATTATTACCAAACATGCCAAGGTTATTCAAAATATAACCAAGGGAAAACAAGAACACAACTAAACATGCACAAATCCCCAAATAACCATGGGATATCACTTGTAGACCACCTACCTCAAAACCGTGGTTGAACACACCCTCAATAGAGTCCTTAGACCTCAATCCGACTAGCCTTTAGTGCTTCAAACTAGAACTCACCCAAAAGATAGGTTTTTAGGGCTTCAGAAAAAGAGGGAGAGAAGATACAAACCCTAAACCAAAAGGACAAGAATGGATGGGATTAGCCTTACCTGGAGCTTCGATCCTCAAACAACGGTGCTCTAAATAGCCATGAATCGAAGGAGAACCACTCTTTGGAAGCTTGGGCCAGCCAAGTTCATCACTAGGGTTGAGAGGGGATGAATGGAGGAAAATCCAGATTTGGGGTTTAAAAGCCTGGAGTGGCAAACTTGTAATTTTTCCAAATATTAAGAGGCACACAGTATAGCGGCATAGTTTGAAAAACCATGCACAAACTGTGTGCATGCTACTTCCTGGAGGAGAAGGGTTGCACGGTTTACCTGGTCAGGCCGCACGGTTTTCCCTGGTTGTGCGCAGGTCGTGCGCCCTGGCCTATCTTTCCCAGATTTCTTTTATTACGTGCCCCAAACCTCTAAAAAATTCCCAAGGTATCACATACTTTTAGAAAACATCCCTTGAAACCCAAAATAAGGGATTCAATCAAAACATAACAAAAAAAATAACTTTCCAAAAACTGGGATCTTACACACCAGCCAAGGAATTTTGGTATCTTCCTATAATTCCCCTTTTGAAATGTTAATTTGAAGTGAAAAAGAATGTAATAGATAATATAGAATGTCGATGAGTGGATGTATTATGGATTATTATAGAATCCAGCTAATTTTCCATATTAAAAATAAATTGATCAATATTTTCCTACATTCATAAATGATGTTAGAAATCATAAAATAAGATTGTGCAAGGATGTAATGAATGTATATTGAATCCTTAGTAGAACCTAAAATTCATGTAATTTTTTATTTGTAATTTAAAAATTATCTCATTAATGGTTTATTTGGTGAATATATATCACATTGAGTTTAATGATACCTAGATTAGAATACCCGTTAAATGATATTGATGTATTATTATCACCATTAATTTGTAAGGTGAGTATTTTTTTGGAGGATGCTATTAGGGATTATGATTATAATAAAATAGAATATTTTCCATTACATGTCATTATTATGTCAAATATAAATGAATTCCCAACATGATGAAATATTAATAGATAGAGTGTTATGGGGTATAATGATTTTTCATTTTGTGACCAACAAACATCATATTATCAAATACATCATTGGAGAAAAACAATATACATGGGTCATGAAATGTTTTTTTTCTATTTATCAATACTATAAATGATTAAAAAGGAGAATAAAAATATAATAATAATTTTATATTAATAAAATACCTTTATCCACTGATTAATGTTTTGAGAGGGTTCCAAAACATTATGTGACATTCATATGGACACAAAAATATTAAAATGACCGAAATATTTGGAAGAAATGGTCAACATTTTTAGAGGCACCATATTGGATGTTTCATGAGGTAAAACCTAAAAATTATTTCACACACACGAGGAAAAATATCCGTGACATGTTGATTGGATCATTTAAAAATATTATATGAATGAATAATGATGGGTTGAATATAATGTTTGACTTAATCTCATTGGGATTACATTTTGAGTTAGCTCATAAAATTTATGGACAGTTAACATTCCTCCCCAAGACTTGTCATACATTTTCTAGGATGGGAAAATTTTCATTTGAAAATATCATCATGATATTGGAGTTCCACAATGTTATTAATAAAAGACAAAATTTTTTGTATATTTAAATGATTTGAAGTTTATAGGACTGAAATCTCAGGATTATCACATCATGATGAAAAAATACTACTAATTTAATTTCATGGAATATTTCCCATCCACATAATAATGAAAATCATAAAGGTGTGTATTTTCTCAATTCAGTTTATAATATAGTTATTGATCTTAATGAATTAATATTTTTTGAAAACTAATAATTTTCTTCCAATTCTCATTTATAAATGTATTTTCCTCCATATTTTTCTGAGATAATATTTCAAGTAATGGTTAATTTTGTGTGATAAATAATTATTTAAAAACCGGGATCTCTCTGATATATGTTTCCTTTTGAATGTTATATGAAAATATTGTAGGGGAATGTTAAGAATCTAAATCAAACTGAAGCCTCCATAATTGAGAACCATGTTTTTGGGGAGGTTGTGGATTTTTTTACAATCTACATGTCTCATTAGAGAACATTGGTTTACCTACATGCTACCATTAATATGTTAATTTTGGGGAAAATATGATCCATGGATTGAATTTAAAATAATTAAAAGGTGAATAGATAATATGTGATTTTTATAAATCATGAAAAACATATATTATTTTTAGAAATATATAACATATAACGTTAATGGTATGTAACACTAATATCAAAGGAAGAATGATATGTCTATTTTTAATGAGCATAACAATGTTTTCATCTATGGTTTAAAGAGATCGTGCATTGTATATCGAATTCAAAGTAAACATTGAGATGGTTAGTGGGTGGTCCATGTTTAAATACGACAATATGGTATATATATGATATTAATAGATAAAAATTTCATAAGAAATAGAAAGAAAAAATAGTGATGTTTATAATATTGTTTTATTAGTGTTTATAGATGCAATCCACTTTTCGAGTGCCCACAAAAAACTAAATTTCTAAATCAAGTGCATATTATAAAGATAGTGAAGAAATATGGGAGGATGATAAAATAAAATTTCAAGATTCATTTTTTTAACTAAAAATGGTTTATTGGTAATAAAAGTGTAATTAAATATGAATTTAGAATGACACAAGTTATTATTAATAGATTGTAATATAGAATTGATCTGTTTATAATGGATACACAAGAAATAAATTTATATATTATTGATCAATATGAAATTCAGTGGGATACTTTTCTTAAAAAAAATACTATATTGGTGATGATAAACTTGATAATGATTCTAATTTATGTGAGATTTGTACATCCATGGAAATATTAAATGATGATATTGATTAGCACGTCGTAGGCATGTGGTGTACCATACAAAATGATCATGATGATGGAAATTGGGAAAAAAATCCTTTATTTCATCCCAAATATTGTTGTTATTATATTTTTCATTCACATTTAAATTTTTAATTTTCATTAATATTAAGATAATTTGATTTAATCTTCAATATTAAATGATGTATTATAACCAATAAGTTAAATTGTTTGATTATATTAGAATTTTTTTCATTAGTTTTCCATATTTTCTCTTATGTAACATATCTATTAACTGATTTTCATTAAAACAAATTACTTTAAATTTAATGGTCTAAATAAAAACAAAAAATATTGTATTAGATTATATAAACAAATAATAATTTTTTCTATAAAAATGATTTATTATGATGGATCATTTTTACTATTCACACCCAATTTTTATATTTTTTCATTAATTTATATGTAATTTAATATATCATTAATATTATTTTAAATTTAGTTATATATAATAAATATTAATGAAAAATTATTATTTTTAGTTTAGTATACATAATTGGTTGATAATTTAATTTTTTTATTTACTTTATTACGTAATATTTCAATTTTTATATTTGTGTACTAATTGCCAGTTTCTTGGATCTAAAGGAGAATAAAAGCTCAATCAACAAATAAACCACATAATTCTATAGATGATCATTCTCATACAATTGGGGGCAGAAAATACACATTCTCTGGTTAATAATAAACATCCTTCATTGCAAGAGAAATCTACTCTTAGAGGTCCAATTAAGAGGTTGGGGGTGGGTAAATGTTGCGTCACACATTTACCAAAATTATCAGTTGTCCGTAGCAACGATCAGAGGATCCCAGTATAATATAATTATAATGATATTCCATGAGGTATAAATTAACAAAATGAAGACTTTTATATCAGTGTAGGATGAAATAATAGTCATTATTTTGATGAATGATTGGAGAAATATTGACGAATTAACAATATCTCACTAGTGGGAGACTATTTGGTAAGATCGTTTAGTGTTCCATTAATTATCTTGAAATGTTTATAGTAATAAATGTATTCCAAATTGTTTTCATATGAAATATTATATACATGATACTAGAGGATTTATCAGAATATATTATTCATTTCCTTATAAGTGATGGCAGGATTTTAAATCAACCCTCAAATAAGATTTAATTTTTTTCACAGGAAAAATCACAACCCATGTAATATATATAATTTTATAGATAAAGATACGTTTAATAAATTTGGTTAATGTATAATACAAGAATAATTTTTGGTAAGTGACATGTTTCCTTTTAGGTTTTTTATTATATTAATGAAATTATTAAAAATTTATTAAAGATTTATTTATTCTTATTTTACTAAGACTGAAGAGATCTCATCAAGAGATCCAATATTGACGTGTGTATGCTCATTCATTATCTCGGGGATTCAATACAACATTATATGAACAAATTATGGATATAAAATTCCTATAACATTGAGCCAAGTCTTTATGATCTACAAGGGTTTCCCTTTTATCCTCTAAAAAGACCTGAAAAATATAAGAGGGCTAAAATGATAAATAAAAGAATATATATTATACAAGATTTAAGGGTTGTAGATGAGGTTAATTTACGATTCTTTGTTTATTTATTTATGTTATGATAATTAAATTATTAATATATAATTTTTCATTAAATATGTTTTTGAAATATTTCAAACCTAATTCTATTAAGGGACATAATGCACATGGGGTATTTATAGTATAGGGTATGAAGAATATTTTAGTTACAATAATTGGAAAGCCCAAGTACCTGGGTCTTGTATGAGGATACCTATCATTTTTATGTGTGAAAAAGTGTTTCCATATTCTCCAATATCTTCAATGGAGGACATTCATTAAAAAATATAATCCTTAAAAGCGAAGATTAATATATTCAAGTGATTATGCATGGTAAGATTATATATTTTGTACACTGGATTTTTGTAGATATGAAAAGAGAGTTTTAGACTGAAACTCATACTCCACCTACATTAGGATCTCTGTACGACCCCAGGTTTTTATAAACCTTTTTCTCCTAAATTAATTAATTTTTCATTTATGTCTTGCAATACACTATTTAAAAGATTCCTTTCACACAAAACTGAATCAACATACAAAACATTGAAATTATATATTTTAGAATAATAATTGACATTGTGTATGTTACATGAAACACCAACATGGCCTATTTTAGATGCAACACCAACATGGGACACGTTACACACAACATCAATGTTTCTATGAAATATCATTTTAGAGTTATAATTATTTAAATAAGATATATATAACTATGCTCTTAAATTTTTTATATAAATAGTATTAACTAAATATCAAATATTTTTTTATAATTTCTTATATAAAGAAAATATTTTTATAATGAATGATATAATATCATTTTCTCAAATTAACTGATTTTAATGTCCTTCTGTTAAAAATAATAAAATTAATTTTAAAAATATCTAGAAATTTAATTTTGAAAAATAAAATTAATTTTTTAACTTATAATATCAAAATAATATTTGGGATAATTTATGTGAATTTTATGAGAAACATATTTTTTGGATGAATAGTAAAAAAATACAAGATTTTAATTCGAAACTATTTTTTCCTCTAATTTATTTATAAGTTTAAATTATATTATAAATTTTTTTTCAATATATATTTAGATTATATTTTAAGTATGAAACCAATTTTTTTCATTTTTATCAATTTCACATTGAAATTGAATATAAAAATATAATAAACTTTGGGTTATTATTACTTTAAAAACACACAACGTCATCCCATGAGCATGATTATTTTAAATTCATTTCTTAATATTATGTGATTATAATTTGGAAAAAATGTATTCAATTTTTGGAATGAGAATAATATATAATTTATAATAAGGTAAAGTTATTTTTTTTCCAAAAATATCGATGATTGTGATTAAAATTAATTATAATGATTAAAGTGAATTTTAATCCTAATAAGGGTAAAAGAAAAAGAACTTAATAAACATAACCACCTATAAAAATGTCCCAAACTACTTTTTTCCACATTATTAGTTCATTAAACTTCCATTATATTGATTATTTATATTTTTATAACATATGTTGGGTAAAAACAATGGTATAAAAAACATGTTTAAGAAATGCCAACTGTTTCTTTTCCATTCCCTAAAAATGACCACCACCTCTCCGACTTCTTAAAACCTATAAAAAAGTCAGATCTACAAATATATTCCCAATAAAATTTCAAATATCCCCCTCATCCTCCTCAAATCCTCCCCTTGGTCAGAAAGAAACTCAAGGAATCCTTTTGGCACAAACCAAATAGAGTTACCTGGTAAAGAGGTAATATCTTTTATAATGCTCCTTTATTTTAGTTTCTTTCTTCACCCCTCCAAAATCATTATTAAATTATTATCTAATTAAACATGTATAATCTATATAATAGTATTTTTTAAAATCAAAGTATTCAACCTATATATTAAAATACTTCCATCTATGGGTTGCGATTATACATTTTACAGGTACAGTAAACTATCGGCTCACTAAACGATGACTATTCATTTATGATTTATCTCCTCTCATGGTGGAATGTACGATAGATAATTTTTTTATATGTAATATATTATGTTTATTATATATTTACGCTTATTTATTTCTTTTACAACAAAAATCAGTTTACTTTCCATTCTATATAAATATGATAATTTCATTTGAGATATGTAAACAATTGCCCTTCAATTCAATGTCATTCGTTCACACACTAAAGGGAATGTATAAATAATTTTTTATGTAAAATTATATGAGATGGAAATCATTATAAAACTACTTCATTGATATTATATACATATAGGAACATATTTTATTTTATTTCCATATTTCATTACGAAAATAGAAAGGGAATCAACATTCATGCGTACATACAACTTACTGTCTTTACAAACGGGGTATTCCATTTCAAAATTATATATTATATAGATTATTATAATAATGAAATAATTAAGATAAATAATATTTATATAATGGTTAAATTCTTGAATCATAATATATGTTTAAGGCCAAAATATATAAAAAATAAGACACATGCGATGAACAAAGGGGATATTACCTGAAGGGAATCCTTAACAAATGATTATTAAAAAGAGGGTAATATGAGGTAATAATCAAAAAATATAACATATTATAAATGGTAATATGGTTATTTAAAAGAATTATTGTAAATTTATATTTATTATACATGTGTTTTTAATGAGTGTGACAAGATTCAAGGCTCAAGGTAAGGGAATTTAAGGTCACTATTATTTGTCTGAGATACATGCCTTAATCATCACACACCTCTTTGGTGTGGTGTATATAGTACCGATTAATGTATTTATTTTATTTTATACATAAATTTATGGTTATTGAAATATAAATTTTATTTTCATTCTTTCATATGGTTTATGTTTAAAAATTTAGCAAATTGGTAAAAAAATATTGTCTATATTATCCTTCTTTGAGATTAATGTTTTTTATGAACCTAAATTCTTTTTTGAGGTGTATATACTTCAATTTTACAAGTTATGTATATAATAAAATTTATTTTAATTATATTTAATGGCTAAATTAATTTCTTTTTCATACATTGATTGTACATTACCATATTTCATTGTGATAAGAGTTTATGGAAACAATCTCATCACTTTTAAAGATGGTTTATGAATATACCTAAATTACAAAAATATCATGATACATATCTCTAGAACACACAATAATTATCTTATCCTCTATTTATTCAATATATCATCATGTATTAGTACCATTTTTGTACTCTTTTTTAGTTAATATAATGTTTTTAAGTCAAATCATACAATCTCTCTCTCCAGTAGGAAATCTATTGTTTTAAAAAACATTGTTTCAAAATATATTTGAAAAATGTTTTCAAGAGTTATTTGAAGCCCATATTCATTGAAAAATAATATAAAAATGTTTTATAGTTTTTAATTATTCCTTTATATGTTTTCAAATATATTTTCTATGAAAAATGGTTTTAAAATGTTTTATGGTTTACCTAGTTTTTTTAAATAAAAAATTGTATTTCCCTAATAAATGTTCCTAAATGATCTTTAAAAATTATTTCCCATATAAGATAACATACATTTGTGTAATTCCTAACTTTTTAAGGAAATTATTCATTGTTTACACTAACATTATTTCTCTAAATGGATTTTGTTTTGAGGAGTTGATTTTTATGAAACCTGTTTCTCTTTCATTGGTAATATTCTTTTTAAACCGACTTCTTTTAAGAAGTTTATTTATGAAGAAATTATTATTAATAATATATTTTTACATAGGTTTTGATATGATAACTTGTTTATAATACAAATTTTATTTCATGGTTTATGATATGGTATTTATGATATTGTGTCATATGTATGTATGATTGAACTATGATATGGTTGGGAACTATATCTCCCTCCAATGCGTTGGGTAATGATTTATATATCATGATATAGACTACGATGGTCTTGATAATTAACCTTGAATAATAATTTTTCCATGGGAGTTCACCATGACAACTAAAATGATATGTGGAGTGACTACATACAACTAATATGTCCATGGGAGTGAACCATGACATCCATGACAGTATGGGGAGTAAACCCATGTTACAATTATGGTCATTATAGATATTCCCTTAAAAATATAAAAATCATATTATATGATTACTAAGCCATATAGATAACCCTTTTTTATGTTTCCTTCCATAGGATTTTATGATATATATTATTTTTAGACATCTAAGAAAAATTATAGTAATGAAATACCTTTTGGGAGATAATTTAATCAATTATGTATCAATTTTTATATTTCCATGTTTCCAAAGGCACTAGAATAATATGGTCTTCAGGAATATGTTTTTATAATGTTTTATGTGTTGAAAAAGTTATTCAATGTCAATGTATGAAAATAAAGGGCCACTATATTTGGTATCAGAGGAATGGTTTAGATAACCTTTGGAATCTAGGATAAGAAAAATATAGTGAGAACCCTAAGGACATTTCTAGGGATAATTCTATGTATAAGTAAATATAAAACAAAATTTCATGGAATTTTGGTAAACGATAGAGTATGTTGGTTCATATAAATAAATCCATGGTTGGATAGTATAAGCTGACGTGTGGATGGAATATATGTTCTTAGTGGTAATAACTCTATCAAGATGTCACATGCATGACCCAAGGTAATCCTATACACGACATTGGGCCTTTTAAAACACCTATATTGAGACTCATGGGGTTATGATTTGGGAATTCATTAAATCATTAAAAACCATCATGAAGGATTTAAATAGAAGTTTTGAAAAACTATAATAGGATAAACATATTGTGTCATAGATTAAGGAAGTTGTTATAAAATATGTATCTTATAATTTATTGTTCACGATTATGTGGTATATAACCTTGGTAACCATTTTATACTCTCCATTTTTTTTTGTTTTAGTTAATATATGGAACATGAAGGAACTATGTTAATGGTCATTACGATAGAAAATATAATTATTTTCCACTTGATAAACTAAATTATAGGGGAGATTGAATTGAGAACCTCATTGATATTCTCACATAGGATTCTCAAACTATTAATCATAGTGTAATTCCAAATTACAAAATGAGGGAACCAAATTCTATTGATTTTTTCATGATGCAACGTACACCTTATTTCAAATGGACATTTGATCAACATGTCACTGAACCACATCTCAAACCCAAGGGTTGGTGATGATGATTGTTTGATTTTAATGAAATCTTAAGAAAAGGGAAAGGGGAAACACATAATATAACTTTTTCATATTATTGGTGGGATAATGACAAGATTAAATGTCCACTTACCATCAACTCTTGAACTACTAATGTCATATTTTATTCAAGATCTACCGACTCTTTCATATAAAATTAATTTAATAAGGGTGCTATAATTACACCAAAACAATTACATGTGGAATTAGCAGTGAATACACCTAAGGTTATGATGATTTTATCCACAGTCTATGATTCTTCTCTAGTTTACATTTGTTGGAATGTTCTTCCTATAAATAATTTCATGATTGTTTTAGTTGAATTTGATCTCATCTTAGACATGGATTTACACTATCTACATATATTCCAATTTAGTTTTCAAGTATAGGTAGTTATATTTGATATTTCAAACTATCATTTGATTATACGTCAATTTTTTTAAATATGAACTTCATGTGGGGATTACATCCAGTGTAAGGGTAAAAATATCAATTCAAAATTGTTTTTTTATCAAAAATGGGTTGGTAGAAAATAAACATCGATGATATGACCATTTTTTCAGAATTTCTGGATGTCTTTCCAGAAGAGTATCCTAGTCTTCCACCAAAATATGATACTAAGTACATAGTAGGTCTCATACCTAATTCCACAAAGATTTCAAAGATGCTGTAAAATAAGGCCCCAATTGATTTGTAGGAATTGATGAAACCACTTCAAATAATCCTTTACAAGGTATTCATTCAACCAAGTTTGTCACCTTAGGGTGCACCTATTATTTTTGTGAAAAATAAAGATGGTTCAATTTGGATCTTCATTGATTATCAGGTATTGACCAAGATCAAAATCATGATCATGTATTATATTCCCCATATTGATTACATTTTTTATCAACTGTGTAGAGCTAAATATTTTTCCAAGATTGACCTTCGTTCAAGATATCATCAATTTAGGGTCAATAAGGGTGATATACCCAAGAAACAATTCCATAAAATTTATGGAAACTATTAATATGTAGTGATTCTTTTTAGTATTGCTATGTTTCCTTATATTTCCATGGATTTAATGTATAGAGTGTTTAAGGATTACCTGGATCAGTTTTTGGAACACTTTATCGATGATATTCTCATATATTCAAAGAGAAAAGAAAAACATTAAGATACCTTAACTATTATACTAAATACCCTATAGAAAGATAGTCTATATAAAAAAATTTCAATGTATAAATTTTTCCTACAAATAGTTTCATTTTTGGTTCATATAATCTCAAGGGATGGTATAGAAGTAGATCCATAAAATATGGAAGATATTGAATGATGGTACAGACCAGCCCCGATGACTGAGATTCGTATCTTTTAGGGTTATGCTGGAAATTATCGACGGTTTGTGGATAATTTCTCATGACTATATAATAATCTGACCACATTAACTCAAAATGGGTTCATGCTCCTGTTGACATATGAATGTGAGGAAAATTTCAATTAACTTATGATTAGGTTAGTCAGTGAACATGTTCATAGATTACCCAATAATGGAGAAGGTTTTGTAATATATAGTGATGCATTCACTAATGGATTGTGATGTGATCATATGAATAATAACATGGTCATCACTTATGCATCACAGTAGTTGAAAATTAATGAGAAAAATTATCCAACTCCAAATTTGGAGTTAGAAGTGGTAATTTTTGAATCAAAGATATGGAGGAATTATATTAATGTAGAAAAGGGGGATATATATACTAATCATAAAAGTATGAAATATATATTCACAAAGAAGGAGTAGATCATTTTAATTAAAATATTGTTAGAGTAGATAAATAATTATTAATGATAAATTCATTACCACCTTGGGAAAGAGAACAATGAGGCTGATGCTTTTAGTTTTATGGAACATGCAAGCTTATTCATGATGAGGCTCACAAAAGATAGGATACTTATGGATTTGCAATGTATGGATCTAAAAATCCTGATGGAAGGAGAAAAATCTTATCTGTCTCAAATAAAATTTAATTTCTATATCTAATGGGATATTAAAGAGACATAGAAGGAAGATGTATGGATAAAAAATAGAGTTATAAGTGTCACTGAGATTAACATAGATCATGATTAAATGATAGATTTCAAGAACCATATATGAGTTCATTCCAAACTAGATTTGATGGAGCTGTTAGAGTAATCTCATTGATCTTCATTCTTTATTCCTAATAGAAGAACAATGATGTATGTGTAAAAGAAATAATACTTCAGGTGGGGAGGAATTAAGATAGATTTCGTAGAGTTTGTATCTTGGTTTTTTTAATGCCAATAAGTTAAGGGTGAAAGACAAATGTCAAAGGGGATTGTTCATCCATTAACCATTCCAGAATGAAAATGAGAGAACATAAAAATGGATTTTGTAATTGGATTAAACAAAAACATTAAAATAATTAAGCCTGTATGGGTGGTATTTGATCTCCATACTAAGTCATCACACTTCATCTCTATCAGAGATGACTTCTATCATGTTCTGCTTTCCAGTATATACATTAAGGAAGTGGTTATGTTCTGTGGAGTACCACATTCCATTGTATCATATCAGGATATGAGGTTTACCTCAATGTTCTCGAGAAGTCTATAACATGAACTTGATATAGAATTGAGTTTTATTACTTCTTATCATCCTCAAATAGATGGTAAGTTTGAATGAACAATTAATATTTTAGTGTATATGTTGAGATCTTGTTCTCCAGATTTTAAAGGTTGTTTGAATCAACATCGTTCTCCAGTTGAGTTTTTGTGAAATAATATAATTCATTGAAGAATTCATATGGAACCATATGAAGATCCCCTATGAATGGAAATGATGAGATCCATCTTGATAGAATGAGGTTGGAAAAATAATTCTATTGAAACCTAATATCTCCATTGAAATAGTCAATAAGGATAGAACCATTCAGCCGCATATCAGGGAAACTCAAAGTCGGTATAAAATTTATGATGATTATGGTCGATGTGATCTATAATTTGATGTTGGTGAAAATGTTTTTTATGAATCTTACAATGGAAGAAGGTTATGTTACTTGGAAGGAAAGGGGAGCAAAGGCCTAGGTATATCGGTCCATTTGATATTATTGATCATATCGAGATGGTAGAATTTCTTATAGATATTCTTCAAAATCTCTCTCATGTCCATGATGTGTTTCATTATCTCAATTGAGGAAGTATATAAATAACCCATCACTTGTACTGAACTCATAGTTCAAACATCTAGAGCATGATCTTTCTTATGAGTAATATGATGTTGCAATTCAGGATCACATAATGAATGTTCAATGAAACAAGACAACTCACCTATCCAAATATTGTAGAGAAATAAACAATTAGATGAAGTTTCATAGGATCTTAAGGATATGTAGAACCTTAATTGTCCTCATTTGTTTTTTCTTAAGTGACAAATTTTGAGGGTGAAATTTATTTTCAAGGGGTAGAATGTAACTCCCCATATTTTAATGGACATTTTTCTCTCTCGAATAAATTAACTCTTCATTAATTTATAGGAATAGAATAATTCAAAAACTCCATCAACACATTACTAACTGACTCATTCAACATCGAATTGTAATACGTTACACCAAACACTGACTTGTTGTATGTTATATTCAACATCGACTTAATGTACATTACATGAAACACCGAGGTTTATATGAAACATAATTTTTTTATTTTAATTATTTAAACTAGATAACTTTAACCTATATGTTAAACATATTGATATGAATATTAATATCTAAATTTAAAATAATGTTTTCAATTTATATATATAAATAAATCATATAATATAATTAATGATATAATTACATTTTGTCCAATGAACTAGTTTTAATATCCTTATGTAAAAAAATAAAAATTAATTTTAATCACATTTTATATTTTTATTTTATAAAATAAATATAAATTTATAATTTAAAATTTCAAAATTACATTTGAGTGAATTTATGGGATTTTTTTGAGAAGCATCATTTTTCGATGAATAATGAAAATTGCCAGATTTTAATTCCAAACTGCTTCTTGATCTAATATATTTACATTGATAAATTAAATTTTAATTTGGTTTAAAATAGTTATCAAATCATATTTATATCAGTAAATCCATTTTTTTTCATTTTAATCAATTTAAATTTGAAATTAAATATAAATAGATAGTAAATGTTCGATAGTTTTTACTTAAGAACCTCTAGTGTCGTCCAGTTAGAGTGATTTTTTTAAAATTAATTTCAGCCACATATATGATTATAAATAGGAATAGTGGATTTAATATTTGGAATAAGAAAAATATATAATTTATAAAAATTTCAACATAGTTTTTAGCAAAAATATTAGTGAAAGTGAAAATAATTAACTACAATGATTATGGTTAAATAAAGCTTCAAAAGGTACTAAACCATAAATTTAAGACCCAAAACGACCTAGACACATGTCCAAAACCCATTTTCAAGAAATTCATCAGTCATAAACCTTTCATTATTTTTTATGAGGTTTTTTGGAGAAAACTTTGTTACACCTAACTTGATTTAAAAAGTGCCAAGTATGCAATTTCCCTTCCCTATAAAGGGCCGCCACCTTTCCCTCTTCTAAACACCTCTCAATCCACATAGGATTATCCACAATACTCCAAATAAACTTCCCAAAATTCCTAAATTACTCCAATAATCCTACAACTATACTAAAAGATACCCAAGGAAGCCTTTTGGCACCAACCAAAAGGAGTTACCCGATTAAGAGGTAACATCTTCTCTCAATATCCGTTCTTTTATTTTCCTTTTCCACCCCTACACTATCATTATTCCATGATTTAAAAAGATTGTATCCTCAATATAATAGGATTTGTTTGGTAATGGTTTCAACAACACTTACATACACCTCCATCTAATGTTTAACGAACATACTATTTACATGTAAGGAGAACTACCATCTTAATAAATGACAATTTTTAAATTTTCCTTTACTGCCTCTCATGTAGGAAACTATAATGGAATCTCTGTTTATATACTTTATAAATTATATTTGTTATTTATTTAAAATTATTTATTAATTTCCCAAAATATAACATTTTTAGTTTCTATTTGATGTAAATAATATAATTTCGTTTGAGGATTTGTAGATTATCGCCCCCTTAAAGCGATGTGATTCGTTCACACACTACATGAAATGAATTAAGGATATATTCAGTAAAGTTATATGATATATATAACATAATAAAGATACTATAATGATTATATAAATATATATATTTAGTTTTATTTCTTTTCATCAATATAAAGATAAAAACAGAAAAAAAATTCATGCGTACGTACAACATACCATCTTCATGAATAGTGTATTCAATTTCATAGTTTTATATTCATTTAATTATTATAATACCCATATAAGGACTATAAATTATATTTATATCATATTTTACATTATTTAATCCTCATATAATTATGAGGATTAAAGATATAACAAATTAAGACACATGTAAAGAACAAAGTGGATATTACCTGATGTGAAACCATAACATTGGATAGTTAATAAGAGGAAAAAAATGTCAAAATAAAAACATATATTTTTTTATATATAATATTATGGTTCTATTAAATATTTATAATATTTTTATATTTATTATACATGTGGTTTTAATGTGTATGACAATATTCTAGACATAAGGTAAGGGAATTTTATATCACTTTTATTTTTTTGATATACATGCCTTAATCACCACTCACCTATTTTTTATTTCATATATTCTAGCCATAAATGTATTATAATTATTTTATAATTAAATTTATGGGTACTAAAAAATATTTTATGATCTTATTTTTGGGGTTTTATTTTTCAAATGTGACCAAATCGTTAAAATAGTTATGTCTCAATTTGCATTCATTCAGAGTAATGTTTTGTTATATGCATAATTTTTTTTGAGGTGCATATACTTCCATTATACATGTTATATCATGAATATACTTATTTTAATTATATTTTATTCCTAATTTAAATTAAATTTCCTACATTTAGATTATGATCCCAAGTTACCTAGTGATAAGTGTTTATTGAAACAATCTCATTACATTCCGATATTTTTTTTATTATGATTTAATTAATGAAATCTCATGATCTATATATCAAAAGAACTCATTAATTTTATTATACTATTGTTATTAAAGATAAACTCATGTATTAGTACTATTTTCCCACTATTTGAAACATAAGATAATGTTTTTATGTAAATTATGAACATCTACCTCTTCAGTAAGAAATCTATTATATTCAAAAACCGCATTTTCATAATTTATTTCAGTTATTTTAAATGATCTTGGAAGTCTATTTTCAATGAAAAAGGTTTTTAAAAACGTTTTACTGTATTCAATTACTATGTTATATTTTTTTAAATGTTTTTCAAAAGGTTTTATGTTCTAAAAAGTTTTTTTCAATGCAGCAAGGATATTTTTCAAAAAACAATGTTTCTTAAAGATCTTTAAAAATAATTTTACATCTAAGATAACATCCATTTGGTTTACTCATTACTTTATGGGGGAAATTATTCAATTTTTTCATTCATATTATTTATGTTAATGTAATATGTGTTCATGTAATGATTTTGAAGAAACACATTTCACATTCACTGTTTATTTTCTTTTGAAACCAACTTCTTTTAAATGATTTTATCTATGATGAAATTATTATGAAACCTATTTTTTTCAAATGGTTATGACATAATTACATTTTTATAATATCTATTTGATTTCATGGGTTACAATATGGTTATTTAGGATCTTGTGGAACATGTATGCATGATTTCACTATGAGAAGGATGAGAACTATATCTGTCTACAAATCATTAGGTAAGTATTTATTTCTCAGGGGATAGACTAAGATAGTAATGAGAATGATCCTTGACTACTAATAATGTCATGTGAGTGAACTAGGACTACCAAGATGGTATGATGAGTGAACCCATGCTACTAATATGAATATGGGAGTTCCCCACAGTTACCAAAAGGTTTTAGGCAGTGAACCTATACTACCAAGATATTCTTAGTAGAAATACCTTCTCTAATATAAAAATAATATTATATTTATAGGTTTCTAATAAAATTCCACATTTTATTCCAATTTGATTATTTCATGGATTATATAATTTATTTCCTTATAATTCATGTCTTATGAACATCCATGATTTATTCCATGATTCATGTATATGATCTTCGATATGCAGTGTATAATATTCTATTTTAATGATTATGTTCTTATAAAATTATGCTCAGGATTATGTTTACATATCTCCCTTGATTACCCTTACTGGGAATTTGAGCACACCCATATATATGTTTCCTTCCCATAGCTATATAGTTTTTTATTATTTTGGAGGTGCCTAAGAGGAGTTGTAGTATTGATGAACCTAGTGAAAGATAACTTTTCTAAACTATGTATCAATGTATATGTTTTGATATTTCTAAAGGCTCTAGACTAGAATGGTCTTTGGGTTCCTCTTTGTAAAATGGTTTATGTGTTCTGAAAAAGTTATGTAATGTTAATGTAATTAATGTAAGGGTATATATAATCTCTCACACCACCACCTTTACCTACATACCCCACACATTCTTATATATCTCCTACATGAACTTCTCCATAGATTCATAGTTACAGGGAGTTATATGATGATTACCCCCATCAACATATTATATCAAATGTGAGGATATTTTATATTCTAGATACCATTCTCCATGAATATATATAGATGGAGAAACCTAGGGTCACAGTACATGATATTATAGATAGATCATCCTGAGTAACATTACCTAAAAATGAGGTTAGTATTGGTGGAAAAAGTACAATCCGTTTTTTGGTGGTCCATCTAGCTTGTGGAATATATTAAAGTAATAGTACATGTATATTTTATATTTTATTTCTATTTTTGGTTAATTTTTATAAAATTTTAATTTTTATATAATCATTAATAATTTTCATGAATATATTAGATGTAAATAATGACTATATTGATTAAAAAATACAATATACTATTTCATATGATTAAAATTATAGTAGTCTTGATAGATTGTCAAAATATTCAATCTTTTGGATGTTTATGAGATTCCATTTGAAGGAAGTTTTTGTGGGAATTCAATAATTATGGTGCATTAAAAAAAATGATATCCTGGATCTTGTAACTAAATATTAGTTGGGTATTATCATGATGTAAGTATTTTCCATGTATGTCTTATGATTAATCTTTGTATAAATTTAATTTATTGAAAAGTTATGCTTATGTTTATTTTTTATTACATATATTTATAAAGTTTTAAGGGGAATGTCATGATATATGTATATGAATTTATGGGCTCATTTTTTATATAACCTTTAACGATGATAATGAATTAATCATAATGAACAATTCATATTTCAAAAAATATTTGTAAAGAATTCTATTTTTCAGTTTGGGAAGTATCCTTATCTTCAAAAGTATGACACATATATATCACAAAGTGTTATATATATTTTAATATAGTAACCATTAAAATTAAATTTTCATTTATATCAATGGTCATGGGATGTAAGTGTTTTTTTATAATGGAGAAGAATTTTTAATGGTTATTATCTATCCATAGTGAAGTGAAACCAAAAGAAATGAATATATTGGACACATTGGATTGATTTTTTTAATATATATTTAAATTAAAATGGAATTACATTTATTCTATTCATATTATTTTCAATCATTTCTTTGAATTTATTTTGATATACCACTCTAAAAAAGAGCTCCAAGATCAAATGGGTAAAAGAAAAAGTGAATTTTCATTTTCAATGACTAAATTTTCTATATATTATATAATAAAATTATTTAGAATTGAAAAAAATGTAAAACAATAGTATCATAAAGAAGAATTTTTAAATGAATATGGATATTATTTTTTATTATATATGTATGTAATACTTCTAACAAGGGAAGTTACATTGTTCCAAATAGGTAGTATTTTCTAATAAACATTTCCTAAAAATTTCATACATTTTATTCATAATACATGTTACGTGATTTAATTTTAATTTATAGATTATTAATAAACCTAAAAAATATACTAAAATGAATTTTAGAAAATTAAAAATTGAATGGTAAATTCATATTTTAGGAGGGACTAGAAATTATTTTATTTTATTTATATATTGTGATTACGAATTTTCTAATTGAAAATATGTTGTGTTGGTTTATTGATTCAATTTCGTGTTGTTTTATTTTTTGTTCCTTCTAGTCTTTTTTTTTGGTTTTTTTTCTTATTTTTATTTATAAGGAGGTGGGTTGAAATGAATATTATTTCCAAAAAATAGATTTTTCATGTTTGCAATTTGATAACTGACCTGAAAACCCTATAAAGATTGGGGATTCACATTAGTTATCAAATAACTGACCTAGGATCCCATTTAGTGCATCGTATTTTCATGTTCATTACCTTGTAACCACTATAATCAAACCCACTATTATTGGTTTTTCATGTTGGATATTAGCTAAAGAATGTCAATAACCAATACAATAATTCATTTACAATGTTAGTTCTTTTGAATGATGCTAAAACATGTTTATAATGTCGCATGTGACAACATCACATAATAACAATCATTTAAATGATAAAAAAATGTAAAAAATAATTCTATGATATATTTTATGTAATATTATTGTTAAGGTAATTTAGTAGATTATTGATTGGATAAATAGTTTATAATGTGTGAGAATAGCAGGTGGTATTTGTAGGAGGAGGAGAGAGGTGTTTGTTATTATAGTCATTAGATTATTATTCTATCTCAATACTATCAATTTTCTTGATTCGTATAACTAAATACAGAAAATTGATAAAGTATGTCTGAACTAATGGATTCTTACATCATACATTACTAATAAATCCATGAATTTTTCTTACAATGTTCAATACAAAAAATTATAGTATTTCACTATTCATATAAAATTCATCTATTTTAGAGAAAACCAAAAAATTCACTTAATATTTTTTCTATTTATAAATTTAAAAAATTTAATTTATTTACCAAAAATAATTTTCAAAATTTCCTTAATTTAGTTTTTAAATAAAATCAATATTTATTAAAAAATACTGATTTGAATTGAACTCAACCAATAAAATATATTGATCGCAACCCCCTTGGATGTTCATGGACCATTTTCATAGCATATCATATATTTTCAAAATTATTAACTCTTATTGGCTATTATTTTGGGGGTAATAAGATATACTAATGTTCAATTCTGTATTTAGAGCTATTTGGAGACTTTTCCAAAACATGGAGAAAATTATTGATTATAATCTAATATAATCAATAATGATACTCCATATATCATCATCACCTCTCTGATGTTCATTAATGATTTTTTTTAGGGTGATGTCCTCTCAAACCACATTAGTGTGAGATATATTTATAGGATGATCCATAATGCCCCATATAGACTTATTTCCATTGGATTTCTTCATAATTCTAGTGAAAAATACCTTAGTGACATTTTCCATTTCCATTTATTTATGGGTAATGATTACATCATTTCATTATACTTTTTTCTCTAATAATTTAATTAATAACATGGTAGGTAACTTAATTCAAATTCATGGACCTCCTTCTTTATATTTTTCCACCAATAATTTTCTTAGTAATCTCAATATATCTTTTTGGTCCCTGGAATAATATAAAAGGTTAAGCTCTATGAATCATTCAAAAACTTTTTCTTTATCTCCATTTTGGATAGTAAACATATTTACAACCCTAATTTTACAACTCCATCATCAATTTTGTACTCCAACTATTTCCCATGTCTTATCGCTTCACCTATTTTATGAATTTAGACATCATCTCATTCAACATCTTTTATTATCTCTAACATGGATGGATAAGAAATACGTTGTGAGTGGAATTAAAATTTACATTCATTTATAACTCTTATTTCCATCATTTACAAAAATAAGATGATTTTATCATTCATATTTCTCATCATTGATATTATTTGAAGATCCTTTCAACTTTGACCATCTCCAACATTATTTTCTTCACCCAGGTGGTAGTGAATTGTGTAGTGATAATCATTGACGAGTTTGAACAATCTTCACTAGAACATATTCAGATCATTATCTATGAATATATATTTGTGTCTCATATAATTACTATATGTCTCACTCTTCCCTCATAGAGTGAATGCCTCACAATTATGATCATTAAGTTCACTTCCTCTAACTCTAGATCATTTGTGGGATAGTTTTTCTCATGAACTCTAGACTAATATTTGGTTAAAGATATCAATTTATCAGTTTTCATCAGAAGATAATGTAATATCATCATTGAGGGATATTTATATACCATAATGAGATCAAATATTATCAGTAGATTATGTAAGGGTGTATTTATAAGCCTCGTTTACAGCAGTTTGATACAGTCTTTGAATTCACTGGTCCAAAAAAATTTACTCCCATCCTAGTCTTCTTGGATAGTGGGTTTGAATATTGAGAGATGTTCCATAAAGTTTTTATAATACCATTATATACCATGGAAACTAAAAATATCCATTGTAAAAGTTGACCTCAGACACTCATCAATGGCAATTATTTTAGTAGGGTCAACATATATTCCTTTTTTGGTGATCACATGAACAATGAATGGTGCTTCCTCTATCTAGAAAACAGATTTACTGTAGTTTATATGTAGTTTCTCTCCAAAATATTCATTATCATAGTATTTAAATGTTCCTCATGTCCCACCTTTCTTATAGAGTGTATCTTAAATTCATCTGTATAGTACACCACAAATTTGATTAGGTAACCTCAAAAGACTCCATTCATTACATATATGAAAATTTATAAAGCGGTATTGAATTTGATGGTATTCACTATGAACTCATAGTGTATATAACTCATTTGAAAAGAATAATTGAGAATATAATCATTCTTAGATTTTAATTTCTGATATCCTGAATGATGGTCTACATTAGAAAAATACATTCCCACATTGTTGATCAATCAAATCACCTATCCATGGTAGGGAATAATTATTGTTTATAATGAATTTTTTGAACTCGTGATAATATATGTATAGGTTCATGGATCCATCATTAATATTGGATATGAGTACTGTATCACCCCTCATGGAAGATGCAACACACCTAAAATTTCATTTTACATTATATTTTTAATGAAATTTGATATCTTGTGTATTATGCAACAATGAGTTCAAGAGCACCGTAATATGTCAAACTAGCCATTTAAAAAAGATGTTATAAACAATATTAACCATATTATAAATATTTTAAAATTTTATTTTTAAAAATATTTTTCAATTTTGAATTAGTAATATAAAAATTAACTATTGGTAAATTTTGGGTATTTTTCTAAGAAGTCTCATTTTTTTTATGAATGGTGAAAAATGACGATTTGTTGTAAAAAACTAACTTTTTAATGAAAATAACTTTTTTACTTTAAATTGATTTTAAATTAAAAATTGAAACATAATAAATGAACCCAATTTAGGTCATTGGAATAAATTTTTTAATATAATTAGATATAAAAAATCATTAAACATTCCAACATCTCTTTTCCCCACCTTTTTGCCACATTTTATTTATTATAATTAAATGTAATTTTTACCACTTTTGTGAATAGAATTTTGAAACACATGACTATATTGTTTTTATTAATATAATGTATTTGATCTAATTGGCTCATCTTAAAATGTTTGATAAATAGCAATTGTAATATATGTTTTTTATTTACCACGGTTAAGGGTAAATCATGTAATTAATGGAAAAATATAGTATTATAATATTAAAAGTTACCCTAAAGACAGTACTAATTTAATTGGATAATTTTATATAGTTCTAAACGAACTATAGATCTTTGTTATGACCTTTTTAAAACAAATGTGTAATAATAATACATTTATTATATTTTATATAAAGATAAGTTAAAAATGTCATACTCAAAATTTTAATTACTAAATAATTTTTAAGATAGTGTTATATATAAGATATATTTGGATAAAAATATTCATTATAAATATAAAATGTTTATAAACATCATTAATTTTTTTATTTTTTAGATATGTAATATTTAAATTTAATTTCGGTACAATGATGATCCAATAATTGACTTATTAAAGTAATAATCAAATATAAGATTTTCATATTATTAAAATAAAAAGAATTCGAAAACATTGATTCTAACTTTGATTAATTTTAGGAAAATTGAATATTAGGGATGATTTAATGTAGTTTTTTCGAAGGAATCATGTTGTTTTGAATTTATAAAAAGAAAAAATAATTAATATTTTTAAATTTGAAATAAATAATATTTTTTTATAATAACAGTTTATTAAATGATAAAAAAACTATTCAAAATATACATCAAAGAAAAATAACTAGTATTATGTTAAATATGTATTAAATGATCCTACCGGTGTTTTTTTTGGAATTTTATTGTAACTATATTAACCATATAACTTAAAAACACAAGTTGTCACTATAAGAGTGAAATTGTTTAAAGAAGCGGTAAAACCAATATATATGTCTGATTTTTTAACCTAAACATGTCTAAAAATAATTATATGATAGTATTTATACCCATACGCATATTATAATAGAAATAAATCACTTTAGATCAATTTTAAATTGAAAATAAATTTATTATAAATCAATAGTTTTGGTGTTTCCAAAAGTGCTCCTCCCCTCTAATATAAGAGGGAGAATCTATTTATCATTAATTACCACATATAAATCCATTTTTATTGGCCAAAATATATTAATTTATACACCCAATTATCATAAATAATCTTATAGGCCATAAATTGGGTAGAAATCCAACCCAATGAGTCTTTTTGTGTAAATCAAATGTAGACACTCAATGAAGATGAAATTGTTTTACCAACACATCCAAAGTTATTTTTTTTATTTTAATTCATTTTATTAAGTTGAGTTCATACTAAACTAATAACTCTAACAAATAATATATTTTGTTATTTTTTATAATTATGGGACAACCATGTATCTCCTTTTACACATCATATGAAAAACAATATCACCTTGCATGTGTGTATTTGACTTTCCATCTGCACAACGTGATATAAAATATTTGTCATATATATGTTACATAGATGGGTATAATTATGATTATAATGGATATAAATAATCAATATAAAATTTTATTTACTAATTATAATTAAATTACAACCTAGTTCCTTACCTACATAGAATTAATGTAATGATGATGTCACCCATGTGTACATATGACATAGCTTCTCCAGAAAATGACGAGATTCATGTACCAAATTATCCATTAAATAATGATTATAAAAATATATAAAAACAATAAATTTGAAGTATATGGCATAAAAGTTCTAATTAATTACACATAGACATATATATACATATATTTTATTTAATTTCATCTGTTCAATACAATAAGAAAACAACAACATCGTCCATGTGTACGTATGACCTATCGTATCCATGAATGAATAATTATATGTTTAAACCCATTATACATGAGTTTCAAATGTGTGCAGAAAGTATCATGGCTATGGTAATGGAATTTTATCTCAAAATTAATTTTCATGGGATATAATCCATTTTCAACACCTATTTGTTGTGTGTGGTTTATGTAATTCCCCTATTATTTTCATATCATGAATAAATTTATCTTCATGGTATTTAAATATTCATTTCACGATAATGGGATTATGAATTAAATGTTCAAAGTGGAAAGGGTTAATCTCACAATGTCTTTATTATCTGAGATGTTTTTATGTGTAATTATTTATTGGGACATATTTATCATCTATCTCCATGTTCATTAAAAATATAATCAAACAGAATATTTTTATGGTTTCATGTATGGTAATCATTAAATAAAACATTTATTTACATGTATTAATGATTTATTCTTCATATTAATTCTCATTAATTTCCTCGTTTCCAAAAAAAATTAGTATTTATTTATATGGACATGACTATTTTAAAATGTTAATTAATTTAAAATGTTTCAAAGTTCTATGTAACAACTTGATTCAAAAATAAATTTTTAAATGACTTCATTTATAAGTATGCAGTTTTTGAATATATGATTTCAATGAAATATGGGTATTTATATTAGGTTATTATTAATGATTTAATAGAGTATTTTCATAAATTTAAATAATATTTATGGATATTATACTTAATTATGGTTAATATCTTATAATATCATTTAATTTATTTTATTTTATGGTTTATGATCAGTTTAATTGTGGATGTGACATTTATATACCATTCCTAGTTTATCGTTAAATTGTTCATATTTCATATAAAACCTTTTAATACAAATTATTAAGTTGTTTATATTTCTCCATTTAAATAAAATGAATGTAATGGACTTATTAATTTATGGGAGGGGATATATTTAACCCCTATATGCATCGTTAGGTCTCATGAGAAAAAAATTAGTTGGCAACAAACCCTTTGATTTTTTTTCCTTGCATTTTAACATTGTCATGAGGATAGATCTTGACACAAATCAGAAACGATTCTATCAAAAGATATATACTATAATGAGGACAGATCTAAACATTTGATATCTTGGGGATATGTCTTGATAGTCAATATGTCCGAAATTATGTATTACCGCATTAAGAGATTATTCATTTATATTACATGTGATTTTTCTACTTGTAGAATATCCATTTGAATGATAAAATGGAATTATTTTATTTATTATTTCCATATTATGATGAATATTATATTTAAAAGTATTTTCTTTCATTTTTATACATAATATTTAAATTTTATTCTTACTTATGAAATATTGTTATGTGTTGTTTACACTTAGGGAGTATCTGATCTCTCCCCTTTCTTCTGATTTATTTTACTAGGATTCCATGAAGTGTCATATGATTGATATGTAGGGTTAATCATGTACAATAATATAATTATCACAGAATTATCAACATTTTTTATTATGTTTTTAATTTTAATGTAATGTTAATTTCTGAAATCTATTTTCCAATACTAATGAACTAATTGATTATTTATGATTTTATTCCTTGTAATCATAACATTATATTAAAATAATCCACAGGATCTAGGTTTATGGGGTCGGGGCATTATAGATGGAATCAAAGGATGTTTAAAAACAACCTTGAAAACTATATTTTAAAATAAATTATTATTAAACATAATCCTAAGAAATACATTAACGATAAGTCTATGTATAATATATCATCCCATATATTCAGTAATGTATAACCCAGGTCAATCACATGGACTTATGGAATGAGACTAATATTGAATCATTTAGAGATCCTATATATTATTTTTCAAGACGATATAAGTAGGATTTGTGTTTCTATGATTGTGATATAATTTTTAGTTGATGTTTAGAATCAATAATTTTATACACATAACAATTATACTGTTGATAATGAAGAGACTACAAAAGAAAAATGAGATGAATGAGGTATTAAGGAATAAGATATTGAAACAATTATAATATTTTAAGGGTGAAGTGGAATGAATAAGGTAATTTTTTTAATTTGATTCATGATTTATTGCATCAATGGTTCAGTAATTTTAAGATTCATGAGATCTATAATAATTTTACTACAGTATCTCATCATCATGTATTTAGAAGCATGCATTATTTCATTTTGTTTTCTATGTTTATTAATATATTTTTTTTAAAAATATTAATTATGTTTTTTTGGTAATAGGATGTCATGATTGGTTTTGAAATTTTGAGACCTTTATGGATAGTTAATTGGGCTAGATATTTTTTTTGGAAAAGTCATCTGTTTTGAATGGAGTATGTTTAACATGGGGTAATATTGTTTGATGTAAATGTTTGATTTTTTTGATATTAGTGCTAGAATTTTTTGTTTTAGTAAGAATTTAAAATATTATTTAAACACATATGGAAAATATGATTCATTAAATGTTCTTCATGCATAAAGATTCATCTTAAATAGCCATCTCTATGTGATTGAAATGAACTAAAAAATGATCGATGAAAAACCATAGGATTACATTGATATATGGAATGAATCATGTATTTTTTCTCAAGTTATTCCCTAGATAGTAAAATAATCTCTAAACACAATGAAAAAGTATCTAAAAAAATGTCTTATCCTAATACCATAATTTTATTGAGTCGATTTAATTTAAAATCATTATTGATTTATGGATTTATGGAACTCAATTTTCCTTTTATTATTCACAAGTTTATGATTGATTTCCTTAATCATAACACATAAATATTTATTGTTTCTATCCATTTATGTATCTATATGTTCCACCAATGTTATAAAATTCCGAATCCTTTTTGGGTTGTGACCTTAGCATTTCCTTTTCCCTCATGTTAAGAGTATATATAATTAAACCTATTTCCATTGTACATTTTCCAAAAAGGAATTTTCTAATATCTACCATTAATTTTAAACATGTAATATTAAATTTAGGGGATTAAATTTATTGATTTAGGGCAGAATTTTACTCCGCATGATTTCCTGGTACATTATATTTTTAAAGAAACCGCAAAGGTTCTGTAGTAAAGAACAACGAGTTTCAACGCACTATAATATATCAAACTAGACATTTAGAAAGAGTTTATGAATAGTATTAACCAAATAATTCAATTTATAAATTTTATTTTTAAAAATAGACATAATTTTTATATTATTTGTATCAATATTATTTTGGGGTGAATTTGTGAAATTTTTCTAAATAGTTTTGATTTTTGATGAATTGGGAAAAATACAATACTATTTTTAAATACAGACTTTTTCCTTTAAAGAAATATGTTACATTTAATTGATTTAAAAGTCAAAATTAATAAATAATATATAAATTACCCCAAATTTAGTCGTTGGAATCAATTTTATAATATAATTATATAAAAAACATTATTTATGTTTTGAATGTCTCTTTTATCTACCTTCATTCCAAATTTCCGTGGTTATCATTAAACATAAATTTATTGCTTTTATGAATAGTATTTTGAAAAATTAAAATAAATTATCTTAATTGATACGAAATATTTTATCTAATAGGATCAAATTTAACTTTGTTGAATAAAAAATGTAGTAAATTTTAATTTATTTACCTTGGTTAAGGGTAAATTAAGTAATTAATGGTTAAAATAATATTATAATATTATAAGGTTACCATAATAGTTCTCATATTTTAATTGGATAGGTGGTTATCAATTTAAATAAACCATTTTTTGAAATTATGATCATTTTAATCCAGATGAGTAAGAATAAAAAAATTATTATATTTTATTTAATGATAAGTTTCAAATATTATACTTAAACTTTTAATATCTCAATCATTATTAATTTATTTTAACACAGAAGGTAAATTTTGTTATAAATATTCATTGGAATTATAATTTTTTTAACATCATGATAATTTATTTATTATTTTTAGACATTATATAAGTAAACCTATTTATGATACCAAGATGATTCATTAATTTATTTATTAATGTAAGAATCAAATAAATGATATGAATAATATTAAAATAAATATCATTTGAAATATTACATTGTATCCATGTTTTTTTTGTTGCATTTATATATTATGGATTCTTTAATGATGTTTTTTTGAAGGAATCATGTTTTTATGATTTTATAATAAGTTAATTAATAAATAGTCTCAAAATCGAAATTCATGAGATTTAAAGTAAATATTATCTAATTATATGAAAAAAATAAAAATAACAATATATTGGTAAAATAACTAGTATAATTTTATATGTGACATTAATGATATAATTGGGGTTTTTTCCATTTAATAGAAACTATATTAACCCTATAGTGTAAAAAAGAAAAGTTATTTATGTAAGAGTTAAATTGATTATCTAAGGGTTAAAGGAAACCTATAATGATTATTTTGTGGCCAAAACATAGAAAAAACTAATTTTATGTGTCTATATATTCACATAATCATATTATCTTCCAAATAAATTACATTGGTTCTATTTGAAACCAAAAATCAATTTTTAATAAATTAATAACTTTGGAGTTTCCAAAAGGGCCCCTCCCCTCTCTTAAAAAAGGGAACATATCCTTCTCTTTTATTCACACTTATAAATAAGTTTTTCTTAGAGAAAATATACCCTTTATCCTAAATAATTCCCTAATATTATTATATAGGACATACGTTTGGAATTAACCAAACCTCGGGAGTCATTTTGTGGAAATCAATTGGAGACACTGAATGAACATGTAAGTGTTTTACCATCACTTTCAATGTTCTTTTCTTCCTATACTAATTTTTTCTAATATTTTTACATAATAATGTAACTACAATAGAATATATAATATTATAATATGTTTTTAATATTATTTTACATACATATTCCTCCTTTTACCCATCCTATACAAAATGTCACCATGCATGCGTTTGTATAACATGCCATCTCCACACTGTGATGTAAACTGTTTTTCATCTACACATTATTTATATTTGTATAAAGATGAATATAATGGTTATAAATACTAATTATTAAATGATTTTAATTCATTATAATTATCATACCATCAATTTCCATACCTTCATTCTATTTTGAAAAAGATACTATCACCAGTTTATATGTACAACTTAACATCTCCACGACGTGATGATATTCATCTTCAATGTTAACCATTCATGTATGATTATGAGAAAATTTTTAATTAATTAGTTTGAAATATTTGAAATTATAATAATAATGGAATAATATATATATATTTACATATATATATATATGTGTGTGTGTGTGTGTGTGTGTGTTATTTATATTCTTCCATTTAATAAGATAAGAAAACTGGAACTATGTTCATTCATACGTATGACCAACCCACTCAAAGAACATTGTATTCCATTCTATATTTTATATATATATATATAATGAATACATATATATATATATGATATATATGATATATAAATCATGTATTTATATTAGGGTAGAAAATAAATCATGATCTAATTGTTAAAATCAAGAATAACAAGTCAAAACTCTTATGATAATCTAAGGGATTATTACATGAAATGTTGCTTTATCATGGAATTATTAATTTATGGGAAATATAAAGTCACAAATGAAACATATACGATATCCTAAATATTATTATTATTTGGTAGAGGCTAATAATATTTTTAAAACAATTTTATTGGAGTTTCGGACACGTATGTAGAGTATTAGACCTAAGGTAAGAGAATTTCATCTCACATTTAATTTTTTTGAGATATAATCCATTTTCACCACATATTTTTCTTTTCTGGTTTATATACATCCCCTATTATATTTCATATCATAAATAAGTTTAATTTCATGGTATTTAATGATTCATTTTCAGATAATGGGCTTATTATTTAAATGTTAAAAGTTGTAAGAGTTAATTACACAATTTCATTATTAAACATGATTTTTTATACATAAGTATTTATTGGGACATATTTATCACCCATGTATATGTTTATTAAATATAACATCAAAATTAATCTTTTTATGGTTTTATATAAATGATTCATTTTATAAAATATCATTTTGATTGTTTTAAATATTTTTTCATCTAAATCGTTCACATTAATGTCCATGTTTTGAAAATGGTTTTAATTATTTATTTAGAAGTACATGAGTGTTTTAAAATTATAATTCCATTAAAATGTTTTAAATTGTTTTGGAAAAATTTATCTAAAAAATATCTTTTTCAAAATTTTCTTTTATAAGTTCATGGTTTTTGAAGAAATTATTTCAATAAAAAAGAGGTATTTCTGTCAATATATTTTTAATGATTTCAATAGATTATTTTCCACTTTATCAACATCTGTTGTTGGATATTATGCTTAATTTAGGTTATTGTGTATGATAACATTTTCCTTATTTTTTTGAATTTTTTATGATTAGTTTGATTGTGGATGTGATATATAAATACTAATCTTGGTTTCTGTTTAATGTATTCATATTTCATATACTAGATTTTAAATAAATGATTATATTGTCTTCTATTTCACTATTTTCTTATGATTAATGTATTGGACAAATAAAGTGATGGTCGAGAACTATTATATCCCCTCGATGCATCGTTAGGTCTCATGGGGAAAAATTATTTGAAAAAACCCCTTCACATTTGATTTCTAATCCATTAATCATTGTTTGTATAATAGATCGAGACAAAAATCAGACGAGTTTCTACCCACATACATAATCTGTCACAAGTTTTAATATTGATTGTAATTATCTTGAGGATATATCTATATAGTGAAGATGTCCAATATTATGTATTCACTTATTATGACATTAGTCAGTGATATTACATGTGATTATTTGACTAGTAGAATATCTATGTGAATGTTTAAAATAGATTATTTAATTTACTCATTCCATATTATGTTAAATATTAATTTTCAAATGCTTGTGATTTAGTTTTATATCCTTCCTTAAAATTTTATACTTATTTATAAAACCTTCTTCATTATTTTTTAACCTTATTAAGCATATGATTTGACCCCTTTCTTATGATTGTTTCCCATGATTCCATAAAGTGTCTTATGATTGATATTCAGGGTTAAACAAGGAAAATAATGGTGTTCTAAATGAATAATATATGATGAATAATATTTTTTGAGTTATAATGTAATATTTGTGGATGTAAAATAGTTTTCGATATGATAAACATATCCATGCATCAAGATTTGATTTTTTGTAATCAATCCAATGTATTAAAGTAATACACGGACTCTGAGCTTCTAGGGTTGGGGAATTACAGAAGAACACGAGTGTATATAATCCTTGTAAAATATTTAATATAAATAAATCTTTAATTCTTCCAACTCAATCAAATTCATCTTGTAAAGAATCCTTGATATGGGTAGATTTTTAATTACCAGATCAATTGAGAACTCAAACTCTCTATCCGGAGGACGTTTATGAAATATTGTAGCGAGAAAATAATTCTAGCACCTCATAATGGGAATCTATTTGATCAGGATCCTATCCATTATATGAATCATTTGATCTAGATATACATAGCCATAAGAAATAATATCCACAACTAAGATGATGATTCTGAAAGAGATTAATGCTTATCATTACACATGTATTGAATTTGGGGATTCCATGAGATGTTAAGAGTGATATCCTTTCCCAAAAGTTGATGATGGATTTATATAAGGATAGCCAATTAACAGACAATATATCATCAATCACTACTATAAAAAGAGATATAACATTTTTTTCATAGGTTTCGTCTATATGTAATAACCCATGAGTAGTTATATACTTTAAATGAAATAATTTCATCATTCTATATTCACTTAGATAACTCAACCTTCAGATTTTTTGTTAGCTCTTTAACAGTTCAACTATAATTGCATGATTAGAAATAATTCAAATAACATGAATTAAATTGTACATTCACTACTCTTGAATGAAAAACCAATGTACCTTTTAGATAAATTTTCCATTTCATGTGGAGAAGTCAACCAATAGTAAAATCCCAATCCATACCCTATTACTCATTATAGTGTTATACTACTATGTCTTGAACACAATCCACTATCTTAGTGTATGGTCCCTTAAAAATAAATTATCTCATATCTAATAACATAACAAGGCCATTTCATTCATATTGGGGTCTAATACAAAGTCCTGACTATTACACTCTCACTCAGGGAAGTATCTGAAATTATTTCCAAACCACTACCCTCTCTCTTTGGGCTACATTTCACACTATATCTTGACCTCTACACTCTCACTATGGGTGTGTTCTAATATCAGGTTCGGACCATGACCCTCTGACATATAGTAACAGCAGTGGAAAAATATTTTTCCACCACAATTTTTAACTGATGTATATAAAGAAGATTTTAAAAAATAATGTTTCAACATCAGTTTTTATAAACCCACATCTAAATATCTATTAAAAAGATGGTTATAGGTATTTTTTCAACATGGGTTTTTAGAAAAAACAGATGTCAAAACTCAGTCCCCGGGGGACTTCACTATTGGTTTTCATATTAACTGACATCAAAATCTTGGCGTCATCGGTCGTAATCATCATTTTTTACAAAAATGTAGGTTGTTGGGGTATGTCATATTATTAAAATAGTTTTTATAAATAAAAAATAAGAAGTACATTATTTACATTTCAATATTGCTTTTTTTAGAAATCTGAGGTCAAAATTGTAATTCTACATTGTTTTTAATGCCAATTTTTGATAAAAATTGACACAAACAATATGTTTTTTTAAAAAAATCATGTCAATTTTGTAAAAAAATAACATTAAAAATCGTAACCTCTTAATATTTTAATATAGTTTGTTTACCAGTCTTTATTTGATTGTTCATGGAGCTAAAACAGACATACAGATCAAAATTTATGGTTGTCTTATGTTTTACCTCTTTAGGATTTAATAAATAAAACATTTCATGAATGATAACATGAGAAAAAGGAACAGAATATAATACAAAAAATGACCCAAAAAAATAATAAGCTTAAATATTCAATCAAATTTTAATTCTTTTATTGTTTTCCTTTGAATTGATATATTGTTTGTCATTTTTTCACCACTTTTTAAGGAAGAACTCACGCAGTAATTATGATGGCGACTAATAAATAATTATTCACCTCAACTGATGAACCCCATGAAGTTTTTTTGTTTTTATACCTCAATTAGAATAATTATTCATCATCATAAAAATCATAATGATTTTTACTGATAAAGGAAAAAAATAATGAAATTAAATGATGATAATAGATACTATGTTGAAATCATCTATTGATGAATTCATGAAATATTGATTTTATTGATTATTTCAAAAATGATGACAGAAATAGAATGAGGATGTATATATTTTATGTTAAAATATTTATTGTGGCGATTCATTAAAATATATATAGGATTTTGAAAATAGAATCATAAATTGTGAAAAAATTGAAATATCTAACTCTTGTATTTGACATTTACATTTATCATCCGTTAAACATATAATTGATGTTAAAACTATTTTTATGTTGGGTTTTTAATGATATTTAATGTAAAATCAACGACTAAAAGTGACTTTTAACCTCAGTTATTTGAAAAACCAATTCCAAAATGTGACTTTTAACATCACTTACTAAAAAAACCAATGTTCAAAGTTATGTCCTATAATGTTCATCTTATGAAGTAAATAAATTTTTATCTATAAGTCCATTCTTCCTCCATGACTTGTAAAATAATTTATTGATAAATGATATAAAACCAAGATTATATTTTTCACATTGGTTATTTGGAAAACTGAAGAAAATTTACTTTAAACGTTGGTTACTAAAAACCAGTCATTAAAAATAATGTCTTATAATTTTTAAATTATGAAATCCATAACCTTTGATCCATAAGTCCATTTTATCTCCACATATTTCCAAGTATATGTGTTAGAGATTTTCTACATGTTGGATTTTATTTTAATGGTAGTCATTCGAAAAATAGATACATTGAATTAAATTTTAATGTCGGTTGTCCAAAGAAACTGACATGGAAATCATGTCTTATAATGTTCATATTTTGAAGTCCATATATTTTCATCAATATTTCCATTTTAGCTCCAATGAGTTTAAAATTAAATCTTGATATGTTATCTATGACAATTATTTCATTTTAACTGTCGGTTATTTGAAAAACTGAAGGAACAAACATGACTTTTATCATCATTTATAGAGAACTGACATTAATATGATGATGTTAAAGATTGTTTTTATACATGTTTATGGTCATATATAAATTCCATTACATTAAATTATCACTAAGGTGAAACTCATTCATCACATACTAATCACTATCCTCTTACTCAAGGTTATATTCAGTGTCACATCTGGACTACTACTGATATCTCACTATAAGGTTCTATATTTCTTCCAGGACAATACCCTTTTAATTGGGTTTACGTTCAATATCAAATTTGGACACAGACCCTTTCAATATTTACATGGAACTATTTGACATCTATAACCATATCCAATTATACCATGAAGTGTTTTATACCACAAAATGTCATATCGTCTACCTCCACCTTCTCACTCGGGGTGGGGGATCATCCCTGCATCATGGGTGTCTTCGTGAATTAATAAGAACTAAATCATAGACATATCACATGAATTAAATCTATACTTTTTTATACTTATCCACACCTTGATATCAACTAGTGGGTAGAACATATATATTTACACAACTTTTTATACTATCCCCACCACCACCACTTGGTCCTTCAGACATACCAAGATCCACCAACTCACTAGGTCCCTCAAAGTCTATTCACTGCCCCATAAAATCTCCTTAAATCAAACATAATCCTATATTCCAACCATGTCATCACACTATTTCAGAATCAAACTCAAAGGTGCATCTTTTTTATTAAACACCCTTATAAAATTTTCATAAATTTAGGGATCATATGTTTTAAAACATACATTAAATATCTTCATAGAATATCCAAAAAATTAAAGAGTCCCCAAACAACTCTCGACTAATTAGTCAAACTCCTATCATGTTATCATATCTCTGCCATTAATTTAAAATGCCAATTATATCCACATCCATATTTTAGAGTCTTTGAGTGATATTTATTAGACTAATTCTTGTCATCCCAATCCTCCTATATGAGGATTTTTATGATTCTTAGGTTGCTACCATTAACCCTCAGACACAATTATGGATTATGATATCATTAAAACCATTACCCATGTTATAACCACTATAAATTCCTTCAACCAAAAATCAATGGACTCCCCCCTACCAATTGAAAAATATCTCATAATACTAGGACACATCTGCCCCCTCCACTAAGAAATTCTAGGAATAACATATCTCTTGTGGAATAACCTAATAGAATATCTCCTAACCCAAAAAACGAATTACTCAATCAAGTAAATATTCATGGTCATAACCTGAGCATATTTTATGATTATTTATTCATTTTATTCCACAATCAATTTCTGATCTTAACATGGGGCACACATAAGGAATCCAAACATAGAAAGACAAATGGATGGTTATTAAAGGGTCATCCCACCTCCAAAATGGAGTTATAATCATCATATTATCCTCACCGTCACCTTATGAGCTCAAAAAAGAACATGAATGCTCTAAATACCATTTCTCAGAAAAAAAAATCTTTGAAAATTAATTATTATAATCAATAACTATTTTAATATTGAATAATTGTAGAAATTTCCTAGATACACCTCCCACAAACCAGACCATTATCAAAAACTATCCATCACATCATAGAATTATCCTAGACCTGTAATAAAAAAATAAATATAATATAAAAATTAATAAGCCACTAAATCAATGGTAACATGGAAAAATCACAAGGAATTTTTTTTTGATTCGCATCCAATGACCAAAACATCAATGAGAAACATCAGACCTATTTAGATGTCCATAATCCAATATAATATAAATAATTATTATATCTCGACTATTATTCCATGTTATAGAGGAATAAACATCCCATCCTTATAAAGAACCAGATGAAATCAGTGAGGGGACCCAGAGTATGAACAAGAAGTGAATGAAATTGAACAACTTTTCAATATTCAGCATACCAAATCAAACCATGATCAACCACAAACTAAGGGAGAAAAAAGATGGATCTAAGGGGAGAAAAAATAGAATCTCCTAGTCACCCATATATTTGAATAATATTATAAATGATGACTAGTATTGTAAAATATTATCTATACTAACAAAATTAGAAGGTATTATTGTTGTGGTGTGGCCATAAGAGTCATAGATAATTTCACCAACCTAGGTTTAGTTTGCAGCATGATCTGATGTGTGATAGTGAAACACCAGACATATGACCTCTACTCGATACAATGACCTAGAATATTATCATTCATACAACCACTGGATGAGTGAAAACACTCCACCTTCCCAAAATCCCATCATGGTTAAATTACATGGATACAAAAAGAAGTATAACATTCTAGAAACCTTCATATCACAATACTTTTTTCTATGAGAACATTATACAAAAAATGTTTAATCTTTTATCAAGTTTGGTGGTGTGATACTTTTCGTACATATTGAAACCCTTCCCCTCTTGATATTTTTTTAATTTCACACAACTCATTCTATATTGAATGAAGATCGTTATGGACTAATACATCACTTAAAACATATGTTTGTAGTAGTTCCACCCTGAAATTTATCTTACACTCACCAAATCCCTTGATAAACCTCATAATCCTCAAGAAACCTAAAAATACCTCCTAGAGTTGTTTCAAACCTCATAATTTCAATCCAATTGTCAATTCACAGAACAATCTAGATCCAAATTTAAAAATTTCAATTTTCAACTGAATTTCGTAACATGTAATAATAATGGATATTTGAAATCTTATATTTTTAAATATTTATTATTATGATGTGTTATTAAATTCTATTTGAGGGTATTTAAAGAAATTCTTATATAATTCAAATATTTTGAAACAATATTTGTGTATGACATTACATTAGATCTTTTCTAATTGAACATTATATTTTAATCTTAGGTAAAACCTAAATGATTATTAATTAATGAAATTTGTACCTACAATGAATATTTTTGTTTCTAAATGGATTTTTTACTTGTAGAAATTTTATAATACACTTCATTGATGGATAAAATATTTAAAAAATATTAGGATTTATCGATGATGCAAATAACTATGATTAAGCGCATGAAGACTATTATATATAAATCATATAATTATACATGATGATGTAGTGATATTAATTTTTTTGATGAGTAGTTTAAATCCTCCAAGGTCATGAATAATAAGGATCTTTTAACAATTATAATCAGGTGAGGAATTATCATTTCTATAATTTGAAATTAACTATTTAATTTGTGGTGGTTGTTAAGTGATGTCATTCTAATGATATCTGATAATATATAATATAGGTGATTAGTTTATATAGAAAGGATATATAATAGGTGGGATTTATCCAATGGTTTTATATGAAATTTTTCTTGGATCAGTTATTTTGTTTTTGGAAATTCTCATTACTTTATAGAAAAATATATTGATGACCTATAGGAATGTGACCCAAGTTATATGGAGGCACTAGGAAATGTCCTCTAGCTATCACTACATAATAATGAAAATTTGGATTGGTCTAAAAATTTCACTGAGAAAATCTAGACTTGATCATATGACACAATCTATAAATTCCAAAATTTATCTTTATATTTCCTTCTGAAAAGTCATCATCGGTTATATGACACCCTCTAGACATTTCAACCATGATCATGTGATGTAATTTATCAAGTCATCTTGGCTCTTTCAGGACCCTCTAGACATTTAAACCTTGTCCATGTGATGTACCCCATACATGACATCTATGATATTGAAAAAACAAATCCAAGATGTAGTATCTAGGTTTTGTGAAGGCATCTAGTAACATCACCCAAGTCTTATGATACATTCCAGACATATCAGATTTGGTCAAACATTGTCTTCAAGACATGATATCCAAATAAAGTGATGTTCCCCAAGAAGAATCAACTAGATCATGAGATTGACTTTAGACATGTCAGGATGACATTATGTATATGTCTAGAAGCCACTCCAAGCATTCTAGGTAGACATACATGTTATGTATGACTAAAAATCAGGACATATAAGACATACATATTAATATATAATAACCTTGTCCAGTGGATATATTTGGCAAACCGCCCACATGAACTAAAATATTGGAACATTATTTATGGTTATAACTAATAGACATAGGAAACATTATGAATGCTTGATCTATGATAGGTAACCACCAAGTTGTAAGTCCCATGGTGTCTCTGATATACCAAACATCAGGACCCAATCTTTCTCATGGGATTACATCCTCATCCACCAGTATACTGAGAAGGAAACAGAACTACGACGACTCTAATTCTTACCATTAACTAAATATATAGGATAAATTCCTAAGCCTCATGTTGTATACTGGACATCTTAGGGTATAACCCAAATATTAAGTCCCACATCCATATGCACTTGGACTAATTACATGTTATTCCTTATTTCTCACAATGATCGTAGCTCAGTTTGGATTAGATTTTTTTTATAATTATATAATTATAATCATGAATCTCCACCATCCAGAGAACCCAAGTTATGTAATACCTAATCAATAGAATGATATGAGTAACCCCATATAAGGGCATCCATCTCAAGGTAAGTCCCAAGGGAAAGATCAAACTAATATGACTCTGAATCAAGACAAAATTAGGATATATAAGAATAATCCTTCAAGAAGATCTCAATATCTTGTGCCTATATTCCCACATATTAATCCATTATAAAAGATGTTAAACAACACCAGTTTAATGACCTCTATGGGATTTCAATCCATTTATAAATAGGTTATGTCAAAAGACTCATAAATGTTCAATCCTAACCTTGATATATTAACTACCTCCCTAGATTACAGTGAATTTATATGTTACTTATTATAGGGGTTATAAATGTAAATAAAAACCAGATAATGGGAAATAGATGATCATCAATTAGATAAATACACATGAACACATAGATAGACCCAACTTTACACAAGGTAGGTTTCAAAAGTTGATGGTTTTTTAGGGTAACGGGTCCCATACCAGGATTCGGAAGAGATTCTTGAATATATCATAAATATATAAAAGAGTAAAGGAGGAGGAAATAGTTTCCCCCAAAAGGACTCGATGATGCCTAAATCCCATCAAATATACTAATGTGAGATCCAATGTTTCATTATGTAAGAAACGCCAATTATCTACCTTCATTTTGAAGGAAGGTCCATACCCAATTATGTATATGAGATTTGTTGGGATTTTCTATGAAATATATAAATTTTGGATCTTACATTAACGATTATGTAGGCATAAAATCATCCACAACCAAATAGTTAGGAAAATAAATCTATTTCATCTCCCTTCTCAAAAAAAAATTGAATCGGACATTAAATTATCAAATAAAAAAAGATTATTTTACCACGTTTCAATCCATTTTTCTGCATATCCTATGATTTGATTATGTGAAACTGATGTGAAAATTTCAAATTATAAGATTTTTGGTTGATCTTATGTATCTAGGGTCCCATGAAATAATTCCACTATTATTGTGACATGTCTATGAGAGCTCAATGGTTAGACTAGGAATAAAAAAGGAAAATCTGGATACCAATGAAAATATAAATGATCTTGTATCATTCCTATGATGATGTAGTGATCAGTGACCATGTTCCTTATAGTCATCATGGATTTAGATACTTCCTTCACCAATAATACCAATCCTGAGAACATCTATTCATCTAGTCATCATTTTTGAAAATCAACTAGTCCTCAATACCTTTTGAGTTATAGAAGGACCTTATCCTCCCAAAATATTTAGTGTCAAACAAAAAATGAAAAATTCAAGAAATACCATGAAATATTTACAACCCAAACCCTCGACGATCTATGAAAGGGTAATTAGATGTGGAAATTGATTAGTTCACATTATCCAAGAAGACCTTCATTGATACTGGTGGATCTCCTTTCCACAAAAAATTACATTGAAATCTTATCCCAGAGTGAAAAAATCACCACCTTTAGTATCTAATGAAGGTGGATCAAGGAGTCAAATATAACACATTTCTTATTCAAGAGCCTTCAAAGAGGGATCTTATCAACTGCTGTTACTAATTCCATCTTATGGGTTCTCCTCACCCATCTACTAAGGGAACCACTCTAAAAATTTACACCACTAATTCCCATGTAATGAAATAAATAATACACATAAGGTGAATAAATCATTGCATGACTAGTAGTCGGCTCATAATAATGATTTCCCTAATGATGGCTTCTAGAATGTTACAGCAGTATCCAGTGACCAGGATCGAATTCTTTGTCACTTGGAGTATGACTACAAGAATATTTCTAGAATGAGGAAGGTTTAGTTTCATATTACTACTTCCACACATGAAATTCATAAGCATATAATTATGGCATAAAAACGATTTAAGTGGGCTCATATCCCCATTTAAATTGAATATATCTTCCAGTACATATTTTGAGACAAAAAATATGTAGGCATACTTTCATTCGAAAATTTTTATAAAATTTCAAAACATATTATAAATAGAAGAACAAATCCACCATAATATTCCATCACTATAAAAGATATTATACCATGTTAATATTCCTATCCTTACTACTGGGGTATCATAACACTCTGATACAAATGAAGAAGTTATTGATTATTCTAAAAATAAAATTCATGCACCCATACAGAAGGATTATCATTATATTCTTGTAAAGCATGAGACCCAAAATTGAGATCATACTATCATTCCAACCAGGGCTCACCAAGTGATAGAATAACATGACTCTATATAGGAGAACATTCATAAAAATACCAAGTTTATACTCCCATTAAATATATCGAGCTCATAATTATGTTCCAACCAGGGCTCACCAATAGAAGGTGGAATATGCCTAAGGATATGTTCCTATTCCTGTCATTGAAGAAACTGGGCATATTCCAATAGCTCACATAGTCTAGGATAATATCTTTATTTCAAATAATGAAAAAATGAACCAGTATCATTTCGAGGAAATATATAAGGAGGCCCATATTTCTTCTCCCATATTAGAGGTCCCTCAGAATGTTGTGCCACCAAATTCATATTCTAACCAGGCTCATATTTATTCATCCACTATGATTTAATAGAATATATTGGAATGGACCCACAGGTAGTCTTATATTCTTTTTGAAAATCAAGAAGCTACTTAGAATTAATTAGAAGGGTCTCAACAGTATTCTCATATTGTTTCAGCACCATATGGTTATCAACATGTTCAGAAAATATTAAAAACATATTCTATTAACCCTTAAATAATAAAAGGTAGGTGGGAATATTATATTCATGATGTAGAAGAAGGATTATATCCTGGATCTTCTCAATTAAAGTATCCTTAGTTTTGTTCTAGAATCATTCTCAATACCCCGTATTACTACTGACTCATCAAACAACGAAAAATGTGATCATTATCCTGATAGTCCACCTCATTGTAGAAGGATAATTGATTATAGAGACTCTTATCCTTATATCCTTTTTGGTCAACCTCCCAATTTTCATATCTCACTCAAATTAGGAAATCATCCCCTTGGATAGAAAACTTAATATAAATACGTTTTTAAAACTCATAGGTCTTTATTTAGAGAGGTTGTTGAATCACATGGGTCAACTGTATATAGTTCCCCACCAGCTACTAACAACCCTTCACCATGGAAAACATGTGGACCCAAGAACTATCTTCTAGGTCTTGACCATGTGGAGGTTTTTAAATATGATTTAGAGGAATCCATAATTGAAATGTTGAGATTGGTTTTTGAAAACAACCTACCAAACATATTTTGGTCCCTTTCCACATCTGACTATGAGATCCCATGCGAGAATGAAATGGAGTGCATGCTTTAGCTATTCCAAAATATATTGGAAATGCATCAGTGATTGAAGGGTAGAAAAATCATATTTTAGTACATGAGGTTCATATTCAAATCATCAATATATTCCTTTTTAGATAGACTGGCTATTATCTCAATGGCTTAGGACTAAAAACCATAAAACCATAATATGATTATACTTCATTCTTCTCTCCATTGCATTCGGAATCTTCAAAATCTGATCAAGGAAGCCTTGTCATGTATATGTATCTAAGGATGGGGAATGTATGTAGTGTTTAAATTAACCACACCCCTAGAATAGGAGAACTCCCCAAATATAATGTATTGTAATGTCATTGCCTCTAGAGAAAATAAGTGTTCTGGTAATACATGATCTAATCAGTCACTAAAGATGATTTCAATTATTTTTAATGATATCAAGGAATCATGAATGGATGGAGGGGGTCATAGTAAATCTTTTAAATGTGATCGTCAAAGTAATGGCAGTGAATTTTAGTCACATAAAATTAATTCATTGTTAAAATAACAGATTCCCACAAAAATTAACCCAATCATGGGATTTTGTTGCACATAGCTCATAAATGAGCACCACTACACTGAATCAAGTGTATCATAGTAGATTCTAACATAGAACCCATAGATGAGAGACCTCATCCCCCCTGGATGGGGGAATATATTCCACAACCACTACCCTGAAGATCATCAATCCCTGAGAGGATTCACCACAAATAACTAATAGTTGCAATTCAACCCCAGCCCATATGGTTGGGGGATTTTATATCTCAATCATTATCACTAGGTTTATCAAATCCTGAGAGGGTCCTAGTGAAATAAATAGAGGTTCAAGATCAATCCCACTCCATAGGTAAGGGGGAATTTATAGCTCAATGTGTGTCCTAGGATTCATTATATCCTTGACAAGAATCATCATTTCCAAAAAAACAGGATCAACATATTGCAATGGAGACCTTGAATATGACCTAACCCATAAAAGTAAGAGAATTTTAAACACAATAATCTTCATAGAGGGAATAATTCTTATCCATATTGGTAGCTAAATTTAATTTTTTCATGACTCCCAATAGAATATAAACCTCTTCTATTCAAGGTTTATTTGGAATGCATGACCAAAAACTACTTCATGTTCACAATATATAAGATAAGATGGGTGAAAAATAGTGTAATGGAATCCCAACCCCAAAGGTGGGTAAAAATGGAATAACATGGACAAGGGATCCAACAAACATCCCTGATGCAGGAAGATTAAAGCAATCCTTTTCTATAGAGAGTAATGTTACAATTACCATTGCATAATATACCTATCTGAACATTGTCAACATCAAAAAAAGAAATAATTTGGATCAAGGAACAAATGATGGGGGATGAAATTTGGAAAAATATTACCTAAGAGGAAGGTGATTTGGATTCACCAACTAAGGCTACACACCCATAGAAATAGAGGATAATCGAACATCAAACACCTTAAAACAACGATTTTCCACCTTTACTTGAGAACACTAACAATAATAAATAGAAAGAGGTGGTAATACACTACTCATCTACTATAATATTCAATATTTTTCCATATTGAAACAATTATCATTTTATGAGGAAGGGATACCAAATCTCTGAAAACTCAATAAGAAGATACTCATGGGAATGATTTCCACTATGAACTATCTTCGGGATGAGATGAATATCCCACCTCCAATACATCATGGATGAGATGAATATCCTAAAATAATGGAATATTAAAAAAAAATGGATATATTCAGATACATTTATTTTATTTAAATGTGGAATTAAATGATGATAGTGACTTCCCTCAGTTTCAGGGACAACCTCTCCTTCTCCAGGGTGATCATTTAGCTTGCACACAAATCAAAAATCCATTGGTGATGGGAAAGATGTGAAATCATCAAGACTCACCCGATCCATGTTGATGGGACCTGTCTTAGATAGTAGTATCTCTGGGACTTCTCATTGCAATTAAATCATTTCCTGCTTGAAAATAATTCCTAGAATGGAAATGAAAACCATTATATCCCAATAAAACGATATATATAGAATGGCAGATATAATGATTTCCACATCCAATTTCCGCATTCAAACCATCTCCACCTTCAATATAATGCTATATCTAGAATTGTATCTCACTCAGCATGTGACTGAGGGTTGTCTAACAATGGTCCCTTGAGATCTATAGGAAGAAACCAAGTTGATCAGTTTTTTAAAAACTATGATAGGTCGAGCCTTTTCTTTGTAAAACTACTTTTCAGCATGGTATGTTGTAGTATGTGAACACCATTATCATTAGTTCCTTTATCAATTCAATGGTACACTAATGGAAGAATTATTTTAATTCCTAAATAATTGAATGAAGAACAAAAACAGAGTGACTATTTGATATCATCTCCAGGTGAAATCGATCAAACTGTTTACTCAACATCAAACTATTAGAGGAGAAATTGATTTTACTATGTGTTGAAAATGATTAGGATGATAGGAAGACACCTTTTACCCCAATGAATCATCATTGTGGATTCTATACTTTCAAGGAAATTTAAAACAAATTCTTGGATGATTCCATTCATCAAACCTGAGATAATCCTTGACTCTTTGCCACAACCCATGGGAAGAGTATCTGTAAGGTAGATTATATCATTGTTACCAAAGAACAAATGGAAGTTCCCATTCAAGAACCATGACCGGTCAGAAACCACATGATGTACCATATTAAGAATCATTAATTGAAAAATTAACCTCATCTAGTAGAAAAAAGAGATTAGGTTCACATGATATTTTAGGAATGGATGAATTAATCACACTCCTTCTATAACATGATGCCCTCAAATTATTTCCTTACATTACTAGAAAATTAACTACTCAAGATACTCCATCCCAGGTAACCTGAGGAGGTAAACCTCACTAATTACCCCAAATATTTCCCTTTTCAACATATGATGGGTCACACCATTCAAGATTTATTCATATTCAAGTATGTACACTAATTCATGGTTCTACTTGGATAAGTGAATTCATAAAATTCCCCAAACCAGGTGACAAGTGTAACCATTTCATTGATGGGGGAATAATGTGAATGAAAAAATTTTCTAGCCATCCATGTGATTTTTTTTTAAAAATTGATGAATAAAAAGTCCGTTGACCATGATCATTCCACTCATAGAGAATATCTTCACATGCCAAAAATCAAACCATCACCTTGGTAGGTCATACAAAATATGTATCTCGAAGGTGTACATAACCTCTAGACTAAGGATTAAATAGAAGAAAAAGATTCAATTCCATCTCCAATACATGGTCTAATTATTGCATACTTTTTACAGAAATATACAAAATATGGGAATTCTCCCACCAAAATAAACCCTCTTAGGATAACGATCTCATTTCTAGTTCAGGAAAAATTATAAAATTATTAGAACCATTAATCCAATGATTAATTATCCTCTATGTATAATTTAACCATACCTAAATGTGGAATTTGGAGGTCTCCTTCGCATGAACTGGGATATAATGGACTATGAATGCATGGTCAGACACAATATCTAGGTAACGTCTCCACATAATATATATATGCAGCTGAGACCCATGGGTATGAAATCTAATGAGATCAATATAAACACAATGGTTCCCCATATCCATTAAGCGATCACTATAGTCTAGTAATAGTACATGACCATATATTGGGGAATCAATTTTCTAATCATCCAAAACAATGTGGATGGTTGGAAAGACATACTCCACTGATAGAAGATTATCTCTGGACCTCTTGACAAGAACTAGTCACATTTTCCATGATTTAATTTTCTCCCAACACACATATTAATGATAAACCCTATATCAGGATGTTTTATACTCTCGAACCAATGTATGGAATTCTAAAATTGAAGGAGGTTGTTTAAACAAAGCTTTCAATCCTTAAAATACATTATATTTACAAATATCCTATGGTTGAACTCGTCAAAATCCTCAAGAGTTAGTAGGTGTTTTAGTTAGAAGTAATTATTTTCTGAGTTTTATTGAGATGATATCAATCAATGACACCATTTATATAGTAAGATGATGAAGAAGTCATCCCCAGTGACATAAGACCTGTACTTGATTTAGGAGAACATGATAATGGTGAAATATGAACGATTTTTTTTATGAAAATGCTTTTGAGATCAACCTCATCCTGATCTAGAGCTTTATAAATTGATGATATAGCTGAAGGGAATTTATTTCAAACAAATATAGTTATTCATGGGTACGAAAAGATAGACCAAAATCATCTTGGGAAAATTCCGCTCATGGAATAGTTTTGGGACCTCATATCAAAAATGTATTTTATGTTTATCTAGAGAGACAAAACATTTAATGTTATTATAGGAATACCATGGTATCGTATCCACCTGATATTGACTTATTCATTCCTTCTAATAATGAAATAACATATTAATGGGATTGATTATGTGATACGCGGTGTTAGTTCTCCTTTTAGGTCATACAATTCCATATATGATGATGAAGTAATCTATAAAAGGGATTTAACACAACGGATGGTGGAAGACAATATTCTAGTAATAACCCCAGATGGATTGGGGATCACCCATATGAATCCATGGAGTGTTCTTGATAGTGAATATGTGCTACCCATAAATGTATTTGATGAAATAGCATCAATACCATATTTCATGAATATTTCGGCCCCTAGAGTCATTATGAAAAAATATAATGAACTCTAAAAAATATCTACAATTTATCTAATTGATGATACTGAAAATGTCTGTTCCCCTATATTATATCATCCCAATAGTGAAAACATTGACCCCAGACCATCTACCATGCATGAGAATTCATCTATAGACTCATATATGGAAGAATAAGTTGAGAACCTTAGGAACACCCCTCCCAAATTTTAGGATGGTGTATCCACCACCATTTATGTACTCAAGAAGATAACTTTTGGAATAGAAGAGGACTCATAACATACACTGATTAGTTTCACCATTCATCTCAAGGTGTAAGAGCTTTATATATCATTTATATAGAAACATTGATTAATGATTTCTTGGAATTATATAGAAATTCTTGATTTGAATCCTATTGTGGTTATGAACCATCTAGGATTAACTGCTAACAATTGAGGATTTCAGATAGTAATTAGGAGGGTGATGTCTTCCCTTTCTACTAATGTATATTCAGAAGGTGAAAAGCGGACAAATCCAAATATATTTGGGAAGTGAAATAGAAAATATGGTTTCATATCATTTTCCATTTCAATAAACATAGTGGGAAGATTATGGTCTACATTTATTTAAGTAGAATTTATATATATTTCAGAAAGGAATATTTCCCAATACTGATCACAAACTCATGATCGATGAAACTACTAGATTTTGAGACCATCACATGATTAATGGTTTATCATAGTACAATTATATAAATATGGCCCATGAGGATGAGGATGTATCTACCTTAATAGCAACCCATTAAATATTTTTCTACAAGATCAGGTATTTTGGATAAATAATGAATGCGATACATACCAAAATTCCTTGCGTCATATATTTAAACTCTTATTGGGACCAATAACTGAATTATAGATAAAATATTGGTGGTAAAATAGTGAAAATGGTTTGATGACATCACGAAACATTAATGAATCTTCTACAGGTCGTGAAAGCACATCTGGAATATGAATCTGCTAAGATGGACATTCATGGTAACATATAGGAAATTCCTTGGGTTTATGGTTCACCACAATAGAATTGAGTTCAAATTTGAATAGTCTAGTGCAATTAGGGAAATTTCCCACCTCAGAATCTCAAATAACTAAGGGGGGACCAATGGAAAATTTCCTACATTCAGTGTGTCATAGCCAACCTAGCTAAAAAACTATGCACTTCACCAATGTGATGAATAATTGATTCACCAACCAATAAGATAGGGACGTCAAAGAGGCCTTTAAGAATAGAAATGATTACATATTTCACCCATGCGTCCTAATTCTACCATTTCACTCTAATCCACTACACTTATATATTTACTCTAAGGAATAATAAATTTGCACTCTCCTCACGTACAAAAATAATGTAGAAAATGGGAACAATATCCACTATATGAACCTAATGATTCTTGGTATAGAGAATCGATTTTTGGATGTAGAGAAGAACTACCTTTCACTCATCTTCATAAATCAAAATACGAGTCATTACATGCATTACTAAAAATACCACACGGTCTCTCGTATTTACCCACTAATGTACATCCTTGGTTGTCCTATGTTGACTATGAATTTCGCATAGATGGGTAGTCATTATGAAGTAGTATGACATCAACATCATGCCATAGAAGTCATTAAAAGGGAAGGCCATAGATGATTTCCTCATAGAACATCCCACCCTAAAAAGTACATTAGTTACATCGAACACCTATATGGGGAGGTTTTCTATGCCTCTATCACTCCCCCAACATGGGATATATATTTTGATGGAGCCTTATGATGAAAAGTACGAATGATAATGGAAAATATGAATGTTAATTAAGTTGGATAGTGTATTTTAATTGTTTCTAAAGGAAAATAAAGTTTAAAAACTATTTCTTGATATCCAATTGATTCAAGAATAATGAGACTGAATACCAAGTAATAATTACTAGTTTGGAACTAGCCATACAAATTTAGATAGCATACCTAAACATAAAAGGGGATTCATTACTAGTGATAAAGAATAACAATGGTGAATATGAAATAAAAAAGGGAATAATTGGACCATCTTGATGGAAATTTTAGAGAATTAATGGTAGTGTTCCCTTTTGATAATACATTAAATCATTTCCCATGATCATAGATTTGTTACACTAATAAACAATCTAAATCAACCAATGTTCTTTCCAACCCTGATCAATTTGAAGAAATCATCCACATCTGGAATTGAAGGATGGTATAATAAATAATTTTATATGGAATGGAGTAAATCAATCAATTCAAAACCACCCTAGTGTATGATGAACCGATGTATTCACCCAGATGAATGGATCCCCCAACTGATAAACTATAACATAGGATCCTTCCAACAAACTGATCTAGAAGGGAACAGATTCACCAAAGAGTAGAAAACATTGTCCTCTGGGATGGGTCAAATCAGAATATCCCTCTATAAGTGAGGATTTTATGGAATTATACTTAGATTCATATAAAAAAGTGGTTCCCACCATCATGGAAGTGGTCCATACAGGCTCTTGCGGTGCTCACCAATCTTGGACCGGACTCTCCCACAAAATCAAAAGATATTGTTACTATTGGAAAAACCTAACACATGACCACATGGAGTTCACATGGAAATATCAAGGAAGTTATTCGAATGAAAACATCATCCAATAACCCAAATAATGGAAACATACAACTATATATTACTGTCTATTTTTTGTATGGGGAAGTGATGTTGTTTGGTCATATCTCCAAGACACATCCATGTAGTTTATATACATCCTTACTTCTATAGACAACTTTTCCATAAGGGATGATGACATAATCCTTATGGAAGTCAGAATGAATAATGTCACAAACATTATAATGTCTAATATCATAACCAAAATTGGATTCCATCACATGATATTCACGGATAATGAACCCAAATTCTATTCATCTGAGTTGATTAAATTTTACCAAGAGTACAATATCATGTAAAATCATTCATGATATTTTCATGCTATGGAAAATAGAAAAATAGTGGACTTCAATATGACCCTTCCAAATATACATCAGAATATGGTGAATAAAGACATGAATTTGTGTTTGAAAAAACTGGCCCATGATTTATGGTCCTACTACACCACCACCCAAACTACAACACAACAAAATATAAATAATGTTTTTAAAGAACCAAGGTAGTGTTTCCCATAGATGTTATGTTTCCCTCGCTGCAAATAACTATATGTGTACATCACAAAGTTGATGACAAATAAAAATGTTGTTGGATGAACTATAATAGATCAATTAGAAATGTTTTCTTATACTACAGAACCATGATGTCCTTTAGAATATGATTTCACAGGCCATTAATAAAATTTTATGCCTCTATTATATCACTCCAAGAGAACTAGTTTGCCTCTAAGGACCCCTATGATTCCATGAATAAAACCTCTAATGACAAAACCTAAATGGAAGGGCCTTCTTTCGTACAGAAGTTATATCATAATAGAGCATACTCACTAGCCACAATAGATGTGGATCATGTCACACCCCACCAATTAATGTATTTATATGAAATAAATTTGATAGGTTCCATTAGAAATTGTAATCATGTATGCCGCATGGTGTTAAACTATATATATATATATATATCCTAATAGCATCACATTAAACTGCAAGGGAGATGTCCTCAGTTCATGAAATTAAATTACATGGGTACCATCGTATCAGCAAAAATTCACCAAACACATGATGGATCTATGAAAAAATGAAATGAAGGGACCCTCCCATAGGTGTGAGTCAAATCCACATAAGGATTTCCACATCCAAGAACTACACATGGATTGATTTCTACCATCACTGGATATGTATTTATGGCCACATCACAAATCCTTGGCTTATCCACAATATATTCATCCATGGTATAAGACATCAGACTGCAAGAAAATAGTCATGCTTTCTTTTTAATCCTAGGTGACTATCTTCCAGACTGTATAATGTTAAACTACATGGATGATGTATTTTCAACATGACACTAATCAATATGATATCCAACAAAAAATTGTGTCTTTATTCCATTAATCTCAAGATATATAGTGACACGAAAACATCAATTCTTGTTCCCGTCCAAATTATCACTCTCTATTCACATCGAGTAACAATCGTTTTTACCGATTGATATTATATTGTATGGATGATGTCCTCTCCACATGACACTAACCTACACTATTTTTGAGAAATATGAATGGATTGATTCTCATTATGATAATATATCTAGTGATGCCTAGATCCTATATCATGGCCCATCTACCACATAATATAAAATTGAAATTTCATAAATTGGACATGTGTGGGGAAATGTGCCTTTCTCATTCATTATTTCGTAGACAGAGCTTAGCTCATGTGAAGTTTGGAATTATCATACGGGATTCCTCACAAGAACATTCCATTTTTGTTTATTATAAGGAAAATATGATCTTGTATGTCAGACCCAAAAAAGAGTTCCAAGAGTCTCAACTAGATTACAGGAAACTGTATGGTTTATGTTTCTTTTATAAACTAAAAATACACTATACCCAAGATATCGGCCCGAAAGACCATTATTATTATTATTGACCTCCAACCTCACAACGTTTCATAAAATATGTGTAGAATAATTCCTGATATCATAGGATATGTAGTGATACCATGATCAATAATCATGGGTAAAACTACAATATTCAATAGAAATAAATCTCCCTCTACGTATGGGTTATAATTTCTTATAGGGTTTTCCCATTCATGAAATATGTGTGGCTAGATTACTATCACCATTGGCTATATAGTTCCCCCTATATTTCCAATCTTATGTCTTGTAAAAATATTAAATTTTTATATTGGTGACCCCACATCTGTTTTACATGATATTAAAATGAATTGTTTTCCCATGAACTATAAGTTTCTTGATTTTTGTCATTACAACTTATTGTGTGTAACCCTGATCTCTATCCTAGACCTAGGTACAGTAATCAATATGTTGAATAAACCATATACATATGAATCAAAAAATACATAGAGAATTTACCATTCAATTACTATGTGTAGCTTGATTCCTATCATTATAGGTTTCATATTAACACACAAATATCAAATCCCGGGTCTAACTACAGTATTCATTAGGAACATCTCCCCATTTTCTTATGGGATAGACCTATACAGATAGTTTACCATTTAATAAATACATGAATGTTGATTAGTATCAACATAATATATATAGTGAAACCCATATTATTATTCTTATGTCCTGTCATAATGTTTCATTTTCTTATTTTATAGATAAAATATTTTCGGTTTGACTTTCAACTATATGGGTTCTAAATAATTACATGTGTTTTGAATCCTATCATTATAGGATATATACTGAAACACAGATCTCTAATCATAGGAACAACTGAATCAATTAATTGGAACAATTCCATTTATACATGTGGGGGAGGCATGCATGGAGTGTTTCCTATCTACAACTTTTTCTGGCTTTATTCCTGCCATCATAGGATACATATGTATTCTAGATTTCTAATCCCAATCTTAGAATAAATAATCAATAGAAAAATTCCCCCTTCAACATACGGTTTAGATCTGTGTGGAGAGATCACATTCAAGATGTTGGGACCATGTTGGACGGATAAAGAAGTAAGAAGAGTTTGTTATTATATAGTGTTTTTTTGTTTCCAAAGAAGATAAATCAATTCACATTGTAAGGGACTTATAAAAACAGATGATGATTAGCTGATATGTATTTCAAAAATATCATAAGTTAAGTGATCTTGTGATGAAATCCTTATGAAGTAAAGGGGGAGATATCATGATGCTAGTCATATACAGTTTTGATTGGATGGAATGATTCTGCTGGAAGATATGGAAGTATCAGTAATTTCTATTGTAAATTATGATGATGCTAAATCTGATCTATCAAAGGATATATATCATGATAGTGGAGTTCGTGATGAAAGCTGAAGAATGGTTATGGGAAGCAATGAAGATAGAAATGAAAAAGGAGTGGACAATCTGGAGGTGGAAGAAAAGAACAGTTTATGGTGGAAGTTACACACAATATTGAAGATGGTTTATATTGTGTGAAAGGCATGATTCAAGGTCAGAACATAGAAAAATAGAGAAGGCATGTAGTGCGTAAAAAATAATGCATATTGTGCGAAAAAATAATGGTTGTGCAAAATGTTATTGGGATGCGCGAAATATGAGTAGGATGCGTGAAATATCAGCAGGATGCGCGAAAAAATGGCGGCATGAAATATTAGTGGGATGCATGAAAAATAAAGAGGTGCATAAAAAATAATGTGGACCTCGAAATATTGATGTGGTGCATGAAATAGAGGAATGAAGTTTTTCACGCAAGAGGTGTTTCAAGATTAAAACCTTGAAAAATGGGAAATGAATGAGATGCGTGAAAAATTAGAACATTGCGCAAAATATGATGTTGAGTGAGAGAATTTTTACCCACATGAAGAGGGTTTTACGCGTGGATTAGTCTTTTTGACGTGGAGTTTAAAATTCCTAAAAATATGAGGTGAACCACTCTAAAGTGTTAATGCCCAACAGTTTGAAGATATTTCAAGCTACGGTACGCGTAAAATTTTACGCTAAGTGAGTTGCGCGAAAATAAATATGTTTGTGTGAAAAAAATGGTGTGTGAAAAATTGGGAAGCTGCACGAAAAGTGGAATGTTGCACGAAAAATATTTTCGCACCAAAATGTAATTTTTATGTGAAATCCATTTGAATTCCACGAAATAAACCCTAAAGGGTGCGCGAAAAATTTGGGGTCTTCGCACATATTCAGTTGTGCGTGTGGGAGTTCGTACCAGCTTATGGGTAGGAAAGTGAAGATTTGTACTTCTGAGAATACAACTGTTCAATTGTAAAGAAGCAATGAAATATTTTAATTCTCTATCTGTGCTAAGAGGGTGCACACATGCTTGCAGATTGTTTTCCATGTGCTACATGAGTGTAACAGTATATCCTACTCATTGTATTCCACATCAAAGGATTGTTTTCTAGTAGATTGTGTGGTACTGGATTACTTATGTACCATACCAAGGATGTAGATACTCCTGTTGATTACTGAACCCCATAAATATTTTGTTTCTATGGTTGTGTGTGTTTAGTAGAGAAGAAACTATTTAACACGAGGTGAAGGTTGTTTCAATTAGACTGAATCATAAAAAAGAAAAAGTTATCACTAATTCACCCCCTCCCCCTCTCAGTGATACTTGGATCCTAACTGGGAGCCTCACAAGAACAATGTTTTGGCTTGATTATTATTACCATAGGATACATATTTATGCATGTATATTTTATTCTTGGGCCTTACAGAAATAAAATAAAAATTTACCCTCCACTCTATAAGAAGGTTAGACCTACAATATGAATATTCAAGAAAAAACTACATAGGGACTGATTCCAATCATCATAATATACATAGAGACACCCAAAACCCATAACGTAAGTTTACCCTCAACATATAACAAGATAAAAATGCACCCCTAACTATATATGAGATATACGATTGCAATTAATTTTCTACTCACATCACATTAACCAAGATGAAAAATATGTTCCCACTACAAGACATTAAATTGTTTAGGCCATTACTCTTCATCATTTTGTAAAAGGGGATATGAATATCCTATCCCCATTCAACTAGAGAATTGGGTTGTTTCATTATCATTTAATCACATCAATCCATAAATCTTGAGTGATTTAAGTTTCTTCCATCATTCAATGGGCCTTGGAAAGGGACACATTGATTTAAGGGACCCTTAGTTTGACTATCCATGACTTCCTCTAGTTCATATATATATTTCTATGATCATATACCAAATGCAGTAAAATATTCAAAACAATATCTCAGATCCTTGTGATCTCTAGAATCACATTGGTATAGGTTATAACTCTAGAGTTTTTTGGGCCATCGAAAGAATGATTTTTTCTTATCACTACGCATGGAATGAAAACCTCGAGCTTTTATTTAAAACCTTTACACTCCCTGATCAGAATGTTATTGGAGAAATCATGACCCTAGGTATCAAAACTATTATGTTATGAAACAATTCCATCTATTCAGGTCCATGTTCAAAACAACCATAAACTATCTCCATTTCTTCATTGATGTACGACCATAAACAATATTCTTTGAGGGTCTAAATCTCATGAACTAAAACTGCTATTGAATGAGAGACAAAACATTTCAAGGTGAATTCCCTCTAGTGAAACATGATTAAAAGTCAAATATTTTTTTGGTAAACTCTTCATCATTAGAGTTAATGAAAAATATAGAGTAAGAATATATGATTCATAAAGCTCATAGGGCTCACTTGGTGGCCCTTGTAAAAATGGATCCATGCTCACTGGACCCCTGGTCTATTAAATCGTTAGAGTAATGATTTTCCATACAATTTTCCATGTAAATGTGTTTAATAGGTGGAAATACATCAGTTATGGTTCTCGAAACCTTCAGGAATATTACATCATATACAAATAAGAATTTAGGATTTGAGAACCTTATATCAGTGAAACATTCCATGGTCCTATGAGAAGGATACCCATATTTAAGAGAACCATTTTTTAACTATGAATGTATGCCTACATCCCCTATATATGGTCCTAAATTCATCAACCAAAAGTTTCATTACTTGAAAAAGTGCATTCTGATTCCTGTGATCCCTGACATCACCATGGTGGAACTCACTACATTTAGGTGTTGTAGGTCATCCTTAATTGGATTCTCCCTTATCACCACCCATGACCATAGTGAAATGGAATAACACATAGAGTATATTAATTCAAACTATTCATGAATATTTAATATCCAAAATGGAACATCACTATTTGTTGTCCCTTTCTCAAATAATTAATGCGACTCTTCATTCCAAAACATTGTTATGGCCTTTCCCCATGACTCAAAACCATATAGTTTAGGACCCAATATTACAAATAAAATTAGGAATGTCCCAATTTTAGTAGAACCCTTGAAATATTTTTTATTTATCCCCAGCCCACTTCATCATCCTAATGTTTTAGAATTTGTAAATCTTCCATTGCCTCTAGAAAAGAGTGAGGATCATCATTTCTTAAGATTTTTAATAATGCATAAGGGAATTGAAACACCAACTAAAGGCATCTTCTCCTTGATGGAAAGGTACATTATGCCTCATGAGCCAAGGTAATGATGATTTTAGGGTTACGATATAATAAATATTTACTCATAAAATATAGGCCGATGTTGGTTCTATAATATTTTATTCTCATCGGTTGTTATCCCTATAAATATTCCATGGGACATAGAATAGAGTGGGGATCTACTTCACTGGGACATTATATGAATGCATAATGTATTTGAACTTCAAACCAATGGTATATCCTTATTATTGGAATGGAACTCCTATCCTTTCGATTCGTGGAAAAACAATATAGAAACACATTGACTTAGGGTGTTTTGGGTCTTCCATGCCATGTTGTCCAAATATTCTAGATTCACCAATAATGTATTCACCGTATGAAATCAGTGTTCATGGAAGATTTCCCCAACACTAAAAATAAATTTCTTGGAATATGTAATGACCAAATGAGACTAACTAATTGGAATATGTCATCACATAATGACATTAAAATGAATAGAGAATGTGATCAACACATAACATTAAAATTTAGAGAATATTTCCTAGGCGGATGAAGTTAAACTGTAGGATATATAACCTGAAAGCATAATTCTAAACCACACAGAAGATTCCCTTATCACATGATTTTAAAAGGCACATAGTATATTAAATTTAAAATAGTATATAAAAAATAATATAATGTCTGAGCAATAACATTCTAAACTATTAGCCAATGAAGATCCAAGCTAAAATGACCTATACAGCTGCACAGTAATGGTCTAGTTTGCATGAATGGAAAATGTGTAAATATCACCAGGAAATAAACTCTAGGGGAATGCCTGATAAATACCCAATTACACACTCTCTACACCTTCCCCGATATAAATATTATTATAAAATTAATAAAATATTTTAATGAGACACACATATTTTTGTTCCCACTACATATAGTTATAAAATGTCAAGAGATGGTCGCTAAGTGCATTAAATTCTTCTAGAGATAGAGAAACATCCTGCTAGGATATAAATTTTTACCCAAATTATCCTTCTGTGAATTGGTTAATCCAAAAATAAAAGATGATGATACATCTATGAGGAATCTCATGTTAGTTATAATTTATGAACATTCACTCAGATAAATATTTTAAAGTTTAAACTGTAAAATATAGGAAGTTGTGTTTTTTTGAGATTATGAAAAAGATGGGTGTTGTTCAAGATCCAATCAATATTAAAAAAATAAAACATAGTGAACATTTTTATTGAATGATGATCGGAAAATTACATGTAATGGTTGGGAGATTATTTCATTTATATCAAGATGAATGAGGAATATACACATATTAATGTCCCTCATATGAATAAAAAAGAAACTGAATTGCTGAAAAATTATAGGTCCATCACTACAAGCACTAAGAGGAGTCCTTGATCTCTACAATCCTATGCTCCTAGGAGGTAATGAATTGGTTTAATTTATTTATACATTAATTTTATGACTCCTCACTCCATTGAATCTCCTTCTACATTGTAACAACATCAATCCTAGCCTCCATTTCCATTTCAATGATCAAAATTTTTCCATAGTACATTTTTCACCAATATCTAGAGTGAATGTTGAAACTGGGATAAATCTTCAGGAGGGAAAATTATTCCATAATTTATATGCTATAATTTATCCTTCATTTCACTAAAAACATCATAGTGAGTAACTACGCCCATCGAATAATGGAAAGATTCGTTTATGGCCTCACCCCATCTTTTCTTTACTAAGGAAAAATCCTCATCAGTAATAAACCTTAATTAAAGGACCCTATTTTTCTCCCTCAACATGATCACCTCCACTACATGAGCATGAAATTTAGAATATAATAATTTCTCATAACCAATGGTGGTAAAAAATAATTTAATGTGACCCAGCTTTTTTATCGTCCCTTCTTATTGGGCCTCTGAAATAAAATTCCAAATCACCCTCCAAACATGACACTACTTCAATGGGGAAAGTAACTCAATTCCCAAACCTAAACACAATTCCATCATGGTAATATGGAGAAATTCTCAGATCGTGTTTTTATGTGATAAATTCATTCTCATAGTCATTGATGATGTAGGAAGGGATTTAGTCTCAAAATTTCTTGACTTTTTTGAAGCAACTTCCAATGAATCAGTTACTTGAACCTCCAAGCTATGGGGTGATGGTATTAAAATTTGGGAAAATGTATTATTCAATATATTATAAATGAAATGATATCACCATGTAACCAATTGATATTACCGATGATATAGACATACCATTATTAGTCGCCCTAGTGGATGAATCTGTTGCCTCAATCCCATCCTCCGGTGAGTAGGTAATAACCACTTATGAGGAGTGAAAAAATTTACCTACTAGTTCTTTCTTAGATGTTTTGAATTTCTATTCACTCTTTGGGGTTGAATTGTAAAGAGAAATTTTCGGTTAAATGAAACAATGTGAAACATTTTGCTAGTTTATGAATAAGTCTATACCTTCCTTGAAATGTGACTCCATCATGGTTAATTCAATAGTATAATTGTTAAATTTACTTCTATCATCCATGAGTGTTTTCATCTATAGGATAAAATGGCACAAACATTGGAATATTTTTGAAAACATCTATCCTAACTGGGTTGGAACATCGTCCATCCGTAATTATTATTGGGTTCATCCTGAAAATGAATTTTATTCTAAATCCACTAAATTGTCATACATATATTTAGGGGATGAGAAATATTCTTCCATATAGTATTTGAAGGGAATTTTGGAATTTTGAGAAATTAGGACGTACTACTAGAATAATCAAAAACAAGGAAAGGGTGAAATTATGGAATTACTTGAGAATTATGGACTAGAGATCTATGGAAATTCAAATCACTTACTTTTCCATTACCCATATCGGCTTGGATATCTAGATGTTATTGATGGTATGGTAATAAAGTAAGGCCCACCCTGATGGTGATAATTCTTTCGGAATCAGTCCAGGATTAGTAATCACTACCCCAATTAGATCTAGTTGACCAGGGTATCCCTCATCATTGGTCTCCTAGTAACTCTTCAATTAATCTGCAATAGATGTTCCCAAAAAATAATATACAATGGTAGAAGGATTGGCTTGTCTTCTAGTTTTTCCTTCTATATAAATTGAAATAAAATGGGGGTGACTATAGTATCAAAAAAACTATGTTTGTTTGATCACCACAACATGTATATCTATACCATTTCCTTGATAATGGGTTATACTTGTTCATCAAATAAAACCTCCAATGTTCCCCAAACCGCCATTTGTTGTACTAGAGGGGTACAACATGCCCCACCTATCAAGCTCTCCAATATCCCATCTTGGTCTAGGAGGAATTCCATGATGTCCCCTGGTAGGTCATTAAATTTAATTTCTACAGGAGGTAATGTGATAAAAGCCAAATAATGGTTATTATACGTAGAACAATATGTCCCATATCTCATCCTTTGAGCTTAGTGTTCATTATGTAATATATGGATGAAATTTGATAGTGAATAATAATGATCCCATTACTTCACTCACAAGAACCACACCAATTTTGGCCATACTAGCTGATTCTACTATTGGAAATGTGAGTCATGTTAAATACATCACATTATTATGAGATTCTTAGAGGGATTTTGGTCTACATAAAACCATCTATATTCTGAGACTCTAAGTAGCTTCAATAGTTTGTTGCAATTGGGTATCATGTCTAACTAATGTATATAATTTCTTATTTAGATATGAGTGAACCCAAATATAAGAATCATTTCAGGAAAACTAATTTCTATGTTATTGGGAGGAAGGTTATCTCACACTGAGACTTTTCTATGGTAAATTTCTTCCAAAACATATGACCTAACATCAGATAATTCTTAGATTAAATGTGAATAAGGGATAGAAATATCTTATATAAGAAATGAAACTGATGGCTAAAATAGAAATTTTCATTCCATTTATAGAGAATATTACAATCAATTTGTTAAAAAATAACACCCTCATGATGTGATATTATGTAGGCATGAGAAACAAGGTTTTCCCCACCATTATCAAGCATACTACCAATCAGAACTACCCAATAGGGTTTGTAGGATAAGTGGTCATAATGAATCATGTATCCCATAACCTCCCAATACTTTAGTGAGATGGTCCTTACCCAACTAGTAAACATTAAAGATGGTTTTAAACCAACTCTAAGGATGTTATAGATTATTATAAACTCATAATCATTTAGATAGTCCCACATAGAACCCCATAACACCTGAAAAATGTATATGGATTCTAGGAGGGGATCTTCCCTATAAATATGGAACATGAGGTGATAAAATATGGTTAACATAGGTTTGGATTGTACAAAACCCCATAATTCAACCATAGAGGTCACCATCATGATAATTGGGACCGCAACACCACCATTTTTTATTTTTTGGAGTAAATACCAGATCAGGTAAATTGTAGGGATATAGGACAACTGAATGTTTTGGTCAACATAGAAGTTAACCTCCGAACCCATTCATTAAATTTCCATTATTGAACTATGGTATTACAATTACTCTCCAAAATGCAGTATTACATTGTAGATTTTGACATCAGATTCTTATCTTACAGTTCAGAACATGCTGTCTTTATGAATTATCTATCCCATTTATGAAATATGATATATTAACCATGAAGATGGTGTTTTATAAGGTCCTTCTCAGTCAAACTGATCAAATATGAAGAATTTGGATGGGTCCCCATTTTTTTTACCCCAGACAGTTAGTGGTGCAAAAACTCAACTTATATTTATCCCAATATGGGTACACCACAGATCTTTTCAATGTAACAAAGGGAAATTCCCACCTCACCTTTGGTCAGGTGGGATATGTTAGTCTCTAGACTCTCGTTACTAAATATGAAATACATCAAACCCTTGTTACAATATGAATTTTTTAAGATCTACATGGCCTCATAGATTTCGATTATCTATGGATTCATTGAAAATTCATAAAAAAATATACTCATCTTTTCGTACTCCCTCTGAAAAGAAATAAACTATATGATAAATGTTTTCTAGAAAGTTGTTATTGGGGATTAGAGTCCAAATGAGATGTATGGATGATGATTAAACAAATTCTATTGGAGTTTTATTGGTAAAACCAAACCTATCGAGGGTAGTAAATATGAATGGTTATATTCCCTAATGTTCACGCCTATCAATTTATTCAGAATTATTTGTGTCGACTCAACAACATGATGTGAGTTGGCATCCAAAATCGAGAAAATATAAATCCAACAAACCACCACCATTGTGGCCTATTTATTGGAATATTTATATGAATTATTGTAGGATATGTGAGCCATCAGAAAAAATAATATATTTATTTGTATGAAAAGAAATAAATCCTATAAAAAGAGATTATTGGTCTCCACCGCATCAAGGGAATCACACGAATGATAGGGGGATTAGTGAACCATATATTGGTCATGAAAACCCCATGAACCACATGACATCTGTCAGTCGCATAGTAAGTCATAATACCCATGATCAGGTGACCATGAAATCATCATGTGAACCATATGATAGTTGAGTGATCATACTTCAGAACCAAGGGACCAAGTGAACCCTATAAGATGACCACACTACCAAGTAAATAGTCCAATATAAATGAAATCACCACAATTTGATTCATAATTCATTCTAGAGAGTGTTGGGTAAATAATATATCCTAAAACAGTTCTCAGGAAGCAGTCTTGTGAAATAATTATCTAGATTATCCCTTATAAAGAGGTATATTGAATGGAGTCTTCCAAATGTGATCTTGAAAAGAGGTTGTGTAATGGGATCACATGATGGAGGAAAATCTCATAATATATGAGGAGTTGAGGTAACTAATTAATGAGATCAACTACACTCACATATTTATAGGTAACACATTGGAATACCAAGGGTCAAATAGATGTTGAAATGTCTACATGACACTGACTAGATTCATACCCAATGTCTTAGGAAAGAATTTTCATTCCTCATATGTGAGTCCTTATAACTAAGGACGTGTCTCCAATGGTGGTGCACAGGTTGACAAATTCTTAATGATAATAATAAATTCGTCATGGGAAGAAATACCCAAATAATGGTGATTATTATATATCAGAGAAAAAACAAGAGAAGGTCCCCAATAATCGTGGATTGCATAACCATAAAAAAATACACATGACCAACTAATCATCAGAAGCTTATGGTAACAGGACATGGATAGTGCATGATGTATTTGGGATTACCTAAATAACCTTTGACATGAATTCAAGTTGTTGTGAAAGAACTTGGACATGTATTGGTGATAGAATGATATTTTCCATGTGAGATACTCCTTGTCTTGTGACTTTTCAATGAGAAAGATAATGAATATAATCCAAATATTTTTAAAATTAAGTATGACGTAAACAAAATAAGGATATATTTTGATGTATATGTTATTTATCTGAAAAAATCATTTGGTTTTAAAGATCTCATGAATCCAATGAAAAAATGTCCACCTTATTGTGCAAGATCCTATTGGAATCTCACTTTCATCATATAAAGGGATTTAGACTTGTCAAATTCATTTCGTGCTACACCTATGGATACAAAGGCAATAAGAGGGAAATTAAATGTCAATTATTTTTTAACTCCCCATGACGCACAATGGATTACACAGTGCATCACATGAAATGATAGTGATTGTATTAAAAAACACTAGTGAAACTACGTGATATATTCTATCCAAAGAGAATAAAGAAGGAAATAAAAGGGGAAAAGTTAGAATATTATTGAGAATCCTCAATATTCATTCCTTTACAGGAAAGGAGTCATATACACTAGGAAATCACCATTGATCACAAGAGCCATCCCCTAAAAGGAAAATATGTTCTTTTAATGTCCCATAGACATATTAGAATGATCTTGTTAAGGGTCCTTTTTAAATCCACCTTAGTCTGTCTAATGATCTCATACAAGTCATACATAATCACATGATAGAATCTCCATAGAAATATTGAACTCGTGAAGACACCTATATTTGTTGGCCTGACCATTTCGATGCTCCTTCTCATTTCCAAATGTTCAGCCATGTGATTTCTTCTAGATAAGTCAACATAGGTTATGAGGAACCCTCTATATATGTCACACTCAATCATGCGGGGACCTCTAGAAAATTTATCTTAAATCATGATACATACTCCAATATTTTTCATTCAAGTCTATCAATGACCTCCAGAAACATCATCCATGTCCTGCAACACATTCCATACATATTAACACAGACCATTTAGTGTCTTCCAGGCATGCCATCTAGATAATGTGATATCCCTGAGAAAATTAAATTGGATGATGTGAATTTATTTAGACATGTCATGTATACAATAGTGTTTTGTTAGGAATCCACTCTAGACCTGTCTGATAGACACTCAGTGTATGTCATACTGATAATAAAAACATGTCAGGAAGACATACAAAGACATAATTACCTTGTATTATTGATATATTTGAGAATATACCTAGCTGAAATTCACTATGAGAACATGTATTCATTATATTACTAAGATATTTAGGTTGAATTAGTGATGCACATGCTCAGATAGCCATCCCTCCATTGGAAGTACCATGATTTCTTCGAAATTACAACCATCAGGACCCAAACTCTCTCATGAGAATAAAATCCTTAATCATCAACCAACAGACTGAGAAGGAAACTGAAATATTAAAATATTATTCCTTCCATTACCACGATATTCTAGAAACCTTCATATGACTTAAACAATATATAAAACATCCATTGTATTACCAAGATTAGAAGTCCCACATTCATATAAAGTGAGACTAATCACATGCTATCCCTTGTTTCTCACATTGAACAGGGATCATGTGGGATTAATGATTTTCAATAATCATATCATTTTCATCATGAATATGTACTGTCATGGAAATCCATAGGGTGTATTTCCCAATTAGTTTCTAGATATGACTACCTACATTAAAGGTAATCCACCTCAAGGTAAGACACATGGGCATGATAGATCCATGATGACACAAATTCATAACATAATAAGGACATGTAGGGTTCCTCTATGATGATCAAGCTCAATACCTAGTGTCTATGATCATTCATATGCATCTATTTCTAATGATGTTTAAATGATCAAGTTCAATACATTTTTGTGGGATTTGATTCATTTTACAATCTGGTTATGTTGGACTCCTCATAAGGATTCAATCCCATTTTGAGATTTTAATTACCTCCCTAGATGGCTGAAAATTTGGATGTACCTTTTTATATGAAATCATAATATAGATATCTTCTTGATAATGTTAAATGGATGAGGAGCCTTGGATACATACAGTTGAACTCATTAATTGATTAATCATTACACATAGGAGGGTTGAACACTTTATTTTTTTTGGGTTAAGAAGTTACCATATAATGATTAGGAAGATATTATAAAAGATATATTAAATATATAAGAGTGTCTGAAATTAGAAAAAATATCCCCCTAAATATTGCGAGGACCTTCAAATCTCATCCACTCAACCAATGTGAGATTCGATGTCACATTTGTTCTGATACTCCATTTTTCCTTCTGCCTTTTCAAATCAGGTCCATACCAAATTTGGGAAATGCCATCCCTTGGGATTTTGAATGAGATTTGTAAATGGTGGACTAGAGGTGAATAATTATACATACATCAATCCCCCCACTATTTAACCATTTTGAAAAGCTATCCATCTCCTCCTTTTTCGCATGAAATTATGACAACTTCAGTCATATAATTTTCCAAATACTTATAGAATTTATATAAGTTTCAAAATACCATGTGAAATTGTATACTATTTTTTTAAAATTATATTAAACTCCCATTATGAGATTATTTTTATCCAAATTAATACATGTTTCACAACCTTATGTGTGAACAATTGAGCATTTATGGCATCGAAAATTAACATAAATTTGCACCAAAAAACAGATAAAAATATAAATTCTAAAAGGAATCAATGATACTCATGAAATAAATATATATGTAATGATATCTATATAATACATATATCTCAATATCATTATATTCTCATGTTATATCTATGGACATCATATGAATAATTATATAATCCTATTATATAAGGTAGTGAGTATAACCATGAAATATGCAATATGACTATATAATATAATTAAACTCATACATTATCAATTATACTAGAATGGTTTTACATATATAGATAAATAATATATATTTCAGACATTTAAGTAAATGAACACATTGAATTCTATCCCACAATGTATAAACATGAAGTAACATAATCAAATTATTTCGATATCCCAAATATCATGATATTCGTATGGATGGAAAAATATATCTTTATTTTAGTATAAACAACGAAACATCAATAACACAACCAACAATATCAAATTAGCTCAACCTTAAGGATAATTTTATAATGGAATCAGTTTTTTATGGTTCTAAAATATGATTCTGTTATATACTCATTAATAGGTATTTATATTATGTACGTACCCATAAGTTCAATAATGAAAATATATATGTGATTTTATGTGATATATATATATATATTTGGAATATACACGACAAAATTGGATACATGTTTATCACGAGTAGACTCTCTGTCACTATAAGACACCCTACCCATGATAATATATAGATTTTTGTTACAATGATAGAATGTCAATGAAAAATAAAAATTATAGAGAACTTATATATTTTCTTATGGGGTTGATTTTTAACCCACTATCAAGTAATAATCATATAATATTTGAATTGATGAAAAAAGGGAAATTTAAATTAATAATAAAATACTAATATTTTTTTCCTATCCCTATATTCAAATCACATATTATAATACTATGACTAATTTAATACCAAATACTTGTAGAGAATGTCCTCTACATATCATATACACAAGGTATTTAATTTACCATTTATTATATTTAATAGCAGATCCATCAAATTATCCTATATTCCTTCAAAAAAAATTTAGACAACAGAAATCAAAGGTTTATAAAATGATATGTTACATTTGAAGGTTTTTTTGTCCTCATTTTTTATTTGTATTTTCTAGCCGACTCAGTAGGTTAATTTTTTATGTAAAAAATATATTTCACTCTTGATATGTTATGGAGTACCCTTATATTAGTAATGAACTTCTTAATACGAAATATTTTCATTATAACATCTACTTTAGTGATTTACTGTGGTCATAATATATGACATGTTATAATTTAATTTATAAGAATTTTCATGCATTAGAAACCATCATTAAAGAAAAAAAGTATATTTTTTGATTTGGAATCTTCTTTATCAATGTGAAAGTTGAAAACATTTCTAGTAACCACAATTATCGAATCCTAAAATCCTCATATCATTAATTAATCATTAATTAATATCATGTACATAAGTATACTCTTTTCATGATATTGTAATTAAGGATTTATCGTATCGATTGATTATGATTAAATATTAAAATATAGCAGGTCAAGAAAAAACATGACATGCATGATTGATACCTTCATTAAATCATAACAAATTTTTTTACTCAGATTCTTTTATATATTAATAGATGTATAATATCCTTTTAATATTAAAACATAATAGAACAATTGTAAAAATAATTACATTCATTTATCTATAATGAATATATTTCTCTAAATAATGATTTTATTCATAGAATTAGATACTTCTCTGATTTATTTTCATTGACCATCAGACCAAGTAAATATCCCATTTCATCCATTTCATTCATTATGAAGGAAATTGAATACTATGATGTATATAAAATATTTTAATATCATTTAATTGTTATAATATGAATAAGAAAGGAAAATTTGGATACCAATGAAAATATGATTGATCTTGTATCATGCCTATGATGATGTAGTGATCGGTGACCATGTTCATTGTTTTCTTCATGAATTTTGATACTATCCTAACCAATAATTCCAATCCTGATAACATCTCTTCTTCTAGTTATTATTTTAAGAAATCAGCTATGCCTCAATCACATTTGAGTTATAGAATGTCCTCATCCTCCAAAAATCTGTAGTGTCAGATGGAAATTGAAAAAGTCATGGAATATGATGGAAAATGTACAATCCAAACCCTTGAGGATCAATGCCTGGGCGATTAGATGCCAAAATGTATTATCCCACATTATTCAAAGGGACAATCATTGAGACTGGTGGAGCTCCTTTCTACCAAAAATTACATTGAAATCTTATCCATGAGTGAAAAAATCACCACTTTTAGTATCTAATGAACGTGGATCAAGGTGTCAACTATAACCCATTTCTGATTCAAGATCCTTCAAATAGGGCTCTTGTCAAACCGTTTTACTAATGCCATCCTATGGGTTGTCTTCGGTCATCTACTGAGGGAATCACTCAAAAAATTTACACCATTTATTCAAACATAAAAAAATCAATAATAAACATATGGTAAATAATTCACTAGAAGTCCATTAGTGGGATCGAACCCATGCTTTCTCTAATTAAGGATTCTAGAATATTGCAGTTGTATCCAGTGACCCAGATTGAATTCATTCTCACTCGGAGTATGTCTGCATGAATATTCGTAGAATGAGGATGGTGTAGTTTCATATTCCTACTTCCACACCTGAAATTCATAGTTATATTATTATGGAATAATAAAGATTGATGTGGGTTCATATCCCCATTTAAATTTAATATATCTTCCAGTAAATATTGGAGAATAACAATATGTAGGCCTACTTTAATTCAAAAAAATTTATAAAATTTCACAAAATATTAGATATAGAAGAAAAATACACCTTAATATTCCATCACTAGAAAATATATTAAACCATGTTAATCTTTTTATCCCTACTACTAGGGAGGCACAACAATCTGATACGGATGAACAAGTTGTTCATCAAGATGAAGAAAAAATTCATGCTCCCATCTAGAATGATTATCACTATATTCTTGTAAATCATGAGGCCTCGAATTGGGATCATACTATAAATCCAAATGGGGATCACCAAGTGAAATAAGACCATGACACTAGATAAGAGAAAATTACTATCACAAAATACCAATCGTATACACCCATGAAATATACAGAGTTCAAACATCAGTTCCAACCTGGTCTAACCATGAGAAGGTGGAACATACTTCAAGATATGATCATATTCCCTCCATTAAAGGAACTAGGCATATTTCAAAAGCTCATAGAGTATAGGATCATATCTCTTTTTCCACTAATGAAGAAAATTCACAGGAATCATTTCTATGACATATATAATGAGGCCCATATTTCATTCCCCCATATCATAAGTTCATCAAGAATATCTGGCCATCGAATTAATATTTGAACCAGACTCATATATCTTCATCCAATATGGTTAAGTTGAATATATTGGATACCACCCACATGTAGGTTTATATTCCTTTTGATAATGATGAAGATATTTAGAATTAATTTTAAGGGTCTCAATAGTATTCTCAAATAGTTTCATCACCATATGGTTATCAAAATTTTCAAAAAATATTCAAAAATCATATTATTATCCCTGCAAAATAATAAATGTCAGATGGGAATATTATATCTATGAAATAGAAGAAGGATTACATCCATGATATTATCAATGAAAGTATCCTTAATTTTGTTCTATAATCATTCGCAAAACCTCAAGTGTCCACCGAATCATCAAACAAAGAAGAAGGTGATCATTATCAGGACAGTACACCGCGTGGTAGAAGGATAATTTATTATAAGGAATCTACACCTTATATCCTTTTTGGTCAACCTCACAATGTTAATATCTTTCTCAAACATGGAAATCATCCCCTTAGTTATAAAACATCATATAAAGAAGTTTTTAAAACTCATAGGCCTTTATTTAGAGAGGTTATTGAATCATGAGGGTGAACTGTACAAAGATATCCTCCACCTACCAACAACCCTTCACCATGGAAAAAATGTGGCCCCAAGAACTATCTTCTATGGGTTTACCATGTGGAGGGTTTTAAATCTGATTTAGAGGAATCCACAAATGAAATATTTAGGGTGTTTTTTTAAAACAACCTCCCCACAATGTTTTAGCCCCATTAGACATATGACTATGAGATCCCAGATGAGAATGAAATGGAGTCCAGGCCTTTTCTATGCCAAAATATGTTGGAATCTCATCAAAAATTGATGTGTAGAAAAATTCATTTTCTAGTACATGAGGTTCACATTCAAATCATCCATATTTATTTTTTTCTGATAGAACTAGCTACTATCTCTATGGATCAGGACAAAAAACCATAAAAACACAATATGATTATACATTATTCTTATCTCCATTGCATTTGGACTCTTCGGAATCTAATCAAAGACTCATCATCATGTATATGTATCTAAATATGGGCAATGTATGGAGGGTTTAAATTCACCACACCCCTAGAATAGAAGAACTCCCCAAATACAATGTCTTATAATACCATAGCCTCTAGAGAAATTAGGTTGTCGGATAATACATGATCTAGTTGGTCACTAATATTGAATTCACTTATTTTTAACGATACCATGGGATCACAAATATATGGAGGGGATCACAAAAAATTTATTAAATGTGATAATCAAAGTAATGTGAGTGACTTTTAGGCACAATAAATGAATTCATTATTAAACTGACAGATTCCGAAAAAAAAATGAATCCAATCAATGGATTTTGATGCACATAGCTCATAAATGGGAACAAATACAATAAATCAAGAGGATCATAGTAGATTCTAACATAGAACCCATCTATTAGAGAGCACAACCCCCTAGATGGGGGTATATATACCACAACCTCTACCCCTGATATCGTCACTCCCTGAGAGGATTCACCACATATCACCAGTAGTTCCAATTCAACCCCAACCCATATAGATGGGAGATTTTATATCTCAATCAACATCACTTCGTTAATCACACCTCGAGATTGTCCTAGTAAAATAAATAGAGGTTCAAGATCAATCCCATTCCATTTTATGGGGGAATTTATAGCTCAATGTCTATCCTAGGAGTCATCAAATCCTTGACTGGAATCATAATTTCATAAAAAATAGGATCAACGTATTTTAATGGATACCTTTAATATGACCCAATCCATAGAACTAAGATAATTTTAAACACCATCATCTTCGTAGAGGGTATAATTCTTATCCATATTTGGAGGTAAATATAATTTTTTTCATGCCTCCAAATGGAAGATAAACCTCTTCTATTCAAGGCTGATTGGGAATGCATGGATAGAAACACTTTCATGTTCACTGTTTATAGGATGAGATGGGTTGAACAGAGTGTGATGGAATCCCAACCCCATAGGGGTGTAAAAAAAGGACTAACATTGACCACAGTTCCAAGAAACAACCCTGATGTAGGAAGTATAAAATAATCATATTCTATTGAGAATAAGGGTACAATTACAATTTCATGATATAACTATCTGAACATTGTAAACATCAATAAAAGAAATAATTTAGATCAAGGAAAAAATGTTGACGGAGACAATTTGTAAAATATACCCTAAGAGGAATGTGATCTGGATTCCCCAACTAAGGCTACACAGACACATAGAACAAGCAGATAATCCAACATCTAGCACCATCGAATAACATGTTTCCACCTTTATGGGAGAACACTAACATGGGTAAAGAGAAATAGGTGGTAATACACTACTCATAAACTATAATATTCAACATTTAATCCATATAGGAAGAGTTTTCACTATATGAGGATGAGATACCAAATCTCAGACAATTCCACAAGGAGCTACTCATGGGAATGATTACCACTATGTAATATCTTCAAGATGATATGAATATCCCACCTCCATTACATAATGGATGAGATGAACAATCCTAAAATAATAAAATATAAAACCAAAATTGATATATTCTAATGCATTAAGTCTAAATAAAATAGGAATTCAGTGATGATAGTGAATTCCCTCAATTTTAGTGACAACCTCTCCCTCACTGGGGTGATCATTTAGCATGCACACAGATCAAAAATACATTGGATAGGAGAATGAGGATATATCATCATGACACACCGTATACTAGTTGACATGTGGTGGGTTAAATCGTAGTATCTTTGGTACTACTCAATGAAATTAAATCAGCGAATGCTAGAAAAGAATTCATAGAAGGGAAATAAAAACCATTGTTTCGCAATAAAATGATATATACAGAATGGGTGACTGAAATTTTTCCTCATACAATTTCAACAATCAAACCATCTCTACCTTCTATAGAATGGTATATCTAGAATAGTATCTCACTCGCCAAGTCTCTCAGGGTGGGCCAATGATGGACTAATTGGATCAATTGGAGGGAACCAAGTTGATATGTTTTGTAAAAACTCTGACAGGTCGAGCCTTTTCTTTGTAAAAACAACTTTTCAGCGTGGTTTGTTGTATTATAGGAACATCGTTATCATCAGTTTATTTATCCATTAAATGATACACTAAGGGAAACAATATTTTTAATCCTAAATAACTGAAAGAAGAAAAAAAATTCATAGCGTTTTTGACATCATCTCCAGATGAAATCGATTAAACTATTCACTCAACATTGAACTCTTGGAGGAAAATTTTATTTAACTATGTGTTGAAAATCATCAGGATGATATGAAGACACCACTAATCCCAAAGAATCGTCAATTTGGATTCTATTATTTCAAGGAAATAAAAAAAAATATTGGATGATTCAATTAATCAAACAAGATATAAGCCTTGATTTATTGCTGTAAAATATGGGATGAGTATAGGTAAAGAAGAGACTACCATTTTTAACCTAAAAAAGTGTTAGTTCCCATTAAAGAACCTTGAATGGTCCATATCCACCCAACGTTCCATATCAAGAATCATAAATTGAAAAAATATCCTCATATCATAGAAAAAAGTGATCAGGCCACCTGATATTTTAGGAATGGATTAATTAACCACAGTCCTTCTGAAACATGATGTCCCCTAGTTATTTCATTACAGATCTAGAAAATGAACTACTCAAGTTGTTTCATCCTAGGAAACTTGATGAGGTAAACCTCACTAATCCCCCTAACTATTTCCCTTTTCAATGTAGGATGGGTAACACCATTCATGATTTATTCATATTGAAATATTCCCACTAATTCATGGTTGATTCTGGATAAGTGAATTCAAAAAATTCTCCAAAACAGGAAACCAGTGTAACAAATTCATTTTTGAGTGAATAATGTGGTTGAAAAAAAATCTAGCCATCCATGTGAGGGATTTTGAAAAATGGATGAATCGAAAGTTAGTTGAGCTCATTCTACTAAGAGAGAATAACATAACATGGTAACAACTATACCATCACCTTGGTCGATCATATCACATGTGTCTCTTGAAGGTGTATACAACCTCCATACAGAGGATGAAATATAAGAAAAAGATTCAAATCTTTCTCCAATACAAGCTCTAACTATTGCAAAAGTTTTATTGAAACACACAAAATATGGGAATTCTCCCACCAAAATAATCCATCCTTAGATGATGATCTCATCACATGTTCTATATACATTTAATAATTATAAGAACCATTAATCCTATGATTAATTCTCCTATGAGTATGAGTACCCCATACCGGAATGGAGAATTTGGAGGTTGCGTTTTCATGAACTGTGATATAATGGACTATGCAGGCGTGGTCAGACACAATATCTAGGTAACATCTCCACATAGGATATACATGCATTTGAGACCCATGGGTCTGAACTCTAGTGAGATCAATAGAAACACAAATGTTCCCCATATCCCTTAAGATATCACCATTGTCTGGTAATAATACATGACCATATATTGGGTAATCAATTGTCTGATTTTCCGAAAGGATGTGGAAGGCTGAGAAGTCATACTACACCGGAAGAAGATTCTCTCTAGACCACTGGACAAGCACTAGTCACATTTTCATCAAATTAAATTTCTCCCAACACACATTATAATTATTTACCCCATATCTGGAAGTTCTATACTCTATAACCAATGTATGACATTTTAAATAGAAGGAGGTTGTTTAAACAGAGCTCTCAATCATTCATATGCTTTTATATTTCAAAAGAACCTATGGAGTAAATCATCAAAATCCTCAATAGTTGGTAAGAGTTTGAATTAAAAGTCATTTATACTATGTTTTATTGAGAGGAGATCAATCCATTATAAATCTATGTCACCTTCCCATTTATAGAGTAAGATCATGAAGAAGTCATCCACAAAGACATAATACCCGTATTTGTTTTAGGAAGGCATGATAATCGTGAAATATGAAGGGGAATTTTTGAAAATGGTTTTGAGATCAACCTCATCATGATATGGACCCTTATACATTGTTGATATTTCTAATGGGAATTTATTTCGGACATAGCTAGTCACTTATGTGTATGAAAATATAGACCAAAGAACTCTTGCGAAAATATTTCTCATGGAATAGTTTGGGGACCTCATATCAAACATTTATTTATTGTTTATCTGGGATGATATAACATTTAATGTTTTTATTGGAATACCATGGTTTCATAGCCACCTATAATTTCCTTAGACATTCCATCTAATATTGAAATACACTATTAATGGGAATGATTATGTGATACATGTTGATAGTTCTCCTTTTAGTCATACAGAGCAATATATGATGAAGAAGTAATATATAAAAGGGAAGTAACACAACTGATGGTGGATTACAATATTTTATTCACAACCCCAAATGGGGTAGGGATCACCCCTACGAATCCATGGAGTCTTTTTGATAGTGAATTTGTGATTCCCATATATGTACTTGATAGAATATCATAAATCCCATATGTCAAGAATATTTTGGTCCCTAGAGACATTATGTAAGTGGTTAATGAAATCCATCAAATCTCAACAATTTCCCTAATAGATGATACTGAAAATGTCTCTTCCAAGGGTTTATATCATCCCAATAGTGAAATAATTGAACCTAGATCATCTATAATGCCAGAGAATGAATATAAAGACTCATCTATGGAAGAATAATTTGAGAACCAACAGAAAACCCCTACTAAATTTTTAGAAGGTGTATCTGCCACCATTGATGGTATTATGCAGACAAAGATTGGAAAAGAAGAGGACTCATGACCTACATTGATTAGTTTCTACATTCCTCTCAAGGTGTTAGAGATTTATATTGCATTTTTATAGAAACATTGATTTGTGATTTCATGGAATTTTATAGAAGTTCTTGATGTGAATCATGATGTGGGTATGTACCATCTGGGGTTAACTGTTAACGATTGAGGATTCAAGAAGGCAGTTAGGAGGGTGAAGTCTTTCCTTGCAACTAATTTATATTTAGAAGATTAAAAACTGTCAAAGCCAATTATATTTGGGAAGTGAAATACCAAAGATGGTTCCATATAATTGTTCTTGTCAATAAACCAAGTAGGAAGATTATGGTCTACATTTATTTATATTTCATTAATATACATTTTCCAAATAATGATTTCCCATTGCAGATAAAAAACTCATGATCAATGAAACTAAAATATTTAGATACATTCCCTTGATTAATGGGTTCTCATGGTACAATTTGATAAATATGTCCCATGAGTATGATGAATTCTCTACCATCATAGCAACCCGTTAAATATTTTTCTACAAGATCATGTATTTTGGTTAATGAATATTTGTGATAAATACAATAATGCCTTGTATTAAATATGTAAATCATTATTGGGACCAATAACTAAATCATACTAAAAAATGGTCGTAAAATATTGAAAATTGCTTGATGACATCATGAACAAGTAATGAATCTTAGATAGGTTGTGAGAGCACATCCAGTGGATGAATCCGCTAAGATGAAAATTTAGGGTAACATCTATGAAATTCCTTGGATTTATGGTACACCACCATGGTAGTGAGTTCAACTCTGAAAAGTCTAGTGTAATTAGGGAAATTTCTCACCTCAGAATCTCAAATAATTGGGGGGAACCACGGTAAAATTTCCTATATACGGTGTTTCATATCCTACACAGCAAAAGAACTCTAGACTTCACAAATATAATAAATAATGGAATAACCTACTAATAGGATGGGGACTTTCAAGTGGTCATTAGGAATCTAAAAGATTACATACTTCACCGATGCGTCCAAATTCCACCATTGCACTATAATCCACTACTATTATATATAGACATTAAGGAATGATCAATTAGCACTCTCCACAGATAAAAAAATAATGTAGGAAATAGAAAAAATCTATACTATATCAACCTAATGATTCTTGGTATAGAGAATACTTTTTTTGTTGTCGAGAAGAACTAACTCTCACTCATTTTCATACTTTAATATATTACATGCATTACTAAAAATACCACATGGTTTCTTGTATTTACCCACTAATGTACATACTTGTCTATCCTATATTGACTGTGAATTTGGAGTGATGTGTAGTCAATATGCAGTAGTATGACATCAACTTCATGTCATAGAAGTCATTAAATGGGAAGGCCATGGAGGATTTATTCATAGCACATCCCTCCCCGAATGGTACAACAGTGGACATAGAACACATAGATGAAGAGGTTTTCTATGCCACTAGCACTCCCCCAACATGTGATATGTATCTTGAGGGCCCCTTTTGTTATACAATATTAATGAGAATTGAAATTATGAATGTTAATTGAGTTGGCTAGTAGCTTTTTTTTCTTCATAGGGAAAATTAAATTGACCAAACTATTTCTTGAAATCCAATGGATTCAAGAATAATTTGACTAAAAACCAAGTCATCATTACTGGCTTGGAACTAGAAATAGAGATTCGTATTGCATACGTAAACATAAAAGGGTATTCACTCCTAGTGATAAAGAAAATAAATGGTGAATATGATATCAAAAAGGAATAATTGGACCATCTCAATAGATATTTCAGAGGATTAATGGTGGAGTTCTCTTTTGAAAACACATTACATAATTTACCCTGATCATAAATTTTTTACATCGAAACACTATCTAATTCAACCAATGTTCTTTCCAATCCTGATCAGTTTGAGGTAATCATCCACATCATGCATTAATGGATGGTATAATAATTCATTTTATATGAAATGGAGTAAATCAATCAGTTTAAAACCACCCTAGAGTGTGATGAACCAATATCTATACCCCAGATTATTGGATCCCACAACTGATAACCACTAATATGATATCCTCCCAAAAAAATGATCTAGAAGGGAACAAATTGAATAAAGTGTAGAAAACATTACCATTTGGGATGAGTCAAGGAAGAAAATACCTCTATAAATGAGGCTTTTATGGAATTGTACTTATATTCATATCATAATGAGAGGTTCCCACCATCATAGAAGTGGTCCATATAGGCTCTTACGGTGCTCACCAATATCAGTCTGAACTCTCCAACAAAATCAAGAGATATTGTTACTGTTCGAAAACCCTAACACATGACCACATGGAAATCACATATAAATATCAAGGATGTTATATTAATGAAAATTTCATCCAATAACCCAAATAATTGAAACATATAACTATATATTAATGTCCATTCTCTATATGGGGAATTTATGTTGTTTGGTCATATCTCGTAGACACATCCATGTAGTTTATATTCATACATACTACTATATACTTTGTTCCTATAAAGGATGAGGCCATTCCCATTATGGAAGTCAGAATGAATAATGTCACGAGCATTGTAAATTACAAAATCACAAAAAAAAATTGGTTTCCATCACATGATATTCATGGATAATGGAAGTAAATTCTATTCTTCACATTTGATTAAATTGTTGTAAGAGTACAACATCGAGTATGACCATTCATTCTATTTTCATGCTATGGAAAATGGAAAAATAGAGGACTTCAATATGACTCTTTATAATATACATAAGATGGTGAATAAATACATGAATTCTTATTTGGAAAAGTTCCTCTATGATTTATGGTCCTACTACACCACCACAAAACCTACAACATAATAAAATACAAATATTTTTATTACAGAAACGAGGAAGTGTTTCCCATAGAAGTTATGTGTCCCTCACAGCAAATAACTATCTGTGTACATCACATAGTTGATTTTAAATAAAAATGATGTTGGATAAACATTAATTTATCAATGATAAATGGTTTCTTATACTACAAAATCTTGATGTTCATCAGAATATGATTTCATGGCCCTTTAATAAAATGTTTTTCCTCCATTACTTCATTCAAATAGAACTGTTATTTCCTATAAGGACCCCATTGATTACATGAATGAAACCTTTAATTATAGATTCTAAATGGGAAGGGAATTATATGAAATATCTTTGATAACATCCATCCGGAATTGTAATCATACAAGTCACATGGCGTTAAACTGCATATGTACATCCTAATAGCATCAAATTAAACATCATTGGATATTTCCTCACATCATGAAATTAAAATACATGGGATGCATTGTGTCACCGAAAATTCTCCAAACACATGATGGATCTATGAAGTAGAGAGATGAAGTGACCCTCCCCTATGTGTGTGTCAAATCCACACCTGGAGTTCCACATCCATGAACTAAACATTGCATGATTTCTACCATCACAGGATATGTAGTGATGACCAAATCACCAATCCATGGATTATACACAATATAATCATACATGTTACAATACATCAGACTACATGAAAATAGTCAACCCTTCGATTAATTCCTATGGGATCGTCTTCTAGACTATAAGATGTTAAACGGCATGGACGATTTCCTTTACACATGACACTAAACAATATGATATCCCACAAAAAAGTGTGTATTGATTCCATTCATAATAGGATATAAAGTGACACCCAAACATCCATTCTTGTTCCCATCCAAATTATCAATATCCTTTCACATCGAGTAAAAATAGTTTTAACAGTGTGATGTTAAACTATATGGATGATGTCCTCTCCACATAACACCAAACTAAACTGTTTTATAGAAATATGAATGGGATGATTCTCATTATGATGAGATATGTAGGGATTCCTAGATACTATATAATGGCCCAACCACCACATAATATAAAATTATCATTTCATTAATTGGATATGTGTGGTGAAATGTGCCTTTCTCATTCCTTGTGTCTTAGGCAGAGCATAGCTCATGTGGGGTTAGAAATTATGGTATGAGATTCATCATAATAACAATACATTTTATTTCACTATAAGGAAAATATGTTCTAGAATTCAAGACCCAAAAAGTAGTTCCATGAGTCTTCACTAGATTACATGAAACTGCGTGGTTGATGTCTCTTACATAACATAAAACTATCTTATACCCAAGATCTCGGCCAAAAAGCCCATTATTTTTACTATTGGCCTCCCACCCCACATCCTTTCATGAACTTTGTATAGAATCATTCATGTTATCAAAAGATATGTAATGATACATAAATCAATAATCATGGGTGAAACTGCAATATTCAATAGAAATAATTTTCTCTCTAAATTTGTGTTATACTTTCTTATAGAGTTTTCCCTTTAATAAAAAATGTGTGGCTATATTCCTATCACCATAGGCTATGTAGTTAAATCTATATTTACAGTCTTATGTCTTGTCACAATATTAACATTTCACATTGGGAACCCCACATCTGTTTTACATGATGTTAAAACGCATTGTTTCTCATGAACCATGTGTTTCTTGATTTTTGTCATTACATTTTATATAGTGACACATGGATCTCAAATATAGGACATAGGTACAATAATCAATAGGTTGAATAAACCATCTATGTGTGGATCAAAACTAAATAGACAATTTACCATGCAATTACTATGCGAGGCTAGATTCATATCATTATAGGATTCATATTGACATGAAAATATCAACTCCCGGGTCCAACTACAACATTCATTAGAAATATTGCCCCATTTTCTTTTGGGACATACCAATATGATAGTTTCACATTTAACAATTACATGCATCTTTATTACTATCATTATAATATACATATTGAAACCCATATTTTTATTCTTATGTCCTGTAACAATGTTTCATTTTCATGTTGTGTAGATGGAATTCTTCGGTCTGACATTAGACTATATGGTTTCTAAGGTACTACATGTGTTTTGAATCCTATCATTATAGGATATATAGTGAAACAAAGATCTCCAATCATAGTAATAAATGAAAATATTGTTTGGAACAATTACACCTATACATTTGTGTGAGTCCTGCATGGAGAGTTTCCAATCTACAACTATTTGTGTATTTATTCCTATAAACAAAGGATATATAGTTACTCATGATTTCTAATCCCAATCCTAGAAGAAATAATCAAAGGAAAAAATTCCCCCTTCAACCTATGGTTCAGAACTGTGAGGAGATATCACATTCAAGAACTCTGTTTGGATTGATTATTGTTACCATAGGATATGTATTTATGCAAGGATTTTTTATTCATTGGTCCAGTGGAAATAAAATAAAATTTACCATCATATCTACAAGACAATCAGACCTAAAAATTGAATATTAAAGAAAAACTATATAAGGATTGATTCCTATCATTATAGGATACATAGAGACACCTAGAACCCATACCTGATGTTGACCCGCAACATATAGCAGGATAAACATGAACCCTAACTACATACGTGACATACCTATTCATTTAATTTTCTACTCACATCACATTAAACAAGATGAAAAATATGTCCCAACTACATGATATTAAATTGTATAGGCCATAACTCTTCATCATTTCAAAACAAGGGATCTAAATATCCTAGCCCCAGTCAACTAGAGAATTGGGTTGTTTCATTATCATTTGATCACCTCAACCCAAAAATCCGGAGCGATTTAGGTTTCTTCCAACATTCCATGGACCTTGGAATGGGACACATAGATTTAAGGGACCCTTAGTTTGACTATTCATGACTTCCACTAGTTCTTATATATTTTCCTCTACTCTTCTACCAAATGTGGTAATACATTCATAATGTTATCTCTGATCCCAGTGAGCCCTGGAATCATAATGGTAGATCTCAAAACACTAGAGTGTTTTGGGCCATACAAATAATGATTTTCCCATACCACTACGTAAAGAATGAAAACCTCAATCTATGATTTAAAAATTTTACACCCCCTGAGAAAAATGTTAATGGAAAAATCATGACCCTAGGTAACCTAATTGTTATGTTATGTAACATTTCACTCAATTATAGTCCATGTGAAAAAAACGACAAACTCTTCAATTCTTCATTGATGCACAACATTAAATAATATCCTTTAATGGTTCAAATCACGTGAACTAAAACTTCTTTTGAAACAGACACATTAATTTTCAGGTTGAAAACCCTCTATTGAAACCTAATAAAAATTAATGTATTTTGATGATCAAATATTCATCATAAGAGTTCATGAAAAATATAGAGCATGATTATATGAGTCATAAATCTCATAAGTCCCACGTTTTGGCCATTGTAAAAATTGATCCATGCTCTCTGGACACCAGGTCTATGAAAAAGATAGAGTAATGATTTTTCATATATTTTTTCCATGATAATATGTTTAATAGGTGGAAATACATCAGTTATTGTTCTCTAACCCTTCAAGTATATTACATCATACCCAAGTAATAATTATTGATTTGAGCACCTCAGATTATTAAAACAACCCATGGTCCTTGGAGAAGGATACCCAGATTTAAGACACCCCTTGTTTAACTATGTAGGTATGCCTATATCCCTTACATATAGTCCTAAATTCATCAACCAAATGTTTCATTACTTAAAAAAGTTCTTTCTGATCCCTGTGATCCCTGACATCACAATGGTGGATCTCACCACATGTAGGTGTTTTAGGTCATATTTAATAGTATTATCCCATATCAACACCCATGACCATATATAAATGGAATACAACTTATAGTATATTTATTCAAACTATTCAATAATATTAAATATACAAAATCTTACATAACCTTTTTTTGTTCCTTTCACAAATAGTGAATGTGAATCTTCATTTGGAAAATTTTTTATGGCCTTTTCCCATGACTCAAAACCATATGGGTTGGGACCCAAGATTACAAATAAAATGAGGAATGTTCCAAGGGTACATGAACCCTTGAGTAATTTTCCTTTTATCCTTAACCAACATTATAATCCTAATGTTTGAGACTTTGTAAATATTTCATGGCCTATAGAAAAGAGTGGAGATCAACATTTCTTATCTTTTCACGGATGCATAAGGGAACTGAAACAACAACTAAAGGAATCTTCTCCTTGATGGAATGGAACTCCATGCCTCATGAGCCTTGGTAATGATGATTTTTGGGTTATGATATAAAAAATATTTAGTCAAAATATATGGGTCGAAGTGGGTTCTACAATATTTTATTCTCAAACATTTTTATCCCCATAAATCATCCATGGGACAACGAAAAGAGTGGGGAGCCACTTTACTAGGCCATTCTATGAATTATTATGTTATTTGAACTTCCATCCAAAGGTTTATCTTTCTTATATCATAGGAAATCCTTTCCTTGTGAGCCTTGTAAACGTAATGGAGGAACACATCTCCTTAGGGTGTTATGGGACTTCCATGCCATGCCGTCCAAATATTCTAGATTCACCAACAATGTCTTCACTACATGAAATTAGTGTTCATATAAGAATTTCCAACCACTGAAACTAAATTACATGGAAAATTTATTGACTTAATGATAATAAATTAATTGGAAAATTTCATCATTGCATAACATCAAAATGAATATAAAATGACCTCAATGAATATCATTAAAATTTAAAGAATATTACCTTGGCGGTTTGTGTAAAAATTGATGATATATATCCAGAAAGCATAATTCAAAAATACATATAAGATGCATTATTGCTTGATTTTAAATGGAACATAGAATATTACATCGCAAATAGTATATAAAAAATAATAGAAAGTCTGAGTTATATGATTCTAAACTATCATCCAATGAAGTTCCAATCTAAAATGACCTATACAAAATCTTAATAATGGTCTAGTTTTCAAGAATAAAAAATGTGTAAATATCACCAGGAAAGAAACTCCAGGGGGACTCCTGATAAATAAAAAATTACACACTCTCCATTCCTTCCCTAATATGAAGCTTAGTATAAAATTAATAAAAGATAACAAATAAGATACACTTATTTTTGGGCCCACTGCATATTTTTATAAAAATTCACGGGATGATTGCTAAGTGCATTAAATTATACCCATGATCGATAAAATTCCATCTAGAATATATATTTTTACACAAATTATTATTATTTTTTGAATTGCTAAATCAAAAAATAAAAGAAGAAGAAACATTTATGAGTAATCTAATGTTTGTTAGAAGTTACAAACATTTCCTTAGAAAAATATTTTATCGTATAAATATTTAAATCTAGGAATTCATGTTTCCATGAGATTATGAAAACGATGGGTATAATTCATGATCCATAAAATTAAAAAATAAATAAAACCTAGTGGTCATTTTGATTGAACAATGATTGGAAAATTTCATGTAATGTTTGAGAGATCAGTTCGTTGATATCAACATGAATGAGTAATATCAAAATATTAAAGTCACTCATGGGAATACACAAGAAATTGAAATGTGGAAAAATTACATGTCCATCACAACATGCACTCATAGGAGTCCTTGTTCTCTACCAGCCTAAACTCCTGGTATGTAATAAATCTGTGTAATTGTGTAATATATTCATTCTATTCCTCCTTAATCCACTACACATCCTTCTCTATTGTAAGAACATCAATCCTCCCCTTCATTTCTATTTCAAAGAACAGAATTTTTCTATAGTAAATTTTTTCCTAATATCTAGAGTGAATGTTGATACCGGGATAAATATTCAAGAGGAAAAACAATTCCATAATTTATATAGAATAATTTATCCTTCATAGCTCTATATAATTCCTAGTGATTAACTACTTCCGTTACCTAATGGTAAGTTTAATTTATGGCCTCATCCCATATTTTCTTTACTAATGAAAAATCCTCACATGTAACAAACCATAATTAGTAGACCCAGTTTTTCTCCCTCAAAGTGATCACCTCAACTACCTGAGCAGGAACTGTAGAAAAGAATAATTTATCATAACTAATGGTGATAAACAGGAATTTAATGTGACCCAACTGGTCCATCATCCCAACCAAATGGCCCTCTGATATAAAAGTCCAAATCACCCTCCAAACATGCCGCTGCTTCAATAGGTAAAGTATCTCAATTCCAATACCATAACCCAATTACATCAAGGTAATATCGATATATACTCAGACTATGTTTCTATGTGATGTATTCATTCTAACAATCTTTGACGAAGTAGGAAGGGATTCATTCTCAACATTTTATGACTTAGTTGGAGGCATTCCCAATGAATCAGGTACATGAACCTCCATTCAATTAGGTGAGTGGATTATAATTTGGGGAAATGGTTTATTAGCTATTTGATAAATGAAATTTTATCCCCATTTAACCAATTGTTATAACCAATGATAAAAACATACCATTATCAGTTTCCTCACTGGAAGAATCTGTTACATCAACCCTATCCTCCATTAAGGAGGAAATAACCCCTTGTGATGAGTGACATATTTTCACTACAAGTTCGTTCTTGGATGTTGTGCATTTTTTTCCACTCATGAGGGTTGAAAGGTAAAGAGAAATTTTTGGTGAAATGAAACAATGTGAACAATTTTTGTAGTTTATAAAGAAGTCTATACCTCCTTTGGAATGTTCTTCCATTATAGTTTACTCAGTGGTATAATTTTTAAATTTACTGGTATCATCCATGAGTGTGTTCATCCATAGGATAAAATTGAACATACATTGAAATATTTTGGAAGACATCGATCCTAACTGGGATGAAACATCAGCCATCCATAATTATTAATGGGCTTATCCTAAAAATGAATTTTCTACTAAATCTACTAAATTATACTTTATATATTTAGTGGAAGAGAAATATTCCTCAATAGAGGATTTTAAGGGACTTGTGGATTTTTGAGAAATTTGGAAGTAATGATGGAATAATCCAAAACAAGGAAAGTGTAAAATTATATAATTACATGATAATTATGGGCCAGACATCTATGAAAATTCAAATCAATTACTTTTCAATTACCCCTCAATGCTAGGATTTGTAGATGTTATCGACGGTGAGGGAATGATGGAAGGCCCACCCAAATGGTGCTAATTTTGAGGGAATCAATCTAGGAATAGTACTCACTGCCCCAATTAGATCTAGTTGACCAGGGGATACCTCATCATCAGTCCCCTAGTAACTGTTCAATTCATCTCCAATAGCTGTTCCCTAGAGAAAATGTACAACGGTAGAAGGAGTTTCTCATCTTCTATAATAACCATCTATATCAACATAAATAAAATAATAGTGATTATAGTTTCAAAAGATATATAATTATTTTATTACCACAACATGTATATCCATACCATTTCCTTGATAATGGGTTATACCTATTCTATAAATAAAACCTTCAGTGTTCTCAAAAACACCATTTGTTGTATCATAGGGGTATATCAGGCCCCACCCTTCAAGATTTCAAATATCCCATCATGGTCTTGGAGGAATTCGATGATGTCCACTCGTAGGTCATTAAATGTAATTTCTAGGGGATGTAATGTGATAACAGACAACTAATGGTGATTTTACCAAGAACAATATGCTCTATAGCTCAGCCTTTGATCATAGTATTCACTAAGTAATCTATGACTGAAATGTGATAGGAAATAATAATGCTCCCATATCTTCACTCATTAGAACCACACCCATTTTGGCCATGATAGCTAGTTCTTCTATTGTAAATCTGTGTTATAGTAAATGACTCTCTTTCTTATGAGGTGATTAGAGGGATTTAGGTCCACTTTAATCTAACTATATTTGGAGACTCTATGTAGCTTCAATAGTTTTTCACAATTGGGTATCTTGTCGTACTAATATTTATAATTTACAATTTAGATATTTCTAAACCCCAATATAAGAATCACTTTAAGAAACTAATTTATATGTTATTAAGAGGAAGGTTTATCTCACCTCGAGTCTTCTCCATGGTATATGTCTGCCAATACTTGTGACAAAATGTCAAATAATTCTTAGATAGATTGTGAATAGTGTATGGAAACCTCATCTATAAAAAATAAAACTGATGGAAAAACTGGATATTTATATACCATTTATAGTGATTATTACCATCAAAATGTTAAAAAATAACACCTTAAAAATGTGAAAAAATGTAGGTATGGGCTTCAAGGTTTCCACTGTCATAATCCTGCATACTACCCATCCGAACTACCATATAGGGATTGTAGGATATGTGGTCAGAATGACCCATGTAGGCCCTAACGTCCAAATATATTAGTGAGATGGTTCTTACCAAACTAGTTAACATTAATAATGGTGTTAAACTAACTCTAATGATGTTATTGATGCGTATGTACTCATAATCATCTATATAATCCCATATAGAACCCTAAAACACCTGAAAAGGGACAAAGACTCTAGGATGGGATCTTCCCTATAAATATGGTACATGAGGTAATAAAAGTTTTCAAACATAGGTATGGTTAATCCAATACCCCATAATTCTACCATAGGGGACACCATCATTATCATGGGGACCCCAACACCACCCTTTTCCATTTTTGGGCGTAAATACCAGATAAAGAAAATTATAGCTATACTGGACATCAGAATGTTTTAGTCAACTTAGAATTTTACCTCCCACCCCCCTTCGTTAAATATCCATTATTCAACTATGGGATATTAATTAATCTCCAAAATGTGGGGGTCCTTTTTAGAATTTGACATCATATTATTGACATCCAGTTTATAACATTCTATCTTTATGAAGTATCTCTCCCATTTCTCAAATATGATATATTAACCATGTGCATTTTGGTACATAAGGTCCTTCTCAGCCAAACTGATCAAATCTGAAGAAATTAGAGGGGTCCCCTTGATGATATCCCACATAGATAGTGGTGAAAAACTCATCTTATATTTATCCCAATATGGTTACACCATAGATATTCTCAATGCAACAAAGTGTAATTCCCACCTCACCTTATATCAAGTGGAATGTGTTTGTCTCTAGACTCTAGTTACTAAATATGAAAAACATCAACCCCTTGTTACAATATGCAAAAAATATCAATATCTACATTGAATCATACATTAAAATTTTCAATGGTTTCATTGAAAATTCAGAAAAAATATAATGCACCCTGATGGTCCATGCCGATTCCTTCCCAAAACAGCCCCTCGATCAAATTTCCTATTTTGGAAAGCACCTCAACAGATTTTTCATAGATGAATTCTGCATTATTGACTAGTACACATGGATATCTGAGTCAGGTTCAAGATGGTTTTTGTATAAATACTTGGGAAAGAACAACAATATATACTCATCTTTTTGATCCCCCTCGGTAATGAAATAAACCACATGAGAGATGTTTTCTATAAAGTTGTTATTGGGGTTTAGAGTCCAAAAGAGATGTATGGATGATGATTAAACAGAATCTACTTTAGTTTTATTGGTAAAACTAAACTTATCGAGGGGTAGAAAATCGGAAAGGTTATATTCCATAATGTTCATGGCTATTAATTTATTAATAATTATTTTTGTCAAATCGACAACATAGTTCCAGTTGGCATCAAAAATTGTGAAAATATTGTTCCAATGAACCACCACCATTGTGGAATCATTCTAGGAAGATGAAAATGAACTGATTTAATATATGTTAGCCATCATTAATAATAAAATTTGTATAAGTATTACAAGAAATAAATCTTGTAAAGAGAGTTCTTATAATGGGATAACACAACGGTGGAAAATATCAGAATATCGGGGGAGTTGAGGGAACTGATGAATGAGATCAAATTCAATCTCATATTTAGAGGTAATTAATTGAAATACCAAGGGTCATCTAGATGTTGAAAGCTCACCCATGAAACTGATTGGAGACATCCCCAATGACTTTGGCTAGAATTTACATTCCTCATATGTGAGTCCTTATACTTATGGATGTGTCTCCAAAGGTGGTGCATTTGTTGATAAATTCTAAATGAGAATATTAAATTCTATATTTTAAGAAATACCCAAATAATGTGCATCAATTTATATGATAGATAAAAGAAGATATGGTTCCCAAAAACCATGGATTGCATGACCTTTAAAAATACACACGATCACATGACCTTTAAAAGCTTATGATAATTGGTATTTCATAGTTCATGATCTATCTGATATCACATGAAAAACCTTTAACATGAATTCATGTTGTTGTGAATGAAATTTGACATGTATTGGAGATCGAGTGATAGCTACCATGTGAGATACTCTGTGTCATGTGACTTGTCAATCAGAATGTTATTGAATATCATCCAAAATATTTTTATTATTAAGGATGACATGACACAAAATAAGGGTATACGATAATGTATATGATATTCATCTAAAACATTCTTCACGTTAGTAAGATCTCATGAATCCCTTGAAAACATGTCCCCCATATTGTGCAGGAGCCTATTGGAATATCACCTTCATCATATAAATGGATTAAGACATTTCAAATTGATCGTGTTCTACCACGACTACTACAAAGGAAATAATTGGGTAAATCAATGACAATTATTATTAAACACCCCAAGACCCACTATGGTTTACACAGTGCATCACATGGAATGATAGTGATTGTCTTAAAAAACACTTGTAAAACTATGTGATATATGCCATCATATGTAAATAATGAAGGAAATAAAATGGGAAAAGTTAGAATATTATTGAGAAGAATCAATATTCTATCCTTCACAAGAAATGGGTTATATACATCAGGAAATCACAATTGATCACATGATCCATCCCCTAAAAGGAAAATATGATCTTTCAAAGTCCCTTAGACATGTTGGCATGATCTTGTGATGGATAATTTATAAATCAACCTTAGTCTCTTGAATGATCTCAGACAATTCATACAAGATCACATGATAGAATTTAAATAGAAATATTGATCATGTGAAGACCCCTATATTTGTTGGCCAGACCGTTTCGATGCTCCTCCACCTGTCCAAATGTTCAACCATGTGATTTCATCTGGAAAAGTCAACTTAGGTCATGAGGAACCCTCTATACATGTAACCCTAAATCATGATGGGTCCTCAAGATAATTTATCTTATATCATGAGACATCAACCATAATTTGTCGTTCATGTCATTCATTGACTTCCAGGAACATCACCCAATTCCTGCAACACATTCCAGACATATAACATAGAACATTTAGTGTCTTTCAGGCATTCCATTTTGATAATGTTATATCCCTCAGACATGTAAATTTGATCATGTGAATTTTTTATACATGTCAAGTATTCACTCACGTTTTGTCAGGTATCCACTCTAGACGTGTCTGATATACACTTATTGTATGTCAGAAAAACAAAAGGGACAAATCAGGAAGATATACAAAGACATAATTACCTTGTACAGTTGATAGATTTGCTAATATACCTAGCTGAAATGAAATTTGAGAACTCAGATTCATTATATTACTAAGATATTTAGGAGGAATTCAGGATGTCCATTCTCAGATAGCCATCCCTCTATTGTAAGTAACATTGTGTCTTTGAAATTACAACCATAAGGACCCAACCTCTTTCTTGAGAAGAACATCCTTACTCATCCACTAACTGATTGAGAAAGAAATTGAGATATTATGAATATTATTCCTTCAATTACAACTATACGTAGGACACCTTCCGATGGATCAAACACTATATAAATCATCCATTTGATTCCCCAGATCAAAATTCCCACATGTCTATGAAGTGAGACTGATGACATGATATCCCTTATTTCTCACATTGAGTAGGGATCATGTGGGCTTAATGGTTTTCAATAATCATATCATTGTCATCATTAATATAAACTTGTATGAAAATCCATATGGTCTATTCCCCAATCAGTTTCTAGATATGACTACCCGCATTAAAGGGAATCCACCTCGAGGTATTCCCCATGGGCATGATAGAACTATGATGACACAGAATCTTACCATAAGTAGGACATGTAGGGTGCCTCTCTGATGCTCAATCTCAATACCCAGTGCATATGATCCTTCATATGAATCTTTTTCGAATGACGTTAAAATGAACAGGTTTATTATTTTTTTGGGATTTGATTCGTTTTAAAAATTGGTTATATAGGACTCCTTATAAAAATTCAATCCCATTTTGAGATATTAATCACCTCCCAAGATGGCAGAAAGTTTTTTAGTAACTTTTTATATGGCATCAAAATATCAACATCTTCTTGATTATGTGTAATGGATGAGGAGCCTTGGATACATACAGATAGACTCATTAATAGATTAATATTTACACATAGGAGGGTTGAATACTTTTTTATATTGTTGGGTTAACAAGGTGCCATATTGGGATTAGGAAGAGATTATAAAATATTTATTAAATATATAAGAGTGTTTAGAACTAAGAAAAATATCCCCCAAATAGTGTGAGGAGCATGAAATCTCATCCATTCAACCAATGTGATAACCAATGTGATGTTGGTTCTGATACTCTATTTTACTGTCTATCATTGAAAATGTGGTCCATACCAAATTTTCGAAATTTCATCCCTTGGGATTTCATATAAGATATGTAAATGGTGGACCATAGGTGAATGATTATACATAAATCAATCCCCCAACTATTTAACCATTTGGAAAAGCAATTTGTCTCATTTTTTTTGCACAAAATAATAAAAACATCAGTCATAAAATTTCACCAAATCCTTATATAATTTATATAATTATCACAATACCTATGAAATTGTATCCAATTTTTTAAAAAATTATATTAAACTCCCATTTTGGAATTTTTATACAATTTAATCAATATTCCACAACCTTATGTGTAAACCACTAATCCTTTTTGACATCGAAAATCAACATAAATATGAACCTAAAAACAAGATAAAAATAAAAATTCTAAAATTCATGAATACTACTCATGAAATAAAGGGATATAGATTGATATCCATATAAAACAAATATCTCTATATTAATATATTCACAAGTTATTTCTATGGACATAATATGAATTCTTATATAATCCTAATCTCTAAGGAAGTGAGTATAAACATGAAATATGAAATATGACTATATCATATTACTAAACTCATAACTTACCTATTTTACTAAAATGGTTTCACCAATATAGATAAATAATATATAAATTAGAAATTTATTTAAATGAACACATAGAATTATATCCAACATTATATGAACATGAATTAACTTCGTCAAATTCTTTTGATATACCTAATATCATTATTTTTGTATGGATGGAAAAATATAATGTTATTTTAGTATAAACACCACATCCTTAATAACACAAAAAACTACCTTGAATTAGCTCAACCATAAGGATAATTTATGAGTATAATCAATTTGTTAAAGTTCTCAAAAATTATTCCTTTATATTCTCATTAATAGGTATTTAGATTATGTACATACCCATAAGTTCATCAACAACAATATATATGAGATTTAATGTGTCATATATTAATGTGATATCCAAACAAATATGTGATACATGTTTTTCATGAGTATACTCTCTATCACTATAAAACACCCTACCCCTGATAATATATATATTTTGTTACAATAATAGGATTTCAATGAAAAATAATAATTAAGGAGAACATTTATATTTTCTTATGGGATTGATTTCTAACCCACTATCATGTAATGATAATTAAAAATATGAATTGATAATAAAATAGAAATTTAAATTAATAATAAAATATAAATATCTCATCCAATCCCTATATTCAAATCAGATACACTAATATAATAACTTATTTAAAAAAATACTTTTAGAGACAGTCCTCTACATATCATATACCCAAGGGATTTAATTTCCCATTTATTTTGTTTAATAATAGATCCATCAAATTATCCTTTTTTTTACAAAAAAACTATAAACAACACCTATCAAAGGTTTATAAAATGATTAGTTACTATTAAAGGTTTTGTTCAGTCCTCTTTTTTATTTGTATTTTCGAGCCGACTCAATTGGTCAATTTTTATATAAAAAATCTATTCCATTCTGGATATCTTATGAACTAACCTTATATTAGTAACGAACTTATTAATATAGAACATTTTCTTTACAACATCTTATTTATTGATATAATATGGGTATATTATATTACTAGTTATAATTTAATTTATAAGAGTTTTCTTGTTTTGAAAACCATCTTTAAGGGAAAAAATCGTATTTTGTGATTTTGAATCTTAATTATCAATTTGGCAGTTGAAATCATTTCTACCGACCATAATTATCACATCATCACATCTATATATAAATAATTAATCCTTAATTAATATCATTTACTTAAGGATACTCTTTTTATGCTAATGTATTTAGAGATTTACTGTATCGAATGATTATGTTTAAATATTACGATTTATCAGGTCAAGAAAAAACATGACATGTATGACTGATACCTTCATTAAATGATAAATATTTTTTTGACTTCATTTCATTTATATATTAATATAAGTATAATATTATTTCAATAATAAATCACCATAGAACCCTTGTAAAACACATTCCATTCATTTATCAATAAGAAATATATTTATTTATTTAATAATTTTAGTCATCAAATTCGATACTTCTATGATTTATTTCCATTGATAATCAGACCCAATATGTATCCCATTTCATCCATTTCAATTATTGAGAATGATTTTTCCTACTATGAAGTATATAAAATATTTTAATATTATTCATGATGTGTATCATTGTTTTCACATACTTGACCATTATTAAGATATAACATTCACTAAAACAATTATAAAAACATGCATTATCAAAAAAATTATCAAAATGGATTATTTTTCTTATATCATCCAAATAGATAATTCCACCTTTCCAGACTAATACATAAATGGAATATTTCATATTTCATACCTTAGAAAATTTATTTTGAACTGAAAAATATTTATTATTTATCATATACATGTTGTTGAGGTGATTTCCATTAATTAAATCAGTTTTCAAAATTATATGTTATATCATTTTAGTGAAACAATTAATAATGAATTTTATTTTTTTCAAAAATAAGTATGATTATATGTGTTGGGAAGTGAAACATTTAATAATATTAACATTCCTAAGTATAATAAAATATTTTATGAAGTTTCTAGTTTATGAACCCAAAATGGTTGTCTATGTGTTTTATGTCATGAAAATAAAAGAACACCTTGCAACGTAGTGTTTTTTGTTCCCATATTTGTGAAAATGTTATAGTTTTTGAGATCATTCTATTTACTAGTCATGACTGAAGTTTTATCTCTCACACAATAATAAAATTTGATGATGATTGTATATATTTAGTAGAATATGATGTAGGTTCGACATTTATTGGAAAATAGTATGAATGTTTTTTTGAGTTTAATGTATATTATATATGTTCTAGGTCATATAGAAATTTCGATGAGACTATTAATAATATTTTGAAAAATTCATAAAGTCATTTGATGTATTTTTAGGTATTTTATCATTGTAAATATTTATTAGAGTTATGTTGTGACAATAGGAATTTAATTATATGAGGTTTTGAGACGAAAATATAATGAAAAAAAAAATATTTCATACGTAATATTCTTGAGGCCATAATGAATAAAAAATTTAATTGTATTGTTATGAACTTATATGTTTCATATTTCAAAGTGTATATAAGGTTTTTTCATTTATACCTAATATATACCAATTATTATACATTATATTTATTGAATTATATATTTAAATATATCAATGTTATCTTCTTATATAAAAATTAAGGACATTTCATTTTAGAAAATATATATGTGTTAGAGATATCATTATAAAGTGGAATAGGTATTTCTACACTATGATACATAATATAATATTGTGCTTGTTGACATTTTTCATTGTGATATGAAATATCTTACAGGTTACGTATGACATTTTGGAGTTTATATAGAATATAGATGAAGGTAAAATACTAAATAATTAATCAAAAAAATATGATACATAATGTATTTTATCTAACAATTAATATATGAAATGCTATAGGAAACATTATTATATTATTATTTAAGATCCCCTTAAGAATATAGAAGATATTATTATAGACGTTTCTGATATTTTTTCACAATAATTTGATACCTATTTTATTGCATTTCCTCTAAAATGTTTATCATTTTAGAATAATGTGAGGATTATATAGAATTATATCAGGCGATGTTGATATATTCTTTATGTGTTAAATATCATAATGATGATGATTACGACATGATTTATGAAATGTAAGATATATAAAAAGATGAGAATATATAGAGAGGATATTAAAAAGATAATTCTATTATTTCAAAGAAGAATACATGAACTTATTTAGGACGATCAAGGCTAGAGGGAGTTATAAAAAATATACATTGACCTGTATAAATGAGAAGAAGTGAATTTTTGGAATATCAGATGATAAATGTTTTTTGAAGATGGGATATTTTTTATGAATGTGGGAAGGAATCCCATGAAATTATATTTATAAGTTATAAAAAGTTTTTTTATTATCAAATAGTCAAAAATCCTAGAATTTGAATATCTGAATTATGAATAAAATAATAATTTGATTATATGAATATATAAATGGGAGAACGAAGAATAATAATATTTTTTTAATAATCATATATACTAATTATATATTAAATTTTCTAGGAGTTGCAGACATATTTGGATAAAATGATACTTATGTGGAATTTTTTATGTGTTGAAGAAAATATAAATCAAACACTTCTCTTACTTTAATTAATCCAGTAAAGTTAAACTAGAAGAGGATATTGAGAAAACTATCCAATGATATATATTAGTCGTATGTATTGTTATATATAAAGAGTTAGACATTATTGATTGTTGTGATTAACTAATCCTTGGAGAATTCTACACAGTAAGAAATGAAATCTGAATTATCAATGTAAGAGAAGATTTAAATATTTCTACAATCACATCATAAGAAGGAAGTCGAATCAAATATTTGAGGAATTTCTATCTAGTGCTAGATCCTAAGAAGAATATCTTATTGGTGTTTTTCAGAAAATTTTATTATACCAGATATAAAATGGTTCAAGGAAATAATCATTCTAATGGTGGAATCTACATAACATAATATTACTCACGTTTTAATGGGTTGAAACCCACTATACCCTTAAGATTTTCTCAAACATTGTTTTTTTTGCATCATAAAGCGTATCTTGACTTATTTTTATTATACTTGGATATTATTTAATGATTTTGAGTCAAGTAGAAAATTAAAAAAGCAAGATCCTATCATATAGTGGGAACAAAGGTAAAAATAATGGGGTTAAATTGGTTATAATTAACGCAAAAAAAATTACCCTACCATTCAATATATTTTCATTGATCTTGGGGGTACAGTTATTAGCATCAAACATGATGTTTTATGAAAAATTAGAATAAATTTAATTAAAGTAATTTGAGTTTTTATAGACTTTGTATTCTCTTCTTATGTAATCAAAATTTACATGATTACAAAATCTAAATAAACTATTGAAATGAATATTTTCCCTTATAAGATTATAAAAAATATAATTAGGATTTAAATTATAATGATGAAGGGGTATCCTTATAATTCAATTATGAAGAGGATTCGACCTCCACATGTTTGAATCAATAATAATTCAGATCTATCAGGGGTTGATATGTTCTTGTAGTAAAATTCTCTATTTAGAAGATGAAAAATGATCCAAATTTAGTTGTTTCAGACCATTCACATGGATAATTGGTATATAAAATCTCATGTAATATTTTCCATCTAGATTCAGAAATTATAGGTGGGAAATATGTTATCACCAAATAAATGAATGATGATTCTTAAGTTTTTTTTTCGACGGTCATAACATAATATTCTTGATGAAGTTTCTTTTCAATTTTAAACATATTCTATGGATTATAAGATGGTATCACAAAAAAATAATTTAAATAAACCCCTATAATAATATGTAATGGAGATCATAAATTTCACTATGAAATGTAAAATGAAGAGATCATAATAATGAAACTTCAATAAAATTTTCTATAATATGGAGGGAATAAATTGATGAAATATTGGTGAAAAATGAATGTGTAGAATAAAATTTATATAATTTAGATTAAATGGTAAGATATATATATATATATATATATATATTCTCCTGAATTTCCTACATTAAATTGCTAATATGAAGCTTTCGGAGCATAAAAAAGTATTACAATATAAGAGATAAAATCATAACGATCAGAATAAATTTGTTAAGATTATAAATTAGAAGTTTATAGTTATAATTAATTCATTGGAAGATGAAAGAAATATCCTGAATATATCATCTATTTAACTATATGTCAAATAATAAAATCACAAAATTAAATTAGCCAGAGAATTCACATACTCTTAGATGAAATTTAAATTCCACTTATTTTTTTGTATTTTTATAATAAAATACATCTATCATGTTACAATATTATATTGATATCATTTTTTGATAAATATTTTTATTCTCACTGTAATGGGTGACTCTTATTTTAGATAATTGTTTTTATCTAATCTAGTTTTATTGGAAGGTAATGGTTATAATTCAAATTCTAATCAAAATTGTGTTTATTTTTTAAAAAAACAACCTATACAGATTTTTGGGATGTTTGAATATGAAAAATAATTTTTCCAAAATAAAATCCTAACTTAATAGTGAAATATAATAATAATTTAATTGAATCAAATCAAAATGGATTACAATTTAAAATCCCATGTTTCGTTATTTGTTTTTTGGAGTTGTAAATAGATTGGGTACCTACCTCATGTGTGATCCTATTATATAAAAATATATTAGAGAGGAATGAAACCTACATAATGTGTGGAAAATATTATATAATAAAAATCATCATAATATATAAATTAATTTAATAACATAAAATAGATTTGTAATTATAAATTTTTTTTTCAGACACTACAACAAATAAGATCATATGGAGGAATCATTCTATTAAAAATAATAAATGTATTTTTTAAATAATTTTAAAAGAAGAATAAAAAAAATTCAAAAACTTGTTTTGTGATGTAATTTATTATATTTATCATGGGTGATAATCAAAATATAATTGACGTTCAATGCACATCCAGGAAGTCTATGAAATTTTTTTAATGAAAGAGATAAAATTACATATATTAAGGGAAACGATGATATATCATGGACCAATGTGATGTTGTATTTGTAGATGTATGATACGAAATTATATGATAAATATTAGGGGGAATCTAATTTAAGGGATGACTTATAATTTTCCACCCCAATATAGAGTATTTTATATTAGAAAATGGTTTTTTTTTCAAATCATAGTTTTAAAAATAATTTCAATATAAATTAAAATATATAGAATGTAAATATGTTTTTAAAAAATGATATGGTGGGAAATAACTAACAATGAAAAGTAAAAAAACAATATACAATGTTCATAACAACAATACATAAACCCAAAAATAATATTTTTTTCCAGTATAATTACAAAAAAATGAACACTTCTATTTTATAAAATGTGGTTGGAGGATTTTAGACCTAATCATAGATTTTTAGGATCCACACACTCAACTACCTTGATTATAGACCATTCAAAAGGTAACTAATTCCAAACATCATACTCCATTAATAGAAAGCTCATTTAAATCATAGTATAATCTATTATAAAGACTATTTTTGGTCAAATGGTTGATAAAAATTCATCAAAATGTATTATTAAAACCCAATAGTTTATGAAATATATCTTTACACACTAGAAGATCATTAAATTTTCATTATTTTTAAAAGCATTCATTTTTATCCCGACAACCTCCTATATCTCAAAAGATTGGAAAATAAAAAAATATAAGGGAACTTAACCATTTAAAAATAAAACCTCATAATGGTAGCATTGGGTACATGGAAATAAAAATAATATGAATATTATACCAATAATGAGAGGATACATAACTTTAACATTACTTTAAAATATCCACATATGACTTTTTATGAATTTTACACTATGAATTCATTGTGTTAATTTATTATGTTTTTGAAAGAAAGTTAAATAAATGTATTCTCAAATCTACATTTATTATTACATATTCATCTACTGAAACAATCCATATTCCATTGGATTTATGCCATAAATATTCCATCTAATGATCATACCATCATTATTCGATAATTTCCTTTAGATGTAATCAAGATCAGCTTCATAAATTACAATAATATAAGTGAGAAAAATAATGTCACTATATTTTCATAGTTAATACATTTTTTCGACACAAAAAATACTTAAAGATAATCTAAAAGACTATACCCAATCAATATGAAGTGTATTATGATTTTAGAAAATAATAATAATGTACTAGATTGACTCTAAAATTACCAAGCAGTATCCAATTATTTATAATCAAATGGTAAGAAATATAAAATAATATAGACTAAAAATAAAAAATATAGTTTGTGTAACTTCTTCTGAATGACTAGTTGAGATTAAAATCAACAAGTTATATTCTTTTATGTCCTCTATCCATTTTATTATTTCACCTTTTCATTCATCAGAACATATGTCAAAGAATTTATTATAAGAAAAAAGAAAAATGCACTGAAAACATTCATTACATAATTCCATTCCCATTTAAATATTCCAAAATAAATTATTAGAACAATATAAAATGGAGGTACAAGGGACACAAAAAATATAATAAAGAGAGATAATTCTTATTTATCTCAAGGAAATATGCCCTTCAGATTTATTTATGATTATGAGTGGAATATTATTCAAAATTTAATGGGTATGAATTATATTTTCTATAATTTATTGATCATGAATTATCTATAAATTCCTTCCAAAGAGAATATTTCTTCACCATTGAGGTACAATTATGTTTTATTATCTCAATCCTTATCAATAGTCATAATTGTAATCACAACAAATTAATGTGAGAAAACAATTTTGGCAAAGGACTCAATAATATAATTAAAATAACTGATCATTAAAAACATAATTAATACATAATATAATGTAGAATTTATATAAAAATGAAGAAATACATAATATCATAAAATTTTTATAAATTAAACATTCATGAGGTGATCCAAACACAATACAAACAAATATTATATTATTTTTTGATATAATAAAAAACTTCTTTGAAAATAAATTCTCTAATGCTATAAATCTTTACATTCATTTATGAAAATATATATTATCATATTGTTTCATGAAATATAATCAATATCACCATTGTATTTCTTAAAATATAATACACATGATAGATATAACCAATATAAATCCTTTGTTAACAACATTGGGATGGGAACAAAATGAATGGTTATTCTTAGATGATCAGTAAGGGTAAACATGTGAGATATTTGTCAATGAACATATGTATGTATAGAAAAATAATAATTTTATGATAACATCATATTAATATTTCAAATTAACATGTAAAAATAATAAATGATAATCATTACATTATGATTTGGAATCTCATAAATATAAATCATAGAAGAATAAAATAACATTATCTATACAATCCTATTATATGTATAAAATCATTATATAGATATATTCATATAATTTGTAGAATAATCATTATCATAGAAATGTTATACAGAGGATACTCATTAAGAAATTCTTCCGATGTAAATATTGGTAGTACCACCAATGAAACTACTTCGGTAATGATATATATAACTACCCTTGCCTATTATCATATATTATAAGAAAAAAATCTAATAATTACCGTCCAAGGATCATAAATTATAGTGAATTTTCAATATTAAGAATATAAAAAAACAAAAAAATATAAAAAAGTTTTTTATCGTTATAATCATCTCCTATATTCCATTGAGGATATACAACTGCATAAGTTATCCATGATAATACATTAACAAAAGGGATGAGTTATAAATCCTAGTAAGGATAGTAACTGTTGAATAAGACATGTCACATGGGTAAGAAAGCACAAAATGATGACATTTAATTCATGGAAATGAATAAAAATACGTAATAATAACATCAGTAACTTGGGAAAATATAATAATGGCTTCATAAGATTGTGGAAACAACAAATAACATGACATAAACATTAGTCATGGAAACCCGCTAGGACATGGTGGACAAAGTCCCATTAAGGAATAAGGTTCCCTCCTTTTTCTGACATGTCATCTCATGATACTATAAATTACCTGATCTATTAGAGTTCTCTTTGGGCAAACCCTTAATAACATTTTCTGGAATACATGTTCCATAAGAAGAATAAATATAACAGTTACCATTTTAATGAAATGGGTATTTCAAAAATGTCACAAGGCATAAACAATGACCATATCATAAATCATTCCATGAAATAATGGATTCCAACCATACTAAGACATTGATAAGGTAAAATAGGAATTTTTCATAATATGTTATGTCCAATTTATGTATAAATGTAAAATTATTGTTTAAGAAACATTAGAAATTAAACATATATTTCTTTTTATGAAAACCATTAAAGAGAATTTAATGTAGGAAAAGAATAATTTTTTTTATAAAAAAATAACATAAATTATATTATCAAAATAATATAATTCATTTTATAAAAAATAATGAGGGGTTAAAAAATATTATGTAGTTCACTAGGAATGGTGTATGAAATTGTGATGTTCCCTAGTTTCAGACTTCATTATTTGGATGAACTCAAAATTGAAACTTACTAAAATATATATTACCCCATAAAAGAAGGATGATATGATATGGATTACTGATTTATGAACATATAGATAATTGTTACTGGAAATATAAATAACTAAATAAAAATTACATTAGGGAAAATAGATATTAAGATAAAATTGAAAAAAATGGAGGTTCGAGAAGAATCTCTTACCTTGTGTCTGAATTGGTTCAACACATGATCTTATTGTAATGAATAGTCAAATTGGATTAATTAATTAGGAATTAATAAATATTTTATACATGTAATTTATTTATTATAATTTTAGAAAGTTCATTTATGTCAATTTTGATGAGTTATGAGGTTCAATATCATCATTGGGAGTGCTTGTTTTCTTAGTTTTGATGATCTGTTTCCCTGTACAAGAGTATGAATGTTAAGGTAAAACCAAAATAGAAATACCAAAATTTATTCATTTAGTTATAAATTAAAATTAATATGTATAAATTATCATATAATTAATTAGGTTTTTTTGGTGAGGATGAATCATTAAAGATGATATTAGTGATAATCCTTGAGATTATTTTGGGCAATTCTCACTCACAGTGTACTTGTTTTTCCATAATCATGATTATATAATGATTCTAGAACATTTAATAGGATTTAATGCATATATTATAATATTTATGGATCATAAAAATGGTTTTATGACCATCCTAGTGTGCATTAATGGAATATGTGAAATTTCCATCATCAATGGTGATAAATTAACACCTCACGATTGTTGTATTCAATTTTAGAATAAAATGGATAGGATAGAGTTTAGTGATTAATTATACAATTATAATAATAATATTATGGTATATTTGAGGTATAGGAGTTATCTTACCATTTTTATGATGGTAGGTATGGAGATAATAAGAAAAATACATGAAAATAAATTAAAAGAATAAGAAAGTGGAATTTTCCTCTTGAATTTACCCTCTTTGAAAACATCCTTAGGGAAACTTTTTTGGCCTCTTTTAGAGAACAAGAGATATTAAAAATGGGTAAGGGTATTAGAAACAGTATTGTGATGATTTTTTATAAGGATAAATGATTGGAATGTGCAATGGGAATAGGTGGTGTGGCGTGGTATTTATAGTGGGGGAGAGAGGTGTTTTACCATTATTTAATTCATTGGTTTTCTATTTTCCCTCACGAATTTGAAATTATTGATAATTATCTATAAATATAATAAAATAACAATGTATAGTTCTGGATTTTGGGATTATATAAGCCATATATTATATATTTGTCCATAACTCGTGTATTTGGTATTTGTCATAAAATATCATATTTCACTATTCACCAAAATTTTCTGTATTTTAGAAATATCCCAAAAATTCCCCATAACAATTTTTTTGTTTGTATAATTCAAAAATGAACTCCTAGTTATAAGAATAATTTTATATATTTGAAAATTTTAACTTCAAATTAAAATCATTATTTACTCAAATAATACATATTTTGAAATTATAACTTGTTTTTAACACATTTAATAATTTACTATCGTATCATAAAATTATTTCATAATAATTAGATTACAAAATTTTATTTTTTGAATAATTTTTATGCAAACACAATTTCTTTTAAATTGATAAATAAGTAAAAAAATTTGATTAAATATTTATGGCTTTCAAAAATACCAACATTAATTAATATTTTTTGAAATATTTTTTACTTATACTATGCTATAATTCTATCATATTTAAATTTATATGACATAGAAATTTTATTTTTTCATTAATTGGTGTTGTTAATTTTAAATTTTCTAGATTATTATTAATAATATTCACATTACTATTCCAATGTCCAAATTACTATTTCATTAGTATAGTTTCCATAAATTATATAAATACTTCTTATTTAGTTCTTTATTCATTTATCATGTTTTTTGTGTCATCAATGTGAATTTTGGTGGTTTACGCTATATGTAATAATGATAAGAAGGGAGTTTCCAATGATAAAATTTTATGTCATTAAATTCTTCCCCCATATAAAATTTCACTAGTGAAATACCATTTTACATAAAATGGTGAAAATAACGAGGGTACATCTTCTTCATCAATTCTCATCATTGAAAATCATCACTCATGAGTAGTCATTTAAAGGACATCATGGGTGATTCACTTTCATTTTCCTTAAAAAACAATCAATGATGTGGATAAGATCATTAAAGGGATTAAATCAGATTTTAATTTTTATTTTATAACCCTTTTATGTTTTATGGATAACTTATACTCATAATACTAAATGGTAAAACAAAACGAGGTCATTATTATCGAAAAAACTCCAAAATTAACCTAAAACAACCATCATTAACATTTATCTAATGAATAATCCTCAAGGTATATAACCCAATCATTGGATAGATTTTACTTTATTATGAAGGTTAATTAGTAACAGAAAATAAAATATTGGATATTCATCCCCATTTCAAACGAACATACATTCATGTATACAAATTAATTGATCATGAAAACTAGGAAAACAAACTCTATCAAATAAAGAAATTAAACTCTATAACTCATCCAAAATACCATAAAACAACATAATAAAACTATAATGAATTATAAAAATGTATAAAAGGTTATATAGTTATTAATTTATTAATGTAATGTGATAATATAGGATATTAAATAGAATAAATCATTCGGACACAACGTACGGGGAATTCCCAAACCCAACACTTTTTCTTCAGGTTTTTACCATTTTCACCCCATTTTTAGTATGGATACTTGGTAAATATCATATATTCATGATTATATTACGATTTATGAGATATATATGTTTTCTACATGAGAATAGGGCAAAAAAATGTTTTCCAAAATAACTCTTATTAAAAAAACCTTTTACTTCTCAATATTGTTTCTACCTCACTCAAGGTTGACGATTCTTATAAAAATTATGTTATAACCTCTTTAATTTGGGAAACCAACTCATATTAAATAATTATTTATTCAATGAAACACATTAATTTTAATGGTTTATTTTACTTCCATGGACGAAATATGTTCTATGTGGCTTGAATGACAATGAAAATGTTATGATGTGATAGGTGCGCCTAGAATTATATAGCGCAATGTAAAACTTTTAATGTGATGGGTGAACCTGATTTTATATAGCACTGAAATGAATTGGTTGATGTTATTAATTTCATAGGAATATGTGAAATATGCATGAACATTATTCTATATTTGTTTGCATTTATGCATGGTGGTGAACCACTAAGACTTGAAGTTTTAATTTTATGAATTTCTGCATTACATGACTTTATCAAATTCTTCCTCTAAAGATAATAATGATTATTTTCGAAAAATGTTCACCTTAAGTTATATTTCTTCATATTATTATATATCCTCTTTTGGTATTTTATAACACCCCTTTTGATGTATTTTCTCTAGTGACTAGTGGCAATTAGGAGAATTGAAGGGCCAATAAGAATGTATAAAAGAAGGAATTAAATAAATATTTATGTTTTATTTTGTAAATTATATGTATTGTATTAATTTTCTAAAGACACTAAAAATTTGGATCTGAATTGTGTAACTATTTTATATAGTTTGTCTTTAAAATGATGTAAGATTCATGTAATAAAAATAAGGTCTCTATAGTTGGCATCAAAGGATAGTTTAGTTAACATGGGAATTAGTAATAGAGAACCTTAGTCAAAACCCTTAGTATGAGACTAAAAATAATTAAGAACCCAATAAGTTTTTCTTTAGATAATTTTAAATATAGGTATCCCAAAAGAAATGCGTTTATACTTAAATTCCAAATTGAATAAATTATTTATTCTTGACTTATTGAGTTATGTTTTTTGTAAAATTTTCTATTTTAGAAAATGGTTAGCACTTGGAGAAATCAAACCAAAAACCCATGTGAGGGACAATTCTGTGATTTCTAAAAGACAATAACAATGCTTTGGGTGGTGGAGTTCAAATATTCATGGTTATTGTTACCCAGTTATCTTATGTTATGAACAATAACCTGAATAATATAGAACATTATCCTTCAACTAATAGGGAGAAACTATCTATCAAGTGTTTTATGAAGCAAAGACCACTGAAGTATAGTGGATCTTCTGATCCACTAGTCACGAAAAAGGTGTTCATCTCAATAGGGAAGATATTTCAATGAGATTCCCTATTCTGAGATAAATAATGTGACTCTAGGTATTTACCATTTAGATGGAGTGTACGATAAAAGGTGGGATTTGATTAAGAATACCAAGAAGACTGATGAAATTAAAGATATGAACTAGGAAGACTTTAAGGAATTTCTTCATAACAAGTATTTACCTAGAACTATTTGTAAAAATATTGAGAAAGAATTTATAAAGACGAATAAAAATAAAGGAGAATCTATCGTGGTATTTAAATAAAATTTCACAAGGCCAGCAAGGTACGCTTCAGGTTTTTTTTACCAACAATGATAAAACAATTTATAGATTCATATTTGGAATAAAACCCCTATATTGAAAGTATCTAGAAATTAAAGACGTTGGTATTTATTAAGATGTTATTTTATGTGTTGTAAATGTGGTGATGGAGCTTGGAGAATGGTCCCATGACTATGTTGATAAGAAAAAAAACATATAGATTTTCATGCCACATGATCAAATGAGAAAGGTGGAATGAAAAATCAACCATCCCTATGTCAAAAATGTGGCAAGAAAAATCAGGGTGACAACCTGAAATGGAAGGGAAAATGCTTAAAATGAGGTAGAGTATTCCACAAATCTCATACATGTCAAAAATGCATGGGGATGCTGGAAAATGTGTTGGAGGAAAGAAGAGAACCATCCACGGTCCAATGCTACAACTGTACGGAGAATGAGAAATAAACAAGCCATTAGTCTAAAACACAAGTCCTTGAGGGTAATCAACATAAAAAATCACCATGTAAAATGGATAAAGGAAAGGATTAATCCATAACTACTACATAAGTGATGTAGGATAATGAAATAATACAAGTTACACATCCTATTCACTCAAGATTGGGAAAAGTATTATTTGATTCTCATTATAAGAATTACATTATATATTTCATGTTTTCTAGAACTATTAAATCGAAACCCTAATACCATTATTCCTAGATATCTATAAATACCATATGTTGTGTAATCCTTAAAACCCAAATGTCGTAATCTTCTCCTATTGGTGTATGTGGGATGATTCAAACAACGAATCTCATAATATATACCATGGTAGAATTCAAAGTTATACTGCGAATGGATTGGCTCTTGTTTTATTGGAAACAGATAAACATTAGTAAAAATGAAATATAATTTCCTATTTGGAAACATCTCATGATCCTTAAAAATTCAAGGGAGATCATGAATCTCTTTTTTAAAATCCTTTAATGGCATTGATGTTGATTCCCAATGTATAAGAATACCTCAATAAAATGGTTGAGTGAAAGGAAGTTATCAACCAAGGGAGAATTATAATTTTGTGGAAAATAATGTGATGTAAATCATGACGAGTTACCCGTACTTCTTCCATATTGTGAGGTATAGTTTAAATAGAACTCACACACAGAGCTAATCCTATCTCAATGTGTCCCTATAGGATGGCTTCTATAAAATTAGAGGAGTAAAGGAAGCCACTGAAAAAAATTCAAAATACATTCTATATTCTCCAGTGCATCACCTTATAGTGCACTAGTGCACTTTTTCAAGTAGTTGAATGGATCAAATTGGCTTTGAACCAATAATCAGGAACTCATAAAGATCACAATAAAAAATAATATCTTCTTCCATAGATTGATGACATGTTTGATCTGTCGTGAGGTGCCTAGTACTTATCAAAGGTGGATCTCAATTCTTCATAGCATCAGCTAAAGGTAAATAAGGAATATATTAATAAGACTACCTTTAAAACAAGTTATAGGTACTCTAATTTTTTGGTAATGCCCCGAAAATCTTCATGGATTTGATGAATAGTGTCTTGTAAAATTACCTTGAATTATTTTTTATAGAGTTTATTGATAGTATTATCATATAATACAAGAAAAAATAGTAAAATTAAAATTACCTAAGTCATGTTTTTGTGACATTAGTATTGGAGATGTGTTACGTAAATTTCAAAAATATTGACTTTTGGATGCACCATGAAACATTATTTTAACATGATTCCACAGGAGTGGGAATTTATATGGACCCTTCAAAAACAAATGTGATTGAGAGATCTACATGACTTTCTAGTGAAACATAAATCCAAATTTTTCTTGGATTTGTAGGGAACTATTGTTGACTTTTGAGAAATTTTTTATGGTTGTCAAGTCTGTTAACTAAGGTAACAAGGAAAGAGGCAATGAATTTAAGGATTGACTTATGTTAAGAAAGATTCACATAGCTAAAGAAGAGGCTAATCAATACACCTATACTCAAATTATAAAAAAAGTGGAGGAAGATTTATTATATACCTTTCTACTTCTATGATAGTCTTGGTTATTGTACACATTAAAAATATCAATCTGATAGCCTATTCCCCGTAGAAGTTGAAGATCCATGAACTAAACTACCCAATGCATGATATAGAGATAGTAGTAGTGATTTTTTATTTGAAAATCTCACGGCACTAACTCTATAGTTATATGTGTAATTTATATACCGATCAAAAGATCCAAAAGTATATATTCACCCAAAAGGAGATGAACATGTGTCAAATAAGATGGTTAGAGATAATCAACGACTAAGATTGCTCTATTCACTATCATCATAGCAAGACAAACAAGGTATTTGATCCTCAAAGATTAAAAGAACCATCTATAATATCCATGTTTTTTATTGAGAAATACCTTATCATCATGGATATTAAAAGGATGTATTTGGAAATCATAATGATATGGAATACATCCTAACTTTAACAAATGTTTTCCCAACTATATATCCAAGAGATGATTGTAGAGGAACAAAGCGATGAGACGATGTTACAAACAAAGGGGGATATAGAAAATAATGGTAAGTTGCAAGAGTTCCATATACATGATTATGGTGTGATTAGGATTGAAATTATGATTTATGATCATTCATCACCTAGGATAATGTATGAGCTATTAGACAGTGAACATAGCTTAACATTTTCTATCCATACTAGGAGTACCGGGATGTACTGTGATATCTGAGAACTCTTTTGGTGGGAGAATGTGAAAAAGGATATTGTAGAGTATATAAAATGGTTCGTGATATGTAATCAAGTAAAATTTGAGTGATAGAAGTATAATGGGAAGATGAAAAACGGGTGAATTTCATAATAGACATTGTCATGGGTCACCGTAGACATCCAACAGAAAGAATGCATATTGGGTTGTGGTGGACAGACTCACCAAGACTTCCCATATTATTTATATTAATTATGATACCTCATTCAGAAAATTTTGATGATATATGTGAAGGTAGTGGTTAGACTTCTTGGAGTTCCACTCTCAATTGTATCTTCTAGTGATCCCAAAGTTCACATCTAACTTTCAGAGGAATATTAAACATTCTCCTATTAATGAATTAAATTTCAGAAGGAGCTATCACCCCCAAACTGATTTCCAATATTAAAGGACTATTCAAACACCATATGATATGCTAGGATCCCACTCTATAGAAATCAATGGTGGATATGATAAACATCTTCTTACAACCTCAATCTATTTTCAAGGTTATGGGTACCATTATTCATATTATCATAAATCCAAATGAAAAATCTATAGTGTACACTTACGTAGATGTTTTACAAGTCCATAATACCATAAAACTAAATGTACAACATTATTTGTGTATTTCATTACATAAATAGTCAATAATTCTAGAACATCGTTGTTATACTACAAACTGAAAATTTTGATGAGAGGAGATTTCACATTTACATTAGCCTTATGTGTTTTCTAATGCCAATCCTCTTCGCTAAACCACATTTTTATTAAATGGTTAACATAATGCCTATTTCCTATATACATAAAACATAGATGTGTGGGTGGATAATTATTTGGAATCCCCTTTTTCATTATTTCATTATTCGGCATATTCATTGCATTTCGACACTCATTGGATTTATTTCCTTTCATTACACATTAAAACATCATACCGGTTCTATTAAAAATAACTATTGATGATTCTTCCTATATTTCTGAAATATAAATAATTGGAATTGATTTCTACTTTGTGATTTATTTGAGTTTTCATGAGACTCTATCATTTTTCTCTTATCGAAATCATGGGAATGGTGGGAATATCCAATTTCCATTTCTTCATTAGTTAACATTGAACAATTTATTAATAGATACTAAACTCCCTTATAGATATTTCCTGAAAGAGACATGGTTTCAATCCACTAAAGAATCAGCCAAAAATAGTTTCAGGTTGGATGATAATTCCAGAAGCATACCTCACATGCCTTGTAAAATTTTCCTTATAGGTTTCAATAGATTCATCATAATTTTTCTTTAACTCAATGAATTATTTTTCCATTTTTATATTATTAATGTGTAGAATGTACTTATAGGAAAATAAGTTATTGAACTCACCCCATTACAAAGAGGCAATTTCATCTAGTTGAATCGTATTCTTGATAAGATTTAACCATTGATATGTTTCACCTTTCAAATGATAGAAAACCAAAATGTAATTCTCATGTTCCGAACAATTCATAATCGAAAATATATTTTCTATAGTAATGATCATTTTCTCATCTACTATTGGATAAAAAGACTCACTGAATGATGGTGTAAACTGACACATGAAATAATCTATAGATTATTTTCCCTTCATTTTTGATTTCAAGGTCCATCATGATTCATATATTTTAAATTTTGTTATTGGATAACACAATTATTTTTCATTCCTCCTCCCATGACATTTAGTTTCATAGGAAGAAAATAATTTCTTTGACCATTTCATTCATCACTAATGTGGTTCCATCAGGTTTCAAGCATTGAATAAAACTAGAATGAAAAGTTCAAGAAACCAAACTCATAGTGCTAGAACGTCACTACTACAAATACGGGATTTTTCAGCTTTCAAGATAGGCTTTAAAAGTGCTAAAAAGTGCTCTAAAGCTCAGCACTGATAAAGGTATCCATTATAGTGCTAAAAAGGTGATGATAAAGGGATCCATTATCAGTGCTGAAAATGCGTTGATAAGGGATACCTTTATCAGCACCGATATATGCCCTGCCTACTATAATATAAAACTCTCTAGAAGCACACCCAAACAAGACCTACAAAAATATCAGCATATCACCAAGTATTCCCATAAAAAATTAAGACAAAATTCATAAGGTAATTTTAGAAAGTATACCCATACAAAAAGTATACCCATACACCATTAACACAAAATTCATATGTTAATTAAACACATAACGAATTCAATTTAGAATTCAAGGGGATTGGTTGTTGTCCAGGGGTTTGGGGTGGATGTCCAAGGGGGGTAGGGGTGTCCAGGGGGTGGGGGTGTCCGGGGGGGGGGGGGTGTTGTCCGAGGGGATGTTGGTGTCTCGCGGGATAGGGCTTTCCAAGGGGGGTGGGAGGTGTCTAGGGGGTGGTGGTGGCTATCCATGGGGGTGTGGTTGTCCAGGGGGTGGGGGTGTCTAGGTGGTGGGGTGGTGTGAGGAGGGGTGGGGGCGTCTAGGGGATGGGGGCCATCCAGGGGGATGGTTGGTGTCTAGGGGGTGGGGATGGGGCCTTCCATGGGAGTGTCCAGGGGGGTGGGGTGGTGTCCTGGGGGGTGGGGGTGGTCCAGGGGTTGGTGGGGCTATCCAAGGGGGGTGGTGTAACGTCCTGGTTCCAGAAGCCCCCCAGAGGCTCCCCGTACCCAGTTGGTCACATGGACTCAAGCACATTTCCCCAAACATCACAGGCTGCCGACTAGCAGCGAGGGCCTTGGGTGTGATAGTGGGGAAATTATGCCCTCATTGGAAGAGTAACACAATAAAAAATAAACAAATATACAATAGCGTAAGCAGTAATATCCAACAAAAGTAAAAAAGGATGGCTGATAAATAAACAACATGAGCATATATATATATATATATATATAAATGATGCATGATACATATATGTCTAGGAAATCAGCCAAACAAATCATAATGGTGAATACAATACAAAATCAATGTACAAAAGGAAAACAGATAAGCGACTCCTCAACATCGCAAGCCTCATCTTGGTCACATGCTCTCTAACTCCATAGAAAATCAAGTACCTATAGTAGAAGGGTGCTTTATCTTATCTATAACTGCAAAAATATAGTCTTTTGGGCCCAAAAGTATGTCCCAAATATGGTGTGAGACTAAATCCCAGTAGGAAACCACCCCATGATCTGTTCCAAATAGTCATTGAGTATATGGCAGGTAAATGTATAGAAAGCAGTAAATAGGGAAGAAGTAAGCAGTAAACTATCCACATTTTAAGCATTAAAAACACCACACAACAATCTACCACAAAATAGATAACACAACAGGTAACCCTCTCGGAAGTACCCACAACATATCCCCTCTAGTCCTACATATCAAGTACAATAAACCCTATGGGTGTCACACACAGTCTCACCCCTCAGGTTCAGAAAATGTATAGACTCTCTAAGGAAACACTCACCATCAATTCCCCCTATAGTCTCGTATTGTACTAATGGTGCTCAGGGGAAGCACTCAATGTCAATTCCCCCTATGGCCCATTTTGAGGAAGTACAGACACTCTGGGGAAGCACTCAACATCAATTCCCCCTATGGTCTCAAATCGTATAATTATAAAGAAACTCTGTAAAATCCCTCAACGTCAATTCTTCCTATGGTCTATACACCAGGTTCTTACATCCCTGAGTATGTCAAGCAAGAATAGAATCATGTAAGTGCCAAAGTAAACCTCACGAACTACTTAGCTAGCGTTCTACAACATAATAGCATATCAGAGCAATAGTCACACCATCCTATAATACTATGTATCGCAAAGTAAACAGCATCCTAACAGGAAAACTTGACCCAAAGGTCACATACAGGGAAAACATGCATGGTCTACACATCCAAATCACAAAACATTTCCCTATTTACAAACAATAACCTCTACTCAGTCATACAAGCAATGTAGGCCAACAATAGGGATAAAACGGTAAACATGCAATACCTCATTAAAGGGTATTGGGAAAATTTTCACATAAAACTAAAGAATTTATACTGAAATCCACAGACCACCTACCTCTTAGGGTTTGGAGAAATCGACCTCTTCTCCCAAACACGCTCCCAACTAGGTGAACACCTCCTCGAATCCACCTCAAAAACTCGTCCCTAACATGAAAAAGGTTTAACTTAAACATACAAAGGAAAAAGAACCCTAGATCTAAATGCAACCCTTGTAGATCTAGTAGAGTAAGAGGGGAAGAGGGATAACCCTAACCAAAATGAAAGAAAACCAAAAGAGGGACTTACCCGGGGAGAACTGTCTTCGATCCTCCATGAAAACCCTTTGATTTGCCTCCAAAACGAGCCAAGGAGCTCCCCCAACCTCTGGAAATCAAAACTTTCATGTGATCCATGATTAAGAGAAATAATGGTAATGGACTGGGAAATATAGAGTGGCCCGGGATATAAAACCCAAACATTATGTGGCCGCACAGTTACCCCGCACGGTTTGAAAAATCATGCACCAACCGTGGGGTTTCCACTGCCTCACCTAGGGACTTCGCACAGTTTTCCCACATAGTCTGAAAAATAGTGTGTATCCCATGTGGAGCCCACTTTTAAGGGTTCAAGGTTTCTTGGGCTGGCCGTACGGTTTGTTCAAACTGTGCACCAACCATGCGCCCCGACACAATCTCCAGAAAAAACCCCCTTTTTCTAAAAAACGACCAGAAAATGAAAACATTCTTGAAAATAAGGTCTGGGTTCTAACAAACAACCCCCCTTAAAGAAATTTGTCCCCAAATTTTCCTAGAGTGATGCAAAAGAAGAAACTCTGAATAGATCTGGCCACTGAGCTCATACATCAGCTTCCCTCTCCCATGTCTCATCTTGTACTTGCATGTGCTACCATAACACTCGTACTAGAGGAACAGACCTACCATGAAGAACCTTTGTACTATGATCAACAATCTAGATAGGATGCTCATTGAATGAAGAATCCACTTCAAGCTCATCCTCATCAGGTGGAAAGACATGAGACAGGTTTGAAAAGTAATGTCGAAGTTGTGAAACGTGGAAGACGTCGTGTATAGCCCGATACCTCTGAGGTAACTGCAACAAATAGGCAACCGGCCCAACTCTCTCCAGCACCTCAAATGGCCAGACATACCTTGGTGAAATCTTACCCTGTATTATGATCCTTCTGTGCCACAAAATCAGTTTGACACGTAGAAAAACATGATCTCAGACCTTGAACTCTAGAGGTTCTATCCACTTATCAACATAAGACTTCTGTCGAGACTATGAAGTAGCCCTTATCTTCTGCATCAACTCTATCTATTCGGTGGTCTCCTGAACAAGACGAGGTCCTAGAAATGCTGACTCTCATGCCTCTAGCCAACATATGGGTGATCGGGATGGCCTACCATATAAAGGCTCATAAGGTGACCTCTGTATAGTTGCTTGAAAACTATTATTGTAGGAAAACTCCACAAGAGGTATATGCTTCTCCCAAAAACCTCCAAAATACATAATTCATGCTCGAATCATGTCTTCAAGCACCCGAATCATATGCATGGACTGGCCATATGTCTGGTGGTGTTAAGCTATACTCAAAAGTACATGTGTACCCAATGCCTTCTGAAGCCCCTGTCAGACCCAAGAAGTAAAACACGCATCCCTGTCTGAAACAATACTATGTGCAACCCCATGGAGACATACAATCTCTTGGATCTACAACCTCCCAACTCATCAAAACTGAATGACTCCTTTATTGGAAACAATTCAGCATCCTTCATGAGCATGTCAATGAAAACCCATACTGTGTCATTCTCTCAAGGAAATCTCGACAAACTGGTCACAAAGTCCATCGCAATGTCATTCCACTTCCACTCAGGAATGGGTAACTACTGCAGAAGCCCTGTTGGACACTGATTCGCCACCTTCACCTACTAACAAGTGGAACACCTAATGATAAACCCAACAACATACCTCTTCATTCCTGGCTACCAATACTGACAGTGTATATCACAATACATCTTTGTGACACCAGGATGAACTTCCCAAACTGAGGAATGGAAATCCCGCATCAGCTCCTCGCATATATCTACGGGCAGCCATACGCATCCCTAGAAACACAAGATATCATCATTTCTTATGGTCCACCCAGGATTAGGGTCCTCTCCTGACACGATTTCCCATAGGACTAGGCCCTCAGAATCTGATAGTTTCCTTATTCGTACTCGGTCCAGAAGGTTAAGGTTAACATCTACAGAAGATAGAAAATTCTTCCACTATCTATCATGCACCTCTAAATGCATCTTCGAGAATAGATCCCTAAGCTTCCACTCATTGCTGGCCTCATGAACATCCTGTATCTGAGTCCTCATGCTCAACGCATCAGCCACTGCATTTCCCTTCCTAGACGTATAGGCATGCTCAAAGTCAAAGGACTGTAGGTACTCCACCCACATGCGATGTCTCAAATTCAGATCACGCTGAGTGAATATGTACTTGAGAATCTTGTTTTAGGTGAAAAACAAAATTTTATCTCCTAGAAAATAATGTCTCCAACATTGTAAGGCATGAAGAAGAGATGCAAACTCAATATCGTGTGTCGGGTAGTTCCTCTCATGTGGCCTCAACTTTCGACACCCATACACAACGACTTCATCACCCTACATAAGCACAACTCCCATCCCAATACCAGATGCATCAAAGTACACTATTTAGCTCTTTCCTGGATCTAGAAAGACTACTATTGGTGCTGAAGTCAACATCCCATTCAGCTCCTGAAAAGATGACCCACAAGAATCTGACCACAAGAACTTCACACCCTTCTTAGTCAGAACCGTCAGCGATGCTGATAAGTGTGAAAAGTCCTATATGAATCATATGTATTATCTCGCCAGCCCTTGAAAACTCAGTACCTCAATAACGTTTTTTGGTTTCTCCCAGGACTCTATTTCTCTCACTTTCTCTGGGTCGACTGATACTCATGTCTCTGAGATAAATGACCCAAGACGTGAATCTGATCCATCCAAAAGTGGGATTTTGAGATCTTAGCATATAACTGATGTACTCTCAGTGTACTAAAAAAGAAACTCATGATGGGTAGCATGGTTTTGTTGAGTGTGATATTACACCAAGATATCGTCCATGAAGGCCACCACAAAAGAGTCCATGTATGGATGGAACACTCGGTTCATTAGTGCCATGAAAACTACATGCGCGTTTGAGAGACTGAATGACATATCCATATACTCGTATAGACCATACCTGCACTGGAAGTCTGTGATAGGTATATCAGATGTCCTAACGTGCATTTGACGATAACTGTATCTCAATTAAATCTTCGAGAACACCTGGGCTCCTCGAAGCTAACCAAAGTGATCGTCAATCCTCGGCAAGGGATATTGGTTTTTGACCGTCAACTGGTTCAACATTCGATAATCCACACAATGCCTAAGGGTACCATCTTCCTTCTTTACTAATAGGACAAGTGAACCCCCAGGAGATGTACTGGGTCAGATGAACCTTTGGCCTAAAACTCCTCCAATAGATTTTGAGCTCCTGCAACTCAGGTGTAGCCATCCTATAAGGAGGAATGGACACCGGTGCCGCCCCTGGCCCATGTTCAATAGAAAAGTATACCTCACGCTCTAGAGGTAAACCTGAAATGCCCTTTGTAAAGTCATCTCTGAAACAATCCACCACTAGAGGAATGTCTAAATATGAACTCCCCTGGTCATCCAGATAAAGACTAGTAATCTAGGTTGTAACTTCTCCCAACCCATGATGCTCTAGACCCGCTCTACTCGCCTGGACATCCCACTCGCCCTTATGAAGAAAAGATCTACCATATGGTGATTTGAAACTCACCCTGTGGTGATAATAGTGGATGAATTCCTGGAAGGGAACTAGCCAGTTCATTATGAGAATGACATCATAGCATGTCATCTCTAGGTCATAGAGGTCCCATAAGAAGTGACACCCACCATCCTCTAGAGGGAACTCCTTGCATTGACGTATAGTAGCCATTATAGTCCCTAACGGAGTGTCTAGCATCAAGATATCAGAAGAAGTAAATATACATAGCCCGTGTCTCTCAACGATAGCAACAAATATGAATCTATGTGTGGCACCAGTATCGAAAAGAGCAGAAGGTAAAACTGAGGCAACTAGGATCATACCTCGAACTGTAGAGGGGTCGAGATCCTGCTCCAGATGGGTCTGCTCCACTACAAAGGTCATGCCAGCTCCATGGCCCTATGACCCTTCATGACTACACTGAGTTGATCCACTCTACTGTCGCTGGTAGCCTGGTGACTGAACACCGCGACCGCAACCTCCACCTCTGCCTGAATAGCCAGAAGAACTCCAGTTCATGGACTATTGATAAAATGGAGGAGATGCTCCTGTATGAGGGGTCGTAGATGAACCCTGGTCACCAGCTACTGGTTATAATACCAGACCGAAATGATAATGGTGTCCCAATATGTCGCAAGATTGGCACTCCACCGGGTCTCTCTGGAACTGCGGCCTCGTATTCCCGCTTCTTCTGCACTGGTAGCACACCACCTGGCGGAGAACTAACTCTGGATGTCGAACCGCCCTGGCTCACAACTTTGAATTCCTACAGATTCCTCCCTATGATTAGGGCCTATTTGATGATGGAAACGATAGAATTCAACCTGAAGATATTCACCTAAGAGTGGATGTCCTTTCTGAGGCCATCCTCGAAATTCTTTCCAGGAATAACCCATATCCTCCTAGGAAGGGTGTGAAATGATGATGCTGGGTGAAACAAGATGAATACTCCATAATTGATAAGGTACCTTGCTCAAGGCTCATAAAATCCTAGGGTCATTCATCCCTCAGGGTCTTGGGATAGAAGAAGTCAAAGAAGATGCGCTGGAACTCCTCCCAAGCCATAACCTGCTGATGACCCACCTAGGAGATAACATCCCACCATCTATTGGCAGAATCCCGTAGTATATAGGTGGAAATCTTGAATCTCCTATCTAGAGGCATCTCCAGATTCTCAAAGATCTTCAGTATGGCTTCCAGCCATGACTTAGCATCCTGAGTTCCCACATCCACTGATAATGTGGGAGGATGCTTCTACTGAAAGATGTAGGTCAAATCTACCATTGACGGGGCCAGAGGCGGTGCTCCCTGAAAGGTCTGAATCATCCGCATAAAGCCTTCCCTGAAATGTGCATCAACCCCTGGTTCAGGTATAACTATGGATGCCAAGACTAGCATAGTAGGAGGATCTGCAAGAACTCCCTGATCAACCATATTTGGTGACTGATCACCGCCTTGTGGCTGGCATAAAATCAGAGGACTTCTTGGTGACATGACTCTGCAAGGACAATGCACACCTCATATCAAGATTAGCAGGGACTGAAACCAAGGAGTTTAATAAGTGAACATGCGAAAGAAAGCACTCAAGCTTTACAAAACATGACTACATGGCATGTACATTTCCTACACAGCGTGTTCCCTTATGTCATTTACATAGGCATGTACTCCTGCCTAAACTGGTTGTGTAACACCCCAGACTCATAGCGTGTTGTCTGAACACACAACGTGTACTTGAGTCTTCATTCCCTGCCTGAGTCATTCTACACAGTTAAGCCACAAATCTCTCCTATGAGAAGACTAGACGACATGTTCAAGGTAGAAACGACATGTACATGACAAGATTAACCTTTCCCGTGTTGTTAGTGACATATTCAGACACACAACTCAAACTACATGACGTGTTCCTGATAGACACGAAGTATATGCCAAAGGATAATATCGACCCGTGTTGTTCATGACACGGCGGTGTACCATGGTTAGACTACACGGTGTGTTCAAGGTGGACACATAGTGTATAATAAGTGACTATATCGACCCGTGTTGTTGTCTACACTGCCGGGTTCCTAGGATTATACTACTCAACATCTTCGACGTGGACACGGTGTGTTTCCACCAGAACTTTCCCATCCCGTGTCTCTGCCCACACGGCCTATGACACGGTCATAGTTACATCCCAAACAGAAGAACACATGGTGTGTACATAACATTACACAGTGTGTATTCTGGGGTTTCCCAGACAGTCGCTAATGAATCCTAGATGGCATGGCATGAATTCATGAATGTGATTTTTAACAAGTGCCTATATGATGCATGAGAAGGCACACCCTTATCTCATCAGGTTGCAAACAGAAATAGAACCTTAATAATATCAATGTTGACAACACAATACATGTGAATCACTCAAGGTGAACTCAAATAAACTGTAATAATTGAAAAAGCAGAAAATTGCAATTAACCATGTAGATTGGATTTTCCCTGTACACGGGTTAGCTACTCCCGGGCACATCTTATTACGAAGTACCTATTCCTTCCTATCCTTGGATAAAGGCTCCAAATAGTAAATCAAAAGAAAATAATTCCTTTGATACCACTTTTTAATGTCCCAGTTCATGAAACCATATAGAGGCACCCAGTACCCAGGTTGTCACATGGCTTCAAGAGCATTTCCCCGAAGGCCGGAGCCTGCCGACTAGCAGCGAGGGCCTTGGGTGTGATAGTGGGGAAACTATGACCTCATTGGAGGAGTAACCCTACAGAAAATACACAAATATACAATAACAGAAGCAGTAATATCCAATAATAGCAAACAGTGGAATACTGATAAAGAAACAATTGGAGCATATATATATATAAATGAATCATGAAACATATATGTCTAGGAAAGCAGCCAAACAATCCACAATGCGGAATAAAGTACTAAATCAAATTAAAAAAGGAAAACAAATAAGTGACTCCTCAGTATCGCAAGCCGCAGCTTGGTCTCATGGTATCTAGTTCCACAACAAATCAATTACCTGAAGTAGAAGGGTGATTGCCTTTATCTATACCTACAACAATATAATCAGTTTGGGCCCAAAAGCATGACCTAAACAGGGTGTGGGACTAAATCCTAGTTGGAAACCACCCAATGATCTATGCGTAAAAGTCAGTGAGTATATGGAAGGTAAAAGTACATGATGTAGTAAACATGAAATCACTGAGTAAAAAATCCACATTTTAAGCATTCAAAACACCACACAACATGAAACAAAAAAACAGATAACACAATAGGTCACCTTATGGGATGTACCCACAACATATCCCCTATGGTTTTTCCTATCAAATACAAGAAACCCTTTGGGAAGCACAAACAATCTCAGCCCTCTAGTTATGCTAAAGTATAGACTCTCTTAGGAATCACTCACCGTCAATTACCCTTATAGTCTCATATCGTACTCAAGGCGCTCTGGGGAAGCACTCAATATCAATTCCCCCTATGGCCCAGTCGAGGAACTACATACACTTTGTGGAAGCACTCAACTTCAATTCTCCCTATGGTGTCACATCGTATAATTATAAAGACACTCCAAATAAGCCTTCTACGTCAATTATCCCTATGGTCTATACAGCAGGTTCTCACAGCCTTGAGTATGTAAAGAAAGAATAGCATTGCGTCACGACCAAAGTAAACCTCAAGAACTACTTGGCCATCCTTCTACATCATAACAGAATATCAGAGCAACAATCACACCCTCATATAATACTAGGCATGGTAAATTAAACAGCATCCTAACATGAAAACTAGACCCAAAGGTCACATACAGGAAAAACATGCATGGGAAACACATCCAAAGCACAAAATATTTCCCTATTCAACAATAATAACCTCTACTCAGGCATATAAGCAAAGCAGGAAAACAATAGGGATAAATATGTAAACCTGCAATACCCCGTTCAAGGGTATTGGAAACATTTTCACATTAAACTCAATACTTTCTACAGAAAGGCACATACCACATACCTCTTAGGGTTTGGAGAAATCGACCTCTTCGCCCAAACACACTCTAAACCGGGTGAACGCCTCCTCGACACCACCTCAAAAACTCCTCCCTAACATCAACAAGGTCAACCATTAACACAAAAAGGCAACAAAAAACTATATATACATGAGAACCTTGTAGATCTTGGAAACTAATAGAATAAGAGGGATTTCCCTAACCAAAACCTTAATGAACCAAAATAGGGACTTACCTGAGGAGAACCGCCTTCGATCCTCCAAGAATCCCCATAGATTTACCTCTAAAATGGGCTAAGGAGCTCCCCCATCCTCTTATAATCACAACTCATTTGTGAGCCACGAGTAGGAGGAAGAATGGGGGAGGAATGGAAAATCCCGAGTGGCATGGGACTTAAAACCCAAACATTATGTGGCCGCATGGTTACCCCACAAAGTTTGACAAAAAGTGCACCAATAGTGCGGTTGCCACTGTCTCACCTAGGGACTTTGCATGGTTTGCCCGTACGGTCTGAAAAACCATGTACAACCTATGTGGATCCCACTGTCAAGGGTGCATGATTTCCTGGGCAGGAGCACGGTTTTTTCAGAACATTCGCCAACTGTGCGCCCCTGCACAATCTCCTGAAAAAATCTATTTTTCTCAAAAAATGACCAGAAAAATAAAACATTTCTGAAAAAAGGTCTAGGTTCTTATAGGTGGGTTGGTTTCCAAAGGGGTGAGGGTGGCTGTCATGGGGGTGGGGGTGTCTAGGGGGGTTGGGGTGTCCAGGTGGTGGGGTGGGTTCTAGGATGGGTGAGGGTGTCTTCCAGGGGGTTGGTGGGTGTCCAGGTGGTGTACAGGGGGTGTCCAGGGGTTGGGGGGCTTTCCAAGCAGTGGGGGCTGTCCCGAGGGGTGGGGGTGTTCAGGGGGTGGGGTGGTGTCTAGGGGGGTGGGGTGGTGTCCAGGGGTGGGGGTGGCTGTCTAAGGGGGTGGGGTGTCTAAGGGGTGGGGGTGTCTAGGTGGTGGGGTGGTGTCTAGGAGGGGTAGGGGTTCCATCCATGGGGTTTGTGTGTGTCCAGGGGGTGGGGGAGTCTAGGTGGGATGGGGGGGCTGTCCATGGGGGTGTTCAGGGGATGGGGGTGTCCTTGGTGTTGGGGGGGATTTCCATGGGAGGGGTGTGCAGAGGGGTGGGGGTGTCCAGGGGGTGGGGTGGTGTCCAGGTGGTGGGGGTGGTGCAAGGGGTTGTTGGGGATATCCAAGGGGGGTGGGGTGGTGTCTAGGGTGTGGGGCTGTCCAGGTGGTGGGGTGATGTCTCGGAGGGGTGGGGGTGTCCAGAGGGGTGTGGTGGGGGTGTCTAGAGGGTGGGGTGATGTCCAGTGGGGGTCCAGGGGGTTGTTGGGGCTGTTCAAGAGGGTGGGGTCCAGGAGGTTTGGGGTGTCGGTCCATGGTGGTGTGGGTTTCTAGGGGGATGGGGGTATCCAAATGGTGGGGTTGTGTCCAGGGGGTGGGGGTGTCCAGGGGGTGTGGGGTTTCCTTGGGGTTGGGTGCGTCCAGGGGGTTGGGGTGTCCATTTCAAACAAAAGAGAGACACTTTGACTAATACCGGCCTCACCATTCCTTGGATTGAGGTGGGGATTCTTTGTACATGTTACAAATGACCAATGTATTGTTCCCCTAATGTATCAACCCAAACCGAATGTGTTTTGATGGATTTCCGTATGTCATTTTTTGTTTTCACTTAAAATTCTGTACATTTTAAACAAAATAAAAACTTTGAGTGATACTGGCCACACCGTTCCTCAGATTGAGGTAGGGTTGACTCGTACATATCACAAATGACACATGGAACATTTCCCTAAAGTATCATCATAATATGAATTCATTTTGTCCGATTTCAGTATGTCAGTTGTTGTTTTCCCATAAAATTCTATCCATTTTTAACAAAAGAGAGTCACATTGAGAGATACATTCCACATTGTGCCTCATATTGTGGTAGGCTTGAATCGTACCTGTCACAAATTCCCCATGGATCATTCACCTAATGTATCAACCCAATATAAATTTGTTTGGTCATATTTCAGTTCGTCAGTTGTTATATTCACTTAAAATTCAGTTCATTTTAAATAAAAGAGAGACACTTTGAGTGATACCAGCCACATCATGCCTCAGATAGAGGCGGGGTTGACTCGTACAAAACTGAATTGACTCATGGATCATTCCCCTAATGTATCAACACAATACAAAGTTTTTTGCTCAGATTTGAAGGTATTTTTGAGCTTTTAATGGGTTTTCCTATCCAAATCCCAAGGAAAAGTGTTTCATCATTCTTGCATGTTACCGGCGCATTTCATCTATTAAAATGGGAAAATGACTCATTGGTGAAAGTATGTTTTATTTAATAACAATTACATTTTTTTCTAAAAACATTTACATACAACAATTTTTTGTCTTTAGATCCCCTTAACCCCTCTCAAAAATGACCTCCAATTGTACACGTCCATAAGTAAGGTCTTCATGCTCTTTGTGTACAATCTTCCATCAGGTATACAACCCACATGTTTCTGAATAAGTCTATATCGTCTTGTTAGTATAAGGCATTTCGACAGTCACAGTAGTAATGAAAAATATATAAATAAAGAATCAATAAATAATTTAAAAAAAATGGTTGTTGTTTTTGAATATACCTCTTTAGGGATGCTAGTATGTCGATTAAAAACAATCTCTTTCATAAATTTACAAACATAATAACCACAATCATTATCGTTTGTTTGTTTTGGACATGGTAATGAATTTTATCATTAAGAGAATAATTAACTTTTGTTGTAATGTTTTTTGATAGTGAAATTTTATCATATATACCCTAATATTTGTCCAGACATAGTATTTTCTCACCTCCTTATGCTTATCCCATGTCCTCATTCTTTTTTTAGACAATAATGATACACCTACGTGTCATTACAAAATCCTTAGTAAAATATAAAAGTAATTATTTTACTTGATGTTTAGACCTAAAACGTAGGATGTAGTGTCTTACATATTCACAAACTCCGTCATGTGTGGTCGGTTTGTTGGATATCCTTGCATTGAATCCAGAAAATAAATATTTGGAGTATCCAACTTCACCGCAATTAGCAGCCAATATTTCAAAAAAACACAAAAAGGAATAAGTAATAAAAGAAGTGAAAATATAATTGATATTCTTCAATCGTAGAGTTTTACCCCAGAATGATTGGTATTAGTAAGAGACTGTCATCCATAATCATTGTATCAATTGTTTTCAGCAAGCCGTTCACTATTTCATTATTTTTTATGGCTCTAATTTCATTAGTTGTCTTGATGTGGTATGGGGACTAACGAGTCCGAATTTTTGATCATTGGAAAATTTCTTCAACGGTTTTTCATATATATATATTTTAATAATATAAAATTCATTTAGTCATAATTTTCACATTATATTAGCTTTTAGAAAATCAATTCATGAAAACATACCTCATATATAAATTTACAATTGTGACGCCTAGCCAACCGTATTCAAGGGTCTCATTTACATTTTTAGAAAAACTGAAATTTTGAATTTCCTATCAGTATATATTAATTTTAAAAACCACAATATGACTACTACCACCTCTTAGTTTCGTATCCACCAGATTCTTCAATGCTATTTAATGTGGATAGAGAACATGTGGTTTAATTGTGCTTTTAGTATCTCTTTGGGATCGGTTGGTCGACCCTTTATATTCTTTTAAGCCGTAGTTTCTTGTCACCCCATCCCTTTCTCCATCTATAATAACATTCATTGTTTCAAACGATTAATTATTAAAGGATTATCCTGAAAAAATTGAAATAAATACCTCTTTGTCCACATGTACTCTTACAAGTTGTGACTGCCATGAAATGAATGTCCCAATATCGTTTTTGACCGTATTAATATCATCGTCATCAAGTGGAATATGTATATATATAGTTGGATCATGAGCTACAGTAATCATCACTTTCAGATGATCTTTTAGAAGTGGTCTATTATGAAGCTTGTCCTCTGGGATGATGAACACCTTAGCCCTCGCTACAAGGTGATTGGTGGGTGTTGACATATATAAATCACAGTCATTATCACCATGTAGAGGATCAATACATGAAATGTACCAGTGTTTTTCTGATTCACATTTCATGGGAACAATTATTAGAATATTTATTACCACTGCTAAGGAAGTTCATTGAGGGGAATGGCTTGCCTCAAAGCTAGTGGGGGTGGGGTGGGATCTTCACACACTGGTTGTTCCTGAGTTGTGTCTTCTCCTTGATTTCCACTCATAAAATTTTCTATCAACTCACCCTAAAATTAAATCATTCTTCAATAGTTTCATGTCATTCTCTCATTTTTTTCATTTTTTCATCTCTGTCATCCGTTTGTTTTTTTGTCATAATATACTCCGGGTGTCACCCTAAACCCCATACCTTTGACACGAACATATTGTTCTCGCAGCTTCAAAACTGTCGATAATAGGTCTGTATCTAATACATGAGTATCTGAATCCTGTGACTGTCAAATATAGGAAAATAAATAATTATTTTTATGTAATATAAATTTAAAACAAATCTTGTTATCATGTCATACATACACATATTTGCCACAATTTTTGTGTGTTTTCGTCTACTAGCTTCCCTTCCTTATTCACACGCGCCTCCTTCCATAGAACATGATGTGGGATGGAAGTGTCTTTGGTTTTAGACTCATCAATCTACATATAAATATATAAAGTCAATTATGATGTTGTTTCATGGGACCTAACAAAATTTCTGTAAAATGAAAATATGTAGCATTTTCATTTCTAGTGAAGGGTACCTTTTCCTTGATTTACGATAGGGGTATATTGGTTTTGATGCACATTCCTTATTTTTAGTACTGAGTTTCTATTTCAAAAATGAAATATTGAAAATTTGAGTGATGAATACATGTATCCTCATACAACGTATTATCAGCCACAATGTACCTTAAACTTCTCATCCCCACAGGGGACAATAAATGCATCCCATGCTTCTTGAGATATCATGTGAGAATAGTAAATGGGTGGGTGTGGGTTTATTTTACCATTGAAATCCTTCAGGTGACATTTTGTTAAAATAGTGAGAAAACCTCGATGACACATTCTGGTAAGCCTTAGTACTTAATTTTTGTGTGAATCATCTACTATAAATGTACTATGCAATATATGATAAGAGTAAGACACTTTTCCATTATTTTATTTTCTAGTAAATAAAATAAATTATATCATAATGTTACCATAATTTCTTCCTGGATCACAACCTTCAGCCCGGACACAATATGGTGCAATGAATCTATACCAATCAGCACACATTGCCAAGTGAAAATTCCAATGTTACTACTAAAAATTGAATTGTTGGAATTCAAATGTCGGCCTCATGAATTCTATCCAATATCAAATTTTATGCCTTTTCTTTTCTCCTTAAGAACATTGGCTAACACCTTGAAACAACGATGCACCTGTGTTTTCGACGACATCATTCCTTCATCCCTGACCATTTCATCGATATCCATATCATCTATATATTCATCTAAATTGATAGAAATTCCATGTGATGATGGTTGTTGGACCTCAACACTTGGAGTAGCAATAGGTTCAGAAACTTGTTGTTTCTCTGCACTGTGAGCACCCGCAGCTGCAGTAGCAGTAGCAACATCTTGACAGACTTGTTCAGCCTCGATGATAGGAGCACCAGAACATACAGAAGTCATTTTCTACAAAAGTGGTTCAACAGTTAATTTGGATTACATAAATTCAGGAATGATTAGATAATATCATGAGATAATCAGAACTATATTAGAAACCAAATATATCCTTTTTTATTGAACTGTCTTTCTTTTTAGCAAAGGATGAAGGGATTTGACACCTCCATCGATTATCCAAATCCCTTCATTGTGGTATCCTCTAACATATAAAAATTCATCTATATTGGGACCACTGTGAAATGATTGTGATGTACCACTGAAAGGATCATCCAAAACTGAATTTTCATTAGACCATTTAGTAGTTTTGGGCAATAACTGAAAAATCAACTACTTTGATTTTGCGGGATCCGAAACATAAAATACATGTACCGCTTTTGATTCCATTAAAATATGTTCTTCATTGTACCCTTCTTTACTAAAATCAACTTTCACAAATCCCAATTCATATATTTTAACACCACTATTGTTTTCAAACCATTTTCATTGAAAAATCGGCAATTGGAATGTCGTATAATCTAAATCCCATATTATTTTGATAATTCCAAAGTATGATATATTTTCATAAATTGGATTTCAGTCCTTACTACCAGAAACTTGCATCGCTTCAGCCACAAGTGTAACTCTACAATTTTTCACAGTACTATCTTCATCATGTTCATCTGTATATAATGTATAACCATTAATTAAATAACAATTGTAAGATAATACATACACACTTGGTCCGACATCTAGCCATCGAATTCGTCCTGAAATTGAATTCAGAAATTCATCTAACTCCTTAAAAATATGGTCCTAAAACAATCCTATAAACTGGTGATTAGTTTCATTTGATATCCATTTTTCAGCCCTAAATGGATTCAACTGGAGAATAATTTCATTATGGGTTTCAATATATGGAGCAACCTCCAAACTGTTATAAAAAATATAATGGTGGGCCTACTCTCGATCTGTAATATTGATTCTCGTGACATTTATTCTAGAAATTCCCTCACCCCAATGCATCCACTGTGATGAGATTTTGGGAGACCAATGATTTCCACATCCGATAGGTATTCGGTACATAAGTCAATGGATTCCTCAACAATATATCGCTCCAATATAACAACCTCTAGCCGACATCAATTTTTGACATACCCTTTCAAAATATTCATATACCGTAAAATGGGGTACATCCATCTATAGTGCATATGACCACAATGTCGAATCTCTCTCACCCAATGAAGCATCAAATGAACCATCATACCAAAGAATTATGGAGGGAAGAACAATTATAATTCACATAATATGTTAACAATTTCACTTTCCATAGTTGGAAATTTTCTCGTGTATAAATTATTGCTACATATAGCTTTGAAAAATTTAAAAAGTTTGGATAACGTATGACAAAAATTCTCGGGAAAAATGCAACGTAAAGCTATAGGAATTAAATCTTACATCAAAACAAGGTGGTCACATGATTTAAAAAATTTTAACTTCAAATCATTCATTGAAACAATGTTCTTGATATTTGATGAATACCCCTCTATAACCATTACATCATTGAAAAAGTTGAAAAAATAATATCCCTCCTCCCTGGAAAGACTGTAAGAAGCTGGATGAGGAAACATTCTATTTTCACCCTTTATGGGAGACAACTCTTCTCGTATTACCATGTGAACCATGTCCAACGTTTCCTTAATTCTATCATTTGTTTTTTCAGGGGAATTTAGAAACAATATGATAACAATGTCACATTAATTTTTTTTTCCAAATTCATCACATCAAGAAAATGTCTGACGTAGAAGCAATTCCAGTATGGTAATTCAAAAAAAACTGATCTCTTTTTCAAACTGATTTTCATTAGGTTTTTCGAAAATGATGTACCAAAAACAGTGTTCACATATTTTACATTCTCAAACTGCTGATCATCTACTAGTGGAGATGGTGATGTGAATTGTTCTGGTCTTCTATTTAATGATGTCATCCAAGATCAGTACTTATGCCGACGAGGTATAAATCTATAACTTCTGAGAATCACAGTTTTCGATGAATGTTTCAACCTAATTGATTATGTATCTTCTTTTCACATAATACAGCCTTCAGTTCCTTTAATGCTACATCATGAAAAATATCTATTAGTAGGGAAAAAATTTATCTTCCCATACAACATCGCTCTCAATGTGAAAAATTCACTTTTATAAGCACCATACAACATAACACCGGAATCCCACAATAACATCAAATCATCGATCATAGGAGACAAATAAACAACAATATCATTATTTGGTTTTTTGTCCTTATATAATCATAGATAACCTGATAAATTTTCAATTCATGCATAACTAGGGTTGGAAGTTATAATTTACCAACATAACAGGCCATGTACTATGAGTGTTGGTTTGAAAACCAAAATTATTCACTCTATCTGTAGATAACGCAAGACGCTGGTTTATCAAATCTTTTAAAAATTTAGGATACTCATGATAAATTATATTCCATTTTGGATAGTCGGACGGGTGACATAATTTCCCATATTTATTTCTTTTATCTGCATTCCACGACAATTTCCATGTAGTTTCTTCACTTCCATATACACCCATAGACCATGGAATGATTGGAAAGTACCATAAAACTTTCATAGGACTGAATTCAGCCTTCATGTATTGAGTATAACCACACTATAGGCATTCTAAAAATTATTATTTCTTCTTTTGAAATAGTATATAGTATTTTTGTAGGAATGTATTCTTTCAGAAATCATACCCATCGATCGTTGCCTTCGTTTAGCTTCATATGTCTGGTTTGGGAGCCCATTATCCTCCCGGAGCATATCATTTGAGAGATCATGTTTTTCCATAAAACTGACATCACTCCACCCATTGCCTAATTTCAATTTATACAACTTTAGTATAGCTGAAAAAAATGTATATTTTGTGCAACTAGAATACAATGGTGCCTTTGCACAACTCTTTATCATCTCAAACTATTTTGGGTTATCACAGAGTTCATATTCAACTGTCCTTGTCATTTCCTCAATAAGATCTTTATCATTATTGAAATCTGTAATCACATCCTCCATACCAGCTTTTTCATTATCCATATTTGTATTCATATATGATGATCCATAAAACCCAGTTTTATCCTATCCAGTAGCAACATTCTCTTTTCCTCAGTGTTTATTCCAATATTTATAACTTTGATCAATTCCATGACATATCAAATTTTTTTCCATCTCCTCTGGAGTAATTTGTCTAGAATAACAATAAATTAAACATGAAAAAAGGTTTTGATAATAATACTTTGTGTGATACCTTGCAAACTTGATGAACTGTTTCATTCCATTCTCATACTCTATTGTCAAACAATTAGCATCCAAACAATCTTTATTCATCTACATTATATTTGAATATAAAATATATGTATTTATTATTCAAATATAGAAAACACGACTTCCAAATGTAGTAAAACAGAAACCAATTCCTTATAAAATAGATATTAATATAGCCTAACCAATTCCAATAATGATTTGGAAATCAACAAAACCAGGATGGACGCCCCCCCCCCCCATCAAAATCAACACACATTCCAACCCCCATACCAACAGTTATAGCACCCACCATCCTTGCAGCAAAACATTAAACATAATTTTAACCACACAAACAAACCACCTCATTAATAATAAAATAATCACATTAAACATCCCAAAACTAGTGACCAAAACTCAAATGAAATGAAAACAATGATAGAATTTTGATGAGAAAATTTATACAGTGGATACATTTCAAAACACAAAGGGGTTCGTTGGGAAAATAATAACCTAGGTTTATCCAAAATTATTATGGAATATCATAGGTTTTGTTACCCAAATTGACATAACAAATTGAAAATTAAGGATAGTGAACATAAATTCTATCATGATCATCTAATGAATATGCAATAACCCTACCTCACTAACATGGGGCCCTACCAACACCTACCATATACCTAGAAAATAATTTAATAAATTTGGAAAAATAGTTTCTTGTAGCTATTTCTAATAGTACTACAAGAAAATTATAATGATCATAGATTGTACCTCAAAACATTCCTAAAGCCTCCTCGTAAAAAGACTCTAGTGACTTCAACTATCCGAGATTCTAACAAATAACTTCCAACATATGAGTGGTCTACTGAGGGGTAGTATTAGTAGAATCAAACAAAAGCTCAATCCACCACATGTTTCTCCTGATCTTCTCCATCACTTTAGTGCTGTACAGACCTCCATTCTCCAGTTCCTTCCTATGCCTAGGCTATTCATCGACTACCTCTTTTAACGTATCATGAATTTTAAGAAAATGAATGCAATATGTATATAACCATCACAACAATATTAAATTACTTGGACTAGTGGTAAATCCTTGATGTACCTATGAATGACAGTGCCTCCTGATATCAGATTTACAAGACACGCCTACTGTGGGTGGGTGTGACTAACCTAACATCCAAGAAGATCACTACCTTAAATTATTATGATATCAACTAAAACCATATTCATAATAATAGAACACTAATATATCCATCCAATGATTCGTATTATATGTTCAATTTCCCCAAACCAATAGATGTCAGACTATGAATTGATCAACATAAATTAATGGATTTTACAAATAGAGGTGAAATACAATCCAAATAAGTGAATGACATTTACAATATCATGAGAATAAATTCATCCCCCATCATGTAATCTAGTTCTCCATAGTGTAGGTGTACATAACCAAAATCACTTGGCCTAACATACCAAGTGTAGTTATTTACGAGAGTAGCCTCCATTCAAAATAACAATATAGATACCCATAGTAGGTATTAGGGTAGAATCAATATCTACCCAATGAAGTTCATGGTGTCTCCCCGTATTTAAGAAAAAACCTTCTAGACTAGCACCTAGGAACAACTGTTCAAAGAAGTTAACTAAGTTAATGCCACCCTTAAATTATCCTTGTCATAAAATAAAGATGTGTGGAATTTACCATGGATCGTTGTCAAGAAACATCCCATAATCCTAAAAATAATTTAACACCCAAATACAACTACTAACATGTTTATACCACTATCTAAACACTAAGCCCTTTTCCAAATAATTGCATTCACCTTTCCATGGTTGCGCTACTTTGACCTCATCATATTCTGTGGCCATAGTGCATGAAGACTGGAGGCCACTCAATGAATCTTGGTTTAATAATAAATGAACCTAAATGTCTTATAGGATCAACTATGAACTGTCTCAACGAGAGATTCAATTTAAAACACAATAACATCACAAAGACACTCATCATCTCTAGTATATAGGTTGATGAATGCATCATATACTTACCAAGAGTTAACCAAAAGTCTCCCTTATGAACCATTATAATATTTCAATACATTCATATAGAAGAAAAGTATTCTTCTTGTGCACATCTCATAAAACCATGCTCACTAACTAAGGGAAATATAACATAATGCCCACAGGGTTGGATACACTTTCAATATTTGAGGGGTCCTAATCACTTTCATTAATAGAACCATCCTCACAAACACAATCACCATAACATCATGACACCCACAAAGTGTAACCAATTAATAATGAGGCAGGTACTATCAAAACTCTTCTTTATCATGAAGGGGTTTACAAAATGAGCACTTTCCCTAGTATAGATAAACCCACCATATGGATGAGGAAAAAACACTCAACATTAATATAATATTCCTATATAATAAGGTCTTCATTGAGGATGCACGATAATATCAAAACCTCATACATATGACACTTGGTGAAAAATAAAATATAGTTCCCAATATCATAAGGACACATGGGGAATCAAAAAAAGAAATAATTTAGTTCAGATCATCTGCGAACCACGTATACGAATCCACTACATGTGTTATTTTGGGACATTGACTGTCAGAAATCTATGTTAGTTAGCATCTAATCCAAGGGTGGTGATCATGGGGAAGAATCCAAGCATCACCCTAATGAAAACTACTATCACAAAACCTATCCAAAAAAACCTAAAAGGAGAAGTAAGAGATGTACCTAGATTACATCGCACCCACGATGGAGGGAGAGAAGAATCATCAAGCAATCAGGGAGCCATCTGTGCTACGTTTGGAGGTAAAGGAGAGACCACGAGGGGGGGAGGGGGTGTACGGGAGGAGCCGACGCTGTTGAGAAATGGAAGAGTAGGGTTCACAAGGGATCCACGGAGAGGAGATAGTATGGTTCACTGGGAGAAGGATCCAGGTAAGAGGTTTGAGGGGGGGGGGGGAGAAGGAGTAGGGCTAGCAGAAGAGCTTCGGCAAAGAGAAGATCACATGTGCAGGATATTTTTTGTAGGGGTAATACACCTTGAGTTTTTCAGCGTGCGATAAACATAGGATATTATGCGCATAATTTTATAAAATATGGGACTATGGTTTTATTAGCGCTAAAAAGAGATGATAGAGGAATTATTTATCCACTCTTTTTGAGCGCTTATAAAGTGTATTCTTTATAAGCGGTGAGAAAAATGCACTGATAATGGGCCTATTTATCATCACTTTTCTAGAACTAATAACAAATCCCTTTATCAACTCTAGAAAATCACTGTTAAAGAACACCTTTATTAGCACTAAAATTTTAGCGCTTAAAAACGGCTCCTTTATCAGCGCTTTTTTTCTTAGTGCTGATAAAAGGTGGTGCTTCCCATACCCATTTTTGAAGTAGTGAACCGAAAAATCAATCAAAATTACTTATGAAATTTCAATATATGAAAATATTGGATAAATATGTATTTATTTGTGATCACTTTGAAAAATCTAGGATTATGACCTAACTCAGATTCGTCCCAGGATATCATTCAAATTTTTTCTTATTCTACAATAAAATGATTAACTAAAACAATCATCTAATACCAACTATAACCACCACATATTTCAAACATGGATATTAAATAATTTTATATTATTATTCATTATGCTAAAAAATCACATGCCTGATGACCATAATTATTTTTTTCCCTTTAGAACAGCAGAATGAAAACATCTTTCCTAGTGAATGATCATCAATGATTACCAAAAATATCATATCCATTAGATCCTCTTCTTAAATTCTTGCTTCAAAACATATTGAATGAAAATATATGAAATAATTTTAGTTTAGATGCTCAGTAAGGGTAATCATGGAGGATATATATTTATAATATTATGAGAGAAATAGATAAGAAATATGGGTACATGATCCTAGGAAACGTTCACACCCAACCTAAAATGGATAATAAACATGATTCATGGAATAAAAAATTATCTTTTCAAAACACATGAATCATAAGAATGAAACATCATCATAACCCAATCATGAAACATAAGTTCATATCTTAAATGTTTGTGTGTCATAATAATATGTATAGAAAACTATTTCATATGTCCATGTAAACTATTGTGACTCACGTATCAGGTCTTATCATATATTTCCCTAATAGATCAAGAACATCGGCTTGTTTCCCATCATGGAAAAACCACATAAAATTTTTTCCATAAAGGATCAGGGAAATTGACTTGTTTCCTCAGAAATATCAATAGATATAATTAATTACCCAATGAATTGGATGTTGATATAGTCATTATAATAACATATTTTCAACTATACAAAAGTGTTTCATAAAACATAAATCATTTAACATATCAGAACTTGTGTAACCAAACATGTTTCGTAAACACTTCATCATAAGATAACTATTTTAAATGAAATAGGTTTAATATGTATCACTCCACCATAAAAACCATTTATATAAAGAATTATAAATGTATAATTGGTTCATATTTCCAATAAATCATAAGTTACAAAAAATAATGTCATCTTAGAAAAAAAATTATTATTTTTGATCAATTAAAATAATTGTTGGGGATAATATCATTTCCTCTCTAATATTATTTATTTAAAGAGATGAAAAATTAAACGGAAAAAAATTTATTTCAAAATAATCATATATTCTGGTAGTGGAATCCTCAAATCATTAAGGCATCATGATAGAGGAAAATTAAATTCATGTGGTATATGTTTAAAAAATCTTTCTATATAGTTTTTATTGAAAAGTCACTAACATAAATTTTTAAGAAATTTCAAAAAATAAATTTCATACAATTTTTTGAAAATTAAATCATGAGTTAAATTAATTTTATATATTCATCAGAACATAGTAAAAATATTTTTGCAAAAATGATTATAAAAAATAGATATGGAAGATAAATATTCCCCAAATAAAACTCAAAAAAAATCCCATATAGTGATGATATTATGAAATAAACCCTCATCAAATTATAATAAGTTGAATCAAATTATCCATGAAAAAATAAAAATTATATGTATATGATAATACTGTAATATTACGGATAATAAAATAAACAATAATGCATTTGAATTACGTGCACCATGTTGTAGAGAAATGTATTGTATAAGGAACTTATACCACGAAAATAAATGTTTGACAAAAACCACTTACCTCATGTTTCCCCATTCCTTGTTATTATTTCAAAATAATCTATACTAAATTTAGAATGATTAAAAATTTATTACTGAAAAATATACCTACAATACAATGTATTATTTTTTATATCATATTACCACTTGTTCAATAAAAATTTAAATCACTATTCTAGGTCATATTTTCATCATTTTCCAAGTAGGTTTCAGTTTGACAGCCCTGATCCCTATAATTTTATCATGGTATCATCACATCGAGAGTCATTACGATGATATATATATCATATATATTCATAAAATCAATCCTTATTAGGATCAATGTAATATAAATAAGAAAAATGAATCACATCACATTTTGGAGATGTTAAGGCATAAATATTAATGGGTGATGTCATCATTTCCCAAAATATTATGTGGTAAAAGGTAGATTTGATTTTATTAATAAATAATTATAATTATTTCGTAAATAAAAAATATAAAAATGAAACTCAAAATAATTCCCACTCATACATGATGGGTATGGAAAATTATTTGTATCGATACATGGAGACGGTTACTTGTTCGATGGGAAAGGGGGTGTATAATGGTGTGTTCACAATAATAGTTACATTTTACCACGATTAGGATGAATAAATAATTATTTTATTATATATAACATAGATTTAGAGGAGTTATATAATAGTGTAAATAGATAGTGATCAGTTAGAGTGATTACATCTTCCTCGAAATGGATCCATTAGATCTCATATAAAGGAATCAAGGGATGGTCCTTTTGGAAGAAAAGCACCTATTTAACGAGGATAGGGATTTCTAAAATATAATATGAAATAGTATGGTCTAGATAGATGAATCTATGTGGTTAAGTGATATGGGGGATAATGTTTTCTTTTTTCAAAAGGTGAGGGGCACTTTATGAATTTCAAAAAATATTAAATTTCAAAACATTAAATTTCAATCCAAATACCTCCAAATGGATTTGTATTAGAATATAATATCATATAGGGTGGTAATAATATAATGAAATATATTTTATTCTTGTGTTTTTTTAAATTTAGATCCTTTTTTTGTAACCACATAGTAAACATATTTTAATTTTAACTATGGTAAAAAAATATAAATATTAAGAGATGGGAATTTTTACAAATAAAGATTCCGTTGATAAATAAAAGGTATATTTATTATATTTAGAAAAAAATTTATCAATTTTTTTCTTATTTCAAATATTTATGATTAAAAACACTCTTTTTTATATATAAATCTCACAAAATATCATTAGTGTGCACTTTGACAATATTAATTTATTTGACTTTGAAAGAACTAATAATCTAAGGTTACATCAAAAAAATTCATTTAATATACCCCTAATTTTTAATATTCTACTATAAATTTAATTTATCACGATAATAAATCCAAATTATATTTATTTTTATTTCTATAATATCACATAATTGGGTTTTCCATTAATTGAATAATTTCTACATCCTCATTGGGTAATTATTTATAGTAATTATTTCATTACAAAATAATAAAATAAAACAAAATTATTTATATAAACCATTTATACTTAAGATTAAAATATCTAGTCGATCATATATTCTTTACAACCCCATATTAAAAATATCATACTTATTAAAACGAAGAGTGTGAAATTTTTTCACTCTTTTAGACTTTAATAAAATCCAAATCATTTTCAAGGACAAGAATGTATTTAAAAAAGCAAATTTTTAACCTAATATGATAACGGTCAAATAAAATTCATATAATAAATTTTTTACGTGATTAATGTCAGTTTTCTAACATTTATATTATTATTTTTACCCTTAATTTGTTTTTTACACAAAATTGTGGTAAGTAAATTTATACTGTTACTATTCATATACAATATAAATAAAGGATACATATTTAATAAAAGTTTCAATTATGATTCCAAATAATAAATGCTCATAATTGGTAAAAAATAAATATAAATTAATCAGATTGACTCAACAAGAAAACAATTTTTTAACGTGAAATGCTTAAAAAGATTTAAATTCTTTTATACCAAAATAAAAAACAAAAAATATTCAAATAAACATAATTGGATTAATATATGAACAATTTATATAATATTAATTTATTAAAAATGTAATACATAATTTTCAATAATAAATTATTTACATGAAAAGTAAGTTTTCTATTAAAATGAATATTTTTTGTAAATATTCATCTAAAATTAAAACTTATTAGAATAATACAAAAAATTAAACTAAAGTAATTCCGAATATTCATATTTCAAATGAATATCTTATTTAGTCAAATTTAATTTATAAATGTAAAAATAAATTATAATTATAACATGTATTCCATCGAAAGTCAGAAATCCTATATCATTTAAAAATGTATATTTTATTTATAAAATTTTATTTATTTCCAAATAATGTATAGGGAATGTTGTACCTCTCGTATCCCCTCGTGGTTTAATTTTCATGATCACAATCACTTTCATGTTTATCTAACTTTGTTTTTAAGTGTTGTGGATGATAGGCAAAAGATTGCCAAAGGATTGACCCAAGAAAGTTGGAAAAATGGACTGAAATTCAGTCCACCGGTCAACCGGTGTGATAGCACCGGCCGGCCGGTGGAACTGGCAGAGGCATTGCCCACTGCCAGGTTCCACCGGTCGACCGGTGGCTCTGTCACCGGTCGACCTGTGGCACCCAGCCCAAATAGTGTTTGCTACTGTCTTGCCACCGGCCAGCCGGTGGCTCCTCCACCGGTCGACCGGTAGAGCCTGGATCAAGACTCTTCTTCTCTACCAAGGCACCGGCCAGCCGGTGGAGCTGTACCGGCCAGCCGGTAGCCCAGTCAAACTAGCCGTTGGCTTTGACCAGTCAACCTTCTTTTGGCCTCCAACGGCTCCGAGGCCTTTCCCAACGGCTCCAAAGACTCCCCAAGGGTTCCATGCCTATAAATAAAGGCCAAGGAAGCCCCAGACACTAACCTGAACACTTGTGAAGCCAACATACACATTTTCCATCATTTGGCGTACCTCCGGCGGACTTCCTTCAAGGAACCCACCTTGCTCCAACAACTTCCACATCCAAGGAGCTCCTTCAAAGAAGCTTGGAAGCGGCCTTCAACATCATCAATCAATCAAAGGCGCCCAAGGCTTCTCCCAATTATGGTTTTTAGTGTTTTATTTATTTTGAGCTTAAAATTGGGTTTGTGCCTAAAAACCCCAAACTCTTCTCTCATCCCTCTTTCTTTTGGGTTTCACATCACCACTAAGGTGTGAAGAGGTTTCTTCAAGCCTTCCCTTTTAAAAGGCTTGTGTTTCAGTGAGCTATCCTTCACCCGTTAAAAAGGCTAGTGGGTTCTTGCTCAACCATCAAAAGCAAGTGGGTTCTTGCTAAACCAATAAAAGCAAGCTGTAATAGGTCCTAGTGCTACCTCAAAGCCTAGTGGGTTTCTTGCTAAAACCATTGAAAAGCAAGCGGTAGGAATCTCTCAACGGTTGAGTTGGGAGCGGAGACGTAGGCCGGGTTTTGGCCGAACTCCGTTATCAATTTGTGTGTCTTGCCTTATTTATTTCCGCTGCACTTTCAACTTTGATTTTAATTTGTTAATCTTTTTTTAAAAGGCAATTCACCCCCCCTCTTGCCATCATTTCCCTTTCTTTCTTCCGTCCCAACAATTGGTATCAGAGGGCGTATTTGAATAATTCCCTAACTGGTTTCAAATTAAAGATCCTATTTTTTGATGGCTTCTACCGCTTCTTCCTCTCAATCCCCCGAAGGACATTCTTTGGATCGTGCTCCATTGTTTGATGGAACCGATTATACTTTTTGGAAAACCCGCATGTCAACTTTTCTTAAAAGCATTAGCTATCCAATTTATAGAATTGTTATGCATGGTTTTACGCTTTCTTCTATAGATGAATCTCAATGGACCCCCGCCGACATTGCAAATTTTGAGCTTGATGGCAAAGCCATGAACGCTCTTCATTGTGGTCTTGACCGAAATATTTTTAATTGCATTTCTTCTTGCACATCTTCTCATGATATTTGGAAGCTTTTAGAACTTACCCATGAAGGTACTAGCAAGGCTCCAAAGCAAGAACCCGCTCAAAAGCAAGAACCCGATGAAAAATCCGTACCCGCTTGCCCACTTCACAAGAAAAGGGCCAAGAAGAAGAAGAAGAAGGCTTTAAAGAAAACTTGGAGTGATAGCTCCTCCTTCTCTTCTTTCTCCTCGAGCGACAATGGTAATAATTGCCTAATGGCAAAACATGAGGTATCTTCCTCCTCTTCCTCCTCTTCCTCTTCTAGTTCTTCTAATTCATTTAATCATCTTTATTATGAAGAACTCCAACATGCTAGAGACCAACTTGAAAATGGTTTTCATGAACTTTCTTCAAAATTTTTCGCTTTAAAAAAGAATTTCAAAAAAATTTCCTCCGAAAAAGACCAACTTCTCAAAGAGAAGGAGGAACTGTCCCTCAAAATCCAAAATTTCCCAAATGTTGATTCCATGGAATCAACCATAAAAGACCTAAGGGAGACCCTTGCTAAGTTCACCCAAGGGGAACAAAATTTGAACAATCTCCTAGGTTCCCAACGAATTTCTAGGACCACTCAAGGACTTGGCTATACCAACCAAGCCTCCTCCTTCCATGCACCCACTGTTTTTGTAAGGGGGAGCTCTAGTTTTAAATTTTTCAATTATTGTAAAAAACACGGGCACATGATTTACGAATGTAATTGCAAAAACTCCTGGTATGGTAGGCCCAAATCGATTTTTTATTCGGATGAATTCTATCGGAGAAGACCCGCCATGAGACAAGTGTGGATTGAAAAATCCCTCTTAGCGAGTCTCTCCGGGCCTAAAGTTGTCTCTTTTCAAAATCCCACTCCCCGGTGATTCATTGTTTTTATTTAGGGGGAGTTAGGTTTGTTTAAGCTTTTTGTTTCAATTCAAACATTCAATTTCAAATTAAGCCCTTTTAATTTCAATTTCAAAATTTTCGATTCCAACTTTCGATTTCAACTCTTGGTATCAAATTTTTTCAATTCAAAATTTTCTATTAAATTCTCATTTCAAATTTTTTTTCAAAATTTTCAATTCCAACTTTCAATTTCAACACTTGGTTTCAAAATTTTCATTTCAAAATATTCAATTTAAATTTTCAATTGGCTTTTGATTCAAAACTTTCAATTCAAACTGTTATTCAATTTTCATTTCAAAATTTCCAACAATTGGTATTATTTTCAATTGGTTTAAAATCTTGATTTTCAATTTTTCCCTCAATCAAGTTTTATGCCCCATTCTATTTTGATAATCACAAAGGGGGAGAAATTTCTTGATTGATTGGGGGAGAATCCTTTTCATCATGCTTAGCATTTCCTTTCAATTTTAGTATTTTACATTAATTGTTTTGGTGATTGTGATCATCAAAATAGGGGGAGATTGTTGTACCTCTCGTATCCCCTCGTGGTTTAATTTTCATGATCACAATCACTTTCATGTTTATCTAACTTTGTTTTTATGTGTTGTGGATGATAGGCAAAAGATTGCCAAAGGATTGACCCAAGAAAGTTGGAAAAATGGACTGAAATTCAGTCCACTGGTCAACCGGTGTGATAGCACCGGCCAGCCGGTGGAACTGGCAGAGGCATTGCCCACTGCCAGGTTCCACCGGTCGACCGGTGGCTCTGTCACCGGTCGACCTGTGGCACCCAGCCCAAATAGTGTTTGCTACTGTCTTGCCACCGGCCAGCCGGTGGCTCCTCCACCGGTCGACCGGTAGAGCCTGGATCAAGACTCTTCTTCTCTACCAAGGCACCGGCCAGCCGGTGGAGCTGTACCGGCCAGCCGGTAGCCCAGTCAAACTAGCCGTTGGCTTTGACCAGTCAACCTTCTTTTGGCCTCCAACGGCTCCGAGGCCTTTCCCAACGGCTCCGAAGACTCCCCAAGGGTTCCATGCCTATAAATAAAGGCCAAGGAAGCCCCAGACACTAACCTGAACACTTGTGAAGCCAACATACACATTTTCCATCATTTGGCGTACCTCCGGCGGACTTCCTTCAAGGAACCCACCTTGCTCCAACAACTTCCACATCCAAGGAGCTCCTTCAAAGAAACTTGGAAGCGGCCTTCAACATCATCAATCAATCAAAGGCGCCCAAGGCTTCTCCCAATTACGGTTTTTAGTGTTTTATTTATTTTGAGCTTAAAATTGGGTTTGTGCTTACAAACCCCAAACTCTTCTCACATCCCTCTTTCTTTTGGGTTTCACATCACCACTAAGGTGTGAAGAGGTTTCTTCAAGCCTTCCCTTTTAAAAGGCTTGTGTTTCGGTGAGCTAGCCTTCACCCGTTAAAAAGGCTAGTGGGTTCTTGCTCAACCATCAAAAGCAAGTGGGTTCTTGCTAAACCAATAAAAGCAAGCTGTAATAGGTCCTAGTGCTACCTCAAAGCCTAGTGGGTTTCTTGCTAAAACCATTGAAAATCAAGCGGTAGGAATCTCTCAACGGTTGAGTTGGGAGCGGAGACGTAGGCCGGGTTTTGGCCGAACTCCGTTATCAATTTGTGTGTCTTGCCTTATTTATTTCCGCTGCACTTTCAACTTTGATTTTAATTTGTTAATCTTTTTTTAAAAGGCAATTCACCCCCCCTCTTGCCATCATTTCCCTTGCTTTCTTCCGTCCCAACAGGGAACACATAGGATGAATTTTAAACATTATATTTCATATTATATATATGTGTGTGTGTGTGTGTTTTTGTCGGAGTGGAAGCTCAGGAGGGGGGTGAATTGAGTTCCTATGTAAAATATTTGTTAAAAACATTATTATAAAGATCCCCCAAATTTTGAAAATAGCCCAGTAAATTATGGAAGTAGAGATATAGATGTCTAATTGGTCAATAGGTTTCTCAGTGGGTGATTATTCCTCTGTTGAATTAATGTATAACACTTCTTCAACTATTGAAACAAGTTTAATGAATTAAAAACATACACAAACATACCTAATCTAACTATCAAAGTGAATGAAAATCATATTTATATTTTAGAAATAACCAGTTGAAAAAGGTTAAAAAAGATTAAAACAAAATACAGAATGTAGAAAAGTTAAACAAGAGGATCAGTCTCAAGCCGAGACGTAAACCTATCCCCTTAGTGATAACCTACCACCATGCATTTTATATTAACAATAAACATGATACACAGCTTGTATCGGGCTTTACAACAGTTTTCACAATCTATCTAGGGTTCACACACACTATCACTATTCTTCGTCGGAAAGGAAAACCACACACGGTATCTTCCACAATTTTACATGGGAACAAAATTAAAGTGAAGTTTTATATATGTATATTCAATATACTCTAGCTAAAGTACAACATATATTGTGTGAAGCAGATAGACACACATCTCATAAATGTTAAAAAAAGAAGCACAATAGAGAAATTATGATGAGATACAGTTTAGAAGGCTCTATGTGTTTGTAGTTCAGATCATGACTCCATGAAGTGAATAATTTGAAGATTGAGTCAATCTCCGGATGTTATCTCCAAAATAGAGTGTCGAAACTCCAGGTACTATCATTCAAGAATTGAGTGTTCATCATTATGAGTTTATTGAATGCCTATAAGACACAGAAGGCTGCCTCATGTTGTTTTCTAGAAATGATCTTTCTAAGGTTATTGGAGTTCGAAGTGAAGGTGATTGGATGGTTATTCCTTGTTCTTTAGTAATATCTTCCTAATTAATTTATCTTATGGACTATCATCTCTTCTTTTTCTCTATGCCTCTTTATATATTTCTTCTTCGGTCTTCTGTATCATATTTAAGGTCTAAAAATTGGATTAAGTACATCACATGAAATATTTCTCATACCTCGTACTATGAAGATATGGTCTCCTAACTTGTCTACAATAATCATTTATTATGTCAGAAGCATTAAAGTTATCAAATATGACCATTATAATAATCATAAGAATTTGACAATGTATGAAGTAGAAGAGTATAGTAGACTAGTAATGGTAGCATTCACAATGGTAAGATTCTACTGTAAGTGCACATTGGTCTGTATTCATTGGAAAACATTCCAATGGTAACCTTCCATCAATTACACTCCCTCGGTAGCCTTTCATCAGTGACTCTCCATCGATGGCCTTTCATTGGTGACTCTCCATCGGTAACCTTTCATCGGTAGGCTTGTATCAGTGACCTTGCATCGGTAACTTTTTCATCATTAACCATTTCATCGATGACCATAGAATCAATCACCTTTGCATTAGTTACCTTTGCATCTGTAACATTTTCATTAGTAACCATTGCATCAGTGACCATTGCATCTGTCAGCTTTTCATCGGTAACCTTTTCAATGTAAACATAAACCAACACGCAGTGAGATTAAAAGTATATGAATATTACTTGATATAAATATAATTTTCACATAAATGGTTATCTTATAAGGGAAGTTTAATTATCACATAATGAAAACACAATTTGTGACTATCAAAATATTATTTGGGATTATCAATACATGATTTGGTAATATCTAAACATGATTTGGGATTATCAAAATAGGTGAGTCAAACAACCTCCCACTTTTGATAATCAAAAATTATGGTAGTATTTTCTAAATTAGGGTTAAACACATCTACTAATTTCATTAGTGATGTTAGTATACAAATATTATTATATCATAAAAACTAAATTGAATCCAAAAGATATATAAATTGAAGACAGATAATTGAAACACTAAACACTTCTCCCCCTTTTGGTAACTGAGAGATTCAAGTTTAAATATTTCTCACCCTTTATGATAAACAAAAAACGTAGATAACATAAATAGAGAAAATGGTGTGTTTTTATTAATAAAATAAAAGTACAATATACAAAAAGAGATACATAGATCCATATCATTAAAGACAGTCTACACTCAATCCACATCAGATATGTCTATTGGAGAATTGTCTTTGGAAGTTGAGGATGTAGGTTCTGAAGGTGAAGGGATAGGCCGAGGGATGGCAGTTTACAGTGTAGGAGGAGATACAACAGAAGCATTAATAGATCTGTAGTGAGTAGATATCTGAGGAATGGTGGTGGTCATGCTTTTGATGGCATGTGTAGGAGTCATCATAGGTGCATCACTGGTAGATCCTGAGGCACCTATGGTATATTGAATGGCTGGAAGAACAATGATGGGAATGTAGCCCACATGGAGGAAAGGCAAGAGAAGATTTATTAAGTCCATAATAATACTGCCTCCTCTTTCCAATGTAGAAATAAAATCATCCTTATTCTCTATAAATTTATCCAATGTAGTAGTCAACTCTTGAAGCATGATAATATGATCGTTAAAGGCTTGAGTGATAGGTGGAATCCTCAATTTCTCCAACAACAACTTGAAGTGGACATCTATCTAATTCTTAGTTTATACCCCATTGTAATAGAAATCTACTTTATCCTTGTTGGACTTATGATCTTGAAAATCTTCCCTTAAATAATCTCCCCCAAGCTTATGAATTTCCCTGGTAATGGAAATGAGTTTAGAAATAGATTGAGGGTCCTGGGTATTTCTACTAGAGAATCTTTTTACATCATATCTAACAACAGATTTGAAAACCTCTATATCAACTGGACGAGAGGCTGAAGTTGAAGAAGATGAACCAATAGGTGCTAGAGAGAAATCCACTATCTCCTTGAAGGATTTAGTCATCCCACAGATCAGTCTCTTCACATCTTCATCTGGGCCTTTCACATGAGTTTCCATGGACTTCTTAAAGTTCTCAAACACATTTACCAGCTACTGAACCACACTCTTGATATATCTGAGATCTTGAACCCTGAAATCCATATAGGATTACACGATTTCAATTGAATGTTTCATAGTTTCAATAGACTCTACCAAGGTTTTCACTTGACTTTGTTATTAATTCACTTCATGAAACAAACTGAAGTGAAAGGTGGAGATCACCCTTTCTAAAGAAGATTCTAAAACCTCCTGATTGAGAACCACTGATCTCTCTGTGCTAAGATATCTATCATCAATATGTCTAAAAAATATGACATAATTGATTCTAAATCATCCTTTTTCACATATTATCAAGGTAAAAGAACAACTGGCTTCACAATAGTGGTTTCTGAAAAAGTAGGAATTTGAGGACTTCTGATTGGCCAGTCATCATCAGAATCTCCATAATCTAATCCCAAAACTACGAAGCTAGGAACTTCTATATAGTCCTCTATTTCATGAGAAATAGCAACTGATCCTGTAGAAATAGGTTTCTCCCCCTCACTTGGAGTATTCACTTGATTAACCATATCCATCTCTTCTATAACACCTTGAGCAACTACATCAGCAGGAGGGTCCACTGCTGCTACTTCTATTTAATCTTCAACTAATTATAAAGAAATTTCAGCTTCGATTGAATCAACAACTTTTCATCTACACATTCAATCATTTCCATATGTCCTACTAGAGGATTGAGACTTAGACATTCCTCTTCACTTTCAGCAGCAGTTGTCTTAAAGTCCTCATGACTTGAATCAGTGTTCTCATCCTCACCTGAGGTTCCTCTATTGTTTCTTAAGACATTTTATGCCCCTTATTCCTCACTGGTCTCCTCATCATCACAAACATTTAGAAAAATATCCCATTTAGGAAATATCTTGGGTGGGCTAGGCTCACTAATGGATACCTTATTATCACAATGATATGAGGGAAGGACTAGATCACTCCTATCATCTATAAGAGAATCCTCCTTTTCTAGAACAATAGAGGCTTCTCCTTCTTCATAAGAATATTTAGGTTCTACTTCACCAGTCTTAAGACTCGGGTCTCTCTTATTTTTAGGCCATGTAGATTGAGAAACATGGTTAAACTCTTCATATACATCAGCATCATAATTCACCCATCTCCTCAGCCATGGATTCTAGCTAATATCCATTAGCTTGAAAATCAATTTGGTGATGAAATAGTTATCCCTCACAATAATAGTTTCCTACTTATCTCCTGCAACTCCTTTCACTTTCCACATAAGGGATATCATCTTAGCATGAATTGGGGAATTGGATTTGGAAATTGGCTTAGTCATATCTTCTAGTTGAATCATCAATAGTATACATTAATTAATGTTATATCAATGCATTTATAGATACAAAAGAAATACTTCCTGAAACATCAGGGTAAAAAATTCCCCTCTCATGGGACTTAAAATATGTTGGAATAACCTGAAGAAAATCTTATTTTCAACTTCCATATCAGTAAATATGGATTTCCTAGGGATCACACACCCTATTAGTTTGGTCTCTGCTTCCTCCTAATTGAAGAAATCAGTCATGGGAGGTACCACTCATGAGCAGTAATCATAAATCCCTTCACGTGGTACTCTCATACATTTATCCTATTCAACAGAGGAGAAGCTCACACTTACTCCATTTACCATAGAATTCATCCGGTTCTCATTCACTAACTGCTGAAATCATAGATATTCATAAAACCCTTTTACATGAATTTGATAATAAGGTCCGTCATTGTTTTCGAAAAACTCAAACCAACCATGAGCTTCAAGTGCCATTAGCACTAATGACCGACTCGTTAGCATCCATTCCAAGCTAATCTCCTTTTCAATCACTATTTTCTTCTTCAATAAATTCGGGTTAGGAACCATTCCCACTGTCAGGCTTCCACTACTAGATTCACGTCTTGGTCTTTTAGGATTTGACGTGTCTCCTTCATCAGCAACCAATGACCTTTTCACACATTCCATCGATCTGGAGTGGTTCGAGGGTTTCAAAAGATTGTTAGGATCAGGATTAGAGAGAAAAAGGTTTGGGAGAAGGTTTCATGTGGATTGAAATGTGGTATGTGTTTTAATTTTATCATTTAGGTATAGAGAAAACAAATCAAGTAAAACAATATGTAAAGAGGAAAGCGTTTCAACTTCTGGAAGAAAGAAAACAAGAAGTCCTAGAAAATATCTACTATCGGTAAAACATCATCAGTAAAGTCCTAACGGTGAGGTCCTATTAGTAATGTCTTGGTAAGGTCCAATGGTGAGGTCCAATCGGTAAGGTCCAACGGTAAAGTCCTATCGGTAAGGTCCAATGGTAAGGTCCTATTAGTAAGGTCCTTTCGATAAAGTCCTAACAGTAAGGTCCTACCGGTAAGGTCCTATCGGTAAGGTCTTATAGGTATGGTCAAATCGGTAAGGTCCAATGGTGAGGTTTCTAAAGGTAAGGTCCAACGGTAAGGTTCTATCAGTAAGTTTTCTAACGGTGAGGTTCTATCAGTAGGGTCCAACAGAATGGTCCTATCGGTAAGGTTTATAATGGTAAGGTTTCTAACTCAACAGTTTATCCTACCTTACTCATGTTTGATGTGATTTGACCTCTCAGAATTCAAAGGCTTGGTGAATATATCAGCCAATTGGTGTTAAATACCAATGAATTCAAGAGTGATATCACCTTTTTGATAATCATCTCTCAATAAGTGATGTCTCAAATCAATATGCTTTGTTCGAGGATGAGATAATGGATTTTTAGAGTTGTTAATAGAACTTGTGTTGTCATAGTTAAAAGATACATGTTTGTATAGATATCCATAGTCTAGTAAAATGTGTCTCATCCACATAATTTGAGAACAACAACTACTAGTTGCTATATATTCAGCATCGAAAGAAGATAACACATCAGAATTCAGTTTCCTACTACACTATGGTAGTCGTGACTTGCTTAACATGTGACATGTTCTAGAGGTGATTTTTATATGTAACTTGAAACCATCAATGTCAACATCCGAATAACTTATTAAATCCAATGGTTGTCCTCTTGGATAAAACAACCCTAAATTTATAGTAAACATGGACTATTTAAAAATCATTTTAAGAACAGTTAAATGAGATTCTTTGGGATTGGCTTGAAAACGAGGACACATGCATACACTGAACACAATGTCAGGTATGCTATCAGAAAGGTCTAGCAGACTCCCAATCATACCTCGGTAATTGGTTTGATCCACTGGTTTACCAGTTTCATTAGCATCCAACATACATGTTATACTCATAGGTGTATCACTACATTTATTAATATACAAACCAAAATGTTTCAAAATATCCTAAGTATATTTAATTTCATTTAGAATAATACCATTTTTATTTTGGAAAATTTGAAAACAATGGAAATATTTGCGTTCCCTCATTAATCTCATTTCAAATTCCTCTTGCATCAATTTTGATAAATCTGTACAAGAAGGGTTTTTAGATGATCCAAAAATTATATCATCAACCTAAATTTGTACTATTAAAACATAATTGAAAATACTTTTAATAAAAAAAGTTGGATCCACTATTCCTTTAGTACAACTTTTTGAACTACAGAAAGAACTATGTCTATCATACCAAGCTCTTGGAACTTATTTTAGACCATAGATGGCTTTTTTCAGTTTAGAAACACGATTTGGAAAATGAGGATTTGTAAAAATAGGGGTATTTTTTACAAATACATCTTCAACTATGTACCCATTTGAAAATGCACTTTTGAAATCCATTTGACAATGTTTAAAATTCAGATGATCTACATAAGCAAGTAATATCCTAATGGCTTCTACTCTAGCTACAGGTGCCAAGGTTTCCCCATAGTATATTCCTTCTTCTTGACTATATCCACGATCAACTAATCTAGACTTGTTTCTAACTATGTTTCTATATTCATCAATATTATTTCTAAACACCCATTTAGTGCATATGGTCATAGTTTCTTTATGTCTGTCTACCAATTCCCAAAATTTGTTTCTTTCTAACTGATTTATTTCTTTTTCATAGATATCATCAAAAATTCATCACTGATTTCATCATTAATATTTTTGGGTTCAATCTGTGAATAAAATCTTGATGTTCAACCTGGTTTCTCATAAAATATTTAGATTGTGTCCCTCTATTTAAATCACAAACTACAACTTCCAAAAGATTATTTTTTGGAGTTATAATTCCGCTAGAAAATGTTGAATTGAAATCCTATTTAATGTCTATTGGTTCAGATTAACTAGGATCATAATTTGGAAAATTTACAGAACTGGTTTTTTTCACAGGGATATTATTGTCTTTATCATTAAGGTCCATAATTGACATATTTTCCTCAAGATGTTTAAGAGTGTTTTTGGGTTCATGTGGATCAGTCTCATCAAAGTTTCCATGAACATATTCTTCCACATATCGGTTTCTCTTATTAAATACTTTATAGGCTTTACTTTAGATTTAGTAAACTAGGAAAATTCCTTCATCACATTATCAATATAATTTGTCAAGATTATCTTTAGTGTTAAGGATAAATACTTTTCAACCAAAAACTCTAAAGTAATTAACCTTAGGACTCCTATTATTTCAATGCTCATAAGGGGTCTTCTTAAGAACATGTCTAATTAAGACTCTATTGATAATGTAACAAGCTATATAAATAGCTTCAGGCCAAAAATAGATAGGTAGATTATACTCATTAACTATAGTCCTGGAAATCTCTTGAAGTGTCCTATTTCTTCTTTCAACAAATCCATTATGTTAAGGTGTTCTAGGAGTTGAGAAATTGTGAGTATAGCCATTATGTGATCCAAAGGATTAAAATTATTGATTTTCAAACTCACAGACATGATCCCTTATCAGGGTCATAATTCTAAGTCCACTAAGTTTTTCTACATACATGGAATATTTAATGAAGTAAGAGAATTCTTTCTATTTTGTGAGCTATAAAGTATACACAAGTATATATAGAAAATTAATCTACAAGAACATAAATATAGTGCTTCCTATTTAAACGTGAAACTCTATATGATCCAAAAATATCCATGTGAACAAACTCATGTGGTTGAGAAGTAGAAAATTCTATCTTTGGTTTGAAAGAAATATTGTCTTGTTTTCCCTGTTGACAAAGATTACAAACATTGTTTAGAGGGAATTCCAATTTAGGTAAGTCTCTCACAAAACCTTTCGTAGTTAGTTTCATAAGTGTGTGCACATTGAAATGTCCTAATCTTCTATGCCACAACCAGGATTCCTTATGAAACACCATTAAACAAGAAACATTTTTCTTAGCTAAAGAATCTAAATCAACAAAATATACAATATAATTTCTATGAGAAGAAAATATTAAATCATTTTTATAATTAAAAACAAGACATGAATAATTATCAAATTTAACATTGAATCCATCATCCCACAACTGAGAGATACATAGAAGATTATATTATGACCCACCAAAAAAAAGTACTTTTGAAATTAATATAGCATTAGGGTTACCAATTTGGCCTAAGTCGACGATCTTCCATTTTGCATTGCCACTGAATGTGACATATCCACCATCAACCTTAATTATCCTTTCGAAGCATGATTAGTCTACTTTCATGTGTCTTGAACATCCAATTCCCAAGTACCATAGAGTTTTACAGGAGCTCTTTAGACAATGTTCCTGCAAAATAGATTAAGTGTAGGGTTACATTGGTACCCAGATTTTCTTTTGTCCAGAGTGGTTAGCAAGTAAATAATTGGGAACCCATACTTGTCTCACAAATTTCCTATAATAAACATATATATCTTGAGACATAAACACTTTTTTTGGTACTTTAGAGATTTTTTTTTCAAGAAATGGTCAAGAACATGAACTAGCTATGAACTGTCCATATTTTGGAACCAATTTAGTTTTAATGGTCATTCTCTATCTTGGTAGATAACCTAGACCTGTTGTATATTTTGGGGAAATCTATTTTCCTAGTCACTGGCTCAAGGTATCTCTACCTGTAGTAAATATATCAAGATCTCTCTTAAGTTTATCATTTGATAATTTTAGTTTTGTATTTTTTTTAATAGCAGAGCACAATTTTCTTTCTCAATATCCAGATTAGACTAATAATTGTCATTTAGAGCATGTTTCATTTTCAATAATTTATATTTATCCTTGAGTTAATTAACGAGATACTCAATAATTCCACGATATTCAAATAGTTCATCCTTAGTCATATTTTCATCATTGTTTCATTTACTTTTATTCTCAGAATAGTAAGAAGTATGTATCAGAGAATTGGGTGTTACCTTGGATGTTTCTATCATGAAACACATGTTTTCATGTTTGTTCTTTTCAATATTAGAAGTGTCATATCTAATTGAGCTATCATCTCAGACACTCTATGGGGATTTCATATCCTTTTTATATCTTTTTCCATTTTCGTAATACTTCTTCTTAAATTTCAGCTTTTGGAAATCAGCTTTCACATGACCTTTTTGTTTTCACTCATAACGGACTATCTCATTTGTGTTATCATCCCATTTCCTGTCCTTTTACCACAATCCTATATTATCATACCATGATTTCTAGTTTGATTTTCTAAAGATCATTTTATTTCGGTAGAAATTAGTGAATCTCCTAGAAAGATGAGCCATCTCCTCATCACTGTCAGAATATGAACCTTCACTGGTGGAAGTGTCTACAGGAGCTTGAAATTTTAGTTTTTCTCTGTTCTTCGAGGTAGTAGTCTTGAATGGTACATATTTCTTCCTTGTATCTTCATCTAATTTCTGATTCACCTTAATCTCTTCTTTTTACACCATAATAATTCCATTTAGTTCCTTCACTGGTAGCTTGCCTATGTCAAAAGATTCTCAGTTAGAAATAGATGTCACTCTCCATTTTTCAGGTACACATCGAAAAAACCTCATATTCTGGTCCTTACCTGTCCACTGGTCTCCCAAGTAGACTCATGGTATTCAATATTTCATTGAACCTGAGATAAAATTCATAAAAAAGTTCATCAGGCTTCATTTAAAAATTTTCATATTTAATAGTATTGGTATTTATTCTCATTTATTTAACATTGGTTGTTCCCTTGTGTGAATCATCTAAAGTATCCCAAATTTCATATGTAGTTTTATTGAAAGATATTCTATTGAATTCTTCATCATCTAGATAACATTACAAATAATTCATTGATTTAAAGTAATTATTATTTGTAGCTTTAGTCAATTGAGACCATGTGTCCCTAGCAGTTGTATGAAATACATGTTGTTCTTCAATTGTGTCCCAAATTTCAGGTCCCATGCTCTCTAGATGTATTATCATTTTTAATTTCCACTGATCATAGTTATTAACATTAAATAACGATGGAATGTTAGTAGTAACACCCTCAACTATATTATCCTTAGTTAATTAGATTGTAAAGAACTAAAAATTTACATACGACATAAATTTTAAAATCTTTATGAAATAACTAAAATTAGAGTTAAATAATTTGACAGGTTTCACAATAATAAAGGTAGTAGAAAAAACAGACTAAACATACCCTCTAATTCCAAATGTTGGTCGGAGTGGAATCTCAAGAGTGGCTGAATTGAGTTCCTACTAAAACATTCTGTTAAAAACATTATTATAATGATCCCCCAAAATTTGAAAATGGACTAGTTAATTAAGTCCGTAGAGATATAAATGTCTAATTGGTCAACAGGTTTCTAAAATGGTGATTATTCCTTTGCTTAATTATTTTATAACATTTATTCAACTTTGAAAACAAGTTTAATTAATTAAACATATACAAACACTTACTTAATCTAACATTAAATATGAATTCAAAACAAATTTATGATTTAGAAATAAGCAACGGAAAAAGGAAAAAACAGTGTAAAAAAAAATATAGAATATAGAAAAGTTATACAAGAGGTTCAGTCTCAAGCTGAGATGTAATCCTCTCCACTTGGTGATCAACTTCCCCTAAGAATTTTATATTTACTATAAACTTGCTACAAAGCATATATCGGGAATTACAAAAGTTTTCACAAACATTCCAGGGTTCACAATCTCTACCACTGTTCTTCATGGGAAAGATAGACCACACATAGTCTCTTCCATGGTTTTATGTGGGTACAAAATGTAAGTTAGTTATGATGTATGTATATTCAATATCCTCCAGTTCAATCAAAAGAGACATTGTGCAAAACAGACAGACACACTTGTCTGAAATGTCAAAAGATGAAACACAATAGAGAAATTATTATGAGATAGTGTTTAGAAGGCTCTATGCGTTTGAAGTTCAACTCTTGACTCCTTGAAGGGACGAATTTGAAGTTCGAGTCTGTATATGGATGTTGTCTCCAAAACAGAGTATCGCAGCTCCAGGTACTAGCTTTCAGGAATTGAGTGTTCTGCTTGAGTTGATTGAATGTTTATGAGACACAGATGGCAGCCTCAAGTTGATTTCCCGAAATGATCTTTGTGATGTTCTCGGGGTTCGTAGTGAATGTGATAGAATGTTTCTTCCTTGTTCTTTTGTAATTTATTCCTCTTGCATTTAACTTATGGACGTGCATTTATCTTTTTTCTATGTGCCTCTATATATCATTCTTACTCGGACTTCTCTCTCATATTTGAGGTCCGAAAATAGGAGTAAGCTCATCACGTGAAATCTTTCTTGAATCTCATACTATTAAGATATGGTCTCCTGATATGTCTTCAATAATCATT